>JASDFA010000027.1:163342500-164593750 GCA_035772735.1 Datura wrightii | reverse complement strand
TATTCAAGGATCAAGACTTGTTATCTAGCTATCAACAAGCAATCAATTCATCACCTATGCGTTTCACGCAGACAAATGGTACAAGCAAACATAATCCATGTACCCTCACAAAAAATGAAGTCCCCACTCTAGTATGAAGTATCAGATGAAACATGGGACTAGGCAAATGAAGCAATCACTCTCTCAAAGAACTGCAAGTATTATGCATCAGATACCATAGGCTTGCCCTTATTTTCTCTACTTTGGTTTGTTAGATGGTCAAATTAAGATCACTATAGGACTTGATATGGCTTGTAATGTAGGGTTAGGGCTGGAGATGATAAAGATGAAAGATTTTATGAGTGACTATCCCTTCCTTGGCACTACATCCATTGGTTACACCATTCTCCTATTTCACCCTTCATTCTTTGTGTCTTCTTTTCTTCCCTTTTTCCCATTTTAAGAATATTTGCATGGCTGAGGTGATTTTTCAAATTTTTCAATAATTTCAAGCTATTTTGATTTTTCTTTTTTCTCAATATTCTCAAATTTTCAGCTTTTTACTTTTTCACCTCACAAAAACACCTTTTTTCACTTTTTTTTCTTTTCTCTTTCTATTCTTTCCTTTATCCCGCTCCTATCATTTATGCACCCTGCTCTATCCACCCTGAACTTAAGCATTTTGCTTATGTTGAGGTTCACAATATCCAAGGAAGGACCAGGGACAAACATGTTCATTATAAACAAATGGATACGGTTAATAGGTAAATCAAAGAAATATGGTCTATTAAGGCTCAAACTTGGGATCAAGGGATTCATGAAACTTTGATAGGGCAATATAGGCTAAAAGTGAGCTAAAAGAAAAATGGCCTATGATCATCTCCTAACCAACCATCCTTACCCTATACAGAGACCAACCAGGCAAGTTCTAGATCTTCAACAACATACCGCAATCAATACTAAGACCTCACTCACACATGGTACATGGACTATTTTTACTTTACATGTCTGTTTCATACATGGATTAACAAGACTAGCACTATTAATAACTAAATGACATAAAACGATCCACAGAAATCATGCATTGTTGTCACAAATACATAGCAAAACAAATTTTAAGAAGGGTCAATTTTTTCAAAAACAACAAAACTAGTGCATATCATTTGACTGAGTATTCCTAAGTTACTTTCTAAAAAACAAAAAAATCACGACTAAAAAAAACAAAAATCCTAACACATGCCGGTTCTACTAGATAGCATGCCTGAGGAAAAAGAAACACGTCAAGAAAAACCCTCAGACGAACAAAAATATCCCAAAAATACAAGTACACCCCCTTTTTTAAAAAAATAAGCTTCGTCCCCGAAGCATAAAATATAAGCATGTAGGGAGAAGGACATACATGTGGCTACTCAGACTTCACCTCAGTCATCTTGCGAAGGTGGAACCTCCACGGTAGTAGTGGCGCTAGCTGTGGCTGGAACACTCAATGGTGTAACAATGGAGGGAGTGCCCCCCCACCCTCAGAGGATGTAGCCGCTTGAATGGCCTCTGTGGTAATTGGGGTTGAATGTGGCTCACCCGAAGGGTCATGGCCACTAGCAAACTCGGGCTGAGCTGTGATGGAGCTTCCCTCTCCTCTAACTCTCTCATGCAGCTCAGTCATATGCTCCTCATGAGCCCACATACTCTCCGCTCTAGCCCGCTTGTGCTCTTTCTTCTCCTTCTTTCTCTTTTTCTTAAACTCTCCTCACCATCATCTTCAGCAGCTCTCTTTTTTCCTTTATCACCAGCTGCAGTTGGCCCCCAATATGCTGCCAAATCAATATCCTCATCAAGCTCTGCATCTAGGTCCGGAAGAGTGGAAGCTGCTATAATAGTTGGTTGTCGTAAAGACAACTCAACCACTTAACTCCGAAGATCCCCTAGCTTCGCACGGAGATTGCCGGTGTCTGACTGCTCTGCCATCCTCCTGTTAAATCTGCTCTCAAAACTATCTAGGCGGGCATGAAGAGCCTGAGCTTCTGCATCTATCTCGGATTTGACCCATGGCTTTACATTCTCCATCATTGCCTGAATTTTGCACTCAGCTATGGTCAATCTCTTTGGTAGCTTCTGGAGGAAATCCTGCGGTACCAAGATGTACCCTGCCGAAGTCTGAGTATGTACACTGGGTAGCAATGTAGCTGAGGTGCTGGGAGATGCCTCTGAATGTCCGGCATTTATAGCCGGTGTCTCGCTCTACTCCTGAGTACTTGGGACATTCACCTGTACGTCCCCTGCTGGCTGAGCTGCTGGGATAGCTGTATGCATCCTGGATCTGCTTACCGGTTCATCTCATCTCGGATAAGGCCTATGTCTTCAATTCTTGGGCCTCCAATCAATCTCTCATCACCCCGCTGAACTCTCACCTCCCTGCACAAACTGTATACAAGGCTCGGGAATGGGATAGTAGTGCTTACTTCCACTTCCCTGTCTTGTATCTTTGTAGCTATGATCCTCGGGATGTTAAGAGGGTAGCAAGACATGAGGCATGCCACCAACGTCGCTCTATCAGCACTCAGAGTGTTGTCACTGACTGTGGGTGCCAATTGATGTCTCACCAGCGTCCAGCATGCATTTTCTATGAAGTTCGGTGAATTCTTTGTCACCTTCTTTCCACTTGTAACCCACTTGGCCTCGTCTTTGGGATCACCTTTTCTAGCCATTGCAGCTGCCTTTGTTGCTCACCCCTGCTCAGACTCCTGATCTTCTTCATTGCCTCCACCCTGTAATCATACTCTGGTGTTATCCTTGTTGGTCTGAACTGAGGTCCATACAACATCCGTGCAATAGTCCGATCGGATACATCTACTACTCCCCCTCGGACTAGAACACTCTCCAAACAGGGTTGATCCTTTATCTTTTGCCCCTCCTTTGCTTTCTCCTCCATTGTGGCCAGGTAGTTGGTGTAGAACTCCCTGACGATATCTTATGTGTATTGTGTAGGGGTCTTGGCTATCCATTCTAAGCAATAGAAGCTAAAAATATGCTTCATCTCCTCAACTTCGTTCGAGGAATTAGTGAGGATCCGCAGTTCTTCTTGGATGCTTCTTTTTGGTTTGTTCTTGGCGGTGAGAGCTATGCCTTGTTCATATATCTCTTTAGCACCCGACACTCTCCACCGCAATGTTTTGCTTTCTCTGGAATGGGTCTCCTCCTCCTCTACTTCATCACTGCTTTCCGCATCATTCTGAGTCCCTTTTGACCTTTCCTTAGTGTTAGAGTTGGTTTTCGGCCTTTGTTGTTCCTCTCTCGCTCCCTCTTCAGACTGGGGAGCTTGAGCGGATGTGGTAGTGGTTTCTTCGGCTTGGGCCTTTGCTCTTGCCCTAGTGGTTCTGGTTTCGTCGGTGTCTGAGGTGTCTACTTGATAATCCTCAAGTGAACCACTAGGTGAATCTCCAGCTTTATCAGACTCTGAGTCAGTTGTTTCATCAATCAATGTCCTGCGGGCTTGTGTTTTGTCTGCCCTGTGTTTGTATGTCATTGTACCTGGTGAGAAAGAGGTTAGCATTCCGTTTTTGAAAAAAAAATTCAGATACAAGAAGTTCAGTATCTCATCACGGGTCCTCACTACGAGTTGTACCTCGAAGGTACGACTCGTGAGAAGCCCTAATTGGTTGTTCGGCTTCCCCTTCTCGTGAATTGGGAGGCACATAGACTCCAGCCTGGTCATTATGATATCTGTCATTTCTTCTCCATTCTCCCTCTCGCGCACGACCACGGCTCCTATCTCTGAACCCGTTCCTGTTGTAGTTGTCTCTGTATTGGTTCCGACCTTGATTTTCAAAACCTTGGCGCCAATTTTCTTGTCCAGACGCTTGGGCGTTGGCTCAGAAATACGCCACTTGTCTATCTAGGAAGTTATCCTCTTCATCCGAATCAGAGTGATCTGCTCCCTGCTTGCTTTCTTGAGTTCCCACTGCATTTACCTTTTTGGCTCCAGCTCCCATGATATGCTTTGTCAACAAATCTAATGATGTGTGCATCTGAGCCAACTCCTGATCACATTCTTCATCCTTCCTTCGTTGATCTGCAGTCAAACCAACAGCATATGTACCTGCCACTACATTAGCCTCCCTTGTATGCCAGGCCTTGTTTGTCTTAGTCACCCTTTCAAGGATAGTGGCTGCTTCCTCCCAGGTGTGACTCATCAATGCCCCTCCAGCCACCGTGTCTGCTACAGCCTTGGTGCTATTATTAAGACTTATAAAAAATTTCCAACAAACTGTCATCTGGGATTTTATGGTTCGGGCACTTAGTCAACTTCTTTTTGAACCTCAACCAAGTTTCATGAAGTGCCTCAGTCTTAATTTGCCGGAAATTGTAAATCTCATCTTTTAACTATAACATCCTTGATGGGGGAAAAATCTCTCCAAGAAGGCTTGTTTAAGCTCCCTCCAATTAGTTATGGAGTCGTTGGGCAACTCCGATAACCACAAAGTAGCTTCCCCTGATAGAAAGAAAGGGAAGAGTCGGAGTCGTATGGAATCCTGGCTTACTCCGGGCAACCTTTATGCCTTGCATATTCCTACAAAGTTCGTCAAGTGTAGGTTGGCTTCATTTACTGCTTGGCTAATGAACACCCCCTTCATGTTTAGCAATTGAATCATGGTGCTCGTAATGTCAAATTTGGCCCCAGCGGGCAGTGGTGGTGGTACAATTGCTCCAGTTAACCCAACTTCATCAATGTCTGGGTCCTCATCATCAAAGAACTAAGGGGATAATCTCTAAGCTTAGTTGCCCCTCCCATGTCGACCAGCGTTTACCACCTCATCTCTGTCATCATCAGCCTGCTGAAGTGCAGCTAATGGAGCTAGCTCGGCTTGCCTAGCTTCTTCAGCTAAGCGGGCTTCTCTTTGCTCAGGGTTTTCCATTCTATGAAGTGCTCGTTCTATTTTGGGATTTAGTGGAACAAGGGGGTCTCCTCTACTCTGAGTGCTTGGCATTCACCGGAGGACAGCCTGTGGGTAATCAAAAACATAAAAATAACCGTAATTAAGGAAATAATTACCAAAAAGTCAACTACAAGCAAATAACCTAGTCTTAGTCGTATTCCCTGGCAACAGCGCCACTTTTTGAGAACGCTCAAACCCCACTTCCAACTGAAGTATGAAGCGAATGTTGTCAATAAAAACCCCAACTTAGAGGTTGGGGTCGATCCCACAGGGAATATGGAAGATCTAGATTATAGTCGGTAGATGAACTTGTATGGTAATTACTTCACAAGGGGGGGATTCTAAAAAAAATCAATAATAGAAATAAACAACAATAATGATTATATTTGTGAATCAATAATTAAATGATAACTAGGGTTTGTGTTCCCCATGGGTTTATAACAGCTTTGGGTATACACTCTTGATCTTTATCAATACTTACTTACAGAACTGATAACTAAGGTTCATTCAAACGATAGACCAATCCCTATTGAGTGACTATCCTCAATTACTCGACCAAGTCTCATGAGTTTTGCAAACTAACCGTTATCACTAAGTTCCAGATATAACTATCATGCGACCACAACTCAAGTTAATACAATGATCATCAAGATCAAGGCTTTGTTTTAATTCACTTTTTCTAATCTCTACCTCTTCGACCAAAGCAAATAATGAATTCAGGCACTTCCTAATATTCCGTACCTCTAAGAATCATTAAAGATGAAGAGACTACAATATAAGTAATTAGTATTGGTTTTAGACTCACTTTGTGCAACCCTAACTTGTTAATCCACCATGGTTCCCACAAACCTAGCTATGGAGGTTTTATCCTCTCATAGTTGCAAGGTTGTGAATTGTGTTCATGATTGAATACATCAAACAATACTTACAAAGATGATTGAGAAAAACGATTCCTTCAATTAATCCATGAAATCTTGAATAACAAGTAGCAAGAACAATATGAGTTCAAGAAAGGTTGATCACAAGGTTGAACCAACTCAATTCTCTCTTTCAATGATGTAAAATTGCTTACTACAATGTTTTCCTACTAAAATTAAATTTATTCGTTGTCCTCTATGAAAAATAAAGCATAAAAAGTATTTATAGAGACACAAGAATCCTTTTCCTAAACTTACAGGACTGCTTTCCATATATGCAGCCGACCTCATCAGGGGTCCACCTACGACTCGTAGGGGCTTCTCACAACCGTGGCATCGACTCGTGGCTTGAAGTGTTGGCTGAATATTGGCTTAGTATTGGGCCAAGGTACGATTCATACCAACATCCTAGGACTCGTACATTCCACCTGTGGCTTGATCCTGATAATTTGAACTTTGTCTGAACTTCACCACGACTGGTATGGTGCAACTCGTACTTTCATCTCACGGATCGTAGGGTACTTTCGTAGTGAGAATCAGCCTCCTATGCAATTCTTCTGGATTTCATCATGACTGGCTTACCAGGACTCGTACCATCATGGTACGATCCGTGACAAGTCTCATGGGATCAGTCTTCCAAGTTAAACTTCTAGCTTCTTATCAAGGCCCTTAGTACGACTCGTAGGTCCATCCTACGAATCGTACTGTGGACTGCACTTTTTTCCCTTTTTTCACACTTTTAGCTTCCTTTTGCAATTTATTGTTCCAACACCCATTTATCCTGAAATCAAAGGAAAAGTGCCTCATATCCATATAAATACACCTAAGTCGATGCTATTTTCTTAGTTTTGATCGTCAATAGTGTTGTAAATCCACAGCACATCAAAGGTGTTAGAGGATTTATCAACCATGCAATGTCGCTATACCCTTTTCAAATTGATGGGTTGATTAGGTGTCTTGTATGCGATGCAATTGCATGAAGTTTTTTAAAACATGATAAAGTTGTAGTTCATATTTACCGTTATGTGTTTAAGCCTAGATATTTTTTATGGACTGATCATGGTGAGACTGATGGAGAGAATGGTATATTTTATAATTTCATCGGTGAAAGTTAGGTCTGCATATGATCAAAGTAGTGTTCAACATGAGAGAGTGCATGAAATGGTCAATGATGCGTTCGGGATACAATATGGGATGGAACCCGAATAATATTTTGGAGAAACTCCCCATGAAGAAGCAATGCATTTTCATGAACAACTAGAAGAGGCTAGTCGTCCACAATGTGTAGGGAGTCCGCATTCTGAGTTGTCCATTGAAGTTAGTCTAATCAATATTAAATCAGATTGGAGTGTTCCTCAAGCTGTTATGGACTCTATGGTTGGTATTTTAGGGGAACTAGTTAAACTCGAGTTAAACATACCTAAGAATTTCTATCAGGCAAAGAAATTGGTTTTCAAGTTTGGATTGTCGTATGATAAAATTGGTTGTTGAGAAAATGATTGCATGTTGTTCTATAAGAATGATGGGAATCTAGAAAATTGTAAGTTCTGTGGACATGCTCAGTTTAAGTGGACTCCTAGTGGGATGATGGTTCCAGCTAAGGCGATGCATTATTTACCTCTTATACCTTAGTTAAAGAGGTTGTACCCGCCGATGAGTTATGCTCCTCATATGAGATGACATCGTGAGAATAGAATGGCTCCTGGTGTTATGTCTCATCCATCATATGGACAAGCTTGGAAACATTTTGATAGAACTTATCCTGATTTTGCTAGTGAACCAAGAAATGTTAGAATAGTCTTGTGTGAAGATAGTTTTACACTATTCTCTATTTCTGCTGCACCCTATTCTTGCTAGCCTGTATTTCTTACTCCGTATAATCTTCCACCTGAAATTGTATGATAAGTCCCTACAGATTTCTAAGTTGTATTGTCCCGGGTTCCCTTAATTCAAAAAGTTTGATTGATGTTTATCTACAGCCTTTGACAGACGAGTTAAAACAATTGTGGTCAGAAGGTGTAGTGACTTATGATATACCAACTAAGCAGAATTTCCTTTTCGTGCTTGTTTAATATGGACTATAAATGATTTTTCAACGTATGGGATGTTGTCTGGTTGGATGACAACTGGAAAATTAGCTTTCCCTTATTGCATGGAAAATAGTAAAATATTCACATTAAAATATGATCGTAAATATTCATGGTTTGATTGTCACCGTAGGTTCTTGCCAGTGGATCGCGAGTTTTGAAGAATGAAACATGCTTTTCAAAAGAATAAGGTTGAAAATGATTTGCCTCCTCCATTATTGTCAGCAAGTGAAATTTGGGAGAGTGTTTGTCACTTGCCAAAGGTTACAGAAGCTACACCTTCTAGACTTCCTGGATATGGTGTTGGACATAATTAGAAAAACGGAGCTTATTTTGAAAGTTGCCGTATTGGAAGGACAACCTTCTATGACACAATCTTGTTCTTCAAATATTTGTGTAGTAACACTTTGTGGGAGGATAACTTAGAAATTATGGATTAGAATATTCCTGTGATTACTACTAAGTTGAAAAAGATCTTCCCGTGCGGATTCTTTGATGTGATGGAACATTTACTGATTCACCTTGTACATAAGGCGCAGCTTGGAGGCTCAGTTCAATACAGATGGATGTATCCTTTCGAAAGGTACTAAAACTATGACTTTGTATACAATGAATTTATTTTTTTTAAGTTGGTTTAACGAAATTACTAACATCAAAATTTTATACATAACTATTGGCAAGTGCAAAAGAATTGTTAAGCAGGGGTGAAAGATTGAAGGATCGATCTGTGAAGCTTATCTTGTACGGGAAAGTGCTCATTTTTGTTCTTACTATTTCGAGAAGCAAGTGCCAACTTTAAGAAATAGTCCTACCCGCAATGACTACGGTGATATTCATCCCAGCCACCCTCCGATTTCAATTTTTAATCAAACAGGTCGAGGTGAAACCAGGCGAGGTTTGAGTAGTATGGAAATACAATCTATTGTGACAAACGTTTTGCTTAATTGCCTCGAGATACAACTATATCTTGAGTAAGTCTAAATAATGTTATTAAATAATATTATTTAAATACTAAGAATTAAACTAATAAAAAATCTCAATTTATTAAACAGTTACTTTGTAGGACGGTGGGGTAATGATTTCATATATACAAGGTTCTCTGATTGGCTGAAATACTATATAAGTGTTCAATATCATGTTAACAATATAAGTACAACATAGTCATTTGTTTAAATAATTTTTTTAAACACTATGTAGATTCATGATGAAAATAGCAATATTGAACATTTGCAAATTGTGAGTGATGTTGCACATGGGCCTGATAGTCAAATTCAGTCCATACATAAATATTGTGTCAATCATTTCAAGTTTCAAACAGAGGAAACCTATAAGTATAAGAAACCAATAATAGCAAAGTGTGTGTTGAAGACGATGTAGACGGTAATGGCCAAGTTGTTGATTATTATGGTGTGAAACAAAAGATAATGAAAGTTAGGTATGTTGGATGGCAGAGGAAAAATATAGTACAATTTCAGTGTAAGTGGTTTGATCCATCGCACAGAGGTACTAGGGTTAATCAACAACATAATATAACTAAAGTTAAGCACACCAGACAATATGACTGTTATGATCCTTTCATCATTGCACAAAATGCTAAGCATGTGTATTATGCTCCATATTCTCTGCTTAGAGACAAGATTGATTGGTAGGTGGTTATAAAGACTAAGCCCGTGGGTCGGATAGAGATTGATAATGTGTTGGATGTGACATACTAAAATGATTTGGCAGTTGTTCATCAAACTGTGGATGCTGAGTTAGAACAAAGTTTAGAACATCCTAAACACATATTAGAAGAAGTTTCTAATGATGATATAATAATTGAGATTGCAGTGTTGATGACAAATATCAGATAATGAAAATGAACAAAGAAAGGGAGAAGAATCAAATGATGATTATGAAACAAGTGAGGAGGAAGAATGGGTGAATGATGGAAATGAAATAAGTAAGGAGGAAGAATGGGAGAATGATGATTAACAAGTAACTTAATTTATTCTTTTAAGTAATTATTATATCTAATACTTATATCATTTTTTAATTATATATTTAATGTAAACTTGTATGGTGATCTCGTCAGGTGATGCTGATCGAGGTCAAACTAGTAGGGATAGTAAATCAAGTAAGAGTAGTATGAAAATGCATAGGAGACCACTAGATTCTAGTGCTGCTTTGGGTGGTCTTTCATCTACTCCACATATACATTCTTCTCCACCTCCGTCCTATATCCCCTATGACACTGGGCATCCAGCATATTCATTTGTGCCTCCACTTCCTACTACTTCTCACACCTTCATGCCTACACCTGCCATTCATCCACCATGGGGAAACTCGATGTATTCATCATCCAGTAATCCTTCCCCCATTAGATCATCTCCTGACATTTTTGGCTTGCGACTCAGAGATAGCAGCTCTGAGACAGACTCACAAGGTACTTTTAATACTCCACTCTTGACCCAGTCATATAGAGCACTAGCACCACCACCGGCACCAGCACCAGCAGTTGGAGAGCCACAGCTAAGAGATACAGACAGTCTCGGTAGACTGGTGATCGTGCCTGATGAATCTGGGTAAGTTTGATTTTGTTTTTGATTTAGATTTATAATATTTAATCTTAATGTTATATTTATGACTTGATATGCTTATTGTCATTTTTATAGGTTCCATCTGGGAAAAGAGGCCCAAAATGCTCTAAGGGAGAGCATTCGGAGGATATATGATCGACCTTATCCGAGTTGGACTGAAATATCCCATCGGGTTCGACAGGGCATGTTTAATGAGTTTAAGGTATATAAATGAATTATTATTTGACAAAATTCTTCTTTGACCCGTGATTATTATATATCATTGAACACTGTTGATCATTGATTACAGACATTGTACTTAGCTTCCTCAGCACGATAAGAAGATAGCTACGAACTTTGAGAGGAAGGGCAGTTCAAGGATGTCATATTGGTTTAGGGATGCAAGATTAAAGAACAAGAGGCCTGAATGGATGCTACCTCATCTTCTGGGGAAGCTTCACAGATATTGGAGCACGCCTGAATTTAAGGCAAAGTGTAAACAGGCGAAGAAGGCCAGGAGTGAAGGGAAAGGTGGCTCGTTGCACATTGGGGGTGCAAAGAGTCAAGAGACGATAGCTAGAGAGTTGGTAAGTAATTATTATATTCAATACTTATATAAATTTGATTAAATTTTATATATTGTTTAACTTTGATTATATTTTGTTTGCAGGCCAAAAAATTGGGTCACAACCCGACTTAGGAGGAGCTATTTTGGGCTACCCACGTAAAGAAGAAGAAGAACGAGTCTGATGTGCACATGGATCGAACAAAGAGCTGAACAAGCCTATGTAAGTTCATACATATTATATGTAAATAGTAATATGTTAAGTTTAATTTGAACAACCATATTGTACTAAATTTTTTTAATTCTATAGATAAATTATCAGTGACTCTTGTCTGAGTACCACCAGACTCAGGAAGCCCTAGATAGGCCGACCCAGCCTCCACCGAATGTCACTACCCAAATTTGGACTGAAAAAGTGGTCGGGGGGAGGCAAAAGGGGAGAGTATGTGATCTAGGATCTAGAAATCCAGTTCGACGATTCAGTTCTGACTGAAAGGTATTGGTTCTTCTAGCCAGGCCGAGGCGGATGATGGTGTTCAGATCACTGCTATGTCTCAGAAGATCGAATAACTTACACGTGCCTTAGTAGATGCTGAGGCAAGACATATTGCAGAGAGTAGGACAATGTGTCATACCATTGAGACTGTCAAGGAACCAGTGAACAACCTCGCTAATGGAGTGCAGAGGCAACGTGCCCGTTCTCCTCCTTCCTCAGATAACGAAGAGTTTTTGCCAGATGATGAAATGTCGAAGAGACACCTTAGTTGTTAGGATTATTGTACATTGAAAACAAACTTTGTATATATATTTTGATATTTTTAAACTTTATTGATGGATATTTAGTGTTGTTTTTGATGTTTTAATTCGATAATTACTATGTTATTGATGCTCTTGTTGATTTGGAATTATTTTGGCAGCAATTATTGTTGGATATTGGCTGAAATTGAATTGAATTTTAATTTGGCAGGTGGGAATGCTTTAAATGCAGCTTTCTACTGCTGATGTATTTATAGAAAATCAACGAACAGTGTAGGTAAGTCCGTCGGTTTTTTACAAACACATCACCACCAGAAACCTAGAAAACCGATGGACTAACGGATGGTGTCCATTAGTATGTTCTTAGTTTTGAATAACATATCGACGGATACCGTCGCTAAATTTTAAAAATTAATTAATAATTGAACATTACGATGGTGTCTGTCGGTAATATTTTTCCTCCCGTCGGGTAACATTTAAAGAACTCACGGAATTAAATTTTACTGAACCGACGGACATACATCGGTATTAACCGATGTTGTTCGTCAGTTTTTTATTTCCGACGTGACATATTCCGACGACCCTTTGTCCGTCGGTTTTTCATCATTTTTGGCCAAAAAATCGATGCTATTTGTCGAAAATGGCCCTCATTTTTTGACCAATTTTTAGTAGTGATTTGCTTACTTGTTGTAGCATATAACATAATTTTAATGTGAAGGTTTAACCCATCAATGAAAGTATGTGTTAAAACTACTTTGGAATGATTATAGTGAGAAAAATCCCGAAGGAGTGTTATTAACCACTCAACACATTGAGTGGAACCTCGTTGGGAACCGCGACACAGCAACTCTGCACTTTATCAACACTTAGAAAATATCTTTAGTTTTTCTTTAATTCTTGCATAGTTTCACCAAAAATCACATACATTCACAAAAATAACCCGAGTTAGTTAAATATCTTATAATAAAAATAATGTAGGTGTATCTCTTACAAATTCATATAAAAAAGATACAAATGTGTATCAAGTAGTGTAAAATGATGTGTAAAAATACCTAACATTTTTTGTCGAAATGTATTCATCGGCTAGCTTATCCCGTTCACTAATTTAGTTGGCCAGAGGATTTCAGATTTGGAGATTTTTATCAAACGATAGTTGATTTGGGAGTGTCATCTCTAATCCACCGTTAGTTATATGATTTGATTCTTCATTTCCTTTTTTCTTGGTCTTCACTGAAGCACTACGAATGTTGGGTTTAGTTGTTGAGGAACTCAAGTTTAAATGGTGTTTTCCCCACTGGCGGGGGATAAATTCTAACGATAAATAGATAAAGACATTGTGAAAGTGCGGTCGTAGGCCAGATACTATTTTGGTCCAACCACAATGGGACATAGGGATGAGGTATTAAATGTATTGGGATGCACGTAGCATTAGCCTTCAGTGGGATATATCATTTGCTTTCCCACCCAAAAACTTTTGAAACTCTTTCACTTTCCGATTTAAAGACATTGAGTAACCAAAAAGTGGAGGACTACTTGTATGGGGTAAAACCAATTTATCTAAATAAGCGAATGATGTGGTGACACATTGAGACTATGAACAGTCGTAATGGTCCTGTTAAAAAGAATTGACCAGTATCTCTAGGACCTGGCTGGATAATACAATTCAATTTAAGAAGGCCTCGGAACCTCAACCATCACTGAAATTAGAACCTCACCAACAAGACCTTCTAGCTCTGGAGCTATCACTTCAAATGTGGAGACACAACCAAATAAGATACAGATGGGATATGCTCATCAATATATGAATTACAAAAGGTGCATAGATTCTCTTTGGCCAATATGCAATTGTAGAGTTAGTGACCTAGTGGGAGAAAATGAAGAGACAAACCTTATAGAAGTTGTTTTCTAGAGCTTCTCTATAATAGTTATTTAGTTCTCTGTATTAGGGAGTAGACATTCTTTTGTTGATGCATTATGTATTCACATTTTCACAACTTCAAATCTCTTCTCTATAATAGTTATTTAGTTCTCTGTATTAGGGAGTAGACATTCTTTTGTTGATGCATTATGTATTCACATTTTCACAACTTCAAATCTCTTTGTTCTTCAGTTTTTTGGGTATTCTGGCCACATTGTATTCAAGACCACCTTACAGGATTCAAAACACGATTATCTCTCTATTTCTTTCATATTCATTTGCTTTTTTTTTACTATTATGTATTTCTATGTCTTACATTATTAACTCACTTTAACTTGCATGCCTTTAAATCACACCAACAAATTTAACCGTATCATTTTGCAGATAAATAATTTAATAATTCAATAATTCAAAATAAATCTAATTAGATGGGTATACAAAACTATATGATTCAATAGTGATGTCATACGTAGCAATCACTGCAAAATTAGGGAACATCTCCGCAAAGAATGATGAATGTGTTTGGTATGGAGAAAAATATTTTGTCAGTTTTTCATGTTCTAATAATCAAAATATTTTAGATAATATTTTAAGAAAACAAGTTATTTAAAATAAGGAAAATGACTTTCTTAGTAGGAGTAGGAAAAAAATTTCACCATCGTTATTCCACATTGATTATCTCCTTCTCACCTCTAACATCGTAGTCCTCATCTCTCAATACTACCTGGCCCCCTCACCTCTCACTCCACCTCCACCCTCACCCCCACCCTATAATATTTTTTCAAGATTAATTTTCATGATCCAACTCAGGACTATGATTGACGCTAAGGGTGGAATTTTAAAGCAAGCCTTAACAAAAATTTTACAGAACATTGTACAAAGTTTTCTCTATATTTAGGCCTATCCAAAATAATTTTGTCTCATAATCAATAATGGAACCAACAATATCAAAAAAAAATAGACTATAATCATCCTCAATCAATCATTTCCAACATCATAATTCTAAAATCATCTCCAAAATTTGGGAAGAGCATGAAATACTAGTCACAAGTCTGTAATGATGAGAGAATATTCATGGAATTAACAAAATAACTATGGAGCGACCCTAAGAATTAAAAAAAAAATTATATTAATTAAATAATATTTTTTCCATGCAAATAAATGCGAGGCTTACCAGGAATTTTGTCAACTTGAATGTTTTAGTTGATAAAATCTTCGCCAACATCACGTACGATCTCTGTAAAAAAAATAGAGGAGACTGAGTTGCTATCTCACTGAGTAATAATACTGCACCATAATCATTTTTAATGGGTACAAGTTAGAAAATATACTAGTAGAATAATCAGAAAATATAATGAAATAAATGTCTTTTCAGAAACAATAACAATAATCAATCTTGTTTGTTTCATGAAAGTAGAAATTAACTAACAACTTATTCATAAAGTTTGTAACTACCATCATATCAAATCTTATATTTGGAAGGTTTTTCAAG
Organism: Datura wrightii; assembly: GCA_035772735.1. Taxonomy (NCBI): domain Eukaryota; kingdom Viridiplantae; phylum Streptophyta; class Magnoliopsida; order Solanales; family Solanaceae; genus Datura; species Datura wrightii. The sequence continues at coordinate 164,578,544 of JASDFA010000027.1, read as the reverse complement.
AATTAATCATATAATCGGTGTGACTTCTTACCTTGAGAGATAGCCAATAACTGTGAACTCCTCTTAAAGGAGTCAAATTCCAGTGGATCCCTATTCGAGAAAAATCGATAACTATATGCTAGTTCTACCTTTCCACTATCGAGGGCTGTAACGGTAACATATAAATACAAGGTGCACCAGATATAATAAATCCGACGTTAGCTACGTGATCCATCAAGGTCTATTTCTAAATTATCTTATCTTTAACTAGTATTTACTTGTAATAAACATTTTTAGAACAGTACGGGACATTTTGGTTCTTATCAAATCATATCATATATCAAACTTTAGTAAAGCACTTTTCAAGATAATTAATTCTCAAGTAAGAGTAAAATCTCTGAAGTACCAGAAAACATATGCAACAACAGTAAGAACGTCTCAAATAGCCATGTCGACATCATATCAAGTAAAAGACTTATCTCCCAATAGTTTTAAAGTATTAGGTAACACATTACTTTTAAAATCATGTATAAATCATGAAGATTGTGAATATACAAATTTTGGTAAAGTCACTACTCACCTCTAGATGCCACTAACCAAAGCTCGACTCTCTATTAATCCAAGTGCTCAATTCGTGTGTGAATCTATAAATCAAATATAAGTTTCTCTATTACCATCCGCTAACTCTGTAATTCAATAAATTCAAGTGATTACCAATCAAAATTCTAATTACCCACCTTTCGATTTTGCTTAAAGTAATAAAGAAAAAATTTAAGCTACTGGTGCGTCTACTAAAATAAATTTTCTATAACTTTCTTTGTTCTCAATTCGTAGGTCGTTTCTGCTAATTTTTTTCATTGTGCATATTAATATTACCCACTACAGTTAAACGCTAATATCAATTTAATATCCTAATATGTGAAATAGTATACTAGTTTAAATAGAAAAGTAAAATTACAGTGCTTAATGTTCTCTTGTAAAGATTGTTGCCTATAATATTCTCTTTTAAATTATTATAGGTATTTAATTTCTTATACCCTACCAAAAACTTAAACTTTGATTCAAACAATAGTTGAAATATTTAGCAAGTGCTTAAGATATCTTAATTTTTTGTTAGAATGAATTTCAAAGCTTGCAGGATTTTTTTCCTATGCTCATCGCTGCCTCTTTTCTTTTTGCTACTGCAGATTATGTTTTACTCCCCTCCTGTCCCTTTAATTTCTTTTTACTTCCTATTGAAATGGGACTTGGCCCACATATGTTCTTCTTTGAGAAATTTACATAAATGGCCACAGTTTGACTAAAAATAGGTTTATATAGCAACATTATCATTATTTACAATTTATGATGATATTTAATTTGCCACCCGTTGTATTCTTAGTTTTTTCAAGTTACCAAAAACGAATACAATATTAATTCTATTGAGAGAATTAAGATATTTTTTCTTTAAAAAAAAAAGCAATTACCTTGATTCACGCTATTATTAAAACACAATCTTCAATACTGATTTGGACTCTAAAAAAATAGCTGGAATTAATATTTATATTTCTACTTATCCTTAAATCAAGTTTTCATTAGTTATCAATATTCTATATATAATTGGGCTCTGAAAAATAATTGTGATTCATATTTATATTTGTATTTTCGTACTAGTATGTATAATTATAATTTTATTTTTAAAAAAAAATTATTTTATGAATATTTTTTTACCCAAACTAAAATTTGATATATCTTATGCATATTTCTTACCCAAACTAAAATTTGATACATCATTGAGTCAATATATACACTGATATCAGTTACTTTATGACATGGCATTTTGATTGTATCAATGATATTTATATTTACATATATATATGTATGCCTATATGAATATACGTACATTTAGGTTGTATCTATTCAATCTAATTTAGCTGGTATTCATTTGCTCTTGTATCACGCGTATTCATTCTCTCTTGTATTGATTGTATCATTCGTATTCGTGATAGAGAAAATATAAAAAACATACCATAGAAAATAGAGAGGAGAGAGAAAGAAAAAAGATGGTGTCTGGTCTTCAATGGAAGAATGCGATAGTATTTGTCATATGTAATTTAACTGCTGATGTAATACCTAGGAAATGCCAAAGACTAGACCCAGAATTTTAAAATGAAAAGTGGCAGAAATCTAGAAATATGTCTCAGAACGACTTGTGAAACAAGTCGTTGGAAGTTCCAACGACCTGTTGGGACAATCGTGGTTAGGTTCTGTAGAAATAGCATCAGAGGTAATGGGTCCATGGTATGACTCATAGGAAGATGCAACGGGTCGTTGGTTGGGGTCGTTGGTTGTCACCATGGGTACCAGGGATGAATGGTACGGGTCATGGAACGACTCATTATTAATGAGTCATGGTAAGTGCCCGTGGGAAAGAGCAGGAATATTTCCAGTCAAGGTGACGGATGGAACCCATGGCTCGTTGGAAGTAGGCACGATTCATGGTGTGACTCGTGGGAAGTCCAGATGCATGTTATCAAGGAAAGTAACAGGAGGATGCAACGGACCGTTGTTTGATGTAACGACCCGTCCGATCAGGTTGTGGTATTAGAATTTGAGAAGTAAAGAATTAATAGGGGATGTAACGGACGGATACCACGAGTCGTGCTATCAAGGTACAACTCATAGGAGCAGTCGTGGTCACTAGTAGTGCAGAATTTTCAGGTTTTTCATTAAGGGTAATTTTGTAATTCCTAAGTCCTAGGGTCCTAAACTACATCGTTTAAGGCTCAAAATGAAGTGTTTTATGAAGGGTAAATCTATTCTCGGCTCATTCACATCCATGCATGCAAATTGAAGGGTTTAGGAGGTGATCAAGTATAGGCTTTCTTCAAGTTCTCTTCAAAATCTTCATTGGACAATCAGAAAAGTGGTAGAATCAGATCCTATCAGGTATGTAGGTTATGAATGGGTGAATTCGTTCACACTCATGCCCAATCCCTCTCTAAATCATGAAAATCCATATGTTGATTCTATGGGGTTCTAACCCAATACAAGAAATTCCTAAATTTCCCGCATGGGTATGACTTAAAGATGTTTCTATTATTGAATTATGATTTATGGGCAAGTTTTACATTATTTTCATTTATAATCATGTTTTCAAGTTTTAAAAATTAAAATACCTAAATATGAGAAGTTCATGAAAGTTGAGATTTATGATGAATGTTCAAGTATGATGAGATATTGTTGATGAAAAGCATGTTGTTAAGTTACCCGTATTTATAAGCATGTTTTCAAGTTACCTATATTTATAATCTTGTTTTCAAGTGAATTGAGTATTTTTCAAGCATGTTAAACTATTGGAAAATACCCATATGTTCAAGTATGACTTATGATCTTACGAATTAAGCTTACCACATGATTTTGGAGAAAAGACTCACAATTACATTCAGCTTATGGTATGGTTTGAGCAAGAGCTCCTAATATATGATTCCAGATTTGATATGTACTTGATTATTAAGCTTCGTTAATAGACGATGGTAAGCTTCATCGAAAAATGATGGAGAGCATATGCATGTTTTTGAGAGTATTGTCTAGCACTGAGTAGGCTAAGGGTCGATCATCCTATGCCTCAAAACTACGCGCCAACGTAGGTTTTATATATATATATATATATATACACACACACACACACACACACACACACACACACACACACACTTTGGGACCTCCCTTCTGAGCTATCCCCTTCCCCGATTAGGCCTTGAGCTTGATATCGATATCATGGTATTGTCCTTAGCCCTGGCAAGGCTTTGGACGATTCTACCCACTTGAGTATGATAGTTGGGACCACGTAAGCTTTATCGTAGTATGTCGGTTATATGAAGAGTCTCTCATTGTTCCTCATGATTTCAGTTGTGCATGTTTATCATTCATGATGTGTGTGTGTGTGTGTGTGTGTTCTAAAGCAGGTTTGACCCAATTTTCAGTTTTACTTATGATTATCATATTTCAACTTTGGGTCAATCGATTCAGTTATGATGTTATGTTATATTCAGATCATGATTTCAGAAAATAACATGAAAGCCCTACTCTCAAATTCTTATCTTGATCATGTTTTACACTATGCATGTTTTAAAAGATTTTACTTACTTAAGTGATTTTACTTACCTTGCATACTCGATGCATTCCACATACTGACTGTATACTCTATGTTGTATTATTTTATGATATAGGCTCCGATCTTCAGACTCAACCCCGTCACTAGCCAGCTTCTGGAGTTAGCATTAGTCTCTGTTGGTGAGTCCTCATCTGTCAAGGGCCCCTCTTTTATTCAATTATGTGTTGCATATTTTCAGTTTCATACTTAGAGAGTTAGTTAGGGTCTTGTCCCATCAACTCATCTGACTTAGAGGCTTTTCAGACAATAGATTATATTCAGCTTTAGACTCTTGCTGTATTTTTGGATTATATGTTATGGTAGACTTCCGCTATATTTATTATGTTGATTCTTCCACTTTATTTGATTGAGTCAGATGAATGTTCATACCATGGATTGACTTGGAGTCTCTCGGGGCTCCTTGTCCCGTGTCTCGATCTGGGACTATGTTCGAGTCGTGAAAAATTTGGTATCAGAGCAATAGGTTTGAAGTGTCCTAGGGTGTCTGAAAGACGCATTAAGTAGAGTCTTTTTCATGGGTGTAAAGCGCGTCACACTTAGGAAGAAGAGGCTACGAGACGTTTAGGAAATGTTTCCTTCTTTTATGATCTATGTCGTGCAATGAAATGTCTCTCTATCTTTCTAACTCATGCTATTCACGATTGCAGAATCATGCCTCCCCGCAGAGTTAACGGTAGAAGGAATTAAAATGGAAATAGCCACGAGGGTGGCAATGGAGATAGGCACCAACAAGACCCACCAGTCCATGAGCACCATGCATCGGAGTCGGTTGCCCACGCTGAGTTTAGGGCAGCCATTCAGATGCCAGCAAAGGCCTTGACCACTCAGGTCAACCAGCAAGCGGTGGCGCATGTCCCGCAAAATGAAAATGCGGCGGCAGCGCGAGTTAGAGAATTTTTAAGGATGAACCCACCAAAGTTTCTTGGGTCCAAGGAGGACGAGGATCCACATGAGTTTATCGACGAGATTGTGAAGATCACCCAGGTCATGGGGGTGAATGGAGTAGAGTGTGCTGATTTGGCCTCATATCAGTTGAAGGGGGTCGCACACATTTGGTTTAGACAGTGGAAAGATAGTAGGACAGCTGGAGCAGGCCCTATCAGTTGGGAGGAGTTTCAAGTTGCTTTTCTAGATCAGTTTTGCCCTCGTGAGATGTGGGAGTTAAAGGAAGCTGAGTTCGTGAATCATAAACAAGGAAAGATGACAATGCAGGAGTACGCCCTTGAGTTCACTCGTTTGTCAAAGTATGCCTCAAAGTTAGTGGTTGATCAGAGGGCATGAGTGAGCAGGTTTGTTCATGGGGTGGCGGACTATTTAGACAAGGATTGCAGGACCATTATGCTCCATCAGGATATGGATTTCCCTCGAATAGTCTTATACGCCTAACAGATGGAGGCGGAGCATATGAGGGAGAGAGAGGCCAAGAGGGCCAGGACAGACAGCTATAGATTCTCTCACCGAGGCCAGGTGGTGGGCACCAACAGTAGATCCACCAGAGACATCTTCAGCGATGAGTGTGACATCCAGACCTAGGCACGATCAGAGAGGGCTAGCATTAGGCTCTAGGGGTCAGAGCAGCAGGACCGCAGATTCCACCATTCCTATTTGCGACAGGTGTGTTCATGGGCACACGGGTTAGTTCTTGGAGGGTACAGGTGCTTGCTTTAGGTGTGGGAAGCCCGAACATATGCTCGGAGATTGGCCAGCAGCTAGACAGGGCCATGATGGGGTCGAAGCCCATTTTTCAATTCAGCAGCTCCACCCGCACGCCCAGCCCAACAGGGGGCATCTACTAGCACAGGTGGAGGTCGGCGCCAAAATAGATTCTATGCCTTAGCATCTCGCCAAGGGCAGGAGGTCTCCCCAGATGTAGTCACTGGTATGTTACGAATTTTCTATCTTGATATATATGCTTTGTTAGATCCAGGGGATACCTTGTCTTTTGTGACACCTTAAATGGCTAGTAGTTTCGAAGTCAATCCTGAAACCTTGTCAGAACCCTTCTTAATCTCTACTCCAATGGGTGATTCAGTTGTAGCTAGATGGGTGTATAGAAGTTGCTCGATCACAGTCATTCAGAAAGTCACCTCAGCAGATCTAATAGAGTTAGCCATGATCTATTTTTATGTTATCCTCAGCATGGATTGGCTATTTGCATGTTAGGCCTTAGTTAATTGTAGAACCCGGGCAGTAGAGTTCAGATTTTTGAGTGAGCCAGTCATAGTGTGGAAGGGTAGTTTAGCAATGCCTGTAGGTCATTTCATTTCCTACCTTAAGGCCAGAAAGATGATCTCCAAAAGGTTGTGTATACCATCTAGTTAGGGTTAAGATGCTACGTACGATACCCCGACTATCCAGTAAGTCCCAATAGTATAAGAGTAACCAGAAGTCTTCCCAGATGATTTACCGAGAATCCCTCCCTAGCGGGAGATTGATTTTGGTATTGACCTTCTTCCTGATACGTAGCCTATATCTATTCCTCCTTACAGAATGGCCCCAGTCAAGTTAAAGGAGTTGAAGGAGCAGTTGAAGGACCTGTTAGATAAAGGTTTCATTAGACCAAGCAAATACCTATGGGGAGCACCAATTCTATTTGTCTGAAAGAAAGATGGCTCTCTTTGTATGTGTATTGATTATCGGCAATTGAAAAAAGGTCACCATCAAGAACAGGTATCCTCTATCCAGAATTGATGATTTGTTTGACTAGCTTCAGAGTGCCAAGTGCTTTTCGAAGATAGACCTCAGATCCGGGTACCATCAGCTCAAGGTTCGGGAGAGTGACATCCCGAAGACAGCCTTCAGGACGTGGTATGGTCATTATGAGTTTGTAGTTATGTATTTTGGACTAACGAATTCTCCTGCAGCTTTTATGGACTTAATGAACAGGGTGTTCAAGCCATACTTGGATATTTTCGTGATCATGTTTATTGATGACATCCTGATATACTCTCGGAGCGAGGAAGAGCATGCCTCTTATTTGAGGGTGGTGCTACAGACTCTGAAGGATCGCCAATTATATGCCAAATTCAGCAAGTGCCAGTTTTGGTTGGACTCGATGGCATTTTTAGGCCATGTGGTGTCAAGTGAGGGCATAATGGTGGACTCTCAAAAAATGGAAGTGGTGAAGAAGTGGCCTAGACCGATGAATCCTTCAGATATTCGGAGCTTTTTGGGCTTAGCTGGCTACTATCAAAGATTTATTGAGGGTTTTTCATCTATCACAGCGCCATTGACCAAATTGACTCAAAAGAAAGTGAAGTTCTAATGGTCAGAGGCCAGTGAGAGGAGCTTTAGGAGTTGAAGACTCGACTTACCTCAGCACCGGTGTTAACTCTATCGGAGGGTACCGATGGGTTTGTGGTGTATTGTGCTGCCTCTAGAATCAGTCTTGGTTGAGTATTGATGCAGCATGACAAGGTTATAGCATACGCTTCCAGACAGCTAAAAGTTCATGAGAAGAATTACCAGACCCATGATCTTGAATTGGCGGCGGTGGTATTTGCCCTGAAGATATGGAGAAACTATTTGTATGGGGTCTATGTAGATGTTTTCACGGACCATAAGAATCTACAATATATGTTTACCCAGAAGGACCTAAATCTGTGGCAAAGGATGTGGATGGAGCTACTCAAGGATTATGACATGAGTGTCCTTTACCATCCGGGCAAGGCTAATGTAGTAGCAGACACACTTAGTAGGCTTGCTATGGAGAGTGTGTCCCATGTGGATGAGAGGAGAAAGGAGTTGGTAAAGGATGTGCATCGACTTGTAAGGTTGGGAGTTCGTTTGGTTGACTCGATTGATGGCGGTGTCATAGTTCAGAATGGGTCAGAATCATCCTTGGTGACTGATGTAAAATCTAGACAATATGAGGACCCTATTTAGGTAAAGTTAAAGGAGGTCGCTCAAAATCAGAAGGTGGAGGTCTTCTCCAAAGGGGGAGATGGTGTGCTTCGATACCAAGGTCACTTGTGTGCTCCGGACGTTGATGATTTGAGAAATTGGATGTTGCATGAGGCTCACAATTCCAAATATTCGATACATCTTGGTGCCACCAAGATGTACCATGACCTATGGGAAGTCTATTGGTGGAATGGCATGAAGAAGGACATCGCAGAATCTGTAGCTAAGTGTTTAAACTATCAGCAAGTAAAGGCTGAGCTCCAGAGATAGGGGTTGTGCTTCAGGATATCAGTATTCCTACTTGGAAATGAGAAGAAATCAATATGGACTTCATCACAGGGTTTCCTCATACTCATCGGCAATATGACTCCATTTTGGGTTGTTGTAGACAAGTTAACTGAAGTCGCTCATTTTCTACCGGCCAAAATCACTGATTTAGCGGAGGATTATGCCAAACTATACATTTGAGAGCTAGTTCGGTTGCATGGAGTTCCCTTGTCCATCATATCAAATAGAGGTACCCAGTTTACCTCTCAGTTTTGGAGGTCCTTTATCATATCAAGCAGAGGTACCCAGTTTACCTCTTAGTTTTGGAGGTGATTTCAAAAAGGACTTGGTACTTAGATCAATCTCAGTACAGCATTTCACCCGCAAACAGATGGTCAAGCGGAGCAAACCATTCAGACTCTCGAGGACATGTTGAGAGCATGTGTAATTGACTTCAAAGGGAGCTTTGATGATCGTTTGCCTCTTATCAAGTTTGCATACAATAACAGCTATCATTCCATCATTCAAATGGCTCCGTTTGAGGTTCTCTATGGGCAGAGATGTAAATCGCCTATTGTTTTATTTGAAGTCGATGAAGTCGCGATAATAGCCCAGATTTAGTCTATGAGGCCATGGAGAAGGTTCAACTCATACAGAACATGTTGAAAACAGCTCAAAGTTGCCAAAAGTCCTATGCTGATGTGAGAAGAAGGGAGCTTGAGTTCGAAGATGATGATTAGGTGTTCCTAAAGGTATCTCCCATGAAGGGAGTGATAAGGTTTAGAAAGAAAGGAAAACTCAGCCCTCGTTATGTTGGTCCCTACTGGATTGTGAAGCAGGTTGGCAAGGTGGCATATGAGTTGGAGTTGCCCTCAGAATTAGCTTCCATGCATCCTATTTTCATGTATCGCTCTTAAAGAAGTGTTTGGGTTATCCAGCTCTAGTTGTCTCGGTGGACATTATTGGTGTGAAAGACAGCCTTACTTATGAGAGGTTCCAGTGGAAATACTGGATCGGTAGGTTCGAAGGCTAAGAAATAAGGAAGTAGCTTCAGTTAAAGTTTTATGGAGGAATCAGCATGTTGAGGGAGCTACATGGGAAGCCGAAGCAGACATGATGGCTAGATACCCACATTTATTCTCTACCGGCTCAATTCCAGCTTAAGGTATTGGTTTTTTCCCTAAAACTCTATTCAGTTTCTTCTTCAGTTCATATGTCCTAGTTTCTTTCATGTATATAGATGTATGTATGATTCATGAATTTAGTTTAGTCATGCAGTTTAAATCGGACTTAGTCATTCCTTCTGTTTTCAGCTTATATGATCAGTAAGTATGACAATTGCATTTCTCTGTTTTCTGTATGTTTTCCCACATTCGAGGACGAATGTTCCCAAGGGAGAGATATTTTAATACCCCAGATGTGCCCAAGACTAGACCCAGGATTTTAAAATGAAAAGTGGAAAAAATATGGAAATATGTATCAGAACAACTCATGGAACGAGTCGTTGGAAGTTCCAACGACCCGTTGGGACACTCGTGATTAGGTTCCGTAGAAATAGGTTCAGAGGTAACGGGTCTATGGTACGACTCATAGGAAGATGCAACGGGTCGTTGGTTGGGGTCATTGGTTGTCACCAAGGTACCAGGGATGAATGGTACGAGTCATAGAATGACTCATTGTTAACGAGTCGTGATAAGTGCCCATGGGAAGGAGCGGGAATATCTCCAGTCGAGGTGACGGATGGAACCCACGACTCGTTGGAAGTAGGCAGGATTCATGGTGTGACTCGTGGGAAGTCCAGATATAGGTCATCAAGGAAAGTAGCGGGAGGATGCAACGGACCATTGTTTGATGTAATGACCCGTCCTGTCTGGTCGTGGCATTAGAATCTGAGAAGCTAAGAATTAATAGGGTATGTAACGGATGGATACCACGAGTCGTGGTATCAAGGTACGACTCGTGGGAGCAGTCGTGGTCACTAGCAGTGCAAAATTTTTAGGCTTTTCATTAAGGGTAATTTCGTAATTCCTAAATCCTAGGGTCCTAAACAACGTCGTTTAAGGCTCGAAATGAAGTGTTTTATGAAGGGTAAATCTATTCTAGGCTCATTCACATCCATGCATGCAAATTGAAGGGTTTAGGAGGTGATCAAGTATCGGCTTTCTTCAAGTTTTCTTCAAATCTTCATTGGGCAATCAGAAAAGTGGTAGAATCATATCCTATCAAGCATGTAGGGTTATGAACGGGTGAATTCCTTCACACCCATACCCAATCCCTCTCTAAATCATGAAAATTCAAATGTTGATTCTACGGGGTTCTAACCTAATGAATGAAATTCGTAAATTTCCTACATGGGTATGATTTAAAGATGTTTCTATTATTAGGTTATGATTCATGGGCAAGTTTTATATATTTTTTTTATAATTATGTTTTCAAACTTTAAAAATTAAAATGCCAAATTATGAGAACTTCATGAAAGTTGAGATTTATGATGAATATTCAAGTATGATGAGATATTGTTGATGAAAAGCATGTTTTCAAGTTACCCATGTTTGTAATCATGTTTTCAAGTGAATTGAGTATTTTCAAGGATGTTAAAGTATTGGGCAATGCCCATATGTTCAAGTATGATTTATGATCTTACGAATTAAGCTTACCGCATGGTTTTGGAGCTAAGACTCCCAATTACATTCATCTTGTGGTATGGTTTGAGCAAGAGCTCCTCATATATGATTCCAGATTTAATATGTACTTGATTATTAAGCTTCGTCAATAGACGATGGTAAGCTTCGTTGAAAAATAATGGAGAGCATATGTATATTTTTGGGAGTAGTGTCTAACACTGAGTAGGCTAAGGGTCGATCACCCTATGCCTCAAAACTACGCGCCAATATAGATTTATACATATCATATATATATACTTTGAGTCCTCCCTTGTGAGTTATCCCCTGCCTCGATTGGACCTTGAGCTTGATATTGATATCATGGTATCGTCGTTAGCCCTGGCAAGGCTTTGGACGGCTCTACCCACTTGAGTGTGATAGTTGGGACCACGTAAGCTCTATCTTGGTATGTCGGTTATATGACGAGTCTCTCATTGTTCCTCATGATTTCAGTTATGCATATTTATCATTCATGATATATATATATATATATATATATATATATATATATATATATATATATATATATATATATATATATATATATGTTCTAAAGCATGTTTGACCCAATGTTCAGTTTTACTTATGATTATCAGATTTGAACTTTGGGTTAATCGATTCAGTTATGATGTTATGTTATATTCAGATCATGATTTCAGAAAATAGAATGAAAGCCCTACTCTCATATTCTTATCTTGATCATGTTTTACATTATGCATGTTTTAAATGATTTTACTTACTTAAGCGGTTTTACTTACCTTGCATACTCGGTACATTCCACGTACTGACCGCATACTCTATGCTATATCATGTTATGATACAGGCTCTGATCTTCAGACTCAGCCCCGTCACTAGCCGACTTTTAGAGTTAGCATCAGTCTTTGTTGGTGAGTCCTTATCTATTGAGAGCCCCTCTTTTATTCAGTTATGTGTTGCATATTTTCAGTTTCAGACGTAGAGAGTTAGTTGGGATCCTGTCCCATCAACTCATCAGACTATAGATTGTATCCAGCTCCAGACTCGTGTTAAATTTTTGGATTATATATTATTCTAGACTTCCGCTATATTTATTATGTTGATTCTTCCGATTTATTTTATTGAGTCAGATGAATATTCATACCATGGGTCGACTTGGAGTCTCTCGGGGCTCCTTATCCCATGTGTCGATTCGGGCATATGTTCGGATTGTGACAGCTAACTAGAGAGAAAAGAAAAAAAGAAAAAACAAATAGAGAGGTTACAGAGAAGAGAGAGAGGATTGGGCATGGTGGTTACCATGGAGACAGAAAAAGAAGAAGAAGAAGAAGAAGAAGAAGAAGAAGAAGAAGAGATAATAGAACTTGAAAATTTATCAAACGATGTAGTGGAATCAATTTCCTCTAGAATTCCCTTGAAATCTCTTGTCCGATTGAAGGTGTCTCCAAAAAATAGCGAAATTCAATCAACAACATCCACCGTTGTTACCTTTCCATAACTTATACTAGTCTCGTTCTCTTCTTCAAGTACAAAATTTATTAAGAATCGATCTTTATGAAGTTACACGATCAAACCCAGATTTGATTTGGTTTTTGAAACCTATTGAATCGTATAGAATGTAGATTGAAGATGGTTTTAGCAAGATCTGGGTAATTTGAGAGTGATGGGATTAGAGAAAGTTGATTGATTGATTGGTGGCGTATAATAAGACATATTTACGGTGGTTAATAGTAAAAAGAGTCAACTACATAGTTAAAGTAAATAAATGACCTATAAATTAAAATATAGCTAGATATTATAATTATTTAAAATTGTGACTATATTTTGTAATTATTTTCATAATTTGGCTATATTGTGTAATTTTTCCTTCTTTTTTTCTTTTTCTTTTACTTATATATCCATTATTTAATATGAGGTATTATATTAATATAAATATTCTTGAAATAAATCTTTTGTACTTATTTACTTAGTACTTCCTTTTCAATTCCAATGAATTGTCCAACTTTGGTATATAATTGATCACTAGACGTTAAGAATCTTAATAAATTACAGAGGCTGAGCCACAATGGTATCAGGATGGTCAGTCAAATATTTTTATCAAAAAATTATATTGTATATATAAATCAAATATTATTTTATATTTATATATAAAGTATTTTGAACATTACCCCTTTGATACAATAGAGAGCAGTATCTTAGAGACAACAGAGTGCACAAAGTTGTAGGGCGTCTAAGTTTTAATTCCTTGTGTCGACATGTTTTCATGGTTTGCTCCTAAATTTCTAAAATCAAAACAGATGAAATGCAAAAGTGACATAACTGAGAGTAGTATGTCAGTGGTAAGAGCTTGAACTAAGTTGTAGGACGCTCTAGTTTGATTTTCCATGTTTATATATTTGTTGTATTATTTTGTGATCTGCCCATATTACTATAAAATTGGGCTTAAGCTCTAACTAAATTGTTATAAAATAACTATGTGTGATGTTCATTTCCTTTTATGGTTTGCTTTAGAATAATAGCTTATTTGGTCAAACTTTTAAAATCAGCATATTTTAAGAAGTGTTTTTACTAAAAGTGTTTATCAAAGAAGTACTTTTAGTGAGAAACAGTTTGTGTTTGACTAATAAACTTAAAAAGCACTTTTGAGCAGTAATTAGTGTTTGGCCAAGCTTTTTAAAAGTGCTTCTAAGTGTATTTTTCTCAAATAAGTATTTTTGGGGAGAAGCTACTTTTTTTAGCTTCTGAAAAACAGTTTCTGCTACTCCATAAAAGCACTTATTTTCTTCCAAAAGTTTGGCCAAACACCTCATTTTTTTAAATAAGCATTTTTTAGAAAAAATAAACATCTTTGGCCTTCCAAAAGTTTGGTCAAACAGGTTATAAATCTTTTTAAAAGAAAAAAGATTGAATTCTTTTCTTAAAATTTAATATTTTTTTCTTGTGAAATAAGATTGCTACTGAAGTTGTTGTAAGAGCTTTCTCAGTAATGAAATACATAAAAAAATGACTTGCAGCATCGAATTGCTGATGATTTTTTAGACAGTTGCATAGTGCCTAATGTAGAAAAAAAGTATTTCCTACTCTTTCTAATGAGTCTATTATAAAAGCATTTCAAGAGATGAAACCTCCCAGAGTACAATTTTAGTTGTATATTTGACTTATGATTTCAATATAGTTTTTCTTAAAATCTTCTTTATGTTAGTTTAAAATTATATAATTATTAATTTTTTATTTTATCTTTTTTTATAATTTAGCTAAATATTGTGTACTTTGATTTTAGTTTTTTTGTTGCACTTAATTATTGAATTTTTAAAATTTACTATTTAAAGTTTGAACCCCCTTCCTAAAGTTTTTGGCTGACCAATAGGCTATTGACCAATTATCCTACCAAATATTACGATTATCCACTAAAAATGAAGAGAAATGATTTTCTAACTTTTTATAAATATTTTTAATTTTATGACTTTTTTATAAGATTATTTTTATATATAAAATTTTGAAAAGACTATTTTTTTTCTATTCTAATTAAAAAAATTTAAAAAATCTTATATGCAATATTTTGTAAATCATAACGCATTTGCATGACGCTAGAAAAGCAATATATTTTAATTATTTGATCTCAACATCAACATGACCTTTTTCATTTGTTCTTTTTTGTTTTTGTTTCCACCATTACACGTGCTATTGCTGATAATAATGAAGCAAGGGATATAATAAGAGTCTTAGACATGGGGTAAAAAAGGTGGAGGAACTATCAACATCAAACTCAATAGGCTCCAACCAATATAAAATAATAAATTAGGGTCCTACTGTCATTTTGGAAGGTTTCTTATTATTTAAAACGAGTAACTAATTAGAAATATTATTATATACCAATAAACATAGAAATATTCGATTGGTTTTGTATAACAACTTGTATCAAAAATAGAAAATAAAGAAGAATATTAGAAAGTGAAGAAACGCCAAAACTCTATTAGATCAAATTTTTGAAATTTACTTATTCTCAAAAGTATTTTTCGTTAAAAGTAATTTTGCTAAAAGTAATATTAGAGAATACTTGTGTTTCATTAACAATTAAAAAAATAAAAATTGACGCCTATGAGGAAATTGATAGCTTTCCAAATGGAAATAAGACTGAAAGAGTAAGATTTGATCATATAATTAATTTAAAATAAAGAGTGAAAAATACATTTAAAGTACTCTAGTTTTCGAGTTTTATACCTGAACTATCACCAAATGTTTATCAAAACACACCTCAATTATCAGTTACGTTGTTCTCTTTTCCTACTGAACGATGGTGATATTTCAGGTAGTAAAATGGAATAACTGATAGTTAAGGCGTGTTTTGATAAGTAATTGATAGTTCAGGTAGAAAAATCGAACACGTAATAATTCATATATGAGACTCAAAAAATTGTGATGTTTCACATGTGTTTTTCACCGTTAACTCTATTAATTTACTAAGTAAGACATTGATCATGAAATGGCAAGTGATAGACAATTCTAGAGAATTTTATTTAGCAACCTTAGGAGTTATTTTCTAATCTATCTTGGGCATACAATTAAGTATTGTAAGTTGTCTATTAGATGTTTGAATCAGTAGTTGGCCCTTCATGTTGAAATTGCAATGGACATGAAAGTGAATAATATTATATCTACAATAATGGATATACCAACTTGTATCAAAAAGGGAAAATAATAAAGAAAGAGTGTAAGAATTTGGAGAAATGCTAAAAAGAACACGAAGTTAAGAAATAGATATGGAAATGGGTTGGGGGATGGGGGAAGGTGCACGAAGAAGGAGGTATGAGAAACCAAGTGTATAGCATTTTTTCTTATTTATTTATTTATAAAAATCTGAGAACTGACTTTATTTTAATTTTATGATTCAGTCCGTCGAAACCCAATGTATTACGCAGCTGAGTATTTTACCGGACGTAGTCAAAATATTAAATAATAAAATATGTGATTTTAATTCCTTAGATGCAATCCGTTGAAAATGTCAAAAATATAATGTCTTTTCAGTTGGAATTTTGGTCTTTCCTTTTTTTTTTTTTTTTCTCCCTAAACAGAGTCCCTTGCAAATTTATATATATATTTTCCCAATTAATTTGTATTGCAGTTATCGACAAAATCCATAGAGAAATAATTATGCAGTATTTGGCGTAATATTCCAAGAGATTTTCCGTCAGTAATATTAAAAAAAGAAATGTTCATTTTGCGAGAAACACTATCAGAAATTTCATCTGGATAATGACAGAAAAAATTTCCGTTTTGAATTTTTGAATTTAGATATCTCATTTAGTGATGTTATCTCAAGGAAATAAGAATTTTATATGCAAATCCTTTTGTCGGCAAGGATAAGGAAAATGAAAGAAGATCATTATGAAGGTAAAGAAAGTAACAGCTACTTTAATTTAATTTCTTTCCTTTTTCAACAAACTTTATTTTAATTATATTGTACAAAATTATCATAAAGTACCTAATGAGCTTGACCCTTTTTTAAAGGATTATTTTTAATATATTGGCTATTTGTATCTTTTGAAGACAGCTTTAACTGGTGTTACAGATTTTAATCAAGTAAATAATGATGTTATGAACTGCATATTGATTGTAATATATGGTGCGAAGGATGATACGTGTCACTTAAAATTTTACTATACTTGTTGGTGTATACAAAGTGAATGTGGGAGTATTGTTGATGTGTTTAAGGTAGATATGAAGAAGGTATTAATCCTATTTACAAGAAAAACTCTACTGAAATTTTGATAGGTCCAAGATGTGTTAAGATGAATGAGGTTTTCTACGTGATAGACATCCTCGGTTAAGAAAAATAAAATGTGTTACACTTGTCTTACATCAAGTTACAACCTTACAATTGATGGAGGTTTGAAAAGAGAAAAAACAGAGTAACAATGCTCGATTCTATGGGTTGGCTTATAGGGAGACGGTCGACGCTTCTGATGTGGTAGTTACACATATCCTTATTGTTTGCACTTATAATGCGCATTTATTAATTGATCTTGAATAAATTTATCATATGTAAATCCGTATTTTTCTTTGGATTTTGTGGTGGAGCCCAAGCGTTTAATAAAAAATAATTTCTGTTAATACCCCTATTGATTTGCCTATTATCGCTTTTAGAGTTTATAGAAGTTTTGTAGTCATGGTTAAAGAGCACGAAATCACTACCAATTTATTTGAGTTAAAAATAGTGGACTTTAATATAATTATGGGGATGAACTATCTTTTTGCTTATTATGCAATAGTGGATTGCCGATCTGAATTGTTCCAAATTGAATTTTTTAATGAGCTCGTGATAGAATGGAAGGGTGATATCACTAAGTCTCGAGGTAGATTTATTTCTCATCTTAAGGATGGAAAGGTTTCAAAAGGGTGTATGTATACCATTAAGTTATTGTGAATGACACTCAGGTTGTGGTGCTCGAATTTGACTCAGTACCTATAGTCAGCGAATTTCCTAAAGTGTTTCCGAAAGAACTTTCTAGTATTCCATCGAACAAAGTTATTGATTTTGAGGTCGATGTTATTCTTGATACTCAGTCAATCTCTATTTTACCCTATCATATGGTTCCTGCAAAGTTGCATGAATTGAAAAAGCAATTGAAGAATTTGCTAGATAAAGGATTTATTTAACCGAGTACTTCACCTTGGAGTGCTCTGGTCTTATTTATCAGAAAGAAGGATGGTGTCTCAAAATGTGTATCGACTACCGCCAACTTAATAAAGTGATCATCAAGAATAAATATCTTTTGCCAAGGATTAATGATTTGTTTGTTTGATTAACTTCAAGGAGTTAAGTTCTTTTCTAAGATTGACCTACACTCAGGACATGATCAACTGAAGATAAAGGAGACCAAGATATTTCAAAAATCATTTTTTTACGCGCTATAGTCATTTTAAATTTTTAGTGATGTCATTTGTTTTAAATTCTCCGATGCATTCCATCAAAAATATCAAAAATATGATGTTTTTTCACTTTTGCGACACTCCCAATCAGAATATTCAAGTACCTAAATTTTTATCATAATTCTCACTAGTAATTTAATGTTTTTCGTCCTTATTTTTAAACAGAGTTTCTTGCATACCTATATCTTTTTTTCACTTAAATTTGTGTTATAGTTTAAAATCCACAGGTAGATAATTATATGGTATTTGGCACAATAAGGGTAAATTAGTCAATATATAATTTTTTAGATTAATAATAAATGAGTTAAAAGAATTGTTACAAATAAATTAAAATAAGAAATATTTGTGTAATATTATAAAATAAAGAGAGATCAGTGTAATAAGGTAAAACCTAAGGAAAGATTTCTGAAATTGTCCCAAAAAAGAATTATTCATTTTTGCGAGAGACATTGTCAGAAATTCTATCGAAATAGTGACAGCAAAAATTTTCCTCTAAAATCTTCGTTTGAATTTTGTCAATTCCTAATACTCAGAAATTAGATATCTTACTTAGCTTGTATTTAGACATACAATATGAAGTTATAATTTTAAATTGGTATTTGAATGTGCGATTTGAGATCATAATTTAAAAGTATGGTTTCAAATCTCCAATTCTCAACAACAACAACAAAAAAATATTTTGGGATTTCAAATCACAATTTTAATTTTTTTTTAAATGTAAAACTTGATCAGTAAGATTATATTTTGTAAAGAAAAAATTCATCATTTTAAATCTTGTTAAAACAGACTAATGTTTGGCATGAAGAGATTGTCCATACCATATGAAAGGATTATATTAAAATAACTAGTTACTACTATGATTGACTAGTGGATCTTTATAAAATTATGTGTATTTTAAATTTTGAAATGACAAATATTTATTTATATAAGGAACATGGCGATATGCGATTTACCAATACATCGCCTTAGGATATTCTGATATCTTGTGTATGAACTATAGTTTGCTTATTTGGTAAAATTGTGTAAGAATTGGAGAAATTATGATAGTTTTCACAATTTAGAGATTTTCATACTTATAAAAAAAAATTTAAATTATATATCTAAATAAAAATTTAAATTTTAAATTAATCTGATTGCAAATTATAATCTTGTATTGTACGTCTAAACAGACCTTAGTGATTGACGTTACAATAAAACCATGATATAAGAATTTTATATGCAATTCCTTTTGTCGGCAAGGAAAATGAAAGCAAGATATTAACAGCTATTTTAATTTCTTTCCTTTCCAACAAACTTTATGTTAAATTATATATTACAAAATTATCATAAAGTACGTAATGAGATTAACTCCTACTAATTAATAATGACCTAATTATAGTTGTTGGGCCATAAGCCTACTACAATTATTTTGATGATTCGTAGTTTGAACATCTATTTTTAGTACTTTCCTTGAATAATCCAACTTATGATATATAATTTATCACTGGACATTCCAAAGAATCTTAATCAATTGGTCTACCAAATATTACAACTCAATCACAAATGTCACAAACAGCAAACATTACAGACATTTAGGAAAAAGATAGGCTATACGTGCAAATAATCACATCACTTATACGATATTTATATATAATTTTTTTCAAAATATGAGATTTATAATATTTTAAAAATAAAATAAATTATCTGTTATAACAAGTAAAAGTGACCTGATGTTATAACTTCGAAGGGATCTTTAATCAAACAAACACTATCTAGGGGTAATGTTATCTTTCCTTTTCATGATTTGAAATTAACGAGCAAATTCATGCAAAAGCATTTGAACATGTGACATTTAACATATTTAACTTTTAAAGGTTATTTACTTTATACAAACTCCAACCAAAATATAACAATTATAACTACAGATGTTACAGCAAAAAATGTTGGATTTTCTTTATTGATCAAATCCATCTAAATTAAATCGATCATGTGTTCTATAATGGCCCTCTAGCAAAGGCCTTATGGAGTCATTGCTCTCCATTTTTGGAATTAGGAGGAATGATAATTCCCTAATATCTCTATTGTTCAATGGGTGGAGCCATCATTCACTCAATAGTATTACTGCTTTTAATAAACAGTTCGTTTAAATATCGTTCCAACGATTGATTGGTCGAATTTTCAAGGTTCATTAAAAATTAAAATAATTCTGATAATTAATGGCAAAATGCCAAAAATTCAAAAAAAAAAAAATTAATTGTGCAGTAAATAAGAAATATAGGCTTGCTATTTTTGTTAGAGTTGTTAAAATTAAACCAAAAAACTGCACTAAATCAAAATTAAAGTGATTAAAAAAACGACTAGGTTTGATTTAGTTTGGTATAGAGAAAAAATCTAACCAAATTGATATATAAATCTATAATTTTTATATTTTTTACAACTTTATATAGATTTTTTAAAAATATATATGTCAAGAAGTATTTGTGTTCTTTCATTAGATGTAATATTTAAAAGAACCATATTGTGCATCCATTCTTGTCTTCTTTAAATAGAATTCAACTTAATGTGTATTTATCCTTTTTTTTTTATTAAGGGTTGTTGAAATGCGTTGATTTATTTGTTTTTCATATTCATATCTCAAAATATATCAAATTTTTATATTTTCTTTGAATTCGAAATGGTGTATTGTTCAGTAATTTTTAGAATTAAAGAAAGTATGTCATTTTTTAAGGTTTTATATTGATTTTTGTATCTAATTAGTTATTAAAATTTGATTAAATTTAAACACATACATCACTAAAAAGAATATTTTTTGACTAACAAAATAGCTATCATGTGTTTAAAAGATCATGTGTTTGTCAATTATCACTATTCATATGTAGATTTATCAAAACCTTATTTGTAACTCAACAAAATAAAATTAAAATAGTATTCATATTATAAAAATAAGAAAATAGGGTTAAAAATATCTTTCAAACTATTAGAAATGGAGAAGATATACCCTTTGTTTGAGTTTGGGTGCAAAATTACCCTCACCGTTACATAATTAGATTAAAAATACCCCCGTTTAACAGAAAAGTGGAAAAAAAAATTCAGAGAACTTTTAAAAATAAGGCAAAGGTTGACTTTTTCTTTTCTTCTTCCCCTCTCAAGTCTCTCTCCAGGCCTCCTCTCTTATTATGTCCGCTCCTTCTATGTTCCTTCTTTACCTCTATCTAATCAAGAATTCTTTTTATTAGAAATCCATCTTTCTTCACACAAAAATTGAACCTATTTTGCTTTATGTATACTCAAGTTTCACCCATAACCAACTGTTGCATCCAAAATAAAATGGTCAGCCATTAACTAATGGTTATTGAGGGGAGAAAAATAGCGTGTAGGACTTAGGAGTAATACCAAGAGGAAGAAAATTTCAACAATTGATGCAGTGTATTTGTATCCTGAGTTTGCACCTACTGAAATTCTAACTTGATTATGTACAGTAGCGGTCGAGCTAATGAGTAACTTATTTAAACTTTTTAACAAAAGTACGCAAAATTATACATATCTTTTGCTCGATATATATATTTTCTCTTGTCAATGAGATGACATAATTTGAGTTTAGCATTTTAGCCCGTTCATGGAAAAATCATACTTGTTCTTGATATATCTGTGTTGAGAAAAAAATTAAATTAATATATTTGTGTTGAGAAAAATATTAAATTAACTTTTTTTTGTTGTTGTTGATATATACAACAGGTGATGCTGGTGGATGAAACTTGTGTGCATATATAAAGCAAAATGGATTAGATTTTTGGGTGAAGAAAGATGGAGTTCTGCCAAAAAATATCTTGTATTCATTTGTATTAAGGGACGAGAAAAGAGAAGAAAGAAAGAAAAGGAAAGGAGCAGAGAGCAAAATGAGAGAGGAGGCTTGGAGAGAGAATCGAGAGGGGAAGAAGAAAAGAAAAGTCAACCTTTGTATATTTTTAAAAGTTTTTTGAATTTCTTTTTTCACTTTTCCGTTAGATAGGGGCATTATTGATCCAATATTATAACGGTGAGGATAATTTTGCATCGAAACTCAAATGGAGGTATATCTGCTTCATTTCTAGTAGTTGGAGGGTATTTTTAATTTTTTTTTAAAAAAATAACTTATAAAAAAAAAAAACATATAAAATCGATATAGTTAAGGGAGTGGAGAAAAGTGAAAACAAGAAAGAACAAAGATTAAAGGGGATTTCTTCCTTTTCATTTTCAACGAGCTAAATTAATAAATCATATTTATTTGATCATAAATATTTAATTCCTGTGATGGTTATCCAGGCATGATGAACATTTTTCCATTATTTGTTTATGTAATTATGATCTTGATATTTTATTCTCGTTAATCTATCTATCTATCTATCTATCTATCTATCTATATATATATATATATATATATATATATATATATATATATATATATATATATAAAAGAGACTTAGAAGCATATTAACATGACATGCCTCTAAAAGTTTTATTTATTTATTTTTTGTTTTTTTGAGTAATTTTTTTATTGTAAAATTATTTTGTAACACATTTATTATTATTATTATTATTATTATTATTATTATTATTATTATTATATAAATAAAAAGCTAAAAAGTGAAAAGTTAGATTACCATTTTGCCTCTCCACTAAATTAAAATTTAATTAAATATTAATATTTTATCATATTATATCATATTTATATATTTGTTACTATATAAGTGGTAAATAAATAAATAAATAAATAAATAAATAATAATAATAAATAAATAAATAATAATAATAATAATAATAATAATAATAATAATAATAATAATAATAATAATAATAATAATATATAAGTGGGAAGGCAAAAAGTGAAAAACTAAAATACTAAAATAACCTTCAAATATTGAGAGACTAATATATCCTTCAAATAATAAATAGGTTTACTCCTTCATCGTCATCTAAATAATTCATTGTGGAATATTTAATGCTCTAATAATATTTATTGCAATAATATATTTATTTCTATGCAATTTTAGCTTTTACTATATATAATATTGTAGGAATAGTTTTAGATTGAAGGGTAAAATAGCCGTTAAATATTTCATGGACATATATATATATATATATATATATATATATTAATTATTCTAAAAGTGGGAACAACCTAAGTTGAAAAGTTGAATTACCAAAATATCCATTAAATATTGAATGACTATTTTATCCTTCGAAAAATAAAATTAATTATTTTTCGTCAATGTACAAAAAAGTAATTTTAAATAATTTTTTTTATTAAAAAAATATAAGTGTAGGAGTCATACTAATACTCGATTCGTTAATCTAATGATGGGTGGTGGTGTTTTTATTCAAAAAAAAATTTCACATTATTAACAGGAATAACATTAAGGATTGTTTTTGCTCCAATTTTATTTTTAAAATATGATCCAAGGAATTAATTATCTCATCAATCTAATTTACTATGATCATAAATTATACATTCTAAATTTGAATTTTAACAATGTTATTTTTTTGTTCAATAGTTTAAATTAGTATAAAATTTTGCATGATATTTCTAAAATTTATTGTTTAGTTGTTAAATAATACATCTTTGAGTACCGTGATAATCAAAATTATATATTTTTGTAAAAAAAAAATTATCTACCATCAATTTGCAAAAAAATAATTTCTTTTAAATAACTCTTCTCTCTATTAATTGTTGACATTGCAAAATTTTTCTAATAATTTATTACGCACCACCCATGTCTCCAGTAAAGCATTCTTTTTAATATATTATTATTTCACTTATGGTGAAATACATGTAGTTGTTCAATAAATATCTCTCTCTCTCTCTCTCTCTCTATATATATATATATATATATATATATATATATATATATATATATATATATATATAATTCTGGTCTTAGGACCAATGATGTGCCACACTTCTAAAATCAGGAAACTATGTTTTTTTTAACTCTTTGATGATTTCTTATTTCCTCAACTTTCTACATTATTAGTTTCTTGATCATTAATTATGAATACCATTTGTTTTTCTAAATAATAAATAGGTTTGCATTAAAGCTCAATTAGGGGTTAGGCGTTTTTCTCAACTGTTTAATTTTTTGCACTATTAGTTTTTTTGGTCATTAATTATGAGTACCATTCTTTTTCTAAATAAAAAAAATAGGTTTGCATTAAAACCTAATTAGGGATTTTTGTGTGTGTATGTATGTGTGTATATTATATAATTGTGATCAGTGGGGATCGTGTGACATAGTTCTTTGGCCAAGATCATTCATCTTTTGTTTTTAACCTTTTTTCTTCCTTTCTACTTTCTCAATTTTTAGTCTTGTGATATTTTTTTTGGTTATGTTATAAATCCCAAAAACTACTTTTTTAATCCTCTTAATCACACCTCAATCATTTCTTCTTTTTTTATAAGTTGACACCCTTTTTTAGCTAATAATCCTATTTATTTATTTATTTATTATTATTTATGTCGTTTCCCCTTTTAATCTTATTTATTATTTATGTTATATTTAACAAAAGCTCAACAGCCACCTCTATGAACTTTTAGTTCAACCAACAAAAAATCGAAAGGACGGAACAATTACACAAACAAACAATTAAAGAAATATTTCAGTTATAATTCCTAACCCCTCTTCAATTTTTTTTAATACAATTTTCTTTCAATTAACGTTAATTACTCGCAAGTATCCGTTATACATTAGAATACTATACATAAAGCATTTGAGTCACTCAAGAGGATCACGAGCAATCACATGATTTATTTTCTTTTCGCCAAAAAGAAATTCGATTGCCAAGAAAATGGTCAAATGATTAATATTTAATTTTCTTTGTTATCTAAGACTACTTGCTTTACTTTTGACGCTTTCATTCTCATTTTCGGGTTGATATTACTATTACTTTGTTGATAGATTTTACAAGAAGTTTCAATTTTTCATTAGTTTTGGACTTTTGATCGAAGAGCATGATGAGTCTGGTAAGTTTTAACTGTGACAAGTATTTATTACATCTTGTATTTCTAAATGTTAGTATTATACTATTGTTTCTTTATTATTTTCAATTTGCTGCTTGGATTGTTATTGAGTTTATAATGATGAAATAAAATTGTGTTTTAAAATTTTGATATTTGCAGTTAGATTTAGTTTTGTTAATCAAAATTTATAATTAATTAATATGAAGTTGTCGTTGTTTGGTTATCCTACTTTTTTTTATAGAATTTTGAATCAAATTGTGTGTTGCATCTATGATTTATATTCATTACTTTAATTTATTTATTTTTTATATCATTTACCTGCTGACTTTCTTTTGCATTTATTCATCTCCCATCAACATAATTTGGATGTGTCAAGGTAATCAACTTTTCAGTCCAAGTTGAAAGGAGAGAGGGTAGAAATTTTTCAATACATAACATCAATATAATATTGATCTCTCAAATAATGTTATTTTTATCATTAGAAATTAGTGAAATGTGGTTATTTTTAGCAAATATTGACAACATGGAGACAACATGCATTAACATTCCACCAAAAGTAAGGTATGATTTATTTTTTTTTCATTAGTTAAATCTCTTCTGAATTCTTCTATGCTATAACTTTTTTTTCTTAAATTAAAAAGGACTAGAAGAAACATGTAAGGTGTTATTCATTTTAAATAAAATTGTTATTGACCATGAGTTTGAAAAGAGTTGTTATGTTAGTATGAAAAGGGGTTAGGTATTATTCTTCTCATCTAACAATTTTTTCGTTTTATATTCATTCATTTTTTCAGATAACCTATTTAAGACTTGAGTATAGAAATGATAGGGAGTTGAAGACTGAAATAGTAGTTCAATACTCAGAGAAAACAAAAGAAATGTGATTAAATTAAAGTTAGAATAAGGAGAGAAAAACTCCTAGAACATTTTGATTCTTATCGGAGAATTTGCTAAGGATTTGATAACATCTTTCTTAAGTATTTTAGGAGTATCATGTATGCTTCAATAATTGTTATTTTTGTTAAATAGTTTTTTATATAAAGTATAGAGTATAATACCATCATTTAATTTAATTTCAATCTCTTTGTATTTTTCATATTATAGATGTCTTTTGTGTAGAATTGGAGATATGAAATATATGTGATTTTTTTAAAATTATTATTTAACGCATATTTTGTAATAAATTTATTTCCTTTATTTTTATTATTATTATTTTTTTTTTGATATTCTTCCGGATAAATTTTCTAGTTTATAATATAAAGATTTCCTTTTTGTTTATTCCGCTTTCGCTATGTCTTCTCATTGCAGGTGAAATCAATTTGAGGAAATTGATAGATTTCCAAAAATGGAAATAAGATTGAAAGAGTTAGGCAATCAATCATATTTCTTCATGTGCCAAAAATAAATCCTTCATGGTAGTGATCACATAATTCATTATGTCAACATACATTATGACATTTCATATATAAACATATATATATATATATATATATATATATATATATATATATATATATATATATATATAAAAGTTATATATAATTCTTTTTAAAGGATTTAGATTAAAAAAATAATACGAGAATTGATAAATCGAACGCATAAAATCTTTCTTTTGAGGCTTTTTTTTTAAAAAAAAAATCAAATCGCAAGTGGTTCTTGAATATCATTTTACCAACGTGTTCTAGTCTCTCGACTAAAAAGAAATGATTTCTTGTTTTTTGTAGTAATATCTATCATTTTTTAATATCTGAAGTTCTTGATACAAATTAAAGCATTATAGTCGAAGTACAACATTGTGCTGAATTTTTAATTCATATATACAAGTTGATTTTCAGAATGTTATAGATCAATCATCTCTAGACGTGTGATAAATAGTTAAAAGTTTGTTAGGATATATTATTAACCATGCTGTTTAGTATAATATTGTCTTTTGTTTGTATGTAAGATTTTTATTTTATTTATTTGGATTAATAAAGTTTTATTTTAAATAAATCATATTTTTTGTGTGTCTTTTACTTATATAGTAGATGATCTAGTGTATAGAGTTTAGCTTATACACGAAAGATTAAATCTTTGGTTAATTCTTATAAATATAAAGTTTATATATGTTCAAACTAAGATGAAAATTGGACAAATTCATCGGCACGATTGTCGAACAAGATTAAATATAATTTATCTTGATTATAAGATTGATATAATTCCAACTTCTTGTGTAGTACATTTTGTATGTATTGAACGAATCAAGTAGAGATAAGTATTTTATTTGACTTAATAAAAAAAAATTCTCTAGATCATTCAATGTACTTATACTCTTAATCTTTATATAATTACTATGATCAATGTGATTAATTTTTTGTTGTTTTGATCAAAAGGTGAAACTCTTCTGCGAGTTAAAATGTTTCCGATAGGGTTGGATGATGACAAATAATATTTGTGAAATAATAATTAGTTGATGGGATCCATGTCTCGACCTTGAGATTAATGATACCCATTTATGATTGCTTATAAGTTTCCATGTGAAAACATTGTAGGCAGATTTTGTATCCGTCACATGAAATAAGTTAAGCGTATGAATAAAGGATTAAATTAATTAATAAATTAAATAGTCAAAAATTTAATTCGATTGGTTGGTATCTGTAATCCTAATATGGGAAGTTAAATAAGATTTAATGAACGATTTTAAAATTATACCAAGGAGTGCAATTACGGATCTTTAGTGAAATAATCTATAATTTATTATGATAGGTTAATTCATTTATTTTAGAAATTAATATCATAATTGAAAGCCTCACTAATTAAATCTATGGTCCCTGTTATGCCTGATTGGTTATAGAACTTGGAAAGGAAGAAACCTATTTTCTAGAAGTAGTAAAATCCTACAAGGTTTTGGACAACTTCCAGAAAAGGTATGTTGTACATGTTTTAGATTTGTGATAGCCCAAAAACATGTACAAATACTTGGAAAGAAGGAATCCTATACGTTTTGGGATTAGGGTTTTACACCCCTAAAAACGTGATTATAAATATGACCTCTTCCTCCATAAAAAAGAGATTTTTCTGAGAAGCAGTACTTGTCCACACAAGTATTCCTTACTTGGAGAATTTTGAGGCTATAGCAAAAGATCGCAGACCTGGAGAACGAGTTGGACGTTTTGTGCACAAGCTTCAATAGGTTAGTAATATGTAACCTAATTCATTGTTGTTATCTAGTTATTCATGTAAGTCGATCGATCCTTTTATGTTTGCTTCCTGTCACGCCCCACCTTGAGAGGCATGACTGGCACTTAGTGCCACACTGAAATTTGACTGACTTGGCTAGGCTTATGCACGTCTGATGCATGCCTGCAACTCAATTTCAAGAAAAAACAAGCTATATCTCAATTGTAAATACAGCCTCCTGCCGACAAGGCCGTATAGCTACCTGTAAATGAAAACAGATATCCAACAACAAGCAATAGGAGGGAGTCCTATGGGGGCCGACAAGACCACCATGATGTCTAGTTTTAACTAAAATGAAAATCAGGCAACTATAACTATACTACAGCCGATATGACCACTATCTAACAGCTAAACAAGGCCCCACACGACCATCACACGAAATAAAACATACACAGGTCCCACACGGCCAACAACAACTAACCATAGAAAATCTGAAACAATCTACAAGCATCTAAGAATAGAATATTGGTCGAGACAGGTCCCCGACCTACTCATACCGTACAATCAAAAAGAACAAACCTTCTAACTAATTAGCTCCGGAGGAGGGAAGCTAACTGTATTGCTGACTCAGGCTGGGAACTAGGATTGTCCTGATCCGTGTCTATCTGCACCTGCAGGCAAGTAAATGCAGTGCCCCAAGATGGGCGTCAGTACAATATGTACCGAATATGTAAGGCAATAACTGAAAATAACTTAATGAACTTGAAATAAAACTGAAAGTAACTGAATGAAAGGGAATAGAGACATAACCTAATTAACTTAACTTACTGCTATCAAATCTACTAGTAAATAACGCAAACAAGAATCTTACCTGGCCCCCATAATTCGAAAGGTACAACCAACACAGAATAACCCACCCAGGGCCCCCATAAGCCCTGACGAGTACACTCCAATCTATATATCCCTAACAAGGTCAAAACAGGTCAACTAATAGCTATAACAGTCCTGTTAGTCCCCTGGGTCTGCAACTGAGCCCACTCGGCCCCTGAACTGTAGCTATGTCTAAGTCTAGTGGACTCCTGATATCTGCACCCTGGGCATCACGCTCGATGGGGGTGTGGTGCCTATACAACATAAAATAGTCCATCCATGAAATGGACTGTATGAGGCCCTCGGACCTCATCTTCATCCCTCACGGACGACATACCGCTCCTTGGAGAGACGTTATCTAGCCCCTAGCGGGGGTCGACACAGCTAGTAACCCTGGGGTGGTCATGAAAGGCTATACAGGGCAAAGTCAATCCCAAACTAACATAAGTACTGATCTCACCTAATAACAATGACTATTTACAATAATAAGACTTTTGGCTTTCTTACTGGGATTCAGACTGTATTGTAGTACTATAGAAACTAACTTGCCGAAGAAGTTCGCCTTAAGATACCTCGATCACCGATTTCTGATTAACTGGCGAGTTTCAATTCGTCTTCAATAGATTTTTCCAATTGTAATCGTATTACTAGGAGAATGAGACTAGTTTCAGTACTAAATTCAGCAGAAACAATAACTTGTAATACTAATATTAACAATACTCTAACTTAACAAAATATAGCCGAAAACGTATAATTTCCCGAGAGTTCAGAAAGGAGAAGTGCTTACTTGAGGCCTATGATCATATAGAAATTGATTTCGAGCAATTCTGACAACTTTTGCTCGGCGAGGTTACGATTTGCCGAGTGAATTTCAAGAAAATAACTTTGTAGTAATGCTCCCTGTAGGCTTAGAACTCCATGCCCAAATTTAATTTAAATTTGGACGGCATTTGATAGCGTAATCAGGCGAAAATTAATTGAATTCTTCATACCTCTCCCTCTTTGGCCGAAACTATTTGAAGGAAATGATTTAAACTTGAACTTAAGGACTATATATATACATTAGGGCGGTGGAAGGGGGCTCCCCACACCGCCCATTGCGCTGTACCACCCTCCACGTCTCGCCCCTCAACGCGCCAAGGGGCTGGCGCGTTGCGCTGGCACTTGCGGCCTGGCCTCGCTCGATCCGACTTCCGAGGTTTTCCTACACGTGTCATACTCTCTTTATTTATCACAAATCCATGCGTACACTTATTCATCACTAACTTTTATGGGGTGTAACATCCTTCTCCCCTTAGGAACATTCGTCCTCGAATGTCATTCTTAAGTTCAAAGGAGTTAACTTTTCTGACCAAGATTTAGAAAAAATTTCGGCAGAGTCTACTCTGTAATATGGACCATCTGAAAACCCTGAAATGTAGAAGAGTCCAATACAAATATCTCATGACACTATAACAACTCTTTTCACAATAAGATTGTAGTCACCCGAATAGTATATGTAACATAAATCATAAAGCAACAACTGAATCAACAATTTTACCTTGAATGCATAGTCTGGATTAATCCTGGAACAAATGAGGATATCTGGATTTCATATCGTTCTCAGCTTCCTAGGTCATCTTTTCTCTATTCTTGTTTCTCCACAGTACCTTAACAGAGGCGACATCTTTAGTCCTCAGCCTACAAACCTGCTGATCTTATATGGCCACTGGAACTTCTTCATAGGCTAGCTCCTCAGTAACCTGGACTTCCTCAACTGGCACAACTCGGGACGGATCCCCTATGCACTTCCGTAACATCGACATATGAAAGACCGGGTGAACTGATTCTAACTCTGAAGGCAAATCCAACTCATACGCCACTTGGCTTATTCTCTGGTGGATCCGATATGGGCCAATAAACCTAGGGCTAAGCTTGCCTTTCTTACCAAACCTCATTACGCCCTTCATGGGTGAAACTTTCAAAAACACCCAATCACCAACATTGAATTCCAGGGCCTTACACCACACATCAGAGCAGGATTTCTGGCGGCTCTGAGTTATTAGTAAGCGTTCTCTTATAAGCTTTACTTTCTCTTCTGACTAATGGATTATATCTAGTCCAATTAACTCTGATTCTCCTACCTCGAACCAACCTACTGGGGATTTGCATTTCTGCCCATATAAGGCTTCATAAGGTGCTATCTAGATTGCTAAATGATAACTGTTATTGTAAGAAAATTCAATAAGGGATAAATGTTTATCCCAACTTCCCCCAAAGTCTAACACACACGCTTGCAACATATCTTTGAGCGTATGAATTGTACGTTCTGCCTTCCCGTCTGTTTGAGGATGGAAGGTTGTACTCAGATTAACCTCCCAAGCCCTTCTGAAATGACTGTCAAAATCTAGCTAGGAACTGTGCCCCTCTATCAGAAATAATAGAAGTCGGGACACTATGCAGTTGAACTATTTCTTTGATATACAATTCAGCATAGTCCTCAGCTGAGACGGTGGTCCTGACTAGCAGAAAATAAGCTAACTTCGTCAATCTGTGGATAATTACCTAGATTGAATCAAATATGCACCTGGTATGGAACCCTGTCACAAAAACCATGTTGATTACTTCCCATTTCCACATAGGCACCGCTATCTCCTGTGTCAACCCGCCGGGTTTTTGATGTTCTGCCTTTACCTGCTAGCAGTTAAGGCATTGTGCTACAAATTCTGCTACACTCTTTTTCATTTTCGGCCACCAGTAAATCTCATTTATGTCATGATACATCTTTGTTGAACCTGGGTGCAGCAAATAATGGGAATAATATACCTTTTCCATGATCTGCTGGTGAAGTCCTGCCACATTTGGAACGCAGAGGCGACCCCTACATCTCAAGACCCCGTCTTCTGTTACCTCAAAAGTTGATACTTCCCTTCGCTGAACTTTATCTCTGAGCTGTATCAGGTTAGGATCTTCATACTATCGCTCTTTTACTTCTACAACTAGGGATGATACTGCAGTATTCTGAATCACTGCCTCACTGTCTCCCGAGTCTACTATTCGTACAACCGAATTGGCTAACTAGTGCAATTCTCGGGCCATCACTCGCTGTTCGAGCCTCAAGTGCGCTAAAATCCCCATTGATCTACGACTAAGGGCATCCAACTACGATATTAGCCTTCCTTGGATGATATAAAATATTCACGTCGTAGTCCTTCAGCAATTCTAACCAGCGACGCTGCCGCATATTCAACTCTTTCTGTGTAAAGATGTACTGGAGGCTCTTATGATCGGTAAAAATGTCCACGTGAACCCCATACAGGTAATGTCTCCAGATTTTTAAGACGTGAACTACTTCGCTAACTTTAGGTCATGAGTGGGATAGTTCTTTTCATGCTTCCTCAGCTATCTTGAAGCATAAGCAATTACCTTACCATGTTGCATCAGAACACATCCTAACTTGACGCCCGAAGCATCACAGTACACTGCATAACCTTTCTGATCCTTCCGGCAAAGCTAGTACTGACACCGATGTCAATCTATTTTTCAACTCCTGGAAACTCTGCTCACACGCTTCAGTCCAATGAAATTTAGTTGCTTTCTGAGTCAACTTAGTCAAAGGCGCTGATAAGGTAGAAAACCCCTCTATAAATCTTCTATAATACCCGGCTAATCCTAGGAAACTGCGTACCTCAGTCGGAGTTGTAGGTCTAGGCCATGTATTTACTACCTCAATCTTCTGTGAATCTACTTGAATACCAGCATCCGACACAACATGACCCAAAAAGGCTACCAAATTTAGCCATAAATTGCATTTAGGAAATTTTGCATACAACTGGCGATCCCTGAGAATCTTGAGCACTGTTCATAAATAATCTCGGTTTTCTACTTCTGAGTGGGAATACACTAGGATGTCATCAATGAATACTATCACAAACAAATCTAGATATAGACTGAAAATGATGTTCATCAGATCCATGAACACTGCTGGAGCATTCGTCAATCCGAAGGACATGACTAGAAATTCAAAATGGCCATACCTGGTCTTGAAAGCCATCTTCGGGATATCTCTTTCCCGAACCCGAACCTGGTGGTACCCAGACCTTAAGTCAATTTTTGAGAAATACTTCGCCCCCTGTAGTTGATCAAACAAGTCATCTATCCTGGGAAGTGGGTATTTTTTCTTGATAATGACTTTATTTAGCTGCCGGCAGTCTATACACATGCGGAGGGATCCATCCTTCTTTCTTAAAAACAGAACGGTGGCACCCCACGGTGAAGTACTCAGCCTAATGAAGACCTTATCTAACAAATCTTTCATCTGTTCGTTCAATTCCCTGAGCTCAGTAGGAGCCATTTGGTACGGAGGGATAGATATAGGCTGAGTACCTGGTAATAGGTCGATAGCAAAATCGATTTCCCGTTCTAGGGAAATACCAGGAAGTTCATATAGGAATACATCTGGAAATTCATTGACTACTGGAATGGACTGAAGAGTCATGGATTCTACTTGGACATACTGAACCCTGACAATATGATAAATGCACCTCTCGCTATTAACTTTCTCTCCCGAAGATAGGATATAAACCTACTTTTTGGCGTGGCTGCATTGCCTTTCCACTCCCGTATAACCTCACCTGGAAAGTGGAATCGGACAGTCTTGGTCCAACATTCTACATTGGCATAACATGGTGCTAGCCAATCTATACCCATAATTGCATCAAAATAGAGCATTTCTAGTTCCACTAAATCTGTCGAAGTTTGGCGACCAACAACCTCTACTGTATAACCTTGGTAGATATTTTTAGCTATAATGGAATCACCGACGGGCGTGCACACTAAAAAAGGTCGCTGAAGCAATTCTGGCGTGATATCAAATTTCTAGGCTACTAGTGGCGTCACATAAGATAAAGTGGAACCTGGGTCTATCAAAACGTAAATTGAATGAGAGTAGATGTCCAGCATACCTATCACAACATCCAGTGATGACTCTGACTCCTGTCACCCCGGTAAAGCATAAGTACGATTTGGACCGGTGCCTGAACTCGATGCCCCTGACCTGCCTCGGCCTCTGCCGGCTGGAGCTGAGGGCCTGTGCCCTGTTGGAGATGCTGGGGCGCGTGACCCTACCAAAGACCTATCCTGTCGGTCCCGATCACTAAGACCCCTGGATGGACAGTCTCTCATCATGTGATTCTCCTGCCCACAGGCGTAACATGCCGAAGAACCATACCTGCATGCCCCAGGAAGACGTCGACTACAGATAGGGAAAAGTGGCACGGTGAATCTACTCTGCTCTGACCCTCTCTGCTGCTGCGAACCTGATGACTGTGAGCTCTCGTGGGGTCCTGATTGGCCCCGATGACCTGGTCTACCCCCCTGCTGCTGCTGTGGAGGTAGGGGTCTAGGTGGTCTGCCTGATAGTTGTGGCCTAGGTCTGCCCTAAAACTCCGCTTGAGTGTCACTAGGTCTAGCCCTGCAGCGTTGCTCCTAATTTGCCCTCTCTATCTCCCGCTGCCGCTGCCTGATTCCCTCAATATCTTGAGCAAATTCCTGAACACAGGCAATATCCATGTCTTCTCGTAGAGTAGTTGTAATACAAGTCTCTATGTACTCTTGAAGTAGCCCCATAATGAACCCGTGCACCCTAGCTGGCATAGTATCTATAAAAGTTGGTGTGTATCAGGCCAAGGAATCAAATCTCATAGCATACTCCCGAACACTCATCGAACCCTGCTCCAGATGCAAAAATTGATCTACCCAGGCCTATCGAATTTCTCACGGCAAATAGTGGTTTAGGAAGGCCCTTGAAAAGCTGAACCAAGTCGGAGGGGGAACATCTCTACCTCAGAACCTCTCCCAACTCTCGTACCATAATACTGCTATGTCTCGTAACTGAAATACCGCTAACTCAACTGACTTTGTATGTATGGCATGCATTACCCCGAAAATCTGCTGCAGCTGGTCCAAAAAGTTCTGAGGGTCCTCATCTCGGTTCGTCCCTGTGAACTGTGGGGGACTCAGTGCGAGAAACTCTCGGACCCTCGAACTACCAGGTCCTCCCAACGACTCTACAACTATGGGTGCCACTGGTTGACGCTATGCAGCCATCATCTGAGCTATTATAAAAACAGTACTCCTAACCTCCTGATCTGATGGCATCAGTATAGAGACTGTTGGAGGTGGTGCCGACACATCTGTCGCTCTGGGCAGCTCCTGACGGGGCAGAGATTGCTGGGGAGACCGAGATAGAGTCTCTCTGTCGCCCTCAGATCGGGCGGACTCTGACTGGGGCACCCGGCTAGTGCCCTCTCCTGCTGTGACGTCCAACTTCCTGCAAGTTGTGGTCTGTCACATGTCCGACATTTCTCTGTAGACAAGCAGAATATGGTAAACTTAGGGACTCAATCCTATACAGTATAGCTCTATAGCGCGAGTAGAAGAGAAAGCGGAGTAACCATCCTATCATGCCTCGCAGCCTCCTGTCTATAGAATGTGGTGCACAATACATCCATAAATAAGACTTTACTTAGCACGGCTTGCAGACTCCCTGAGATATGATCTGCTCTGTACCAATTTTGTCACGCCCCACCTTAGGAGGCATGACTGGCACCTAGTGCCATATTGGAATCTGACTAACTTGGCTAGGTTTATGCACATCTGGTGCATGCCTGCAACTCAATTTTAAGAAAATAACGAGTTATATCTTGACTATAAATATAGCCTCCGGTCGACAAGGCCATATAGCCACCTGTAAATGAAAACAGTTACCCAACAACAAGTAATAGGAGGGAGTCCTATGCGGGCCGACAAAACTACCATGATGTCTAGTTTGAACTGAAATGAAAATCGGGCAACAATAACTATACTATAGCCGAGAAGGCCACTATCTAACTGTTAAACAAAGTCCCACATGGCCATCACACGAAATAAAATATACACGGCCCCACACGACCAACAACAACTAGCCATAGGAAATCTAAAACAATCTACAAGCCTCTAAGAGTAGAATATTGGTCGAGACAGGGCCCCGACCTACCCATACCGTACAATCAAAAAGAACAAACCTTCTAACTAATCAGCTCCAAAGGAGAGAAGCTAACGGTACTGCTGACTCAGGGTAGGAACTAGGAAGGTCCTGATCCGTGTCTATCCGCACCTGTAGGTAAGTAATGCAGCACCCCAAGATGGATGTCAGTACAATATGTACCAAATATGTAAGGCAATAACTGAAAATAACTGAATGAACTTGAAATAAAACTGAAAGTAACTGAATGAAAGGGAATAGAGACATAACCTGATTAATTTAACTTCATGCTATCAAATATACTAGTAAATAATGCAAACAAGAACCTTACCTGGCCCCCATAAGCCGGAAGGTACAACCAGCACAAAATAACCCACCCAGGGCCCCCATAAGCCCTGGTGAGTACACTACAATGTTTATACCCTAAATAAGGTCAAAACAGGTAAACTAATAGTATAACCGTCCTGCAAATCCCTTGGGTTTGCAATTGAGCCTACTCGGCCCCTGAACTGTAGCTGTGTCTGAGTCTAGTGGACTCTTGATATCTGCACCCCGGGCACCAGGCTCGACGGGAGTGTGGTGCCGATACAGCATAAAATAGTCTAGCCATGGAATGAACTATATGAGGTCCTCAGACCTCATCTTCATCCCTCACGGACGGCATACCGCTCCTTGGAGCAGCTTCATCTAGCCCTTGGCGGGCGTCGACACAACTAGTAATCCTGGGGTGGTCATGGAAGGCAATATAGGGCAAAGTCAATCCCAAACTAACATAAGTACTGATCTCAGCTAATAACAATGACTATTTACGATAATAAGACTTCTGGATTTATTATTGGGATTCAGACTATATTGTAGTACTATAGAAACTAACTTGATGAAGAAGTTCGCCTTAACATACTTCGATCGCCGATTTCTGATTAATTGGCAAGTTTCAATTCGTATTCAATAGCCCTTTCCAATTGTAACCGTATTACTGGGAGAATGAGACTAGTTTTAGTACTAAATTTGGCAGAAACGATAACCTGTAATACTAATATTAACTATACTCCAACTTAACAAAATACGGCTGAAAACGTATAATTTCTCGAGAGTTCAGAAGGGAGAAGTGCTTACTTGAGGCCCGTGATCATATAAAAATCAGTTTGGAGCAATTTTGACAACTTTTGCTCGGTGAGGTTACGGTTTGTCGGGCGAATTTCAAAAAAATAACTCTGTAGTAATGCTCCCTGTAGGCTTAGAACTTCATACCCGAAGTTAATTTAAATTAGAATGGCGTTTGATTGTGTAATCAGGCAAAAATTAATTGAATTCTTCGTACCTCTCCCTCTCTAGCCGAAACTATTTGAAGGAAATGATTTAAACTTGAAATTAAGGAATATATATATACACACACACACACACATTAGGGCGGTGGAAGGGGGGCACCCCGCGTCTCCCATCGCGCCGTACCACCCTCCATGTCGTGCCCCTCAATGCGCCAAGGGGCTAGCGCGTCGCACTGGCCCTTGTGGCCTGACCTCGCTCGACTCGACTTTTGAGGTTTTCCTACACGCATCATACTCTCTTTGTTTATCACAAATCCATACGTACACTTATGAATCACTAACTGTTACGGGGTAAAATACTTCCGTTGTGCATGTTTTAACAATTGACATCAAGAGTCGTCTTACATCTAACTAGATAATGTAAAAAATTCATAAAAAATTAGATTGATATGCCTGCTGTTATTTTGCATGAATGTGTGAATCATATCA
Source organism: Datura wrightii (assembly GCA_035772735.1). Classification (NCBI taxonomy): domain Eukaryota; kingdom Viridiplantae; phylum Streptophyta; class Magnoliopsida; order Solanales; family Solanaceae; genus Datura; species Datura wrightii. Next base: position 164,540,908 of record JASDFA010000027.1, on the reverse strand, counting down.
TAGATATATCAAAAATGAGTGATTTTAATGTTTTTCTGAATTTTGAAAAATCAATCTATTTGTTGAATAATTTGTGATATATTTAAAAACCCCTAAATAAGAGAAAAGATGGGAACTTCCAGGATGCAACACAACCTTGCTGAGCCGCGTGCAGGTGCTCCGCTGATAGCTTACCGGTGATTCCTGTTTGGTCGGTATTAGAGTTTTTAAATTTTTGACAAACTCAGATTGACTTGAAATTTGTTAGATTCATCGAAAATGACCCACTGAGCAATGCTCACGATTTTTCCGTGGCTAATGTCGTTTTTTGTCCATTCAGAGTCGTTTTGATGGGTTTTTGGACATTTTTCTAATTTTTGAAAAATTAAAAATTGAGAATTTTTTTTTTTAAAACAGTGGTAGTAGGGTTCAATCCTTATGGTCTTCATTGGTATATAACAATAATGTAATGAGTTTACATGTTGACATTAGTCCTCTTTTCCCATCGGATAGATTTTTTTCTTATCTCTTGTTGTTGATAACTTGTATTAACTCTCCAACTGAATTACATGTTGGTTAATGGAACATAGATTTATAATATTGGATACTTAGCTGTCTTAAATAAACAGTTTACTTTCCAACTGAGTTGGTTTTATTTTAATTTATAGGGTAAACATCTGGTATAACTCATATAGTTTGCATGAATAGTTAAGTTTCTCTATTGAATCTAGTTGTTCAATATACATGGTTGTATGTGTTATGTGTTTATATGAATTTAAGTATTGTTTTTACATGCTTAATGATCTATTTGATATTTCTATCTCCCAGATTAATAATGTCTTCATTCAATCCCCTTACCTCCATTTTGAAAGAAAACAAGTTAGAGGGCCCAAACTATATTTACTGGAGAAGAAATTTGGATATTGTCCTAACTACTGAAGGGTATAGTTTTGTGTTGATTGAAGAATTCTCTAAAAAACCTGAGAATGCCACTAAGGACCAAATCAAAGCCTAATAAAAAATGATTTAAGGCTAACTAGATGACGCGATGTTACATTCTTGCTTCAATATCGAATGTTTTGCAACATCAGCGTTAGTCTATGGAGTCTGCTTACAACATACTTGAAAGTCTCAGATAGATGTTCAATAAGGATAATCATGCTGCAAAGCAGACAACCATGAAAGCTCTTTTGAATATGAAAATGGCTGAAGGTTCGTCCGTAAGGGATCATATTCTTAAAATGATTGGTCTTCTTAATGAACTGGAAATCCTTGGAGCTAAGATTGATAAGGAATCTCAAGTTGAGATGATCCTACAGACTTTTCCTGACAGTTTTCAACAAGTTTTCTTGAACTATAACATGAACAAAATTCTATCTCTAGAGAAATTATTGAATGAGCTTCAAGCAGTTGAATCCATTATCAAATAGCAACCTCCTATTATGGCATTGAATGTTGAGAGAGCTTCTTCTTCTAAGTCGAAAGGCGAACAAAAAAAAGACCTCTCAAGGCATCTATAATTACGAATGATGGTGTGGCTAAGCCAAAAAGCAATTGCTATCATTGCAAGCAGCTTGGGCATCACAAAAAGCAATGTCTTGGCCACCTAGCTAAATTGAACAAGCAAGGTAATTCTTCTTACTTAAATGTTGTTGAAACTTATTTAGTAGTTGTTTCTATGATACTATAGGCTGTAGATTTGGGAACCACTAATCATGTCTGCACTTCTTTGCAGGGGTTTCAGAAAACCCGATGGCTAAGTGAGAATGAAGTTTGCACTTTTCAAGACAATGGAGAACCAACACCAACTTTAGCTTTAGGAGATATTAATATTTCTTCCAATAGTTTTAGTGTTTTGATTTAGGAGATGTTCTCTATGTACCTTCTATTAGAAGGAATTTGCTTTCAGTTTCAAAATTATTGAATATTGGTTATAATATATATTTTGATAATAATTCTATTATTATCAAATTTAATAAGTATTTTATCTATACTACTACTAGAATACATGACCTATTTGTACTTGAAACACTTCCAAATTTGCTGCAACCAAAGGAACTAAATAACATTAATTTGTCCAATAAAAAAATGTGTTTCTAAATTGAGTTAAACTTACTTATGACACTTGCGTCTAGGTCTTATAAATCTAAATAGGATTTCAAGGTTGGTTTCTGATGGACCTTTGAGTTCATCAAAAGTGGAGGCACTATCAACTTGTGGATCTTGTTTAGAAGGAAAAATGACTAAGAGACATTTTTCTTCTGAAGGAAATTGAACTAAAGACAAGTCGGAATTAATTCACTCTAATTTGTGTGGTCCTATGAATATACAAGCAAGAACAGGTTTTGAGTATTTTGTGACATTCACAGATGACTACTCTAAATATGGATATGTTACTTGTTGCGCTATAAGTCTGAATGCTTTGACAAGTTCAAAGAATTTAAGAGAAAAACGAAAAAGCGACATAAACATATTAAATTTTTGTGATCTGATCATGGTTGCGAATACCTTTCTACTGAATTCATTAAATACTTATCAGATTGTGGAATTAAGTCTCAATTATTTTCTCTGGAAAAATCACAAAGAAATGGTGTGGTAGAAAGAAGAAACAGAACTCTTTCAGAAATGGTAAGATCAATGTTGAGTTATTCTGATTTGCCTTCTTCCTTTTGGGGATATGCATTAGATACAAAAAACTACCTGTTGAATTTGGTTCCTTCCAAATCAATACCTTTAACTCCAATGGAATTGTGGACTGGATAAAAGCTTAGTCTTAGACATATTCGGATATGAGGTTAACTGGCTCACGTGCTAAAGGAAAAAACTGATAAGTTGGAATCAGGGACAGAAGTATGTCTCTGTTGGATATCTAAAATGAAAAAAAGGTGATTTGATTTATTGTCCTAAAGAAAAGAAGGTAATTACTACAACAAATGCCAAGCTTCTGGAAAAGGACTATTTAATGAACTATGTTACAAGAAGTAAACTCGTTTTATAGGAATTGAGTAATGAAATAATTAATGATGTATCCCAAGAACAAATTCCACAATAAAGTATTGACATACCACTCCATTATCGTAGTGGAGCAATGTTAATAGGCAACGGGAGGTGTAAGTGCATGGGTATGACATCTCACTACCTCAAGATAGTGGGAGTATTGTTGACCAACCTGTACTTGTCGAGTAGCCTGTGCTTGAGGAAGATAGTAATGATAATCAGGATTTAGTTCTCGAAAGTGATATTGTGGTTCAACTGCAAGATCAGATAAATGATGTTATAGCGAGTCATCATAGTAGGAGAGTTATTAGGAAATTCATTCATTTTTTTGTCTTGGAAGAATCTTATGATAGAATCTCTAAAGAGTCTAATATATAACCCCTTAATTACGTCGAAGCACTACAAGATATAAATGTTAAAAAATGGATTGTCGTTATACAATTTAAAATGGAGTCTATGTAATCCAATCAAGTGCAGGATCTTGTAGAACTACCTGCGAAAGTCAAACCCATTGGCTATAGATGGATCTATAAGAAAAAGAAAGGGGTGGATGGAAAAGTGCAAAATTTTAAAGCTAGGCTTGTTGCAAAAAAGATTTACTCCAAAAGAAGAAATTGACTACAAAGAAACCTTTTCACCGGTAGCCATGCTTAAATTTATTAGAATTCTCTTATCCATTGCTGCTCATTATAATTATGAGATTTGGCAGATGGATGTCAAGACGGCCTTTCTTAATTAAAGTCTTGATGAGTGCATATATATGGAACAACTAGAGGATTTCGTGAAAAGTGGAAATGGACCTATGTTGTGTAAGTTGAAAAGATTCATTTATGGGTTAAAATAGGAATCTAGGGCATGAAACACTTATTTTGACAATTTGATTAAGATTTTTGATTTTGATCAATGTGATAACGAGTCATGTATCTATAAAAAGTGAGATACAGATAAAGTAGCATTTTTGATTCTATACATAGATGACATCTTGCTCATAGGAAATAATGTGAGCATACTAAAATCGGTTAAGGAGTGACTGCCCTCGCATTTTGATATGAAAGATTTGGGTGAAGCGACTCATATCTTAGGATCAAGCTCATGCGAGATCGCAAGCAAAGGATATTAGGCTTGTCTCAAGCACTTTATATTGATACTATTCTTACCAGGTTTAGCAGCAAAATTCCAAAAAGGGACTTCTTCCTTTTAGGCATGGAATTTCTCTATCGGAGGATCAGTCTCCCAAAATGACTGACGAGATAGAGAGGATGGGGGTGATCCCTTATGCTTCTGCTGTTGGTAGTCTCATATATGCTATGTTATGCATTAGACCTGGCATATGCTTTGTTATTGGCATGGTTAGTAGATTTCAGTCTAATCCTGAAAATAAATATTGGATTACGATTAAGCTATAATCAAGTATCTGAAAAAGACTTGGGATTATATGCTGGTTTTTCACTCGAGTGATCTAGTGCCCGTTGGGTATACAGATTCAGATTTTTAGTCTGATAAAAGTTTTAGAAAATCTACCTCAGGATATGTGATTACTTTAAGAGGTGGAGCCATAAGTTGGAGGAGTATCAACCAATCATGTGTTATTGATTCCACCATGGAAGCCAAGTATGTAGATGCCTCTGAGGCGGCTAAAGAGATTGTTTGGCTTCGAAACTTCCTAAAAGAGCTTGGAGTAATTTCTTCGATTCAAGCACCAATTACACTTTATTGTGATAATAGTGGTGTAGTTCCAAACTCAAAGGAACCACCGGAGTCATAAAAGGAGCAAACACATTGAGAGAAAATATCACTTGATTCGGGACATAACTTAGAGGGAAGATGTGAAGGTTTTGAAGATTGCATCAGAGAACAATTTGGCGGACCCATTTATAAAGAGCTAGTCAGAGAAGCCTATTGATAAGCATGTAGAAGGAATGGGCATTAAAGTTGTAGGTACATGATTATGAGTCTAAGTGGGAGATTGTTAGGATATACTATTAACCATGCGATTTAGTATAGTATTGTCTTTCGTATTTTTGTAAGACTTTATTGTATTTATTTGGATTAATAAAGTTTTATTTTAAATACATCATTTTTGCATTTGTGTCCTTTATTTATATAGTAGATAATTTAGTTTATAGAATTTAGCTTATACATGAAAGATTAAATCGTCGGTTTTTATAAGTATAAAATTTATATGTGTTCACAATCTAAGATGAAAATGAGAAAAATTCATTAGTACGATTGTAGCACAAGATTAAATATAATTTATCTTGATTATGGGAATTGTATAATTTCAACTTCTTGTGCTAGTAAATTTTGTATGTATTGAACGGACCAAGTAGAGATAATAAGTATTTTATCTAACTTCACAAAATAAATTCTTTAGATCGTTAAATGTACTTATATTTTTAATCTTGATATAATTATTATGACCAATGTGATTTGTTTGTTTTTTGATCAACCAAAAGGTAAAACTCTTTTGCGAGTTTTAATATTTCTGATAGGTTGGATGATGATAAATGACATTTGTGGTATAATAATTAGTTGATGGAATCCATGTCTTGACCTTGAGATTGATGATACCTCTTTATGGTTGCTTGTAAATTTTCATGTGAAAATCCTATAGGTGAATTTTGTATCACTCATATGAAATAAGTTAAACATATGATAAAGAATTAAATTAATCAATGAAATAAATAGTCAGAAATTTAATTCGATTGGTTGGTCTCTACTATCTTAACATGGGGAATTAAATAAGATTTAATGAATGATTTGAAATTACACTGAGGAGTGCAATTATGTATTTTTAGTGGAATAATTTGTAATTTATTATGATAGGTTAATTCATTCATTTTGTGAATTAATACCATAATTGAAAGACTACTAATTAAATATGTGGTCCCTGCTATGCCTGATTGGTTAGAAAACTTAAAAAGGAAGAAACCTATTTTCCAGAAGTAGTAAAATCCTACAAGATTTTGGACAACTTCCAGAAAAGATAAGTTATACACGCTTTGGGTTTGTGATAGCCCAAAAACATGTACAAACACTTGAAAAGAATGAATCCTATACGTTTTGGGATTAGGGTTTTACACCCTAAAAATGTGGCTATAAATAGAACCTCTTCCTCCATAAAATTTTTAAAAAAAAGACCTCTCTGAGAAGCAATACTTGCTCATACAAGTATTCCCTACTCGGAGACTTTTGAGGCTATAGCCGAAGATCGCAGACCTAAAGAGCGAGTTGGACATTTTGTGCACAAGATTCAAGAGGTTAGTAATACGTAACATAATTCATTGTTATTATCTAGTTATTCATGTAAGTCGATTGATCATTTTATGCTTGCTTCCGCTGCGCATGTTCTAACAAAAATGTGATAATCTAATTTAAAGACTAAGTTTTTCGAGAGTACACATTTTATTTATCCTAATTTTACTGTAAGTGCGTCACACATGTCCCTTATATTAACAAGAATAAATTTTTAAAAATAGCATAATCAATATTTAAAATATGTTTTTGTGTAACAATATAAGAATTTAGAAAGAAAATTATAAATTTTAAATTGATAAATGATTATGTTAAGAGTTTGATATAATCTAGTAGTTCTTTCTTCAATTTTTTCTAATACTTGTTTCAATGAACAAAAATGACGTACAAATAACGTTTGATTGAAAGGTAAAAAAAATCGTTCGTTTTTACATGAGCATTTAAATGTATGCATTATATGTATATTTCATGTTAATTATTATAAAATTTCTATTACTACAGTATTGTCACGCCCCGCCTTGTGGGGTATGACTGGCACCTGGTGCCCTATTAGGATCTGAACTGCTACATTACTGAGCCTAAGCACATCTGGTGCCTGGCTGTCTCTAACTCTGATTCACGGAAACAACTGGCTATATAACGACTGTAAATACAGCCTCCGGCCGACTAGGCCTATAGCCACCTGTACTATAACATCAGCTAACCAGAATCACATTCATATAAGGGAACCTATGCGAGCCGACAAAGCCACCATGCTGTCTAGTTAACTCTAAATCAATATAACAAATGCTGAACGTCTACGTGACCGGCAAGGTCACCACTACTGACTGGATAAGGCCTCACACGGCCAACATAAACAACTAAACATACGCATGGCCCCACACGACCGGCACAACTAACCACAGGGAAATATATACAGACTGCAAGCCTCTAGGAATACTGATAAGATGGTCGGGACAGGGCCCCGACCTACCCGTACTATACAACAAAAGAAAATGATATACACCTCTGAATATCAAGCTCTGGATGACAGGAGCTGATGACTCTGCGTTGGCTAGGATCACGAGGGATCAGCTCCTCGTCTATAGGTACCTACAGGCGAGTAATGCAGCGCCCCAAACGGGCGTCAGTACGACTGGTACTGAGTATGCAAAGCAAACTGAACATAACTGAATATAAGAAACATAACTAGAATTTTTGAACAGTAGGACATATCTGAAACTGTCTGGACTGATGAAATCTGAAACAAACTTATCTGTACTGAGAGTAATGTAGGAGCATACCTGTCGTCATGGCGACCTGTTGTTTATCAGCTAATAGATATCAAGTATATACATATATAAAACAAACAAGGACCTATACCAGCTCCCATAAGCCGGAAGGTACCAACCAACACACAATCTATATACCCCTACCCGGGTCAAAACCATCCAAAAATAAATCACTCTACTCGCCTACTAACTACGAGCACCTCTACCAGCCCCCTTGGGTCTGCAACTCGGGCTATGGCCTCTGACTATAACTGTGTCTGAGTCCATAGGACTCCTGTACTGTAAACTATAATCTGTATCTGTATCTGTAATCTTCCCCCTGAGCGCAAGCGCACAACAGGGTAAGCTATACTGCTATGCTGATCAGCCTGATATGGGGAATGTTGCATCCCATCTTTGTCCTACTGCAGACGGCATGCCACTCCTTGGAGTGACGTATCCTCACCCTCTGGCGGGCGAGTCGACACAACTATTAATCCAGGGGCGGCGAGGACGCTCCCAGGGTGCCCTCATAGAACAAACAGGTCTCAACAAACAATAATCACGTATAGCAAACATGTTTGATCTGAAAATACTATCTATATTCTGATTTCTTATTCTGAACTCTTTTCTGCTTTGAACTGATTCTCATACTGAACTATACTGTATCTGAGATATCTTCTGACTGTCTGATATTGCTTTACTAACTTTTATTCTGAATATATATATCATAATATTATAAAACATTCTTGCTAGATTCATACTGGACTCAATTCTCGACTTCTAAAGTCTTTCTTCTATAGTTCACGCTATTTGCTATACTGGATTACTAACTTGCCGAAGGAATTTGCTTTACATACCTTCGCTTCGGATTTCCAGACTAACTGGCGTAGCTCGGTCAGTACTTCTGCTATTTCTCCCAACTGCATTCATATATATGTCAATTAGAACTAAATACGCTAATATTGTGGAAGAAAATATCACTTTCAATATATATATAGCCCAAACTTTGGCTTATTGAAAAACGGTCGAAAACTCGCTATTTCTCGAGAGTCCAGAAGGGAGAAATACTCACTTTAGGGCTAGGAGTATATTGACACTAATTTGGAGCAATTCCACTTACCTTAGCTCGGTAGCACGACGATTCGCCGGCCGAATTTCATGAAACTAAATCCGTATGAATGCTCCTTACTGCTTAATACCTCAGTTTTTGGAGTTAATTTGAGTTTGGACCGCGTTTGACGGCGTAATCGGATGAATATTATAAGAAATCCTCGTTCTCCCTGTTTTACTTCGTGTTCTCTGGAAATTATATGATGAAATGAAGATAAAACCCGAAGTTGGAGGCTTTTATACTTGGGGCTGCACCTCACCTCCATGACACGCTGTGTATCGCGGAGCCTAGCCTCCGTGACACGCTGTGTCTCGCGGAGGTGAGCCTCCGTGACACTCTGGCCATCGCGGAGGAGGTCTGCCAGCCTTCTCTTGCGATGGTTTGACGTGTCACTTATCCGATCTTTCCCCGGGCCTTTTCCTAGCATGTATGGCATTCAAAAACTTTTAAACAACATGCGAATAGGCCATCTACATGTCGAGAATTTACGGGATGTAACAAGTATTGACAAATTAATGTTTATTATATATATATATATATATATATATATATATATATATATATATATATATATATATATATATTAGTATTACGAAGACACATTGGAATACATAATTGTATAGTAGAATAGAACATATAGTATAAATTATTTGTTTAAACAACTAGCACTTAAGATTGATTTGCATTATAAGTACAAATTTATTCGACGTGTAATTATTTCTTAAAAGATAAAATGTTAATCATTTTAAATTTCTAAATATTAATATTTTTTATATATTTCAAATGGGAATGATTTAATATATAAAATTTAGTTAATTTAAAATTTTAAATATTAAAATAATAATTAAATACTATTTTGTCAAGTGTAACTCTATTTTAAAAAGGTAAAAAATTGGATGATATTTTGCCATGAGATTTCGTACTTTAAATATTTAGTAATAACTTAATTTTAATATTTTTATTTTACTCTTTTGAGCTTTGGATTCAACTCTTGTTTATACTTTGTTGAGTTATACATTATTGCTGAAATGTTGTTTCATGAAGAGGACAAATGAAGAAGATTACTGCTAAACCGAAAAATTTCTAATGCAATGAGCTTGAATCTCCTTAAAAAAAGTAAAATATCCGCGCTTTAATCTAAATATATATTTATATTGTTTATTTTAGTTTTCAATTATAATTATAATTTTACCAACATATAATTTGGTTGAATATATTTTTATACATTCATCACATTAGGCATCCCAAATATTATATATATGAATTTATTTCTCACATTAGTATAATTTATATAAGGTAAATTTTAGTTGATATTAAAATCTAAATAGTTGATTTTAAAATAGAGATATAAGGAGTTTTTACCTTTTATAAATAAGTAATAATTTATAAAGTCCTAATATTAAAAAAATAATTAAATGATAATTATTGAAGGAAAATAGTAAATGACAATTTTATCTATAATAGAATCTTTTAATATAGGACAAAATTTTCAATCTATATTTCTAAGGGTCTTCACATTTTTAATATAGTATAGATTATCAACGTGCTCTCTCATATGCAAGTCTAATTTAATTTTTTTTTTTAAACTTTTGAAAAGATGGTGTACAAAATGGGCATGCGAAGATTCAATTTTTGAACTAATGTTTTCACCAGAGGGAGTTAATATCTATTGTATATTTTTTTCTTGTAAGATTTTTAATGAGGCAACAAAAACATGTATTATTAGATATGTACTATTTTTCTTTTCTAGATTTTTTTTTCACTGAGCTTTTTTTCTAGTAAAGTGTTAACAAAACACATAATCTATCAAATAATCATTTAATGAGAAGTGTTATAAATATATTTATATTATAATAATGTATATAAAAGTACTTGTATTGTGATGAATGTGTATCTTATTTCTTTAAGAAAAATTAAAATTAATTTTTTCTTATAATAAAACAATTCTCCTTCATTATATTTCACCTTTTAAGAAAAATAAGAAATCTTCTGTATTCGATTTTCTCTCTTCTATCTTTCTCTACAAATATTCTTCTCTTCCTGTATTATTTTATAGCAAATTTACTGTTCAGTGTGTATGTATTCTTAGAAAATGTAATGGCTAAGAATTAAATAATATAAAAGTTGCTTTAGTAGTACTTCCATATTTCATAAGCACAAAAAGTGAAGAAGCAACTCTTGAAAGTATAAGGCTAAAGTTTTATGAATTGAGATTTTTTAAAATCTTAATTTATCGTATAAATATATATACATGTTCATCATTTACCGTATTTATTTCATAAAAGATGTTTATAAATATAATTGAATATAAAAAAATATATCATAAGGATAAATAATTTGTCAGTTTATAATTTTTTACATTAATAATTAATAAGTTAAAAGAATTATTGTAAATATATTAAAATAAGAAGATTAGAATAATATTATAAACTAAAAAAAGATCAGTGTAATAAGATAAAACCTTAGAAAAGATTTTTGAAAGTATCCCAAAAAAGAAATGTTCATTTTGCAAGAGACACTATCAGAAATTCTTTTGTCGACAACATATGGGGAAAATGAAAGCACGAAATTAGCAGCTACTTTAATTTCTTTCCTTTCCAACAAACTTTATGTTTAATTATATATTACAAAATTATCATAAAGTACGTAATGAGAGTAACTCCTACTAATTAATAATGATCTAATTGTAGTTGTTGGGCCATAAGCCTACTGAATAATTACTAGTTTGAATATCTATTTTTAGTACTATCATTGAATAATCCAACTTATGATACATAATTTATCACTAGACGTTCCTAAGAATCTTAATCAATTGGTCTACCAAATATTATGATTCACCACAAATGTCACAAATAGCATATTACAGACATTTATAAGGAAAAAGACAGGTTATACACTTGTAGTATCAGATTACTTAGAGAATATTTATATATAATTTTTTTAAAAAAATATAAAATTTGTAATCATAAAAATAAAATAGACTATATGTTATAACAGGTAGTAACCGAATGGTATAACTTAAAAGGATTCTTAAACAAATTGTTAGATCGAATTTACGGTATATTTTACCTAATCAATATAAATTATATACTTGTTATATATAATTGTACACATGTTATATATTCATCAACTAAAAATTGAATGAACGGCTATTAAAATTAATTCCTCTAATTAACTTGAAATTCCTTCTTTCTTTTTTTTTTTTTCCTTTTCTGTTTCCATCATTACATGTGCTTTTGTTGATAGTAAATTAGTAATCAAGCAGGGATATGATAATATTTCTCAACTTCTAGGCATGAAAAGAAAGTGGAGACACTATAAACATCAAACTCAATAGGCTTCAACCAAAAATTGATAACAAGGATTAGTAGGTGCGTTCGGTACAGAGAAAAATGATAAGAAAGAGGGAGAAATGCTAAAGAAGATAGGGAGAGATGTAAGAATTTGAAATTAACAAGCAAATTCATGCAAAAGCATTTGAATGTGTGACATTTAACCTATTTAACTTTTAAAGGTTATTTACATTATACAAACTCCAACCAAAATATAACAACTATAACGAGAGATGTTACAACAAAAAATATTGAATTTTCTTTATTTATCAAATTTATCTAAAATTCCATAATTTCAACGACTTATTGACAACAATCGGTTCGTTGAAAAATCGATTGGTCGGATTTTCAATGTTCATTTAGAAATCAAAATAATTCTGATAATTAATGGCCAACTATCAAAAATTCAAAAATAAAATTAGTTGTGCAGCAAATAAGAAATATACGATTGCTATTTTTGTTAGGAATGTTTAAAATTAAACCAAAAAACTGCACTAAATCAAATATTCAAAATTAAAGTGATTAAAAAACGATTAGGTTTGATTTAGTTTGGTATAGAGAAAAAAGTCTAACCAAATTGATATAGAAATATATAATTTATATATTTTTTAAAACTTTATATAGAATTTTTTTGAAATATATGTCAGAAGTATTTGTGATTCTTTCATTAGATGCAATATTTAAAAGAACGCATCCATTCTTATCTACTTTAAACGGTACTTAATTTAATGTGTATAGACAATTTTTTTATTAAGTATCGTTTAAATGCGTAAATCTATTTGTTTTTCATATTCATATCTCAAATAATATTAAACTTTTATATTTTTTTCAAATTCGAAATGATGTATTATCAGTGATTTTTAAAATTAATAAAGTGTGTCATCTTTTAAGGTTTTATATTGATTTTTGTATTTAATTAATTATTAAAATTTGATTAAATTTGAATACATATCACTACTAAAAAATCACTATTTTTCCATTAAAATTTTTCACTAAAAAATGTTAAGTGGATCCCACCTATTATCGGTGGAAAATGAAAAAATTAATAGTGTTTTCATATGAAAAAATTATAAAGCCTCCCACTGAAGAAGAAGAAAGAGAAGAAGGAGGGGAGTGGGAGGGGGGGGGGGGAAATATGGGGTGGGGATGGGGGTAGCTAAAAATGGAAGGGGTGGAGGGTTGGAATGAATATGGTATTTAAGGTGAAGTTAAAAAGTAATAAAGAGAAATATAAGTTAAAAAGAGAGAGAAAGAAAACGAAAGAAAAAATATAAAGAAAAACTTAAAATGGAAAGAAAAAAAAACCCTATTTTTAATTAAATTAACATGTGTTAAATAAGATTGGAGCGTGGTTAACACTTGTTTTCTCTATCCATCTTTACTTGTCTATATTGACATGACATGCCTCAACAATAGATAGAATGATAATTTTACTATATCACTCCCTGAATATAAAAAATTCAATAATTTTGAGAAATAACTGTAAGAATAAATTAGAAGCTAAGTGATAAATTATGTTTGATTCTTCAAACTGGACAAGTAAAAGTAGACATCTAATTTTGATATAACAGACAAATAAAAATAGGCGGAGACAATACTTTTTAAAAATTAAAACTGATTCAAAAAAAATTTAAAATACCAATTTAAAGTTGTCCAGGAGGTAATAAAACCCACACAAAAGTTAAATATCTCTTTGAAGCAAAGGTGCTACTTCAGGTGGATAATTTATATATTCTCTCGTGAAAGAAAACTCATAACTCACATCTTCATCGACCCATCCAAAAAATATTTAAGTCTTTTTCATATATTCACATAATTGTATTTGGTCATGAAGGAGCAACTTGGAATGAGACTTTCCTATTCTTAATAGATATTTTGAATTTGAGTATTAAGATTCGACAAATTATCGGTAGAGTAATATAAAATATTTTTTCCTTAAAATATATACAACACAAATTTAAACTACTCAAAATAGTTATTTCGTATATAATGATTAAACTCATAAATCAAAGGGGATCAACAAAGCAAGCAAAAAGCCCTGTTTATTAGTGCAATCCGGTATCTGTCAGTTACCAGAAATTGTGTAACAAAAGATCATCTGAAAAATATGTGATTAATCAAGAAATCAAAATCCTCTGCATGGAGTAATAAAAATTACTGATAAACAGTGTTTAAACTTCAAAGGGCGAGAACAGAACTAATTACCCCACCATTCCATCATCAGTAACTCAACAAAATATAGAAATATAGAATAATACTGCGGATAATAGACTTTTGTGGTCTGGGTTTTTCCATATCCTGCACACAACAAAAATTTAATGCATTGAACTGCCCTTTATCAGTAACTAGCATGAAAAAAAATATTTGAAAGGCCAGTGAAAGGAAGGAAGGTTAGCTGAAGAAAGAGGGAAAAGAAAGAAAGAATATGGGGGGAGGGGTTAGCTGAACATAGAGGGGATAATTATGTATTGTCTCGCAAAAGAAAATTCATAACGCACATTTTTATTGCCTCACCCAAAAAATATTTAAGTCTTTTTCATTTATTCACATAATTGTATTTGATCATCAATGAGCCAGTTGGAATGAATACGACTTTCCTATTCTTAATAGAAATTTTGAATTTGAATTCTAAAATTGAATAAATTATAGGTAGGGTAATATAAAGTATTTAATTCCTTCTTAAAGTGTATGCGACACGAATTTAAACTAGTTAAAACTGCGATTCCGTATATAATGATTAAACTCATTAAAGGGGTCAACAAACAAAGAAAAAGGCTCTGTTTACTAGTATAATCCATCTTTCAGTACTTTATAGAAATTGTATAATAAAAACCATCTGAAAAGCATGTGATTAATCAAGAAATCAAAACCCTCTACATACAGTACTAAAAATTATTGATAGGAAGTGTTTAAACTTCAAAGGGGCAAGAATAGAACTAATTAACCCACCACTCCATTATCTTCAACTATAAATTTTGTGTCTCCAACCAAACCTCCACACCAACATTCTACTCTTCACCTTCTCTCTTTCTCTGTGTCTGTTTCACACTAAATAAATGCACACCAAAAATCTTCCTCCTTCCTGCATTTTACTTGTTCTTTTGTTCTCACTACCACCTTTCAATGTAAGTAACACTTTTTAACTCTCATGCTTGCGCATCATCTATTTCAATATCTTGATTTTGTCATAAAGATTTCAACTTTATGTATTCATAGGGTGTCTTGGAGTAATCTTGATTTTGTCATAAAGATTTCAACTTTATGTACTCATAGGGTGTTTTGGAGTAATCTTGATTTTGTCATAAAGATTCTAAGTTTATGTACTCATGGAGTGTAAATGAAGTAATCTTGATTTGTCATATACTCCCTCCATTATTTTTATTTGTTTACTATGTTAAAAATAAATCTTCATTTTTATTTTTCTACCTTAGCATGATCTTTAGAGAAAAATATATATATATATTTTTAAATTCTACTCTTAACATTAACTACTCATTTGCCAAATCATTTTTCAAGTCCATTATGAATGTACACCAATTAGTATAAATATTCTAATAAAATACGCACTTTATTTTTATTTCTTAATGAAAGTATCAAGTCTATTTGGACAAATAAAAATGAACAGAGGAAGTAGATTGTAACTTGAAATAACCTCACGGAGTATAAATGAAGTAATCTTGATTTGGGGTATTTTTTTGGAAAATCAAAAAATCAATATCAAATTAAACAGACAAATAAAACCAGCACTCATTTGGTTTGGGTTTGATTTGTAATTTAAAAACTACCAAAATTTGATGGCTTGGTTTTGATTTTACACAAAAAAGAATTTAACAAAATACCTATTTAAAAATTATAATTGCATATATATTATAAATAAAGGACTCTTCGATCAAGAAAATATTTTAATTGGGAAGGCTACTACTACATAAGTCATCATTTAATCGGGAGAGAAGCAAGCAACCTTTTATTAATATCTCTTTTCCAGCAAAAAAAATAATGAAAATCAAGCGCAAATATAATAGTCATAGTTTATTAAAAAATCTAATGCGACGGAGCAAATTGTTCTATTTTGTTGCATTTTGTGCAGAGTTATTAAAGTCAAATCATATAACATAAGAATATATTTTCATAAACTTTCATATGCTAGTCGAGAAAGAGTCAAAACAACCCTTCTAAGCACATTAGATTAATGGTAGTTTAAAGGAGCACAAAATGAGACCAACTCATTATAGTCTAAGCAAATAAACCAAAGTGAATTCAAATAGTAACCTACGAGCGCATCCTTCAAAATGGCTAAATTTTTGGATAAGGAATAAGATTTTCTCCAAAAAGATACACATATTATTATTAAAAATAGAGATTTTTTTCATCACAAATTAATAATAAATTTGTGTTATAAAATATGATTTTTCCTCCTATTTCTCACCGAATTAGCTCACTGGGAAAATACATAGTGGAAACAGATTTTCACTAAAATAGTGGAAAACTTTATTATTTTTTTAATGTGAAATCACTATTATTATTTTTTCTCACCAATTCAATCAAAATATTTTTAGAAATAGTTGCTTAACATTTTTTAATAGGAAAATAGTGATTTTTTAGTAGTGTATAACTTGATTACATATAATAATTCTATCTTTTTTAAAAGGGTAATTTTTTTATAGTGCATGTTAAAATATAGTTAATCTAGTATGTGTTTGAAAATATATTATATAATATATTATATATATATATAAATCGAAATGATGAAAAACCATGGACTTACTTGATTTGCTTTGATTTCAACATTTAAAAAATCAATTTAATGGATTTTTAAAAAAAGGATTCAAACCAAACATACTTAATCTTGGTTTGTCATAAAGATTGTAATGTTATGTACTTATGGGGCTGTGTCAATGCAGGTTGTTGTGGCTAGAGATGGAGAAAATTCTGGTGAATCTGAGAACCCATTTACACCGAAAGCTTATCTGATTAGGTACTGGAAGAAACAAGTCTCAAATGACTTGCCAAAGCCATGGTTCCTTCTCAACAAGGCATCCCCACTGAATGCTTCACAGTATGCAACTTACACAAAGCTTGTTGCAGATCAGAATGCACTCACCACACAACTTCACTCCTTTTGCTCTTCAGCAAATTTGCTGTGTGCACCAGATTTGTTACCAAGTCTTGAAAAGCACGGAGAGGTCCACTTTGCCACTTACGGTGACAAGAACTTCACCAATTACGGCACCAACTTACCCGGTGTCGGATTTAACTCCTTCAAGAACTATTCCGAGGACGGAGCTGTAAGTTCTTTCAGGCGATACGGTAGAGGTTCCCCCCGTGATAATAAATTTGCCAACTATGCTCCAGATGGGAATGTAATTGACCAAAGTTTCAACACCTATAGCACAAATACTCCAGGGGGTTCTGGCCAATTCACAAATTATGGCCCAAATGTCAATGTCCCTAATCTGCACTTCACCTCCTATTCTGACCACGGAGCGGGTGGGGAACAAGAATTCACAATCTACTCTCAAGAAGCCAATGCTGGTGACCAATATTTCAAAAGCTATGGAAAAAATGGGAATGGGGCTGATAGTAAATTCACCAGCTATGGAAACGACACAAATGTTGTAGGCGATACATTTACAAACTATGGTCAGGCAGCAAATTCGGAGAACCAAAATTTCACCTTTTATGGTACCGACGGCAATGATCCTCAAAACAATTTCAAGAACTATGGTGTCGGAGGTACTGCTCCAACTCAGACTTTTACTAGCTACAGAGATCAATCAAATGTTGGTGATGACAAGTTCAGCAACTACGATAAGGACGCAACTGGCGGTGAAGCAAATTTTACCAACTATGGTCAATCTGCAAATGAAGGTACTGACGTATTCACTACCTATGGCAAAGGGGCTAATGACCCACATTTTAATTTCAAGATCTACGGGGTTAACAACACCTTCAAAGATTATGTCAAAGATACTGCCACATTTTTCGACTATCGAAATAAAACTTCCCATGTTTTGGCTTCGTCCACCGAGGTCAACGGTGGCAAAAAGGTTAATAATCGGTGGGTTGAGCCCGGAAAGTTTTTCCGGGAGAAGATGTTAAAGACCGGTACAATCATGCCTATGCCAGATATAAAGGATAAGATGCCTAAAAGGTCATTTTTGCCTCGGGTGATTGCTGCGAGATTACCCTTTTCTACCTCCAAGATTGGTGAGCTGAAGAAAATCTTCCATGCCGCCGATGATTCTCAGGTGGAAAAGATGATCGGTGATGCACTGAGCGAGTGTGAAAGAGCACCGAGCGCCGGCGAGACGAAACGGTGTGTTAACTCAGCTGAAGATATGATCGATTTCGCAACTTTAGTGTTGGGCCGGAACGTCGTTGTTCGAACAACTGAGAATACAAAAGGGTCTAAGGGGAATATCATGATAGGATCGGTCAAAGGAATCAACAGTGGAAAAGTCACCAAATCAGTGTCGTGTCATCAGAGCTTGTTCCCTTACTTACTGTATTACTGTCATTCAGTTCCTAAAGTCCGGGTCTACGAAGCAGATATTTTGGACCCGACTTCAAAGGCTAAGATCAACCATGGTGTTGCCATTTGCCACGTGGATACATCTGCATGGGGACCCAGTCATGGAGCATTCATTGCACTCGGGTCAGGACCCGGGAAAATAGAGGTTTGTCACTGGATCTTTGAAAACGACATGACTTGGGCAGTTGCTGATTGAGCCAAGGAGGAAAAGAGGATATATGGAAACTCTCTACTTTGGGTCGAACTAGGTGTGTTACAAGAAGCAAAATAAGTTTGAATGGCTGTCTATATATATATCTGTTATGCTTTTTTTCCCAACTATTTCAATTTCTTATGTAAAATTCTATTGTTGTGTATCTATATTTCGGCTAAGTTATGTACTCCCAAGCTAATTATTGCACTCTTTTTAAAGAATAATAAATAAAGTGCATATTTTATTATAGTATTTATTTTAAATATATTTATATTATAGTGAATACAAATGTTACACCCCGTAGTTTCTAACATTTAGTCTGTGTATTTGTAAGTTAGTCAAGAATTTTAAAGTACGACGCATACGAGAAAGGGCCCGGGAAAAGGTCGAACAAGTGCGAAATCGAGATTGCAAGGGAGAAAGCCGGACAAGCTTCCAAAAGGGCAACGTGTCACGGACCCTCCTTCTCTGTGATGGGCTCCGTGACACGACCCAAGATTGCTGCGTCAGGGTCCGTGACACGGACCCCTTGTATACCACCCAAGTTTTATATAAGTTCAATTGAATCATTTGGTATTATATCAAATAAACGTACCCTCGTCTAGAGAATGAAAAATACGACATTTTAAAGTAATTTCCTTCCGAATACGCTGCCAAACGCCGTCCAAATTCAAATTAACTTCAGGTATCGGGTTATAAGCCTGCAAGGAGCAGTACTACAGAGTTAGTTTCTCAAAATACGCCTGGCAAATCAAAACTCCGCCTAGTAGAAGTGATTAGAATTGCTCCAAGTTGATTCCTATCGGTCCAGGCATCGATGTCCGCCAGGGGCTAGATAACGTCGCTCCAAGGAGCGGTATGCCATCCGCGAGGGACGAAGATGAGGTCCAAGGGCCCATGCAGTCCATTCCATTGCTGAACTATTTTTATGCCGTATCGGCACCACACCCCTCGTCGAGCCTAGTGCCCGGGGTGCAGATATTAGGAGTCCACTAGATTCAGACACAACTATAATTCAGGGGTCGAGCGGGCTCAGTTGCAGATCCAGGAAACTGGTAGGACGACTATAGTTACTAGTTGACTCAGTGTGGCCTTGTTAGGGGTATATAGAATGAAGTGTACCCGCCAAGGCTTATGGGGGCCCCGGGTGGGTTATTATGTGCTAGTTGTACCTTCCGGCTTATGGGGGCCAGGTAAGGTTCTTGTTTGCACTATCTACTGGTAGATTAGACAACGAAAGTTAAGTTAATCAGGGTATGTCTCTATCCCTTTCATTTAGTTACTTTCAATTTTATTTCAAGTTTATTCAGTTATTTCCAGTTATTGCCTTACATATTCGGTACATATTGTATTGACGCTCATCATGGGGCTGCATTACTTTCCTGCAGGTGCGGATAGACACGGATTAGGACCTTCTTAGCTTTCAGCCGAGTCAGTAGTATAGTTAGCTCCCCTCCTCCGGAGCTGATTAGTTAGAAGGTTTGTCCTTTTGATTGTACAGTATGGGTAGGTCGGCCCTGTCTCGACTAATATTCTACTCTTAGAGGCTTGCAGATGTACAACTTTCCTATAGTTAGTTTATTGTCGGCCGTGTGGGGCCTATAC
Organism: Datura wrightii; assembly: GCA_035772735.1. Classification (NCBI taxonomy): domain Eukaryota; kingdom Viridiplantae; phylum Streptophyta; class Magnoliopsida; order Solanales; family Solanaceae; genus Datura; species Datura wrightii. Next base: position 164,520,651 of record JASDFA010000027.1, on the reverse strand, counting down.
ATGTTTTCTCTCATGTGTTGGCCGTGTGGGGCCTTGTTTAGCTACTAGTTAGTGGCCTCAGCATATTTTAGTGCCTAACTTTCATTTCAGTTATAACTAGACATCATGGTGGTCTTGTCGGCCCGCATAGGATCCCCTTTATTCGCCTGTTGCTGGTTAGCTGTTTTCTTAACAGGTGGCTATAAGGCCTTGTTGGTCGGAGGTTGTATTTACAACCGAGATATAACCCGTTCTTTTCTTGAGATGAGTTGTAGGCTCGCACCAGATGTGCATAAGCCTAGCCAGGTCAGTTAGATTCCAGTAGGGACTGATACTTAAACATAAATAAGCGAAAATCTAAATGACAAAATATCTAGCCAACAGTAATATGATAAAACTGAGTCTGAAGCTTAATATACAAATCTATATCTGAAAAGCCTCTACTAACTAATGAGATATCGGGACAAGTCCCCAACTATCTCTAAGTCTGAAATAAACTAACATAATGACATTGCAAGATAGATGCCCTCGGAGGATGAAGACTCACACAAAGCATGGTCTGAACTGAAATGGGAGCAGGACTAACGGTGTCGCTCAGCCTAATCACTAGGACCTGTATCATGAAATGATACAACATAGTGTATTTATCCAGTACTTGAAATATACTGAGTATGCAAGGTAAGTAAAATAAGTGGAATAAGTATAACTAAAATCATGCACATAACATAAATCATAAGATCATGAGAGTAAGGACTTGCATACTAATATCTGAAAACATTTATAGTCATAAACTGAATCTCCATATCTGAATAGAATGACCAAAGTTAAAAATAGAATCATATGTCTTGCCACAATTGAAATCATAAGTAAAAGCTTATAAATCGATCATTGAGTCAAACCTACTTAAAACATAATGTTGTAAGTGATATATATGCATAATTGAATTAATGAGGGACAATGGGAGACTCATAATAACTGACACCATCACGATAGAGCTTACGTGATGCCCCAACTATTATACTCAAGCGGACAGAGCTGCCCAAAACCTTGCCAGGGCTAAGGACACTACCATGGTATCGATATCAAGCTGAAGGCCCCATGAGGGCAGGGGAAGCTCACAAGAGGCATCCCAATGTAAATATATAAACCTACATTGGCTCGTAGTTCTGAGACCGGGGGTTTGCATGAACCCCTAGCCTACTCGGTGCTAGAAACTACTTCCAAAAACATGTAAAGAGCTCTCCATCTTTTTCAAGAAGCTGAAACCATCGATTCTCAATGAAGCTGATAATGTAATTACATGCATAGTTTGAAATCTGACTACGGGGAGTCCTGGCTCTAAACATACCATAAGAGAAAATAGGGAGTATCACTCCAAACCATATGGTGAGCTGATATTATAAAACTGAACTAAATCATGAATACATACTTAACATGTATGGGCTTGCCTAAATCTTAAAATCATGCATACTTGAAATAGACTTCATAAGTCAATATCATAGATTCATACATGGGTAATTTGTAGACATTCAATCATGCTAGATATCTCTTCATGCTTGAAATCATAAATCATAAACTTGACTTTTCATGAACTTGTTTAATTGCAAATAATTTTTTAAAATTTGAAATCATGAATTTATAATCAAAATATATATAAAATCTGCCCATGAATCTTACAACATAATTTGAGACATAGAGGGGATTGACCCATAAATAATTTATAGAGGATTTCATAATATTGGGTTAAAACCCCATAAGATAATGAGCTTGATCTAGAACTAGAATTCATAGAAGTGAGGAAAATTATGAGCATGAGAGTGAAAGGAACTCCTCATTCATGGCCTCACATACCTGGGAGAACTGAATCTACACTTTCCCTACAAAGCCCAAAGGATTTTTAGAAGAATTTGAAGGGTTCTAGCTTGACCTTCAATTGAGATGTCTAGGCTTGCATGCATGGGAGGGGAATGGTTAGAATAGGCTTAGCCCCTCTTAATATACCTCTTTCATAGCTTAAAATGATGTAATTTAGGGTTTAGGATCTTAGGATTTACGAAGACACCCTTACTAATTTCGCAGGAAAACTGACACTACCAGTCCTAACAAGGGACATCAGAGTCGTTAAGAGGAGTGATGACTCATGGCCCTCCCTCGCTGCCACTGATGAACTTTTTCCTCAAATGAAATTCTCCAACGAACGACTAACATGACGAGTCGTTAACAGGGACAATGACTTGTTACATCCTTTCGTTGTCACCACTGGATGTCTCACACCATCCAAGACCTATCAACCAACGAGCCACCTGATGTGTCGTGAAGTGACACCATGACTTTTCCCTTTATCCATTAGGTATCTTAACCTCATCATTCTACCAACTTCTCCTGTGCCCCACAGGCTTCTCGACGATTAGTTGAGTCACGTGACTAGTTGTTCCTTGACCCATCGCCACTAGTAACACTTCTTCCACATCCAACTCCAACCTATCTAACAGACCACTTAACAATCCGTTAAGTGAATTCACTGGTCACTTCACGGGTCGTTCTCTGACCTGGTGCATATTTTCCCGCTTCTTAGTTTCAACCCTCGAGTCTGATCTTAGGAACTCTTGGGGTATTGAGAACATTCATCCTCGAATATGGGTAAACATACTGAATAGCTGGGGAAAGGAACTGCAATCCCAAATACTAAACATCTGGAGCTGAAAATTCAGTGAGTGAGTGACTCCTAACTAATATACATGACTGAACTAAATTAATAAATCACACATGCATGCACTGACATGAAAGGAACCGAGAGACATGAACTAGACATGAAACTAAATAGAGTATTAAGGAGGAAACTAATACCTCAAGCTGGCACAGAACTGGTAGGGAATAATTGTGGGTATCTAGTCATCATATCTTCTTTGGCTTCCCATGTAGCTCCCTTAACAAGCTGATATCTCCATAAAACTTTCACTGAGGCTACTTCCTTGTTTCTCAACTTCCGAACCTGACCACCTACAATAGTCCACAATGCAACAAACAGAAAGAATTTCCAACATCGATAGCCATTTCAATATATAACATATAACCTTCAAATTAACAATGGAGAGAGGGTTAGGAACCCTTACCTTAAAATATACAAGAGAAAACAAGTAATAAAAGACCTTCTCAATAATCTACCCCTTCAAAGTACTCGTAAAACAAAGACAAAATCGATGAAATAAACATTTTCTAGTTGTTCTTCACAACAACCCTAACTTTTACCTTGATTTTAGGAGAGTTTTGATGGGTTGGTTATTTACCAGCTCATTAGGCTTTTAAACATGAGCATTTGCTTCGTTTTCAAGTCATTTAGGAAGATTTTATGCTCTTTCTCTTTGATTTTTGCAGTCATTCAATTTAAAGAGAGAAAGCAAGGAATTGCACAAAAGCATGGAGCTAAATAAGAGGACCTACGTTCCACCAGATGGGATCGAAAAAACGTCGGCTAAATGCACGAGCACACTGTGTCGAAGAGGAAGGTACACTGGTGGAATGCAGGTAAGCACCTGCAAACTGCCGGTGCAAGCGCTGGACTGCTACCAAAGTCACTGGCCCCAGTTGCGATAGGGCAGCGCCCCGCGGATGGGCACCGGTGAAACTCCGGTGACTCACAAGTGAGGCCGTCAGTAGAAGGGTAAATTCATCCAGCATGGAAAAAAAAGAGCAGCTTTAACATACTTTTATACATTCTTTGAAAAGTACTAAACATTCCATTCCATACTTAATTGTATTGTATTGAATAGTCTTTAATTATCTAGAGAGAGAAATAAGAGAGTTAGCTTTTCATCATCTTCTTTTTCTTCTCCCTCATGGTAAAAACCTCCACTGAAGACAAATTTGAACTTGAAAGTCACTATTAATGATTAATTCTATGAAGTTATTTATCGATATGATTTTATATTTTTCATCTATGAGTGGCTAAATATTTTGCCAGGGGTGTGTACATGATTAGGGCTAAATTGGATGGGGTATTGCTAGATTGATCTTATAATTACTTATTCAGTATAAACATATTATTTTCTCCAAATTATAATTGAATTATCAATAGTTGCAAATGTGGATTATGTTTACTTATTTTATTTTTGTTACAGCCCGTAAGTCTCCGTTGGTTAATCGATGTGTGCATATATATGTTAAGAGTATTGGAGTACGACACATGCGGGAGAGGGATCGGGGGATGAGTGCGCGAGCATGTTGTCTAGAGGCTAGGACCGAAGCCAGGATGTACCGGGCGCCGCACCACGCAGCCCACACCAGTGCATGGGCCGACGCGTTGCTCACGTGTATTAGCTCTATGGGAGGCACGCCGCACACCCCCTGCCACCACCTCACTTATACTTATATGTTAAGTGTGCAAGTGTGAATCATTTTAAATATTTCCAGATGAGATCACCAAAATAGGGTGACTAAATTCAAGTGAGAGCATAATATTTGAGCCGCATTACGTTACTAAATCACCTTGAAATGTTAATTCTTCTCAAGTAATGATTTCTAAGCCTATAAAGATTGTATCTACGGAGTTATTTCTTCGAAATTGGCCTAGTTAGATGGAGTCCTACCGAGTAGAAGTTGTAGAAATCACTTCTAATGAATTCCTAATCATCTACAAGTCATAAGAAAATATTTCTACCTTCTAAATTCTCAGAAATTCGTGAATTTTTTGTTGAACTTAGGTAGATTATGAATTGTGGTCATTGTGGGTATTCTTTGATGTTGCTAGCTATTTTCATGGGTTAAGAATAGATTTATTACATCAATGTAATGGTTATGAGTTGGAGGAATTACTGGTTCTAGGTTGGAACAGGATTGAGTGAGCTGGAATCGACAATTGAGGTATGTTAAGACTATTCTCTTTCGGCAAGTATTCTCGTTGTATAGTTGATACGAATTGTACCTTTATAGTATCTTCTTATTATGTATGTAATGGTTAGCTGGTGTGAGACGAATTAAGGTTATAATATAGAATCCTTTATCGGGAAAGCTTACATTCAGTGTGACTAATGCTAGGAGCGTTATAGAGATTTTTGCGTTCACTTGTTTACTGTTTAAAGGGATTCTGAAGTCTTACTATCGTACCAACACCGTAGAAGATTGTGGTTAGCTAATGAGTATAATTTTGTAAGGTTGGACAACATAGGTCGCAGCTAGGTGATATAACTTTCTATTTGACGCCTATATAGACAGTAAAGCTCACCCACAGGCTGTTGGCATACCACGACGCCTCCAGCGCTAGAATCTACATAGGGTGGTCTTACCTTCGAGTCAATGGCACCAAGCTTGCCTAATGAACTGAGCGATAGCCTGCCATGTGCTTGGCTACTGTGAGTGACCGTTAGCTTCAGCCGACTTACTGCTTGTCATATAGGTTGCTCAGGACACCACCCTAGTTGTTAGGAGTCTGATAGACTAAGTGATACCCTAAGGGGGGAAACCTTGTTAGTGGCTAGACATGGGGCCAACGCCCTAGGCTACTCATGCAAACCCCCACGTACATGTTGCCACAAAGGGCTAAATCCAGATACACTTGCCTAAGGGGCTATGAATTGGTCAGAGGAGCTATATGTAATCTGGACAGACCAAGTTGATGTCTAGGGGACTAGAACCTTAGTGTCACAACATGACCTTCAGACTAAGAATTGTAGCAAGATGCCTGTGGGAAGTTAGGGTTGATTGCTTAAGAACATATCCGGTTGATAGCAGCCCTGTAGTCATTCTCAGCAAAGGAACCATAAAGACGGTCGCCTATGACCTTGTTGTTCTCTTATGAGCTACCTTTGTCCTAGTATGACCTTTGGAGTACCACTTAGGTCACCCCAAACCTTTCCCTATCCCGTCAAAGACGACTAAGGTTGTAATCGTTGCCATGACCGACTGGTCAGGTGTAGGCACATGGGGTGTGCCTATTGGCAACCATATAGACTTTTTTAGGGGTGAGTAGCGGTTGTGTTAGGCCTAAAGGGCTAGGTACACCTATTGAGTGACTATATTAAGGCTATAACATAGTATACCTGTAGGGATTGACCCTCCTTAGTCGGTCTCCCTTAACAACCTCAGGATTGCTAACTGTATCATTAGCTAGGGGTCTACAGATTGCTCAGAGAAGCTATGTGATTTCTGAAAGGACTATATTCAAGCCTACAAGGCTGTATCGAAGTCCATTCGTGTATCGATTTCCTTTATGCCATAACGACATTACTGACCCTCAATAGAGCCTTGCGAGCCTAGGGTCCAGTTACAGTAGCCTAGAGGGCTCAGATGTAGTTAAAGGAGCCCAAGGGCTCAGTCGCAGTCTTAGAGGCCGGATAGGTTTGGTTAGAGTTACTTATGGAACCATAATGACCTGGTTAGGGGTAGATAGATTAAATTATACCTGTCGAGGCTTATGGGGGTCCAGGTAGGTTATCTCTGTGCTGCTTGCACCTTCTAGGCTTATGGGTGCCAGGTGTGGTTCTTATTTGTATACTTGCTTGCTAGATATAGCTTATGAATGTATAATCATACAGTTTGAGTTCCTATTTTGCATAATTGTCTACTAGATGCAGACTACTGTTATGAAAGCATACAAGTTAACTTTTTCCCGTTTTCGCTGATTACTTTTAGTTCTTTATCAGATTTTATTCTGTTATTATTATTGCCTTACATATTCGGTACATATTGTACTAATCCTCATATATGGGGCATTGCATACTTTCCTGCATGTTTAGACAGACAGGTTTTGATTCCTCCTTGGCAGCTATACAGAGTCAGCAGATTGGTCAGCTCCTCTCATTCGGAGTTGCCAGATAATAGAGGTTTTCCTATCCTTTATTATATAGTTTTAGGTAGGTCGGGGCCCTGTCCCGACCAATATTTTACTCTTAGAGGTTTGCAGATTATAGTCTACAGTTCCTAGCTAGTTGTTTATTGTTGGCCATGTGGGACCTATATATGTTATGATTTATATACTGGCTACGTAGGGCCTCGTGTAGCTATCCGTTAGCAGCCTTGTTGGTTGTAGTCTTTATATGATCGTCTGCCTTCCTTTTGTTATGACTTAGATAGCATGGTGGTTTTGTCAGCCAGCATAGGACCCTTTTATTATTGTGATTGCTGGGTTAGCTGTCTTAGGCAGGTTGTATGTTGCGGCTTAGTTTCCCCAAGGATATGCTTACAACCGAGATATAACTATTTTTTTCTTAATTTATATGTTTCTGGTAGGCACCAAAGGTGCATCTGCCTAGCTAGGTCAGCTTAGAGTCTAGTGTGGCACTAGGTGCCAGTAACACCTCCCAAGGTGGGTGATCTTGGGCAAATTTATATGCCCAAGTGATACTCAAATGTGGAATTTTAGCCTTGTTTATCTATCAATGTGTATACATTCTCATGTAATTGGTAATAAAATGTGAATTTATACTAACCTACATGATTAGCGTTGTTTTGCAGGTAAAATGTAATTTTGGGAAGCTTAAATGCATGTTGGAAGAGATCAGGGTTGGACTCGGACGCGAGCAAGGGACAAGGCATTGGAAAGCATAAAATAAAGGGGCTCCACGATGGAGCCGTGTCACGCTGCCATCGCGGAGGCCTTCTGCCTGGATAGGGAATTTTCGCCCAATTTCCAGAGAGGGTACGCGATAGGTCCGTGGCACGGTAGCATGGCTCCGCGTTGCACGCCGTGCCACGTTGGGCCTTATTTCCTGGACCCCCAATTCCAGTGAAGGTCCGCGTCGGTAGCGTGTCACGGAGGCAGTGCTCCGTGATGCACTCCGTGAGACGTTGCTTGTTATTCCGGGAAAAATTTCCACTAGTATAAATAGAACACTTAGGTTCATTTTTCATTATTCTGACTTGGTGGAGCAAGAACGTGGGTTACAGGCAGTTGAGGGGACGAAATTATCAGGGTTTTTCTCTCTTTCCTTCTCCTTGTATTCAATTGCTTGTATGTTTAACTCTCATTTGACGATGTTTAATCCACAAATGAGTGGCTAATTCATCTTCTTGCTGAGGTTATGAACAATTGTAGTGAAATGTGACTGTTGATCATATTGGTTTTTCATCTTTTCTTCCATGGTTGTTCTATTAATTCTTATTCTTACTGCATTAATGTGTGGCCTACGTTAATGTATATCCAAAAAGTCCGGTTTCACTCGAGAGAGCAAGAAATTGGAAAGTTGTGAATTAATAGGATATGATCTTTTCTTAGTTTGGGAAAATTGAGAATTGATTTACTTTCCGGATAGAAATATACCTGAAAGTCGTATTAGTCAATTTAGGAACCGGGTTTGTATGGCTAGAACATGAATTGCATTTATCACAGAAATGTAGGTGGATGGTTCATGATTCTTAAGTGGGGTTAAATACGAGAGTTTTAATCCCTTGGCAATAGTTCTTAACTAGAAATCGGAGGAAAAGACTAACCAAATTATGTCGATAATTAATTTCATTACATGTTCGTTTAACCTCAGCATGCTCTCATTCATAGTTCAGACTCACATTAGATAGTTGTTTTAGATTTAGCATAAAAATTATAAATCAAACTATCAAACTTTTGGTTACGCTGTTGTCTGCATTTTTAGAATTAAAATATAGTACACTTGAGCAGATTGCACTTCATCCCAGTCCCTGTGGGATCGATACTTGGCTTACTTAAGCCACTTTACTACTTGTTCGACCACGTGCACTTGCGTGTAGTTATATACCCATATAACGCGAGCCGAACAAGTTTTTGGCGCCGTTGTCGGGGACTGGCAATTGGTGAATTTGTTTTAAGTGTTAATTTACTGTATTTTTATTCTCTTAGTGTTGACAACTTGGTCTTAGCCTGTATTTTGCAGATTTAATTTCTGTTGAACACTGGCAAGAGACAAGGAGCTGGTGGACTCGAATTTGGAGCCAGAAAGATTATTTCATCGACAACGGAGAGAAGCTCTAGTAAGAAAGCTGCAGTTGCTCAGACAGACGATCATGGAGCAACAACAGAATCCACCGGTAGTACAGGCAATGTTAGTGCCCGAAGAAGTAGCAGCTCGGCCGTTTTGCGAGGTGGCAATCCCACATGCTAATAATGTCATATCTAGCATCCGCAAACCTGAGCCAGGAGGGAGGTTCGAACTTAAGCAGAATATGGTATAATTGTTGCACACGAGCGGGCAGTTTACAAGTCTCCCTCATGAAGATCCACAGCAGCATCTCCAAAATTTTTTGGAGATAAGTGACACTTACATCCCCGTTGGAGTGTCATCAGATTATGTCCGGCTTACATTGTTCCCATTTTCACTATTGGGAGAAGCCAAGAGGTGGTTGAAAGCTGAGCCACCGAATTCTATTTGTACGTGGAATGATCTTGCGAGGAAATTCTTGATACAGTTTTTTCCCTCCGATAAAACAGCAAGACTTAGAAGTCAAATTCTAAGTTTCAAACAGAGGGAGGGAGAGAATTTATATCAGGCTTGGGAGAGATTCAAGTTCATGTTGTGGGATTGTCCTCATCATCATCAGTCCAATGATGTGCTGGTGCACACTTTTATAGAGGGTTTGGAACCCCATACAAAAATATTGCTAGACTCAGCAGCTGGGGGACAAGCGCTGGAGAAAACTTATGAGGAGCTGTACACCTTGTTGAACCGTATTTTGCAGGGCAATCCGGAATGGAATGCTGATTCGTCAAGAGGCGGGACAAGGAAAGCAACAGGAGTGCTAGAAGTGGATGGGTTTACAGCTATTGCTGCACAGATAGCTGCATTACAAAATCAACTTAACACCCACTTCAGCAACATGACAATGAACCAGCCCCAAGCCCCAGTGAATGCTGTGCAGCAGATGTGGTGTGAAGTGTGCGGAAGCAGTGAGCACTCAGCTGAGTGTTGTGGACCAAACCCTGACTCGGTAAACTTTGTGGGAAATGTGCAAAGGAACAACCACCAACAGTATGGTAATAGCTACAATTCCAATTGGAGGAATCACCCGAATTTCTCCTGGGGTAGCAACAACCATCAGGGGCAAAGTTCGGGTCAGGGTGTGCAAAGGAACCAAGGAGGGCAGCAGAATTATCAAGCACAATTCAGAAACAACAATGCACCTCCTCCACCACCATCACCCAGCATTGAGGAGATGTTCAAGACCATGATAGCTAACCAAGCTCAATTGCAGGCTGACTATGTGAAATTGGCAGCCGAAGTGAAAAACAACCAGTTAGCTACCAAGGCACTTGAATATCAATTTGGGCAATTTGCTGGAGCCCAAAACACCAGGCCTAGAGGAGGACTTCCGAGCGACACAGATCCTAATCCCAAGTAGGTGAATGCAGTGACCACAAGGAGTGGTTTGCAGCTGAAAGAGGTGGAACCAGAAAGACCACCTCAACAATCAGGAGCAACAGAAGTTGAGAGGGAGCAAAGTGATGATAGGGGGAAGACTAAGGAAGCTGAATCAGAAAGACCACCACCCCCGTTCCCTCAACGATTAAAGAAACACAAGGAGGAGGCGTGTTTCAAGAAATTCATGGAGGTGCTGAAACAGGTACATATTAACTTACCTCTTGTTGATGTTTTGCAGGGAGTGCCGAAATATGCCAAGTATATAAAGGACATCGTGGCAAACAAAAGTCGGTTGACTGAGTATGCTACGGTGGCTCTAACGGAGGAGTGCACTTCCCGGATACAAAACAGACTGCCCACAAAGCTCAAAGACCTTGGGAGCTTTACTATACAGATTACTATTGGGTAGAGTATCCGAGCTCGTGGATTGTGTGATTTGGGAGCGAGCATAAATTTGATGCCGTCATCGGTATTCAAAAAGCTGGGTCTAGGGAGTCCTAGACCAACAACAATGATCTTGCAATTGGCGGATCGGTCCTTAGCCAGACCTGATGGCATTGTGGAGGACGTTCTGGTGCAAGTTGGCTCCCTGATTTTCCCGGTAGATTTTGTCGTGCTGGATTTTGAACCAGACGCGGAAGTCCCATTTATTTTGGGACGTCCCTTCTTGGCAACTGGGAAAGCACTAATTGACGTAACTACGGGGCAGCTAACAATGCGAGCACACGACAAGGTGGAGGTGTTCGATGTGTACAAGGCACCCAAGCTCCCGATGGTGTACGAAGAACTCTCAGTGATCAATGTGATTGATCAAGGCGAGGATGAGCAGGGGAAGGATTCACGAGAGTTATTGGGAAAACCACCGAAATGGTGTAAGCACTACTGGGGGGAGGACGGTGATCGAGAGAAATCGTCCATCACCCTAGAGGACAACTGAGCTTAACGACGTCGAGCCGCAACGGTAAACCAGGCGCTGTACGGGAGGCAACCCGTGAAAATTTTTTCTCTTTGTAAAGTGTGAATAGATTTTTCTTTTTCTTTTTCTTGATTAACTACAAAATTTTTAGTTTTTGTTTTTGTTTATATTTTTATTTAGAGTGAAACCTATAATTCTAACCAATTTCGTGTAGTGAGATGAATTTCAGGTCAAACGGAGGAAAATATGCACGGTATCGCAAAGAAAAATTCGAGGTATGAAAATTAATAAAAAGTGGCAAAACAGTGCACTAGGGCGATAGCTCCGTGTCACGGAGGAGGACCTCCGCGTTACCCTCCGTGACACGTTGAGGTATAAATCCGGAATTTTTAAAAAATTCCAGAACAGGCTCGCGACAGCTCCGTGTCACGGAGGTAGTGCACCGCGATGCACTCTGTGACACGTTGCCGTGTATATCGCGACGGGTCACACCGGGTCGCCGGGTGACCCGCGCGATTTTCCCACTTTTAAACCCCGAAACCCCCTCACTTTTCCTTATTTTTCACTCACTCCACGACCAAACCCCCTAAAACCCATCCCCCTTCAATGTGACACGGAATAGGCCAAGAAAATTATTGAGTTTTCTTCAATTCTTCAACTTCAAGGTATGTTCTTCGATTCCATCTCATTTCTTGTCGATTTTCTTCGATATTGAGCATGTGAGGTGAGCTAAGTTTTCCCTAAGTAGAAATTAATCATGAATTCAATTGAATTGTTGTTGATGAATGTTCGGAATATCATTATGATTGCTTGAACTCGTTAATTACATAATTTAATCGAATTTTCTTGATATCATCATTTTTAGAGCTTGTTTTTGAATTTGAAGTGGAAAAATGTAGTGGACTTGTGAAATTCATGCCGGGTTGTACATGTTAAGTGAGATAAGTCGATGTGCTAGTTGTTATCATGTTAAAAGACGGACGGATTCTCGGGTTAGGGGAATATTGAAATTTGCAAGAATTGGGTTGGTTGTATAGGTTCGTGTAGATAAATTCATGTTGTTTTTTTTTCTTGCTAAGTGCGATGGATTAAAAGGTTATCGATGGTAATGATTGTGGTTAGCTGTATGAAGTCTGAGTAGTACATAATATATATACCATCGAATTCTTTGTATGCACTAAGCATGTTTGTATAGTTGGTTGTTTGTGTGTGTAAATAAAGATGATCTTGTCGGAATATTGTAAATTTGGCTAAGGACTAAGTGTGGGGTAGCCTGGCTTAACCCGACCTTGGTCGAAGTTAATATTCATTGGCTTAACATTGATCTTTTCTACTTGGGTTGACAGGTAAAATGGCAAGAAGGCAAGAAAAAGGGAAAGGCGCATCAACATCTGGCGCCGGAAAAAAGCGAATCAAACTGGGCACAGCAGTCCCAGCAGCACCAGTGGTTCCACACGGCCAACGCCGCCAATACGGAACCAGATGGGTGACAGATGAGGGGAAGAAGTGGTACGCAAAGCACAAAGAAAACAAGTACTTCCCCGAGGAACATATCGCACGGGAACCATTGGCACAGGAGTTCCCTAGGATTGTCCACCGGATCGAGGCAGCTGGGCTCAACTTCATCTTCGAAGAGCCCAAGGAATGCAACTTGCACCTGATTCGGGAATTCTATGCCAATTGGAACCCGACCTTAAGAAGTCACACCATAAAAATCAGAGGGCAAATAGTCACATTTGACCCCACCACCTCAATGCTATCATAGGGGCGCGGGACACAGACGCCCACGTGCTTCGACAGTTGAACATCACTCCACCGTATGCGGACATCAGACGCACATTGTGTGGGACCTGATCGACAGCTAGATGGAGAAGACACAAAGAGAGGGGCTACCATCAGACTTTGCCTTATTCATAGATGAACAGGGAAGCCAGAATATTGCTAAAGATCGTCTGTTCCTGCCTAATCCCGGGGGTACATATGACAGATGTAACCCGGGATCGTGTATGCCTGGTGTATGCCCTGATGAAAGGGCTGGAGATCAACATGGGGGTGGTGATTATTTCCGCCATGAAGAGAGACCGGTTGCATCAGGGGCACAGATATGGATTTGGTGGGCTACTCACCACCTTCCTTAGGGGCCTAGATGTCAAGGAAGAGACCCTTGATTATATCCCGCAGATGGAGCGATGGGCCTTAGATGTTACTAAAACTAAGGCACCCGACACCACCCACGGTCCTGTTCTTACACTTGGCGAGCGACATGCTCGTGATGATCAGTATATGGCTCACATGTATGGGATGCAGATGCTCCAGCTGAGGATAGGTGGGAGGTCGGCAACAGAGGAGGAGCTATGGCAGCTAGAGCTAGACTACCCTTTTGGCGAAAATGTCAGGGCTCTATGCCGAGTGGGGCCAGCATTTGTAGAGCCCACGGATGATGATGTCCCCACAGACGAGGAGACACGTCGGGAGGACTCCGATGTGGAGTCCGATGATGACGACGAGGGTGATTCAAACATGGGAGATGAAGCAGCAGCACCTGATGAAGAAGTGGAGTACTTTGATTGATCAGGGAGTTCCACCACCCAATTTTTGTGCTACTTTAATTTTTGTGAACACTGGGGACAGTGTTCGAGCTAAGTGTGGGGTGGGAGTAGTTAGGTGCTGGTTGTGCTGTTATGCATGTATGTTCTAATCTGTTGTCGTGCTTGTGAAATTTTGTTGTTCCCTGTGATTCGTGATTGTAAGTTGTTGTTCTGTATTGCAAATATATGTGAACCTGTGGTGTGTTGCTGAATGTTACTAGCTAATTTTGTACATATTTTTGTTATCGAATTGATCGATATTTTTGTTAATCGAAATGATCGATATTTTTAATTTTTTTTTAATTCTTGGGTTTTTCGGCGTTTGTTTACGGTTCTTTTACCAAGGATGGTCCCATTGAACCGAAGTCATAGTTAGTGACCGTTCCCTATGATGGATGGATGACGACCGTCTTAAGGAAAATGTAGTCGTTAGGAGTAGGTTTTTTAATTGTTTTTCAGTTGTTTTTCTTTTGTGGGTTGCATCCCAAAACCTGTAGTTACTTTATGGTTGCGGAATTCTGTTTGCGTGTTGTACATGATATTTAAAATACAAAGGTGATTCGTGTGAAAGCATGCAACTTTGTAAATATGTTGAGATACGTAGGCCATAGAGTTCGATTCAGTATGATTGAGGCTTAATGTTTGAATTCCTGTAATTAGCTGATTGAAGAGTCTGTGAATACATCTGGAATTGAGCATGTGCAATAAGTGTGAAGTGAGGTTTTGTTATTCCATGCTATTGTGAAGTGTCTAGAACTTGCCTGGTGTGTGTACAAAATGAAATGAAGGAGGTGTATTGTAGGAGAGGATGTAGGCATTTCTTGGTTTTAACCGAAAGTTTCTATTTTTCATTGTCGTACCCACCTTGATTGTATACCCTAGTCAGCCCGTTGAGCCTTTAGCCTATTATTTTTTTCTTTTGTCAAAAAGTGTAAACCGAGAGTAATCCTTTTTTTTTTCATTAGCCGTAAAGTCTATACAAAACTCTTAAGCGCTTAAGAAGAGAAAATCATTTTCCCAAAGTGTCAAAGAGTGAGAATGGTGAAAAGAAAAGAAAAGCCGAGTGATGGAAGAAAAGAAAAGGTTGAAGGTGCACTTGTTATAAATAAACTATAATGAAGGTGCATGAATAATCTTTGTTGTTGTGTCAAGTGTGCTTAATAATATGGGCCAAACTAAAGAAAAACGTCAAGAATGGAGGATGAAAAAAAAAAAAGAAACAATGTCCATGAGTTGATGGGATGTGTTGAAAAGGCGCTTAAGGATGCTAGTGGCTATTATTAGCTAACCCAATATTTACTAGTTCCGTAGCTTCCGTTACAACCCGTTAAAGTCCTACGTGATCTTACATCACACTTCTTTATATTAGTGGAGTAGTACACTAAAGGCAAGCTTATGGGTCATGACATGATGCATGCGAATTCTTTTGGGAGAGAGAGCGAAATTGTGTTTACATGCCCCTGCTTGAAATTTTGTGAGTTCATATGAGCAAAAAAAAAAGGGGGAAAATTCTCTTGTGTTGTGAAGGCACATGCTTGATGAGAGATTAACTTTCATGTCGGATGTCTTGATCAGCTGATTTGCATGAGTTTGCCAACATCAAGAGTCGATTCTTAAGTCTAGGAGGTCTTGATGTATTGAAGGTCATTGCATTGATAGGACCATGCATGTTTTCTTGATGATTTGTTGTATTGAATAATCGGTATGACCGTAGCCTAAATTGTCGAACCAAAGTAGCGAGGTTGGGATGTAAATTGCATGAGGTGTAGGATTGTTGTTCGAGGACGAACAAGGATTTAAGTGTGGGGTAAGTGATCTTGAGCAAATTTATATGCCCAAGTGATACTCAAATGTGGAATTTTAGCCTTGTTTATCTATCAATGTGTATACATTCTCATGTAATTGGTAATAAAATGTGAATTTATACTAACCAACATGATTAGCTTTGTTTTGCAGGTAAAATGTAATTTTGGGAAGCTTAAATGCATGTTGGAAGAGATCGGGGTTGGACTCGGACGCGAGCAAGGACAAGGCATTGGAAAGCATAAAATAAAGGGGCTCCGCGATGGAGCCGTGTCACGCTGCCATCGCGGAGGCCTTCTGCCTGGATAGGGAATTTTTGCCCAATTTCCAGAGAGGGTACGCGATAGGTCCGTGGCACGGTAGCATGGCTCCGCGTTGCACGCCGTGCCACGTTGGGCCTTATTTCCTGGACCCCCAGTTCCAGTGAAGGTCCGCGTCGGTAGCGTGTCATGGAGGCAGTGCTCCCCCATGCACTCCGTGACACGTTGCTTGTTATTCCGGGAAAAATTCCCACTAGTATAAATAGAACACTTAGGTTCATTTTTTATTATTCTGACTTGGTGGAGCAAGAACGTGGGTTACAGGCAGTTGAGGGGACGAAATTATCAGGGTTTTTCTCTCTTTCCTTCTCCTTGTATTCAATTACTTGTATGTTTAACACTCATTTGACGATGTTTAATCCACAAATAAGTGGCTAATTCATCTTCTTGCTGAGGTTATGAACAATTGTAGTGAAATGTGACTGTTGATCATATTGGTTTTTCATCTTTTCTTCCATGGTTGTTCTATTAATTCTTGTTCTTACTGCATTAATGTGTGGTCTACGTTAATGTATATCCAAAAAGTCCGGTTTCACTCGAGAGAGCAAGAAATTGGAAAGTTGTGAATTAATAGGATATGATCTTTTCTTAGTTTGGAAAAAATGAGAATTGATTTACTTTCCGGATAGAAATATACCTGAAAGTCGTATTAGTCAATTTAGGAACCGGGTTTGTATGGCTAGAACATGAATTGCATTTAATCACAGAAATGTAGGTGGATGGTTCATGATTCTTTAGTGGGGTTAAATACAAGAGTTTTAATCCCTTGGCAATAGTTCTTGACTAGCAACCGGAGGAAAAAACTAACCAAATTATGTCGATAATTAATTTCATTACATGTTCGTTTAACCTCAGCATGCTCTCATTCATAGTTCAGACTCACATTAGATAGTTGTTTTAGATTTAGCATAAAAATTATAAATTAAAATATCAAACTTTTGGTTACGCTGTTGTCTGCATTTTTAGAATTAAAATATAGTACACTTGAGCAGATTGCACTTCATCCCAGTCCCTGTGGGATCGATACTTGGCTTACTTAAGCCACTTTACTACTTGTTCGACCACGTGCACTTGTGTGTAGTTATATACCCATATAACGCGAGCCGAACAGTGGGGGGTGACAAAATTGGTATTAGAGAAATGTTGTATCCTAGGGATTCTAAAAGTCGTGTCTTGTAGAGTCTTGTTTATAAATGTATTGTGCATCACATTTGATAAGCAGGGAGCTATGATGCAGGATAGTATGGTTACCCCTCCTTTTTTTCAAGATCGTGCTATAGTGCTAAGTTGTATAGGATTGAGTCCCTAAGCTTATATTGTTATGTTTGTCTAGAATAATGTTTGATATAAGACAGACTACAGCTAGCCGCAAGTTAGATACAGTAGCGGGAGAGGGTACCAGTGAGGTGCCATAGTTGGGGGATAACCCAGCCGGAGGGCAATAGGGGACATCTTTTCAATCTCTCCAGCACCCTCCCCGGACACCAGGAAACTCATAAGGTAAGAGACATGCCCGCACTGTTCCCAGCCCTTCCTACATCCTCAGAAAAGGAGGTCAGGAGTGTAGTATATATATGTTGGCTTACATAGTAGCTACTCAATATTAGACAGGAACAACAATTAATGTTGGATTACCTAAAAGGTATGAAAGATTGTGAAATTGCGAGATTCTTACCTCCAGCCCATTAGAGTTTGTTGAAGTTTCATACCTTAGCCCCATTGTAGTGTGATATCATTTTTTCCGCCACCCAGCCTTTTCTCGGTATAGAAGAGAGCGTAAATATTGACGCTATATTACCAAGAGTAAATAGTAAAGGAGGGATAGACCCATTGGTTCCTAGGGGTGTTAGAAAATTGGTCAAGACCCCTAATATTTAGATAAGCCACCTAGACCTTCACTACAGTCAAAATCAGGATAGTAGGTAAGATTGCTAGGCGCAGTCAAGTACATCTGAGGGTCCATAAGCAATAAGACTCCCAGTAATGGTAAAGCTCAAGTCAGATAGTGATTAATCCTATCGCAGTATGTTGACGGCAGTAGTGAGTACCCGAAGAATAATGGTGGTGGCCCCCAACTTATTATGTTGAGGGACAGAGAGATTATATGATGGGAACCGGCCTGAGTGCGAGTCATGATGATATAAGCTAGTAGACTTGGACAGTAATATCATTGCCAATACGATGCATGGAGCATGAACCTCAAATTTTAGCCTATAGAAGTAAGGGCAAGACATGAACATCTAGCTTTGGAGGAGAATGGAGGAGAACAGAACCACCTCTAGGCTGTAGCAGGCTGATAGAGCTTGGAATCACCGTTGTATGTCGAGAAATAAGAATTAGGCTGACATTTAAATGATAATGAGATTGTGACCTAGAATACTACAATATCACCTCTAGTTGTGGAGGTGAAGGAGTGACGATACTGAGAGCCTAGCCTAGTACAGCCCAGAGACAAAGCCTAGTAGAAGGAGTCATCGGCCTTCAAGATAGTAGGGGACGGAGTCTTGAGACCCAGAGGTCGACTCTACATTCCAGATATGGAAGGGATTCCTTGGTAGATTGAGGCAAAGGTGCACCATGTCCTTTATTCCCTTCACCCAGGTTTGACGAAAACGTATCAGGATATAAAAGAGAAGAAGAAAGATAATGTTGAGTGTAGCCATGGGTCCCAAATGCTAGCAGGTAAAAGCTGAACATCAAAAACTTGGAAGCCTAACTAAGGAGATAGACGTGCCTATGTGAATTTAGTTATAGATTTACCTCATTCCCGGCGTAAACATGACCCTACTTAGGGCAATTATTGAAAGTCTAATGAGATCAACTCATATCTTGTCGGTCAGAACTACGTTTTAGCTAAAGATTACGCTGAGTTAAATACTAAAGAATAGTCCAGCAACATGATGTCCCAGTGTCTATCAATCCTGACAGAGGGGCACGATTCACATCTAGGTTTTGGAAGTTGGATTAGATCGAATTGGGGTGTAGATTAACTTGAGTAAATCTTATCATCCCTAGACCGATTTCCAAATTGAGCGTACATTTCAGACGCTTGAAGATATGTATGGGCGTGTACACTAGACTTCAAGGAAGTTGAGATAACCATCTACCTCTTATGGAGTTGTATATAATAGCAGTCACCATTTTACCATCAAGATGACGCCTTATGAGGCTATATACAGACAAAAATGCAGGTCCCCAACATGATGGTATAAAGTGAGTGAATCAGAGTTAATGGGAGTTGGCAAGATACACCAATCAGAGAGGAGATTGAGCTCATCAGAGAGCATTTACTGATAGCCCAGAGTCATCACAAGTTCTATTCCTATGTACAGTGTAGAGACTTAGAGGTTGATGCGATGATTAAGTATCTTTAAAAATTTCACCAAAGAAGGACTTTATGAGATTCGACAAAAAGGGAATGCCCAGTAGTAGATTCATAGGGCCTTACCGGATCCTCCAGAAGATCTTCCAAGTGGCCTATGAGTTGGAGTTTCCTTCGGGATTAGAATCTGTTGATCCAGTTTTTCATGATTCAATATTACGCAAGCGCGTAGAGGACCTTTTCTTAGGTTGTCCCAGTTGAGGATGCTCAGGTTATTGAAGATCCATCCCAACTGGAGACTTCAATAGTTATACTAGATCGCAGGTCTGTAGGGGCTATCTTGAGAACCAAAGGTGTAGCCTCCGTTAAAGTATTATGGAGGAATAGAAATGTAAAGGAGATGACTTGGGAAGCAAAGGATGACATAAGGTCTAGATATCCTTACATATTCCAGGCTTGACTAAGATTGTGCGGTTGAGGTGAGCTTCTTATTCAGTTATTGTTCTGTTTCTTATGTTATCAATGTTGATTAGTTGCTCACTTTTATGTCATGGAGATATGTCGTATAAGTTTTTTATAGCGTCCTGTGAGACGCCTATGTTGGACTTTTGTTGTGTTTCAAGTTTTCAGATAGTCCATATTACAGAGGCGATTCTGCTAAAATTTTCTCGCCAGTGGTTAAAGATTTGAGTCTCTTAATATTAGATTACATTCGAGGACGAATGTTCCTAGGAGGGGGGGATGATGTTACACCTCATAATTCTTCGTTGGTTAATCGATGCGTGCATATGTATGTTGAGAGTTTTTGAATAAGACACATGTGGGAGAGGTCTCGAGGGATAAGTGCGTGAGCACGTTGTCGAGCGGGATGGAGGCCGAGGCCGGAGGCAGGGTGCACTGGGCGCCACGCCGTGCATCCCACACTGGCGCATGGGCCGACGCGTCGTGCCTGTGTATTGGCACTATGGGTGACGCAACGCGCCCCCCTTCTATTGCCTCACTTATATTTTTATTTTAAGTGTGCAAGTGTGAATCATTTTAAACATTTCCAAATGAGAGAACCAAAGTAGGGCAACTAAATTCACAAGAGAGCACCAAATTTGAGCCGAATTACGCCGTTAAATCACCTGCAAATGCTAATTCTTCTTAGGTAATGACTTCTAGGACTACAAAGAACATATTTGCGGAGTTATTCTTCGAAATTGTCCCAGTTCGACGGAGTCCCGCCGAGTAGAAGTTGTAGAAATTACTTCTATTCAAGTCCTAATCATCTACAAGTGATAAGTAAGTATTTCTAACTTCTAAGTTCTCAGAAATTCGTGCGTGTTTTGCTGAATTTGGGGAGATTATGAATTATGGTCATTGTGGGTATTCTTTGATGTTCCTAGCTATTTTCATGGGTTAAGAACAGATTTATTACAACAAAGTAAAGGCAATGAGTTGGAGGAATTACTAGTTCTAGGTTGGAACAGGATTGAGTAAGCTCAAATCGGCTATTGAGGTATGTTAAGGCTATTCTCTTTCAGAAAGTATTATCATCGTATAGTTAATATGACTTGTACCTCTATAGTAGCTTCTGATTATGTATGTTGTGGTTAGCTGTTGTGAGATGAATTGAGGTTATAACATAGAATCCCTTATCGGGAAAGCATACATTCAATGTTCCTAACTTTAGAAGCGTCATAGAGATTTCCCTGTTCACCTGTTTACTGTTTAAAGGGATTCTGATGTCTTGTTGTCGTACCAAGGCCGTAGAAGCTTGTAGTTAGCTGATGAGTATAACTTGGTAAGGTTGGAGAGCATAGGGCGCAACTGGGCAATATAACTTTTCTGTTTGATGCCTATATAGACAGTAAAGCTCAACCATAGGCCGTTGGCATACTTCAATGCCTCCAGGTCTAGAATCTTGATAGGGTGGTCTTACCTTCGAGTCTATAGCACCAGGGTTGCCTAATGAACTAAGCGATAGCCTGCCATGTGCTTGGGTTCTGTCAATGACCGTTAGCTTTAACCGACTTACTACCTGTCATATAGGTTGTTCAGGACACCACCCCAGTTGTTAGGAGTCTGATAGACTAAGTGATACACTAAGGGGGAACCTTGTTAGTGGTTAGACGTAGAGCCACGTCCCGGGCTACTCTTGTAAACGCCCATGTACATATTGTTGCGAAGGGCTAAATCCAGATACTCTTGTCTAAGGGGCTCTGAATTGCTCAAAGGAGCTATATGTAATCTGCACAATCCAAGTTAATGTCTAGGGGACTAGAACCTTAGTATCACAGCATTACCTTCAGGCTAAGAATTGTAGCAAGTTGCCCGTGGGAAGTTAGGGTTGATTGCTTAAGAACAAATCCGGTTGATAGCAGCCCAGTAGTCATTCTAAATGAAGGAACCATAAAGATGGTCACCTACGACCTTGTTGTTCACTTATGAACTACCTTTGTCCAAGTATGACCTTCGGAGTATCGCTTATATCACCCCAGACCTCGCTCTAACCCATCTAAGCCGACTGAGGTTGTAATCGTTGCCATGATTGACTGGTCAGTGGTAGGTATATAGGGTGTGCCTGTTGGTAGCCATATAGACTGCTTTAGGGACGAGTAGCGGTTGTGTTAGTCCTAAAGGGCTAGGTACACCTATTGAGTAACTATATTAAGGTTATAGCATAGTATCCCTGTAGGGATTGACCCTCCTTAGTTGGTGTCCCATTAACGACCTCAGGATTGCTAACTGTATCATTGTCTACGGGGCTACAAATTGCTCAGAGGAGCTATGTGATGTCTGAAAGGACTATATTCAAGCCTACAAGGCTATATCGAAGTCCATTCGCGTATGGATTTCCTTTATGCTATAACGGCATTACAGACCCTCAGTGGAGCCTTGCGAGCGCAAGGTGCAGTTACAGAAGCCTAGAGGGCTCAGATGCAGTTAAAGGATCCCAAGGGCTTAGTCGCAGTCCTAGAGGCCGGATAGGTTTGGTTATAGTTACTTATGGAACCATAATGACCAGATTAGGGGTATATAGATTGAACTGTACCTGCCGAGGCTTATGGATGCCCAAGTAGGTTATCTCTGTGCTGCTTGCACCTTCCAGGCTTATGGGGTCCAGGTGTGGTTCTTGGTTCTATACTTGATTGCTAGATATAGCTTATGAATGAATAATCATACATTTTGAGTTCCTATTTGCATAATTGTCGACTAGATGCAGGCTATGGTTATGAAAGCATACAGGTTAACTTCAGCCCCTTTTCGTTGATTACTTTCGTTCTTAATCAGCTTCTATTCAGTTATTATTATTGCCTCACATATTCAGTACATATTGTACTAACGCCCATATATGGGGCGCTGCATACTTGTCTGCAGGTTTAGACAGACAGGTTTTGTGACCTCCTTGGCAACTATTCAGAGTCAGCAAATTGGTCAACTTCTTTCATTCAGAGTTGCCAAATAGTAGAGGTTTTCCTTTCCTTTGTTATATTATTTTGGGTAGGCCGGGGCCCTGTCCCTACCAATATTTCACACTTAGAAGCTTGCAGACCACAGTCTACAGTTCCTAGCTAGTTGTTCATTGTTAGTCATGTGGGGCCTATATATGTTATGATTTATATATTAGAGGTGAGGGGCCTGGTTTAGTTATTCGTTAGCAGGTTTGTCGGTTGTAGTCTTTATATGGCTGCCTACCTTCCTTTTGTTATGACTTAGATAGTATGGTGGTTTTGTCAGCCCGCATAGGACCCTTTTATTATTGTGATTGCTGGGTTAGCTATCTTACACAAGTTGTATGTTGCGGCCTAGTCGGCCAAAGGCTATGTTTACAGCTAAGATATAGTTGTCTGTTTTCTTAATTTATGTGTTGTTGGTAGGCACCAGAGGTGCGTATACCCAGCTAGGTCAGTTCAGAGTCTAGTGCGGCACAAGGTGGCAGTCACATCTCTTAAGGTGGGGCGTGACAAACTTGGTATCACAGCAATGTCGTATCCTAGGGAGTCTGCAAGTCGTATCTAGTAAAGTCTTGTTTATAAATGTGTTATGCACCACTTTTGATAAGCAGGGAGCTACGAGGCAGGATAGTATGGTTACCCCTCCTTCTTTTCAAGATCGTGCTATAGAGCTGAGTTATATAGGATTGAGTCCCTAAGCTTATGTTGTTATGTTTGTCTAGAATAATGTTTGACTAGGTGTCAGTCATGCCTCTCAAGGTGGAGCATGACAAACTTGGTATCAGAGAACTTCTTATCCCAGGAAGTCTGCAAGCCATGCCAAGTAGAGTCTTGTCTAGGGATGTGTTGTGCACCACATTCTATAGGAAGGAGGCTGCGAGGCATATTAGGATGGTCACTCTTCTTTCTCTTCCAGTTATGCTATAGATCTGTGATGTATAGGGTTGAGTCCCTAAGCTTACTATATTCTGCTTGTCTACCGAGAAATGTCGGACACACGACAGGCCACTACTGGCAGGAAGTTAGATGTCGCAGCAAGAGAAGGCACTAGCAGGGTGCCTCGGTCAGAGTCAGTCCGATCTGAGGACGACAGGGAGACTTCATCTCGATCTTCCCAGAAGTCTCCACCCTGGTAGGAGCCGTCCAGGGCGGAAGATGCATCGGCACCACCTTCAGCAGTCCCTATATCGATGCCATCAGATCAGGAGGTCAGGGGCGCTGTCTTTATGCTAGCTCAGATGATGGTTGCGCAGCATCAGCGAGTGGCACTCGTGGTTGCTGAATCTTTGGGAGGGCCTGGTAGTTCGAGGGTCTGAGAGTTCCTCGCTCTAAGTCCCCTGCATTTCACAGTGACGGATTGAGATGAGGACCCTCAGGAAATTTTGGATCAATTGCAGCAGATCTTCAGGGTAATGCATTCCACACCCGCGGAGTCGATAGAGTCAGCGGTGGCAAGGCTTCTCCTTCGTATGGCATTGGACCTTGAGTTCCCACGGCATTGATGCTCTTAGACCCAATCCCTATCACATGCTTCGTCATCAACTCAATATGGGTCATCATTTTTGCCAGAGTCTCATCTCACTCTTCATCCCTTTTTCTCATGGCGGTCACAAAACGTGAACCCAAACCATTCATATGTACTTCAGTTTCCCTCATATGCCAAGATCGGTTCATTTTAGTCATCCGATCGAACAAAGCTCTAGCATTCCATGGGCTAGTCAATAAGAGATCCACCCGCCAAGTTGTTTGCCACAGACTTGTTAATGTAGTCCAAAAAACAATAAAATCTTTGAAGGAGACCTCCATCCGGAAGCCCATGATTGGCTAGATTCTAGCAATCATTTCATAAGGGCTTAGGGACACAGGTTAATCTGAGTACGGCCTTCCATCCTCAAACAGATGGGTGGGAAAAGCGTACAATTCAGACGCTCGAGGATATATTGCGAGCATGCGTGTTAGACTTTGGAGGCAATTGGGATGAGCATTTACCCCTTATTGAATTTTCTTACCCATCGGCAATCCAGATGGAGCCTTATGAGTCCTTATATGGGCGGAAATGCAGGTCCCCAGTTGGTTGGTTCAAGGTTGGAGAATCGGAGTTAATTGGACCAGACATAATCCACCAGTTAGAGGAGAAAGTAAAGCTTATCAGAGAGCACTTGTTAATAGCTCAGAGCTGCCAGAAATCCTATTCCCATGTGCGCCATAGAGATCTAGAATTCAGTGTTGGTGATTTGGTGTTTTTGAAAGTTTTGCCAATGAAGGGCGTAATGAGGTTCGGTAAGAAGGGTAAGCTTAGCCCTAGGTTTATTGGCCCATATCGGATCCTCCGGAAAATAGGCCAAGTGGCATATGAGTTAGACTTACCTCTAGAGTTAGAATCTGTTCACCCGGTCTTTCATGTGTCCATGCTGCGGAAATGTATAGGGGACCCATCCCGAGTCGTGCTAGTCGAGGATGTCCATGTTACTGAGGAGTTGGCCTACGAAGAGTTTCCAGTGGACATATTAGATCGACGGGTTCGTAGGTTGAGAACCAAAGATGTTGCTTCAGTTAAGGTGATGTGGAGAAGCAAGAATAGAGAAGAGATGACCTGGGAAGCCGAAGACAACATGAGTCCAGATATCCTCATCTATTCCAGGATTAGTACAGACTATGTAGTTAAGGTAAGGTTGTTGTTCAGCTATTACTTTATGATCTATGTTGTTTATACTGCTCAGTTGACTACCATTTTCTTGTGAAATAGTTGTTATAGTGTCATGTGAGATACCTGTATGGACTTTTCTGCGTTTCAGGGTTTTTAGATAGTCTGTATTACATGGGAGACTCCGCCGAAATTTTTCCAGAATCTTAGTTAAAAGAGTTAACTCTTGTAAGTTATAGTTGACATTTGAGGATGAATATTCCTAAAGTGGGGAGGATGTTACACCCAGTAAGTTTCTAACACTTAGTCGGCGTATTTGTACATTAGTCAAGAGTTTTAGAGTACGAAGCGCACAAGAAAGGGCCCGAGGAAAGGTCAAATGAGCGCGGAATCGAGGTTGCAAGGGAGAAGGCCGGACAAGCTGCCAAAAGGCAACATGTCACGGACCCTCCCTCTCCGAGATGGGCTCCGTGACACGGCCCAAGATTGCTGCTTTCACGGACCCCGTGTCCAGTGCCCAAGTTTTATATAAGGTCATTTGAATCATTTGGTATTTTATCAAATAAATAGACCCTCGTCTGGAGAACGAAAAATATGACATTTTCAAGTAATTTCCTTCCGAATATGCTGCCAAACACCATCCAAATTCAAATTAACTTTAGGTATCGGGTTATAAGCCTGCAGGGAGCATTATTATGGAATTAGTTTCTCGAAATACACCCAAAAAATTAGAACTCCACCGAGTAGAAGTGATTAGAATTGCTCCAAGTTGATTCCTATACGGTCACAGGAATCAAATAAGCATTTCTCCCTCCTGAACTCTCAGGAAATTACAGGTTTTTGGCCGTATTTTACATAGTTGAATTACAGTTGTTATTAGTATTAAATAGTATCATTTTAAGCTGAATTTGGTATTGAGATTAATCTCTTTCTCCCAGTATTACAGTTATATTTGGAAAGAGTTGTTGAGTACAAGTTTAAACTCATCAGTTGTTTCGAAAACGACAATCAAGATATGTTAAGCGAATTCCTTCGGCAAGTTAGTTTCCATAGTATTGTAATACAGATTGAATCCCAATAAGAGAGCCAGAAGTATGTCTATTGTGATTAGTTGTTGCTATTAGCTGAGACCAGTACTCTATGTTTAGTTTGGGATTGAATTTTCCCTGTATAGCCTTCCACAACCAACCCTAGGGTTACTAGTTATGCCGACGCCCGCCAGGGGTTAGATGACGTCGCTCCAAGGAGCGGTATGCCATCTGCGAGAGATGAAGATGAGGTCCGAGGGACCCATGCAGTCATTCCATAGCTAGACTATTTTTATGCCGTATCGACGCCACACCCCCATCGACCCTAGTGCCCGGGGTGTAGATATCAGGAGTCCATTGGACTCAGACACAACTACAGTTTAGGGGTCGAGCTAGCTCAGTTGCAGACCCAGGGGACTGGTAGGATGGCTATAGTTATTAGTTAACTCAGTGTGGCCTTGTTAGGGCTATATAAATTGAAGTATACCCACTAGGGCTTATGAGGGCCCCGGGTAGGTTATTTTGTGCTGGTTGTATCTTCCGGCTTATAAGGGCCAGGTAAGGTTCTTGTTTGCACTATCTACTAGTATATTAGACAGCAGGAATTTAAGTTAATCAGGGTATGTCTCTATCCCTTTCATTCAGTTACTTTCAATTTTATTTCAAGTTTATTCAGTTATTGTCTTACATATTCGGTACATATTGTACTAACGCCCATTTTGGGATGCTGCATTACTTTCCTGCAGGTGTGGATAGACACGGATCAAGACCTTCTTAGCTTTCAGCCGAGTCAGTAGTACAGTTAGCTCCCCTCCTCCGGAGCTGATTAGTTAGAAGGTTTGTCCTTTTGATTGTACAGTATGGATAGGTCGGGGCCTTGTCTCGACCAATATTCTACTCTTAGAGGCTTGCATATTTACAGTTTTCCTGTGGTTAGTTTGTTTTCGGCCGTGTGGGGCCTATACATGTCTTCTCTCATGTGTTGGTCGTGTGGGACCTTGTTTAGCTGCTAGTTAGCGGCCTTGTCGGCCTTAGCATAGTTTAGTGCCTGACTTTCATTTCAGTTATAACTACACATCATGATGGTCTTGTCGGCCCGCATAGGATCCCCTTTATTTGCCTGTTGCTGGTTAGTTGTTTTCTTTACAGATGGATATAAGGCTTTGTCGGCCGGAGGTTATGTTTACAGCCGAGATATAGCCCGTTGTTTTCTTGAGATGAGTTGCAGGCTCGCACTAGACGTGCATAAGTGTAGCCAGGTCAGTCAGATTCTAGTAGGGCACTAGGTGTCAATCATGCCTCCCAAGGTGGGGCGTGACAACAAATAACAACAATAATATACATAGTGTAACTCCACCAATTGGAGGCTGTGGAGGGTAGAGTGTATGCAAATCTTCTCTTTATCTCAGGGCAGAGAGATTTCCGATAGATCCTCGACTCAAGAATAAATAATTATATTATAGTGAATGACTATAAATATATTAATATTACAGTAAATGTATACCTTGTTTTACTATTAAAAATTCATATTTTTCCATTGAAATTTTTCACTGAAAAATGTCAAGTGGTTATTCCCATTGATTATCTATAGGAAAAGAAAATATAATAGTATTTTTACATGAAAAAATCATGAAGCTTTCCAACATGGTTTTCCCATTATTTCAGTGAGAATCTATTTTCCATCATGCATTTTTTCAGTGAACTAATTAGGTGAAAAATGAGTGAAAAAATTATGTTTTATAACACAATTTTTCATTGATTTGTGGTAAGAAAAAATTTCTATTTCTAGTAATGTTTATTTGAAAAAAAAAATTAGGACTAGTTTTTCCCTAAGGATTTTCCTTCATTATATTTTACGCCTCAAAAAAAATAACAAGTCTTCTCTATTTTTCTACCATATTCTTTTTTTCATTTATTATTTCATAACACTTTATCGACACGAGCTCGATTTTATTTCCATTGTCAACAAAAGTTGAGTTTGTATTATCTTCACCAATGTGTCTCTTGTGAATGGTGTTCCATAAAGCTATACAACTGGTATGATTTATTTACTATTTGTCACCAGGGTTAATTTAAGTTAGTTGGGTTGGTGTATCTTTTAATAATTTTGGTGAATTTTGTATTCCAACACTAACTATAACTTTTATAACCATATTTCTCTTAAGTGATTTTCTAGCTATCAATTATTTTACGTAATTGTCCGGCAAAATATTTGTATATGTCTATATTATTTCACAAAGTCAAATAAATATTCCATGACTGATTAATGGTCGTGAGTACTATTATTAAATTTAAGAATATGATAGTACTATTGACTATATTTGATGGGACTAATATATATTGTTATGGGGTATTTGTAAAGCATATGGATCAACTATTCGAAAAGTTTAAGTGTTAAAAATCTGATGCCTTATATATAATCATATGTATTTTAATTAGTGTATTTCATCGTACTTCGCATAGTTATTAAAATAAAATAAATATATAATTACTATTAATTTTATAATTTTCGTTAAGAAAATTACCTTTTATTAATCAAATGTTTTTTTATGATTCTACTATTTATTTTTAATTATGATTCTTTTAGTATCTTATATATGAATTTTTTTACAAAGAATTTGTGGAAAACATTCCAAGTTAAATAAAGACAAACTAATTTAACTTAGTATATATGAACTTTAATAAGAAAAAATAGAAAATAAAAAGATAACGAATAAATATAAAATCTGATGACATATATTCTTCCTCTAAGATAAGAGTTCTAAAAAATGAAAAGTCTTAGAAACTGAAGTAGTTTCATCTTTCGATTCCTTAAATGTTTTAAACTTTAATTGGTTAACTTATTTAAACATCTATTGACATCTTAAAATGACATATACAAAATAATAATGTGAAAAAAATAATAAATTATACAAAGAGGAAGAAGAAAAAATTAGACTGAATTGAATGAGAAGCAGAAAAGAAGAGATAGAAGTCAAAATGAAGTATCTTGTCCATAGAACTATGCCACATCAACAGACTATAGACCATACTTATACAAATATATAGATTGTATATTGAAAGGGTAAAAGTTTATATAATGAAATACCAATATGCTAGTCGTAAAATAATTAGTTGAAGACTATTTCCTATATCCCTTGATACATAAAACATAAAACTTTGTAATAGAGCTTTGTTCTAGTATGTTACGTATTTTATATTTGAAGAAAAAATACTAATAAAAGAGAAGGAGAAAATGAAAATGAACATCGTTCAACATCTCCACGGATAATTGTTATTTATAGATTGTTTAAGGCATAAGAATTAGGTAGAAGGGAGTTAAGGAGTCATGTTATTTAAATAGAGAATGCAAATAAATTGAGATTTTCTTGTTACTTATGAGATATAATTAGATTTAATAAATAAAATTGATGAAATTTTTTAAATTATTAAATAAATAAATAAATTAATTAATTAATAAAAAATTTCAAAAATAAAAAAAGGTAAAATGTATATGATTTTTTAGGTATCAGATCACCTTATTTATGGCTAACTTTGTTATATATATAGATTAATTATTCACAGTTTTTGATTGTTAAGTTTGGCTAGTTAAAGATCTGAAGGAAAGAGTGTTTTTAAGTATGATTGAAATTAGCCACGTCTCGTATAAATGGATATATTTATACCTACAAGGTTATTACATTACAAGGGAGTATTATTTAATCTTGTTTAATTTCTCGTTTGAGATTGTGTGATGAAATAATCACTTATAATAATATGCTAGAGGATTTTTTTTCCTTTAAAAAAAAATTTAAAAAAATACATATGTCTTGTTGAAACTTAGTTTGCTTACTCATGTATCCTCAAAATGATAATATTATAAAGGCTCAAGGATGAGCTTTCTTTCACTTTGATACTATTATGTTACTAGTTGAGGGTAAGATGATAGATTCAAGTCTTATCACCGTATTAATAATATAATAATGATTAAGATAAAATAATATATTTTTGATGAAACAGAAACTCATCGTTATATATAACAACTTGTATTAAAAAGGATAAATTAAGGAAGTGCGAAAATGCTAAAAAGAAAAGGAGTGTAAGAACTAACTAGGAGAACCTTAAATGTTGGAGAGAAATTGCGATGGGAATATATTTACGGGAGGGATATCACGAATTGAGTGAAAAAATGGGTGCCTAGAGCTTTTTATAAAGGAAAAATCACATTGTATATCATGTAAGATAATAATGCTATCAAATTTAGCTCAGACTTTAACTTCTTATATAATTTAACTCAATATCTATATAAAATGGAGCAAAATTACTTAACTAAGCAAACTTAATTAGTTATTTATAATAATTAGCAAACCTATTAAAAAATTATAAAAAATAGCAAAATAATTACAGAAAGTAGCAAATTACTTTTATATCAAATTTTCTATATTCTCTTTCCAACTTACTGCGTTCTCTCTCCAAATTACTCCCCTTTTTTCTCTCGTTATAACTGCCCAAAATTAGTTACCCTAGTTTTTCTCTTCCAAATCTATCAAGATTTTCTCCGATTATCTCTATCAAAGAAAAAGAAAATCCCCACGAAATCTGTACGTTTTAAAATTTTTGATATAATATGGATTAATCGAAATCAATCTCTCTCTCTCTCTCTCTCTCTCTCTCTCTCTCTCTCTCTCTCTCTCTCTCTCTCTCTCTCTCTCTCTCTCTCTCTCTCTCTCTATCTCTATCTATCTATCTATCTATCTATCTATCTATCTATCTATCTCTGTCAGCCATGGCGATACATTTACAGACTTGAGTTGAAAGGGAGAGAGCCGTTTGAGGCTATTGAATTTGAGCTTTGAAGGACTTCGAAGGGATCGAATGCCCACGAGAAGGGATTTTGTAGCTCTGTTCGTCTGCGAGTAACGACAATTTTTTTATACAACTAATTAATTGGACAGTATCATTTTCATATTAATGATACAATATATCAGTCTCTTCTCCTTTTTTTTTGATGTATCCAACTACTTGAACATTATCGTTTTCATATTAATGATACAATACTAAAATCGATCAATAATAGACTGATACACAAAGAACTGTTTTAATTTATTTTTGATACATATATACATTGAACACATTATAATAGTATTGGTGCAGCTTTGTTCGTTTGCGAGTAACGGCGACTTTTTTTTCTGTTTTATACCTCAACTACTTGAACAATATCGTTTTCATATTAATGATACAATATATCAGTATTTTTTCTATTTTTTTTGGATACAACCAACTACTTGAACAATATCATTTTTATATTAATGATATTATATTAAAATATATTAATGGATAATAGACTGATGCACAAAGAACTATTTTAACTTATTTCTAATACATATATACATTGAAGACATTATAATACTATTGTCTATATCAATTTTAAAAATGACAGTCGGTGTTTACTAATGATACTTGTGATACATATGAATATACCCTAAGATATCTTTCAATGTCATTTGATACATGCATAAATATCAATTTCACCAAACCTACAACAATGATACACTTAAAGAAAAAGAAAATCCTCATGAAATCTGTGATTTTTTGAAGTTTTTAATCTGATATGGCTTAATTGTTTAAACTTTCTATATATGGTGAAAAAAATAGAGATCAAAACAAAGAGAAATTTACTCCTATTAAATATACAAATTTATTTAATTAGATATTAACTAGCATTGTTATAGAAGAAAATTAAGGGTTTTAATTTTATCATTAATCTGTATCAGAATTTCTTTTTAAAAAAATGCTACTTTATGTAATTAAGAGAAAACATGCTATTTTGTGTAATTATTTTACTATGTAGTGCTATTTATAAAAATTAACTTAATTTTCATCCCTTAACCTAACAGCCTAAAACATCGATCTCTTCCTTCATTCTCGTTTTTCTTCCTCTGCATTCTCATTTTTTTTCTTTCCTTTTTTTTGTTGGTATTGTTGTGTCACAACCTGAGCTGAGACCTCGGGCCGAGACATGGAACGTAGAACCACGAATGGCTCCAAGTCGACCCATGTCATGAACATAATAACTAAAGAACATACATCAAGTGGAATCTGATAACTATAACATGAATATACGGAAGTCTGAATAACATAGAAATCATAAATAGAGTCGTCACTCGACAAAGCTGATAATCTACATAATGTCTGAGAAGCCTCTACTACTGTCTGATGAGCTGATGGGATAACATCCCAACTAGCTCGCTAATATCTGGAAATTGAAATAACAACATAAAATACTAAGCTAAAGGTCCCCAAAAAATGAGGACTCACCACAACGGGAATTGAACTAGACTAAGCTACGGAAGACTGGCTAACTGCGGAACTGAGTCTGATCGTCTAAACTTGTACCATGAAATCATACAACATAGAGTACGCGGTCAGTACTTGGAATGTACTGAGTATGCAAGGTAAGTAAAAGCAGACTAATAAAATACATAAGAGTTCATGAGTGTAGAACAATTCAAAACATGAAGTGATAATCATAACATAAATATGAGGGCTCAAGGTTTTCAAAACGGTTCATAAACTATTCATACTCGTAATCACAAGAGAAACCTTTTAATCATATCTTGAGCCAATGTATCATAAACATGATCATGCACAAAACATAAGGAACAATGGAAGGACTCATCTTAACCGACACCATCATGATAGAGCTTACATGATGACCCAACTATCTCACTCAAGTGGGTAGAGTCATCCCAAGCTTGACAAGGCAGGGGACGTAAATAGCGTGATATCACTATTAGGGACCCCGCAGGGTCAAGAATGTAAACCTACGGTGGAACATAGTTTTGAAACCTCAGAGTTTATCTGAATGTTGGGCCTACTCAGTGCTAGATACTACTCCCAAAAACATGCACATGAGAGCTCATATAATTATCGTGAAATCATATATGAAGTTCATGGGCTAGTTAAATCATAATGTACGTGATCATACTTGAAATATATGATTAGCCATGAAATAAGGGTCCGTGAATCGGCCAAAATCATAAACTCATAAATCATGAAGAACATACATGCTTGAAAAAATCACTATACTTGAAATTCATAAATTCATGAAGATTACTTGTAGGAAATCATATCACAAATCATAAATCATAAATTAGGACTAGGAGAATCAGAATCATAATAGAATCATAAACTTGACTTTTTATGAAACTTGTATAACTGGGCATAATTTTTTAAAAACTTGAAACCATGAATTTATAATCAAAATAGATATAAAATCTGTCCATGGATCTTAAAACATGCTTTGAAACATGAAGGGAATTGACTCATAAATAAAATATAGAGAATTTCATAAAATTAGGATAAAACCCACAAGATCATGAACTTGATCTAGAACTTAAATTCATGAAATTGAGGAGAATTTTGAGCACGAGAGTGAAAGGAACTCTTATTCATAGCCTTAAACACCTGGATTAATTGATTCTCAACTTATCTTTGAGAGCCCAAGACATTTGGAGAAGAAATTGAAGGGCTTAAGCTTGATCTTCAAGGGAAAACCTCTAAACTTGCATGCCTGGGAGTTGAATGAAATAAAATAGTTTAAACTCCGTTAATACACTTCTTTCAAGGCTTAAAATGACGTAGTTTAGGACCTATGAGTTTAGGATTTACGAAAATACCCTTAATGAAAATTCTAAATGATAAGCATTGCCGGTCGTTACGACTCTTACCTCAAGTCGTACCATAAAGTGACGACTCGTGGTCACCTCCTGTTGTCACCACTAGTCGTAGGAATGGTTCCTGAGAATCAAATCACGGGCGCCTACAACGAGTCGTTACATGACACCATGGGTCGTAGCACCACTCACTGTCACTGAGCCTCAACTCTCACTTTCTTTGAATTTTTCCTCAGCTTACAAACCACGACTCATGGTTTTCTACCACAGGTCGTAATACCGCTCGTGACAACCCACCCATACATGAAACCTCCAAATCATGACCTGATCACGATTCATTGTTTCCCACAGCGAGTCGTACCACAATCCGTCTTTTCCAACCCTGACATCCCAGTGTCTCACCACGACTCCTGACCTTGAGTCGTAACCATGCACCACGACTGGTGGTTTGGGCATCCAACTTCAGAATTCCACCACAACTCCTCCCACAGTTCGTTACTTCTCACTACGACTCGTACCACGAGTCGTTCTAAGGCAAAATTTTAGATTTTTCTACTGAACTCATTTCCAATTCTCTTACTTAGTCTTAGGAACCTTCGGGGTATTACATGTTTTAAGCAGAAATTATAGGCGTCCATTGTTGAAGATCAAAATTTCAAAGTTTGAAAATCGAATTTTCGTAAATAAGCTCTGTTTCGAGTCGGTACTGTTGTAAAAGATCGGGTACGTATTGAGGATCTAAAATCTAAAATTTAGGGTGATTTGGTGTAGTTTTTGAGATATTTTGAATGGATTTAGTGCTCGAAATCGAGAAAGAAGACGAAATTAGTTTTTTTTATATATTAGTGTATAATACTGTATAATAGTGTATATGAGTGTATAAACACTTTTTTAAAATTTTTTATGATATTTCTATACTAGATGTATAATATTTATATCGAGTTTTTAGATATTTTGGTAATATATATGTGTGTGTATGTCAATTATCCTTAACGTTAATTTATAGGTTAAATATTCTCCTTCTTTAATCTATTGAACCCCAATTATCCTTAATATTAAATTTTTAACTTAAAAATGTTCCTCCTTTTAAGAGAATTATGAGATGATACATATAATACTTTAATTAAATAGATGACACTAATTCCACTTGATTCCAATTATAAATAATCCACTCATCCCGGTTAAACCAAAACAACTAGATACTATACATAGTCGAAGTGCAATATTCTACGGAATTTTTAATATATTATATAAATAGAGAAAATTTCAGAAAATAGATAACAATCTGAAAGAAAATAGGTTTAAGTAGTAATATTTACTTATTTACATAAAATGTCAATATTTTATGTGTCATGTATTGTATTTAACATAGGTAAAACATAACAAAATACAAATACAAAATCTGGAATGTGAGTGATTTTAGGGATTATGTTTCAAACAAAAATTCAGTTGCCATAAATCATTCAAGTGATAATTATTCCGTTCCATTAATAATAGGATTTTAATAAAGGTAATAACTTGTGAAATAAAAAAATACAAATACAATTCAGAATAAAAAAACATACATATGTATTTGTATGTACTATTACTAAGATATATTTCTTTTAAATTTAATAGTTTCCACTGATAAATACACAACCATCAAATACAACATAGTTATATGGATTTGAAATTTATCTGTATATGTAAAATACATACAGGATTATGTATTTGAATGTATGAAAATAGAACTAATATATATTCCAGCTAAAATAGCAAAGATACTCAAAATAAACATTTTTAAATACTCAAAATACAAAACCCTAAAATTCAAAAAAAGACACAGTTGAAAAATTAAATATCTAAATACATATAATACATAAATTATAAAATATAAAAATATGATTTTCAAAATCAAAAAATAAATCTACTTGAGATTTCAAAATATCATAAAGATTTGAATTCAATAAAAAATAAATATTTACACGGTTTAAAAAAGATTTATTTTAAAATACAAAAAATATATATATTTAAAATTTTAAAAATAAATAGAAATCACGAATGGAACTTACTTGATTTAACAAGATTCTGTAAATAATGGCAGCGGGATTTGCGAGAATTATGGACAGTTAATGGAGAAAAATAAGGAGTTGAAGATGAAGAACGATGGAGAGAGAGGAGAAGAAAGGGGTTGGGTGAGTAGTTACAGTAGTAATTTATGAAACACAATAAAAAAATAAAAATATAAAATAAAAAAAATAAAATCTAACACATTAAATGAAATAAAGTCATTATATGTAACTTTTAAAAACTATGACCGTTATATATATATTTTTTAAAATATGCTATAATATGTAATTAATCCATATAAATAAGATGATCAGAACGTTATGAGCTTGATAATTGTTAGTTTAAGCTTTAAAGGTCTATTTTTAGCACTATCATTTCAATTAATCAATATGGATTAACCAACTTTAATAATTGACCATTAGTTACAGACAAACAAAAAGGGGAAAAAAAAGGGGGGCAATTACTTCATTAGTGCAAAAGAAACAAAGCACGATGTCGAGACCTTTTTAATTTAATCATTAACTCCTACAAATCATGGGTATTTACCAAACCTAACGTAAAATTGAACTTTTAATTAATTAGAATTCGTGGATCATGATCCTGACATATTACGTATATAATTCATGTGCATGACACTTGCTAGAAATATAATATATTTTAATTATTTTGATCTCACCATCAACATAACCTTTTTCCTTTTTTTTTTTTCGGTTGCATTATTGCATGTGCTTTTGATAATAATGGAGCAAGAAATATGATAAAGTATTTTAGACATGGTAAAAGAAAAGGTGGAAGAACTATCAACATCAAAATTAATAGGCTCCAACTAATAGATAAAAAGGAATTAGGGTCCTACGTATGATCATTTTGAGATGTTTTTAAATTAATTATGATGTGTCACTTAGAGATAAAATTAGATACAATTAAATATAGAAATATTCGATTTTTTTTTGTTTAGCAACTTTTATCAAAACAAAAAAAAGTGGGAAGATGCTAAAAAGGGAAGTAGCTAGAGTAAGAAATAGAAATGGAGAACTCTAAACGTGGGAGAATAAATAGTGATGGAAATGCGTTAAAGAGCTTGTTTGGATGCTTGTTACATATACATACATATATATATCATTTCCTAAGATATCCTAATGTATTATTATTTTGATAAATATAATATTTGAATAAATTATATTTTTTTATTATTATATTACTTAATGTCATAAATTACCAATTTAAAGAATAAATTTAAAATATTATTTAAAAAAGGATACGGAATAAAATTTCCATCATTAATTCCATTTACTTTTACTAATTTTGATTATTTTCTTAAAATTAGTGCCACTAAGCTTGCTTAGTGGATTACTTTTATTAATTTTGATTCGATCTCACATTTAACAACCTTGTACTTGTTCCTAGTTTCCATCATTAATTCCATTTGATCTTATTAACAATTATAATCTAGAAACAAACATGATAAGCTTGTTTACTAATTAGCCACGGAATATATGTATTAAAGGTGGAGCCAAGCCACCAATATAACATATTGTACGTACTCTATACTGTAGGATCCAACTAAAAAATATTAAGGGTCAGTAAGATCAATTATTGATGTTTATGACAAATAATAATATGAAATAAGAAATATACAAAATTGCTTTTGTCTTTAACGAAATGAAAAACAAAAGAAAGAGTAATATGATCCCTGTACAAAGCCTGAGTTAGGTACAATATTTAATTTATTACAAAGCATAGGTGAAAAGGAATAGGAGTCCTAGCTAGATTAGTTTTATTCAAACTCTTTTCTTTGGGCTTAAAAGTATTGAAGAATGTCTGTTAATGTAAAGTTTTGACATTTTGTTCATACATACAACATTACTTTCCTATCAATTCCCCTTTTTTTTTGGTAATTAATTGATCATTAGTGCATATCCAAATTTCATCAAAAGTGCCATTGACATCAAATAATAAAGATCCTTTTAGCTTAATTATCCTCCCCTCTCCCCCCTCCCCCCCCCCCCGCCACACACACACACATATAATGGTCAGTTTACAAATCTCGTATTGTAAAATTGAACTTCTAAGGAATACAAAAATAATCAGGTTTACAATTCGATCCTGAGAAAAGATTAACTAGATTTAAATTAGTTGTCGACCTAGATATTAAAATCTCCTTCCTTCACTTGAGCACGAGGCCAATAATATGAGATAGTTTGAGTATGAAGACTTGATATATTCATAAATTATCATGATTATCAAAGGCAATGGTAGAATAGAAAGTAAGGATTCGAAAGAGTCCAATTGCTTTATTTCAATAAATTATAAAATTAGAATTCAATAACGCTTTAAGAGTTTGAATCCAATTAGATACATACTATTTAAATCTTGAATTATTCTTTGCTTACGTATATAACACATTTGCATGACGAAATGCAAGGTATTTAATTTTAGTTTCCATTTCTCTTTCAACACAATGATTTTTTTTTCTTTTTCAAATTTCATTATTACATGTGCTTTCTTGAAAAATAATCGAGCAAAGGATATGATAAGATTTTAATTTTGGCCATGGAAAAAAATAGTGGAGCCACTTTCAACATCGAACTCAAATATAGGCTTAACCAAAAAGATAATAAGGAAGCCCGTCCCTACGATCACTTACATATGTTTGTCATTATAATGTGCCACTTACAGTTTTTTTTTTTCGTGATTTTTATTTTTGTGCTCGGTAGTTATTTTGAAGCCCAACTATATTTTAATTCGCATCAGAAAATTTCATAGTAAAAGTTAAATCGCTCTCTAACAAGGGCGATCTCGTACTCAAAAGTCGAACCCTAAAACATTTAATTAATAATAAAAAAATAATTATTATTTCACTATAACTTTATTGATCGCTCGAAGATAATCCTATACAAATAAACGTAAGAAAGTGAGGAAATAAGAAAGAAACAAAATACGTGCTATGGTTCCTTTTCGTCTGGAATAAATTAACGAGCAAATACGTTCATGCAAAAAGTTAATTTATTCTCTTTAATTTGTATTTCTTCTCATTCCACGTGACTATCACTTTCATGAAATTGATAGATTTTCCAAGAGTGGGAATCAGATTCTAAAAAGAAAGGCAATCAATCAGATTTCAGATCAAATGCACATTCTTTTCATGTGCAACAAAAAATTTAAGTTATCTTTGCCAGTAATAATCAGATTATTTAAAAATGTCTTTCCATATAATCAGATAATTGTACTTGCCAATAATAATCAGTAATTTTCCACATCATAATGATTAACTTTAAAAAAAAAAACATAGTAATAACATGAACAGTTTGGTGCACCAAGTTCAGACCTCGTATTCATAAAGAAAAGAAATCTTAAATTGCATTCTACAAAAGAATATCTTTATAACTTAAACTCATAACAGCTCCTTATCACATGATAAAAATTCTTATCGTTATGTCAAAACTCCACGCCAAATGCATCTTCGTGAATTTTGAAAACTTTCAAGGACAAATTAGAGTGGACCGGAAAGTTTGTTCGCGTGCGTCAACCAATTATTCTCTTTATTCTTGTGTTATCTTTTTTCATCTTTAATAGCTTTATACTCCTAACTAGTCCTAATGAATTAAACTTTTTTTTTTTTGATTTCATGTAAAAGGTCCATCGTTTAATCATTGTAAAAAGGAATTCGACTGGTCCATGATATTGTAAACTGTAACTTGCCAACATTGTGATGAGAGCACTAGGTTTAGCTTTATGCAAACAATGATGAATGGGAAGTTGCTTCAATTTTCACCTTAGTTTCTCATTTATTAATCATGACAAATTCGTAGGGGGTTTGATATAAATATTACGTGTGGATAAGTTTATACCGTTTACCTGAAGTCAACCAAATATATATATGTATATATATATATTTGATAAATAAAAACTAATTTGCTTATGTGCGTACGTACGTGTTTGTGCTTGTTAATCTCTGGAACCTAGACCACAAATGGACCAAAAAAGAGAAAAGGAGGTTATTGTCAATTTCAAGGATGAGCAATTGCTAAGGACGTAAAGCAAACAGCAAAATGAAAAAGTGTAGTGAATCTGGTATTCTTTATTATCAAGATGGATATTGGAAAGCATGGGTACATTATCATGCTTATCCTCAATTTATTTGGAATTATCATATCAATTCCCATAATAATTATCCCCTTAATAACAGTTGACAAATTTTGTCGTGAGACATCAATGTCAATGTTTTTAGTTGCTGGAATCATGATATTAACGTGGTCATTGGCAGGTTTAGCAAGTTCAATATGTTGTTGGAAAATTAGTTTTCAAGAATTTATTTATATGAGGTCACAAGTTTTTATACTTTTTATAGTAGTTCTTTCGGGGACAATGGCATGGTGGCAATCAAGATCCAGTTCTCGTATGTACACATATTATGATTGGGAAACTTTCCAGAATTGTATGGTCAAGAAACAAGTTTGTCAGAGAAATTTACGACATGGATTGGAGAGGTTCTCTCCATTTGCTTCACATTCCATTCAGGTATTTTTAGGTGAATTTAAATTAATCGAACAATGAATTGTGAGTATCGAATGATTAAATAAAATAAATAAAAGATATTCATAATCAATCACCTTTTAATTAGAGACGTAATATATGGATTACACGGCGGACATCACTACTTTTGAGATGGCGAAGTTAGACCAAATTAATGGATGAGTCATAAATTAACTCAGCTCAAAGTTTCAAAAGTCCAAGAATGAGCCATAACTCAATATGTCCATTATGATTCAACCTCCTTCTTTTTCTTTTTTGACATAATTCTCCATCTTCAAATTAACATAATACCAAAGTTCTTTCAAATTGATAAAATTTTGAATCTCATAATTAAATTTTTTATGCGCTTGTGTTGATTTTCTATCTAACTCATAGAAATGAATCTGGAAGAGAAGAATGAATAACAAAGTTTCTGCAGAAAGTAAATCTTCTTCTATTGATCCTCATTGTTAACATACTATTTATACACATTGTGAGTCGATTATTTAACTAACTACACAACTGACATTTTGACAGCAAAGCTAACAGAATTTAACTAACTTGAACCTCCTCCACTAACTTCTTTAGGCTAGACTAAACTACCTCTGCAGTGCACACTCCCTATCATGTACTGGTGCTGTTGCTTCTTCATGCCTTCATCTCAATACTCCCCCTCAAGCTAGAGGCTTAAAGACATTAAACACTCCTTTCTTGCTCAGCAAATGCAAGTGTTGAACACGACCTAACCCCTTGGTAAGAAGATCTGCCTGCTGATCTTTAGTCCCAACATACACTGCTTCCACTATGCCTTCTTTAATCTTATCTTGAATAAAATGACAATCAATATCTATATGCTTTGTTCTCTCATGAAAGATGGGATTATGAGCAATTTGAATAGCAGCCTTGCTATCACTTAAAATTCTCACAGGTTGCTTGACATGAACACCTAGTTCTTCAAATAATCCCAAAAGCCAAACAATTTCTACTACTGCTGCAACCATACTTCTGTACTCAGCTTCCATTGAGCATCTAGAAACTGTGTGATGTTTCTTTGACTTCCATGAAACTAGAGAGCCACCAAACTTGATTGCATAACCAGTCACAAACCTCCTTGTATTTGGACAAGCTGCCCAGTCTGAATCACACCAACATTCAAGTAAATGAGATGAATTAGCTTTCATGTAAATCCCTTGTCCATGTGCTAGTTTTAGATATCTAACTACCCTCAGTGCAACATCCCAATGTGACTGCTTGGGTTGTTACATGAACTGACTTAACAACTGAACAACATAACTATTATCTCGCCTGGTAATTGTGACATACAACAACCTCCAATCAACTTTTGATAAGTAGTTGCATCTTCCAGTAGCACATCCCCTGTGTCTCCTACAACATCACCATATTCTGTTGTTGTTAGTTTCTGATTAGCTTCAATGGGAGTGGCAGCAGGCTTTGCTCCACTTAATCGCAAATCAGAAATAAGTTTAAGTGTGTATTTTCTATGGTTCAAGAATTACACCCTTCTGAGACCTGAGAATCTCTATTCCCAGAAAATACTTGAGAATGCCTAAGTCCTTCATCTTGAACCTCTGATGAAGAATAGTCTTAGCATGATCAATCAAGGAAGCACAGCTGCCAGTAATGAGCATATCATCTACATAAACAAGGATGATCACTATCTCATTATCTTGTGTCATGGTGAACAAAGAATAATCATGAGAGCTTTGAGAGAAACCAGCTGCTAGAAGGGCTTCAGTAAGCTTAACATTCCACTGCCTAGAAGTTTGTTTAAGTTCATATAATGACTTTAGCAAATGACAAACCTTATTCTCCCCCTGTTTTCCAAAACCTTGTGGCAAATCCATATACACTTCCTCATAAAGATCACCTTGTAAGAAGGAATTATACACATCCATTTGAAACATATCCCAACCTTTCGAAGCAGCCAAAGCAATGACAGATCTCACAGTGACTAACTTAGCCACTAGTGAGAATGTGTCGTGATAATCTATCCCCTTTCTTTGGCTATATCCTTTAGCTACTAATCTAGCTTTGTACCTCTCAACTGTGACATCAGCCTTATACTTGATCTTATAGACCCATTTAAGGCCTATAGTATTCCTCCCAGGAGGCAGTGGAACAAGTTCCCAAGTTTGGTTTGCTTCCAGTGCTTCAATCTCCAATTTCATGGCTTCAATCCACTTTGAATCTTGTGCAGCTTCCTTAAAAGTCTTTGGTTCCACAAGCACAGAGAAATTAGCCAAGAAATCTTGATACACAGGTGATTTCTGATCATAGGATACATAATGAGATAGAGGATGTTTACTAGTGTGCTTGGAGGAAACATAACCTTTCAGCCATAAAGGTGCTTTGGTGGTCCTAGAGGATCTTCTAATAGAAGTTGTATCATGATTAGGAATGTCAGCAGCAATTTGATCCTGGCTTAAAACTTGGTCTGTATTGAGGGATTCATAATGCTCTTCTGATGCCTCTTCAGATATTGGAATAACATTTTCACTTGGATGATCTACACTGTCATTATTTGCATCAGCATTAGTAACATCAACATTAGTAACATCAGCACTGTCTATCTCAACATAGGATCCTGATAATTGAGTTAAACCAAAACCAGCTTCACTGACTAGATATAGATCATCAAATTTATAAGACTGGACTGTACACATTGCTTCTGCATCCTTAAAAGGAAACAAATCTTCCCTAAAAGTTACATCCCTACTCAGAAATAGTTGATGACTAATAATGTCTAGCAGAATATAGCCCTTTTGAGTTTCTGAATAACCCAATAAAATAGTAGTCCTTGCTCTTTCAGGAAATTTATCTCCCTTTGGTGTAACAGTTGCATAACATAAACAACCTATCACCCTAAGATGATCCACAGACATCCTCCTATTGTACAA
The DNA here is from genome assembly GCA_035772735.1 of Datura wrightii. Taxonomy (NCBI): domain Eukaryota; kingdom Viridiplantae; phylum Streptophyta; class Magnoliopsida; order Solanales; family Solanaceae; genus Datura; species Datura wrightii. The sequence goes on along the minus strand of JASDFA010000027.1, from coordinate 164,477,152 downwards.
CTTTTGACAGGGAGTTTGACCATCCAATACACTAGATGGTAATCTATTGATTATATAAACAGCAGCTCTTATACACAATCCCAATACTTGATAGGAATATATGCCTGAAATCTCAGGGCCCTTGCTGTATCAAGGATGTGTTTATGTTTTCTCTCCATAACACCATTTTGTTGTGGAGTGTGTACACAACTACTTTGATGTATGATTCCCAATCTGTCAAACAATTTAGTACATTGAGAGTTGAAAAACTCAGTACCATTATCACTCCTAATAACCTTCACCATGACATTAAATTGATTTTAAACCATTGTTAAAAAAAGCTTTAAAGCAACAATAACCTCAGTTTTGAGTTGTATCAAATATACCCAAGTATATCTGCTATAATCATCAACAATGGTTAAGAAGTAATGTTTTCTATGAAAAGTTGTTATTTTATATGGACCCCATAAATCCAAGTGTACAAGATCAAATGGTAAACCTGACTTTGTTATACTACAAGGAAACTTTTGTCTAGCTTGCTTTGCAATGGGACATACAACACACTTATTATTCAAGTAACTACTAGCATCTTTTAAGAATTCTAGTTCCTTCATTGTAGAGAATGAAGGTTTCCAAGCCTCTTATGCCACAAATCAACCTCTTCTGCCCTCTTTATTGTAGCAGCAACATGTATTTGTTTCTCTTCTTGGCCATGTTTCAAGTTCCTTACTGCTTCACTTAGTATGTATAAACCTTCTCTCTCTCTACCAATCCCCTTGATTCTCCCACTTGAGAGATCCTGAAACACACATAGATCAGGGAGAAAAGTGATAGCACAAGATAGTTCCTTGGTTAATTTGGATACAGAGATTAAATTAGACTTAAAATCTGGAACATGAAGAACATTATGTATAATGTCACTTCCAAACAGCCTTATGCTACCATGATGAGTTATATCAGCCTTTTCTCCATTTGGTAATTGCACCTTATCTCTTGATGTTTTTACTGCCTATATAATTTCTTCTAAAAGTCTCAAATTGGCAGTAACATGATGCGTGGCTCCTAAATCTACCACCCAATCACCATAGGAAAGTTTTGACATTAAGCAAGTAGGCATACCTGCCATATTAACCTTCTGATAACAACTGGCATCTTTGTTCAACATTCCAAGGATTTGCTGATACTGCTCCTTAGTGAATAGACTCTCCTTTCCTTCTTATTCTGCAGTCATCTTGTCCTTGTTGGAATTTTCAGGATGGTGAGCAATGGAATTCTCCCTAGAGATATTGTTTACAGCAGTAAACCTTTTCCTGTCCTGCATGTCAAAAGGATAACCTACAATCTTCCAGCACTGCTCCTTTGAATGTCCCTTTTTCTGGAAATGTTCACATATGATGTAAGGCTTCTTTCCTTTATAAGGTTGTCCCCTTCCAATTGATCCTTGATAAGGTTGTTCTCAACTACACTCTATCAACCTGCATTGCTAGTGGATCATGCCTAACAGGCAGCTTAACAACATTGTTCACATTAATCAACTTGTCACTCTCAACTTCTACTATCATGGCATAAGCCTGATTTACAGTTGGTGCTATCGTTTTCAGAAGTATTTTTCTCCTAGTATGATCATATGAATCATTCAGGCCACTCAAAAATTGTAGTAATCTCTGTTCATGAAGATGTTCACCATAATCCTTCAATTTTTCACAACCACAACTAGGAGTGGGCATTATCATGTCATATTCATCCTGCAGTTCCTTCAATTTCGAGAAATAAGCAGAAACAGTGTTTGTACCTTGTGAGAGTGTAGCAATCTCTCTATATAACTGAAAAATCCTCATTCGATTCACCTTGTTGAATCTCTTCTTTAAATCTTCCCACACAACATGTGAGTTTGATCCATACACAATTTCATTCAGAAGATCCTTCGAGACTGAACTCATGATCCATGAGTGCTCTATTGCATCACACTTCTCTCAGAGGTCTTGCAGCTCAGCCTTCTGATCTTCTCTTTTGCAAGTATCATTCACAAATCCTAATTTGCCTTTTTCAAGTAGTACAATCTTCATTGATTTACTCCATAAACCATAGTTTTTATCTCCAGTTAATTGGATTGGAATCGAAAGAGATCCTGGAGTATCCGAAGCTTGAAGATACAAAGCATGATTGTGATCAATAGTCCCCATTTTTCCAGATCGATTTGTTTTAAAAATTTTCTACAGAAAAACTCTCCAGATGTATGCAGATTACACATGCTTTGATACCATGTTGATTTTCTATCTAACTCATAGAAATGAATCTGAAAGAGAAGAATAAATAATAAAGTTTTTGCAGAAAGTAAATCTTCTTCTATTGATCCTCATTGTTAACATGCTATTTATACACATTGTGAGTCAGTTATTTAAATAACTACACAGATGGCATATTGACAACTAAGCTAACAGAATTTAACTAACTTGAACCTCCTCCACTAACTCCTTTAGGCTAGACTAAACTGCCTCTGCAGTGCACACTCCCTATCATGTACTGCTGTTGTTGCTTCTTCATGCCTTCATCTCAATAGCTTGGATATAGAATCGAATATTTTGACCCATTATGTTAATTGTCTTGACTTATTTTGACCCGATATTTAAATGAGTCATTTTAAGTTTAATCTGTTTAATCAATTTAATAACCTAGTCAAAATCAAGCCCGTTAAACTTTGGACGGGTTGAGATGGTTACAAATGAATTACTCCACTTCATTTAGGCACCACTAATTGCAGCAATACTCCTAAAAAATATCTTATTCACACTAGACACCTTCCTTGAAACTTGATATCTTATTCTCCACTTACTATTGTCCATCATATGTATATTATTTGTCATCGAATCATTAACATCTTAACATAATAAATTCCTGGATCGAATATTATTTTTTTTCTAGGACGCTTGCTGCAAGTATCCCAAGATATGTGACGTTGGTAAAAATACATCGGAAAATGGGATCTCGAAATCACGTGAACCTTTACCTTGGATGGAATCATACGATAGTCTCCCGTTCACTGATGATCAACAAAACAAGTCTAATGAAACTAAGGAAGATTGTCATAAATGGAGTAGTGATTCCAACAAGCTTTGTTTCGAGTGCTATGCATGCAAAAAGGGCTATTTGGACAAACAAGATCAAAATTGGGTTACTGCATTGTCAATTTGTGTTTTTAACAGTGTTGTCCTCCTTTCATTTTCTTGTTACTTTTATAGTAAGAATTTCGAGGAGCCTGGTAGGGAAAATGCAAAAAGCAGCAAAGTCCATCCTACTGATGTCTAGCGATGTATGTAACAACTTAAATAGAGATGTTACAATGTGTATCATATGTATGTTTATGTTAAAATTTGTTATTTCTTGGAAATATACATAGTTATCCCTTGAACTTTTAAGAAGATATTTGAACTTTGCAGGGATCTTCTGACTACCTATAGGTAAATATTGAGAACATGTGTCTGGAGGCATGACATTTTAGTTGCCCCTAGAGTCTAAATTTTTAATAGTTTTGAAGAACTGAATGGTCATCCAACACCGTCAATTATAAGGAAGCAAGCACGACTCTCACACATCCAGTTGTAACAAAGAAAGAAAATCTCGCGTACCGAACAATAAATTTATCTTATTCCTATAATGAAATAACATCATAACTGAAATTCTGTAGTAGTCTTGAGAGAGCTCTCAAACTAGAGGGATTGACTAAAATGCACTACCTATGTTAAGTATACATTATCGACATAAATAATTTTTTACTATCTTATTTTCAAAATTTTTAAATATGATATTGTAAGAAAACATACTTATAAATATCTTTACGATGACCTAATGATGTAACAAATTATGTACACTATCGGTATATAAAAATTAAACTCAATACCTTATACAATACTTACTAAAATTCTGCTAGTCAGTAGAAAGAAGAAATATTTGAACTCATTATATAATTTTGTATATAAATTATACGAAATTATCACTTAATTATGGTTAATAATATATATTCTCATTTTGATTTTTAATTGTTAAAATTAAGAAAAATTATATAACTAAGCAAACTTAACTAGCTATTTACAATAATTAGCAAACCTAATTAAAAAATTACAAAAAATAGCAAATTACAGAAAATAGCAAATTATTTTTGTATCAAATTTTCTATATTCTCTTTCCAACTTACTACATTCTCTCTCCAATTACTCTTCTTTTTTCTCTCATTGTAACTGCCCAAAATTAACTACCCTAATTTTTTCTCTTTCAAATCCCCCAAGATTTTCTATGATTATCTCTATCAAAGAAAAAGAAAATTTTCATGAAATCTGTGATTTTTTAAATTTTTTGATTTGATATGGATTAATCGAAATCTCCCTTTCCCTCTCTCTCTCTCTCTCTCTCTCTCTCTCTCTCTCTCACTCTCACTCAGCCATGGCGATATATTTAAAGAATTGAATTGAAAGGGAGAGAGACATTTGAGGCTATTGAGTTTGAGCTTTGAAAGACTTCAAAGGGACTGAATACCACGAGAAGAGATTTTGTAGTTCTGTTCGTCTGCGAGTAATAATGATTATTTTTTTATACAACCAACCACTTGAACAATATCATTTTCATATTAATGATACAATATATAAGTCTCTTCTCCTTTATTCTTTTTTATTTTTTAGATACAACCAACTACTTGAATAATATCGTTTCCATATTAATGATATAATATTAAAATGTATCAATCGATAATAGATTGATACATAAATAACTGTTTTAATTTATTTCTGATACATATATACATTGAACATATTATAATAGTATTGTTGCAGCTCTGTTCGTCTACGAGTAACGACAATTTTTTTATACAACCAACTACTTGAGCAATATTATTTTCATATTAATGATATAATATATCAGTCTTTTCTCTTTTATTTTTTTTGTGGATACAATCAACTACTTGAACAATATTATTTTCATATTAATGATACAATCCTAAAATGTATCAATCAATGATAAACTAATACACAAAGAACTACTTTAATTTATTTCTGATACATATATACATTGAACACATTATAATAGTATTGTCTGTATCAATTTTAAAAATGACAGTTGATGTTTATTAATGATACTTGTGATACATATGAAACATACCCAGTAAGATATCTTTCAATATTTTTTGATACATGCATAAGTATTAATTTCACCAAACCTGCAACAATGATACACCCAAAGAAAAAGAAAATCCCCACGAAATTTGCGAATTTTTGAAGTTTTTGATGTAATATGGATTAATTGTTTAAACTTTCTATATATGGTGAATAAAAAATGAGATCAAAATGGAGAGAGATTTACTCCCATTAAATATACAAGTTTGTTTAATTAGATATTGACTAGGGCTATTATAGAGGAAATTAAAGGTTTGAATTTTTGATATAGTACTCAAGGTTATCATTAATCTGTATCAGAAAATTTTAAAAAATACTACTTTATGTAATTAAGATAAAATATGCTATTTTCTGTAATTATTTATTATGTAGTGCTATTTATGAAAATTTCTCTAAAATTAAAATTATCTAGCTTGGTGAAAATATCGGGAGCTATTACTATTGGTTGGTAGAGTCCTGCAAAAGAAATAATTCTGAAAAAGATTTGGGCTATAGGAAAGAGTAGATGTGATGTTAGTGGTCAAGTCCAGTAAGCTACTTTAAGAGACCTATGTTACTTATCTCTTTCCTCATTTTTAAAATCCTTCACATTTTGCTTCGCCTTGAGATCTCTTTATCAGAATTCTAAGTAAATTCATTTTTATTGTTCAGTAATATAAATTATGCTTCAAGGCACAGATTTAGTTGGTAAAATTCAATTGCATAAACTTCCGCCATAGACACAAGCTAAATAACATGAATTTATGCCTTGGGCACAAGTTTAGTAGGGAACTTGTGCCTATGGGGCAGAAGTTCATGCAATTGAACTTTTGCCTACTAAACTTGTTGCCCCAAGGAATAATTCCATGTTATTGAAGTTGTATCTATGGGTAGAAGTTCAATTATATTGAACTTCTGCCCCAAAGCACAATTTCAATTGCATGAACTTTTGCCCCTTAGGCACAAGTTCATGTTACTTAACTTATGCCTGGTAGACATATATTCATGTTATTGAACTTGTGCTTACGAGAAAATTCAATGACATGAATTTATGCCTATCAGACATAAGTTCATGTTACTTCTGCCCCCCGGACACAAATTTAATAACATGAATTTATGTCTATTAGGCATAAGTTCATGTTACTTAATTTATCCCTGGAGGCATAACCTCTATGAATTTATGTCTTAAGGTATAACTTGGGCAAATACTTATGCTTTGCAGATTTTTTTTAAACCACTAAGAAATTCTTAATGGGATATTTATTTAATTACTAATTAAGACAATAAAATATCTATATACAATTTGAAAAAAAACAACACAGAGGAAGAGGAACAATCCAAAATTTTTCAGACATTTGTTGATATTTCCTATGCTCCTCACTATAGTGCTCCTCTATGACTTTCAAGCTCCCTCGCCTTTCTTCCTCTTCACCGCGCTCCAGATCCACTCGTCGATGATGACACCTACTCCATCTCTGTTGTTAAAGGTGTTTTGGATCCCTTTTTCTGTCACCAAAAGTGTCAAAAGAAAAAATTAAAGATCACAAATCTAAGGTGCAAAAATTAATGACCACCCCAAGATAAGGACATTTATGCGAATGATCCCTTCTTTTATCAAGAAAGTAAAGAATAAAGGCGCCTCTTAATGTTTGCAACCATTAAAAGACATTTAATAATAATGAAGTTAACAATGCACATTTAAAACACCTCATGAAAATTCTGTTTTAAAAAACTCAAACATATAACCTCCAATTTTTGTCCGACAACCTAGCTATTAAGTTTAGTTACTCATACTTTGCATAAAACAATATAAAGATAAAAAAACATGAAATCTTATCATATTTATAAGTTGAAGTCAAAAAGTAGGAAAATTCTTCAATAATAAATGCTTGAAAAGACAAGTAATGAATGTCAATAGTGGAGTTGGTTCTTAAGAAGACAAATCAAAATCAAGAATAAAGATAATTATGTCACAAAACTCTAAAAATAATGTCTTTTTTAAATTCCATAAATTGAAGTAGATACAATTACAAAATTGTCACTATGTATCCGCTCTACAATCGCAGAAAGGACTGCAAAATAAGTTTGCAGTCTGCATTATGGCACATGGACCACAGGGTGGGTCTTCATCTCTAACCCTAGCTACTCTATCTCTCTACGCTCTGGAACTGCGATCGTGGAACTAAAATACGGTTTGCAGATGAGTTTCAGGAGTCCGCAGAGTTGACCATTTGAAAATCCTATTCATAACAGACAGACTAGAATGTGTTCCACGGAGTTGGAATACGGACTGCAACATCTTCCTTCCAACTCTGGTCTTTTTATCACTTTCTGTGGTGGAACCTCCACTTCTACTGACTACAATCTGGTTCTACAAATCATAAATTGGGTCCTTTTTGCCTTTAGTTTTATTTTTCTCCTTTCTGGCTTTTCTAGGTCCATCTACTTGAAACCAATCAAATTTAGGGATGGGAATAAATACTGAAAAAGTCAAAAAACTGAATCTAACCAAATTAATTCGGTATTTCAATTTCAATTTTTCGATTCGGTAATGATTTTTTTTAAAAAAAATCGGTTTTTGATATTGGGGTCCAATTATCCTGTAAATAAATTAATTTCTTAATATATAATAATAATAATAAAACCTAATATATCTTATACGACTACTATTTCCCAATTCCCACACCCAGCCCTAAATCCTAATAAGTAATAACCTGCACCGCTGCTTGAGCCTCATCCTCGCCTCACTCGTCTGTCGTCCGTCGCCATTTTGTCTCGGCCTCTATCTCTCACACAGTCTTACCCTCAGTCTCAGATAGTGCCTCAGCCCGCAGTCGGCCAGTCGCACTCTTCACTCCTCAAGAGGTCACACTCCGCTAGCACCAAGTCGCCACTCCCACAGGTAGCAGTCGGCACTCGTTAGTCACTAGACAGGTAAGTTTTGATTCTCCTCCTTATTATAATATAATGAAATTATATATTATGATTCTCCTCCTTATTTTGCTATGAAGCAATATGCATTAGATCAATGTACTGTGGTCTGTGAATATTAGTCAATATATCTAAAAATCTAAGTCTAAATGTCTAATTAGGAATACTCTAAATTAAAATATGAAAGTCGTATTTGACTTTTGAGTTTTGAGTCCGTGTGGATTGTGGAGTGTGCTGATAGCTTCTACTGACTGCTGCAAGTGTAATATATATGAATTCGTACATATTCTACAACATTGGAAAGCCTCATTGACTGCATTTACAGCTTTCAAAAGAATCTATGAAGAGTGAAAGACTAATTTTATTTACAGCCAAAAATGGCCTCGATCGAGCAAACATAATCACATAGTCTAAAGAATAAACCAAAGAATATAGTACTTTTGAAGTCTCATTTTGTATGCTTAAAATAGACATAAATTTTCAAGTCACGACATTAACATCTTGCAGTTTCTTTATTTAGATAGCTTTTATTTGCATATTGTAAATAAGAGAAGTTGACTCTTTATTTGCATATTGTAAATAAGAGAAGTTGACTCTACGTCTGCATACTAATAGAACAAGTCACCCATTTTTAAAAAAAAAGAACACAGATGTAATAATTATTTCTAATTTTTTCTTAATTTTCATATAGATGGTTGATGAAAGTAGAGTGAGTGATGCTGGTTCAACTAATAATAGCATTGACAATTCACTTGATAGTCAAAATGGGGAGACAAAGAACAGGAAAGAAATGCAACCAAGATCTGATGTTTGGGATCATTTTGATAAGGTAGTTGAAAATGATATTGGTTGAGTGAAGTGCAGGTATTGTAAGAAGAGTTATGCTGCCAATTCAAGTAAAAATGGAATAACATAATTGAAACAACATTTGACAAGCTGCAAGGTATATAAACCTCTCATTGAAACTTCTTCTTAACATAAAATATTCTTTCAATCTAAAAATGCCCCTCTTTGAAAATTTGAACAAGAAGTAGTTAGAAGGCTTTAGTTGAAATGATAATTATGGATGAACTACCATTTAGCTTTGTAGAAAATAAAGGTTTTAAGAAGTTTATGACTAAAGTCAAACCTCTAATTAAAATTCCTTCCCGTAGAACAATAATAAGGGATTGTTATGAAGTTTAAGGTGAATTGAGACAAAATTTGAGGAAGTCTTTTAAAGAAGTACAACAAAGATTTGTCTTATCAGAGACTCATGAACATCATTGCCAAGAATTAATTATATGTGTTTGACTGCTCCTTTTATTGATAGAAATTGGGTGTTGCATAAAAAAATATTAAATCTTTTTTCAATCTTTAGTCATAAGGGTGAGCAAATGACAGAGACTATTAGTAATTGTTTGCTTGATTAGAACTTGGACAAGATATTCTCTATAACTGTTGACACTGCGTCTTCTAATGATGTTACAGTTAAAGAATTGTCTATATAGTTGAATATGTGAGGAACTAATATAATGGGTAAGCATCTTCATGTGAGATGTATGACTCACATACTTAATCTAATTGTACAAGAAGGTTTGAAAGAAATTGATGCTTTTGTCAAACGGGTTCGACAAATGGTGAAGTATGTTAAATCACCCCCGACAAGAATAAGAAACTTTTAGAAATATTATGAAGTTCAAAGGGTGAAATGTGATAAAACATTATCGCTAGATGTGCCTACTAGGTGGAATTTACACCTATTTGATGTTGGGTATAAAACAAAATTTTGAGAAGGCTTTTGATAGGTTTGATCTTTTTTATGAGTTTTTAATACTTATTTTTCTACTAATGTGTATGAAGATGAAAGTGTTGTAGGTCCTCTCGAATGTGATTATTGGCTGAATATAAGGAAGGTGATAAAGTTTCTTGAAAGATTCTAGGAGCTTACAGTAAAGGTTTCAGGTTCACATTATGTTACTTCTAGTGTTCATTTCGAGGATATATGTGAGCTTGATGCATATTTGAATGTGTGTTTAGCAAGTGAAGATCTTAATTTAAGTAAAATGACCGAGCGGATGAAACAAAAGTTGAAGAGGTATTCGGGTTATCCTAAGAAGATGAACAAAATATTTTTATTGCTTATGTGTTGGATCCTATAATAAGTTTGTGTTATGTTAGCTTTGCACTTGAAGATCTATTTCGGAAGGAAATAGAAAAGAAAGTAAATGAAGGAGCGAGTCATTATATGACTTCTTTGTTTGGAGAGTATGTAAGACAATATTAAAAAGAATCTAATCAATCATCTCTATCTAGATCTATTTCATCTCAAAACACATCTGATACATCTAATTCTAGTGCTTCTCTAAGTATGAAAATAAAAGGTTTACTCAAAAAAGATAAAAGGAAGATTGTGAAAGTGGCGGTGCTAAATCAGAGTTGGATAGATACATTAGTGTAGAACGAGAGCCTGATTCTGATGATTTTGATATATTAAGTAGGTGGAGGGTTAGTTCTCCTAGGTTTCATATTTTTTCAGATTTAGCTCGTAATGTGTTGGCTATTCTATTTTTAAGTGTGGCATTAGAATGTGTGTTTAGTACTAGTGGTCGTATTCTTAATTCATTTAGAAGTTCGTTGACTCCTAAATGCGTGTAGCCTCTTGTTTGTGTCCAATATTGGCTTAGAGAAGAAATTAATCCTATTTGTGTTGAGGAAAGTTTGAAGTATCTTGAGAAACTTGAGCTTGGTAAGATTTTATTTTTTTGTATGTGATTTATACTTTTAATGCAATATAGATTAATAGTATACTATTTTTTTATGACATTTGATTAAATTAACTTTAGAGTTGGCAATGAATAGAAGAGAGTCTTGCATTGTAGATATATGATTGCAATTTGGTATAAGTGCCTAGTGGTTAGTTGAATACCTTATTAGTTTAGTCATTGTCTCACTGATGATATCTTTTTGTAATATTATTTTCTTATCTTGAAAGTTATATTCTAATTTTTTATTTTATCTTACTTATTATTAGGTTCAACGTTCAAATTCAATCATGTCTCCTAAAGCTAGTTCACCCGTTTAGGAACACTCTGTGATTGTTCAAAGTAATGAAGAAAGGTGTAAAGTAAGGTGTTTGAGATGTGGGACGATCTTTAATTGTGATCCAAAAAAATATGGTACAAGACATTTATTGAAGCATGTTGAGAGGTTTCTTGAGTCGCTCTCTATTAGGAGTGTAATGTCCCGGAAACTCTAAGACTAGATCCGGGACTTAAAACAAAGAAAACTGGAAATCTGTAGAAATGCCTTAGAATGACCCACCTAACAAGTCGTTATGAGATCCAATGACTCATTAGGTTAGTCGTGGGACGGGGGATTGAGAAATGGAAGAGAGGAGTCAGTGTACTTAATGGAAGGACATCACGATTCGTGGTCAGTCACCATGAGTCATGAGGTGAGTCGTTACTAACTGGATGAGAATTTTATAAGTTGGGGGCAATGTACCTGACGGATGGTGACCACGAGTCATGGTCACCACTAACAAGTCGTTGGGTTGCCCGTGATGAACCCAGGTGACTAGATGACCAGTGCACTTCACGTGTTATGTGACGAGTTGTGGCCACGAGGTATGAGTCATTAGGTCCCTCGTGGTGACTTTAGTGACCTTCAGTTAGTAGACCCAATGAAAGGTCCCAATGAGTCGTGGTCTCAACCAACGACTCCTTGAGTGACCCGTTGGGACCCTGTCGACCAGATTTCAGATTTTAACCCAGGGTTATTTTTGTAATATCCTACCTATTTAATCCCTAAACTGTCATCTTAGGTAAAATTTCAGAGATATTAGAGGGATTAAATGGTTTTTTCCCTTATTCTCCACGTAAACTTTTAGAAACCGATCGTATTTCCTCTCAAGAACTCTCAGGAAAGACTAGGGCTTTACACCCATTATAGAAAATCCAAGCTTCCTTCTCCAAGGAAATTCAACTTAGGTTTGTGGGAATTCAACAAGGGGATTGTTCTTCCCTTGTGTCCCCTAAAACTCTTCCTCAGTTCACTATCAATTCTAGCCCTGAATTTTTGATTGTGAAGATATTTCTATCAGACCTTGTTTAATTCATGAGGAATATTATTCTATGCTAATTTTTGATGTTTTCCACTAATTTGTAATTAGAATGATGTTTGTTCTGTTGAATGTGAATTTTAGCCCTAACCCTTGAAAACTAGAATCCTGCATAAGTATTGAATTCTCAAAATTTCTTGAATCTTTCAGAGTTAGGGGTTTCTATAATAGTTGTAGGTGTTAGAAACTCAATCAAATATATGTTAGAAAATTTCAGTCAGAAAGTTTATATATTCAGAAATGTCATCCTAGTCTCAGTCAGATTTTTAGCAACCTCCAGGTTGACTAGAATAATGTCAGCTGATTAGTTTGACTATAAAAATTTCTAAGGTATCAGTATCACCTCCCAGTTATCAGAATAAAATCTAGAACTTAGTGTATAGGTATACAAGACATCCACGACACTTAGACAGATAGCTATGACTAGCCCTAGGACCCCAATCAGATGATAGTTTGTTCTTAGACGGTTACGACGCTTCTAGATAAGCAGCTCTGACCAGTCTAAAATTTAGTTTCAGAATCTAGTCCGATAAGACTCTCAGGGTACCTTCAGTTATATATCCCTTACTAAATTGGACCCCAGTTTTGAGCTATTAGCTTAGTATTCAGTTTAGATATTTTAGTGGGAGCAGGACTTAGCCCCGAGCAGACCAAGGTTCCAGCGCACCCAGGTTCCCCGAACTACGTTGCTAGTGTAGGTTACAACATTTATTAGCCTGATTGGCCTCAAGACTTTTGTGATCACCCAGTTCATGCCTCTATACCCTAACAAGGTATATTGGGTCCTACAGGTGGGACGTATACATCGGACTCCACGTCTAACTCACGTGGTTATATGTCAGTCATAGACTTTCCCATTAGTCAGCTCAATCTAGTCTCAGAATAAGCAGTTCAGTTCACTTTCAACTCTATCAGTTTAGATCAGTTCTGTACAGTATTTCAGACTCAGAACTTTCAGACTTAGGGTATGTCTTTGACCTTTAGACAGGGTCATCTCGGCCATCTCAGTTTATTATAGTTATTCAGCTCAGTATATCAGTTGGTAATTGCTTTTCATTTTTTAAGTTCAGTCTTTTATATTTAGTTATGTTTTTTCCTTCTTACTCAGTACATTCAAAGTACTGACACATACTTTTATGTTGTACCCTTTCATGATACAGCCGCAAGTTCTCAGACCCAGCGCGTTAACCGACTTTGTTCAGATCTCTCTCTCTCTCAGTAACAGAAGTGTGAGTCCTCATCTTTCGAGGACGTTATTTCATTATTTCAGTTTTCCTTTATTACTTTCAGTTAGACTTAGAGTTAGCTGGGGGCTTGTCCCAGCAACTCCTCAGTTAGATGGCTTTCAGACACAGACGTGGTTTCAGACTATCACTACTGTTCAGATGTTTTACACTTTATGATTCAGACTTAATTTAATAAATGTTTTATGTTATTATTTCAAAGCTTCTGCTATGTGCGTTTTACTCAGAATACCAGTGTATGATAGACCAGGGGTTGACTTGGGGTTACTTGTGACTCCGAGTACCATGCTCCATCCAGGCTGTAGACTCAAAACGTGACAAACTTGGTAGCAGAGCTCTTGGTTTAGGGTATCCTCGGATGTCTGAAAGCCGCATCGAGTAGTGTCTTCTTTATGGGTGTGAAGCTCACCACACTTATGACTGGGAGACTATGAGATGTCATTAGGAAACTTCCCTTTATTTTATACTCTTTATCATGCGTTGAAATTCAGTTTCAAAATTCATTCTCCTAACTCGTGCTCTGATTTATTTCAGTGAATTATGTCTCTGCAATGCGGTAACGGAAGGAGGGTCGGTAATGCTCAGCGACTTGCTTCACCAGCCCCGGCAGCCCCTCAAGATGACTCAGTTATCTATCACCGAATTTAGAGCGGCCATTCAACTGCTTGCACAAACTGTGACCAACCAGGTGAACCAGTAGGTGGTGACGATGAACACTAAAGGGTACGCAGCAACTGCTAGGGTGCGGATTTACCCGTATGAACCCCCCATCTTTTTAGGGATCCAAAGTAGGGGAGGACCCCCAAGATTTTGTAGACGAGATTAAGAAGATTACCTGCATAATGGGTGTCAGCTCCTCTGAGAATGCTAACCTGGCTGCCTACCAGCTAAAACGGGTAGCCCAGGTCTGGTATGAGCAGTGGAGAGAGGGGCGGCCCATGAGAGCAGGACCGGTGGAGTGGGAGGAGTTCAACATAGCCTTCCTAGACAGATTTTTCCCGAGGGAGCTCAGAGAAGCCAAGGTAGCGGAGTTTATGAACTTGAGGCAGGGGAATAGAACAGTGGAGGAATATGCTCTAGAGTTTACCAGGTTGTCGAAATATGCTCCAGAGATGGTAGCTGAACCAAGGGCTCGCATGCTGAAGTTCGTGAATGGGGTGTCAAACCTGGTCCTCAAAGAGTGCAGGACCACAATGCTGATCCAGGATATTGACCTCTCCAGCCTGATTGTCTATGCCCAGCAGATTGAGACCGAAAAAATAAGGGACATGGAGAGAAAGAATAAGTGGGCAATGACTGGTCGGTTAGATCATGGTCATCAGAGGTCAGGTGGTAACAACGGCCCATAGAAGCAACAACAGCAGAGAGCCCCAGCACCCATCTCAGCTAGTGCCCTAACCTTCCGGTCCCGCCAGGATCAAAGGGGTGGAGTATTTGGCTCTCAATCTCAGAGCTACAATGCCGGGAACAAATATCCATCTTACCGTAAGTGCGATAAGAATCACCCGGGAGAGTGTCTTCAGGGTCGAGAGGGCTGTTTTGGTTGTGGGCATCTTGATCATCGGCTTAAAGATTTCCTGTCAGCAGGACAGGGGAGAGCTCAATCCACAACATCATTAGCTCCAGCAGGCCGACCAGCTCAGCAGGCCAACACGTCAGGTATGGATGGCGGTCAGTGCCAAAACTGTTTTTATGCATTGTCTTCTTGTCAGGATCAGGAGAGCTCACCTGACGTAGTCACTGGTATGTTATGCCTCTTTCATCTAGACGTGTATGCCCTCCTAGATCCAGGAGCCACCCTTTTGTTCGTGACTCCCTATGTAGTAGTCCAGTTCAATGTCAGTCCAGAGGTCCTCTCAGAACCATTGTCAGTCTCCACCCTTGTTGGCGAGTCAGTTAGAGCTAGTCGGGTGTATAGAAACTGCCCAGTCTCCGTACTGAATAAAGTCATTCCAACTAATCTCGTAGAGTTAGACATGGTCGATTTTGACCATATCCTAGGCATGGATTGGTTACACTCCAGTTATGCCTCAGTTGACTACAGAAATAGAGTTGTCAAGTTTCAGTTTCCTAATGAGCCAGTGTTAGAATGGAGGGGCAGTAGTTCGCGCCTAAGGGTTGGTTTATTTCCTACCTTAAGGCCCAGAAACTCATTTCCAAGGGATGTATTTATCATCTGGTTCAGGTCAAAGATTCCAACTCTGAGACCCCAACCATCTAGTCAGTTTCAGTGGTCAGCGAGTTCCCAGATGTATTTCCTGAGGATCTTCCTGGATTTCCCCCTAAACGGGAAATATACTTCGGAATATACCTTCTCCCAGGTACCCAGCCCATATCCATCCCTCCTTATAGAATGGCTCCAACTGAGCTTAAGAAGTTGAAAGAGCAGCTAAAATATATTCTTGACAAAGGTTTTATCAGACCCAACATCTCCCCCTGGGGTGCTCCAGTACTATTTGTGCGTAAGAAAGATGGTACCCTCAGAATGTGCATAGATTACCATCAAATGAACAAGGTCATAGTCAAGAACAGGTATCCCCTACCCAGAATTAATGACCTATTTGACGAACATCAAGGAGCCAGTTGTTTCTCAAAGATAGATCTCAGGTCGAAGTACCATCAACTATGGGTCAGAGAGTGTGACATACCGAAAATAGCATTCAAAACTCGGTATGGTCACTACGAGTTTGTGGTGATGTCCTTAGAGTTAACAAATGGCCCCGCAGCCTTCATGGACTTGATGAACAGAGTCTTCAAGAAGTATCTAGATGTGTTCGTCATTGTATTTATCAACGACATTCTGGAATACTCCAGAAATGAGGAAGAGCATGCTAACCACCTGAGATTTGTATTATATACACTCAAAGATCGCCAGTTGTTCGCCAAGTTCAGCAAGTGCGAATTTTGGTTAAAGTCCGTGACTTTCTTGGGTCATGTGGTCTCGAGTGAGGGAATAACATATAAATCCTCACAAGATAGCAGTAGTGAAAGATTGGCCCAGACCTACCTCCCCAACCGAAATCAGGAGTTTCTTGGGCCTAGCGGGTTATTATTGATGGTTTGTGGAAGGCTTCTCCTCTATAGCATCTCCTCTGACTAAGTTAACGCAGAAGAAAGTGAAATTCTAGTGGTTGGATGTGTGTGATAAAAGTTTCCAGGTGTTGAAGACTCGACTCACTATCGCTCCAATTTTGACCTTGCCAGAAGGAACAGATGGGTTGGTTGTCTATTGTGATGCTTCCAGAGTTGGACTCGATTGCGTTCTGATGCAGCGGGGTAAGGTGATAGCCGATGCCTCCAGACAGCTCAAAGTTCATGAGAAGAACTATCCAACTCATGACTTAGAGTTGGCAGCGGTAGTGTTTGCGCTGAAAATATGGAGACATTACCTATATGGGGCTCATGTGGATGTGTTCACAGATCACAAGAGCCTTCAGTATGTGTTCAATCAGAAGGACCTAAATCTTCGTTAGAGAAGGTGGTTGGAGCTATTGAAAGACTACGACATGAGTGTGCTGTATTACCCGGGCAAAGCCAATGTGGTGGTTGATGCCCTAAGCAGATTGTCTTTGGGGACCGTAGCTCATGTTGAAGAGGACAAGAAGGAAATGGTAAGGGATATTCACATACTAGCCCGGTTGGGAGTACAGTTGGTGGATTCAGCTGAGGGTGGAGTAGTAATGCAGAGCGGGTTAAATTCTTCATTAGTTGTGGAAGTTAAGTCCAGACAGGATAAAGATCCCATCTTACTCAAGCTTAAGGAAGCAGTTCTCAGAAAAGAAATAGAAGCTTTCTCCAAAGGGGGAGATGGGGTGCTCCATTACCAGGGCAGATTGTATGTACTGGATACCGGTGAGTTAAGACAGCAGATATTGGCTGAAGCGCACAGTTCTAGATATTCCACCCACCCTGGTGCTACCAAAATGTACCATGATTTATGGGATATTTACTGGTGGGATGACATGAAAAGAGATATTGCTGAATTTGTAGCCAAGTGCCCGAACTGCCCACAAGTTAAAGTAGAACACCAGAGACTAGGAAGCATGACTCAGGATATCAGCTTACCCACATGGAAGTGGATAGAAGTGAAAATGAACTTCATTACGGGTCTACCTCGGACTCGTCGACAACATGATTCAATCTAGGTGATAGTAGAATGGATGACTAAGTCAACACACTTCCTCCTAATCAAAACCACAGATTTAGCTGAGAACTATGCTAGACTTTATATATGGGAGTTAGTCAGACTTCATGGGGTTCCTTTATCTATCATTTCAGACAGAGGTACCCAATTCACCTCTCATGTCTGGAAGCCTTTACAGAAGGGACTGGGCACCCAGGTCAAGCTCAGCACAGGTTTTTACCCGCAGACAAATGGACAAGCTGAGAAGACCATTTAGACCCTATAAGATATGTTGAGAGCGTGCGCGATCAATTTTAAGGGAAATTGGGGTGGCCATTTGCCTATTACCGAGTTTGCGTACAACAACAGCTACCACTCTAGCATTCAAATGGCACCGTTTGAGGCATTATATGGTATGAGGTGTAGATCTCCTATAGGATGGTTTGAGGTTGGTGAAGCTACCTTGATAGGGCCAGACTGAGTTCACGAGGCAATGTAGAAAGTTCAACTCGTCCGAGAAAGATTGAAAACAACTTAGAGCCGCCAGAGATCTTATGGCAATGTAAGGAGAAAAGAGTTGGAGTTTTCAGTTGATGACTGGGTTTATTTGAATATTTTTCCCATGAAGGGGGTGATGAGATTTGGGAAGAAAGGAAAACTAAGTCCCAGGTATATGGGACCCTATAGAATTTTGAGGTGTATTGGCAATGTATCCTATGAGCTAGAATTACCTTCAGAATTAGCAGTTGTGCACTAAGTATTCCATGTGTCTTTATTGAAGAAGTGCATTGGTGATCCAACTTCAGTTGTTCCGTTAGAAAGTGTGGAGGTGAAGGATAGTCTCTCTTACGAAGAAGTCCCAGTCTAGATTCTTTACCATTAGGTTTGTAAGTTGAGCAATAAAGAAGTAGCTTCAGTCAAAGTCTTATGGAGGAATCAGCAGGTTGGAGGAGCTACGTGGGAGGCCAAAGCAGATATGATGGCCAGATACCCATACTTGTTCCCTTCCAGCTCAACTTCAGTTTAACGTACCAATTTCCTCCCTAAAACTCTATCCAATTTGTGTGTTATAGTTTCTTTCATATGATTGATCATGAGCATGATTAGTGAATTCAGTTCGGAGGTAGTCATTTTGTTAGTTTTCAGCTTTTACGGTTAGTATTTGAGCATAGTGATTGCAATTCTCTACTTTTCTGGGTGTTTTACAACATTCGAGGACGAATGTTTCCAAGGGGGAGATATTGTATTGCCCCGGAAACTCAAAGAATAGATCCATGACTTAAACAGAGAAAACTGAAAATCTACAGAAATGCCTCAGAACGACCCACCTAACGAGTCTTTATGAGATCCAACGACTCGTTAGGTCAGTCATGGGAAGGGGGATTGAGAAATGTAAGGGAGGAGTCAGTGTACTTAACGGAAGGACATAACGATTCGTGGTCATTCACCACGAGTCATGAGGTGAGTCATTACTAGTTGGATGAGAATTTTCTAAGTTTGAGGTAGTGTACTTGACGGATGGTGACCACGACTCGTGGTCACCACTAACGAGTCATTGGGTTGCTCGTGATGAACTGTCACGCCTCGAGCCTACACCCTAGACGTAACGCGGTACTTGAAGCCATAAGTGACCCCAAGTCAACCCCTGGTCTATCATACACTAACATTCTGAGTAAACATGCACACCGGAACTTATAAATAACAGCTTTATCATTTTAGGAAAAACGTAAAGAAAACTGAAAGTAACATTTATATATCTGAAATTTAATTTTGAAAGAAAAGTCTAGTCTGAAAGCCAACTACTGAGGAGTTGCTGGGACAGGTCCCCAACTAACTCTAAGTCTAAACAAAACCATAACTAAATGAAATAAATAAACAAGGCCCTCGAATGATGAGGACTCACACTCTGATCTTGCTGAAGTGGAATGCTCTAAAACTGAAGTAATTATCTATGCTGGACTTGAGAACCTGCAGCTGTATCATGAAATGATACAGCATGAAAAGCTTGCGTCAGTACTTTAAATGTACTGAGTAAGTGGGAGAAACATACTGAATGCAAAATCTGAACTGAAAATGACACGCCATGACCAACAAGTAAACTGAATTGTGCTACTAATATAATCTGACATGGTCAAGATGACCCTGTCTGATGGTCGAGGACATGCCCTAAGTCTGGAACACTGAATCTGCGAAACTGTTCTAAACTGAGCTGCTTATTCTGATATGGGACTGGACTGACTAGTGGGAGAGTCTTTAACCGACATTTAACTACGTGAGCTAGACGTGGAGTCCGATGTATACACCCCACTGGTAGGACCCAATATACCTCCCCAAGGTATAAAGGCATGAACTGAGTGATCACAAAATATATCTAGGGCCAATCAGGCCAAGTAATACTGAAACCTATGCTGACAATGTAGTTTTGGGAACCTAGGTGCGTTGGTACCCCGACTCGCTTGGTGCTAAGTTCTGCTCCCACTGGAAATCTAAACTGATCTACTAAGCTGATAGCTCGAAACTGGGGCCCAAGACTAGTCAGGGACGAATCACTGCTTGTACCTTGAGAGCCTTATTGGACCAGATTCTGAAACTGGGTTCTAAGATTAGTCAGAGCTGCTTATCTAGAAGCGTCGTAACCGTCTACAGAATAATTAATAACTGAATGGGGGTCATGGGGCTGGTTAGAGATATAACTAAATGTTATGACCGCCTAATGGACCAAATAACTGAAATCTGAATCTAAGTCTGAAAACTGGGAGGCACCACTAAAACCTCGAAAATAAACTAGACAACACTGAGGTTGCTAAAATCTGACTGAAGCTAGACTGATATGATTATGACTAAGACCAGACTGATAGAGTTTTGTGTTCTAACTAACTGAATTTCTAAGCAGCTAATAGAAAGCTCATTCATGCCGACAACACGGACAAATTCATACCATAAGGAAATTTTAAGAATTTGGGAATTTCATTCAACAGAGCCAAAAGTCATTCTTATTCATGGGATATATACTCAGCATATATAAATATATAGGAAATTCTAGAAAAATTCAGCCCATAGCATTCTTCATTCACTAAAGAAAATTTAATAAGCAAAATTAATAACTCGAAAGTTAGGGCTTAGATTCACTTATGTATAAACACTGACAATTTGATAAGAATTTATCGGGATCATATCAACAATATACAAGAACATCGTTCTAAGTGAAATCGACAATAATAACCATGAAACCTTTTCATACTCAAAAATTTCAGGGCTTAAAATTGATAGAAGAAATTGAGGAGGGCCTTGGGGACGCAAGGGAAGGACAATCCCCTTGCTAAAACCCCACATACCTGATGAAGACCTGTCACGCCCCGCCTGGGGGGTATGACTGGCACCTGGTGCCCTATTGGGACCTAAACTGCTAGACTGCTGAGCCTAAGCACTTCTGGTGCCTGGCTGGCTCTAACTTTGGATTCAAGGAAACGACGGCTATATAACGGTGGTAAATACAGCCTCCGACCGACTAGGCCTATAGCCACCTGTACTATAACATCAGCTAGCCAGAATCACATTCATATAGGGGAACCTATGCAGGCCGACAAGGCCACCATGCTGTCTAGTTAACTCTAAATCAATATAACAAATGCTGAACAGCTACGTGACCAGCAAGGTCACCACTACTGACTGGATAAGGCCTCACACGGCCAACATAAACAACTAAACATACGCACGGCCCCACACGACCGGCATAACTAACCACAGGAAAATATATACAGACTGCAAGCCTCTAAGAATACTGATAAGATGGTCGGGACAGTGCCCCGACCTACCCATACTGTACAAAAAAAGAAAAGGGATAAACCTCTAGCTATCTAGCTCTGGATGACTGGAGCTGATGACCCTGTGAGCTGGTTGGAATCACGAGGTATCGGCTCCTCATCTATGAGTACCTGCAGGCAAGTAATGCAGCGCCCCCAACGGGCGTCAGTATCACTGGTACTGAGTATGTAAAACAACAACTGAAAAATATCTGAAAACAACAATACAACTGATGGAACTGAAATAGAAAGGAATAGACTAAACTGACCGAAAATGTAAAGTTAAGCCTACTCTCCACTATGCTGGAAGGAGTAGGAGTCATACCTGGAAATGTGTCGCTCTATTATCGATCTTCTCATATCTAGCGTAACATGGCATAACATAACATAACATAGCATAGCTCACACAAACCTTACCCGGCCCCCATAAGCTGGGAGGTACAATCAACACGCAATCTATACCCCTACCCCGGTCGTCCTATCTCCTATAATAACTATAAGCATCCTGCCGATCACCTGGGTATGAACTTGGGCTCGCTGAGCCCCTGACTATAACTGTACTTGAGTCCGGAGGACTCCTAAATCAACACCCCGGGCATACCCGCTCGACGGGGGTGTATAAAGGCCAACCAAGGCACAATATGGGGAAACCGACATCCCATCTTTGTCCCCTGTGGGACGGCATGCCACTCCATAGAGTGACGTATCCTCGCCCTCTGGTGGACGAGTCGATACAGCTATTAACCCTGGGGCGGTCATGAATGCTAGGTAATCCACCCCAAGACAATACAGTGGTCTCAACTAGTAATACTAACTGCGTAAACCACATGCTGAAGTTAGTGATGATAATGTATCTGTACATACTATATGTTGAACTAGTGATAGTGGTATGTATGTATTTAATACATGCTGAGACTGATAATGGTATATGTATATAATCTTCTGTCATACTGTGCTGAGTCTAATGTTGAACAAGATATAGTTTTTCTGCTGGGAATCATGCTGTATAACTGAGTTTCATAGTAACGTGATTTACTATTTCTAATACGCTTTCTAAACTTCATTTTAATCTACCATTCTACTTCTGAGATACCTTACAGATACTTATATTGCTTTACTAAGTTTCAACTGAACACGATAATATCCTAACATACTTTACTAAATCACATACTGGGCATGTTGTACAGTTCCTAGCACTTTGTATTAGAATTTATATCGTGCTATAAAGTTTCACGCTATACATAACATGATGCTTCCAATATCGTACTAATATTCATACTAAACATAACACACGACTTCTGAAACAGTCTACTGGCCTTTGAACTATCTTACTATACCGAGACTACTAACTTGCCGAGGGAACTAGCTTTACATACCTTCACTTCTGATTTTCCGACTAACTGGCGTAGTTCGGTCAGTATTTTCGCTATTTCTCCCAACTGCATCCATATATATATCAATTAGGACTAAATACACTAATATTCTGGAAGAAGATAACATTTTTAATATATATATATATATATAGCCAAAACTTTGGCTTATTGAAAAGCGGTCGAAAACTCACTATTTCTCGGAAGTCCAGAAGGGAGAAATACTCACTTTAGGGCTAGGAGTATATTGACACTAATTTGGAGCAATTCCACTTACCTTAGTTCGGTAGCACGACGATTCGCCGATCGAATTTCACGAAACTAAATTCGTAGGAGTGCTCCTTGCTGCTTAATACCTCGGTATCTGGAGTAAATTTGAGTTTAGATTGTGTTTGACAGCGTAATCGGATGAATATATATCGTAAACCTTCATTCCTCTCTGTTCTCTGTCGTGTTCTCTGGAAATTATAAGTTAAATGAAATAAAAAACCAAAGTTTGGAGGCTTTTATACTTGGGGCTGCACCTCACCTCCATGACACGCTGTGTAACGCGGAGCCTAGCCTCTGTGACACACTGTGTATTGCGGAGGTGAGCCTCCGTGACACTCTGGCCAGCGCGGAGGGGGTCTTCCAGCCTTCTCTTGCGATGGTTCGATGTGTCACTTATCCGGTCTTTTTGGGCCTTTTCCTAGCATGTATGGCATTCAAAAACTCTTAACTAAAAAGCGAATAGGCCATCTACATGTCGAGAATTTACGGGGTGTAACAAGAACCCATGAAAATCTTGAGAAATTGAGGAGAAGAAAACTGCCCTAGTTCTTGCTCTGAGAATTCTTGAGTGAACTTACGGTCTCTTTTTCTGAGTGCTTGAGTGGGGAATGAGGAAAAGGACCCATTACCTCCACTAAAACGTTTGAAATCGAAGTCAAAATGATGTGGTTTAATGCTTTGGATAATAGAAAATTACTAAATAACCCTTGGAAATTCGCTGCGAAAAACTGTCAAGTGCCCCTAACGGGTGACCTAATGACTCGTTACCAGGTCCAACGAGCTGTTCGATCCTCTCATCAAGTTCATTGGAAATTCTGTACTAATCCCTGATGGGAACATGACGAGTCGTCATGACTAGGAACGACTCGTCGTGTCATCCATCAGGTACACTGGTAAGAAGGCAAGAAAGGACTGGAAACGAAGGACCTGACGAGTCGTTACTATTGATGACAACTCGTAGTGACCTTCCGTTGTGTACATTGTCTACTTCTCAAATTCTAAAACTCCGTCTTGGCAACTGGTGACTTAACGAGTAGTGCAGCCTGACAATGACTCGTGGGGTCATCGTTGGGAACTACTAACTCATCATCTAGGCATCCTTCTCACGGTTGACCTGACGAGTCATTGGGTCACTTAAAGACCCGTCAGGTTGGTCGTTCTGCAACTTTTCTACAGATTTCCAAATTTTCTAAATTAAGTCCTGGATATTGATTTTAAGTTTTCGGGGCATTACATGAACCCAGGTGACCAGATGGCCAGTTCACTTCACGGGTTGTGTGATGAGTCATGGCCACGAGGGACGAGTCGTTAGGTCCCTCGTGGTGAATTCAGAGACCTTCAGTCAGTAGATTCAACGAGAGGTCCCAACAAATCATGGTCTCAACAATCGACTCGTTGAGTGACCCGTTGGGACCTCGTAGACCAGATTTCATATTTTAGCCTAGGGTTATTTTTGTAATCTCCTACCTATTTAATCCCTAAACTATGTTTTCTTAGGTAAAATTTCAAAGATATTAGAGGAATTGAATGATTTTTCCCCTCATTCTCCACGCAAACTTTTAGAAACCGATCGTATTTCCTCTCAAGAACTCTCAAGCAAGACCACGGCGTTACACCCATTACAGAAAATCCAAGCTTCCTTTTCCAAGGAAATTCAACTCAGGTATGTGGGAATTCAACAAGGGGATTTTTCTTTCCTTGTGTCCCCTAAAACTCTTCCTCAGTTCATTATCAGTTCTAGCCCTGAATTTTCGATTGTGAATATATTTCTATTAGATCTTGTTTAATTCTTGAGAAATATTATTCTATGCTAATTTTTTATGCTTTCCACCAATTTGTAATTAGAATGATGTTTGTTCCATTGAATGTGAATTTTAGCCCTAACTCTTGAAAACAAAAATTAGAATCCTGCATAAGTATTGAATTCTCAAAATTTCTTGAATCTTTCAGAGTTAGGGGTTTCTATAATAGTTTTAGGTGTTAGAAACTCAGTCAAATATATGTTAGACAATTTCAGTTAGAAAGTTTATATACTCAGAAATGTCAGCCTAGTCTCAATCAGATTTTTAGCAACCTCCGGTTGACCAGAATAATGTCAGCTGATCAGTTTGACTACAGAAATTTCTGAGGTGTTAGTATCACCTCCCAGTTATCAGAATCAGATCCAGAACTTAGTGTATAGGTCCACAAGGTGGTCATGAAACTTATCTAGATAGCTCTGACTAGTCCTAGGACCATAATCAGATGACAGTTTGTTCTTAGACAGTTACGATGCTTCTAGATAAACAGCTCTGGCCAGTCTAGAATTCAGTTTCAGAATCTAGTCCGATAAGACTCTCACAGTACCTTCAGTTATATATCCCCTACTAGTCTTGCACAACAGTTTTGATCTATCAGCTTAGTATTCAGTTTAGGTGTTTCAGTGGGAGCAAAACTTAGCATCGAGCAGATCGGGGTTCCAGCGCACCGAGGTTTCTAAAACTACGTTGCCTGCGTAGGTTACAATATTTATTAGCCTGATTGACCCTAGACTTTTGTGATCACCCAGTTCATGCCTCTATACCTTGATAAGGTATATTGGGTCCTACCGGTGGGGCGTATACATCGAACTCCACGTCTAACTCATGTGGTTATATGTCGGTTATAGACTCTCCCACTAGTCAGCTCAGTCCAGTTTTAGAATAAGCAGTTCAGTTCAGTTTCAGTCTATCAGTTTAGATCAGTTCAATACAGTATTTTAGACTCAGAACTTTCAGACATAGGACATGTCTTTGACCATTAGATAGGGTCATCTCGGCCATCTCAGTTTTTTACAGTTATTCAGCTCAGTATATCAGTTGGTCATTGCTTGTCATTTTTTTAGTTTAGTCTTTTATATTCAGTTATTTTTTCTCTTGCTTACTTAGTACATTCAAATTACTGACGCATACTTTTATGCTATATCATTTCATGATACAACTGCAGGTTTTCAGACCCAACACTGTTAGCCGACTTTGTTCAGATCTCTCTCTCTCAGTAGCAGAAGTGTGATTCCTCATATTTCGAGGATGTTATTTCATTATTTCATTTTTCCTTTATTACTTTCAGTTATACTTAGAGTTAGCTGGGGGCTTGTCCCAACAACTCCTCAGTTAGATGACTTTTAGACGCAGACGTGGTTTTCAGACTATCAGTATTGTTCAGATGTTTTACACTTTATGATTCGAACTTAATTTCATAAATGTTTTATGTTATTATTTCAAATCTTCCGCTATGTATGTTTTACTCAGAATACCAGTGTATGATAGACCAGGGGTTGGCTTGGGTTACTTGTGACTCCAAGTACCGTGTTCCATTCAGGGTGTAGACTCGGGGTGGTGACAAGGAGAGTTGCCTTCCTATTTAAGCTTATGGTTAAATGTGGTGTTTTGGTAGTTTTAAGACTTAATATATGATTGATACAATTTTCTAGTGTTGTGTTTGATGATGGATTTAAGATGTAGTGCGTGAATTGTGACACCGATTATGCAAATGCTTTCTATTTGGTTGAATTTGATATTTTTGTGATTTAAGACTTAATATGTGATTGCTAATTGCTACTATTTTTAGTGTTGTGTTTAGTGATGGATTTAACATGCAGTTTTTTTTTGAAAATTGTCATAAATGATCACGATTTGAAATTTAATTACGTATTGTAGCTATATTTTGTCTAATTACAATTTCTAGCTAATCTGTAGTTTTTCACGCGTGTATATAGTGTATGTATATGGATGTATCAACGAATATAGTTGCCTTTTTAAAGCTAAAAGTTAAAGCATTAATTTATTTAAAATAGTAAATGAGAAAATATAGCGTGAATCATGTGAAGCGATCTAAACTAATAAGAAATAAAATGGGAGTCTTTAGTTACCATAATTAAAGGATAGAATTTCATTCTTCAGTACTTCTACTCAAAAACAGAGCAAAAAATCTAGAATCAAATCAAATCTTCGATACGATTTTTGTCAATACTGGAGTAAATTGATTCATTCTTCATCCTTCATTTAATTTGGAAGATTCAGAAAGTTATTTCAGAAATAAACTTATTGCGTAGATTGTATTAATCTTCATCAGTTCGTCTTCCCAAAGATTTTTTGATTTCAGAAATAAACTCATTATGTAGATTGTATTGCTCTTCATCAGTTCATCTGCCCAAAGAATTTTTTCTTTATTGCAAATACATCAATCAGATCCACCTTGTGGCGAATTGAAACAGGTAATATAATAATGTCAAGTATTACATTTTTTATTCTTCATTTTGGGCACTAAAATGATGAAAATAGTTATGTGGATTACTATATATATGGGGTCATGTTCAAAGAGTACGCTTCCTATTCTGATATAGTTGTTGCAAATTCGAAACAGCTAGAAATCAACAACACTCTCAAATCAATAAAAATCAAATACATTGTAGAAGATAGATGTATGCCTATAGAAATATACAACAACATGGGTGTTAGGGTGTATATGGAACTGAAGAAAGAGAGTATAAAATTCGAGATTTATCCATTGTGTATAACTACGACTGATAATCCAAATGGACACTCTGTATTAGGATACAACTTAATACAATGTGATATGAACTAAATTAGACACACAAACGCTATATTTGGAGGAGATAATGTTGATACACTGGCATTGGAACCATAGACTTTTGTTGAACCACTTGAAGTAATCAAATGGGGTAAATTTAAGATTATCTCGAATAAAAATTAAAAAAAATATAATAGTAGGGAAATCATACAGGGATAAAACAACCATAAAGGTTGTGTTGACGCAATATGCAATTGATTGACAGTTTCAATTCAAGGTTTTTAGGTCGAATGCTCTCAGGTTAGTTTATTTTTATAGTGTGAACTTACAATAGCTAGATATAATTAGTAGTGTATCGATGTTCGAGTATAATAATAAATAATTAATATTTCTATATTTATAAATTAATTGTGAATGTATTTTATTTATAAATACAATTACTGCCTTGTATGTGTATCAGAATAATGTGAATGAATTTTTAAGGCATCGAGTACAAAAAAGACTAAACTGTTCACAGTGAAAGAATTTCTTGATATGCATAATTTTCAATTGAAAGATAAGGTGTATTCACAATGTCAAGCAAATTCTGGATTGATAGTGGGTAATGTTAAATCGATGTATGAAATCTTAAAAGAAAATAAGCCCCAAATGACATAAGAGATGATATGAAACTTGATATTGATACTGTGGATGTGAGGTTCATAAAGGCTTGGCGTTTTAAAGAGAAGGCTATGATGTTTCTGAGAGGTGGACCAACTGATTCACACAAGAAACTGGTGGGGTACCTATATATCTTGGATATAACATATCCTGGTTCATACATCAAAATAAAAAAATTGCCTGAAAATGAGTTCATGTATCTATTGTATCACTATATGCATTTATTAAGGGTTTCAATTACTGCAGACCCGTCGTAGTTGTTGATGACAATCATCTACCATCTGTGTACAGTAGGACTTTTGTTTCAGTCAGCACATTAAATGGTGCAGGTAATACATTTACTAGTTTACACTTGTTGATGATACATTAAAAAACTAATAAACATACATTTATATACAATCAATTACGTATATTCAAATATATTTATACTGTAATTTTGTATACATACATACATATATATATATATATATATATATATATATATATATATATATATATACATATGAAATTGTTTATGCAGGACATATACTACCATTAGCTTATGGTGTAGTGGATTCTGAAAATGATGTGTCGTGGACGTGATTTTTTGAGCGATTTAAAGAAGCTTTCATCAAAGTTGTATCAAGGGTATAGCCAGGTGTGCCTCATTATGCATGTATATGGCATCTTTGAAATAATGTATGTAATAAATACAAGAAGAGTCATGAACGTTTAAGTGTTGTATACTATTCAATGAAAAAGGCATACACTCAACATGAGTTTGATGAGCTAATGGAAAAAGTCGAAAAGGTAGATGCTCGAGTGAAAAAGTGCTTGCAGTTTTTTGGGTATGAAAAATAGTTTAAGTTGTATGGACCAGTTAATTGAGGATGGACAATGACATCAAACTTACAGAGACAATTAATGCATCACTACTTTTAGCACGAGAATGGCCCATCTTTGATTTTCTAGAATAAGTTAGTAAGTTATTTGGACGATGGAATTGCAATAATCAGAAAATGCAATATACACCTTCACAAATCTTGGGTACAAATATTAAAAGATGCTAACACTTAATGAGGAAAAATATTCACATCTGACGGTATATTTTATTAAATTTATTATATTCTAGGTGATTTAGCAGTATCAAAATATACAGTATCTATTTATAATTCAGTAAGATATACAATAATTATTGTATTTGATTTTATTGCTGAATTTACATATAGTGTATGCAAAACTATAATAAATTTTTTTTATTTGTATATGTATCTATTTTGTTTGTATAAAAATGATCTACTTGTAAATCTCAAATTTTCACGTTTGGAACTTAGGTTATAGCCTCAACAGACTACTTGCACACGATAAATGATGGAGATATACATTACATCATTTGTATTAAAAAGAAGACATGTAGCTAAGGAAGGTTTCAATTAGATGAGTTTTCCTGCCCACATGCTTGGGGTGTTTTAAAGAGAAAAAATCTTTTGCCGAGTGAATATTGCTCAGACTTATACAAATCGAAGACCCTGTTAAAGATAGACGAGGTTTTTTTTTATCCACTTCCTGACAAATGTGACTTGAAGATATCCACCTACATCAAAGAAGAAGTTATTTTGTCACCAATATACAAAAGACCTCCAAGAAGGCCAAAAATAAATCGACAGAAGCCATTTAGTGAATTTCTTAGTAAAATTTATGTAGTGTATGTGACCGTGTTGGACAAAGTAGGCGTACTTGTGCTAAGCATCGACGCAATAATTAGTTGATGTTTTAGTTCTACTTTTTCATCTGTATTTTCAATTTTAACATACAGTGTTGATGGATATTTGAATAAAGAATTTTCTTTATGAATGTACTATAATATTTCTGAATACATGTATTTTTTTATGCAATTTTAGTAAATAGAATCATACATGTTAATGATTCTGAATACATACATTATATAATTGAATTTCAAATTATAAAGTTTTTAACTACATCTATAAGCTATTTGGTAGTTGTTGTAATAGAATCATACATTTTAGTGTTTCTGAATACATACATTTTAATGATTCTGAATACATACATTTTAATGATTCTGAATACATACATTATATAATTGAATTTCAAATTATAAAGTTTTAAACTACATCTATAAGGTATTTACTTTAAGTTAAATTGAAATCATTATGGTTTTTTTTCCTTTTCAAGTATCAGATATCGAAAAAATATATACCAAAATGATCGACAAGAAATTATAAGACTATTTACCAAAAATGATTGTTGTGTATGTGCTTTGTTGATAGCAAAAATACAACCAGCATTCTAAGTCACTTACTGAAATAAAACTAACTAATGATGATTTTTTTATTGGTATTTGAATCAAGACATGATCTAACTGGCTTTCCTGATGCCTTATTATCATTGATCGCCTCCACATCTTGCTTTCGCATATCATGGTCCTATTGAAGTGCACCGTATCTTTTACGGTGCAAAACAACATCAAAATCTTTCATTAGAATAGACGCACCACCTATCAAGTACTCTGCATAGGCTGTAACATACTACCCACAAGCCCTGCACATAAAACTATGTTATATATTATTTAAATGATTAAATAACATAGAGTAAAAAAGTTTTAAATTGATACTTACATGCTACCAGTTTTTTTTATTGTGAAATATTATTAATATACATAACATCAAACGAGTCAGTTTGAGCATTGTCATTGTATGCTGGATGCCTGGATCAATCAATTCCGTTATTCTCTTGGTAAAATTCACTTATGGACAGGTACATAGGTAAGAGTTTGGCCAATTTACCTATTTCAGAACGAATAACTACGTCATGACCAGCTGTGCGATAAGAGTCAAATACCTCGATACATCTGAGTCTAAATGATACGCTAGCCAAAATCCAATAATTTTCCCCCTTCATGTTGACTGGAATGAGAACGTAATCAACTATATGTGTTAATACCTAATTTTGGCTCTCCACATTTTTGATTAATTATTTTAAACTTTAAAATTTTTAAATAAAATTTTAAATTACTGAAAATAATTTTTTACTATAATATTTCAATATTTTTTAAATAATATTTGTCAAATATTATATATATATATATATATATATATATATATATATATATATATATATATTCTTATTTTTTCACGTCAAAATAAGTATGTTATTTAAGTACGTATTTTAGAATATTAATTTTAGATCGATTATAATTTAAATTCTAATTGACCCATTTCCGCGAATAGATATTTTATTTTATTTAAGTTCAAAAACTTAATTAAATTAATCGATTAATAATGCATCTTGATTTTTATTTATATTTATAGAAACAAATAGTTTTATAATTTAATTGATTTCAATTTTTTACCAATTGATGCTATTATATCAAAAGAGTGGCTATAACTAAAATAAATTTGATTTGTTTTAAATTGCAATTCTAGCCACAAATTAAGCCAAAATATGTACATTTTTCTCAATCCATGCCAACCACTTTTAGCTAATCCATATGTGCGACGTAGGTGCTACATGGCTTGTGCTTGTTTTTTTTAATCTCATCCATCCACGATTTGATCCAACGACCTCTAATTTTTCCTTCTTATTATATATATATATATATATATCATATTATTCTCCTTTAATCTTAACCGTCTGATCTTAGATAAGACCGCCTAGATCGTTCTAGCCCGACCCAATAACCCGTTTTACCTGAACCGACCTGCCCCATTAACTATCCAAAATCAGGCCCCCACCACCTAATCCCTACCCCTCGTACAAACCCCCTTTTATTCCCCTTTCTCCCCCCACCACCATAACTCCCTCCCTCTCTCTACCATAGACCCATAGTCCCCCCCCCCTCTCCACCACGACCCCCTCTCCCTCATCCTCAATCGCCTGTTCTCCCTTCCCCCAAACTCCAGACCCCCGCGACCCACCTCTCCCCTCTCCTAGACCTGTGACCCCCTCCCCCATTCTTAACCAGTAGCCCGACCCCGAAGACCCAGAAAATTCGCGCTTATTTTTTTTACTGCAAATCCATCCTTTCACTCCATTATTTTCTTGGAGCAGACTGCCAACAATAGAGCAGGCAATTCCCTCCTCTTTTTTTTTCCAACACTTTTTGATTTTGTCCTCTGCCTCATGTATCTATCATATCCAAGACTTGATGATTCAAATTTTGAATCTTCAACTTGTGAAAATTTATCTTGGAGCTCTCATCTTCTCCTATAAAAGGAGAAGACTTTGAAGAGAAAAATCATCTGAAAAACTACTGAAGCATTCAAAAAAAATCCATCCGAAAATCATCTAAACACTGCAGTACATACTTGCGCACACTCTGAAAAAAAATTGAAACAAGGCAGTAAACCAAGAAAAACTCAACATAGTATTCGTCTTCTTTGTCGTTCGGAGTTGGAATCGCTAGCCCGAGACTCAACCCTTCAACGGCTTCGGTCGCTGTGTTACACTCGGTAATATTCCTTCCATTCTACATTTTTGGAATGAATATCTGTGTGTTTGGTTAGATGTTAGCAAATAGTATGTTGTTTGATAAGATAACAACATAGCATAATGGCTTGCAGTTGCTTCACTATAATTTGTTTATATTTTAGTTGTATATATATTCATTTTTAATTTGTGATTTGGCATAAATAATATTAAATGGGATATAGTGAAGTTCGAAGTTTTGGAATATGATATAACTGTCGTCTTAAAATTGCTATGCTCTTATTCGAGTGTGTATAAGAAATACGATAGTAATTGTTAATTAAGATGTATTGAACTGGAGCCTTAAATATGTTTCAATCAAGCATGAAGCTTCACTAGTAGATTGAACATAGTTGGGTGTAAGTAGTTTCTTGTGTGTTTCAAAGTTGTGCAAGTTGAAATCATTCGACATGGGCTAGTTAGCTGAAAAGTTGTAATGCTAAATTGGTTTAAAAGTTGAGGTGGTGAGTTGTGTTATACATGTGTATCCATCCTTTAACTGTTCTAATTGTTGTAAGTGTCGCTTAATCATGAGACGAAAGTAAATTGACACCAAGTTATGTTATTGTTTGAAAACTTATCTCTATCAAAAGGGCATGTTAACTTCATTTTGCGCTCTTTAAGCCTCTCTTTTATAAGTTTGTTCCTTAAAATGGAATGGGTAGGCAGGGAGATATTGAAGTTGTCTTAAAAGTATTCAATATGTGCTCTGTTTTCTTGCCATATAATGTTGTCTGTTTGTTTCTTTGTCAAAGACTTAAATGGCTAAATAGACTTAAATCAATTAGTATGGGCAAGATATGAGTAATTTAGTCTAAGATTGTGAAAGCAATGTCTACCTCTTACTTCTATAGAATCCTGCGTAGTTTGAGATTTGTCTTCTTGCAATTACTTGAACATTTTCAAGTATGACTTAGCTACTTGATAGTTTTTTGAAATAAGTAAGAAGAGCATAGACTTGAATCACTTTATGAAAACGATTGTCCATCCCCTTCTCTAAAAAATGAAACTTCTTCTATTTAGAAAAAATATTATTTTTTTGATATGTATTAATTATTTAATAATAATCTATTGCATGTAGTGAATATATGAATTTGAACCAAGTTAGATGAACATGACCTATTCTTTACTCTTCCAAAGTTCTTATTGCTCAAGTATTCATATCAAGTATTCGTACGAGCTTATGCCCTTAAATAGTAGCTATTAAGTAAAAAGAACACTAATATGAGTGTGATTTTGTTGGTTTGTTCTCTCTTGAAATTGACTCTATTATTTTATTCATTATACATTAAATGTTTGTATGTTAGAAAAAGCCTTTTGGCTAAAATAATTAATGAATAAGATATCAAATATGACTAAGGAATGTAGGTTAATTATTTTTAGGGTGTTCTCTCTATGTTAGTTATTGTTGCAAGGTTTGGGTTTCAATAAGTATGCCTTCAAATTAATTTAGTTTTCTAGTTGCCAGTATCTCTCTCCCTTGAAACAAATGCTACTTATTCAAAATAATGAAATGCTATTTTGTTTGTTTGGGGCTTGAGTTTTTAAACTTGTCTTATCATATACCTATTTTGTTAGCTTAAGACTTGGGTTTTAAACTTGTCTTATACTATGCCTGCTATCTTGACTTGATTATAATTGATTATAATGAACATATATCCCATTGACATGATTCAATAATCCTGCTCTCTTCTTTATGTATTTTCTGAATGTCATTAAAATTTATTCTCCAATTTCTTACTCTTTATTTATTTTCATGGTGTTATGAATTTCATCAAGATTAATTCTCTAACTTCTTTACTCTTTATTTTCATGTATAAACCGGAGCTCGAGTTTCTATTTTGAGACTCAATGAATGGCCAACTATTTGGATCAACAGCTATTAGGATCCATGTATCTCTTGGAGTCAAGCATTAGGAGTTGATCTCTTGAAAAGAGTCACCATCCCTCATACCTACTTCTTTACAACTTCTTCATAATATTTTATTGTTGACATTGTTTGATAACTGTACATATGTTTTGTGGGGTTATGTATGGATTTATAGTCTTATGAGTTAGTAATACACCCATCTCTTTTTCAAAGCGTTAAGATTTTTCGTATCACAAGGATTTTTGATATCATTAGAACGAGTGATTTTTCGAAAGAAAATAAATAGATGAACATTTTTTTTTCAAAAAATCTAAAATAAATAAATAAATATATAAGTTCACTTTTTAATTATTTACCACTGCTCTATTTAGATGATTAATTGGTGATAAAAGAGGCAACACATGATTTTTCAAAAATTCAAATGAATTAAGTCTAACATTAGTCCCAAATCATTAAAGAGAAAATTACATGGCATAGCAAACATATGCTATGTATTTACCATTAGTAGAAAAAATTTGAAAAAATTACATTTTATAGAAAATAATTACAATTTGTAGCATTCTCTCCACTTAACCCTAAATCTCTCTCGCCTCCCTCCTCTTTTTCCCTCTCTCTCCCTCGCCTCTCTTCTTTCCTCCTTCTCGCTATCTTTCTCTCTCCTCTCTCTCTCTCTCTCTCTCTCTCTCTCTCTCTATCTATCTATCTATCTATCTATCTATCTATCTATCTATCTATCTATCTATCTATCTATCTATCTATCTATCTATCTATCTATCTTTTTCTTTTTCTTTTCCTTTCTCTCTCTCTCTCTCTCTCTTTTCCAAAAGTTGATACACATTAAAAAATTGATACATACTAATAAGAATAAAAAAAATAGATACACATTCAAAGAATATATACTGATAATCATTAAACAAAAATAGATACAAGTAGGTACACATTCAAAGAGTACAAGTAGAATGAATAAATAGAAGTAATACAAGAGTGAATGGATACAAGTGATACAAGAGTAAATGAACACAAGCTCAATTAGAAATAGATATACATTCAAAAATACATATAATGATCATAAAAGAAAATAAATAAATACACATTCAAAAAATTGATACATACTGATAAGCATTAAAAAAAAAGATACACATTCAAAGAGTATAAGTAGAATGAATTAATAGAAGTAATACAAGAGTGAACGATACAAGCTCAATTTGAGCTTTTGGTTGTTTTATATTTTGGTATATATGTAAAGTGTATTGATCGATACAATTTATACTAATCGACACAATAAGTATTCATTGATTTTTGTATCTTTGTATAAACTGTAGACTGTATTTATTGAAAAAACCTAAATGCGCACATGAATATAAGTAGAATGAATGAATACAAGTGATATAAGAGCAAATGAATACAAGTGATACACGAATGAATGATTATATATTCAATTAGATACAACAAGTATTCATTGATACAACTAATGCACCTATGAATACAATATAAATACAGTTGTTTGATACCCTCCAAAAAATGTTAAAAGAAATACAGAGAGATGTAACTAAAATACAATATACAAAGAGGGAGAGAGAAAGAGAAAGAAAGGGAGGGGTGAGAGAGGTAGAGAGAAAGAGGAAAAGAGAGAGAGAGACATAGAAATAGCGAGAGAGAGAGAGAGAGAGAAAAAAAGAGCGAGAGAGAGGGAGAGGGTGGCCAGAGGAGAGAGAGGATTTTTTTTCCTAAAAATTGTTGCTATAAATTATAATTATGCAAACTATAGATATTAATGATAATTAGTTTTCAAATGGATGCTATTTATGAAATTTACCTGTCAAATTTTTCAAAAATGGGCTGCAGGCCCAATTTAATATTTTCCATAATCTGTTATTTTTATAAGAAGGGCTACAGGCCCCAAATTTTACCAACTATTCTGCAAAAAATTTGGCCCAATTCAACATTTTTCTCCCAAAAACAAAAGTATGAGTTATATATATTATTTTATAAATATACTTTGCATATTATTATATTATAATTTCTTGATATACTTTTATTTATATATGCATATTTATACATACAAACTTACATACAATGTATATGTATATGTATGTACACACTATTTTACCCATCCACATGTGCATACCTTTAATTATTTTCTACTCATACATTAACATCTATAATTATTTTCTACTCATACATTAACATCTATTTATAAATATTTATTTTTGCATGTCACATAATATACATATTATTTTATTACCTGCATGTCATGGACTAATTTTCCTCATAATTTATCTCCACATACTTAGTTGACATTCATAAAAACCATCTAATGAATTTTATATATATATATATATATATATATATATATATATATATATAATTTCATATCCTTATGTATATTACATATATTATTTCATATACCCATATATATGCTACACATATTATTTTTATACACACATACATATAATTTTTATAAGATATTTATAACAAACATCTAGTCATAATATTTCACCACATATTTATCATTCTATCCACGCAATATAATTATATTTACACTATTGTACAATTATTTCACATATATTTTTATACTACATATATTTCGCATATCATGAGTATATATTACATGTATATCATAATTTCGACATACCCACTTACAACTTCTTACTATAAAAGTAGTTTTTAATTATAAATTATATTACCACATTTTCTTCAAGTTATTTAAACTACTACCTATAGATATGCATATATCCTAATACGTCACTCTCGTATATCACATGTATATTATTTGTATATTTTGTATACATCATACATTTTAAAAAAAATTATTTTCAAATCGTTTGAACATTTTTTTATCACTCTTTTAACACCTTTTTTTAGCATTTTACAATTAAATAAATATTTTCTAATAGTATATCTTAGACTATATTTAAGGACTATCTTCAGATAGGCTTTAAGGGGTGCCTAACACCTTCCCTTTTGAGTAAATAAAATTCTTACCTAGATTTTCAATGGTTTTTCACAGACTAAAAGAGAGTTTTACATTTCTACAAATGGTTTTCCTAATGTTTTTCCTAAAACTTAGGTGGCGGCTCTAAAATTTTTTAAAAAACCATTAGAAGAGCCAGACGTTGCAAATTATATTTTGACCAGTTCAAAATGAGGGTGCGACAGAATGGCTACTCTGCTGAGGATTAGACATTTAACTTTTGACCTTAGGAGATCTAGTTTGAGATAAATATTTGGGGATGTATGTTCATTCTTGCCTGTTGCTTGTTTTTATTATTATTTTCTGCCTGCTATCTGTTTTTTATTACTTGCCTGAGATATGCACTGCTTTGTTTGAAAGGACGCAAGTCAAATCCAAACTTATATTCCTTATTTATGTGAAAACACGATGTGTCACTGCTTTCCTTAACTGTCCATGTTGTTAAGGCATTGATCAAGTTTTGGGATCCTGACAGAGTTGTGTTTAGGTTCAAAGATTTTGAGTTGACCACCACCATTGAAGAAATCGGTGGATTCACCGATTTAAAGTATCAACGAAAGGGTATGATTCTACCTCGCAGGCAATCTGGAAAAATTTTTTTGCATCATCTTGGACTTAAAAACAACTTTAATCTTGCATGTCTTAATCTTGAATGGGTCTCTCTGAATTACTTTTATGGACTGTTCGGTCGCAAAGATGGGTATGAAGTTTGTCATAAGGAATTCTCTTGCTATGTTGAAAGTTGGACAAAGAAATGCCCTATCGCTTTTGCCATTGCTTTTCTAGGTACTCTAGTTTTTCCAAAGGAATATGGAAAGATAGATATTTGTATCAGCTCTATAGTCCGAGCACTTTCCCAAGGGGTTGGCAACACTAAGGTCACATTAGTCCCGATGATCGTAGCAGAAATATTGAGGGCATTATCCAAATGTGCTAAAGGAAGAAGGTTCTTTGAAGGTTGCAATCTCCTGCTCCAACTTTCGACCGTGGAACACTTCAAAAAATGACCTGCTATGATTGACATACTCTTGGGAAGGCCTAATAAGATCGACACTCATCACCAAAGAATGATAAGGTTTACATCTCCCATTGGTACTGAGGATTGGTATACATATATGAAAACAATTACCGGTGATCGAATTCAATAGAGGTATTCATGGTTATCACCTCTCATTTCTGTCATAAGAGAGCATGACCTATATTATATTGAGCTAATTGATCTGAAGGGTCTCCAACCATATACTCCCGCAACAGTGCTTTGACAATTTAGGCATTCTCAAGTCATTCCACTTCGTTCACACATGGGTAAATTAGAGATTGAGTTTAGGGTAAACTTTGAGATTCCTAGAGCAAAGGAGTTGCTTCAAGCATGGAAAAATCTGATGAAAATAAAAGTATTTAACGAACAATTATACTACACTCTTGAGTATTATGCATGGTTATTGGGAGACTATGAGGATGTGAACCTTCTCCCTCAAGGACAAACATCTGATTTTGAAGATTTGAGTGAAGCCAAGTGGGCACGCAGTCATCTATTTGACAACCTTATTGTCACACCTGAAATGTGGCACAACCACGTAGGAGCATGAAAATTGAATCCGACGACTATGTTTTTCCTTTTTGTTATCTCGTATCCCCTTATGTTGATTCCCTTTTTGTTATCCCATATTCCTCTTATGTTAATTGTTGTTTTCAATTTCGACTCAATTAATAGATTAGACACAATATTTCAATGAAGTTGTTTTTGTTTCATTATCTAACTCCAAACACAAATATTTTCAATAATTAAAGCTTGGATCAATTTATCATAATCTCAAATATGTGACATTTAGGCTTACCTTAGGCATAAAAAGGTCCCATGCATGCTAGGATGCGCTATGAGTGTTTAAATCGCTTCTTAGCATGTAGGTTGTTTGCTATGAGGCTTATGTGACTTTCAACATCACTTTAACTGCTAATATTGTTTTACTGTTCATCATTACCTGCCATGTACTAACATTTTCTTCTCTTTCAAGGTTTTCTTTGTTTTGATTATTTTCCCAAAAGTTGATTTGTATTGATTCTCAATCTGGATGAGTCGCGTTACAATCTGAGGTCCAAGATCAAGATGACTGGATCTGACGAATACAACACTGCTGCAAACATCCTTGCATCTATGGAAAATCCATAAGGCTTGTAAAGAAGGTCAGACACGCGAAACAACGAACAAATGGCTCACTTGGAGCAAGAACTTGAGATACTGAAGGAAGAGTTGCGCCAAGTGTAGGATCTGACCAAGCTCAATATAACCACTTTTCCACACTCACTTCATTTTCCATCCTTGGAAACACATGCTCCAAAACACTTCCCAAAATATACACATCCACCCTAGATACGCCCCGCCAATTCTGGCCTACCTTCAATCACTCCCGCTAATTTGGCAAACCCAGTCAAACAAACTCCCTATATCCCTAATGTCACACCAAATTCTCCACATGTGGTCAGGACTACACCTAACCTTTCATTACCAACCCAAGATGGTACCATGCCTGCTTACCCAGCGATGCAACACATACACGGGGCACATGTCACATCTTCTTATGAGCCACATGTGCCACCCGTATATACGGTCGAATCTCCTGATTTCACAACATTAGTTACATTCAGATTCCCTTACGAGGTGGAGTTGTACGCAGAAATGGAGAAAGATGTTCGGATGAAAGAAGAAGATTCGATAACTAATCAACTCCACAGTATAAGAAGGGCACTAAAAAGCTTTCAAGTCACTCGAGGAAGTGAAAGATCTTGATTAGGACGATCTGTGTATCCTATATTGATATTTCGGTGGGTTACAAATGACCCAAGTTTGACATATTTGACGGAACCGGTGATCCCCATGTACATTTGAGAGCTTATTGTGACAAGCTAGTGGGGGTCGGAATAAATGAGAAGTTGAGGATGAAATTATTTATACGAAGTCTCTCAGGAGAATGGCATGATTGACAAGAAATGGGGGAGGATTTAAGGACTCGTTTTAGGTTCAACACCGAGATTACTCCAG
The DNA here is from genome assembly GCA_035772735.1 of Datura wrightii. Classification (NCBI taxonomy): domain Eukaryota; kingdom Viridiplantae; phylum Streptophyta; class Magnoliopsida; order Solanales; family Solanaceae; genus Datura; species Datura wrightii. Next base: position 164,436,630 of record JASDFA010000027.1, on the reverse strand, counting down.
ATAGGTTTTCATTGATCAACATCCATAAGAAACTGTCTATATCATTCCAAGAGTACACACGACGCTCTTCTAAGGTGCAACCCCTGCTAGATGAAAGTGAGCTTACTAAGTACTTCATTCGAGCCCAAGAAGGTATTTACTTTGAGAAGATGATGGGAATGATGGGTCAGAAAATTGCAGAGCTGGTTAAAATGGGAGACTTTTTGGAAGAAGGCATCAAATTTGGGAAGATTCAATTTACGGTCACACTACAGGCTGCAAGTAGGGCCATACAATCAGGTTCCCTCGGCGGTACTAAAAAGAAGAAAGAAGACATCTTGGTTGTCATACCTCATTACCAACATGGAGAGTCATTCCGACGATACCCTAATAACCCCAAAATAGTTGCATATGCCCCATATATCTCCTACCCAGTGTATAACGCTCAACCCCACTATAATCCACCCCGAGCACCAGAATCCACCAAAAACCTATCCCCTTGTCCAAGCACCTGTCCACCAGAATAGACCAACATATGCACCAAGGCCACGTCCAAATCCAGAAGCCAGAACCGCCCAGACCTACACACCTATTGCCGAACCTTTGGCTCAGTTATTTGAGAGGCTGAGAACAGCAGAATTACTGCAGCCAGTTGAAGGAAGACTTCCTAACCCAATCCCTCAGAATTTTGATGGAAATAAGTGATGTGCTTATCACTTGGGTATTTAGGGACATGACACCAAGGAATGCTACAACTTGAGAAGTCGAATTGAGTTTTTGATAAAGAGTGGAACATTAAATTCACTCCAACGCCTCCAATGTAAACAATAACCAACTACCGAACCATGGGAACCAAGGAGTCAAAATGATAATATTGGATGAAGAATATGACATGAGAGGAACCATTATGCCCATTGGAAATATAAAAGGCGGTTGTTGCAACATCTTCAGTCGCACCTTTCATCTTGGTTCAACTGAGGGCACCTCTGACCATTCAGCCATACCAGCCCAGATTCGTAGTGACCACCATAATTTCCAAGAAATTGGATTATAACTCCAAGGTGGTGCCATAAGATTACTAAGAAGAAGCAAAGACTAAGATGATAAACACCATAATAGCTCATGGAATGACCAGGTCAGGAAGATGTTACATCCCAAATAACCTCGATAAACCAACACCAGGGAGAGAATAAAACCAAAAGAGGAATGTTATTAATGCCGAAATTGCAGAGTTTTGGAAGAAGATACAGATCAAGGATTACTCAGTTGAAGAACAGTTGAAAAAGACACCGGCCCAGATATCCATTATGTCCTTGCTGATGAGCTCGGAAGCGCATACGAATGCTCTAGCTAGAGTGTTGAATGGAGTGAGCATACCAGAAGAAACCACAAGTGAAATGTTAGCTGCAGCCATTAGGCGAATAATGGAAGCCAATAGTATCTCTTTCCGTGATGATGAACTCCCTCCAGAAGGGCAGGACACAACAAAATGCTTTATATCACAGTAAGATGCGGCAATAAGTTCGTATCTCGAGTATTGATCAATGGCGGCTCTAGTTGCAATGTCTGTCCCTTTACTACTTTGAAAGACATGGGGATAAGCATGGGAGAGATAAAAGAGAGTTACATGAGGGTCCGGGCTTTTGATAGAGCGCAAAAGAATGTCATTGGAGAAATAGATCTCACATTACAAGTCGGACATACTGAGTTCGTTGTTCTATTTCAAGTAATGGATGTCTCATTTACCTATAACCTGTTTCTAGGGAGACCTTGGGTCCACATAGAAAGAGCGGTTCCTTCCACCCTTCATTAGTATGTCAAGTTTGAATGGGATCACAGAGAGGTCGTAGTTCATGGAGAGCTCAGTCACCCAATTTTTTTCTCAACTACCTCACCAATCATTGAAGAATTGGATGGATCTACTTTTCATGCCATAGAAATCATGCAATCTGTGAAGGCTAGAGAGAAGAAAGAATCCGATGAAGTGAAGATATCAAGAACAACAAAACTGGTAGCCTCAGAAATGTTATAGTACGGGTATTAGCCTAAGACCGGGCTTAGAGTCAAGTCTAATGGCATAGTTGAAACAATTTAGTTAAAGCATCAGAACAATATTTTTGGGCTTGGATATGAACCTACATTGGGAAAGCTCCACAACATGTAGTCAGAAAAGAAAGTGTTGGTGCAAGAACAAGTTCCAGTCGCGGGACTTGAAATCGTGCCAGAACCCGATGAATGCATCATAGAAGGGATGGAGAATCTGTTCACAATGACTGAAGAAGACTATGAAAAAACCGAGGTGGACCTCAAGATGCCGACCACTCATGATACTGAACCTAGAGAAGTCTTGCAGAACTGGACCACCCGCTCATCCTTATTTCTGCATGAGTCCTGGTAGTATGGAAATGTAGTTTGTTCTAAAATATAGCATGATCAATTGAGGCTTGATCATGCCGGAGATTCTTTTGTCACTCGCCTCTTTTGAAGCTAAAATGCTTTCTAAATAAAAGTTTTTATTTTCCTTAAATTGTCTTGTTAAATTTTGTCAAAATCTCTATTTGTTTTACTCACATTTTTTTAAACTTTTCAGCTCTCATATTAGTAAAAATCTCCGTTCAACGATTATGACATATAACGAATCCATTGGGCAAAGTGCAGAAGATGAATAAGATTATGAAGAATATGATGAAATCATGATGCCTAAAAATCTGCCTAATGAGATCGTGCAACTTGAGAGTCAAAGGAAACCCAACTTAGAGGAAACTAAATTGATCAATTTAGGGGATAAAGAAACAGTAAAGGAAACCCGAATCAGCATACACTTAGAGGATAGAGAGAACCAAGAATTTATAGAATTGCTTAAGAAGTATATCGATATATTTGCTTGGTCCTACGATGGCATGCCGGGATTGAGCACTAATATCAACTCGCACAAGCTGCCGATTGATCCTACTCGCTCACCAGTCAAATAGAAACCAAGGAAATTCAAGCCTGATTTGAGTTTGAGAATCAAAGAGGAGATGACTAAGTAGATTGAAGCAAATGTCGTGAGGGTTACAAACTATCCTACCTGGTTGGCCAACATCGTGCCAGTGCCAAAGAAGGACGGAAAGATCAAGACATATGTGTACTACAGGGATCTCTACAAAGCAAGTCCCAAAGATGATTTTCTTCTTCCAAATATTCATATACTCATCGATAATTGTGCAAAACACGAGTTGCAGTCATTTGTCGATTTCTTTGCAGGTACCACCAGATCTTGATGAATGAAGGTAATGTAGAAAAAAGGGCATTTACCACTTCGTGTGGAGTGAATTGTTACAGGGTAATCCCCTTTGGTCTTAAAAATGCATGTGCAACCTACATTAGGTTCATGCCTACGCTTTTTCATGACATGATCCACAAGGAGATTGAAGTCTATGTGGACGATGTTATTATCAAATCCAAGAAGAGTTCAGATCACCTGGCTGACTTGAAGAAGTTCTTTGAAAAGTTGCAAAAGTATGACCTAAAGTTAAATCCTGCAAAGTATGTATTTGGAGTCCCCGCTGGGAAACTATTGGGATTTATTGTCAGAAGGAAAGGCATTGAGTTGGATCCATCAAAAATCAAGGAGATTTAGGATTCGCCTCCCCCAAAGACCAAGAAGGAAGTGATGAGTTCCTTAAGAGACTCAACTACATCAGCCAGTTCATTGCATAATCTACGATGATTTGCGAACCCATATTCAAATTATTGAAGAAAGATGCTGCTACAAAATGGACAGAGGAATGTCAGAAGGCTTTTGACAGAATCAAGGAGTTCTTATCAAGTCCACCAGTATTGGTCCCACTAGAGCCAGGAAAGCGTCTACTACTATACTTATCTATAATGGATGGTGCATTTGGATGTGTATTGGGGCAACATGATGATACTGGAAAAAGGGAGCAAGCTACATACTACTTGAGCAAGAAGTTTACACCGTACGAAGCAAGGTACATCTTATTGGAGAGGACATGTTTCGCTTGACTTGGATCGCACAAAACTTGAGACACTTCCTGTCTGCATACACCACATACTTGATCTCAAGGTTGTTTCCGCTCAAATATATCTTTCAGAAGCCAATGCATACCAAAAAGCTAGCAAAATTGAAAATTTTGCTATCTGAATTTGATATTGTATACGTGACTCATAAGGCAATTAAGGGACAAGCCTTAGCTAATCGCCTTGTAGAAAACCCGATGGACCAAGATTACAAGCCACTCAAAACTTTCTTTCCCAACGAAGAGGTGTTGTTTGAAGGAGAAGACATTTCTGATCCATATGCTGGATGGAGGATGTTCTTTGACAGAGCATCAAACTTCAAAGGAGTTGGAATTGGTGCAGTATTGATTTCAGAATCAGGACAACATTACCCCATTTCAGCGAAAATTAGGTTTCCTTACACAAACAACACAGCAGAATATGAAGTTGTATTCTCGGACTTAGAATGGCAGTGGATAGGAACATCAAAGAGCTCTTGGTGATAGGAGATTCCGATCAATTGGTGCATCAAATACAAGGAGAGAGGATCACCAAGAATGTTAAGATTCTTCCTTATTTGCATTGTGTGAAAGAATTAACAAAAAAGTTCATAAAGATCGAGTTCAAACGTGTCCCCTGGATTCGAAATGTGTTTGTTGATGCCCTCATGACCTTATCCTCAATGATTCAACATCCAAACAAGAATTATATTGATCCTATCAAAATGGAGATACATCACCTGCCTGCATACTATTTTCACGTGGATGAAGAGCTGGATGAAAAACCGTGGTATTATGACATCAAAAGGTTGCTCGAGACAAGAGAGTATCTAGAGAATGCAACCAGCAAGCAAAGACGGACTTTAAGGCGGATGGAGAATCATTTCTTCCATAACAGAGAAGTCCTATATAGGAGGACTCTGGATTTGGGATTGCTAAGATGTGTCGATGTTGCAACAGCAACTAGGTTGTTGGAAGAAATACACGCAGGGACATATGGGCCTCATATGAAAGGATTCACTTTGGCGAAGAAGATTTTGAGGGCTGGATAATTTTGGATGACCATGGAGAGAGATAACATTCAGTACGTGCAGAAATATCATAAATGTCAAATCCACGGAGATTTCATACAAGTTCCGCCAAATGAGCTCAATGTGATGGGCTCCCCTTGGCCTTTCGCTGCTTAGGGTATGGATGTAATCTGATCTATAAAATGCCCAGCATCAAATAGGCACCGTTTCATCTTGGTAGCTATTGATTATTTCACAAAGTAGGTCAAAGCTTCGACATACAAGGCAGTGACAAAGAAGATGGTAGCAGACTTTGTTCGCAATAACATAATCTATCTGTTCGGGATTCCAGAATCAATCATAAGGACAATGCAACCAATCTGAACAACGATCTCATGAGGGAAATTTGTGAAATGTTTAAGATTGCTCATCGAAACTCCATAGCTTATCAGCCATAGATTAATGGAGAAGTTGAGGCTGCAAACAAGAACATAAAAAAGATCTTGAGAAAAATTATGGACAGTAACAGGCAATGGCATGAGAAGCTACCATACGCTTTGCTCGGTTATCGTACCAAAATCAGAACATTTATAGGGGCAACTCCCTAAATATTGGTTTATGGTTCAGAAGCAGTGATACCCACAAAGGTGGAAATACCTTCACTAAGGATCATCCAAGAAGTTGGTTTAGACGATGCTGAATGGATACGCAGCAGACATGAACAATTGATGTTAATTGACAAGAAAAGAATGAATGCAATCTGTCATGGCCAGCTCTATTAGAATAGAATGACCAAGGCATTCAATAAGAAAGTTAAGCTTCGACAATTTACACCGGGGTAATTGGTATTAAAGAAGATATTTTCCCATCAGGATAAAGCTAAAGGAAAATTTGCACCAAATTGGAAAGGTCCCTACATTGTATATCGAGTACTCTCAGGAGGAGCGGTAATCCTAGAAGATATGGACGACAAAGTGAGCACAAAGCTACTCAATTCAGGCACCATTAAGAAGTACTACATCTGAAGACAATCAAGATGATCATTCTTTCTTTGTATTTTTGCATATTTCTACTATAACAAAACTATGTCCCGACCTAACTTCCCGTGGTGGGCTACGTAGGCAGCCCACATCGGGTCTGGTCTCTTCTAGAAAAGCCAAAAGCATATTTTCATGCACTCAGAACTAAGCTTGACCTGACTTTCCTTGGTGGGATATGTAGGCAATTCTCATCAGATTCAGTCCCTTCATATTTTGTTTTTCTCAAATATATTGAACTACATTATGACCTGATTCCATTGGGATACGTAGGCAGCCTGAGTCAGGCTCGGTTGTTGCATTATTTTACTTTTCTATTGTACTTGAACTACGTTACGACCTAATTCCGTTGGGATACGTAGGTAGCCTGAATCAGGCTCGGTCGATGCATTGCATATTTCTATATTTTTAATACCTTCGAACTACGTGTGGACCTGATTCCTATTGTGGATACGTAGGCAACCTGAAAAGGTTTGGTCATACCTATAGAAAATCCCTCTATTTGGTAAAGGAACCCCAGAGTATAAATGATCTAGCAGCATTGCAGCATCATAGAAAGAGTTGAAGGAGCGCCAACAACAAGACAAAGTGACATTGAAGAAGCATTTGGGCTCATGGTTGGCTATACGTAAAAGCTCAACGAATTTCGAAACATGTCATAATCTAGAAACGGTAGAGGGATACTTATACATACATAATATATACATGATATACTTATTACTTTAAATAAATAAAAAACCAACAAAGCAAAATTTGATGTTTTAAAATGCGACATATTTCTCAAAACACTCATCTATTTTTCCATCTATCAAGTCTAAAGAAAGGGATCACATGTAGCCTAAGAAGATCGAAGGATTCCAATAAAGAAGCCAGGGTTTGCAATCAACACATATCAACATCCCTCCCAAACTAAGCATTTTTCTTTGAGTGCAGGACAACAAGAGTCGGGAAAAACAACATCAGGATGAGCTCCCAAGTAGGATCAAAGATATCACTCGGCTTGCTACAACAATAAGCCAAAATACTTCTCCTTTACTTTACTTTTAAATATCTCATACTGATTCTCACATCTCCGAATGTTCTACCTAAATCTTGCATGTATTTTCCGGATCAGGATCAAAATACCAAAGTCAGAGGGCCCTCGTAGGATAAAATAGGATAGCTTGGTTCTCCCAAAGTAACTCCGCCAACCGAAGCTACCACCTAAATCTACCAATGACTCCTCCAATTGGAGATTACTAGCTAAACACATTGAATAACATCGCCAATCGAAGATTTTCATTTAACTGCGATGAATAACTCTGCTAATCAAAGACTTTCATCTAAACTGCGTCGAATAACTCTGCCAATCGGGGACCTCCGTATAACTTCGTCAACAACTGGGCCAATCAGAAGCTTTATTTCAACAATGCTCTCGTACTTTGACAATCGGAAATTTTATTTCAGTACTGGCAAAGCTCCACCAATCAATAATTTTATTTCAGGAATGCTCTCATACTTGCCCAATCAGAGATTTTGTTTCAATATTACCAAGTCTTTGCCGATCAGTAGTTTTATTACAGAGACACTCTTATACTCCGCACATCAGAGGTTTTATTTCAGCACTTTCAAGTCTCCACCAATTAGAATTTTGTTTCAGCAAGGCTCTCATGCTCCGCCAATCAAACATTCTATTTCAGTACTGCCAAAGTCCCGCCAATAAGAAGTTTTGTTCCCACAAATTCTCTCATATTATGCATATAGAGTAATATCATCATTTTTCTAGTTGAATTTATTACATTACAAGTTGCTTCGCAAACTGAAGCTTTTATATTATGAGTTGCTTCTCCAGTCGGAAGGTTTGTGAGTTGCTTTGCTAGTCATAGAGTTTACAGGTTCATTGCCAGTTGGACCTTTTACATTATAGTTGCCTCACCAACCAGATACTGTTATAATACAACTTGGAGCATTTTACATTTATAGTTTCCCCACTAGTCGGAGGCCTTTTACATTTACAGTTGCCTTGCTAGCCGGAGGCCTTTCCATATCACAGTTGCCTCGCCAGATGGAGGCTTTCTACTACAAGTTCGCCCCGCCAGCTAGAGGCTACACTACAAGTTGCTTCGCTAGCCGAAGCTTACACTATAACTACTCAACATATTAGAGATCTTTCAGTTACAATAGTTTATGCTAATCAGGAGAAACTCCACAAATCAGAGTCTGCAATTTGTTTGGCTACACTCTCCGCTCTTTTACATTACTATTATTATTATTTGTTTACAATTGTGAGTTGCACAGGTATCTTGGAAATTTTCACCCTTCGCAGGTCAACACATTACAACATGGAACTATCTCTAAGCAGCGATTGAGGCATTTCTTGGCGAGGAATACCAAACTCACAAGACAGAGTCAAAAGGCTAGCACTCTGACTCCAATTCCTCATAATTATTCATCTGTGCTACCAAAATTTAGTGTACATCTATTCTTAGATTCTCAATTCTCTCTTTCTCTTCTGCGCCTCTTAGAGTCCACATGATGCCACATTAGAAAAGTTTTTAGGGTCTAACAACATCTAATTCAGCATGATCGTGAAAGGCATGAGGTGCACCAGCAGAGTCCCGCTTACGGTTATGTTGTGCACCATATTTATAATCAGGAGGCTGCAAAAAGTATGTCTCATTTTGATAATTTTTGTTACCTATAAATTCATCTACTGTAATTGTTGGGTCCTATGTATTTTTGACGTTTGAAAACATGTTGATGAAACAGGTGAGTAAAGTTGTTCCAATGAAGTGTCAAATATACTGCTTAAGAAGCTGGAAATTTCAAAAAATAAAGAAGCGTGAAATAAGGATTGGATAAGTCGTATCAAACAAACTCACCAAAATTAACACACGGTTAAAATAGGAGCATTGGAGTTTGATTGCAGTACCTACAAATACAATATATTAACTTGAAGGAAGACTCCTACATGGAGTGGAACTCTAAGGAGGAAAAATGTGTTATTACAAAGAGATTGGAAGGAAGAAGAACTCTTTGGAGAGTTGTGTATATATAGAAGTATGACTTCTCAGAAGGAACATACATTGACAAAGAGAGAAAAGAGCACATTGCAATTAGGTGAGATTCTTGTAATAATCTGAGTGTAAAGAAGTTAGACAAACTTGTTCTAGTAAAGTGATAATCTAGAGTTAGCAATCTTGTATTAGAAGTTTGTCATTGAGTTGTATGTATTCTTAATTCAGTATGTTATAAAATGGATTAAGAAGATTTTGTCTTCAAGTAGTGTTACTGGATTAAGAAGATTTTGTCTTCAGTAGTCAACCACTCGACCACCTCTTTTCAATGAATTACACTTCATCTGGTAGACTTGCGGATCTAGAGTTTGCATGAAGATTTTTTTCACCTATACCTCCTCCATTGGAGGTCGCACTATGGCGGCCTAGTCCTCTAACAAGTTGCAAATTCTTTGAGAGTTTCTGTGGACTTTCGCTTCAAATTTTGGATATATTGTTGTTATACCTCGAGAAACCAAGGATCAGACCTGGGAGTCAAATAGGGAAAAATCTAGAAAATGTTGCAGCAGTGCAGAACGAGTCGTCGACTCGTGAGGAGACCCCACGAGTCGTCAGGTAGCTCATGGGAAGGTTGGACTATGCTAAGGAGTTGAGGTCCCCACAGGCACGGAAAAGACTCGTGGTCAGCCAGCACGAGTCGTCAGGTCTCCTGTGGGGTGAGGTTAAGGGTTACCCGAGAGGTTTGACCAGTGTACCTAACGGATGGGACTCCATGAGTCATGGCCAACCTTAACGACTCATGAGGTGGGTCATGAGCAAGCCTGTAGAAATTTGATTAAGGATGAGGTAGTGTACTTGATGGAAGCTGGTAACGAGTCATTGCCTCAGGGGATGAGTCGCCATGTCCTCCATTAAGATCCCATGTGAAAAGTTCCAGTAGACTCGATGAAATGACCCAATGACTTGTTGTCCCTGGTAACGAGTCATTAGGTCGCCCGTTAGGGTCACCTGGCAGTTATTTCCTGCGAATTAATAAGGGCCTTCTTGTAATTTCCTACACTCCTAAGACCTAAACTACGTCATTTTATGGTCGGGAAAGGGTCCTTTTAGGAGGATAAACACATGCTAAGTCCTATTTGGCATTTTGCAAGATCAAGAGAAGGGAGTAAGAGGGGGTTCAAGTGTCTTCTTTAAGATCTTCAAGTTTCCTCCTAGGGTTTCCCAAGGGAGTTAAGAATCACATAATTCCAGGTATATGGGGTTTTGAATGGTAGTTTATTCCATACTCATGCCTAATTTCTCTCAAATACTTAGTTTAAATTACAAACTCTTGATGGGTCATAACCCAATTGCATGTTTCCTAAAAAAAATCGATATGAGCATGTGGTAGTATGTCTAGAATCACGGGTTCAAATTATTGGCTGTTTTCAGTTATTTTCTTCAATATCTATGACTTAATGCTAAAAGAACATGTACCCTAAGTCATGGGGTTTTTAGTGAAATTCATGATTTTCGTGATTTCTAAAGCATGATATGAACTTTTGAATTTTAAGCATGTTTTCAATTACTCATGTTATTATCATCATGTTTTTCATATATTTAAGCATTTCAGGTATGATTGAAATTATGGGCAATGACCACATGTAGTTTATGATTCATGAACTATGATTTTGGCCGAACTAAGGGCCCCATTTCCATGGCTAGTATCAGGAATTCTCCAGCATGTTATGATTATCACAATTTAACTAGCCATGCATGTCATGTATGAACTTCATGAGCACGTTGCATGTTTTGGGAGTAGTATTTAACACCGAGTAGGTTTGGGGCCTAGGTTACGCCTCGAATCTCAAAACTACGTGCTACCGTAGGTTATGTTTGGGACCGCCTCAGTGTCTGTCCCCTATGCCCTACGGGGTCTTCATGAGTGAAATCACGCCTTTCATGTTTCATACCCTTGGCAAGGTATGGACGGCCTCCCGACTAGGCTTACAAGTCGGGCTCCATGTGTGCTCATATGGGGTATGTCGGTTATAGAAATCTCCCATTGTTCCTCATGGTTTAAATGCATGTATGATTGGGTTCTTTGGATCAAGTTACGTTTTATGAATTGTTTTCTCTCATATTATGACTATGATAGGTTTACGAATATTATGGAAAATCTTGCGCCTTACGATATACTTATGATTTCAGTTTTTATGATCATGATGTCCCCACTCCTATAACTTTCATGTTTTTAAGCATTGTCTTTCATACCTTACATACTCAATACCTTCCAAGTACTGACCCACATACTTTCAGGATTCGGTTCACATGTTCAGCATCGTTCCTTGTTTGCGCTCAACTCTGCTCTCATCTTTCAGTAGCGAGTCCTCATGATTCGATGGCTTCTTGTTTGGACCTTAATTACGTTTTGTTTCCAGAATGTTTGGGTTAGTTGGGGTCTCGTCCCTTCAACCCATATTTTATGACTAGAGGCTTTCACACCTATGTGTAGTATTTAGCCGTTCATGTTTGGATCTTGTATTGTTGTTTCTTACACCTCTTGTTACGATTTTCAGCTAGTGTATGATTATTAAGTTAAGCTTACCACCTTATGTGAATGAATTAGATACATGCTCACACCATTGGTTGACTTGGAGTCTTTCGGGGCTCTTTGTCCCGTGTCTACGATCCGGGTGTACTCTCGGGTAGTGACAAACTTGGTATCAGAGCAATAGGTTAGATGTGTCCTAGAGAGTCTGAAAGCCGCATTAGGTAAAGTATTTTTCATAGGTGTGAAGCGCACCACACTTATGACGAAGAAGCTACTAAACGTTTTTGGAAATATCCCCTTCTTTCATGATCTATTTCGTGCGGTGAAAACCTCTCCATCCTTCTAATTCGTGCATTTCACAATTGTAGAAAATTTTGGCTCCCAGAAGGATGAATGGAAGGAGGAATAGAAATAATGAAGGCCACGAGGGTGGTCCTGATAATGGGTGTTAGCAAGCCCCGCCTGTTCAGGAGCCCCAAGCACCAGAGCAAGCTGCCCACGCCGAGTTTCGGGCGGCTATACAAATGTTGGTGCAGGACTTGATCGCTCAGATCAACCAGCAGACTGTTATGCATGTTCCATAGAACGGCAATGCAGCAGCAGCCCGGATCAGGGACTTTCTAAGGATGAACCCTCCCGAGTTCACAGGGGCAAAGGTGGATGAGGATCCACACGAGTTCATTGAAGGTATCTTAAAGGTCACTCAAGTTGTGGGAATGACAAATGAGGAGTGTGTTGATTTGGCTCTTATCAGCTTGAGGAGGTTGCCAATATTTGGTTCAAGCAATGGAAGGACAGCCGGACAGCGGAAGCAGGCCCTATCAATTGGGATACGTTCCACATGGCTTTTCTTGATAGGTTCTTCCCTCGAGAGATGAGGGAATTGAAGGTACCCGAGTTTGTTAATCTCAAACAGGGAAAGATGATGGTGTTAGAATATTCATTTGAGTTCACTCGCCTGTCAAAGTATGCCCCTGAGTTAGTGATGGACCAGAGGGCACGGGTGAGCAGATTCGTGCAGGGAGTAGCCGAGTATCTGGACAAGGACTACAGAACAACCAGATTCATCAGGATATGGACTACCCACGGATAGTCCTTTATGCCCAGCAAATGGAGGCATCTCATATGAGGTAGAGAGAGGCCAAGAAGGCCAGAACTGATAGCTATAGGTCGTCCCAGCTGAGGCCAGGAGGTGGGCCTCACTAGTAGTCCCAGCACAGGTCTATTACACCAGCACCATCTTCAGCCAGTACCCCATTCAGGCCACGAGGCGAGAAGGGGAGCAAGGCCTCAGGTCCGGGGGGTCACAATAGCATGCGCACAGAGCGTACATTCCCATCTTGTACTAGTTGTGGAAAAAAACACCTGGGGAAGGGTTTGGTGGGCTTAGATGCTTGTTTCGGATGTGGCAAACCCGGACACAGGCTTAAGAATTGCCTCGCAGCCAGGTTAGGGGGTGGAAGAGCCCGCACCCCCGCAACTAGTTTAGCAGCCCCGGTGGCATGTCCTATGCAGCAGGGTACGTTGACTGGTCCAGCTGGCGGCCAGCACCAAAACTGGTTTTATGCACTTGTCTCTCGACAAGAGCAGGAGACTTCTCCTGATGTGGTCACGGGTATGTTGCGAGTCTTTCATATTGATGTTTATGCTTTGCTAGATTCGGAAGCTACACTGTCTTTTGTGACACCGTACATTGTTGGTGACTTTGGGATCAGTCTTGAAAATTTTTTAGAACCATTTTCTGCGTCTACTCCGGTTGGGGATTCAGTCATAGTGAGGCGAGTATATAGAGGTTGCCCCGTTACTGTATCGCATAAGGTTACCTTCACAGACTTGGTAGAATTGGCTATGACTATTTTGATATTATTTAGGCATGGATTGGTTGTTTGCATGTTATGCTTCTGTTAATTGTAGAACCCGAGCGGTGGAGTTCCGATTTTTGGGTGAACCAATTTTACAATGGAGGGGTAGCTCAACGGTCCCTGTAGGTCATTTTGTCTCCTATCTCAAGGCCAGGAAAATGATTTCAAAGGGTTGTATTTACCATTTGGTTAGGGTTAAAGATTTCATGTCCGAGACCTCGACCATTCAGTCAGTCCATGTGGTATGTGAATATCCTGAGATATTTCCAGATGAACTACCAGGTGCTCCTCCTGAGAGGGAGATTGATTTTGATATTGATCTTCTGCCCGACATGCAGCCCATATCGATTCCTCCCTACTGAATGGCCCCAGTCGAGCTTTAAGGGTTGAAGGAGTAGTTGAAGGATTTGCTGGATAAGGGTTTTATTAGACCAAGTAACTCCCCATGGGGTGCCCCAGTGTTGTTCGTCCGGAAGAAAGACAGTTCTCTTCGGATATGTATTCGATCAGCTTCATAGTGCTATGTATTTCTCCAAGATAAAGCTCAAGTTCAGGTATCACCAGCTCAGGGTTCGGGAGAGCGATATCCCAAAGACTGCTTTTAGAATCCGGTATGGGCCATTATGAATTCGTTGTTATGTCTTTTGGACTAACCAATACCCCCACAACTTTTATGGACTTGATGAACAGGGTATTCAAGGCATATATGGATACGTTCGTGATCGTGTTCATTGATGACATATTAATATACTCAGGAGTGAGGAGGAGCATGCCGCACATTTGAGGGTAGCACTCCAGACCCTCAAGAATAACCAGCTATAAGCCAAGTTTAGCAAATGTGAGTTTTGGCTGAATTCAGTTGCATTCTTGGGACATGTAGTGTAAAGCGAAGGTATAAGGGTGGACTTCCAGAAAATAGAGGCGGTAAAGAACTGGCCCAAACCGGTAAGCCCTTCAAAGATCAGGAGCTTTTTGGGCTCAGCAGGTTACTATCGGAGGGTCGTAGAAGGTTTCTCATCCATTGCAGCCCCATTGACTAGATTGACTCAGAAAAAGGTGAAGTTAAAATGGTTGGAGGCTTGTGAGAAGAGCTTCTAGGAATTGCCAGACTCACTTCCGCACCGGTGTTGACTTTGCTAGAGGGCTCTGATGGTTTTGTTGTATATTGTGATGCTTCAAGAGTTAGACTGGGATGTGTTTATTGATGCAGCATGGGAAGGTCGTAGCATACGATTCCAGACAGCTAAAAATTCATGCGAAAAATTACCCGACCCATGATCTTGAGTTGGTCGCGGTGGTGTTTGCATTGAAGATGTGGCGACACTATTTGTATGGTGTTCATGTAGATGTATTCACTGACCACAAAAGCTTACAATATGTGTTGACACAGAAGGATCTCAATCTTCGGCAACGGAGGTGGTTGGAGCTACTTAAGGACTATGACATTAGTGTCCTTTATCACCCGGGTAAGGCCAACATGGTAGCGGATGCCCTTAGTAGACTCTCTATGGGAGGTGTCGCATGTGAGTGAGAGCAAGAAGGATCTGGTGAAGGAGGTGCATCGGCTTGCACGGTTGGGGGTTAGGTTGGTTGGATCGGCCGATGGTGGGGTAGTTGTTCAGAACGGATCAGAGTCATCCTTGGTGATGGAGGTGAAGGCTAAGTAAGATGAAGATCCAACATTAGTAAAGTTGAAAGAAGCTATTAAAAATTAGAGGGTAGAAGTCTTCTCCAAAGGGGGAGATGGTGTACTCCTGTACCAGGGTCGCTTATGTGTTCAGAACGTGGATTATTTGAGGATCGAGATGTTGCAAGAGGCTCACGGATCCATATATTCTATCCACCTGGGTGCCACCAAAATGTATCATTTGTTGCAGGAAATCTACTGGTGGAATGGCATGAAGAGGGACATTGTAGAATTTGTAGCCAAGTGTCCGAACTGCCAACAAGTGAAAGTTGAGCATCAGAGACCGGGAGGTGTACTTTAGGATATCAGCATTCCTACATGGAAGTGGTAAGAAATCAACATGGACGTCATAACAGGTTTGCCCTGCACTCGTATACAGTATGACTCCATTTGGGTTGTGGTCGATAGGTTGACCAAGGCTGCTCATTTCTTACCGGTCAAAACCACTGATTCAGCGGAAGATTATGCTAAGTTATACATCCGAGAGCTGGTTAGATTGTGTGGAGTGCCCTTTTCCATTATATCAGGTAGAGGTACCCAGTTCACCTCTCAGTTCTGGAGATCTTTTCAAAAGGGACTTGGTACCCAGATCAAGCTCAGCATTGAATTTCATTCGCAAACAGATGGTCAGGCAGAGCGGACTATTCAAACTCTTGAGTACATTTTGAGAGCTTGTATTATTGACTTCAAGGGTAGTTGGGACGAGCATTTACCTCTTATTGAGTTTTCCTACAACATCAGCTACCACTCCAGTATTCAGATGGCTCCGTTCGAGGCTCTCTACGGGCGAAGGTGTAGATTTCCCATTGGTTGGTTTGAAGTCGATGAGGCATTGTTAGTGGGTCCATATTCAGTCCATAAGGCTATGGAGAAAGTTAAGTTGATAAGAGAAATGACGAAAATGGCTCAAAGTCGCCAAAAGTCTTATGCGGATGTAAGGAGAAGAGAGCTTGAGTTCGAGATCAATGATTGGGTGGTTTTGAAGGTATCTCCCATAAAGGGAGTAATGAGGTTCGGAAAGAAAAGGAAACTCAGCCCCCGCTATATTAGCCCATATCGAATTGTGAGATGAGTGGGTAAAGTAGCCTATGAGTTAGAGTTACCTTCAGAGTTAGCTTCAGTTCATCCCGTATTTCACACATCTCTCTTGAAAAAGTGCTTGGGAGATCCAGCCTTAGTGGTCCTGGTGGAAAGTGTTGGTGTGAAGGATAACCTCAGTTATGAGGAAATTCCTGTTGAAATCTTGGATTGTCAGGTTCGGAGACTGAGGAACAAGGAAGTAGCCTCAGTAAAGGTGTTATGGAGAAATCAGCATGTCGAGGGAGCTACGTGGGAAGCTGAAGCGGATATGATGGCTAAATACCCCCATTTGTTCCCTACTGGCTCAGTTTCAGTTTGAGGTAAAAAAATTTGCCCTAAACCTCTATTAAGTTTTTCATGTTCTGTTCATGCGTGCAAGTTTGTTTTATGATATGATATATGTATGTGATGTCTGAATTCAGTCCATCTATGTAATTCTTTTCAGGGGTAGTCGTTCCGCTAGTTTTTGGCATAATTGATCCGTATTTGCATATGGTGAATGTTTGAATAAGTTTTCTACATGTTTCTAACATTCAAGAACGAATGTTCCCAAAGGGGAGATATTGTTAGACCCTCGGAAACCAAGAATCAGACTCGGGAGTCAAACGGGCAAAAATCTAAAAAATGTTGCAGCAGTGCAGAACGAGCCGTTAGACGACTCGTGAGGAGACCCCACGAGTCGTCAGATGGCTCGTGGGAAGGTTGGACAATGCTAAGGAGTTGAGGTCCCCACGGGCTTGGGAACGACTCATGGTCAGCCAGCACGAGTCGTCAGGTCTCCTGTGGGGTGAGGTTAAGGGTTACCCGGGAGGTTTGACCAATGAACCTAACAGATGGGACCCCATGAGTCATGGCCAGCCCCAACAACTCGTGAGGTGGGTCCTGAGCAAGCCTATAGAAATTTGATTAAGGATGAGGCAGTGTACTTGATAGAAGCTAGTAACGAGTCGTTGCCTCGGGGGACGAGTCCTCATGTCTTCCGTTAAGGGCCTAGGTGAAAAGTTCCAGTGGACTCGACGAAATGACCCAATGACTCGTTGTCCTTGGTAACGAGTCGTCAGGTCACCCGTTAGGGTCACCTGACAGTTATTTTCTGTGAATTAGTAAGAGCCTTCTCATAATTTCCTACGCTCCTAGGACCTAAACTACGTCGTTTTGAGGTCGGGACAGGGTCCTTTTAGGAGGAATAACGCATGCTAAGTCTCATTTGGCATTTTGCAAGTTCAAGAGAAGGGAGTAGGAGGGGGTTCAAGTGTCTTCTTCAAGATTCTTCAACTTTCCACTTAGGGTTTCCCAAGGGAGTTAAGAATCACGCAATTCCAGGTATGTGGGGTTTTGAGTGGGTAGCTTAGTCCCTACCCATGCCCAATTTCTCTCAAATACTTAGTTTTAATTACAAACTCTTGATGGGTCATAACCCAATTGCATGTTTCCTAAAACAATATGAGCATGTGGTAGTATGTCTAGAATCCTGGGTTCGAATTATTGGGTTGTTTTCACTTATTTTCTTGAATATTGATGATTTAATCCCTAAAAGCACATGTACCCTAAGTCATGGGGTTTTTAGTGAAATTCATGATTTTGGTGGTTTCTAAAGCATGATATGAATTTTTGAATTTTAAGCATGTTTTCAATTGCTCATGTTATTATGATCATGTTTTCCATAAATTTAACCATTTCAGGTATGATTGAAATTATGGGCAATGCCCACATGTAGCTTATGATTCATGAACTATGATTTTGGCCGAACCAAGGGCCCCATTTCCATGGCTAGTATCACGAATTCTCAAGCATGTTATGATTATCAAAATTTAACTTGCCATGCATGTCATGTATGAACTTCATGAGTACGTTGCATGTTTTGAGAGTAGTACTTAACACCGAGTAGGTTCGGGGAGTAGGTTACGCCCCGAATCTCAAAACTACGTGCCACCGTAGGTTATGTTTGGGACTGCCTCAGTGTCTGTCCCCTATGCCCTATGGGGTCTTCATGTCTGCCTCAGTGTTTGTCCCCTATGCCCTACGGGGTCTTCATGAGTGATATCACGCCTTTCATGGTTCATACCCTTGGCAAGGTATGGACGGCCTCCTGACTAGGCTTATAAGTTGGGCTCCATGTGTGCTCGTATGCGGTATGTCAGTTATAGAAATCTCCCATTGTTCCTCATGGTTTTAATGCATGTATGATTGGGTTCTTTGGATCAAGTTACGTTTTATGAATTGTTTTCTCTCATATTATGACTATGATAGGTTTACGAATATTATGGAAAATCTTGAGCCTTACGATATACTTATGATTTCAGTTTTTATGATCATGATGTCCCCACTCCTATAACTTTCATATTTTTAAGCATTGTCTTTCATACCTTACATACTCAGTTCCTTCCAAGTACTGACCCACATATTTTTAGGATCCTATTCACAAGTTCAGCATCGTTCCTAGCTTGCGCTCAACTCTGCTCTCAGCTTTCAGTGGTGAGTCCTCATGATTCGAGGGCTTTTTGTTTGGACTTTAATTACTTGTTGTTTTCAGAATGTTGGGATTAGTTCCCTTCAACCCATCTATTATGTCTAGAGGCTTTCAGACCTATGTGTAGTATTCAGTCGTTCATGTTTGGATCTTGTATTGTTGTTTCTTACACCTCTTGTTACAATTTTCAGCTAGTGCATGATTATTAAGTTAAGCTTTCCGCCTTATGTAAACTAATTAGATACATGCTCACGCCATGGGTTGACTTGGAGTCTTTCGGGGCTCCTTGTCCCGTGTTTACGATCTAGGAGTACTCTCAAGTCATGACAATTGCAAATCAGGTGCATTCTCTATGTTGAACCCAAAATGCTCCACAAAAGCTGTGGCCATCTCTGTCCAGGTAACTCACTTCTTCGGGTTCTTCTCTACATACCAGCTAAGAGCATCACTAGTCAAACTTCTCATGAAGAATTTCATTCTTATTTTTTCATTTCGTCCCACTCCCACCATCTTACCACACTATAATCTCAAGTGGGCCCTTGGATCACCGGCCCCAGTAAACAATTCGAACTTAGGAGGTTTGTACCCCTCCGGTAGCTCGACATTGGGGTGTATACATAGGTCTTCATAATCTAGACCTGTTATCCCTTGGTACCTTTAACACTTTGCAGTCTACTATATATCTTTTTGAGCTCTTCTACTAGAGTCTGAATCTTCTTATCCTTCTCTGAAGGCTCAGATTCCTCCAGATGGTGAGTCACAAGTACCGACTTTATATAATCGGGTTGATATAAGTGCGGACATACGTTTTATCTACGTTTGCCAGTGAAGGTAGTTCTTGGACTGGTGATGGGTAGTGGGAGGTAATTGGAGCTTGTGGGTTTGGATATATGTACGGTAGATATTGATAATATTAAGGTGGAGCAGGGGGTTGGGATATCATAGGAAGGCTTGCTGGTGTTTTTGAAATGGAGGCGTCAGCTTGAACTCCGAATGACGCTGTCGGGTTATTTAGAGTGCGAACCTGAGCTAGTTCTTCCTCGAGCTCAAAAATTTTCTGCTCAAGTCTCATTATCACTTTGTTATAGCCCGAAGGACAACCCCCTTTACAACTCTCTCTTTCATCCCTAGATATACCGTTACCATTCTTATCCATAGTGTTGTTGTGCTCGTCCAGCTTATTTTTCCCTCTGTTGTTGCGGCTAGGAACGATAGGAGGAGCCCCTTTAGACCTTGCATAGTAGGCCAGATTGCACAGTCAACCTTTAGGAAAGGGAAAATAAGACAAACACAAACAAACTTAATGTTAGATGAAAGATGAGATAATATACTGCATAATACACACACTGATGCATTTCCTAATTTTAGAGCCTCTTTTGTACTAGAGGTAAGCCTAAGACGACACATAGGTGATATCACGATGAATTAGTCAAAGCCTTAATGTTTGAAGTTATTGGAGTTGGAGTCAGATAAAATGAAATGATTCTTTATTAAAATGTCAATCTACTACTACATCAAATCTAATCATGAAAATAATCAAGCTAAGGGGATATCGGGGTAACAAAGGGGAAAAACTAAGATAAAACTTCATGCCCGTCCAGGTATAATCTGAGTTTGCATTTCTGGTGTGATCTCAAAATGGTTATTGAGCAGGTTTCGGGCCCATTTCATCTCTTCCTCATCTTCAAGCCCATATGGCTATCCTTGTACGCTAAAGGTGATATCCTCGACGTCTTCCAAAAGCCATGCATAGTACTCGGGCTTGCAAAATGCTTCTCCTTAAATATAACGATGGTCATTAATCCCTTTCATTGTTGTAATAATTCTTTGGCCTTTAGAATTTCATAGTCTATTCCAAAATCAAATTCCGATATATCTATACGGGACCGCAAAGATATTACTTGAGTTCGTCCAAATTGGCGGAACACTCGTATAGGGGCATAGGGTTGTATTCCCCTCAGGCCTATGAGCTCAATGTAGTACAATCTTTTTCCCCGTATGACAGTAGTAGGAAAAGATAACCACGAATACCTCCACTGCACTTGATGACCTCTAAGTGACTTCATGAACGTGTACCAATCCTCAGTGTCGACGGGAGCAACAAACCTTACCATCCTTCGAGAGTGGGTATCGATCACATTACCTTTGCCATCTAGTATGTCCACCATATTAGGGCGTTGATAGAAATGTTCTATGGTCCATAGTTGAAGCAATAAATTACAATCGTCAAAGAACCTCTTTCCTCTAACACACTTAGACAATGCTCGCAACATTTCTGCCAAGATCATAGGGACTAATGTGACCTCAGCAATATCCACTCCTTGAAAAACGGCTCTAACCATGGAGCTGATGCAAGTATCAATCTTCCCATGTTCCTTCGGAAAAACCAAAGTTCCCAACAAAGCATTTACAAACACAAAAGGAAGTTTTTTCTCCCAATTTTCCACAGAACATGTGAACTCTTTGTGAAAAACCTGATGTGTAACACCCCGGAAGGGCCTACGAATAGACCTGGGATTTGAAGTCAAAAACTGCAGAAAACCTAGAATTTGCACCAGTACGACTCAAGGTACGAGTCGTGGTGAGGACCTATGACTCATGACTCGAGTCGTGAGGAAACTGGGAGCCTGAAGTTGTGTCACGGGTAGTCCTACGAACCATGGTGATAAGGTATGACTCATGGTTAGGATTCGTGGTGAATGTCTCAGTAGTGCCAGAGTGAGTCGTCATGGGTCATGGTAGGACTCGTAGGATGAAGCAACGAGTCGTGGTGAGGAGTTGTGGTTAAGTCGTATTGATTTGGGTGGATGGTACCACGGTTGACAATATGATCCGTAGGATAGTGGTACGAGTCGTGGTATACCAGTCGTGACCAAATTCAGAAAGTTAGGAGAAAGGGTGAAGTGACCACGAGTCGTGACTTGAAGGGACAACTCGTGGCATGACTCGTGGTCGAAGCCAGAACTGCTTTTCAGGGAAATTTCAGTAAGGGCAACTTCGATATTTTTACGCTTTTGGGCCCTAAACCACGTCATTTTGAGGTCGGAACAGGGTCTTTAAGGGATGAAAACTCCTGTTAAGTTCATTTTAGCAGTTACAAGTGTTACAGAAGGGAGTAGGAAGGGTTTCGAGCAACTTTCTTCAAGATTCTTCAAGTTTTCACTTAGGGTTCTTCAAGGGAGTAGGAAATCAAGAAATTTCCAGGTATGTGGGGTTTTGAATGGGTAGATTAGACCCTACCCATGCCTATTTCTTTCCATTTTCTATGATTAAGCTACCAAATTCTTGTGGGTTTTAACCCAATTGCATGATTTCTCACAAGTTTACATGAAAGTGTGGTAGTATGTTTAAATTATGAATTTTGAAGTATTTGGGCTAATATTGGTTGTATATTTTATATTTCATAATTTAAAACTCTAAAATTATGGATGTCCAATTATGAAGGATTTTTAGTAAAATTCATGTTCATGATGATTCCGCAAGCTTAATACGAAATTTTGAATTTCAAGCATGTCTTCAAGTTTTCTATTTCTTATGTTGTCATGATTATGTTTTGCATAAACTAAGAATTTCAAGCATGATTAAGATTTTGGGCCATGCCCATATGTTGTGTATGATTTATGAACTACGTCTCTGGCCGACTTATGGACCCAAATTCCATGGCTAGTATTATAAACTTTCAAGCATGGTATGATTTTCACGATTAAACTAGTCGTGCATGTTACGTATGAATTTCTATGAACATGTTGCATGTTTTGGGAGTAGTACTTAACACCAAGTAGGTTCGGGGCCCAGGTTACGCCCCCAATCTCAGAACTATATTCCACCATAGGATTATGTTTGGGACCTCCTCAGTGACTATCCCCTATGCCCTACGGGTCCTTCATGAGTGGTATCACGCCTTTCATGGTTCATACCCTTGGCAAGGTATGAACGGCCTCCCAACTAGGGGTACAATTCGGACTTCATATGTGCTCATGTGGAGTATGTCGGTTATAGAAATCTCCCATTGTTCCTCATGTTTTGAAATATGCATGATTATGTTCTTTTGGCTCAAGTTATGATTAATCAAATGTTTTCCCCGCATGTTATGACCGTGATGGGTTTATGAATATTATTGGAAATATTGAGCCTTACGATATACTTACGATTTTAGTTTTATGATCATGATGTCCCCACTCCTATAACTTTTACGTTTTTAAGCATTGTTTTGCATACCTTACATACTCAGTACTTTCCGAGTACTGACCCATATATTTTCAGGATCTGGTTTGCAGGCTTAGCATCGTCCCTAGTTTGTGCTCAATTTCACTAAATCTCCAGTCGTGAGTCCTCATGATCCGAGGGCTTCATGTTCAGACTTGTTTAATTGTTTTATGTTCTCAAAATGTTTGGGTTAGTTGGGGTCTTGTCCCTTCAACCCATCTTTTATGATTAGAGGCATTCATACTTATGTGTAGTATTCAGTCGTTTATGTTTGGATATGGTATTGTTGTTTTCTCTATATCTCATGATACGACTTTCAGCTAGTTCATGCTTGATAAGTTAAGTTTTCTGCCTTATATGAATCAATTAGTAGTATACTCATTCCATGGGTTGACTTAGGGTCTCTTGGGGATCCTTGTCCCGTGTCTACGATCCGGGTGTACTCTCGGGTCTTGACATGATGGCCATCCATGTGTCCAAAACGCTCAAACAAAAAGTCTAACGAGATCCACCCCGAATCTAAGCATGCTTGTTTTTCAAACCAAGGTGCTGTAAAAACTTTTTCCCAGATTTTTTTCGAGGCAAGATCATGCCTCTGTTCATGCTTTTCAGGTCAGTAAAGTCACTAATTTCCTCAATTATCGGCGTCAACTTGAAGTCATGGAATTGGAAACCACTTTTTCAGGATTCTAAAATTTGATCAAGGGTTTGATTAGATATCTGTCAGGAGCTATGCAAATTAAAGAGGTCAAAAAACCTAGACACTTCCTAATCTATCTTCCATGATCCATCTTGATACCTTCCCACCACTTCCTTAGCTTATGCGGAACCCCAACACCATTCAAGTGTTAGCGAAACTTGACATATCTTCCATCCTATGAACCTGAAACAAAGTCATAAATAAAAATTCCAACTCCATTTTATCAAAATTTGGCTTGGGTTGATCATTTTAATCACTTTGCACATAACATGATGTATTGTTATTGGGTCATGCAACCCTTTGACCTATGGGTAGTCACCTAATATTTATATATGGATTGACACCAATGTCAAACCACCTAGGCTTAAGCATGCATGATGTGACCTAAATTTCTAAGAATAGGGCAGACACGAACTGTAAGATTTTCTATACAAGAAGACACGTGGTCATATGGTAACAAAACTATCCATTCGGCCCACGTATATGCCAACTCTCTAAATAGGGACTGAAATAAATTCGTAGAAGTGTAAAGCACAACTCACGTGTACAGTGTGTGATAATGAGAATTTTTCAAGTGGGGAAAGTATGAGCGGAATGACAGTTTATGAAAAATAATTAAAAATTGGATAAATAATTAAATAATTATTATAAATTACAATGATAATTAAAAAAATGTGACAGGATAAATAAAAACAAATGAGGGAAAGTCGTTAGTAACTTCATATTTAAAGTAATAGTATATAGCAAAAGGAAAAACATATAAGGAAGTAAATAAATCATTAGGGAAATAAATAAATGGGAAAAAGGGAAAGGATAAGCATGGTAGGTTAACTAATTAAGGAAGTAAATAAATAGCATCAGGAAAGGAGCTAAACATGTAAAAGAAACATGAAAGGAAAATAATTAATTACCTAATTTGTTTTAATTTTAAAAAAACATAAAAATTAAATAAAATACCACACAAAAAATGAACACGTAATGATTAGAACCTAAAATCCCCAGCAGATTCGACATGCTGTCGCACCCTATTTTTTCGTGAAAAGCGGAACTCAATATGTGACAACACTTTTAGGATTATTTGAATGAAGAGTCGCCACCTAATGAATTATGGTGTGTTAGGGCGCCGTACTAAACTAAATATACGGATAACTCCGTTTATTAGCCTATGTCACTAGAATCGGGTAAGGGTTCAAGTTACCTTAAAAGAAAGGTATTAGGCACCTTTCAAGGTCCACAATGATGGATCCCTTCTGGATTCATTATTATGTTGGGATTAACTAGCGAGAGAATAAGATTGATTTTAACCTATTCTGTTTGAAATTAAACTAAGTAAGATAGATGATATAAAGTATTCTATACATTAACTATATAATGAGAAATAAAGAATATTAGACAAGCGAGAAGAAAGAAGTTTTAAGAAAATATATATTATAAGAGATTATTACTATTTTATAGATAATTACAATATATAAACAATTGCAAAAATAATAACAAGAGTTAATATAAATTTTACACAATGATAAATTAAGGAAGTGGAGAGACAAATAAGATAAACAAGAATCAAGGATAATTGAACAAAAATATAAAATATTACAAATTCATTAATTCATATAATAAATGCATTGATAAAATAAATACAAGAAAACATAAGAAACAAATAAGTAAAATTTTAAAAAATTGGATCGAGCCTCAAAGAGACTCCTATGTATCCCTAAAGAAAATCAGGTCAGACGTAGTTTTGCATTTAAAAGGGGGGGGGATTATTTTAACCTAAATGAATCACCCCGTGCAATTAAAATAATACTTCGCAATCGTTAGTATTTCTTGTTTTATTCAGCGAGAACAGACTATCATGTCCTGTAACACCCCGAAACTTTTCTAGACCAACTCAGACTCATCAGAGAAAAACTAGAAATTTTTATCTCAGACGATCCAGAGAACGAGTCTTTGGTGGTACCAACAAACCATTGTAGGGGTCATTATTTTCCCAACATGTGTCCCTTCTTAGAACCAACGAGTCATTGGTAGCTCCAACGATCCGTTGTAGTCAGTCGTTGTTGGATTTTCAGTGAGGGTCGAAAAAGGTTCCCAGAAGCAACGAGTGAAATCAACGGCTCGTGGTTGCCACCAATGACCCATCGTTTCCACTCGTCGCCAAGTTCCAGGCCCAAGCAGTGTTGACCACGAGTTGATACAATGACCTGTTGGTCCTACCAATGAGTCGTGTTGCCCAATTTTTTAGGGCCTAGTTTTCCCCACCTGTGACAACGAGAGGTACCAATTACTTATTGGTTTTTCTAATGAGTCATGGCATCCTCCCGTGGTCCCACTTAAGTGAGCATGATTTTTGGACACAGGACCAACGATTGGTTCCAACGGGCCGTGGTTACAACCAATAACCCATTGTGAGGCTCGTTGGATCCTGTCGGGAAGATTTTCATATCTTATTCCAGGGTTATTTTTGTAACTTTATAGCCTCTTTATCTTAAAACTCCATCATTTTGGACTTGTTAGGAGGGAGTTAAAGGGGTAGAATGACATCCCCCCCTTCATTTCACTCATTCACTCACAGTCTAAAGCATAGAACAGTCAGGAAGCAGCAAGAGCAGAGCTAGGGCATTCGACTTCTTCTTCAATTATCAAGGGAGTTCCTCCAGATATTCTTCACCAAGTATGTGGAAATTCAACAAGAGAATAGTTCTTCCCTTGTGTCCCTAAAAATCTTCGCTATTTTTTCTCTATCAGTTCAGCCCTATAGATTCGAAATGTTAAAACTTCTCAAACTAATTTTCTTGAGATTTCAAGTGGTATATTTCTCATGATTTTTAATTGCTTATTATTCCCTAATTCTAGACGGTTTTGAGAATTGTATCTTGTGAAATGATTTAGCCCTAGTCCTCAATTCAGTAGAATTTGGAATCTTGCATGTTGGACTAGTTTCCCGGTAGCTTGATTCTAACAGATTTGAAATCCCCATATTATTAGGTATGTGAAAATTTTAGTCAGATATTTACATGTCCAATCTCAGTCAGATTATTACACTCAGTGTTATCCAGAAAATATCAACTGATTAGTTTGACCATAGTTAATTCTTGAGGTGTCAGTGATGCCTCCAATTATCAATATTAGACTAAGTATCAGACTTTAGTGGTTCTTTAGGCAGTCATAACACTTTCATATAAACAACTCTGACCAGCCTTAGGACCCCAGTTTCTGATTACAGTTTGTACTTTAGATGGTTACGACGCTTCCAAATAAGCAGCTCTGGCCAGTCTTAGAACACCAGTTGCAGAATTCGATCCGATAAGACTCTCAGGGTACTTCCAGATAGGTATTCCTTCCTTATTCTTGGGCCCCAATTTCGAGCTATCAACTTAGTAGTCTATCTAGGACTATCCAGTGGGAGAAGTACATAGCACCAAGCGGACCGGGGTTCCATCGCACCCAGATTCCTAAAACTACGTTGCTATCGCAGGTTATATTTTATTGGCCTCATAATCCCATCTTGTGATCACCCAGTTCATGCCTTTATACCCTGGCAAGGTATATTTGGTCCTACCGATGGGGTGTATACATCAGACTCCACGTCTAGCTCACGTGGTTATATGTCAGTAATAAACTCCTCCACTAGTCAGATCTGTCAGTCTTAGATTAGCTCAGTTCAAAACAGTTTCTGACTACTCAGTTCAAATTAGTTTAGTACAGTATCTCATATTTAGGCATGTTCTTGACCATCAGATAGGGTCATTTTGACCATCTTAGTCTAGTTCAGTTTATTCAATTTCAGCATTTCAGTTGGTCATTGCATGTCTTTACAGTTCAGTTATTTTATTCTCCATGTTATGGTTTCTCCTACTTACTTAGTACATTCAAAGTATTGACGCATACCTTTTATGTTATATCATTTTATGATACAGCTGCGGGTTCTTAGTTTCAGCCCCGCTAGCAGATCGCATCCAGAAGTTTTTAGCTGCACCAGTGATGAGTCCTCATCTTTCGAGGACGATAATTATTTTTCTTTAGTTGTTTTTTTCTTTCAGTTAGACTTAGAGTTACCAAAGGGCTTGTCCCAGCAACTCATTAGATAGATGGCTTTCAGACACAGACATAGATTCATATTTTCAGCTTTGTTTCAATTGTCTTAAACTTTATTGAGTTAGTTCTTCCTCATATATGTTTTATTTTATTACTTTATAGCTTTCACTATATTTTTACTCAGAATGTCAGTATTATGATAGACGATGGGTTGACTTGGAGTTAGTTGTGACTCCAAGTACCGTGTCTCGTCCAGGGTATATGCTCGAGGCATGAAAAATTTGGTATCAAAGCACTAGGTTTAGAGTATCCTAGGATGTCTGAAAGCCGCATCGAGTAAAGTCCTTTTCATGGGTGTGAAGCGCGCCACACTTATGACGGGGAGGCTTTGAGACGTTATTAGGAAAGCTCTCTTTTGTCATGCTCTTTTATCGTGCATTGATGTTCAATTCCAGAAATGTTCTCCTAACTCGTGCTCTATTTCATTTCAGTGAAATCATGCCTCCACAACGTGGTAATGGAAGAAGAGCTAACAACGCCCACTAACCTGCCCCACCAGCTCCGGCAGGCTCTCAAGATGATCTAGTTTCCTCTGCAAAGTTCAAAGCATCTATCCAGCTACTCGCACAGACAGTCACAAATCAGGTGAACCAGTAGGTGGTTCCAGTCAATAATAATGGGTTCGCAGCAGATGCCCGAGTTCGAAACTTCACCCGGATGAACCTTCCAGCTTTTCATAGATCCAAGGTGGGAGAGGACCCACAGGAGTTCGTGGATGAGATCAGGAAGATCACCCGAATTATGGGGTTAGCTCCTCAAAGAGTGTCGACCTGGCTGTCTACCAACTAAAAGGGATAGCTCAGATCTGGTATGACCAATGGAAGGAGGGGAGGCCAACGAGAGTAGAACAGATGGAATGGGAGGAGTTTACTACAGTATTCCTAGACAGATTCTTCCCTCGGGAGCTCAAGGAGGCTAAGGTGGCTGAAGTCATGAATCTGAAATAGGGAAATCAAACGGTAGAAGAGTATGCACTGGAGTTTAGAAGGTTGTGTAAATATACTCCAGAGATGGTGGTCGAGCCAAGGGCTCGCATGTTGAAGTTCGTTAATGGAGTAACAAATCGAGTCCTCAAGGAGTGCAGGACTGCAATGCTTATTAAGGATATCAATCTCTCCGGCATCATAGTTCATGCCAAGCAAATTGAGGTAGAAAAATTAAAAGATTTGGAGCAGGAGAACAAATGGGAAAGGATTGGCCTATCAGATTATGGCCACCAGAGATCTAACGGAAGTAGCCTCCCACAGCAGCAATAGCAATAGAGGGCTCCAGCACACACTTTAGCTAGCGCCCCTACCTTTCGGTCCCGTAAGGATCAGAGGGGTGGAGCGTCTGACTCACAGTTCCAGAATCATAGGTCCAGCAATCGCTAAAGCTACCTAGTTGCCCTAAGTGTGACAAGAATCATCCAAAGGAATGCCTTCAAGGCCGAGAGGGTTGCTTTGGGTGTGTATAGCTATGTCATCGGCTCAGAGAATGCCCGTCATCAAGATAGGGGAGATCACAGTTTACCACTTCAGCAGCTCCAGCAAGCCGACCAGCTCAGCAAGCCAACACTTTAGGTATGGATGATGGCCAGTGCCAAAACTATTTTTATGGTTTTTCCTCTCGTCAGGATCAGGAGAGCTCAACTGATGTGGTCACGGGTATGTTTCGTATTTTCCATCTAGATGTGTATGCCCTACTAGATCCAGGAGCCAGACTATTGTTCGTGACTCCCTATGTAGCTTTCCAGTTTGATATCAGTCTAGAAGTCCTCTCAGAATCATTCTTAGTCTCCACCCTAGTTGGTGAGTCAGTTAGAGCTAGCCGGATGTATAGAAACTGCCCAGTCTCAATCTTGAGTAAGGTCATTCCAACTGATCTTGTAGAGTTAGACATGATTGACTTTAACCTCATTCTTGGCATGGATTGGTTACACTCTATTTATGCCTCAGTCGACTGCAGAACTAGGATCGTCAGGTCTCAGTTCCCTAACGAGCCAACTTTGGAGTGGACAGGCGGTAGTTCAGCACCTAAGGGTTGGTTTATTTCCTAACTTAAGGCCAGAAAGCTTATTTCCAAAGGGTGTATTTATCATCTCGTTCGGGTAAAGGATTCCAGCTTAGAGACCCCAACTATTCAGTCAGTTCCAATTGTCAGTGAGTTCTCTAATGTGTTTCCCGAAGATCTTCCCAGAGTTCCTCCTGAGCGGGAAATAGACTTTGGTATAGACCTCCTCCCAGATACTCAGCCCATCTCCATCCCTCCTTACAGAATGGCTCCAGTGGAGCTTAAGGAGTTGAAGGACCAATTAAAAGACCTCTTTGATAAAGGTTTCATTAGGCCCAACATCTCTCCATAGGGTGCTCTAGTATTATTCGTGCGGAAGAAAGACGGTACCCTCAGGATGTATATCGACTATCATCAGTTGACTAAGGTCATAGTCAAGAACCGGTACCCCCTACCCAGGATTGACGACTTGTTCAATCAACTGCAAGGAGCCAGTTGTTTCTCTAAGGTAGATCTCAGGTCGGGGTACTATCATCTATGAGTCAGAGAGTGTGACATACCAAAAACAACTTTCAGAACTCGGTATAGTCACTATGAATTTGTGGTTATGTCCTTCGGATTGACTAATGCCCCCTCAACTTTTATGGACCTGATGAATAGGGTTTTCAAGCCATATCTAGATATGCTCGTCATTGTATTTATTGACAACATTCTGGTATACTCCAGAAGTGAAGAAGATCATGCTAACCATTTGAGGATAGTGCTACAGACACTCAGAGACCATCAGTTGTATGCTAAGTTCAGAAAATGCAAATTCTGGTTGAAGTCAGGGACTTTCCTTGGTCAAGTGTTCTCGGGTGAGGATATTCAGGTGGATCCTCAAAAGCTAGCAGCAGTGAAAGACTGGCCCAGACCTACTTCCCCAACCGAAACCAGAAGCTTCTTGGGACTAACCAGTTATTACCAATGTTTTGTGGAAGGTTTCTCCTCTATTGCATCCCCTCTGACTAGGTTGACTCAGAAAAAGGTGAAATTTCAGTGGTCAAATGTGTGTGAGAAGAGTTTCTAGGAGTTAAAGAATCGACTCACTACCGCTCCAGTGTTAACCTTGCCAGAAGGAACAAATGGGTTTGTGGTGTATTGTGACACTTCCAGAGTTGGGCTAAGTAGCGTTCTAATGAAGCAGGGTAGACTCTGTGTGCCAGATGTGGGTGAACTAAAATAGTAGATACTGGCTGAAGCCCACAGTTCGAGATACTCTATCCACCCATGAGCTACTAAGATGTACCGCATTCTACGAGATATTTACGGAGGAATGGCATGAAAAGAGACATTGCAGAATTTGTAGCTAAGTGCCCGAAATGCCAGCAGGTCAAGGTAGAACATCATAGATCAGGAGGTATGACTCAGGATATCAACATACCCACATGGAAGTGGGAAGAAGTAAATATGGACTCCATTACAGGTTTACCTCATACACATCGGCAACATGACTGAATCTGGGTGATAGTAGACTGGATGACCAAGTTAGAATATTTTCTCCCAGTTAAAACTATAAACTCAGCTGAGGATTATGCTAGACTTTATATCCGAGAGTTGGTCAGAATGCATGGAGTGCCCTTGTCCATTATTTCATATAGAGGTACTCAATTCACCTCTCATTTCTGGAAGTCATTTCAGAAAGGACTCGGTACACAGGTTAAGCTCAGCATCGCTTTTCACTCGCAGACAGATGGACAAGCTGAGCGGATTATACAGTTTTAGATATGCTGAGAGAATGTGTGATCGATTTCAAGGGCATTTGGGATGGTCACCTACCTTTCATCGAGTTTGCGTACAACAACAGCTACCACTCTAGTATCCAGATGGCCCCGTTTGAGGCATTGTATGGTAGGAGGTGTAGATTGATGTGCCATGATTTAACGGCACTTTCAACACTTAAAAATCAAGAAAATATGCACATTCTGGGCATATTTATGTAGGTATGATGCGTTTTGTGCTTAATGTTGTAGGAGAATAGGTTTGGAAGTGAAACAGGCAAATTAATGCTGAAAACAACTGAACAGGAGGCTGCTGGGTACTTCACGAGTCGTTGGCACTTAGCACGAATCAATTTTGAGTTCGTGGGAAAATATTGAGTTTTGAAGATGAAGGAACAGTGTACTTAACAGGTTGAAGGCACGACTCGTTACATCTGGTAACAAGTCGTGAAGCCTATCGTGAAGACTGGAAGAAGATTTTTAAAGAAATAGCCAATGGAGATAACTGACGACGTCACGAGTCGTTAGCTGACTAAACGACTCGTTGGGAGATCACTGGAACCAATCACATGATTCACTGGAGATTTGAAGAATACAGACCACGAGGGTCCTAACGACTCGTGCCCAGTTACGACGAGTCGTTAGGTGACCCATTGCCATGACTAGGCTTAACAATGACGACGCCTGCAATTCATTGATCACGACTCGTCAGAGGTCCTAATGAGTCATTACCTAGCTCGTGACCACTGACAACCTGATTTCCAGTTTTAGTTAGGAAAAGATTTCTGAGGAATTATAAATACATTGTTTAGGTTTATTTTCTACATACAGTTTATTATTACTACTTTTCACATAGATTTTCGTGTTGTATTATTATTCTTGGTTCAAGAAACAAGGTTTACAATTTTGTTATTGAATTTGAGGATCAAAAGAAACATTGGAACTTATTCATCAAGTTTGGAGTTTTATTCAATTTACTTGGTTTTCTTCTACGATAATTTGTAAGTTGCAATTATGATTTATTCAATATTTTGTGATTGCGATCATTCAAACATGAGTAGCTAAACCCATAACTAGGGTTGTGGGAACTAAGATGAATTAACACACATAGGTAAAACACTTAGTGATTCTTGAAAGGGGTTTAATGCATGTATTGTTTTTCCCTTCGTTTTAATCGATTCTTGATGGTTGCAAACATTAGGACTTTCCCTATTCTTACTTACCGGACCAAGGAGGTAGTGAATGGGAAAAGGGATTAATAATGGAGATTTGAGGCTATCAACCCTCATCTAATAGCTTGAACTTGTCCAGGGATAGCTAATCCGATATTAAGGGTAAGGGTTAATTAAGCATATACCCGTATACGGACCAAGTTGCGTGGTGATAATCATCTAGATAGGGGACCAACCATTTAGGTGAACCTAACTTACCGATATTGCATGTAAAACACCGGAATAGATCACTAGTGTAATAGCCTTGTGGTTATAAAGTCTTGGGGAACACAATCTTAGCCAAGTCGTTAATTGAATACAAACAAAATTTGATTCAAGCATTTAGCAGTTTTTACTCTTATTTAGTAGATTATTTTTCCCCCTTAGGAAATAAGCAACCCAATAGTAATAGCTATTTATATTAACTCAAGTTCTTTTCATATTCCCTGTGTGATCGACCTCAACCTTCATTGGGTTCTATATTTGACATCGATCACTTTATATTTCAATTGCGAGGTGTAATTTGGGCGACATCAAAATTTTGGCGCCGTCGCTGGGGAATACGGCTAAGGCTTTTGTTAATTGTGTTTTCTTTATTGTTGGTTCTTATTTCCTTTTTATTTTTCTTTTTGTTGTTTTTATTTTTAACAAGTCTTAGGTTCGTGCATGCCCAATACTAGGAGCTAAGGAAATGCCCTGGTTCCAATTGATCACGAACTTGAGCATATACTAAGGACCCTAAGAAGAATGGTCAACATACAAGAACAGGAGACAGTGGACCAAGCCACAGCGAGAATGTTGACTGAGGAGCAAGCTCGGGCTAGAGATCATGAATTAGCTAGGGTTGCTGAAGAGCAATGGGTAGCTGCTGAAGCAGAACGAACTAGAAGGCACAGAGGTCCAGAACAGAAGAGATACCGGTATTTCGATGAGGAGGATGATGCTGATATAGACAAAGTCGGTGCCGCTGGAGCTATAGTCCCTCCCCCTTTGCCTGTTGGGGCAAAGTTTATATTACCAGT
The DNA here is from genome assembly GCA_035772735.1 of Datura wrightii. NCBI lineage: Eukaryota > Viridiplantae > Streptophyta > Magnoliopsida > Solanales > Solanaceae > Datura > Datura wrightii. Next base: position 164,402,989 of record JASDFA010000027.1, on the reverse strand, counting down.
GTTATGATCCAGCTGCTCAACATGAAGGGAATATTTGCTGGTCATGCAACTGATGATGCTCATACTCACTTGACAAATTTCGTGGGTATCTACAACGCATATAAATAATCGGGAATGAGCGAGGATGCAATCAGACTGAGGTTATTTCCCTTTTCATTAGGGAGTGAGGCAATGATGTGGTTGGCTGAGCTGCAAAATGATTCTATCACTACTTGGGGGAGCTTAAGAGAGATTTTCTTGAAAGATTCTTCCCACCTTCCAAAGCAGTGCAGCTAAAAGATGAGATATATAACTTCAGGAAATTGAATTCAGAGGCACTTCATGAGACATGGCTGTGTTTCAAAAAAAAAGCTCAAAAGGGTGCCAAATTACAGGATTCCATGTCACGCCCCGCCTTGGGAGGCATGACTGGCACCTGATGCCCTACTAGGACTTGGACTGCTGGATTAGCTAAGCTTAAGCACTTCTGGTGCAAGGCTGGCTCTAACTCTGGATTCAAGAAAACGACGGGCTATATAACGGCTGTAAATACAACCTCCGGCCAACTAGGCCTATAGCCACCTGTAAGACAACAACAGCTAACCAGAACAACAGTAGTATAAAGGAACCTATGCGGGCCGACAAGGCCACCATGCTGACTAGTTTCACTGAAACGCTGAATCAAATGCTAAACTACTCTGTGACCGGCAAGGTCACCAACTATTAACTAAATAAGGCCCTACATGGCCATCATAAACAAACTAAAATATACACACGGCCTCACACGACCGGTACAGCTAACCACAGGGAATATACAATCTGCAAGCCTCTAAGAATACTGATAAGATAGTTGGGACAGGGCCCCGGCCTACCCATACTATACAACAAAAGAAAAGGAATAAACCTCTAGTTATCTAGCTATGGATGACAGGAGCTGATGACTCTGTGTGCTAGCTAGAATTACGAGGGATCGGCTCCTCGTCTATGAGTACCTGCAGACAAGTAATGCAGCGCCCCCAAACGGGCGTCAGTACCACTGGTACCGAGTATGCAAAGCAAAACTTAACATAACTGAAGATAAACGGTATACTGGTAGTTACTAAAATGACAAAGGATAGCTAAAACTGTATGGAATAGCAGAATCTATACCGAGCTTAACTGTACTGGAAAGAAGGTGAGAAGCATACCTGTCAAAGCGGCGTCCTGCTATTTATCAATTTAATAAGTAACACACACACACACACACACACACATATATATATATATATAAAATAAGTAACATATATATATATATAGCATACAAGAACCTATACCAGCCTCCATAAGCGGGAAGGTGTCAATCAACACGTAATCTATATACCCCTACCCGGGTCGCCATCCAAAAATAAATTCACTCCACTCACCTAATAACTACGAGCACCCCATCGGCCCCTTGGGTATGCCGCTTGGGCTCTCTAGGCCCCTGACTATAACTGTATCTGAGTCCGGAGGACTCATGTAACTAGGGGTGGGCATAAAAACTGGAAAATCGAAAAACCGAACCAAACCGAACTAATTCGGTTTTTCGGTTTTGGTTTTTCGGTTCGGTTTCGGTTTTTTTTTAAAATTTCAATTTTTTGGTTCGGTTTTCGGTTTTCATATTTCGGTTATTCGGTTATTCGGTTTAACCAAAAATTTACATATTTTTTTTTTAAAATTATAACTTAATTTCAAAAAAATAAAAATACTACACCCAGCCCAAATCTCAAAGCCCATTTAGAGAATTATTTATATAATTGATACAATTGCTTAAGTTTTTTTTACAAATAACAAGTTTTATAATAGTTTTAGCATGTTAAGAAAATTCTTACTATTATTAATATGCTTTGAAAGAAAAATGAAATATATAATATTTATTTAACAAGAAATTAGGGACCATAAATTATTAAAATCTTAAAAGACCCTTAACTTTTTATTGGTTTTGTTATAAGGATATTAAGCATATGAGAAAATTTATAATAAAAAATTCAAATATTATGTATGTACCACTAAATGTAAATCAATTAATCCCACTATTTTCTTTATTTAAAAAGTTAAAATTAAGCTTAGTTGAATTAAACTTTAGAATTCAAACTTAAAATAATTTATTTTGAATTTAAAAAGATAAAACAACTCATTTTTAATTTAAAAAGTAGCTCATTTTGTAAGTTAAAAAATAGCCCATTAACTAGGCCCATAACCGAAAAAACCGAATTAGAAAAACCGAAAAAACCGAACCGAATTTGAAAAAAACCAAACCGAACCGAATTAGTTTGGTTCGGTGTTCGGTACACTACATGAAAAACCGAAAACCGAAAAAACCGAACCGAAATTTAAAAAAACCGAACCGAAAACCGAATGCCCACCCCTACATGTAACTATAATCTGAGATCTGTATCTGTAATCTGTAATCTGTGCCCTGGGTGCAAGCGCTCGACAGGGTACGCTATAATGCTGATCATCCTGCTATGGGGAATGCTGCATCCCATCTTCGTCCTACTGCGGATGGCATGCCACTCCTTGGAGTGACGTATCCTCACCCTCTGGCGGGCGGTCGACACAACTATTAACCCTGGGGCGGCAAGGAAGCTCTAAGGGTGCCCACATAACACAATCAGGTCTCAACAAACAACAATAATCACATATAACATGTACAATAAATCTGATAATATTGTTCATGTTCTGATATTCTATTCTGAATCTCTAGCTGAATTAAACTGAATCTGGTACTGGGTCTGAAATAATATCTCGCTGTTTAATACTAATTTACTAACTTTTATTCTGAATACGGCATAATAATACAAAACATATTTACTGAATTCACACTGAACTTAATACTCGTCTTATAGAACTTTCTTCTAGAATTTATTCTATTTTACTATACTAGAATTACTAACTTGCCGAAGAAACTGGTTTCCCATACCTTATTTACTGACTTCTTGGCTAACTGGCGTAACTCGGTCAATATCCAGCTATTTCTTCCAACTGCATTCATATTCATAGAAATTAGAACCTAATTCATCAATATTCTTGAAGAAAATACTACTTTGAATATCTATATAGCCCAAACTTTGACTTATCGAAAAAATGCCGAAAACTCGCTATTTCTCGGAAGTTCAGAAGGGAGAAATACTCACTCTAAGGCTAGGAGTATATTGACACTAATTTGGAGCAATTCCACTTACCTTAGCTCAGTAGGACGACGGTTCGCCGACCGAATTTCACGAAACTAACTCCGTAGGAATGCTCCCTGCAGCTTAATACTTCACTACCCAAGATTAATTCGAGTTTGGACCGTGTTTAATAACGTAAATGGAAGGAATTTCAAAGAAACTCTTTGTACCCTCTGTTTTCTGGTTTGTTCTCTGGAAATTCTGATAATTATCCTTAAAACCCCGTAGTGGGGGCTTTATATACTTGGGGATGAACCTCACCTCCGTGGCACGTTGGCCATCGCGGAGGTGAGCCCTCCGTGACACATTGGCCATCGCGGAGGGGGCATGCCCAGCCTCCTCTTGTGATGGTTCGACATGGCGCTTGTCCGGTCTTCCCCCGGGACTTTTTCTAGCATGCATGGCATTCTAAAACTCTTAACCAACATGAGAATAGGCCATCTAAATGTCAAGAATTTATGGGGTGTAACATCCTCCCCCCCTTAAGAACATTCATCCTCGAATGTAAACTTTTGCTCGCAGGAATCTCAACTTACTCGACTTATTCTAAAAAAAAATTTTGGCAGAGTTTCCCCTATAACATGGACTATCTCAAAAATTCTGAAATGCAGAAAAGTCTAATATAGGTACTCCACACAATACTATAGCATTCATCATGCAGTAGACGAGAGTCAAGTATCTCATTCATACACATAACATAAGGCAATTCATAAAACAACAATACTAACGTACCTCTGGCTGATTAAGTTTGAAATAACTAAGGATATCTAACTTTCATATCTTCCTCTTCTTCCCGTGTCATTTCCTCTCGGTTCCTGTTACGCCATAACACCTTGACAGAAGCAACATCTTTAGTTCTCAACTTGCGAATCTGCCTGTCCAGTATGGCTACTGGAACCTCTTTATAAGCCAGCTCCTCCGTAACCTGGACATACTGAACTGGGATGATTCGGGAGGGATCCCCTATACATTTCCTTAGCATGGGCATGTGGAAAACTGGGTGAACAAACTCTAACTCTAAAGGTAAGTCTAACTCATATGCCACTTGGCCTATTCTTCGGCGAATATGATAAGGCCCAACAAACCTTGGACTAAGCTTGCCTTTCTTGCCGAATCTCATCACACCTTTCATTGGTGAAACTTTCAAGAACACCCAATCCCCCATATCAAATTCTATGTTTCTACGCCGCACGTTAGCATAAGATTTCTGGCGGCTCTGAGCAGTCAGTAAACATTCTCTGATAAGCTTTACTTTTTCTTCTGAATGACGAATAATATTTGGCCCAATCAATGCTGATTCTCCTACCTCAAACCAACCAATTAGCGATCTGCATTTTCGCCCATACAATGCCTCATAAGGCGCCATTTGGATAGCTGAATGGTAACTGTTATTGTAGGCAAACTCAATAAGTGGTAAGTGCTCATCCCAGCTACCTCCAAAGTCTAATACACATGCTCGCAGCATATCCTCGAGCATCTGAATAGTGTGTTCTGTCTGCCCATCTATCTGAGGGTGAAAAGTTGCGCTCAGGTTAATCTGTGTCCCCAAGCCCCTCTGAAATGATTGCCAAAATTTAGCTGTGAATTGCGCCCCTCTGTTAGAGATAATGGACATTAGAACACCGTGAAGTCTGACTATTTCTCTGATATACAACTCAACATAATCTTCGACAGAGAAAGTAGCCCTTACTGGCAGAAAATGGGCTGATTTTTGTCAGCCTGTCAACTATCGCCTAGATTGAGTCATATCGGCGCCTAGTGCGGGGTAATCCTGCTACAAGATCCATATTCACTACTTCCCACTTCCATAGAGGCACAGCTATATCTTGAGTCAGTCCACCTGATTTCTGGTGTTCCGCTTTTACCTATTGGCAATTGGAACACTGAGCCACCAGTAGATTTCTTTTATATCGTGGTACATTTTCGTCAGACCTGGATGGAGAGAATAACGGGCATAGTTTACCTCGCCCATATTCTGTTGGTGAATTCCTGCAACATCTGGAAAACAAAGGAGATCTTTACGTCGCAACACTTCATCCTCAGTTACCTGAAAACTCTACTCGTATACCTCAGTCTACTGGAAGCTTGCTGCTTCCTACGTCAGTTTAGTCAGAGGTGTTGCAAAAGTGGAAAATCCTTCCACACACCTTCTGTAGTACCCGGCTAACCCCAGGAAACTGCGTACCTCGGTCGGAGTGGTAGGCCTGGTCCATGTTTTCACTGCTTCTATTTTTTGTGTATCTATTTGTATACCAACCTTCGACACGATGTGGCCAAAAAGACTACTGAATTCAACCAGATTCACATTTAGAGAAATTGGCATGTAATTGACGGTCATACTGATTTATCATACCGGAGAAACTGACAAGTAATCTCTCTGTATAGCTAGAGCTCATCTGGCCTTATGGCCCATATGCTAATGCTATTCACTGTTGGGATAATCTGTATGACTGTCTGCACCCCATGTGCATGTATCTAGTCAGAGGATTCTGATAGTGATCATGATCTCTAATAATCTGGTTGAATAACTGTGAATAACTGAATAACTGGGCTGAATGACCCGAATGTTGAAGTAGTCTAACAATGCTCTAAATGTCTTACTCGGGCATCTGTAGCTCATGCATAACTACGGAGTTGTGGACAGCTAACTGCTTTGTTATTCTATTTGAACAACCATAGAGCTGGGCTTAATCGGACTTTCTCTCAGGCGATCAGTCTCTGGATCTTCACAAGGAATCTACCGATTTCCTTGTCTTAGTAAACACTGTGCTAGCAGAGTACTACCACTTCCTTATGCCTTGCTCGTATCCACTTGGATCTATACTGTTGTTCTGAGAAATTCTTGGTCTTATGAGAAATTCTGTAAAGACTGGCCTTCTCCTAGGACTCTGTATCTGAATATCTTACGGGAACCGACTGGGGTACTAGTCCGTCACTGACTACTGATGTGGACCCTTTCTTGGGGTATCCACGAGTTTGTCTGACTGGGAAGGCTAGCTGACTTGCGGGGTGTTCTATATGATAACTGCTAAGTTAACTAAGGCTGACTCTCACCTACAAGGCTGGAAAAATGATGTACGACCACTTAACATACTAGAAAATTCTGGTGTTGCTAACCTCTGGAGTATGCTTATTCGGTCTTTATCTCTGGTTCTGGCACATGCGATAACGTTATTGGTCTTTAGGGGTGCTTCCCTGCTAGTACAGGCGCCAGCTGGTCGTTAGACCGCCTAACTACGCCGGTATCATCTAACCACCTGATTCAGGCTACTAACTCTTGTGAGCTTCTGAAGTCTAAATCTGGCAACAAGCATATAATTCCATTAACTCAATAAACTGAGAACTGAGAAAGCTTCTATGGCTTCATACGTGGATCACACTTACCCTGCCCCCTTTTTTTTGGCGAGGGGTCTTACAGTACGATCTGTATATACTTCCTAGCAGTTAACCAGAATGTGTGTGACTGTAACCCCCATTGGTAGCTACTCACAGCATATCTAATATCTGTATATATATATTTATCAACAACTAGGTACAATGCATACTGAATTTTGTAGTAATCCGTAATATCTGACATGCTTTACTGAATTTCATACTGCACATGATATACTGCTTCTAGAGTCTAATGATATCTCCCGTCCTCTCGTACCATTTCATCGGATTTTCATCCCATTGTGGAAGCAACAAACACATGCACTTTAGTTATGATCTGCTTTTTGAAATTTTGGCACTCTTACAACGTGGGGTCAACATCCGAACCTTATGGCCTTACTTGGCATTATATTAAGGGCCCGTGACTGTCTGTTGGACCTTGTCTCTAGGCCACACTAGATTAGAGCCTATGTGTCGGCACTCTCCTACCTTCCCCCTAGGCGAACATACCACAACACTCTGGACTTCAAACTTACTGTCTCTTAGCTGTCAGTCCGAGGCTTAGTCCTTAATACACGATGTTCTATTAATCTGGAGGTGATACTAATTTCCCCCCTCAAAATCTGGTATTCATACTCCTCACCCTTATCTTCCTTAAACTGAGCTTTGGGGTTCAAGGTACCTGCCTTACATTGTCAATAAGGTTACCAGTAAAGTTTCAACCTATGATTCTTCTGGCTTGCAGTCGGACCCATCTTATTCATATAACCTCCCTGTCTTTCGACATCACAGCTAAGATTATAATTATTATCTTGCAGACTTATCCCACCATTGTTAGCATGCTACGGCGGATTCAGCCTTTTTCTGACTTAAACTTGACTATTACTAGAAGTTCATAATTGATGGATCTCCTACACCCACTTCGAGTAATCTAGTGGCCTTACTCGCTCTTCTGACTTGTTACCATGAAGGCAACTTACGTAATCATAGGGCTCCTTACTCTTTCTAACACTTTCTGGAATCAACCAATCCGTCTTCACTTACTGCTTACTTTGGGCAAAATCGCCTCAATCTTTATGCCCTTTACTGTACTAGAATCAAAACTAAGAGGTAGGAATAGCCTTTTCTTACTGCAATGAAACAAAAACATGGAACTGTACCACATCTGAAAGGATGGAGGTGGGAATCCTGCATTTCCCTCTCTTTCTCACATCTATGCGATAATCTAATATTATCTGTCATCTTAGTCAGATCTTATATATCTAACAAATAAATCAACTAGTATATACGCTATGCTTCTGACTTCCTACTCTGGAGTTATAGAAATATACTAGGGATAGTACAGATAGAGGTATCACATTGGGAGGTCCCTGATACTTCCTCCTGCTGCTGTAGTTACCCTGCAATTGGTTGGTGCCCTCTTCTGCTGCTATATCCAATCTTCTACCTGTGATAGGGTGTCGTTGATCTGACTTTGTATCTGTAATCAAAGAGTATGATAAGCTTTAAGGACTCAAATCTATACTGTACCGCTCTACAGCACGACTGAATAGGAAGGAAGAGTAACCATCCTATCATGCCTTGCAGCCTCCTGCCTATAGTATGTGGTGCACAACACATCCATAGACAAGACTCTACTTAGCACAGCTTGCAAACTCCCTGGGATACGACCTGCTCTGATACCAAGTTTGTCACACCCCACCTTGGAAGGTATGACTGGCACCTGGTGCCCTACTAGGGGACTTCTGGATTAGCTGAGCCTAAGCACTTCTGGTGCAAGGCTGGCTCTAACTCTGGATTCAAGAAAACGACGGGCTATATAACGGCTGTAAATACAGCCTCCGACCAACTAGGCCTATAGCCACCTGTAAGACAACAACAGCTAACCAGAACAATAGTAGTATAAAGGCACCTATGCGGGCCGACAAGACCACCATGCTGACTACTTTCACTGAAACGCTGAATCAAATGCTAAACTACTCTGTGACCAGCAAGGTCACCAACTATTAACTAATAAGGCCCCACACGGCCATCATAAACAAACTAAAACATACACAGGACCTCACACGACCGGTACAGCTAGCCACAGGGAATATACAATCTGCAAGCCTCTAAAAATACTGATAAGATGGTCGGGACAGGGCCCCGGCCTACCAATACTGTACAACAAAAGAAAAGGAATAAACCTCTAGCTATCTAGCTTCGGATGACAGGAGCTGATGACTCTGTGTGCTGGCTAGAATTATGAGGGATCGGCTCCTCGTCTATGAGTACCTGCAAGCAAGTAATGCAGCGCCCCCAAACGGGCGTCAGTACCACTGGTGCCGAGTATGCAAAGAAAAACTGAACATAACTGAAGATAAACAATATACTGGTAGTTACTGAAATGACAGAGGATAGCTAAAACTGTCTGGAATAGCAGAATCTGTACTGAGCTTAACTGTACTGGAAAGAAGGTGAGAAGCATACCTGTCAAAGCGGCGTCCTGCTATTTATCAATTTAATAAATAACACACACACACACACACACACATATATATATATATATATATATATATATATATAAGTAACATATATATAGCATACAGGAACCTATACTAGCCTCCATAAGCCGGAAGGTGCCAATCAACACGCAATCTATATACCCCTACCCGGGTCGCCATCCAAAAATAAATTCACTCCACTCACCTAATAACTACGAGCACCCCGTCGGCCCCCTGGGTATGCAGCTTGGGCTCTCTGGGCCCCTGACTATAACTGTATCTGAGTCCGGAGGACTCATGTAACTGTAATCTGTAATCTGTGCCCTGGGCGCAAGCGCTCGACAGGGTACGCTATAATGCTGATCATCCTGCTATGGGGAATGCTGCATCCCATCTTCATCCTACTGCGGATGGCATGCCACTCCTTGGAGTGACGTATCCTCACCTTCTGGCGGGCGGTCGACACAACTATTAACCCTGGGGCGGCAAGGAAGCTCTAAGGGTGCCCACATAACACAATCAGGTCTCAACAAACAACAATAATCACATATAACATGTACAATAAATCTGATAATACTGTTCATGTTCTGATATTCTATTCTAAATCTCTAGCTGAATTAAACTGAATCTGGTACTGGGTCTGAAATAATATCTCGCTGTTTAATACTAATTTACTAACTTTTATTCTGAATACGGCATAATAAATCAAAACATATTTACTGAATTCACACTGAACTTAATACTCGTCTTATAGAACTTTCTTCTAGAATTTATTCTATTTTACTATACTAGAATTACTAACTTGCCGAAGAAACTGGCTTCCCATACCTTATTTACTGACTTCTTGGCTAACTGGCGTAACTCGGCCAATATCCAACTATTTCTTCCAACTGCATTCATATTCATAGAAATTAGAACTAAATTCATCAATATTCTTGAAGAAAATACTACTTTGAATATCTATATAGCCCAAATTTTGACTTATCGAAAAACAGCCGAAAACTCGCTATTTCTCGGAAGTTCAGAAGGGAGAAATACTCACTCTAGGGCTAGGAGTATATTGACATTAATTTGGAGGAATTTCACTTACCTTAGCTTGGTAGGACGACGGTTCGCCGGCCGAATTTCACGAAACTAACTCCGTAGGAATGCTCCCTGCAGCTTAATACTTCGCTACCCAAGATTAATTCGAGTTTGGACCGCGTTTAACAGCGTAAACGGAAGGAATTTTCAAATAAACTCTTCGTACCCTCTATTTTCTAGTTTGTTCTTTGGAAATTCTGATAATTATCCTTAAAACCCCGAAGTGGGGGCTTTATATACTTAGGGCTGAACCTCACCTCCGTGGCATGTTGGCCATCACGGAGGTGAGCCCTCCATGATCGTTGGCCATCGCAGAGGGGGTATGCCCAGCCTCCTCTTGTGATGGTTCGACGTGGTGCTTGTCCGGTCTTCCCCCGGGACTTTTTCTAGCATGCATGGCATTCTAAAACTCTTAACCAACATGCGAATAGGCCATCTAAATGTCAAGAATTTACGGGGTGTAACATTCCAGATGATACATTGTTGGAGATCTTTTATAGGTCTCTGAATGCTAACACCAAGGCGGTGGCTGATACCATCTCTGGATGAACCTTTATGAGTCACACCTATGCAGAAGTTGCTGAGTTACTTGACAAAATCAGCAAAACCAACCGCACATGGCACATAAGAGAGTCATAGATTCCTCTTGATTCTTATGTGGTTGGTATGTCTACAGAGCAAAGAAGAAAAGATGAATAGCGTGATCAAGATATTGCAGAGATAAAGACCACAATGGGGTTGCTTGCTAAGCATCTGATGGGAGCCGGGGCTGAGAAAGTTAATGTTGTAGGTTCTCAGGGCAAGGCCCCGAGAAATAATGGATGTGAATCTAAGTTTGAAGAGGAAGCTAACTATATGAATGATCAGAGGGCGGGTTTCCGGACCAACACCCGAGGGTCTAACCAAGACTCTTGGCGTCAAGGTCAAGGGAACCAAGGTCGGAACTTTTACAAGGATAACAATTACAACTGAGGCCAGTACAGAGATAATGGATATTGGAAGAAGTGTGAGGAGTACAAGAATGATAGAAGCAGTTTGTATGTTCCTCCAAGGAATCGTGAGCCAGAGTCTAGTGGTACAAGGATTGAAGACATGTTGTCCAAAGTACTTAAGCAGATGGAGACAACAGATAGCTATTTTAAGGAGCTCTGCGCTGATATTTATGGTATGAATCAAAAGGTGGAATCACATGTCGTGGCCATCAAGCAGATTGAGCAGCAGCTGAGTCAGATGTGGGGTGCAATTAATTAGAGGCAGAAAGGCACTCTTCCCAGCAACACGGTACAAAATCCAAAAAATGACAGTCACTGCATGGTGGTCATTACTAGGAGTGGGAAGCCGATAGTTGATCCTTCGAGGTCGGTTGTGATTCATGAAACAGAAGAGCCCATAAAAATTAATGATGATAGGATAGTAGTTTCCGAGGATCCAACTTTGGTTGGATATTCAGTAAAGACTGCTCCTAGTAATGCAAAGGAGCATGGATCTGGCAATGAGAAAGAGAAGGAGACTCAACAAAAGTTCACACTGATCCCTAGACCTCCTGCGACCACAGCTCAAGTTAATACAATGATCATCAAGATCAAGGCTCCGTTGTAATTCTCTTTTCCTAATCTCTACCTCTTCGACTAAAGCAAGTAAAGAATTCAGGCACTTTCTAACGTTGTACACTGCTAAGAATCATTAAAGATGAAGAGAATACAATATAAGTATTTAGTATTGATTTTAGACTCACTTTGTGCAACCCTAATAATCCACCATGGTTCCCACAACCCTAGCTATAGAGGTTTTAGCCTCTCATAGTTGTAAGATTGTGATTTGCGTTCATGATTGAAAACATAAAAGAATAATTACAAAGATGATTGAGAAAAACAATCCCTTCAATTAAACCATAAAATCTTGTAACAAGTAGCAAGAACAAGATGAATTCAAGAAAAGGTTGATAACAAGGTTGAACCAACTCAATTCTCTCTTCCAATGATGTAAAATTGCTTACTACAATGTTTTCCTACTAGAATTAAGTCTATTCGTCTCCCCTCTTAAAAATAAAACATAAAAAGTATTTATAGAGACACAAGAATCCTTTTCCTAAACCAACAGGACCGCTTTCCATATATGTCACTGACCTCGTCACAGGTCCACCTACGACTCGTAGGGGCTTCTCACCGATCGTGACATCAACTCGTGGCTTGGAGTGTTGGCGAAGTTTTGGCTAAGTGTTGGGCTAAGGAATGATTCGTACCAATATGATACGACTCGTACATTGATACTCGTGGCTTGATCCTGATCTTTTGAACTTTTTCTGAACTTCACCATGACCGGTATGGTATGACTCGTACCTTTATCTCACGGATCGTAGGGTGCTCTCGTACTGAGAATCAGCCTTTTGTGCAATCTTCTGGATTTCATCACAACTGGCTTACCACGACTCGTTCCACCATGGTACGATCCATGACATGTCTCATAAGTTCAGTCTTCCAGGTTAAACTTTCAGCTTTTGATCAAGGCCCTCAGTACGACTCGTAGGTCCATCCTACGGATCGTACTGTGGTCTACACTTTTTGCCCTTTTTAGCACACTTTTAGCTTCCTTTTGCAATTTATTGTTCCAACACTCATTTATCCTAAAATCAAAGGAAAAGTTCCTCATATCCACATAAATACACCTAAATTCATGTTATTTTCTTAGTTTTGAGCATCAATAGTGCTATAAATTCACAGCACATCATGATTACCTCGCACTTATCATAAGCATGACTCTGTCTAGGTGATTGTTGATCAACTTACAAAGTCAGCTCACTTTCTCCCAATAAGGAGTACATACAGCGCTAAGCAGTATGCTCAACTTTATATTAGAGAAATTGTAAGATTTCATGGTGCCCCGGTTTCAGTTATCTCTGATCAAGGAGCTCAGTTCAGAACGAGATTTCAGCAGACCTTTCAGAATAGGTTGGGTACAAAGGATAAATTGAGTGTCGCATTCCATCCTTAGACGGATGGGCAGGCAGAGAGGACCATTCAAACTCTAGAAGATATGTTAAGGGCATGTGCTATAGATTTTGGTGGAAATTGGGATAAACATTTGCCTCTCATAGAGTTTTTGTAAAATAACAGCTATCAGGCAAGCATTGGCATGGCCCCTTATGAAGCATTATACGGGCATCGTTGTAGATCTCCAATAGGTTGATTTGAACCAACAGAGGTGTTGACATCCAATTTTGACCTCCCTACGCCTTTATATGCTGCTTATATATATATATATATTGCGCAAATATTTGACTTACTTTTATATTTATAAAATAATTTATTATCATAATGTTGTGAAAATTATTTCAAGTTACATATATATGGCTCATATTAATTTTAAGTTTTGATATTAAATAATTACGCCGTATATAATGTATTTCATTTCAATATGCACCCTTGTCTTGAAATATATATTTATTTAATAAACTATATACATAATTTTACTAAATTTTACAAATTTATTTGACTAATATTATTACTCGAATTTATAAATTATTTATGTTAATAATATTATTTTTATAATATTTGATAACTTAATTTAATTATAAATATAATAATTATATGATATTTACATAAGTATACTTAAATTTAGGATTTATTTATAGTAATGTTTATGTGATAATTTAGATTATTTTATTATTTATTTATTAAATTATTTAAAGGTGTAGTATATTTATTAATTTAATAGCAGCTAAATTCAATTTCATTCATTTTATTTAAATTATAGCCATGTTCTATTCAATTTAATCCAATTTATTGCAAATCTGGCCACTTGCTATTGAATTTATGTCAATTTTAGCCACTTTTGATCAATTGTGGCACTATTTAAATTTAATTTCAGCCTAAATTAATTCCTAACCCAATAACCCAATTCGCGACCCGCTCCATAACCCACGACCCAACTCATCAATCCTGATTAAATCTCGGTCATTCATTCATTTTGATCTAACGACCTAAATTAAACCCTACCCACTTCCATATTTATCCCCTCACACCCCCAAAATCTAAAAACATTTTCATTCTTCCTCCTCTCCAAAAAGAGCAGCCACCCACACCCTCCATTGCTTCCTCATCTCCAGCCAACCCCTCCTCCTCACCTCCGCCGCACAACCTCCATAACCTCCAGTGATCTTTCTACACCCACCTTTCCTTCTCCATTTCTCCCTCCTCCTGCGTCGCCTCCACCACCACTGCTCCGACAGCGTCGTACCTCCTTTTCTTCCTCTAGCCGGAGCTCACCTAACGAACAGATGCCGGAGAAAATCTCAGCGGCTAACCTCCCTTTTTCCCTTTCCCTTTTCCCCCCCAACTCTTCTCCGCCTCACCATCACCTTACTGCCGCGCCCTCCACTACCCCAACTGCCGGCTAGAAATACCAACAACACCACAACAGCCTAATCTTCCCCTCTTCTCACCGGAATACCACCGAAACATCCCCCATCACCGGAAATGCCTCCTAGCCGATCCGAACAGATCTGCGATCTGGCCAAAAAATTTTATTTATTTTTAATTTTATTTACTGTTTATTTTTTATTTTTTTTTTGGTTTTATTTATGTATATATGTATATAATAAATATATCTAATAATATATATATATATATATATTATATATATATATATATGAATAATATATATATAATAAAAATATATAATAAATTAATATATAATAGATATATATAATATACTGTTTTCCGTTTCATTTGTATATAATATATATATATATATATATATATATATATATATATGTGTGTGTGTGTGTGTGTGTGTGTGTGTAATATATGTGTATATAAATATATATAATATATATATATATATATATATAAGTAATATACTGTTACCCTTCCTGTTTGCCTCTTAATTTACAGTTTTAAATTTCTTCCTCTTACGAATGCATATTTAGATCTAATACTATTTGTGTTGTCAGATGCACATAATCTATTTAGTTTAACTGGTCGCTCATGTTATTACAAATATTATTCTTCTCTATTATTTTTATTTTTAACTTTTAAATGAAAGCAGCCTAAATGTCACAGAATTTTCTTTTAAAGAAAAAATCTGATTATAGTCTTGCTTAATGTTTCTGGTGAAATTTGTTGAGTTAGTGGAGTTATATGTCTTAGATATTTATTTCAATAAAACCTCATGTCGAGCTTGCTTATGGCCCTCTAGATGAGATTCTCTGTCATTTATTTGGCTCATATACTCGAATCAGTTTATGATTGCTCATACCTTACTTGATAAATCTCGAAAAATTTCCATTTTACTTGGTATAATATTAGGATAGTCTTCATATTTAATTAAATACGATAACTCAATATCCTTACTATATGATTTTGTTTAATTTTTAGTGATTCTTGTCCTTCATTGATATTATTAGGTCCTTTAAACTACATATGAACTGATAAGTTTTATAGTCACTTATATTTCTTATCATTGGTTTGAGCTTTTTCACTGTAGAAAGTGATTTGTCATATGACAGATTCAAATCTCACTGCAGTGAATATTTAAATATTCTTGGTAAAGTATTACTGTTTTCCTTTTTGAATTGATTTTGAATAGTCTATGCAAAAACATTTATTCAAATGTTCTTAGTTGGAGCTAATAAGCCACTTTATATTACTCTATTTTAGTAAACATTATTTGATTCTAAATATCATTAACATCTTAAGGGAGATCACGTAGTGAAGATTGTGGTAAGATCTCCTATATGACAGCCCTTCATTGTAATTATGGTAACCTTGAAATTATTATTTTTTTGAATATTTTAGAGATCATGTTTGAGTAATCTTTGGCAACAGATTGATAGGATATGACTTAATTTTAGTTTTTATACGATTTGATTTTTTGCTTTCTTTAATTAATTTAATATATATATTGGTAAAGTAGGATACTCCTCCAAATATTGACACAATTTTATTAAATTAGGCCCTTTGGTTGATTTTTTTTCTGATTATTGATTTCCGCTCCTTTTAATTATCTGAATGGTCTGAATATAGGTTTATTTTTGGAAAAAGTTTATTTAGTCCTAACTTTTGGTTTTATCCAATTAAGGAAATTTTTATCTAATTGATTGTTGAATTGTTTCCCTTCCCTTTACCCCCTAGCTATATAAATGACCCTCCTCCCTTTAGAAGAGGGGAACATTTTTTGCATTTCCATAGCAATATTGTGTTCTGACAGTGCTTTCATCCAAGAAAAAAAAACTTCTCTTTTAGCAAATAAATTAAAACGAGTATTTACTTTCAAGACTTCATTTTGCCTTTTTATTCAACCGGTCAGTACATCTTCTATAGTATACTTTTGTAAGAATATGCTTTAAATCTACTACGTGCATCATTGAGTAATTTTGTCCTTTTTTAATTTATTGTTTGAGGCAAGGTCAAAATGTAATCTGTTTTAGGACTAGAGTGTCGATATGTTGTTGTTTTTCTTTTGTTTCATCATTTAACAGGTTCTGTTATGGAGGGGAATATCGAAGAGTCGCTTTGGGTTTGGAATAAGAACAGTCAGAAGCGATTGTTTGGAGTAGTTTAAATCTTTGTGTTTATTTATGTACTTGTTTTATTTGATTCATTATATTGTAACTTGTAAATGAACAGTGATTAATAGTGGAATGGGGTTTGGGGGTGGGGGATTGTATGTTTTTGCTTTAACTACTAATCTCACCTAGAAATCATGACTATAGGATTTCAATAACATATGTGACGTTAAATATCATGCCCATAGGATTTCAATAACATACGTGACGTTAGATATCATGCCTAATAGGATTAATATGAACATGATTATTTTGCTAGAAACCATGCCTATAGGGACTATAATAAATTAATTTGAAACATGTGTAGGAATTATTTCGGTAAATGTTGGCCCGTTTGGCATTATCATGTTTAATGATTTGCTTACATCCTGCGTATATATTCTAAAAATGAATTATTAATAACCTGTTAATCACTCATGTAAAAAATTATGAATGAAGATAATTGTATGTCTACCATCGTAACGTATTGTTAGTCTTAGGAACTATGGCTATAAAAAATGAATAAATAGATTGTACTCACATCTGGAATTTGCTTTTAAATTCATTATTTGTAATTTGTTTGTAATTACACCTGCCTAATTAAATAAATATTGTATTCATAGGTAATAATTTGATTAACCTAAAGTGTGCTTGCTCAATATAACGCATTAATGAAAGTCCTGCCTATAGGAATTAACTGTTACCACTTATCCCAACTTTATTTAATCACTGCTGGAAGTGCTGAATAAATATTGCGTAGGATCATACATTGACATAATCTGATTAGTATATACTGCATTTATATGCTTAATGTATAAACATGATATTTATGCATCAGAAATCATGCATATAGGGTTTATCCTCGAAATCATGCCTATAGACATCGCCTTTGTTTATTTTAATGAAAGAGGCTTATATGAAACCTTGCTAAGCTACCTTCAAATTTGTTTGTTAATTGCATGACGTTTTTTTTACAACCATAGGACTTTAAACCCAAAAATCCAAAGTAGTTGTCCAATGCCTCTTGGACTTTAAGATTGGGATGGGTAGGCAAATACTAGGATGATAGTCTATCACATAGAACGTTTTAAGTTAATAATTAACTAGGTGGGTAGATGGAAAATGATAGTCCGTGCTCGCTGAATAATACGAGCAATTCAAAGAATTGCGAAATATAATTTAAGTTGCACGGGGTGATCCCATTAGGTCAAACAATCTCTCTTTTGGGTAGAACTACGTTTGGCCTGATTCCATTAAGGGATACGTAGGCGCCTCATCGATGTTCGACCCTCATAATTAAAAAAGTGTTTATTTGTTTGTTTAATTTTGATAAATGGTTCTGTTATTTGCCATGACTTTTGTATTTATTGTTTAAGAAAAATAAAATAAGACAAATTTTCTTTAAATTTATTCCGCCTAATTTCTTTCCTCTCGCTTGTTTCAACAAAGTTTCATTCTCAATTCTTTGTCGCCCCTTTTAATACAAGTAATAAGTTAAAATCAACTTTAATTGGTCACTTAGCTAATTCCCCCATTTAATGAATCTGGCCGGGAACCACACTTGTGGACCTCGAAAGGTGCCTAACACCTTCCGTTCGAGGTAATTTAAGCCCTTGCCCGACTTTGGTAACTTAGATATTAAAAAAAAATTTAAGCTTAGAATGGTGCACTAACGCACCTTAATCCGTTAGGTGGCGACTCTTCTCAAATCAATAACTCTTAAGAGACGTCACATGTTGTATCCCGCTATCCGCGAAGGAAAATGGGGCGCGACAGCATGGCGACTCTGCTGGGGATATTAGGCTTTAACCAATACGCGTTCATTTAAATGGGGTTTAGTTAAGTTTTAAATTTGCTAAATGTTCAATTTATTTGACTTTGTGATGAAGTTACTAACTGTTTTCTTTGTTTTTTTTTGTTATTGTTTATTATTATTTTCATATGTAATTGTTAATGTATAAAATGTTGTAATTTTCTTTTATTTAACTGGGATATCATTCATATTTCCCCCACTTGGGAATTTTACACTATCACACACGATAACAGTTGCGTGGTTTCACAGTCGTTCACTATTTTAAAAACCTCGAAGATTGTCTTGTGATTTGGTCGATCAGCGGTGCGTCGACGGTCATAAGCTTCCTCACTCTCGAGTTGTCCGTTCGAGAGTACCGAGTCATACCCACTCTTATTCCTAGAACGTGACCGTGTACGTCTTTAGTAAGGCATGCATATCATTTCAAACTTAGAAAAATCGCGATGTCCATGGTACGTCAAGATTAAATAGAAACTTGCTCTAAGTCTTAAGGGATATTTTTTAAAATCCCGAAAAAAGACGATTCATAAATTATGTGCATTTTTTAGAGAAACTTTGTTTAAAGTAAAGTCATTTTGCTCCTGGGTGGGTAGTTTAGTCTAACTTTATTTTTGTTGCAGGCACAATGAGTCTTCCAACTTCTTACCCAAGGTTTGGTATGGTTTGGTGCATGCCTGTAGGCATGAAAGCATGGTGGTTAGATTTGGGAGAATACAGGCAAAACGAAGTAAGGAAAGTATTAGTACACTTACCTTCGCTTATGCAAGTTACTCCCTGCCGAGGACTCATCGAAGTAGCCACGGCTTTCTGGGACGAGAAAAGAGTGGTGTTCAGATTTGGTGAGGTTGAAATGACCCCGTTATTGGAAGAAATTGGGGGGTATGTGGAAAATGTGAATTTATTATTGAGAAATAGGAAGTGGGAAAAAGCGGAAATGATCATTCCCAAACGCGTCACCCTAGAAGATGCGCGTAACAAATTGGGATTCGAAGTAGCGACATGGTGTCCTTTGTGATAAAGGGAAGGATGCCGGGGAAATATCTGCTCAACCGATACGGTCACAGTTCCTCTTGGGAAATTTACAAAGAAGACAGTTTCGATCTAGACTCATGGACGAGCAGATGAATTTTCTCTTTCATGGTATACTTTTTAGGGATGGTGGTCTTCCCACGAGGAGCTGAGGAAGACGTTGATATTCGCCTCATTCCAGTCGTTCACGCCTTGTGCAATGGTATTGATAAAGGACATTGCACTATTGTTCCAATGATTGTAGCCAACATTTACCGGTCTCTAGGGAGGTACAAAAATGGGTTTAAGCACTTCGAGGGATGTAACTTATTGCTTCAGCTCTGGCTTATTGAACATCTTCAAAAGGTGCGTGGCAATCCAACCATGCCTCGGCCTACATAAATCGATCATATTGCCGCTCACCATTACAGGGTTACCATGGGAGTTAAGCCAATAAAATGGCCCGAAGAGGTGGAGAAATGGGGTCAAATGTTGGGTAATTTGACTGAAGACTCGGTACAGTGGATGTTTGACTGGTTTCCAAGATCCAACTTCTTGGTATATACCAAGTCTCGATACTACTTGGTTCTGATAGGACTACGAGGTCTCCAACCGTACTCTCCAATGCGAACAATGCGGCAGGATGGAAGAATGCAAATAATACCCAGGGTTGCTGACATGGACGCATACCAAGTGGATTACAAGGACGATTTTGTCCCGCATGCTTTAGACATTGCAAAAGCATAGAACAAAAAGGTTTATCTCAATGAAAAGAGCACAGAGGTTGACCGATATCAGGCAGGCCACGTGACTGGGTATATTGAGTGGTTGCATGATGATTGGGCTGGTACTGCAATAGCAAGCGTCAAATGAGGCAAGCATGTAGAAGATAAGGAGGCTTAAGCACAAACCCTCTATCGCCATTTAAAAAGAAAGGTTCAAGATTCTGAGGCTTGTCATCGACAGTTACACGACGACAATGCAAAAGAAATTGCTGAGATGGGAAAGGAATTGGAATATTGGAAAGATCGGGCTTTAGGTTTGGATTTGAGAACACAGGATTTGTGCGATGAGTTCAGCAAACAGGGAGAAGAATGCCTGAATAGGGGCGCTACGGGGAAAGATCTAGCATTGGCCTATCTTTTGTCCAGTCGTCACCGTGTCGACAAAGTACTAGAAGATCCAAAGAAGTCGGACGTTGATGAAGACATTTTCAAGATTTAATGTTTTTTAGTTTGTTGTAATTCTCTCAATTTTTATTATAATAAAATTTTATTTTGGGTTTATTTTGGGAGCAAAATGACAATACTTGATAACAAGTTTCTCTCAAACTCGTTAGGCCTACCTCTGGCGTGAAAGAGGCCCCAAAATTAGGAAATATGTCACTATTCTTATTTGATCTTTCTTTTAATCAATATTATTTCTAACTTCTATTACTAATTGTGGTTTGTTTGTTGTTGGTTTTATTTTTCCCCTCCCCAAAGGTTGATCTGTGCAAATCTGGCTTACTACACAAGATCAAAAGTGGCTCCTCCTTCTCCTCCTTCCATCCCTAACCGCAACAAAGGAAAGAACCAAATGGATGAACATAATAGCAGTGGTAGCGACACACCTAGAAATGAACGGGACAACCTTAAAGGGGCCGGCCCTCCGGGTTACAATGAGATTATTATGAGGCTCGAACAGAAAATTTTTGAGCTGCAAGAAGAGTTAGCGCAGGTTCGAAACATAAATACCCAGGCAGCACTATTTGGGACTCAAGTTGATGCCTCGACTTCAAAAGCACCAGCCAGTCTTCCCATATCCTCACAACCCGTAGCTCCGCCACAAGACGCTCCACCCCAACATTACCAATACCCTCCATATACTTATCCACATCCGCCAGCTCCAGCTACCACCCATTACCCGTCACCACCCCAAGAAATACCTCCTCCAACCCATATAAATACAGCATACGCCCACACCCATACAAACCCGATCTATGTGGAGACTCCACCTGTAACACATCATTGTGAGGAATCTGAACCTTCGGAAAAGGATAGACTAATTCAGACTCTAGCAGAAGAATTGAAGAAAATAAATAGCAGGTTACAAAATGTTGAAGGCAACAAGGGAATAACGGGTTTGGATTATGAAGATTTATGTATACATCCGGATGTTGAATTACCGGAGGGGTACAAACCTCCCAAGTTCGAGCTATTCAACGGAACTGGTGATCCAAGGGCCCACTTGAGATTGTACTGCGATAAACTGGTAGGAGTGGGACGGAATGAGAAGATAAGAATGAAGTTGTTCATGCGAAGTCTGACCGGTGAAGCTCTTAGCTGGTATGTAGAGCAGAATCCGAAAAAGTGGTTTACTTGGGCAAAAATGGCATCAGCCTTTGTGGAACGTTTTGGATTCAACACAGAAAATGCACCCGACTTGCATTACATCCAAAACCTGAAGAGGAAGCCCACCGAGACTTTCAGGGAATTCGCAACTCGATGGAGGACTGAAGCCGCAAGAGTGCGACCCCCAATGGAAGAGTCTCAAATGAAGGATATTTTTATGCGGACTTTAGACCCGCAAGTTTATGACAGGTTGATGTTGGTTAGCGAAAAAAGTTTTGCAGAGATTATCAAACTTGGAGAGAGGATTATCAAATATTTCATGTGTCTATGCCGAGGAAGTGTCTCTATGAGGAGGCTGAAACTATTCTTGTGGACGAGGTGGAGGTTATTGAGAGCTTAACATATGAAGAAATACCCATAGAGATCCTTGATAGGCAAGTCCGTAGGTTGAGAACCAAAGATATAGCATCGGTAAAAGTTTTGTGGCATAATCATAAATTAGAGGAGGCTACATGGGAAGCCGAAAAATATTTGAGGAAAAAATATTCTCACTTATTTGAGGAAAGAGGTATGTAAATATTTAACTTTTGATAAGATTTATTTTATTTTTATATGCTTAAATGTGCAAAGTTTTAATAGTTTATAAAAAATAATTGTGGTTGTGAGTTGCCTTGATTATATATGATGGTCGGATAGTTGTATGATATTGGGATTATTGATATTGGACAGGTTGAAATTTGTGGATAGCTCCAGAAACAAAGGAAACTCTGGCGAAAATGTTTAAATTTTTTTTGGAGCTAGCCAAATTTTGGTGTCTTAAGGAGAAGGTGAATATGGAACAAGGCCTAAGATTCTCTTTAAGGTATGTATGATGTAGATTCGACATTCTAGGACGAATGTCGTATAGGGGGGTGATGGGGGAGAATATAAAGTCCCATAAATTTCTAGACTTACCATTTCAATAATTACTAGCTTAATAATTAATTAATGTATCCAAGAAGTATAAAGTCTTTCACGGTCTAAATCAAGTGTTTCGAAAATATGTCAATATTATATGAAATAATTGAGAAGAGTAAGTAATGGTATATATATATATATACATACATACATACATACATATATATATATATATACATACATACATACATACATATATATATATATATATATATATATATATATATATATATATATATATATATATATATATATATATATATTTGTGGGTGGGTGTTAACAAGTAAAAGAAGAAATACTAATAAAAAAAAATAATGGACGCAATGGTTTTAAGTGAGCCAAGACTTGAACCTAATGAAACGTGAAAAGGAAAAAAAAGAAAAGCAAAGAAAAAAAGAAAAAAACGGCAGCAGTAATCTAAACAATTAAAACAAGCAGAACTATTTGTTTCAACCAGCTTCTTCAACCTTCGGTCATTTTCTGCCATCAATACAACAGGTAATGAAATATATATTCCTCTTCATTTTTACTTTTTCCTTATTAAAACGTATATTATATTATAGGGATTATTAATTCTACTTATATATAAAGCTAGGGCTTGAACGGTGAATTAAGTTTTGAATTGGTAAAAGAGATGATTTGGGGAGAGTAATGAGTTAAGTTTTATATATGATGTGTGTGTGTGTGTGTTTTTGTGTGTGTGTGTGATCTTGGACATAATTACGTGTCCAAGTGCTATTTTATAACTTACTTTAGTCAAGTTTGTCAATTTAATTAATTATATTCTCATGTGATTCTTAGTCAAGTTTGTCAATGTGATTAGCTTTTATTTTGTAGGTGTAATATGCTAAGGATGGGGCGAAAAATGATGCTCAAGGCACAAGGGAGAAGCATGGAAATGATAGCACTTGAAGGCAACATGGCATGTCAAAGGGAAGGCTGGCCGCGCTAGGCAGCATGCCACACCCAGGCTGCGCACGCTAAGAGTTGTCACCAGGCAATGCCCTGCGCGATAGGGAAAAAGCCACGACAGACGCATGGCATGACTAGCAGCGTGCTACGCCGGGTGACGCGCAGGTGCCTCACACAAGACCTACCAAGAAGACACATTCCAGCGGGCATGCGCGATGCCTCCGTGCCACGGAGCTGCTTCTGCGCGATAGGCAGCGTGGCATGAAGCAGTCCCATGCTTGACCAAAATTTTGCCAATTCCCACTTAGTATAAATTGGACACTTGGTTACTTTTTATATTTTATCACAAAATATTCTTTGAAAAACTAAAAGGAGTGAAGAGAGAAGTGAAGAACTCTACCTAGGATTCATTAGTTTTCATTCTCTTTTAACTACTCTTGTAACTATCATACTCTAATTATGTTTTTGAGTATTTATACGAAGATGAGTGGCTAAAACCCTTCCTCTAGGGTTGAAGCCACACGATATGATTGTAATTGCATGAATTCTTCTTTCTTTTGAGTTTTCAGTTGTTGTTTTGTCTGACATTCTTCATTATTGTTGTTTTTATGCTTGATCACCATGAAAACAAACTCGTTAAGCTTTGGTAAAAGCTCGAAAGAGTAACCCTAGGCTAGAACCTAAGAATGTAAGGAGCAAGTTCTTATCTTTACGATAGGATTAGCGGTTAGGATAGAAATTATACCTAATTTGCTTTTCTAGGTTACTAAAACGGGATGAGCTAGACAACGACTTAGAATTGTCACATCACCACTCGTAGAAGTAGTTGTGAAGCTAAGTTAGGTTAAATGATTTGAAGTACGAAATTCCATAATCAAGGGCACAAACTCCGTAAACCACATCCTTGTAGTTAAATTTCTCACGAATTAGGACGTCACATCCCCGCTCAATGATGTAGGTGTGAGGCTAGTTTGTCGTGTTTAGAGGCTCGAAAGACCATGAACATCGCATTTTAACTATTTGAGACCACAACTGAAGTTTTCATACTCGAACCACTGTGAATTGTAGCATTTCATGATTATTATGTCTTAACTCTAGTTGCTTCTTGTATCATTTCTTGAGTATTTTGTGATCACCCTTAGACTTAATTAGAATTTCCTGAAATTTCTATAATCAACATTTGTGAAGGTTAATTTTAACACTTGAACTTGAATATTTGTTGAATTGGTCGAATCCCTGTGGGTTCGACATCCGGCTATTAAAAGGGTCACTTTATTACTTGTACGACCGCGTACGATTGCACATGCACTTGGGCGCAAACAAGTTTTTGGCGTCGTTGCCGTGGATCGGCAAAGTTTAGTGAATTATTCTATTTTTTGTGATTTTTAATTTCCTTAAGTGTTGAAAAACTTGGTCTTACTCTGCTATATTGCAAGTAACAGGTTGTCCTTGCAAAACTGGCAAGGAATAGAGAGCTGGAGGAACCTTTGTTGGAACCTCTAGAGCAAAAGTTGAAAAGGTTACAAGAGCAGTTGCAACAACATCCACCAGTGGGGGAAGCAGAGTTGTTACCTAATCAAATGGCATCCCGACCAGTTCACGAAGTTTCAATCCCACTAGCAATGAATGTGACCTCCAGTATTCACAAACCGAAGCCCGGAGGGAACTTTGAGCTTAAACAGAACATGGTGTAGCTGTTACATTCTAGTGGCCAGTTCATTAGAATGATTCATGAGGACCCACAACAACACTTATAGAATTTCCTGGAGATAAGTGACATTTTAGTCCCCATCGGAGTGTCAACTGACTATGTCCGACTCACACTCTTCCCGTTTTCATTGTTGGGAGAGGCAAAGAGGTGGTTGAAGGCTGAACAACCGAATTCCATTACTTCTTGGAACAACCTAGCAAGGAAGTTCCTCATCAGATTCTTCCCTTTAGGAAAGACTACCAAGCTCAGAAGTTAGATATTAAGCTTTAAGCAGAGGACGGAGAAGAACTTATACATGGCTTGGGAGAGATTCAAGTCATTGTTGAGAGACCGTCCCCATCACCAGCAGTCCAATGAGGTATCAACTCACACCTTTGTAGAGAGTTTAGACCCACACACGAAGATCCTATTAGACTCTGCATCGGGTGGGCAAGAACTGGAAAAGACATATAAGGAGTTGTACACTCTGTCGAACAGAATTGCTCAGGGAAATCCGGAGTGGCACAATGAATCATCAAGAGGGGAAGGTAAGAGAGCAGCAGGGCTGATAAAAGTAGATAGTGTCAATGCCTTAGCAACACAACTAGCATCATTTTAGCATTAGTTGATGACTCAGTTCAATAAACTGAGTATGAATCAACCGCAGGGACAGGTGAATGCAATTCAGCAGGCTCCAAGTTGGTGTGAAATATGTGGCAATAATGGGAACAATGCAATCTTGAGGGGCCAATCCTGAATCGATGAATTTTGTAAGGAATGTTCAAAGAAATAATCAGACCTATGAGAAAACCTACAATAAGAATTGGTAGAGCCACCCAAATTTCTCTTGGGGTGGCAATCAGAGTCAAATCTATCAGCAACCTCAGCAACAGCAATATCAGCAGCAGAGCAGGTAGAACGGTGGCCAGTCAAGCAGCAGCAACATTGAGGAGACATTGCAGAAAATTATGGCTACTCAGACCCAATTGGCAGAAAACCAAGCACGGAGGGCTTCAGATTTGAAAAATCAACAGTTGTCCACCCGAAATCTAGAGAAGCAGATGAGTAAATTAGCAGCTGCTCAGCACACCAAACCTCAGGGAGGGTTACCCAGTGACATAGATACAAACCCCCGAGAGGTCAATGCCATCAGTCTAAGGAGTGGCAATCAATTGGATGATGCACCACCAAAGGAAAAGAGAAATGAGGTGCAGCCAGAGCTGGTCAGACAGGGTCCCTCTACTAACAAAGGAGATAATCAAAGTGTTGTGCAACACAATGCACAATCATCATTGCATCCAGCGCAGAGACCACCACCACCATTCCGGAAAAGTCTTAAGAAGAGCAAGGAGGAAGAATACTTCAAAAATTTCTTTGATATTTTTAAATAACTTCACATAAATTTGCCCTTACATGATATTTTGCAGGGAATGCCAAAGTACGCTAAGTACTTAAAAGATGTGGTGGCCAATAAATTCAGATTAGTGGATGTACAAACGGTGGCACTGATTGAGGAGCGCAGCTACAGCGTAATGAGCAAGATACCAAAAAAGCTCAAGGACCCATGGAGTCTTACCCTCCCCATACAAATTGGTAAAGCTAAAGTGATAAGAGCTCTCTGTGATTTAGGGACAGCAGTAAATATAATGCCCCTATCTTTGTTTAACACCTTGGGGTTGGGTCATTCGAGGCCAACACGAGTGATGCTGCAGCTGGCAGACAAATCCCACGTGGCGCAAGAAGAAATAATTGAGGACCTTCTCATCAAAGTGGGTAAGTTCATTATACCTGATGATTTCATCATTCTTGACTTTAAATTTGATGATAAGGTACCCCTGATCTTGGGATGGCCATTCTTGGCCACTAGAGGAGCAATTATAAATGTAAAAGAAGGAACCCTTAAAGTGAGGGTCGATGATAAAGAAGAGCTCTATAGAGTTTACCAAGAGATCAACCTACCCACACACTACAGAGAACTTTGTAAGGTCAATGTGTTGTTAGAGGCTAAGTGTGAGGTGGTAGATAGCATGGGTCCTGCAGCAGGAGATGATCACATTTCAGCCCGAATCTGATGGAGGGCTTAAATTAAAGAAGAAGTTGGAAGAAGAGAGGGACATAGTGGAGGTTGTTCCCTCGAAAAATAAAAAGAGAAGAAGACGGTTCTCGAAAGGGAACACTGGTTTGAGGATGTCCTAAGAAGGATGGTCCACGTCGTGTCGCGATGTAAAATCAGGCACTGCTTGGGAGGCAACCCAAGGGTACCATAGGTACAATTTTATTTTTCTTTTTTTGGATTTTGTGTATTTTCACTGTTTGTTGTTTTGGTGGTGAATTAAGCATAGATTGAGGGAAAGTTTGAGTACCCTTAGAAGAGGGAGCTAAAGAGCATGGAAAGAGGATGAGTGTGTGGTCAACGACCCACTTGTGCAAAAACAAAGAAAAACATGTTGTTAGCTAATCCTAGAGGCTTCAGGGAGTATTTCTAAGCCTTGTATTATTTTTAATTGATGCTTTGGGGACATAGCATATTTTAAGTGTGGGGTGAGGAAAATTTCAAAATTTTGTGCTTAATGGATTCGGGTGAAATTAGTGCTTTGTATGGTATTGGTTGATGAGAAAGTTTAAGTTGAGCACGATTCACTCAACCGTTGGTTTTTCTTTTCGATTCTTTTCCGACGGGGGGTACTTTATACCGACAAATAAAAATTTTCTTTGTCTGTAAATTTTAGTTATAGTTAGTGACTTTTTCCGACGATGGATGGATGACGACCGTCTTGAGGGAAAAGTAGTCAATAGGTTTTCGTTTTTGAACCCTTAGCTGATTGATGGCTTGATGTTCTTGTTATGTGCTATACATGATTGTAGGATGCAAGTGTTGTTAATTTTGAAGCATGCTCAATAGTTGTATAACTCTATTTGAGACACCTACGCTCTTGAATGTGACTCGATGTGCTTAAAGCTGAATTCTGCAATATTGGGATTAGCTGAATTAAGAAGTCCACTGAATTTGTCTTGAATTGAGCATGTGCTATGAGTGTGAGGATTTTGAATATTCCATGCTATTGTGTAGTGTCTAGAACTTTCTTGGTTTGTATACAAAGCGAAATGAGGGATGTCGATTGTAGGAGATGATTTAGGCATTTCTTAGCATAAGCCTAATTTTTATCCTTCGCCTTACCTACTTGAATGTATGATCCTAGTTAGCCCTATTGGGCCTTTAGCCTATTCTTTGCTAGCCACAAAGTGAACTTAACCCCTTCTTTGCAATAGCCTTGAATTTGATCCAAAACTCCTAAGCGCTTATGTGAAATTGCAAAAGAGAGTTCAGAAGCGAGGAGTTGGAAGAAGAAAGAAAAGAGTAGTTGTGGGAGTTAACGAAAATACTAGAGGTACATTTATTTAAAAATGAATAAGAGTTAGTAGGGAGTAAAAGAAGAAAAAAGAGAAAAAGAAAATTAAAGAAAATTGCTCAAGTACCCTTACTGATAGCTTAAGTGTTCCTAATGAAATGGGGAAATAAAGAGGAAAAATGGAGTTGACAAGAATAAAGGTGAAGTAAAAAGGAAGATACTCGTAATGACAGGGTGATGTATTAAAAGCTCTTAGGGAAGATAGTCACTATTACTGGCCATAATAGTGCCTACCTATCCCTCAGCTTACATTACAACTCATTAAGTCCTACTTGATTTTACTTTTGAACATTCTTAAATTAGTGGAGTAAAACACTAAAATCAAGCTTATGGGTCAATACATGTGGCATGTGAATTCTTTGTAAAGTGAACTTATCTCTTATGCATAGACCTATACATGTTATAAATTTGAAGAATCGTGAGTGAGAAATGGGTAACTCTCTTGTTGTGAGGGCACATGTTTGATGAAGGATAAAATTCATGTCGAATTTCATGGTTGGCTGATTTGCATGAGTTTGTGAGTTTGAGAGTCATTCTTGAGGCTAGGAAGTCTTAGCGTAGTTATATATGATTTTAGTGATTATATTTTGCATGCTCTATTTTTTAATTTTCTATCTAAAACAATCGTTGTAGCCTTAGCCTGAATTGTCTCGCTTCAATTAATTATGTGTAAGTTCTTCATGTGCATGAGATGTAATAGGGTTGTTCGAGGACGAACAAAGCTTTAAGTGTGGGGTAGTCATCTTGGGCATAATTATGTGCCCAAGTGCTATTTTATAACTTACTTTAGTCAAGTTTGTCAATTTAATTAATCATATTCTCATGTAATTTTTAATATTTATGTGCATAAATTAACCAATATGATTAGCTTTTATTTTGTAGGTGTAAAATGCTAAGGATGGGGCTAAAATGATGCTCAAGGCACAAGGGAGAAGTATGGAAATGATAGCACTTGAAGGCAACATGGCATACCAAAGGGAAGGCTAGTCGCGCTAGGCAGCGTGCCACGATGTGCGTGTGTCGCGCCCAGCGCCGTGCCACGCCTAGGCTGCACGCTAGAAGAGTTTCCACCAGGGGATGCCCTGCACGATAGGCAATGTGCCAGGGCAGGCGCATGGCGCAACCAGCAGCGTGCTATGTCGGGCGACGTGGAGGTGCCTCGCATAAGACCTGTTGAGAAGACACATTCCAATGGGCATGTGGGATGCCTCCGTGCCATGGAGCTTCTTCTGCACGATAGGAAGCGGGGCACAGAGCAGTCCTATGCTCAGCCTAATTTTGCCAATTCCCATTTAGTATAAATTGGACACTTAGTTATTTTTTTATATTTTATCACAAAATATTCTTGAAAAACCGGAAAGGAGCAAAGGGAGAAGTGAAGAACTCTATCTAGGGTTCATTAGTTTTCATTCTCTTTTAACTACTCTTGTAAGTATCGTACTCTAATTATGTTTTTGAGTATTTATACGAACATGAGTGGCTAAAACCTTTCCTCTAGGGTTGAGGCCACACGATATGATTGTAATTGCATGAATTCTTCTTTCGTTTTAGTTTTTAGTTGTTGTTTTGTCTTTCATTCTTCATTGTTGTTGTTTTCATGCTTGATCACCATGAAAACTAACTCGTTAAGCATAGGTAAAAGCTCGAAAGAGTAACCCTAGGCTAGAACCTACGAATGTAAGGAGCAAGTTCTTATCTTTTATGATAGGATTAGCGATTAGGATAGAAATTATACCTAATTTTTCTTTCTTGGTTACTAAAACGGGATGAGCTAGACACCGACTTAGAATTGTCACATCACCGCTCGTAGAAGTAGTTGTGAAGCTAAGTTAGGTTAAATGATTAGAGGCACGAAAGTCCATAATCAAGGGCACAAACTCCATAAACCACATCCACATAGTTAAATTGCTCACGAATTAGGATGTCACTACCACTCAATAATGTAGGTGTGAGGCTAGTTTGTCATGTTAGAGGCTCGAAAGACTATGAACATTGCATTTTAACTATTTGAGACAACAATTGTTTTCATACTCGAACAACTGTGAATTGTAGCATTGCATGATTATTAGGTCTTAACTCTAGTGGCTTCTTGTATTATTTCTTGAGTATTTTGTGATCACCCTTAGACTTAATTAGAACTTCCTGAAATTTCTATAATCAACACTTGTGAAGGTTAATTTTAACACTTGAACTTGAATATTCGCTGAATTGGCCCAGTCTATGTGGGTTCGACATCTGGCTCTTAAAAGGACCACTTTATTACTTGTACGACCACGTACGCTTGCGCGTGCATTGGGGGGGCGCAAAAAATATGTAGCAGAGGGATTTGATGAGTTAATCAAGACTAGCTAATATTTTAAATCGAACCCCAAGTGAAATTTCTTTAGACCAAAGAATTTTGAATAAAGTTACATTCTTTGAACTTGTATTTATATAAATTTAACCCTAATTATTATGAAGATTGAATTGTTGATTTTTGTTGGTAAGTGTAGAAGTTAATCCTGCTAGAAAGAAAGAAATTTTAGGTGAGTTTAGACTTGTTCTTACTAAAGTTCTTTTCTTAAAAAGTCATGCCCATAAAGTGTGTGATTAAATGTCTCTTAAGGTTAGTGTGAGTTTAATTGGAACGAGTGAGCATACATTTTCTTTCTTATCAAGAGTCTATTTCGTGTTATATTTTTTCTCCTTGCACTTATCTTTGGGACCAAACCATGATGTACCTTCTTCTCTAGATTAAGGCAATACTTAATTTTGAATGCCTAATGCCAACTAGCTAAAGGCTAAATAGTGCTCTTGTGATTCTAAATACGTAAGTATTCTAATGTAATTGTAAGAAGTGTGATGCTTTTATGAATTTGATAAATTAAAAATGATGACATTTTCACAACTTTAATAAATGGTAACCGTATAAACGGTTACAAGTAACCGTATAAAGGGCTACTAATTTTGCCAAATATGACACAACTTGAATGGTGACCGTATAAAGGGTCATGAGCATCCGTACAAAGGGTTGCTAATTATATCATAACGAGACATAAAGGGCTTTGTGGTTGTATAAAGGGCCACGAATAACCGTATAAAGGGTTACTAATTTCCATAGATAGGCATATGAAAAGTGTAGTCGACTTAAACAACTTAAAGAAGAAAACCATAAATTAATGGACTAAGCTATGAGTTTTATTGATTGTTTTCTCTGCTTCACTTTTGTATGATACTTCTGGGTGAATTATGACTTACCTCCTATCCTATTCCTTCATTAATCACATGTATTTACTCAAGGTCTCGTTCTAACTTTAGTGAGGAGAATGTTGAGGCTCACTGAGTACCGCTAGTGATGTACTGACGTTCTCTTTATGGAACCTACATTGACCTATCTCAATGTAGACATAGGTTTCATAGACGGTCAGAATATAAGCTAGGTCCCTTTATTCCAAAAGTTGTTTTGGTAAGCTTCGCTCTTGCCTAAGGAGTTTCTTCTCTTTCGGTTAGACTATTTTATTTATTTATTCAATTATCCGCATTTGATTTTGGGGATTAGCCAGGAAATCTATGTCCTGTGCATTCCTCTCAGCACTCTAATAGAGGCTTCATAGACATGTTGTTAGTTGGGCAATGGTTGTTCCCTTTATTTTCCATCAGTTTTAGTACTTTCCAGTTGCTTATAGATTTTTGACATATTCTGATTATCTAAGAATTGTTGGAATAAAGTTTAATACAAAATTTTATTTATTCATTTTATTGAATTGTGAGGTATGTGATATTAAAGTACAGGTTCGAACTGTTAAGCTGGTTCGCTCAGTCAAGTTAGGCACCAAGTGCCAGTCACGACTTGTTTAGAAAATGGTCGTGACAATAGGCCTCCTTCAATGATTGACTAGATTATGCAAATTTTTATATTTTATGGCTAAATTAGTTATTCGTTCTAGCTTTACATATTTAACTGTGTGTCCCAATTTCAGGTTTGAAATTTAACTTGACATAGTTGTGTATTAAACTGTGTAGGGAGTTTGCTGATGAAAAGCACTTATAGGCATTAATTCATAGTCATTAGGTATGTTCTCTCTCAATTGATTCTTGACTGCAGATGTGAAACAACTATTCCTAATTGTTCCATCCCCTCAATGCTCTTTATAACTGTCATTACTCTTTCTCTCTCCCATAAAGCTGCAACTGCCACCCCATCATCCATCACGTCTCCCACTGCTACCCCATTGAAGAGTAGTCACATCGCACATTTCATCTCCCATTTTTTCTCTTATAAAGTGGTAGTTTGGATGAATTAACAATGACCCATTCACAATTGCTCTACAGAATCCTCAAAACTTATCACCATGACTTCTGCTTCTTCTTCTTCAAGGAGCACCTCCGCCACTCCTTCAGAAAAAACTTCCTCACCTCATGAATTGGTAGTCCATCCCTCTAAAATTCCATCTCCAAATATTCCCTCACCCATTCCCATTAAAACTATCCGATTTTGCTGCTTGGAACACCTTTAAAACCCATTTCTCCTCTTCTTCACTCATCCCATCATTTACGTCTGGTTCTTTACAAAAAGTATGCGACATTATTCCCCTTAAACTGCCCAAATGAAGGAATCCCAATTGTAGATTTAATTCCTCAAAGGGTTTGAACTCGGTTGAGAAAGAAGTTCGAAACCCCTATCCTCATTCCTGTTGATGAACCTGACCATGAAACACCTTCACCTACCCATTCAATCTGAATTTCTCTCACTCGACCAGAAAAAGACAGGAAGATGCAAATCTTGAGAAAGCTCTTTAAAAGAGCAACAAGCAAAAATCCTCCAAACTCCTTCTGCTCAAAAGAAATCCTCCTCTTCGAAGGATGTGTTTCTTAAATCTGTTCGCAAATCCAAAATGGTCAAGAAGACCATTCCCAAACCCTTCTTTTGGGTCATCAAAATCCCTCTCTTCTTCTAATACTACCTTAGATAACCCTCCTATGCTCTCTTCCAAACCCTCTACCAAATCGTCTCCCAAACCCTCTTCCACCTTAGCTTTAAAGGACCCTTCTCCCTCTACTAAAAATCGATTATCGAAACAGGTATCTTGACCAGGTCCTCCCATGGTACTAATTCTGATGATGATGTGTCTGCTGGGATTGACACCTCTGGCCTCTCTGATGCTCAACTCTTTCATTTACTCTACTTTCAAAAATGAGTTGTTCTTAGAGGAAAGGTGGTGACTGATTTTCATGGCCCATAGATGGTCATATTACATGAAAAATTGGAGGCTCAAGGTTGGACATCCTTGTTTCTTCAAGGTGACTTACAGAGAAAGTTTGGTAATCCAGAGGTTGTTGAGTTTTATGCTCGAGGAGTCGCTAATGGTTCCCTTTTTTCTACTACTGTCAGGAGAGTTTCCATTCATCTAGTAGTTGAATACTTGGAAAGAATCTTGGATATTCTCAGTCGTGGATGGGATCACTATGTAACGTTTGAGTGGTCACCACTGGACAATTTGTCCTCTTCTAGAGATATTTGCAGAAAGTTTTTAGGAACAACTATCTCTTACTCAACATCATCGTCTTCAAAAGAAAGAAAATGTCACCTCTCCATTAGTTGTACTTTGATGTTGTGCATAAAATTCTCATCCCAAGAAAGGAGAAAAGTACTGAGGCAAATTATCTTGACCTCACCTTAATGGAGCTTCTTGACCCTTAGGTCAAGATTGATTTACCCAGTCTCATGGTCAAGCATATGCAGCGGGTACTAACTAAGGATGATAAGGGACATGCCCTCCCCTATGCATTTTGGTTGTCTCACGTATTTGAGGACTATTCAGTCCCTGTTCAAGTATGGACCTTTCAGACACCAAAAGATATGCTTGGGAATATGAAACATATTGACCAACCTGCTTCTACGAGGAGAGCAGACACCTCTTTTCAAAGGATGTGTAATGATCAAGCAGAAAAGATAGCTAAATTGGAGGCTGCTCATGCTCAAGAAAAGGCAGCTCTTCAGCCTAGAATCACTGATCTACAAGCCATACTTGACTCAAAAAGGGTTGCAAATGCTGATGCTATTAGACGCCTGTCCCGGTTGCTTCCCTCAGTTTCTCCATCCTAGACTCTTTCGTGTTTGTCCCTAGTTTTGTTGTTTTCCTTCTCAGGCTTTTTTTTTTTTGCTTTCAGTATTGTGTTAGTTGTGATGTAGAACCATGTTTTGCTATGAACGAATTGCTTATTTTTGCATTAATTGGTTATTATCTCCTGCACTTTTTAATGTCTTACCATGTCATGATAAATTTATCCTGATTGTCTTGGTGATTGCCCCATTGGCAATAGAATGTTTCACTGTTGTGTTTGGCTGTAATCCATTGAATCAGCCTTTCGATGATGTCAAAATGTGGAACAAAAATAAATATGATTGGCAGTGCAATGTTTATAACCCAATGGACTAACCTGTTTCAATCAAGTGATTTTTGTCTACAGGTAAAGTCAGTCAACAAATGACATTGTATTTGTCATCATCAAAAAAGGAGAATTTATTGGGTCTTATGTAGTTTTGATGATTGACAACTTATTGATAAAACATGTGAGTAAAGTTGTTCCAATGAAGTGTTAAATATACTGCTTAAGGAGTTGGAAAATTAAGAAAATAAAGGAGCGTAAATTAAGGATTGGATAAGTCGTATCAAACAAACTCAGCAAAATCAACACAAGGTTCAAATAGGGGAGTTGGAGTTTGATTGCAATACGTGCAAATATAAGAGATTAACTTGAAGGAAGACCCCTACATGGAGTGGAACTCTAAGGCAGGCAAAGGTGTTGCCGCAAAAAGATTGGAAGGAAGAAGAACTCTTTAGAGAGTTGTGTATATATAGAAATATGACTTCTCAAAAGGAACACACGCTGACGAAGAGAGAAAAGAGCACATTGCAATTGAGTGAGATTCTTGTAATAATCTGAGTATGAAGAAGTTAGACAGACTTGTTCTAATAAAGTGATAAGTTAGAGTTAGCAATCTTGTATTAGAAGTTCGTTGTTGAGCTGTAATTGATGTATCCTTAATTAAATACATTATAAACTGGACTAAGAAGATTTTGTCTTCAAGTAGTGTTACTAGGAAGACATTTTGGAAATATCTTTTACTGGATAGGAGTATAAGAAGCTAGGAGTTACAGTTTATAATTCCTTTAGATTATAAGAGTTGTAATCTGCTATTTGAAAAGGCTCTTGGAGTTAGTGAAGTTGGAGAAAGTCTTGTGGAGTACAAGTCGTGGTTTTTCACCTTTTGAGCCGGGCGTTTTCCACGCTAAATTCATTGTCTTATTTACTTACTATTTTTATTCACTCAAGTGAAACATGTCTGACGACTTGTTTCATTCATAGGCAAACAGTTAAATTAAAGACGAATTCTTAGATTGTGCAACCTAACAGTAATTTCATAGAGTTCTTCTTAAACTCCTTCATGATACAAGTGTCAATCATAAATCCGATATTAGGGGAAAATTTTTGAGGACTTCCTCAAAATTCACCATAATCCTCTGTTCTTGAACCACATCTGGCTTGATTCCCGTTTTCTTCAAAAATATATAGGTAACTCGAGTTCGAGTACGGTCGTACTCACTCTATTCGTGCCAAAACATTTTTATCTTCCATCACAAAAGAACCTAGTGTCATCATAGCTCTGCACTGGGGAAAATTTTGAAAGTTTGTCAATTTGCGACGACTTTCGCTTCTTGAATTACAAATGGCTTGATTTCTCATGGAACCCAAGATATGTAGGTAGCCTAGAAATCCGATCTCGGTCATAATACCTCAAAATTTTAATTTACTTTTGCTAAAAAAGATGCGTCAGTGGTCGGCCAAAATTGGCTACCTCGTCAATATCTTCTCCTAAAGACTCTTACATCATCTTTGGTCGAAGTGGGGCAAACTGTTGACACCCAATTTTGGCTCTATTTTTTATTAATTATTTTAAACTTCTAAAATTTTTAAAATAATTTTTTACTATAATATTTTACCATTTTTCAAATAATATTTGTCGAATATGTGTATATATATATATATATATATATATATATATATATATATATATTTATTGTTTCTTGTGATTTTGAATATTAAAAATATTTCTTTAAAAAATCAGTTTTATATACATATTTATGTGTGTGTGTGTGTGTGTAGTCTTATTTTTTCGTGTCAAAATAAGTATTTTATTTAAGTACATATTTTAGAATATTATTTTAGGTCAATTATAATTTAAATTCTAATTGACCCATTTTCGTGAATAGATATTTTATTTTATTTAAGTTTGAAAGCTTAATTAAATAATCGATTATTAATGCATCTAGATATTTATTTATATTTATAGAATAAGATGATTTTATAATTTAATTGATTTTAATTTTTTACCAATTGACGCTATTTTATTAAGAAAGTGGCTACAATTGAAAATAAATTTGATTTGAATTAAATTGCAATTCTAGTCCTACAAATTAAATCAAAATCTGCATATTTTTCTCAATCCATGCCAACTACTTTTAGCCAATCCATACGTTTCACGTAGGCACTACATAGACTGTGCTTGTTTCCTTTAATCTCATTCATTCAAGATTTGATCCAACGGCCTCTAATTTTTCCTTTTTTATATATATTATAGTTATCAAATTTTTTTCTCTTTACATATTTACATTTTTTTTGTTTATTTTATTGTTTATTCTTCTTTAATCCTAACCATCTGATCTTAGATCAGTCGATCTAGATTGTTCCAATCCGACTCAATAACCCGTTTTACCCGAACCGACCCACCCCATTAACTATCCAAAATCATTCCCCCACCCCCTAATCCCTACCCTCGTCCAAACCCCCGCTATTCCCTTTTCTCTCCCACCACCGTAACTCCCTCCCGCTCTCCACCACAAACCCATCGTCTCCCACCACCCTCACCACCGCGATTCCCTCTCCCTCCTCCTCCATCACCTCTTCTCCCTTTTCCCAAACTCCAAAAACCTCCGCGACCCCCCTCTCCCCTCTCTCAAACCCGCGACCCCCTCCCTCCTTCTTAACCAGTTGCCCACCCCGAAGATCCAGAAAATCCGCGCCTATTTTTTATGGCAAATCCATTATTTTACTCTACTATTGGCTTGGAGCAGACTGCCAACAGTAGAGCAGGTAATCCCCTCTCTCTTTTTTTCAAAACTTTCTGATTTTGTCCTCTGCCTTACGTATCTATCATATCCAAGAGTTGAGGATTCAAATGTTGAATCCTCAAGTTGTGGAAATTTTATCTTGAAGCCCTCATCTTCTTTTCTAAAAAGAGAAGACTTTGAAGAGAAAAATCATCCTAAAAAACTCCTCAAGCATCCAAAAAAAAATCTATTCGAAAATCATTCGAACACCGCAATACATACTCACACACACACTGAAAAAAATCTGAAACAAGGCAATAAACCAGGGAAAACTCAATACAGCATTGGTCTTCTTTGTTGTTTAGAGTCGGAATCGCTAGTCCGAGACTCAACCCTTCAACGGCTTCAATCGTCGCGCTACACCCGGTAATATTCCTTCCATTCTATATTTTTGGAATGAATTGCTATGTATGTTTGGTTAGATGTTAGCAGATAGTATGTCGTTTGATAAGATAACAACATAGCATAATGGCTTGTAGTTACTTCACTGCAATTTGTTTATATTTCAATTGTGTGTTTGTGTGTGTGTGTGTGTGTATTAATTTTTAGTTTGTGATTTGGCATAACTAATATTGAATGGGATACAGTAAAGTCCGAAGTTTTGAAATATGATGTAATTGTCGCCTTAAAATCGGTATGCTCTTGTTCGAGTGTGTATAAGAAATACGATAGTAGCTATTAATTAAGAAGTATTGAATTGGAGCCTTAAATATGTTTTAATCAAGCATGAAGCTTTACTAGTATATTGAGCGTAGTTGGGTGTAAGTAGTTTCTTGTGTGTTTCAATGTCGTCCAAGATGAAATCATTCGAGATGGGTTGGTTAGCTGAAAAGTTGAAGTGTTAAACTGGTTTAAAGATTGAGATGGTGAGTTGTTTCATATGTTTGTATGCATCTTTTAACTGTTCTAATTGTTATAAATGTCGCTTAGTCATGAGAGGATAGTAAATTGACACCAAGTTATGTGATTATTTGAAAATTTATCTCTATCAAAAGGGCTTGTAGCTTTATTTTGCTCTCTTTATGCTGCTCTTTTTATAAGTCTTTGCCTTAAAATGGTGTGGGTAAGCAGGAAGATATTTAAGTTGTCTTAAAAGTATTCAATATGTGCTCTGTTTTCCTGTCATATAATGTTGTCTGTTTGTTTCTTTGTCAAAGACTTAAATGGCTAAAAAGAATTAAATCAGTTAGTAAGGGCAAGAAAATTAGTAATTTGGTCTAAGATTGTGAAAGTAATGACTACTTTTTACTTCTATAGAAGTCTGCGTAGTTTGAGATTTATCTTCTTGCAATTACTTGAACGTTTCCAAGTGTGATTTAGCTACTTGATACTTGTTTTTTGAAATAAGCAAGACGAGCATAGACTTGAATCACTTTATAAAAATGATTGTCCATCCCTTTCTCTAAAAAATAAAATATTCTTCTATTTAGAAAAAATATTAATTTTTTGTGATGTGTATTAATTATTTAATAATCATCTAATGCATGTACTGAATATATAAATTTGAAAAGTTAGACGAACATGATCTATTCTTCACTTGTCAAAAATTCTTATTGCTCAACTACTCATATCAAGTATTCATATGAGCTTATGCCCTTAAATAGTAGCTATTAAGTAAAAAGAAACACTAATATGAGTGTGATATTTGTTGGCTTGTTCTCTCTTGAAATTGACTCTATTATTTTTTTCGTTATATATTGAATATTTGTATGTTAGAGAAAGTCTTTAGCCTAAAATAATTAATGAATAAGATATCATATGACTAAGGGATGTAGGTTAAATTTTTTTCTTAGGATGTTCTCTCTATTTTAATTTTGTAGCAAGCTTTGGATTTCAATAAGTATGCCTTCAAATGAATTTAGTTTTCTAGTTGCAAGTCTCTCCCTCCCTTGAAACAAATGTTACTTATTCAAAATAACGAAAGATTATTTTGTTTGTTTGGGGCTTAGTTTTAAAACTTGTCTTATAGTATGTCTATTTTGTTAGCTTGGGACTTGAGTTTTAATTAAACTTGTCATATACGATGCCTACAGTCTTGACTTGATTATAATTGATTATAATTGATTATAAAGAACATATATCCCATTGACATGATCCAATAATGTTGCTCCCTTCTTTATATATTTTCTGAATTTCATTAAAATTTATTCTCCAATTCCTTACTCTTTATTTATTTTCATGGCATTATGGATTTCAATTAAATTAATTCTCTAAGTTCTTTACTCTTTATTTTCATGTTATAAACCTGAGCTCGAGTTCCTATTTTGAGACTCAATGAATGGCCAACACTTTGGGTCAACAGCTATTAGGATCTATGTATCTCTTGGAGTCAAGCATTAGGAGTTGATCTCGTGAAAAGAGTCACCATCCCTCCTACCTCCTTCTTTACAACTTCTTCTTTATATTTTATTGTTGACATTGTTTGGTAACTTTACATGTGTTTTGTGGGGTTATGTATGAATTTTTAGTCTTATGACTGAGTAATACACCCATCTACCATTCAAAGCATTAAGATTTTTCTTATCACAAGGATTTTTTATATCTTAGAACGGATGATTTTTCGAAAGAAAATAAATAGATGAATTTTTTATTTTAGAAAATCTAAAAAAACAAAATAATTATATAAATTTACTTTTTAATTATTTACCACTGCTCTATTTTAGATGATTAATAGGTGATAAAAGAGGCATTGAATAATTTTTCAAAAATCTAAATGAATTAAGACTAACATTAGCCCCAAATCATTAAAACCTGTCAAACTTTTAGAAAATGGGCTGCAGGCCCAAAAAAAAGAATTCCATAATTTGTTGTTCTATAAGAAGCGCTGCAGGTCCAAAATTTTACCAACTATTCTACAGAAAATTTGGCCCAGTTCAGCATTATTCTCGCAAAAGCTTAAGTATGAGGTATATATATTATTTTATAAATATACTTTGCATATTATTGTTTTTTGATATACTATTATTTATATATACATATTTATTTTATATATATATATATATATATACATATGTACACACACACTATTTTACCCATCCACATGTGCATATCTTTAATTTATTTTCTACTTATATATTAACATCTATTTAAAAATATGCATATCACATATCACACATATTATTTTATTACCTGCATGCCATGGACTAATTTCCCTCATAATTTATCACCACATACATATATATATTACACATATTATTTTATATCCTTATGTATATTACATATATTATTTTATATACCCATATATATTTATAATACACATCTAGCTATACATATATATTTCACCCCATATATATCATTTTATCCACGCCATATAATTATATGCACACTATTTTACAATTATTTCACATATATTTTTATACTACATATATTTCGCATATCATGAGTGTATATATATATA
Organism: Datura wrightii; assembly: GCA_035772735.1. Taxonomy (NCBI): domain Eukaryota; kingdom Viridiplantae; phylum Streptophyta; class Magnoliopsida; order Solanales; family Solanaceae; genus Datura; species Datura wrightii. The sequence goes on along the minus strand of JASDFA010000027.1, from coordinate 164,361,665 downwards.
TCATGATTTCTACATACCCACTTACAATTTTTTACAGAAATAGTTTTAAATTATAAATTATATTACCACAGTTTCTTCAATTTATTTAAACTACTACCTGTCAATATACATATATCCTATACATCACTCTCGTATATCACATGTATAACTTTTATATATTTTATATATCTCATACATATTTTAAAATTATTTTCAAATCTTTTAAATATTTTTAATCACTCTTTTAACACCTTTTTTAAGCAGGTAATAATGAAATAAATATTTTTCCTAGTATATCTTAGACTAAATTTAAGGATTATCTTCAGATAGGCTTCAAGTGGTTCCTAACACCTTCCTTTTAGAGTAAATAAAACTCTTACCCAGATTTTCAATGGTTTTTCGTAGACTAAAAAAGAGTTTTGCATTTTCACAAATGGTTTTCTTAATATTTTTCCTAAAACTTAGGTGACGACTCTAAATTTTTTTTTTAAAATCAGGTAGAAGAGTCTGATGTTGCAAATTATATTTTGACCAGTTCAAAATGAGGGCGCGGTAGTATGCCATGGGACATTTGCAATCAACTTATAGCCCGTCATGTACTCATATATGATATCTTCTTCTTTGGCTACACTGGTATCACCATTGCTGTCCACATACTTGTCATTGATATCTCCGATTCTTGTTTTAAAAATATAATTCGTAGTGCTGTATTTGTATGTGCTTTCATTATCATACTTGTCTTTCTTCCGCAAGTAGTAAAAAATCACATTCATATGTTGAAAAAAAATAGGCAAAAATACATCAATTAAACTTATATATAATCATTTTACTTTGCAAAAAAGATATTAAAATTAAATACATGTGAATATAATTAAGATATAAGTTATGGATATAAATTGATACAATTAGTTTATGCAAATAGGTATACCTCATTATTTCAAAGTTGACCATCAAATGACAAACAGTAGAACCAATTTTTATTTCAAATAAGCTATACAACAAAATCAATTGATTTGGGCAGTTCGGACCTTCTCTTTCTGTAGTGGTCTTCATTTTGCGTTCTGAGAGATAATAAAGATTACGTGTCATTGACCATATAAATATTTATGAGAATTATAATTTTGCTCCAAAAAAAACTACTTACTTCTGCTCATGTCTAATAAGCAAACCATCATGAACCCATTTTGCATATTGATTTAACAAATTCATATTGTATGGCCCCATGATCATATCAAACTCAAATGGATGCTTCTTATCAAATACTGGGGTCAATACCATTGAATTGGTTGCGTTAATAGTAAATAATTAACTTTGTATTAAAAAATATTTACATACAATATTATATGTATAAATAAATAAACTATATATATATTATATATATATATATATATGTATGTATGTATAAAAAAAATTGTCACGCCCCGAGACTACATCCTGAACATAACACGGTACTTGAGTCACAAATGACCCCAAGTCGACCCTTGATCTATCATACACTGGTATTCTGAGTAAACATGCACATCAGAACTTTGAAACAATATTATAAAGCATTTATTAAAAATAAGTCTGAGAACATAAAGTTCAAAACACTTGAATTATACTGATAAATCTGAAAATCATGTTTGTCTGAAAGCCATCTAACTGAGGAGTTGTTGGGACAAGCCCCCAGCTAACTCAAAGTCTAACTGAAACTAATAAATGACTGAAAGGAAGAAATAATTCCCTCGGATGATGAGGACTCACACTTCACATAAGGCGGCGAATCTGATCTGCGGCAACTACCGGAGCTGAGTCTGAACCTGCAGCTGTATCATGAAACGATACAGCATAAAAGTATGCGTCAGTACTTTGAATGTACTAAGTAAGTGGGAGAAACACAACTGAATATAAAGTCTAAACTGAAATGACACGCAACGACCAACAGGTAAGCTGAACTAAACTATTGATATAATCTGAAATGGTCAAGATGACCCTGTCTGATGGTCAAGGACATGCCCTAAGTCTGAAACACTGAAATCTGAGATATTATACTGAACTGAACTGCTTATTCTGAAACTGAACTGACTAGTGGGAGAGTCTATAACCGATATATAATCACGTGAGCTAGACGTGGAGTCCGATGTTTACACCCCACCGGTAGGACCTAATATACCTTGCCAGCGTATAAAGGCATGAACTGAGTAATCATAGAATTTCGGGACCAATCAGGCCAAGTAATACTGTAACCTACACTGGCAACGTAGTTCTGGAACCTGGGTGCGTTGGAACCCCGGCCCACTCGGTGCTAAGTTCTACTCCCATTGAAAAACCTAAACTGATCTACTAAGCTGATAGCTCAAAACTGGGATCCAAGACTAGTCAGGGACGTATAACTGCATGTACCCTGAAAGTCTTATCAGATCAAATTCTGAAGCTGGGTTCTTGACTGGTCAGAGCTGCTTATCTGAAAGCGTCGCAACCGTCTAAGAACAAGTTGTAACTGAACTGGGGTCCTAGGGCTAGTCAAAGCTATATGCTAGAATGTCATGACCGCCTAACAAACCAAAACTATAATCTGAGTTTGATTCTGATAACTGAAAGGCACCACTAACACCTCGAAATAAGACTGAAGTCAAACTGATCAGTTGATAATTTTTTGAAAGATTCTGAAGAGACTCTACGTTCTAACTAGTCTGAACTACTAGCAACTAATAGAGAACTCAACTTATCCCAACAATACTGGAATTTCGTAATATAGAGCAATTTCAAGAATTCTAGGAATTTCATTCAATAGGGCTAAAGTCATTCTCATTAATGAAATATTTACTCAACATATATATATATATATATATATCAAAAATTCTAGAAAGTTCAGCCCAAAGCATTCTTTCTTCACTAGAGGAAGTTTAATAAAGAAAATCATAACTCGAAAATTAGGGCTTAGATTCAGTTTTGTATAAACACTGACAATTTGATAAGGAATTTATGGGGATCATATCAACAATATACATGAACAACGTTCTAAGTGGAATCAACGAAAGTAAACATGAATCCTTTTCATACTCGAAAACTCAGAGTTTAAAACTGATAGAGAAAATTGAGGAGGATTTTGGGGACACAAGGGAAGAACAATCCCCTTGCTAAAACCCCACATAACTGAGTTAAGGTTTCTTGAACTGCTGCAATGGAGGAAAACCCTACGCTTGGTTGAGAGTTTCATGAGAGAACCTTCGATGATTTTCTGAGAAATAACGTGACAATGAGGGAAGGAACCGTCTCAACCCTCTAATAAGTCTGAATTTATGTTCAGAACGACGTGGTGTAGAGCTTAGGAGAATAGAAAATTACTAAATAGCCCTTAGAAGTTCACTGGGAAAAACTGTCAGGTGTCTCTAATGGGTGACCTAAGGGGTCGTGGTGACTGACCACGGCTCGTGGTCACTCCCTTCAAGTACACTGCCTGGGATCCTCAGTAGGTTACCACGAGGGACCTAACAAGTCGTAGTCACTGACCACGACTCATGGTCACCAGTCATGGATCACACTGGTTCACTACTGAAGATTTAACTCTAGGCTAGGTAACGAGTCACTTAATGAGTCGTTGCCACAAGTGATGACTCGTTTCACCCACTCGTCAAGTACACTGGTCAACTCAAAATATTTCCAACTCAGGCTTGACCACGAGTGACTTAACTGGTCATAACTCATGATATTCCTCGTTAGGTACACTGCCTCCCTTCTTTACATTATCCCTCCTTCTCCTCACAGCTCACCTTACAAGTTGTGAGGTTGCCTAACGACTCATCAAGTTGGCCGTCCTGCAACATTTTTGCAGTTTTCCAGATTTTCTGATATATGTCCGGGAATTAGATTTTGAGTTTCCGAAGTATTACATAAATACATTATAAATATTATATGTATATAAAAATACATTATAAATGCACTAAAAAAATTTACCAGAAGCTGAGTTGAAGTCTCTCATGTATGGTGACCTATTCCACAGACCTGGGAACCTGTTTCTCGGTATCATAATGGTGTTGCATCCACAAACCCAGGAGCCTATTTCTCGGCATCATAATGGTGTTGCATCATGAATTTTCAATGTCGTATGTATAACAATCATTTTTTCTATTATTTATTTTGAAGATTAATCGTGATCCAACTTAGGTGTAGATACACCTTGTGTTTATTTGGGTTGATTATTGTCATGATTGGTTATATTGATATCAGCAAAATACATTATAGGTTCACACTGGTCCTCTGATGGAATGTCACTTTGTTTTTCAGAACTAGCGTCAGTTTGCTTATCATCCATTATAAAATCATTATGGACACTAGGATGGTCCTCCTTATTTTCTTCATCACCTTTAACCTATACACGAATTTTGACTTGGATTGTGTTAGAGGAAAAAAGGTCTTTTCAACTTTATTTTTGTCAGACAAATATAAATATATTACCTCAAAAGACTCAACTTGAACTGTATCAGACTTAGATGATACTCCTGAATGTTCACGTTTATCATTCACGCCTTATATTGGACTTCCCCTTCATGTATATGAGCAGGAATGATGTTGTAATCACCTTACGGCAGCATAATGTGGCTTATAATATTTTTATATTTGAGTGTATCTATATTTATATAAAGTATGTATTTATTTAATTTAAACTATCTTTTCCAAATTATGATTACCTTTAACAGCTTGAAGGACACTTGCAAAGTGATCATTGATTAATTTTGAAAAATCTGTAAACTCTATGACCTACATTTTAAACAACCAATTTAGATGTTGTTAGTATAATTTGTATCCAAAAAAAGAAATATGGACTTAAAATCTTAAGTAATCAATAACTTTTAAATAACTCAAAATCTGCCCTTAAAAGAGAGAACTACATTCGAATGATCACGTGCATTGTGTTATTGATGATGTCCTTCGTTATCTGGTACAACAAGTGCCTTGGATTGTTGTTGATATCTCTTCTTTTCAGGTATAATCAGACATTTTGGTTGTTGCTTAGATGTATTATTTTCTTCTACAACAAGTTGTGTTTTTTGGCTTTTGCAAAATCAGGTGCAACATAAGATGATAATGAACTCTTGGCACGTGGTTATGCCACTGGTTTATGTGTGCGCTTATTTAAATGTGGTGATACAGCTATACCAAATACCCCAATATTGTGTTGCACTTTATTCCTCAACAAAGAGGGTAGTGGAGAAGTAACATCACTGATATCATTGGAAATGGGCATGTTCTCAACAATAATGTCATCAATAGGGTGAGGCAGTTGAATTCGTGCAAGCTTAGTGGGAGTCGGAGACATGTTCCTGAAAATCAACTAAAGAAAAATAAAATTTTGTTAGACTGTATCAAAATTCATTGTGTTGATTTAGTATGTATGTATGTATCTATTTGTATACATGTGTATTTTAGTAGCTTTTAGTAGTATGAAATGATACATATATAAATAGTTGTATATAAAAAGCAAAGTAGTTAAAGAAAATGCAATATTACCGAGCTATCCTTGTTGCTAAATATGCCTTCCATTAAACTCTAATAATGAGGTTGATTATCAATAATTTTTAAATTTAGAATCATGGGGATCCGATGAACAACTCGAACAACAATGGTGGGATCAACTTTTGAGCAACACTTGTACAACCAAACTTGCATAGCAAGGGGCATGCCACCTATCTGGTAATATTTTGTTTCAAACTTCATCTTCTTGCTCATAGTTTTGACGAGGACTTAAAAATATTCCTTACCCCATGGGTAATCCTATATCTACCACTCTATACCAAATTAAAATGAATCCTTGGTATGGTTGAGGTACTCTTCTCTGTTGAAAAGATGAATGTATTTATGAAATACAGTAAGGCTATTTTTACAGTGTCTTTATCATCTTGAACCCAAACCTTATTCTTAAAGAAACTAATCATGCCTTTTTTTTCACAATGTCCTTCCCTCCAAAATATGTTTTGACAATCCTGTTAGAATTATTTGTTGGAAAGATAAAGTCATCTATATTACCAACACATTTTAGATCGGTTATGATTGTAAATTCCTTGAGAGTAAAGTTCAATGCGGTGCCATTAATATGTATTTTGATTTCTTCACTACTATCTTGTGATAAACTCACGCACCATGAAGCTTCTAAACATCTGTGCTTAAACTGCACAACGAGACATATCAAGAAATACACCAAAACATGTTTCACAAAATGCTTTATATTGTTGTGAGTTAAGATACTTGGTTAGATGGTGGACAATCTTCTTATTGGCGTAGCAACACATATGTGGCGATTTAATTGGAGGATTTTTGCAAAAGTATTTGACCTGTAACATACAAAAATAATAGAGTTCATGTATTGTATAAAGTTATGAAATACTTAGTATACAATATAAACAATTATTAAATATAGTATGTATCAACAAATACAATATATTGGCATACATTATCAATGTTTCCAACTGTTCAATGCATCTACAATATCATGTATATGTATATGATATGATATTGGCATACAATATAAAAAATTATTGAATATACTGTGTATCAACAAATACAGGACATTGGCATACAGTATCAATATTTTCAGCTATTCAATGCATCCACTATATCATGTATATGTACAAGATATGATATAGGTATACATTGTAAATATTGTTAAATATACTCTATATAAACAAATACAAGATATTGGCATACAGTATAAATATTTTCAATTATTCAATGCCTTCACACTATCATGTATATATATATGATATGATATTGGCATACAGTATCAAAAATTATTAAATTTACTTTGTATCAACAAATACAGGAAATTGGCATACAATATAAATATTTCCAACTGTTCAATATATAATGTGTAGGTAATGTTGTATCGTTATCTATTTACAAATATATGGTATACAAAATACAAAAATGATTACCTTATCCTCCGCGCCTTTCTCTTTTGAAAGTTGGACGTCAATAACATTCTTTATTTTACTACCAGAAGCCACATCGAAAACTTTTCTCTTCTTCTCTAACCGTGAATCTTCAACAACATATTTTCTTTACATGTATTTGAAGTTTTGAAGTTTAGCTGTTTCGATCTTAATGGGTCATGGCGGTGCTTAGTCCGTACCTCGGTTTAATGGAAGCAATAGATCCTACATTGTAAAGACCCGGACGTCATTACGGGATGGTTAAGGGCCTGGGACATGAAAAATAGGCTAAGAGAGAGATAGGAGGTTGTGAAATAAACTAAGCACGGAATTGGGGCATTTTTTGATAGCTACTGGTTCGGGGGACCGCTGCAGCAGTGGGATCCTCGCTGCAGCGAGACCGTAGTAGCGGTTGGAGTTTCGCCGTGGAGAAATTGGGGAGTAACCATTGGGAAACTGCAGCGACCCTATGACCACTGTAGCGGGTCCACTGTAGTGGAAATGTAACTGCTGCAGCGGAAGACAAAAATCAGAAAGTAAGTTTTAAGTGGAAATTATGGGGTTTCACTCCAATATTCTCAAAATCACGATTTAGAGGTCTAAGGAACGGAAGAACTCTTCAGATTAGTAACCTCTTCACCCAAGGTAAGATTTTTGATTCTCTATCTCTAAGATAAATAGTTTTGATCCTAGAATCTTGATAGACCTCTAATGGTAGAAGCTTTGTAGAGGAAGAACCCTAGGTAGTTAAACTAGGGCTGGAATTGTGGGGTGATTTGGGTGATGTTGAAAAAGTCATTCCTCTAGAATTACATGTCGGAAATGAGGGTTACGCATGAATTATAGACCTAGAACCTAGAAGAATTTGGGTTTTACTATCAAAATTACCCTGAAGGGGTGGGTTTGATCTGTTAGATCCTAGATTGAAGAGTAATTAACGAATTACCCTTGTTGTGTAGATTTCACGTATTTTGAAACGTTGAGAAAAGAAAAGGCTCTCAAAAAGTAGTTGAATTGTTACTTTCCAAATCGAGGTAGGTTACGATTTATAGGGATAGACCTATATAATGGAATATATATTTGTGCAATGTTGATATACGATTGGTCTTCGGACATTTAAGTGTTATGTGAAATCTATTGTTGATAATTTATTGCAAGAATATGATTTTGATATGATATTGAACTGTGATAACTTGTTTAAGATGAGTAGTTCTGATCCTAGAATCTTGGTAGACCTATAATGGTGGAATCTTTGTAGAGGAAAAACCCTAGGTTGTTAAATTAGAGCTGAAATTGTGGGGTGATTTGGGTGCTCAGGTAGGTAGAGGTGGCACCCAGGCAGGTATAGGGATGGCACAGCACAACCAGGGCGGTTCTCAGGATGGTAACTAGGCTCATTTTGTATGTTTTTCCTAGTAGACCGGAGGTAGAGGTTCAGACACCGTTATCACAAGTATGATCTTTGTGGCCGATAAAATGGCTATTGTGTTGTTTGACCCGGGCTCTACATTCTCTATGTGTCTACTTATTTTGCTTTGGGTCTGGATCTTGTGTATGATGTGTTGACACCCAATTTTGACCGACCTGCGCCTTAATATGTTGCTTATATATGTATATACTTATTTTTTATTTTTACGCAAATATTTGACTTATTTTTATATTTTTAAAATAATTTATTATCATAATGTTGTGAAAATTCTTTTAAGTTACACATATATGACTTATATTAATTTTAAGTTTTGATATTAAATAATTATGTCGCATATAATATATTTTGTATTAACATGCGCCCTTATTTCGAAATATATTCTTTACTTAATATACTATTTACATAATTTTTCTAAATTTTACAAAATTATTTGACTAATATTATTACTCGAATTTATAAATTATTTATGTTAATAATATAATTTTTATAATATTTGATAACTTAATTTTATTTTCTAGTCATTACATTATTTATAGATATAATAATTTAATTATAGATATTTACATAAGCATACTAAGATTTATGATTTTATTTATTAATAATAATATTTAAATGACTTTCTATAATTTAAATTATTTTTTTATTTATTATCTATTTATCTACAAATTTAGTATATTTATTAATTTAATAGCAGCTAAATTCAATTTCAATCAATTCATTTAAATTATAGTCGTTTCCTATTCAATTACATTCAATTTATTCCAAATCTGGCCACTTTCTATTTAATTTATGTCAATTTTAGTCATTTTTGATCAATTGTGGCTACAATTTAAATTCAATTTCAGCCTAAATTAAATCCTAACTCATAACCCGTCCGGACGACCCAATTAACCCGACCCATCTATCCTAAATTCTAATCCTAGCCGTCCATCTATTTTGATCCAACGATCAGGGATTAAACCCTACTTATTTCCTTATTTACTTCTCTACACCCCCTAAACCTAATCTCACTTTTCATTCTTCCCCTTCCCACCTAAAACTAGCCGCCGGATCCCTTCCTCCCTCTCCCTCACACCAGTCGCCCGACCATCTCCCTCTTCTCCTCTCCCCTTCCACCGGAACTCCCTCCAAATCCCAGCCGCCGCTGCCTTCTCTCAGCCCTTCGCAACCCCGCCATTTTTCCCGTCGCACACCACCGACCACCGTGAGACCTCACCCTTCGCTTTTTCTATTTCCGGCTGACAGATAACCCGGAAAAACAACTGTCGGCAGCCTCCCTCTCTCCCTCCTCACTTTTCCCTCTCTCCCCGTCGATATCCTTCTCTTCCCCTCCATTAATGTCGGCTCAACAACTATACTACAATCGGAATAATACCTTCGCCGGAAGCAGCCGCCTGACCCCTCTCCCTTTTCTTCTTTCTTCTTCCACTCCGACCAACGGCCGAAAATAAAATCACCATCGCCGGAAAACCATCAGCCCCGCCGAGCAAAACCACCACTTTTTCCTTCGCCGTGAAACCACCAGCCACCGCACAGCCCTGCACCCTCTCTCCCTCGTCTTCGTCGGCGTCGCCTCATCTTCTCCCCTTCTCTTCCATCACCTCACCATTAACACCGGCAACCGCAAACTCCAAAACACCGCAGCACTTCGACCTCCTCTCTCTTTTCTCTCCACTGCCGGCGACGGCAGTAGCAGCACACCACCAGCTGTTGCACACCGTCCTCACTTCTATCCCCTCTATCTCCGGTCGCCGCCGACCGACGAGATCACCAGATCTCCCTCACCTCCGGCCAGCGCCGGTAACTCTCACCGGCGCATATTCTTTTCTTCTCCATTACTGCCGACCGTAAAACAACCAACCACCAACAGACCTCTCCCGTATCCCTCTCTCACCATTGAACTGTCAATCTGATTTTTGATATTTGATTATGTTTAATAATCATCTCATTTGATTATGAGTTCGTTATTGTAAAATATTGAAATTGACCTGTTATGTGCCCTTTAATCTTCGATATGTTCGATTACAATTACTGATGTTGCATTCGTGATTTGCTTCCCTGCAATTAAATTACTTTCTTTCTCAACCTGTTTTATTTCATTCATTATTCAATCTGATTTTTAGGATTTTAATTTGAACCAGAGTTAGTTTTATTCTGTCATTATTGATATGGATTGTTTATGGCCTTTTTCTTATTAGTTGGTAATTAAAAGATTCTTACCCCATGGGTGTAGATTCAAATCGGATTACAACTTTGACTATTCCGGCAGATTTTTGTAATTTGAAGCTCTTATATTATATGTATGACAATTTTAGTTGTTTTTAATAGTAAATCTTGAATGAATTGATTATATGATTTATGTATTCCCTACCTTATTTTTCCTAGTCCGTGTTAATTGTGTTTACTTGGATAATTGGAATATATATCTATTTATGTTAAACCCGAATATGCTCTACATCTAATTACCTCATTTATATGAATCAACTATCATCTTATAATCTCCTTGAGTGATTTATTACCTTTCTTATTGTGAGTATAATCTGATAATAATAGGATACATATGGTAATTACTGATAACTTAATCGGTTTTGGCGAACTGTTGACTAATTTTATTGCTAAATTGATTCTCTTGTTCTATTCATGGAAAATCTTCCATGATTTATTCTTTCCTTTCATTATTGAATAATTATGCAACAGCTCTTATATTTATCTAATTATGCTAAACTGTGATATTTAGAATAGTATATATGGTTAATGTATATGTTCCCTTAATTTATTTTCCTGAATGCTCGCCTATCTGACAATAGCTATAACATATTTTTGGTTGATTGGGATTTGATTGGATATAATTATATATGACAAGAATCCTGGTAATTGCCTCTGAAAATATTCCCCTTTCTTTAACGGGTAGTTCTGAATATCTACCTCTTTTCAATCATTCTTCTGGTCTGAATATAAGTATGCCTTTCTTTTTTTCAAGAGGAGGAAGAGACTTAGACCGGACTCATTTTTTTAACAATAGATTTTTTTTTACAATAAAACTTGGGTTTATCTTTTGGTTCATCATGAAAGTATTGTGGAAGACTTACGAATCATTTTATATTGCCTAGTCCTTCTCTCTCTTTCTATAATTTCCTCAACCCCCTCAATGTAAGCATTGCTCGGGATCCTTGAGATTCTTGTGATCTTGATGCATTGAGGGTGGGTATTGATCATGGCAGTTTGTTGCATCATTAATTCATTATCTTCCTTTCAGCTTTGACGCTCGATATTATTTATTTCATCGGAGAGTCACCGGGCAAAAGGAGGCTACCGAAGTTATTTTATATTATTTATTTTTATGTGTTGTAATTATTTATTTTACCTCTATTCTAGTTTGTAACAAGTGTAATAAACACTGATAATAGTGAAAAGGGGTTTATGGGTGGGGGTGTGTATGTTCTTCACCATTCTTATTATGATATTTAATTAGGCAATCTCGGATAGAAAACATGCCTATAGGATTACTAAACATAGATATAGAAATCATGATTATAAGAATTTAATTGATACCATATCACTAGATATCATGTCTATAGGAACAGCTAGAGTCGAAGCATGTCTTGTGTTCTTAGTAAATCTGCTTATAGGAATCTAAAACCACTCGTTTGAAAGCATAGTAGAAATCATGCTTATAGGATTTACGGATTTGATCATTTTTGTTAGAAATTATAGAAACTAAAATAACTTGATTTGAAGCATATTAGAAACCATGCCCGTAAGATTTAATTAATGCAATAATATTTAGACATCATGCCTAAATTATTTTATTACTTTGGTCATAATTGATAGTTTGCCTGTTGGATTATTTTAATGAGTAGATTTACATGCATTAGACATCATGGCTTTAGGACAATTTTTAATATGATTACGTTCGTTAGAAATCATGGGTTTAATTCGGAAGCATATTTATTTATTTATTTACTTTAATGAATGATTATGTGAAACCCTTGTGTGTTAATTTTACTGTTTGTTAATTGCTTAATGATAAATCACCCTATAACAGTCTTAGGAATTTTAGACCCAAACTCCAAAATAGTTGTCCAACGCCTCTTGGACGTTAAGTTTGGGATGGGTAGGCTAATGTTAGGGCGTTAGTTTTTCTCATCTAGAATGATTTAGGATTTTAATAATTAATTAAATAGGTGGGTAGACGGGAGATGATGAAACAAGCAGGCTATAGCTGACTTCTTGTATGAAGCGCATATCAGCTTTGTAAATATAAAGCAATCTATTACTCCCATCTTTTCTAAATTCATTTTTTAAAGAGCTTTCAAAGATTTTAAAATTTCTTTTATTATCTTGAAATATTGGTATATTTTCATTAAAAAGAAATTTTGTTAAAAATATATAATATATACATATACATGATTTTCTTAAAATGCATTTTTTTACTCAAGTTATATATATATATATATATATATATATATATATATATGTTATTCTCTTCAAACTATCTTGATTTTAAAAATAGAATAGAAGCGAGTAACATCGCATTGGGCCCATTTTCAGCCTTGTCAAAACCTGATCCCACTCTTAATTTTAGCTTTATAAATTTGTTAATTTAGTATTTGTATTAGTATTCTATTTAGGCTTAATAATTCATCCCTTTATTTGATCACTTAGTTAAAATTCCCCATTTAATGAGTGCGGCCGGGAACCACCTTTATGGACCTTGAAAGGTGCCTAACACCTTCCTTTCGAGGTAATTAAAGCCCTTAACCGACTCTGGTTACTTAGGAAATGAAAGCTTAGAACGGTGCCCTAACGCACCTTAAATTCATTAGGTGGCGACTCTTCTTTTCCACCCTTAAGAGATGTCACATGTTGGGTCCCGCTTTTTCCGCGAGGGAAAACTGGGGCGCGACATGATGTGCTTAATACTCCTATCTCTGTGTCTACTCCTATTGGCGATTCTATGTTAGTGGATAGGGTGTTCGTGATTGCATTATTGAATTCGTGGATTTGATACTCTGGCAGACTTAGTAATCTTAGACATGGTTGATTTTGATATAATTTTGGAAATGAGTTGGTTGTCTCCTTACCATTCCATTCTAGATTGCTATGCTAAGACTGTCACAATATCGGGTCTAGGGTCATCTAGATTAGAGTTGAAGGAGAATTGTAGCCCTGCTCCTAAGAAACTTATTTCTTATATTTGAGCCCCTAAGTTGATAGAGCGGGATTGTTCAGCGTATCTGGTGCATGTCGGGACACTAGTTTAGAGGGTCCTTCAATAGAGTCGGTTTCGGTTGTTTGTGAGTTCTTAGAGGTGTTCCCGATAGATTTGCTCGGCATGCTTTCGGAACGTGACATAGATTTTTATATAGACTTGGAACTAGGAACCCGACCCATTTCTATTCCTCCACACCGAATGGCACCTGCTGATTTGAGAGAACTCAAGGAGCAATTTGTAGGAGTTTCTCAGCAAAGGATTCATTAGACCGAGTGTATCTTTGTGGGATGCCCCGATTTTATTTGTAAAGAAGAAGGATGGTAGTATGCGGATGTGTTTCGGCTACCGTCTGTTGAATAAGGTAACTATTCAGAATAAGTACCCTCTTCCTCGAATAGATGATCTGTTTGACTAGTTACAGGGAGTGGCTGTATTTTCAAAGATTGATTTGAGGTCAGGTTATCGCCAGTTTAAAATCCGGGTTGAAGATATTTCCAAAATAGTCTTTTGGACTAGGTATGGACATTACGAATTTCTGGTCATGTCATTCGGACTCACTAATGACCTGACTGCATTCATGAGCCTATGAACGATATTTTCAAATCTCACCTAGATTCCTTTGTTATTGTGTTTATTGATGATATCTTGGTGTATTCTAAGACTAAAGGAGCGCAGGAAAATCATTTAAGGATTGTGCTGGGGTTACTGAAAGAGAAGCAGTTGCCTGCCAAATTCACCAAGTGCGAGTTTTGGTTGGAATTAGTGTCCTTTCTGGGGCATGTGGTTTCCAAAGAGGAAATCCGAGCTGATCCACAGAAGGTAGAGGTGGTCAGAAATTTGGCAAGGCCAACTACAGAAATTCAGAGTTTTTTGGGGTTGGCTGGTTACTACCATCGGTTCGTGAAAGGATTTGCCTCCATTGCTTCAGCATTGACCAAGTTGACACAAAAGGATGTGCCCTTCTAGTGGTCAGAGAAATATGAAGCGAGCTTTCAGAAACTCAAGACTCTGCTAACCACAGCACCTATTCTAGTGTTACCCAAGGTAAAGACTTTGTTGTTTATTATGTTGCCTCACAGTCTGGGTTGGTGTTGTGCTGAAGTAGGAAGGACAGGTTATTGCGTATGCCTCGAGACAGCTGAAGGTGCATGGAAAGAACTACCCCACTCATGATCTGGAGTTAGTAGCGGTGGTGTTCGCACTGAAAATTTAGAGGCGCTATCTGTATAGAGCTCAATGTGAGGTGTTCACGAATCATCATAGTTTATAATATTTATTCTCCCGAAAGATATCAATTTGAGGTAGAAGAGATGGATGGAGCTGCTTAAGGATTACGACATCACCATATTATACCACCCAGGAAAGGCCAATGTGGTGGAAAACGCGTTGAGTAGGAAGATGGTGAGCATGGGCAGTTTGGCTTGCTTGGAAGCTACTCAACGGCCAATGTCCAAGGAAGTCCGTACCTTGGCAAATAGCCTAGTAAGATTGTCATTGATCGAAACTGGTGGGGTGCTAGCCAACCTGGAGGCTAAATCCTCATTGCTAGAGGAAATCAAAACCAGACAATTTGAAGATGAAAAGCTAGGTAAGATCAGGGATAAAGTTCTGCGGGGAGAATCTAAGGAAGTAGTGTTAGATGATGAAGGGGTCTTGAATCTAAGGAAGCAGTGTTAGATGATGAAGGGGTCTTGAGAATAAAAGGGAAGATGTGTGTTCCCTGAGTAGGTGAGCTAATTAAAACTCTCTTGGTCGAAGCTCACCACTTGAGGTACTCCATTCACCCCAGAGTCACCAAGATATACCAGGATCTAAAATAGCATTATTGGTGGGGTAGGATGATAAAGGACATTATGGACTATGTTTCTCAGTATTTAAATTATCAGCAGGTGAAGTAAAAGCACCAAAAGCCTGGAGGAATACTTCAGCAAATGCTTATCCCCGAGTGGAAATGGGAGAGAATAGTTATGGACTTTGTGGTTGGTCTTTCCAAGACTTTGGAAAAGTTTGACTCAATTTGGGTCATAGTGGACAGGTTGACCAAGTCTGCTCATTTCTTGCCGGTCCAAGTGACTTACAACACAAAGAAACTAGCTAAGCTATACGTGAAGGAGGGCATTCAGTTACATGTGATGCCTGTTTAAATTGTATTAGACAGGGGCACTCAGTTTACTTTCCATTTTTGGAGGCCGAGTTGGGTATGAGGTTGGAATTGAGCACGGTCTTTCATCCTTAGACAGAAGGACAATTGAAACGGACTATTCAAGTGTTGGAGGACATGCTCCGGGCGTGTTTGATAGACTTCGGGGGCCATTGGGACTAATTCTTACCCTTGGCAGAGTTCACCTATAACAATAGCTACTACTTGAGCATTGGTACGACGCCTTTTAAAGCCTTGTATAGAAGGAAGTGCAGGTCTCCAATTGGGTGGTTTGATGCGTTTAAGGTGAGGCCTTAGGGGATGGATTTGTTAAAGGAGTCCTTGGAAAAGGCTCAAATAATTCGGGACCGTCTGGTAGCTGCTCAGGATAGACAGAAGCAATACGCAGATAAGAAAGCCAGGGACATGGAGTTCATGGAAAGGGAGCAAGTGCTGCTCAAGGTGTCCCCTATGAAGGGGGTGATGAGGTTCTGAAAGCAGTACAAGCTCAGCCCGAGGTATATTGGGCCATTTGAAATACTTTGACGTATGGGGTAAGTGGCTTATAAGCTCGCATTGCCGCCAGAATTGTCTGGAGTGCATCCGACATTTCATGTATTTATGCTGAAAAAGTACCATGGGGATGGAACATATATCATCAGGTGGGAGTTTATGTTGTTGGACGAGAATCTGTCATTTAAGGAGGATCCTGTAGTGATATTAGCCAGGTAGGTTCAGAAGCTGAGGTCCAAGGAGATTCCGACAGTAAAAGTCTCGTGGAAGAACTGTCTGGTGGAAGAAACCACCTGGGAGACTGAGGCTGATATACGGGTCAAGTATCCCCAGTTGTTCATAGAATCTGGTATGTATCCTTCTTACTTTTGTATAGACCATTCGGGACAAACGGTATTTTAATTGGTATCTGAACGACCCCGACGTCGTTACGAGATGGTTAAGGGCCTGAAATACAAAAAATAGGCTAAGGGAGAAATAGAAGGTTGTGAAAAAAACTAAGTATAGAATTGGACATTTTTGGGTAGCTACTGGTTCGGAGGACCGCTATAGCGGGTCCGCTATAGTGGGTCCGCTGCAGCGGATGACGAGAATTAGAAAGTGGATTTTAAGTGAAAATTATGAGGTTTTAACCCATTATTCTCAAAATCACAATCCAGAGGTCTAATAAACGGGAAAACTCTTCAGAGCAGTAACCTCTTCACCTAAGGTAAGATTTTCCATTCTCTATCTCTAAGATGAGTAGTTTTGATCCTAGAATCTTGGTAGATCTCTAATGGTGGAAGCTTTGTAGAGGAAGAACCCTAGGTTGTTAAACTAGAGCTGAAATTATGGGGTGATTTGGGTGATGTTGATCATTCCCCTAGAATTACATGTTGGGAACGAGGATTACGTAGGAATTATAGTCCTAGAACCTAGAAGAATTGGGGTTTTACTCTCAAAATTGCCCCAAATGGGAGGGTTTGATCTGTTAGACCCTAAGATTGAAGAGTAATTAATGAATTACCCTTGTTTTGTAGATTTCACGCATTCTAAATCTTTGAGGAAAGGAAAAACTCCCGCAGAGTAGTTGAATCGTTACTTTCCAAATTAAGGTAGGTTTCGGGTTTATAGGGATAACCTATATAATGGCATATATATTTGTGCAATATTGATATACGATTGGTCTTCCGGACATTTACGTGCTATGTGAAATCTGTTGTCGATAATTTATTGCAAGAATGTGGTTATATTATGATATTGAATTGTGATAACTTGTTTAAAAAGATTGTGGATATGATCAGTGGCGAAATCAGAAATTTCGTTAAGGGTGTTCAAGATTTAAATATACATATAAAAAATAATTTATGATCTATATACTTTCTATAATTTTTTATAAATATAATATAATTTTTCGATGAAGGGTATTCGAGTGGCCACCCATCACCAAGTGTGACTACGCCACCGAATATGATATTGGATTTAACTGTGTTGAGTGTTTAGTAATGTGATTATACTATGTTAATAAGAGATAGTTAATTTTGACTAATTGGTTCAAGGCAATGTTAACTTCTAAAGGTCGACCGATGATGCCTACCAGTACTGTGCCATATACTGACCCTACTCCTGCATTCTTTTTCAGAGTGCAAAGTTCGAGCCCGCCAGTTCTTCACGCCCTCACCTGTAAGCCAACAACTTTTGGAGATTTAGAAGGTGAGCAGATGAGGACGCGGTTCACTCCTTCGTTGCAGATATCTTTCTTTCAGACATTTGGAAACTTTATTTCATTTTTAGTTTTTAGTTTTTTAGCTTGTAAAAATAGACATCTGGTGCAATGACAATCAGATTCTGGGAACGGGTTTACTTGTTTTGGTATGCGCAGTGTTTTGATCCGAGATTGTTTTAGGTCATAAAAGTTGTTGTTTTATGAATGGCTTGATTTTGGGATCACTTAGGAATTGTCTTCGGGTGTCGTTGGTTCGCCCACCAGGGAGTTAGTGTGGGTGTGGCACGGCCATCTGGGTCGTGACATGCATTGACATCTTCTTGAGTAATGCACAAATCAAATGATGGGTCATCTTCAAAATTGTGGGTGTGAGAGATTATTACCTTTAGTGACCCTCCTACGAGTGCTTCCTTCCGCCGTCAATTTCAAAATCAAAGGTTCTTGCAACACCCTAAAAATGGTAGAAAATATCCCCTATAAGACCAACAATAGAGGAAGGTAAATGTTAAATACAATTGTCGCTTCGGGAAAAAAATACACTATAGTATTACCTGTTTAGTGTGAAATCGCGATTTATGGGAAAAAATCTTCTTGAGATATATGCGGATATAGAGAACTTGGGGAAGATGTGGAGAGAACATAGGAGAACATGAGGAAGGTGAAAGAGAGTGTGATTTGATACATAGTGTATAAAGCGCCTTGAAATACAGTACCATTACGTATACAGTTATTATTTTAAAATTTTCTATAAAATGTAAATAGCATTTATAAATTGTAATTTATTAAGAAAGTATTTAGAAATGGTAAATATAGTATTCAGGTATTCTAAGCCATGTAATTTTTTTTCCTTTTTTTTTAAATCAGTTTAAAAGTATTGGGCTATTGGCAATTTGGCATTTGGAAGATCTGAAACTAGGAATAGGATGCCAAATTGCCAATTGGCAAACATTAGGAATCAGGATATAATTTTAGGATACATTGTGAAGCACTGAAGCAGTGAATGAAGCTGACTGCTGTGCTGATTGGCATTGCGATTTGCGACAGTAGGCAGACGGCAGTAGCACTAGCGTCTGGCAGTATGGCAATTGGCACATTATAAATTTTGTGTAAATTGTAATTTTAATTTTTATTATAACTTTATAATTGATATTAATAAAAGCATGATTCACAATAGTTAAAAGTAGTTCATTTTAAATTAAATATCATAAAATGATTAATTTTTTATTTAAAAAGTAGTTCATTTTGCAAGTAGAAAAAAAAGTTCTTCAGTCAAGCTCAAACATCAATAAAACTAAATTAAATAAACTGAACTGAATTTTTTTTTAAAAAAAAAACAAAACTAACTACTTCGATTCGATATTTGTTGCCCCATTTCTGTAACCAAAAATCAAAAAAAAAAAAAAATAGCTAATAATGCATTGAAGATACCTAAAGTGTATATATGTCTTTAATGTCAAATGAGCCGTAATTTCAGGGCTCATCATCCGTTCATCCAGAGGAAAACTCGTCTATGACATCATACCGTAGGTTTTCAGTTATATTCACGCGATCAACTTCCACCTCCGTCTATTATGTTCTCAGCTCTCCATTAAAAAATGTAATTGGCTTGATATTGATAGGCTCTACCTTGGTCGACGACTACATGAGATCCTTTAAAATCGTTGGCATTTGAGTGGCTTCATTGAATGTTGTCGATGGACTGGGATTATGGTTATTCAAAAGAGGAAAATCAGTAGTTAAAGCCATGTTTAACGGCTGACCGCCGGCATGGCCATAAACGATGATATTTCGCTAGGTTTACGGTTTGCTAGTGCATGGGTGTAGAGAGCAATTTTATCTAAGCGTAATCGTCTACTTCATAATAATTTATTTTCTTTCCACAAATCGAATTTTAATACGGCTTTTCAAATAATTTTGTTTTGAATTAGTAATTAATAGTCATATGTCCTCTCGGAGAAATTTGCAAAAAAAAAAATAAGGTCCCTAGAAAAAAAAACTAAAAAAATAGGAGTAACAGTATAGCTCATAAGGAGAAGGGCAAGTTATATATTAGGTTGTCGATCAAAAATAATTATATTCGGTATTTAAATATAAATATATATATATATATATAAAATATATATTATTATTATTATTATTGCTATATATCAAAAATGTATATTTTATGTATATTGTACATAAATATAATACTTACAAGCTATTATTGTAATGAATGGCTATTTATGTTAATTTCTCTAAGAAGAAAATAAAGAAAAATAGAAATAATACCATAACCCCTGATTTGTCCTAAGATTACCTAAAACCAGGAAAACTTAGCAAATTCAACCAGTAAAATCAGTCATTAAAATAACAATTGACAAACCACGGAAAATTATTATCATAAGATAACCCTAACACATATTCCAAATCTCATAACATTAGCAAAGACTGATGGCAGACATTGATATCTAAAGGAAGATAAAATAGTATGTTATTTGAACTTTTAAAAAATATTTTCTCACTCATATTAAATTATTTAAAAATATATTATTTTTTAAATATTCAACACATTAATTGATATTTTTAAAAAGATTTGAGCAACATAAATCAGTTATACAGCTTGCAAGAAAAAGATACACATGAAAAGGAAAGGAAAACAGCAGTTTCATTTCATGACAACATTATTCATGTCTTGAGATCAGAGAGGAGAACCTTTTAATAGAAAGTATTTTACTTTCTAAGTGAACTTATCTATCTGTCATAAACAGCGCTAAAGTTACTTGCAAATTAAAAAATATTTTTCACAGGTAAAAAACCTAATACTAAAATTGAGGAATTCTCATTTTCTGCATAGAATCTGCATGTATTATCTGCCCAAAAAAAATACCATATAATTCACACTTTTTTTGTAGCGCGCAAAGAAAAATTGACACATCTTCTACTATTGTGATCTCAAAACACCAATAATTCATTTCTCTAGCAAAATGTAATGGCAGCAATTGACATATACGCCATACAACTTGCAAGAAAAATATACACAAGGAAAAAGAAAAGTAAAAAAACGAAAACAGCAACTTCATTTCAACAAGAGTGTCATGACAACAACATTCATATATATCTTGAGATCGGAATGAAAAACCTTTCGCTAGAAAAGCGTTTTACCTCATCAATGAATTTACTTGTCATAAATTTGAATTTGTTAGATCAGTTCACAAAGGCAAGACACGTTCTACGGAAAGGTTGGCCTATATATCTAATGCAAATTTAAATTGTACGAGCTTCAGATATCAAATAATTAAATAAAGAAAAAGAGACAACAATATTCATGGAAATAAGATGACTATGCAGAAGTATCTTCTTTTTCTTCCTCAATTTGTATGCCCTTAACACCATCATCATCTTCGTCGTCGTCGTCATCATCGGGAAATTGTTGAAGAAAGGACCCATTTCTATGAAGCTCTTTAATTCTCTTATATTCATCATAATGCCCTCTCCTATGCTCTATGAAACTTTTTTTCCTATCTGATTCCTCTAAATCTTCATCAGCAGCAGCAGCATCGTCGCCGGGATCCTTATGAGGATCAGATCTATTTTTACTTGAACACGATGCCACGTCATCGCTACCATTGCCGTATTCCTCAAAATTATCATCATCAATCTTGGATTGATGATATGGTGTCTTTGGCTCAGTGATCTTCATTCTCACCGGTTTATTCGCTTCAATTTCCTCCAATTTTGCCTCGTCCCATTTTACGCCCATCTCAATAATGGATCTGAGTAGAACCAAATGAATAATAAACAATTGCGTATAGTCGATATATCTTTCGATCGATCAGAGTAGTTTAATTTATTGATTAATGGAGGAAGGAGTACTGAGAAAAGCAAGGGGAAAGACGAGTTAAAATTGTTTGATTATTAATAAGAGAGGAATGGGAGAAATGTTCAAACAAGTTAGAAACTTCATGCACTAATAAATTTACTAGTAATATATTTTGTTTGGACATGAACATGACACGTATCTAATTTCATATTTCTTAGGGGGGACAAAAATTAAATATATGAAGGGATTGGGATAAAGTCATCATTTACACATGTAATCACTGCCTATTCCTTCAGGTTATTACTTAGTCCCATAACATATTAGTTATGAAGGTTACTAAAAATATATATCTTAATTTATTTATTATTTTATAAAATTAAGATGAAATTAATTATTTTTAAATCTGAATATTAAATGTTCGTACAATAAGATTTGCTTTAGTTCTATTCTTAAATAAAAGTTTAATTTATTGAAGAGAGATAAAGGTAAAATAGTAAAATCTGTTTTTATGATAAGATTTTCTGAGAGATGTGCGAAAGGAAAATGGAGGAAATGTGAAAACAAATATGAAACGGAGTGAGTAATTGGTTAGTAAAAAAGAAAGTAAAACTGAGCGAGTAGCAAAGAAACTTCCTTTTTCATATTAGAAAAGCAGAGCAGTTTATCATGGATTAGAGGTCCAGCAGATATGAAATGAGCTATAAATACTATAGCTAGAGTTGAGTGTCTTGGGCTTTTCTTTTTTTCTTTTCTTAATGATGTTTTATAACTTAACATACCGTCACAAAATTATAATGTAGTTAGTTAAAGCTATACGCATATATAATAGAAATTTTAAATTTTTATAATTTTTTGTGAATTTACTTTTTTATATTTTAAATTTTTAAAATTCTGACTTTGCCTCAAACCAAAAGGAGTAACTGTTTTACACCGCATTTAAACTAGAATGACTACGTCAAAAGTGTGTGTTTACTTTGTGAATCGTAAGCTGAGTCAACTATTAAAACTTTTGGCACTTGGAAGCCAACGTTAGACTCCATTTACCATAATTAACAAACTATGTGATTGGTCTGAGATCATCTTTGTAATTCTATTGTTTCAAAACCAAATCTTCAGCTCTCAGAGAATCAGAGTTGTATTTGAAATTTATCCACTATGACAGTTTCAACTGTTAGCTTTTGTTTATTAATTCTGGTCCAAGGTAATGGAAGAAGAAGAGCCACCTGTCTTTCTGAGCTAGGACTTTGGTCCTGTGATGTATGATTAAGCACATGCACGAGTTCAAATAAAAGCCTGATATTTAAGTGAAGAGTAAAAAGACAGACTCACGACCCTTGGATGCATTAGATAAAGTGTTTGGATAGACTTATTTTAAGTGTTTTTAAGCCAAAATAACTTTTAAGCAGTTTTTATAGTGTTTGGATAAATTAAAAAGCGCTTTTAAGTACTTACTTTTAAGGTAAAAGAACAAAAATAAGTAAAAAACCATAAGTTAGAAATTCTAACTTATGACTTTTGACCTGTAAGCCATAAGTAAAAAGTTATTCAAACGGGCTCTAAGTTCTATGGTGGCTACACAACAAAACAAGAAGGTGCATAATACTGTGAAAAACAATCCTCACAAGCAAGTTGCACTACTGTTTATTGCAGCTACATGCCTTGCTATCTACAAAAACATTGGACCAGTCACCTTCCACTACAAAAAAAGACTTTCTGACTTAACAAAACAAGTAGTTTTCCCTCAGCTGATGAAGCCACATTAGCATCCCTAAAGAACGAAACTTTCCCTCAGCTGATGAAGCCACATTAGCATCCCTAAAGAAAGAAACTTACTTATATTCTCTGCAAACGGGAATTACCATTGATTGCTATGGCTGCCTCAAGTCACTGCTCAACAACAGTCACTTGTTCAAACTCGATAAGGGACAGATTACTGTCTTCCTTGACAGACAAACTAGCAGGTTCAGTAACTTCAATACGTCCCCACCTGTCCACTGCAAGCCTCATTGATCCCTTGAACATATCGATTTTTGAATTGCGCAAAATTACAGTAGCACCTTCTTTCATCATGTCGACTGAAAGAGAAAAACCTCGAGTTAACAGAAGGATAAGATTAAGACATATCGTGATATCTAACTGAATCCACAGAAGCAGTATTCAAGGGGAAAAAACGGAGAGATTCAAGATACATGAAAACATTTGTACCCATGTTCTCTAGAGATGCATGTTGTTTGACAGTGAATTCTTCATAATCAATCACCAAAATAATTCAAAATACCGATTTGCCAAAATGAAGGAGTTTATGAATCCAAATCACTAAAATGAAGCAGTTTGCAAGTCCAAATCACAGTCATCACATAAAGGTTACAGTTAACAAAAAGAAAGAGATTGCCAATTCGGCCAAGCAAATCAGGAAAGCTGAAATTCTCTCTGGCTAAATATCCAATTTCACAATTCTCCTTCCTTGAAATAGTTAATATGATGCTTGCAAGAAGCAGAAAAATAGGAAGTCAGCTTCTTTAGAGAAGACAGGGCTCGGGTTTACTGAACTCTGAAAGATACAGGATGAAGTCAAGCTTTGCTTGAATCACACAGCTAATTGTAGGTGAATGATATTTGCATGCAGTTACAATTCATTCCGTAGTATCCGATAAAGTACAATTCTTCATCCCAGTAAAGACACGTAGCATAATACCAATGAGTGAATGATATCTGTCACACAATTACAGTTCATTCTTAATTTTTTTCTGAGTCACCTGCAAAAATTATGTATGCCTACATTATCGTGTACCTTTCAATCAATGTTGTCAAAAGAAAAAAAAAAGCTCTAACATCCATTGGGGCTTTAAGCGCAAATAAAGTGTGAACTTTAATGAAAAAAGGTGCAAACGGAGAAAAATACAAATATATATATCGTTCAAGACTAAAAATTATAAGCATGAATGACAAATATATGAATAAAGAAATTGAACAAAAAAATAATATAAAGTGAAATATCAATTGTTTAGTGTTGCCTCTTCAGATGAGGAGTTCATTGGCAAGGAAAAGTATCCCCTAGAACCTTGATACGACACTGAAGCAAATATTAAGCGAGACGAAGCGCTCAACAGGTTTTGAGCCTCTCTTCCGGGCTTAGGCATGCTTTAAGCGCGCCTTTGACGACAGAGACGAATTTATGGGTTTTCTCTTTCTACTTTTCCCACTGATTTTGGAAACTGAAAATCTAAGATTTTTTTTCCTCACAAAAGTTAGAGAAGTAATTTAGGTTTTCAGAATAGCGGTTTTCTCGAAAATCATAAAGCTATTTGGTTTCAATCACTCCAAACTGTTCAGAAGAATAACATGTTGAATGCCAACTGACTGCCTCTATTCATTCACATCCCACTCAAGTAAAATCTCAACAGCAATACTGCAAAATGAGCTTTTTGTAAGGTTTCCGACTTTTTGATATACTTGTATATAGAATTGTTCTGCCCCTTCCTTTTAATGAAATTGTTATTACATCAAAATAAATGTGCAAAGTGAGCTTGAACAAGTAACTGAAGTTTCAGGTATGTTTCAATTACTTAAAGCATCGTAAAAAATTTTGTAAGTTAAAATCAGTCAAAAAGAATTAAACAAAATTGCTTAAATCTAACAAAAATAGCAGTGAGATCAAATGCTCATATAGGTCATCCCAAATAGTTTGGATAACTTAAAGCATCGTAACAAATTTGTAAGTTAAATCAGTCAAAAAAAGAATCAAACATAATTGCTTTAAATCTAACAAAAATAGCAATGAGATCAAATGCTCATATAGGTTATACCAAATAGTTTGGATTATGGCCGAGTGGTTGTATTAGTTGTTGACTTCTTGTTGTTATACTTACAAGGTACGGGCAGGAATAAGTGTGAGATGATCCTTTTTTTGTGGATAAAATAAGGTAATTTATTAGAGAAATGAAGATGTTTCGGTGGATGTGTGGGCATACTAGGAGAGATAGGATTAGAAAATGATCCGGGACAAGGTGAGAGTGGCTTCGGTAGAGGATGAGATGCATGAGCCAAGGCTGAGGTGGTTTGGGCATGAGAATGTGAAGAGGAGATGCACTGATGCCCTAGTGCAGAGGTGTGACAGGTCGACTATGGATAGTTTCAAGAGAGGTAGAGGTAGACCGAAGAAGCATCGGGAACATGATTAGACAGGACATGACATAGTTTCAGCTTACTGAGGACTTGACCTTAGATAGGAAGGTGTGGAGAACACGGATTAAGGTAGAAGGTTAGTAGGTAGCAGTGTTATCTTGCTTTCCATTCTATTAGCAGTGGTGGAATTGTTCTTATACTTTCTTGTCCTTCGATTTCTGTTACTACCTGTTGTTCCTTGTACTTCAGTTATCGTATTGTTGTGGTGTAGTTTTTGAATTGTTACTATCTGTTGGTTTTGCTATTATCTGTTGTTTCTGCTATTTCCGTCACTTCTTTTTCGGGACTGCTTTGGACATTTTTTCCTAGAGCCAAAAGACTATTGGAAACAACTTCTCTACCTCTGAGATAGGAGTAAGGTTTGTGTACATTGTACCCTCCCCAGACCCCACTTTGTGGGACTACACTGGGTATGTTGTTGTTGTTGTAAGGTAATTTTATTAGGCAAGTACCAAGGAGATACTACCAACATACAATAAAAGGAGTGCAAAGGCTATAGGTCAACATTAGCCTCAACGAAACCAGGAACTCAACGAGTTGATCCATGTCTTCTATCCTAGTTTCCTTACTCCACATATATAAATTTTGTATACAGCTGTTTTTAATAAAAGAAAATTGTTGTTTTTTCCTTTCGAAACATCCTATATTTATTTCAAGTCAAATACTTCACATGATGCACAAAGGAACTATCCTCCAAATCTTCGTGAACCTAATACCAGTCTTCTGATCTTTCCAGCATTGGAAAAGGTGTGAGATATAAAGAACCTCCGGTAAGAACTCCTAACTTGCCATAAAAAATGGGGCAGCCCTGTGGACTAAAGCTCCCGCTATATGCGGGGCCTGGGGAAGGGCCTTCACTAATATTGGAATGAAGTGGACCAAAATAGAGCAGGATATGTAGAGAATTCATATTATGAACCCAACCAGTTTGGGATTGATACATAGTTGATTGATTGCTTAAGAACTAAATAAACAACAGTTGGGCATTTTACCAAAGAAAACTGAGCTTAAGTTAAGAAAATGTATTTCGATCTTTATTTTTCTAATATCTTCATGTATCATAGATCGACAAGAACTGAACCTAATCCAACAGTCCTTATACCATATCCAAGTAACTACAACCCCAAAGTTTCTCCTGTTCTTTCACTTTGTGATTCCACTTTTGGCAAAGCAAAGTGGTAAACACCAGAGAAACTAATTTTTTTCCAGCAAAAAATGTTAGTCCTTAGGTTCAATCCTCTCAACTCACATAATTACACAGTAACAACAACACCCTAAACACACTACACAAAGTTCTGCATCAGTGGACAAATAAAATCTTTAAAAATGAGCAATTCTTTCTAACTATTGACCACTAAAAGCTTTACACATATTGGGAGCACCCAGTTTCACCATGTGTGGGAGCAATCATTATGAACGTGCTCTTATTCATTGTATTAAAAATTTTATGGCTTTTAAAATTGGCCAAACCTCATCTTATGCCGAGGTCCAATACCTTTTTCTGATCAGCACTTCATCCCAAAACTAAGGTTGTCTCTAGGAAAAAGCCTTGTGAAATAGACATGACTTGGTATAGAAATTTGATATAATCTACCAATAGTATCTCCTATCATCTTGGACCCTAAATAGGATACAAAGGCTTAAGTATGCACCACATTATGCACACTAGATTTTAGAGATGGCCTGGCTTTAGAACAACCGTAAAGAAGATTATAGAAGAACCATTAAAATTATTGCCCTGATACATATTTCTGGTTCCACCAACTGCTACTGTCTTAGACCTTAGACCCGATAAGAACCTGAGAGTCAGAGAATTCATTGGCATGGCCTTACATACAAATGCAAAGACATTTTAATTTGAACATTCCTTAGTTTTAGCATTAAACATTAGATCATACTGCAAAACCTATTTGAGTATATGGGGTGAAATTCGTTGTTCTTATTTTTTTCCCTTTCAACAGCATTAGCACATCAAGTTCACAACAGTAATATATGATCAGACCACCAAAACACAAAATACTAAGACTATCAGCTCCTTTATTTAGCCAATTAACATTGAAGATACAGCCTTTACTGTAATACCCCGCACGTCTATGTTAACATACAACTAGTCAAGTAGCGACAAATTGGCATGAAACCGGGAGATTAAGGATACGAATGGATATTTATGTTAAGCAACATATATATATATATATATATATGAATGTGGTTGGATGTTAAACCAAAGTTTTAGGCCAAGGGAAGCCTTGAAACAAAAATTCAAGTCAAAGGATGCCTTGTGGAGGGTTGTTTCAAGTGATCCAGCATATGATGTTGGGGGAACAATTACCTTCATCTGCAGGTCCATTAAGTGTAGAGGACTACTCCTGTCCTTCTGTAATCAACGACTCTGGTTCTTAACAATCCTCCAGATAACTAAATAGCGCACCCTACTATGCCCTCTGTCTAGTGATGACTTAACCTTTACTCATCTATTCAAATAGACATGCACGAATGGCACATAGCATATAAAAAACTAACTTAAATGAGGTCTACAACATATAAGCAAGTAAGAACAAGGGACAATCATACAAACATGTGAGCCACAGAAAAGGGCCTTTATCCTGTAAACATGTGAGCCTAGTAGGCATATGACGTGTGAACTAGTGAACTTATAGGAACATGTAATCAATGTACAAGTAAACTGTGAAAGGTTATGGCATTTGAGCTGTGAAACATATAGAACTTTGACATTCTAATCATATGAACTGTGAAACATATAATACTTAAAGCTATAGGTCATGCGACGTATAAACAAGTGATCAATACAACCTATAATCTATGGATAATTGTCAGTGATGCACACATCATATAACCAGTGATCTATGATATCTATAACATATGAACAAATAACCTATGACACCTTTGCCGGGTAAGCAGAGTATGAATCAGAAGTAACTTCTTATGACTTAGCTCTGTCACACGATCTAGACCATGAAAGAAGGTCATCGTGCCTAAATGTCTTAGCAGCCCCCCAACTATAAATGTGGTGCGCAATACATTCATAAATAAGGTTCTACTAGACACGGTTTCATAGACTCCTTGGGATGCTTGAACCTAGTGCTCATTGTGTGGTACTCGTATCCCTATGGCTAGGACTGCATTTAAATAAATGTAGGATCTGACGCACAGGTTGACAGACAATCTCATTAGATACTTAGTCTTTCAACGGTGCATTTGGTGAGTACCACTTCAACCTAGAGCTAGGATGTATCTAGTACTCCTTTTTATTTGTACATATGTTACAGTATGGGTATGTCGAGGCGCTATTCAGACCATATGATAGGTGTACAAGTTCTGTATACAATAGAGGCTTCTTAGACACTATGATATTATATACATGAAGTCAATTGTCTCACTTGTTACCTGTATCAGTTTGGCCAGTGACCCTCACTTGTATATATACAGCTTTATCAGTTGTATCATTATATACATTCACTTGTTGTATCCCTTGTCGGGACCCATTTGTATAACGAATGTCATAAGGTACTTGCCCTCCTCATCCAGATTTGGGCTGTAATATTTACTACCATTATACCCTTATAATCCAAACTAATTAACCCAAAGATGTGGCCTAGTGGTCAATGAAATGGGTTGAAAAGCATGAGGTCTCACGTTCAAATCCTGGCAGAGACCAAAAGAACAGGTAATTTCTTTCCGTCTGTCCTAGACTTAACTGGACAGAGTTACCTGATACCCTTGTTGTTGGTGGGAGTGGGAAGTGGCAGGTATCACGTGCAAACTAGTTGAGGTGCGCGCAAACTGGCCAAACACCACGGTTATCAAAAAAAGAATTAAAAAAATTATCCAGATTAATCTCAAAGGAAAATCATAGAAAATTAGAATGACTCCATGAAATCGCCACCATTGTGAGCCCCTTGACAATGTTAGTATTACACAACCAGATACTCTTATTCTATAGATAGAAAGTGAATGCTGGACTGGGACTAAAAGAGAAGAAAACAGTATTAAAAACAAGGATTTAGCTATGGACAAATTATGTAGCTAACAGCAAAATCTGATGGACCAATTATGTAGCTAAAGTGCAAAATCTTATTATCAAAAAATTCTATTAGCTACAAATTATGCAGTTAGCAACGAAGATTGTAACTAATCTAGTTTTTTTGTAGCGAAAGAAAAAATGAGAAACCAAATCCAATACCTTGATCATTTCTAGCAGTGAAAATGATCATCCCAGTCTCATCACCAACCAGGCATTCAGCTAGTCGCATCTGGCGGCTTTGATTTCCCCTAGGCACTACCATTTTTGTACTAACCACCTTCACAGTAAGATTTAGCCCTGTAGCCATTGGTCTAAGCTGATCAACCTTAGTGAAAACTGGTTGCTGCTTCTTTGGTTCACCCATTTTTATTTATACCTAACAAAATCCAAAAAGATCAAACCTTGACACATACCCAAATCCAGAAATTGAAAAATAAAGTCAACTACATATTCATAAAATACAACAGATCAAAGAAAAAACCAAATCTTGGTCAATAAACCACCACAGAAAGCTGCAGAAAAATAGAAAACGAGCAAATTCTTGAATTGATTATATTGAAAAGTTAATAATTTTAAAGAAATAATAAGAAATATTTAAGTTTTTTCGTTAACCTGAATTGCAGAGGAAATTGAGATCTGAGTATTCTTCCGGAGATTCAGATCACTGGTAGGAAAACGGAATGGAGACCCTCAAGCTTGGGGTCTTTGGTTTTGACGAGAGGGCTAAATATCTGTTTGCATCCCCCGAAATTGTTCGAAATTCTAAATATGCCCCCTAAGAAAATAATGCAGTACGTCTAACCTCGACAAATGATTAATCATTCTAAATTAGTCCAGGATGTCGAGCGTGAGCCGATCCTAATCGTGATTTTTACAGTCGAATGAGTTTTACTGCACTTAACTGAGCCGAGCCTGGATTAGCTCTTTTCTGTTTGTAATGAAATGCTGGGCGACGCTTATATGGATTTACACGTATCACATGTTGAATTTGACAATAATTAAATAAATAAATTTTAATTAGCTCTATGTTATGATCATTGAACAAATTATAGTTAGATATTGAGTTATAATAATAATTTGTCTTAAACGTAATAATAAACATTGAAAAAATAAATTCAGATTAAACAGATTGATTAAGAAAAAAATATAAAAGTTATGGGAATTATTGGATTAGATTGATTGTGATTAGAAGATTAAACGATATTTTAAAAAACCAATTTAGTTTTAGGCCTGTTTTAGCGGCTGAATCAGCTATCGTAAGAGGGTTTTTTTTTATATAGGTTATTAGTATTAGTATCCGTGCGCACATTATTTTAAGAGAATAAATCATAAAAAAGATAAATAAAAAAATAACTTTAATCTATATATTTATCAAATGAATAAAAATATAAATATTTTATTTTTCTTAACCAAACAATAAACCATCAAAACTAACGAAAGACATTGTTAATATTCTTTTTGACTTATGATTTCTTGAATAACTCACAAAAGTTAGTTCGTTATAAATCATCGTAAAGTGAAACGAAAGAAGAGACAAATACCAACTTAAATTTGTCGAAGATACTTATGAATATTAAAAGGAGATTAAGTTAATTACGAGAAAATGAGATTTCTTGTCCTTTTACAATTCCAATAGATGATGATCTTTTTAGAACTCTTACGTAAAAAAAGGATGATCACTTATAAAAACGAGGATCTCTTGTAAAAAGACCATAAAATTAAAAGATATTTACAAAGCGTTAGAAAATCATTTCTCCCATTAATACCAACATAGCACATATAACATAGAGAGAAATGATTTTCTAGCCCTTGACAAATATTTTTTTAGTTATATAATCTTCTTACAAAAAACTCTCATTTTTATACATAACAGATCATCATTTTTACGCATAAAAAATCTAAAAAGATCATTTTACTCGATTTAAATTATAAAAGGGAAAGAGATCATTTCCTCCCTAAAAACATACCTTGTCAATCCAAATAATCAACACTCAGGTATTATGCATTAGTATCAATTTGCATAGAAATACTCATAAAGAGCAAATACAAACAATGTACTCTAACACCTAGATTCATGTAAGAGAAAATTAATATAATTCTTTTAAATTGCTTTTAAGATGACAATGTACTCTGTCCTTAAATTTTCACAAAAAAGTGAATGGACAGAAAAATAAAATAAGATTACACTGGTATAAAGTGAAGCGTTAAAACATATAAAGAATTACGTTGTGTTTTATTTTCTTTTTTGGCAATATTTCTTACTTTTTTTGATAGATTGTTAGTGTTATGTGAGATTTAATTTTGTCCAACAAGCTTCAAGGCAGAAGAGACATGCTATAAAATTAATTATGGCAATTTAATTTAATTCTAATGACGATAAATAAAATGCCGCATAGTTACAAATATGGTACTGCTGAAAGTAATTAGAGTAATCATATAGGTATAATAATTTGCTAAACAAATTATAATGAATTATTAATGCATACTGTATGTATGGTGTAGATCATATAAAATATGTATTGACTAATTATAAATAAATTACAAAAAAAAAAAACTAAAGCCTCAAAAATTACACTTTCACTAACAAATACATAAAACATTAAGCATCAGGACAAACACCTAAAAGATATATTGAAAATACGTACAATTTGAAACTTTAGTATACATAAACATATATAAAGCAAAAATGACAATCAAGTCTACTATATGGTTTCAGGCACCAAGCGTTCAGGCCATGAGGGAGGAGGGAGGGGGGAGGGGGGTGGAATATATGAAACTATGTGTTATAAAAGTCAGAATCATATTAACTACAAATAATTTCTTTATGATTTGAGGAATGAAAGGCAAAATAAAAACAACACTTGCTTTTTAGGATTACAAACCTTCAAGAGGGTCTCTCAGCTAAAACTAAAACAAACACCAAAATAACATAAACTTCACCATATTTATTAAATTTGGTATCCTTAAGAATGACGAATTGATGATTAATTTAAATAATTCAAGGTATGCGTGTCAATCGTAGGTTATCTGATCAGTTCATGTATGATCTTTACGACAATAACAATAAAGATATGACACACAACTAAATAAAAAGTCAACAAAATTATAACTGCATTATGCAAAAAAGCATAATGATGAACTTGATGAATTTCTTTAAGTACTATAAACTAAAACAAAGCAGTAAAATAACATAAATTTACCACACTTTTCAGGATATTCTTTACGTTCTTAGTCATCACCATTGCACGCTTAAAAAAAATTAAGATCATATACTGTAACGGAAAGCTAAATAACAATGCATAATTTGATATCTACAGTTCTCACTGTAGCTTCAACTCACATAACATCTACTTCAATATTAAATTCCTTTTTCTATAAGTTATCACAAATAATTTTTCCATTTCTTTGTGCCGAATTTATTTTCATATCGTTAGTGGCTGAATATTTCACAAGTTTTCAAAAAAGCATAGATATATGCAAAATACATTAAGACCAAAAATATAAGAGAACACTAATACATAATAATTAAATAATAAATTTATTTAATAATATATTAAATTAAATTATAAAAAGATTTGCTTAGACACAGTATTTCTAACTTCAATTGTAATTTGCTCATCATCATCATAAATTAAAATCTTTAACCCTTTTCCATCATCTATGATAAAGTAACATACAAGTGTCCGTGTGTAAACACTGATTTCTTCAAAAATAACCCCACGTGAGACAGTGAGTAGCCCTAACTTTTATTGATCGTCAGAGAAGTTAATCATTCGAAAGTAGGTACGGAACTTTTAACCCTTAGGATCATTTGAATCTAGGTGCTTACCGTTGACATCTAATTTTGACCTCTCTATGTCCCGTCTAATCTGCATATATATATATATTTTAAAATTATCTTTTTAACGAAATTATTAATTCGCATTCGTAATATTCTAGCACTAATTAGCATACGTATTTGAATTTTTTGCATAACTATTTTAAAATTATACTTTTAAAAAATTTATTACATTAATTTCAAGTTTTTAAATTTTTCAATAGTATAGGTAATTATGTCGTATAAAATATATTGCATAATAATATACATACATATATATTTTTAATTAAACGAGGTTTATTTATAAAATATAATTTACCTAGTTTATAAATTATTTATATTTAATTTCGTAATAATAATATTTATATAGTTTTATCGTAAATTAAACTATTATGTTACCTATTTACTAAATGTTATACCCCGTAAATTTTAAATGAATAAATAGTCTAATGGCATGTTGGTTAAGGGATTTAGAAAGAAAAAAAAAAGATAAATAAATAATAAAGTCGGTTTTCATCTTCATATAAGATGATTTCCAGCAAAAAACAGAGGGTAGCCATTTTTAAGGCAAACCCACGACAATACATATATATTTCCTTCCAATTACACGACGAAACGCAGTCTAAACTCCATTTCGGCTTAGATACAGAGGTATAAAGCTGCAGAGAGCAATCCTACGGAGTTAGTTTCGTGAAATTTGGCCGGAGAAACGTCGTGCTACCGAGGTAAAGTAAATAGAATTGCTTTAAATTAGTATCAATGTGTTCCTAGCGTTGCAGTGAGCATTTATCCCTTCTGGACTATCGAGAAATAACGAGTTTTCGACCGTTTTCCGAAAGGTTGAAGTTGGGATAAATATATATATCAAAAGTGATAATTTCTCCCGAATATTAATGTATTTAGTTCTAATTGACGTGTATATGAATGTAGTTGGGAGAAACAGCAGAAGTACCGACGGAAATCACATCGGTCAGTCGGGTACTCAGAAACCAGGTATGTAAAGTTATTCTTTCGGCAAGCCAGGAAGTACAGGGTAGAAAATAAATAGAATAAACGCTATTAACAGATACCCAGCGTACAGGAACGATTTTAGTACAAATTCCAGCAAGCATGCTAGTATATTATTACGTATCATGCGATAATCAGAATAATAGATATTCAGGCAATACGTATTTCATCTGTTGAGATTGTATCCAGTAGTAGATGATACATTTTATATCATTGAGCTATATCCAGTTATAGATGGCATGTACTATGTTATTGAGTTATATCCAGATATAATTAGATAGACAGATAAAGGCCAGGTAGCAGTAAGTCCAGCAGTCAGAAACAGTGTAAGACAGCATATAGCATCAGTTATTTAATACAAACTAGCCTCGAAATAAAAGAAGAGAATATGATTAGTATTTTTCATTTGAGCATGCTTGTTGTGTATGTGTTTGTATGTTGAGACTTGTTGTGGCATGTGGGCACCCTTTAGCAGCCCCACCGCCCCTGGGTTATAGCTGTGTCGATACCAGATTCAGATACGCCACCAGCTGGGCGATGCCGTCCTCCTAAAGGACGATGATGGCCAACCACCATGATAATACGGTTCAGACCACCCTGCTTGCAGGGGTAGTTCAATTTACTTTGCGCAGAGTCAGTACACCCTGTTTACAGGGGCAGACCACTCTGTGTGCGCTTGTGGCCGGGGGCAGTTTTATATACAGATTTTTATAAAATCACCCTGTTGCGTGCTTGCACCCAGGGGCAGTTTCAGTCACAGATACAGCAGCAGATCACCCCGTGCGCACCTGCGCCCAGAGGCAGGAGTCTTCGGACTCAGACACAGTTTATTGTCAGAGGCCAAGGCCTGAGCTACGTACCCAAGGGGACCGGTAGGAGGAGCTCACAGTATCAGATGAGTGGAGTGACTTATTTTTGATTGGTTTAGACCCGGGTAGGGGTATATAGATTGTTTGCTTGGTTGGCACCTTCTGGCTTATGGGGGTCGGTCAGGTATTGTCTGTACTATTATGTATATTGATATGTGTTATTAGATACTGATAGACAGTAGGACGACACGTCATCAGGTACGCTCAGTTAGTTACAGAATGAACAAACTCTCCCCAGTTATCCTCAGCTAGATAGACTCAGCTGCTTCTTGCTTATACGTCATGTTAATGTTGCTATTCATTTCAGTTGCATATTTCAGTTTACTTTACATGCTCAGTACCTGTGGTACTGACGCCCAGCGGGGCGCTGCATTACTTGCCTGCAGGTACTCACGGACGAGGAGCCGATCCCTCGTGATTCCAGCCAGCCAGTGAGTCATCAGCTCCTGTCATCCGAAGTTTGATTCCCAGAGGTGTAGCTCCTTTTCTTTTGTTGTGCAGTATGGGTAGGTCGGGGCCCTGTCCCGATCATTTCTATTAATTTCTTACAGTATTCATAGAGGCTTGCAGTCTGTATATATTCCCTGTGGTTACTTGAGCCGGTCGTGTGGGGCCGTGCAGTCTGCTGTAGCTGTTTAGTATTTCAGTTTATATTGGCCGTGTGGGGCCTTAGTTTGACAGTAGCGGTGACCTTGCCGGTCACGTAGTCTTACAGTAGGCTTGTGTTGAGTTACAGATAACTAGACAGCATGGTGGCCTTGTCGGCCCGCATAGGCTCCCTTATATCGACATGTTTCTGGTTAGTTGTTATTACAGGTACAGATGGCTACAGGCCAGTGGGCCGGAGGCTGTGTTTACAGCCGTTATATAGCCGGTTTGTTTCTTGAAATAGAGCCAAAGCCAGCCAAAGCACCAGATGTGCTCAGGCTGGACCATTTAGCAGTCTAGAGTCTAGCAGGCACCAGGTGCCCGTCATACCCCCCAAGGTGGGGTGTGACAAACTTGGTATCAGAGCAGTTCGTGTCCCAGGGAGTCTGCAAGCCGTGCTAAGTAGAGTCTTGTCTATGGATGTGTTGTGCACCACATACTATAGGCAGGAGGCTGCGAGGCATGTTAGGATTGTCACTCTTCTTTCTTATTTAGTGGTGCTATAGAGCGGTACAGTATAGAGTTGACTTTTGAAACTCACCACCCTCTTTGCTTATAGATATTATGGCAGACCAGTGGCACCCAGCTACAGGTAGGAGATTGGATACAGCAGCGGGCGAAGGCACCAGTGGGATGCCTCAGTTACAGCCAGATTCCGCCCGGTCTGAGAGCAATACGGAGGCGTCATCTCGGCCCTCCCAGCAGTCTCCGCCTCGCCAGACACCATTTGAGGCAGCACCGCCTCCCACCGCTCCTGCACCCACTTCATCTGATCAGGAGTTACGTAGTGCGGTGGTTATGTTGACTCAGATGCTAGCTGCTCAGCGTCAGCCAACACCACCTACAGCAGCAGAATCCCTAGGTGGGCCAGGTAGTTCCAGGGTTAGAGAATTCTTGGCGTTGGGACCCTCTCAGTTTACTGGATCGGATTCAGCGGAGGACCCTCAGGACTTTTTGGACCAGATGCAGAGGATCTTTAGAGTCATGCACGTAACCCCAGCAGAATCAGTTGAGTTAGCAGTGTTCCGATTACGGGATATTGCTGTTTTGTGGTACGAAAGTTGGGAGAGGTCTCGGGGAAGAGATGCAGCCCCTCCTACTTGGTCCAGCTTTTCGGAGGCCTTCCTGGACCACTACTTACCCCGGGAGGTCAGACAGACCCAGATGGACCAGTTCTTACATTTAGAGCAGGGGGCTAGGAGCATCCGTGAATATTCCTTACAATTCGACTCCTTAGCCCGCTATGCTCCAGCATTTGTGGACACCATGTCGTCCAGAGTCCACCGCTTTATTATGGGCCTGAATCCAGAGTACATAGAGACGTGCATGACGGCTACTTTGAGAGAGGACATGGACATAGCCAGGGTACAGGCCTTCGCACAGACAATTGAGGGCCTGAGGCAGCGGCAGCGGGGTGACAGATAGGCGACTTCAGAGCAGCGCCGTAGAAGCAGACCCGCCGAGATTCAGAGGGAAATTCCTAGGGGGCCGAGACCACGGTTTTCAGATAGGCCACCCAGATATTTACCGTCGGTACAACAGTAGAGGGGCAGATTTATTCGCCGGAGTCAGTCAGAGTCCGGTAGCAGTTCACGGACAGTAGCCTCACCTCAGCAGCGGAGGGTAGAACAGAGTAGATTTGCATCTACCCCTTGTCCTATATGCCACCGACTACATTCTGGAGCCTGCAGGCAAGGCTTCCCAGGGTGTTATTACTGCGGACAGGAAGGGCATTTAATGAGAGATTGTCCATCCAGGGGACAGGGTAGTCAGGATGATCTGGATAGAGCGTCAGCAGGGCCGCGAGTTCCAGCAGCCTCAGCAGGGCGCAGACCCTCAGGTTCAGCAAATAGGGGCCGAGGTAGATCAGGAGCCTCTGGATCAGGTGCAGGCCCCAGCCGTACCTATGCATTACCAGGGAGGCAGGATTCAGAGGCGTCTCCCGACGTGGTCACAGGTATATTGATTATCTGCTCATACCTTGTTTACGTATTGATTGATCCAGGGTCTACCTTGTCATATATTACACCATTTGTGGCCCGAAAGTTGGGTATCGAACCAGAATTGCTTCAGCAGCCCTTTTCGATGCTTACACCAGTCGGTGACTCGATTACAGCTAAAAGAGTTTACCGAGGGTGTACGGTAGAGGTTGCTGATCGCCAGACCACAGTAGACTTAATAGAACTTGATATGGTCGACTTCGATGCCATTATGGGTATGGATTGGTTAGTGCCATGCTATGCCAACTTAGAATGCTGGACCAAGACGGTCCGATTTCACTTTCCGGGGAAGCAGTGCGAGAGTGGAAAGGGAGCACAGCTACGCCGAAAGGTAGGTTTATTTCCTACCTTCAGGCAAGAAAATTAATAACCAAAGGGATGTATTTACCACCTAGTTAGAGTCCAGGACGTTCGGGTGGAACCTCCGACTCTTCAGTCTGTTCCAGTAGTCAATGAATTCCCTGACGTATTTCCAGATGAGTTGCCTGGTATCCCTCCCGAAAGGGAGATAGATTTTGCAATTGACTTGTTGCCAGGGACTCAACCTATATCCATTCCCCCGTATCGCATGGCACCAACTGAGCTTAGAGAGTTGAAAGAGCAGTTGAAAGATTTGCTCGACAAAGGCTTTATCAGGCCTAGTACTTCCCCGTGGGGTGCGCCAGTTCTGTTTGTAAGAAAGAAAGATGGCTCACTCCGCATGTGTGTAGACTACCGGCAGCTGAATAAGGTAACAGTTAAAAACAAACACCCGCTCCCTAGAATAGATGATTTGTTTGACCAGTTGTAGGGGGCCAGATGTTTCTCTAAGATAGATTTGAGGTCCGGATACCACCAGGTCCGGGTTCGTGAGAGGGACATTCCAAAGACTGCTTTCAGGACCAGGTATGGTCACTTTGAATTTCTAGTTATGTCTTTTGGGCTGACAAATGCTCCCGCAGTGTTTATGGACTTGATGAACAACATATTCAGACCGTATTTAGATCTGTTCGTGATAGTATTTATCGATGATATTCTGGTATATTCTCGTTCAGAGACAGATCACCAGAACCATTTACGAACAGTACTCCAGATCCTTAGAGACCGTCAGCTGTACGCCAAGTTTTCTAAGTGTGAGTTCTGGCTGAACTCAGTTGCCTTTTTGGGGCATATCGTGTCGGATGCTGGTATACAGGTAGACACACAGAAAATAGAGGCGGTCAAGACATGGCCCAGACCTACCACTCCGACCGAGGTCCGCAGTTTCCTGGGTTTAGCAGGATATTACAGAGATTTGTTGAAGGATTCTCCACTATAGCAGCACCTCTGACAAAGCTAACACAGAAAGCAACAAAATTTCAGTGGACGGAGGCCTGCGAGTAGAGTTTTCAAGAATTGAAAGACAGATTGACCTCCGCCCCAGTACTAGCATTGCCAGAGGGAACAGATGGGTATGCGGTGTACTGCGACGCTTCAGTTTTGGGACTGGGTTGTGTGTTAATGCAACATGGTAAGGTGATTGCTTATGCTTCCAGACAGCTGAGGAAACACGAAAAGAACTATCCGACCCATGACCTGGAACTGGCCGCAGTGATCCACGCTCTGAAAATTTGGAGGCATTATCTGTATGGCGTCCATGTAGACATTTTTACAGATCATAAAAGTCTGCAATACATTTTCACACAGAGGGAGTTAAATCTGCGGCAGCGTCGCTGGTTAGAATTGTTGAAAGACTATGATGTAAATATTCTCTATCACCCAGGAAAAGCTAATGTAGTAGCAGATGCCCTGAGCCGTAAGTCAATGAGGAGTTTGGCGTATTTATGGCCCGAGAAGCGGGAATTAGCCAAGGAAATTCATCAACTAGCTGGTGTAGCCGTTCGAGTAGTGGAGACAGAAAATAATAGAGCGGTAATTCAGAACTCTACCGAGTCATCACTAGTTACAGAGGTAAAAGAACGGCAGTACGAGGACCCTGACTTAGTCCAGCTCAGAGATAGAATTCAGAAAGGTAAGGAGTCAGATTTCCAAGTGACTGAAAATGAAGTGCTACGTTGTAAGGGTCGTCTGTGTGTCCCGAACGTACCAGGGCTTCGCCAAAAGATCATGCATGAGGTACATTACGCTCGTTATTCCCTCCATCCAGGAGCAATGAAAATGTACCACGATATCAGAGACATCTACTGGTGGCCAGGTATGAAATCTGAAATAGCTGAATTTGTATCTAGATGTTCTAACTGCCAGCAGGTGAAAGCGGAGCACCAGAAACCGGGCGGTCTGACGCAGGATATAGCTGTGCCTATGTGGAAATGGGAAGCGATAAATATGGATTTTGTAGCAAGATTACCCCGTACCAGACGTAGAAATGATTCCATTTGGGTAATAGTTGACAGGCTGACAAAATCAGCTCATTTCCTGCCAGTGAAGGCTACCTTCTCGGCTGAGGATTATGCCGAATTATATATTAGAGAAATAGTTAGATTACATGGAGTGCCGGTATCCATTATTTCAGATAGGGGAGCACAGTTTACAGCTAGATTCTGGCAGTCGTTCCAGAGGGGTTTGGGAACGCAGATTAATTTGAGCACAACATTCCACCCTTAGACAGATGGGCAGGCTGAGCGGACTATCCAAACGCTCGAAGATATGCTACGAGCGTGTGTACTAGATTTTGGGGTTAGCTGGGATGAGCATCTTTCGTTGATTGAATTTGCCTATAATAACAGTTATCATTCAGCTATCCAGATGGCGCCCTTTGAAGGATTATATGGGCGAAAATGTAGATCGCCGGTGGGCTGGTTTGAAGTGGGGGAATCAACGTTGATTGGGCCAGACATCATTCAACAGTCAGAGGAGAAGGTAAAGCTTATCAGAGAACGCCTACTGACTGCTCAGAGCCGCCAGAAGTCGTATGCAGATATGCGACGTAGAAATCTAGAATTTGCGGTAAATGACTGGGTATACCTGAAGGTGTCTCCGATGAAAGGGGTGATGAGATTTGGCAAGAAAGGCAAGCTTAGCCCGAGATTCATTGGGCCATATCAGATTCAGCGGAGAATAGGCCGAGTTGCATACGAATTGAACTTGCCTCCGGAGTTAGCATCTGTTCACCCAGTATTCCATGTATCTATGTTGAGGAAATTTGTAGGAGACCCTTCCACAGTTGTTCCAGTTCAGGATGTCCAGGTCACCGAAGAGTTAGCATATGAAGAGGTTCCAGTAGCTATCTTAGACAGATAGATCTGTAGATTGAGAACTAAAGATATTGCGTCTGTCAAAGTATTGTGGCGTAACAGGAACCGAGAAGAAATGACCTGGGAAGCCGAGGAGGACATGAAAGCCAGATATCCCCACTTATTCCAAGCATAGGAAAATGGGAGGTATGATAGAACTGTTTTTCCTTATTAATGCTTATATTTCATATATGAAAGCAGGCGATTGATTATAGACAGTTTTATACATGAATGTTATTATATCGTGTAGAGTACCTATATTGGGCTTTTCTGCTTTTCAGGAATTTTGAGATAGTCCATAACACAGGGGAAACTCTGCCAAAATTTTTCTAGAAACAAGTTGAGTAAGTTGAGAAAGTCCTCTAGACAAAATGTCATTCGAGGACGAATGTTCTTAAGGGAGGGAGGATGTTATACCCCGTAAATTTTAAATGAATAAATAGCCTAATGGCATGTTGGTTAAGGGATTTAGAAAGAAAAAAAAAAGATAAATAAATAATAAAGTCGGTTTTCATCTTCATATAAGATGATTTCCAGCAAAAAACAGAGGGTAGCCATTTTTAAGGCAAACCCACGACAATACATATATATTTCCTTCCAATTACGCGACGAAACGCAGTCTAAACTCCGTTTCGGCTTAGATACAGAGGTATAAAGCTGCAGAGAGCAATCCTACGGAGTTAGTTTTGTGAAATTTGGCCGGAGAAACGTCGTGCTACCGAGGTAAAGTAAATAGAATTGCTTTAAATTAGTACCAATGTGTTCCTAGCGTTGCAGTGAGCATTTATCCCTTCTGGACTATCGAGAAATAACGAGTTTTCGACCGTTTTCCGAAAGGTTGAAGTTGGGATAAATATATATATCAAAAGTGATAATTTCTCCCGAATATTAATGTATTTAGTTCTAATTGACGTGTATATGAATGTAGTTGGGAGAAACAGCAGAAGTACCGATGGAAATCACATCGGTCAGTCGGGTACTCAGAAACCAGGTATGTAAAGTTATTCTTTCGGCAAGCCAGGAAGTACAGGGTAGAAAATAAATAGAATAAATGCTATTAATAGATACCCAACGTACAGGAACGATTTTAGTACAAATTCCAGCAAGCATGCTAGTATATTATTACGTATCATGCGATAATCAGAATAATAGATATTCAGGCAATACGTATTTCATCTGTTGAGATTGTATCCAGTAGTAGATGATACACTTTATATCATTGAGCTATATCCAGTTATAGATGGCATGTACTATGTTATTGAGTTATATCCAGATATAATTAGATAGACAGATAAAGGCCAGGTAGCAGTAAGTCCAGCAGTCAGAAACAGTGTAAGACAGCATATAGCATCAGTTATTTAATACAGACTAGCCTCGAAATAAAAGAAGAGAATATGATTAGTATTTTTCATTTGAGCATGCTTGCTGTGTATGTGTTTGTATGCTGAGACTTGTTGTGGCATGTGGGCACCCTTTAGCAGCCCCACCGCCCCTGGGTTATAGCTGTGTCGATACCAGATTCAGATACGCCACCAGTTGGGCGATGCCGTCCACCTAAAGGACGATGATGGCCGACCACCATGATAATACGGTCCAGACCACCCTGCTTGCAGGGGTAGTTCAGTTTACTTTGTGCAGAGTCAGTACACCCTGTTTACAGGGGCAGACCACTCTGTGTGCGCTTGTGGACGGGGGCAGTTTTATATACAGATTTTTATAAAATCACCCTGTTGCGTGCTTGCACCCAGGGGCAGTTTCAGTCACAGATACAGCAGCAGATCACCCCGTGCTCACCTGCGCCCAGAGGCAGGAGTCTTCGGACTCAGACACAGTTTATTGTCAGAGGCCAAGGCCTGAGCTACGTACCCAAGGGGACCGGTAGGAGGAGCTCACAGTATCAGATGAGTGGAGTGACTTATTTTTGATTGGTTTAGACCCGGGTAGGGGTATATAGATTGCTTGCTTGGTTGACACCTTCCGGCTTATGGGGGTCGGTCAGGTATTGTCTGTACTATTATGTATATTGATATGTGTTATTAGATACTGATAGACAGTAGGACGACACGTCATCAGGTACGCTCAGTTAGTTACAGAATGAACAAACTCTCCCTAGTTATCCTCAGCTAGATAGACTCAGCTGCTTCTTGCTTATACGTCATGTTAATGTTTCTATTCATTTTAGTTGCATATTTCAGTTTACTTTACATGCTCAGTACCTGTGGTACTGACGCCCAGCGGGGCGCTGCATTACTTGCCTGCAGGTACTCACGGACGAGGAGCCGATCCCTCGTGATTCCATCCAGCCAGTGAGTCATCAGCTCTTGTCATCCGGAGTCTGATTCCCAGAGGTGTAGCTCCTTTTCTTTTGTTGTGCAGTATGGGTAGGTCGGGGCCCTGTCCCGATCATTTCTATTAATTTTTTACAGTATTCATAGAGGCTTGCAGTCTGTATATATTCCCTGTGGTTACTTGAGCCGGTCGTGTGGGGCCGTGCAGTCTGCTGTAGCTGTTTAGTATTTCAGTTTATGTTGGCCGTGTGGGGCCTTAGTTTGACAGTAGCGGTGACCTTGCCGGTCACGTAGTCTTACAGTAGGCTTGTGTTGAGTTACAGATAACTAGACAGCATGGTGGCCTTGTCGGCCCGCATAGGCTCCCTTATATCGACATGTTTCTGGTTAGCTGTTATTACAGGTACAGATGGCTACAGGCCAGTGGGCCGGAGGCTGTGTTTACAGCCGTTATATAGCCGGTTTGTTTCTTGAAATAGAGCCAAAGCCAGCCAAAGCACCAGATGTGCTCAGGCAGGACCATTTAGCAGTCTAGAGTGTAGCAGGCACCAGGTGCCCGTCATACCCCCCAAGGTGGGGTGTGACACTAAATT
Organism: Datura wrightii; assembly: GCA_035772735.1. Lineage (NCBI taxonomy): Eukaryota > Viridiplantae > Streptophyta > Magnoliopsida > Solanales > Solanaceae > Datura > Datura wrightii. Next base: position 164,317,315 of record JASDFA010000027.1, on the reverse strand, counting down.
ATATATAAGTGTAGTTAGCAGCTATTGATTTTCCCTCAATTCATTTAAAATGTAGCCACATTACTATTTAATTTATGACAATTTTAGTCATTTTAATCAATTTTGGCTATTTGTTAAATCTAATTCAGCTTTAATTCAAACTCAACCCGTATACCCAATCCGTTGACCCGCTAAATGATCCGTAAATCGACCCTAGATAAGAAATGAAAAGATTGGGGAGGGGGGGGGGGTCTATGCTAAATTTTGACTCTAATTTAATCCTAGCCGTTTAAACTTTTAGATTTAATGGCTATTATTTAATCCTACCATATTTCCATATTTATCTTTATACCCCTCCCCCCAAACCCTAAAAACCTAATCTCATTCTTTTCACTCTTCCACACAACTTTCGTCGTCCCTCACCACCATCTTCCTCTCCCTCTCTTCTCTTTCTCTCATCCACCACCGACCACCACCAGTCCAAGCATCGCCTCCTTCCCTCCACTCGTTTCTCCTCTCCACCACGGACCACCAATACTCCTTATTTTTCGACAATCACCGCCACCACACCACAACCGCTCTCCCTCTCCGTCTCCTTTTCTCCTCTCTGCCACTGGTAAGCCAACCACCATTGCACACCCTCTTCACACCCTTATACTCTTCTCTTCTCTCTTCTCTTCCTCTCCACGTTGGCCAGAACCACCTTGAAGCCACCTGCTCCGGTCGAACTCTCCGGCCAGAAGGCAAAACGCCACCAAGCCAAGGACCACCAGACTCGTTTGCCGACCCCTATCCTCGCCCATTTGTTTGCGTGATTTTTAATATTCAATTTCTAGATCTGAAATCCGTGAATGTCTATGCTTTTTTGTCGATCATTATCTTCAAATCATTATCTATTCATAGTTTTATATTCCCACATGTTTGTTGTCTTTCATTATCTCTGAATTATTATCTACTCATGCCTCTATATTGACATTTTGCATTTTGTTACGCATCTTTCTCTATTTCGTTTATACTCAGTCTTCGTCAAAATTAGCTCATATTGATTGTCTTCATATGCTATTTGTTATAGTAGTGTTGTTAGTCGTAGCGTATTAAATCAAATAGTTTACATCTGTTAATAGGATTGTATGGAAGCTGTAACACGTAATTAATTGACATAGCTTGTTATTCGCCTATTTATTTATGGTAATCTTAGCACTTAATACATATATTTGGATGCCTTAATTTGATTCTGTCACTGTGACTTGAAAGAAAGTCTCTTGATTTATGCCCTTTTGTGATAATTAAACAATTGATATTTAATCATTATGGTAAGTTCAAAATCAATTGCAACCTTTAATAATTTTTTTTCATCAGTGATTCTATATGATAATTATGGTAATTTTAGAAATACATATTTGGATGCCTTATTTGATTCTGAGGCAAGGATTCCTACAAGTGATTCCCCTTTTGTGTGCTAAATAGCTGATTTGCCTGATTTGAGTTTCTCTTTTAATTGATTGGATACACGTTTGCTCATTTATGGTTAGCATTTACTTAGTTGATTTCATTCTTTAATTAAGTAATTTTTCCTTTAATTGATGGCTGTTTTTTTTCTTTTCCCCTACCCCGTTTTACCATCTAGCGATATAAACAACCCTTTTCTTCTTCTTTATTCATTCTAACACTGTAAAAAAAAACCTAACAATGTAAAAAGACTTGCAAATTATTTTATTCTTAATGTTGCTCTGCTCTTCGTTCTATTTCTATAATTTCCCTAATCCACCTCAACATGAGCACTGCTCGGAATCCACGAGATTCTTGTGATTTTGACGTGTTGAGGTTTGGGTCTAATCTTGCTGGAAAAGTCTCTTTGAAACTATTGCTAACTGCTCCCTGTTTATTTGAAATTGCGATCTTATACTCATAACTAACTAATCAGTTTTATTTCTCTGCTTTACTTTCTATAATAATGTGTGAATTTGCTACTTGTTTCAAGCTATAATGAGTATGAATTGCTTTTGGTATCCTGATATATTCTTCATAGTAGTAATCTGGTTGCATGTTTAATTCGTACTTTTGTAGAACAACTAATTAAACGAGTTGGGATTCATGGATTCCCGAATATATATATTGTACGTATATTTGTAGTGTTACTTATTTAACAGGTCCTTTCTTTTAATGACATGAAGAATCACCTAGACAGGATGGGGTTTAGGACTTGTTCAATTAAGCATTATTTTTTTTTGTTTCATTTGTAATTTATTTATTTATTTTCTTTTCGTGAGCTGTAAATTGTAATAAACGCGGATAATAATAGAAAGGGGTATATGGGGGTGGGGATTATATTTCTTTACTGTTTTCTTAATTGCTAAACTCACCTAGAAAGCATGCCCATAGGATTAATGCATACATCATTTATTAGATATCATGCCTATAGGATATCAACACTTAGAAAACATGCCTATAGGACATATAATTTTATACAACTTGAAACCATGTTTATGAGAACAATGCATACAGTCGTCTCTATTAAATCATTGCTCTAAGAACCAGAAAAATTGAAATTCATACTGTCGCACAATAAGATCGGCATAAATCATAAGTTTCTTATCGGTTTGTCTCTAATTTATTAAATCTGTTTATTTCAATACTTATCATCCTAATAATCTGTTATACAATAACATGACATAAATCAGTCTATAATTAGTGTATTGATGTCATGTCAGAGAATATGCTTACAGAAATATCATAAGTTTTGCATTATAAAATTGTTGACCATTAATTAATTTGCATGTTTATGTTTGAATATATTAAAATAGTAATAGGGACGTTTGTTCAAGTTCTTAAAATTATATCTGCTGTTTGTTTATTTATTGCCGAAATTTATATAAAATTCTTATTTTCAGCATATGGGAACTTTGTCTATAGGAACTATTTTATGCAATATATATAAATCATAAAAACCTCTACCTAAAGAACATCCCTCGACTCATATGCATTATGTCAAACATGTTGCATTACTTTAGTATTCGTGCATAAGGAAATCAAGTACTCATCTGTTAGAAATTTTCCCTAAGTGTATCATGTTATTGGCTGCATATTTAAATCTAACATTTGCATTCTAATATTATGATTTATCGGACCTCATCTCTGTTTATGTCCAAAGATCGTCAAAATACATGCTACTTGTTTAGACCTGACATTACATGTTAGAGATCATACCTATAGAATTCATTTGTACTCGTTTAGAAAATCATACTCATAAGAGATTAATATGGAGGCTTATGTGAAACCTTCTATGCTGAATGCTTACTGTTTTTTGTTCGTTTGACGCTAATCGCCCTTTAAACAACCTAAGAAATTTAGATCCCAAATTCAAATTAGTAGTCCATTGCTTCTTGGACATTAGGATTGGGACGAGTAGGCACATGCTAGGGCGTTAGTATTTTCCGTTGTTTAGAACAATTTAAGATTAATAACTAATTAATTAGGTGAGTAGTGGGATATGATAATTTGTGCTCGCTGAATAATACGAGCAATCTAAATGGTTGTGAAGTATTATTTAAGTTGCACGGGGTGATCTTTTTAGGTTAAAATACCCCCCCTCCCCCCCCCCCCTTTTAAAATGCAAAATTATGTTTCACCTGATTCCCTTAAGGGATATGTAGACGCCTCTTTGAGGTTTGGTCTAATTCTTAAAATTTTCATTTATTTGTTATGTAGTTGTTTCTTCTAATTTAGTGTTTATTTGTTATTTGCCATTACTTGTCAATCATTATTTGCATAAATTGCTTGACTTATTATATTCATTGCATTATATTCTCCTCGTTTTATCTGATTTTATTTATTTTAATTACAAGGCTATTTGAACACTTTATTATTTGATCACTTAGTTCATTTAACTTGTTTTACATAAAAGGAGTTAAAATCAACTTTAGTTGCTGGCTAGTTAATTCTCCCACATAATTAATGAATTCGGCTGGAAACCACGTTTGTGCACCTCGAAAGGTGCCTAACACCTTCCTTTTGAGGTAATTGGAACCCTTGCCCAACTCTGGTGACCTGGGTTAGTTAATTAGAATTATTTATATAATTAGTTTAGTACGGTATCCTAACGCACCAAAATTCGTTAGGTGGCGACTCTTCAATTTAATTAATCTCTAAAGAGTTCTCAGTATTGAGTTTCACTTTTCGCGAGGAAAATGGGGCGCGATCTTATATTAGGTCACTACTAAAAATTTTATCAAAATCGAGGGAATAAAAACCAACGGACAGTGTCAGTCTAAAAATTGAGAAACAATCGATTGAGTCCGTCGATTTTTATTTTAAACTCGAAAACATGTTGTGAAAAAGTGAATGACCTCTTGTTGCGACATATAAGCTCATTCTCTTGATTCTGGTGTACGATCGTATTGGCTTAATATTGAACTTTTATTGTTATTTGCATAATTGAGGATCAATATGAATCCGTCTTGAGTCTAACATATGTGTGTTAGAGAAATTTTATTGATATTCTGTGATTTCATAGTGATGTCTAGAATTTGTTCGGTGTGTGTACAAAGCAAAATGAAGAATGTAAGAATCTAGGAGATGATATAGGGGTTACTTTGATTAGCCAAAATTTTAGCCTTCTCTTTACTTACCCACATGTGATATCCTTAGTGAGCTCTATTGAGACTTCAGCCTATTGTTTTGATAATCACGTCTGAAGCTAAAATTATTTGCTTTAATTGACCCTAAATTTGATTCAAATACTCTTAAAACGCTTTAACTGAAAATTAAACGTTTGAAAGAAGTAAAAATAAAAATTAGAAAAACAAAAAAAAAAGGGATAGTTGAAGATGGAAGCCTGAAAGGAAAAAAATAGAGATTAAGGGTACAAGTGTTGAAATATTAATAGGGAATAGAAAACAAAAGAATTTTTTTAAGAAAAAGAAAGAAAAGTAAATATTAATTGTTCACTCCTTGCCAATGACATGTGATAATATGCTTAAAGAGATGAAAAAAAATAAAAGAACAGTAATGGATGAAAAGAGTAGAAGAAAGAGTTAGAAAGTTGAAGATCATGCTTAATAGAATTGAAAATGTGTGATGTATTAAAGTGCTTAAGGAGGATAGTCACTGTTTTATCCAAATAATTCCTGCTTGCCCTTTAGCCTACGTTATATCCCTTTAAATGCTAGTTGATCTTACATTCGATGTTCTTGTATTAGCGGAGTATTTACGATAAGGGAAAGCTTATCGTTCATCATATGTTACATGTGAAAGTTCTTTGTGAGAGTAAGCATATATAATCTGATTTCTTATGCCCATGTATGTGATATTTTATATTCTTATGAGTAAATGTGAGCGACTCTCTTGTTTGGCAAGGGTACATGATTGATAAAGGATACATGAAGTGCTTGATATTTTGATTAGGTGACATAGAAGTGTGTGCTGATATTTAGATTTTTTGATTCAGTTCTTGAGGCTAGATCATCTTGAAGGGGTTGTCCGTGAGTTTTAACTATATTTTGTTGGTTGAAGCATGTCGTGATGAGAACTTTTTGTTTGAGTGGTCATAGTAGCCTTAGTCTAAGTAGACCTATTCACTTGGCATAGATCTGTAAGTGTCTGGCTAGAGATAAGGTATTGTGTTAATTGCTTCTTTGAGGATAAGGAAGAGTAAGTGCGGAATGTTGATGTTCGAGCAAAAATGTGTATCATTTAGTCATTATTTTCATATAACTTAATACTTTTCTCATCTCTTTGAGTATAATTCTATAGATTATACTTATGTTGGTGTATTCTGAGATACTTGGAGCTACAATGACTACTTTGGAGCTTCGAAGTCTAAGTAGAAGTTCAAAAAAAGTAATCAAAATCGAGTACGGGGTTCAAGGATCAATTGGACATACGAGAGAAAAAGAAAGAAAATTGAGATTTCGCAGCAACATAGCGTGTGCGCTGCGGCCATGCTACTCGGCTCAAACTGCGCCTGCTTTGAAATGAAGGATTTTGGTTGAATTAATGGAGTTTGAAAAATTAGGCATGCATGATGCGGCTTCGCTATGAGGCTCGCATAGCGCCCGACTTAATCTGATATATTTTGGGTCTTATCTATTGTAAGGTATTTTAATCCAAAAATTCTTTGTATACAGTATAAATAATTCAATAATTCATTTATCAAGCTACACCCCAACTTTTGGGAAAGACATTAATTTTAAATGCAGAGAAAAGACACAAAGTTCTAGCAGGTTTTTTTTCTCCGTCATCTTCATTTCATTCATTATTTCTTGTAATCTCATGAATTTTTATCATCATATGAGCACAACCGGATTCAGATTTTAGAGATTATGGGTGTCATATCGTTTTAAATATATATGTATTAATTAAATTGATCAAATATTAACCTATTTTCGATTTTGTAAATAGAAATTTGGTGTGACTTCGGTTCGATTGTTCGTCTTTTCGATTTATAAAGATAAATAAATTGAATAAAAAAAATAATTATGATAACTTGGCGAAAAGAAAAAAAACTTTCAATAACATTAGTATTTACATAAATAAATATATTTATACACACACACACACACATATACGTCATTCATTTATAACTGCACTCAATGAATTTTTATATTCTTAAAACACTCAATGATGACATAATTATTTATATTTATAAAAACTTCAGGCTCTGTGTAATATATTAAATATAAAGAGGCTGAAAAATTTCACATACATATTTTAGTAACAAAGATGAAATCTTATGTTAAAGTATGACTCACACCAATAGGAAATCTAAAAATGCCAAAGAAATTAAATGAGATTTTGGTATAATTTCCATGCCATCATTTATTACAACATGCATTTTATTTTGTAAATTAAAATTTTTCAACAAGATTTAAATTGTCATAATCTAAAGTATTTTTTTATATGTATTTTATCCAAATAATTTAGATAACAGAATAAAGAGTAAGAGAAAATTACTATTGAATTTTTGAAATTTGATGAAAAGAGAGGAGAAAGAATTTATTGAAAGAAGAACATTATTACTCTTTCGGTCTCAATTTATGTGATACCGTTTTACTAAATTCAAAATTCAAGAAAGAAAGGAAGATATTTGAAATTTGTGGTCTAAAATAAACCTTATACATTTATGTGGCTATAAAATATTTCACTAAGAATAAAAAGAGAATTTTAAAGTCAAGCTATTTCTAATTATAGTAAAGTAATATTCTTTTTGGGATATACTAAAAAAAAGTGCATCATATGAATTGAGACGGAGAGAGTAATATTTTATACTTAAAACAAAAGGGAGAAAAACAAAATCAACAAAAATCAAGTTATAATTTTTTACAATTTAGATATCAGATGGATTTAATATTTAATATAATATAGCAACGTGAATTATGAGTATGTGATGCCCATGGCTTAATGGATAAGGTGTTAACCATCATTCACGTGATCGTGGGTTCAAATCTGGCATAAACCCATTTTTGGCAAAATAAAATGAAAATTGGCATGGCATAAAAATATGGCTACAAATTGTGCCATTTAATTCAAACTTGAGGCCGAGAGGGAGAATTCTTAACCAGTAACCACTGGCACCAGTGGTTGACTTGTTACTATGGGTGGCAAGCTTAATATTTATAAGATATATTATACATATATATATATATACAAAATTTCAATCAAAGCGTCCGAGTACGGCAACTCCACCTTTACACATAAATCTGCCACTGCATATGAGAATCATGAGTAGATAAACTTTATTCTTCTAGGATTGTGGTGTTAACATGATGGTTGAAGTTTGAAAGTTTTTCATGCTTATTTAATTTTTTTGCTTCCGAGTTATTACTTTTTCTTTTTCTTAAATTTTTGATTGCTTAATCGCCTTTTAAATACTATTTGTGGCTTGTTAATTGAACTTGAAAGAGGAAATTGCGAGTATAATAAGGAGTAGAGTTTGTTTGTGAACCTCATATGGAGGGAGATTGTTTTGCTAATGAGGATAGAAATATACCTTTTAGTCTTGCTTAGTTGAAGTAGAAGAAATATACATGCACTTCATTATTAGCTGACGGTCATATAAGCTTTAGGGATAGTCGAGTAGTGTTAGAATTAACGCGAAGATTGTCAAAAAGTGATATGAACCTGCAACTAGTAATTTAGAAAAATCAATAGGTGTAACGATTGGACAACTTAACCAGATTGTTATTTGTCATGACCCTAGATTTTATCTCATTTGATTAAAACTCAACCTAGCTTGTTACATTTTTATTGTTTTCCATAATCAACTGTTAGCATAATAAAATTTAAAACTATTGATTTCTCGAATAGTTGAAATAAGAATAAGTATACGATCATTCTTACAAGTTTATGTGGGTTGCCATTCAATTTATAAAATCACTATTATATTACTTGTACGATCGCGTGTATTTATGTGTGCATTTGACCATAATATCCAGTAAAGTCTTTTTCAGGTTTCTCATATTGCATTGAAGGAGCAACTAGCTGACATGCTCAACAAATCTCTTCCAGGTGGTTCTTTGAGCTGTTACATTCTAAGATTGGTATCTCTGATCATATACGATCTTGTAAGAGCACATTAGAGATATATCTTAGATGATTGTGAATTATCTTCTCCCCTTAACTATATATATAATTTTCCTATTTAACTTATTAATAATTATAGAGATTGTAATTGATTTTCTTAATTTATTTCCGAATCCTTATGGATCCACCCCCTATATAAAAATTCCCTATTCATTATTAACAAAACGCAACTCTCCTCTCCTTCTTTTAAGCTACTTTAGTTTCAACACATGATACAGAGAATAGATAGTACAAAGAAAATGAAAGAAACCGAAGGAACTAAAAAATCAAATTCAAAGAAGCAAGTCTTGTGGGGTTATCCCTACATTTGAACAGTTTTTTTAACTATATGTTTGGTTTTCAGATTATGAATGAAATAAATAGTTAGATTTTTTTTTTTAGAAAAAAAGTATTCCATCATAATATATTGTTTATATTACAAAGTTATGAATTTCTCATTATATAAACAAATTAACAAATAAATAAATATAGTTTTACAAGTAGAGCTATATATGCAAAGCTAACCAAGCATTTATGATTGCATGTGCTTTTCCTTATTGTACAATAATATGTGAGTAGCATATTTATAGAATTATCTATAGTCAATCATTTATCTTTCTCCATGAGTCTTATCTCAAACCATTTCCCAATTCTTTAAAAGATTAGCCTAAAGAAGATACAAGACAAAGGGACCTAATTAAATAACCAAATTCAAGAAAACAAGTGGGGTAAGTTTCATTTTCAATGAGTAGGATATGATTAGAACTATTCACTTATTTAAATTAGGCTAAATAACATTTAGGAGTACAACTAAGCAAGCTATATATATATATTGAAATTCTTGCAACAATCAACGTGAATTGTCAATTTCATTTGCTTTTCATACCATAATAATAGCATCTCTATAGTCATCCTTTATCTTTGTCAACGAGTCTTATCTCAAACTATTTCCCAATTTTTGGGAATACTTCTTTAAAAAAAATAAAAAATCCTCCACCTAACTAAGAGTTGTCACACTTTAGCTATTAAAGCCCTAGAAGATAAAGGGTACACTTAACTCTTTTTATTTTTTATTTTTTATTTTTAGGGAAGAGTCATTTTCGTGAATAATATAGAGGAGGGTGAAGGCAGGGTTGATCTGAATTCTTTTCTTCAAAAAATTATATTGTATATATATAGTTAAAATTATATATATATAGATAGATGTTAAATCTCCTTAATTTTTTCATGTATTTACATCTTTATATATCAAACTCCTTTCATGAATATTCTGATTCCGTCACTGCACGATGAAAGCAAAGAGAACCTCGGGTGAATTTGAATGTTGAATCCAGGTGATACAAGGTAAATAGCAACCGTTCAATTACTAATTCTTTAAAATTAGAGAAAACATTTTATCACAATAATTATGCTTCAATCTTAAATAACGGTAACAGTTCTTTTCAGATAAAGGGCGGAGCTAAATCAAATGCGAGTTTGGGATTCGGCTAAATTCAGTATCTTTGTGTCCAAATTAAACCTTAAATTTATTTTAGAAAATCTACTAAATATGTACAAATTATTACTCTAGAATCAAGTAACTTAAATAAATTAAATTAGGAATTTATAAACTTGAAATTCTAATTTCGCCCCGTGAAAGGAAACGCTTGTGTATAGTTTATTTATTCTTGGAAGGAAATGGTGAAGCCACAAGTACCCCTGGTCAGAATTTGATAAGTAGGATTGACCAATGCTGAGTAAGATGATGAAAATGTGGCCCAAAAATGGTATGTAAGTTTGCTATCTCTAATCTTAAATAAAAGGTGTGTCAAACGTAGAAGTTTTATCCAAATCCTAGCTCTATTTCATTCTTTATTTTTGTCTCTATTCTTATCCTTTTTTGTGGTTTCAATTGATGGAATTTCCGTGAAGACAACTCTTTTTTTTGTGATTTACTCTTAATCACTTTTGCCTTGGCTTTTATAGAGCTTTTCAATGACAATTGCCACTATAAGGCAAATATCCCATTTCTCTACTCCTTGATGATAGTTCTCTAAGTCTTGTGAATTCTACTTATAAGGTACCCATTCTCTCTCTCTCTCTCTCTCACTCACACACATTTAACGGGGGGTGAAATGTTTTTTGTCTTGCTAAGTTTAACTAATATATACTGAAAGATATAGTTATATTTGACTTTTATGTCCCGGAGAACTAGAACTAATAATCATGTCATATCATGTGATTTCCTCTCTCTTATCTTTCTCATATTTGGATAGCAAATTCATATATTCTAAGGGAAAACCCAATTAATTGAATAGTAGGAGTTTTAGATAAAATAAAATGTGGGGTTTTGCATAACATGTAATAAGTGGCTGAATTACAGGAGTATATTGAAGATTCTTATTAATTATGGCTGGAAAATTCAGGAAATGCATGCTACTATGTTGTTCAAGAAAGTCTCTCAATCAGGTTAGTGTCTACTTCTCTGCCCTTTTATATTCCATCGCCTTTATTTTGAGTCAAATTTATTATGGTAATCTAATACTTTTAACACCCGTATGACCAAAATATACTTCCGCTGTCCCGAGGTTTAAACTATATAAATTTTAACTAATGCTTTTTATTAATATATACGTCTTCATTTTAATAGGAAGAACACAACTTATACTGAATAAATTTAATTTAACTTTAGATCGAAAAATTTATCAGAGTGACTAGAGTAAGCGAAAGTATCAAAACAAACTAAGGTGGAGAGGGTAATACAGGAATAGCGGTCTACTGGTCATTTTCCGGTCTTATCTTTGAAAAATAGCAATAGTCATAAAATTTTATGACAATATCCTGAAATTTATTATTTATGAAATTTTAAAATTCATAAATTATTTTTCAATTTTAAAGTGAAACGTGATTATTTATAAATTTTACTTAGGATAATTGCTCAACTCTCTCTTTCTCCATACACACACAAATTCTTTATGGGCCCGAGCCCATTTGAGCCCTATACTATATGTTCAAGATTTGGAGTTTGGACTACCCACATGGTATTTTGTTTCGATTCTAATTAATCGCCATACAATAAAGGTCAATGATGGAGAATTAAAGTGCAAAATGGCCCACTAAATTATACTTTGATTACACCAATAACCCCAAGTTAATGGGAGAAATTTACTCTGTGCGCCTATGAGAACCAGAAAAATACCCATTTTAAAATTATATTATATTGCATACCTATTTAGAATTTTTTTTTTACAAAATATCCAACAGTTATATATTGCATACATTTTAGATATACAATTCTCATATTATATTCTTAATAATATACAATAATTTGATTATATTCTTATTGTTATATACCTTCGAATATGTACATAATCATATACCCGAACGGTAAGCTTTGTGATTTTTTAAAGGGCCGAATTTTATAAATGGTATAGGCAGGTAGTTATTTTACTTTACCAAGGAATTATGTAAAAGTCCCAAGTTAATATTCAAGTTTTTGCATGGACTGTCTCTATTTTGAGGTAAATTTTAATTCTTTATTTTTAAAACAGTGGTCTTTAATTTTGCCCCCTACTGCTTATTTAGTAAAAATTTATTGTCCAAAGTATCATTAACTATGACCTAATTTCTCTAGGAAAACTTTTTTAGAGAATGTTTACCCTAGGGAATAAGTCCAATGTTATCTAATTCGCTGGACAAATTTTTACTCTTATATATACTGATTTATGGTCAAAAATTTTCTCTCCCACTTCCAAATTGATATTATCCCTTATTTTTCTCCATTTCTTTTGCACGAACAGATTTTAAAAGTTATACACAGTCAAGTTAAAAAATGGCTTAGTTATTTTTATCATTTATACATATTTCATATACACAGTATCCATATATACCTCAATTGATATAAATCAGATTCCTACACATTCATACACAGCACTTTTCTACATCTTAAAGACTAATTTATATAATACTTGTATACATTTCATACACATGTGACCACACATATATAAAAATGACATAGATCAGATTCCATACAAATGCACATATCAATTTTGTGTGTGTGTCTCTCTCTCTATATATATATATACGTACGTACGTATGTATATATAATTTATACAGATCATCATACACAAAGTGATCACAATTATCTCAAAGTAATACAGACAAGTTTTTCTAAACATTTAATACACAAGTCAGTAATTAAAAGTTATTTTTATTACTAATATATACAAATTTATACACATTCTCATACTTTTATAGGGAGAGCCAAATTTGGGAGAAAATTGCGTGTATAAAACTTGGTGTGTACATATTATATACATATTACGTAGGACTATAATATATGTAGCGTGATTTTTATCAATTATTATTATGCCAGTAAAATATTTAATTTAAATACTAAATCATGCACTTATATAATTGTATGAAATCTAAATGAAAATAGTATATTGTAATGGCGTGAATAGAGTATTGTGAATATCCATATCTTCTTCGACACCTTTTCGAGTGTTCTTGGCAATTTTTTTCTTTTCCCTAATCTTCTTGATTAAACAATTTAAATCTTCACAATTTCTCAGTAAATCTTCATACCCTAATTCTAATTTTGCTGTAACTAACAATGAAATATCAAATTTTGGTTCATTAATATCATTATCTCTCTCAATTACCTTTAACACGACACTTCACAAGATATAAATACTCTTCAAATTTAGAAACAAAGAGGGCAACTGGCTTTTTCATGATCATCGTCACAATATTTCATTAAGATACAATTTTCATATCCAAAAACAAAGAGGACAAATTTCTTGTTAAATTGAAACTAAATAAGCAATAAACCACAATTCTAAAGCTTTTACGAGGGATAAAGTTCATAGAAACTTTTACTCATTATTTTCAAAAAACAATGAAACTTAAACACACAAATAAACTAGAAGAATATAGATGAAATCAGACAATAACTCAACGGGGTTGATGAAAATGAAATCGCAGATTGAATTTAAACGAATGAGAAAATCAATTTTAAATGAAAATAACACCTAAAAACTGTGATGTAAAAAAAGAAAATTTTGAAATTAAAAAGATATAACAACTGATGAAAAGAATAAGTCAGGATCCTAAAATTAAGCCTCAAAATTATGAGGTTGACTAATAAAGAGAACATATCAAATTTCTAAAATTAAGCCTCAAAATCGTGGGGTCAGAAAAGTTCAAATCTGCTATAAAACACTTGTTGCTACACAAGGTTGGTTAAAAAAATGATCATTTAAAGCTAGGACTTCAAAAAAAATTCTGCTTTATATTACAAAGTATGCAGAGAGGAGCTCACTAGAATAAATACATAACAACAATGAAGGGCGTCACATCACAGGCCATTTGCTGATTAAAGTTATAGAGGTAAGGTTGAAATTGGGAAATGGCCTTTTCGACTTCCTTAAGAGCAACGAATCATTTCTTCTTTTGTCTTTTCCAATGTATAAAAATGTTCCCCTTTCATCATTTTCCATTTATGTATGTGCTCGCTCCCCCTTCTAAAAATATTTATTAATTTTAAAATTTAAGAGATAATTAATTATATATTTTTTTTAATTCTATTTTTAGTACTTAAAGTTAATTTAAAATATAAAAATAATTATTATTTTATATTTTTCAAAAATTAATACAATTGTATTAGTCAAATTAATATTTTTATTAATTTTTTTTAATGAATATATAAATTTTATCCTACACCAATTAAAATAGAACGGAGGGAGCGATAATAATCCTTTTTATAACCTTCTGTCGCTTATGAACTTCCACGTACCCTTTCCGATTTCAAAACAATATTGCTTTTGTTTTGGGATTCAGTTAGGAGTTTGGACATATATAGATTGATGGGATAAGGATTACGTACAAGTATCAATCTTTCTATTTCATTACGATCTTTTCATATTTTGCTCCTAACATTCTGTAACTGAATTTCCGTAATTACGAAGGAAAATAATATCCAAAGTTGCTATTAATATTCTGTAAATGAAACATGCCAAACAATCTAAATTTGTTCATGAATTTTGTGATGTAGCTCAAGCTAAATTATTTTTCTCAAACATCATCCTTCATCATCTAAATTGATTTTCACCATATATACAACTGTTTCAAAATTTCACTCTATCACTTAAACTCCATTATTATTTCACTGTCAATTTTCAGTCCCACAAACACTCACAAAAAGACGAAAACAACCTCATTAAGGCGATCTCCCTCATACTTCATTTTTACCGCTTTTTCTAGTCATCATTTACTTCATCCGGAAGATCGTCGCTATCAATCACTATATCCCAATTTTGACCTCCAATGAAGTAAATAATCACTATAGTACTCAAACTTTGACCTTCATCAATTATATCATCAAATTAAATTTTCATTTATGTCGAAATGCCATCGCCAATTTCTAGATTTCCATATAACTATGCTAGAACTCCACATTGTTTGAGTGTCATTTAGGTTGATTTGAACTTAAGGGTAGTTAATTTGATCTTGGGGGATAAACATAGTTGTTTAAGGTTTTGAGTGTTAAAAGAAGAAGATGAAGTCGCCATCAAAACAGTGACCCTGCTCTTCAAAGTTTAGAGGGCTATTCTCGCATAGTTCAAAGGTAAAGTTAACCTTTTTCCTTGTAAAAATGGTTCATGTGTTGGAAAGTTTCAGTCATTCATGATTAAAAAAAATCTAACTCATTTGAATAACAACAAAGATAGAATCCCAACCTTTTTAGGTGAAGATAAATTTAAATTATTTTACAAAGTTCAAAAACAAATTTGACTACTTCTCCAAAAGCTAATAAAACCTAGTGTTAGTTATCTATCGTTGAAGAATATTGGTCGATTGACCTTAAAAAAGAATAAAAGGTGAATCAATTTAGAAATGGACTTTTCCTCACCAAATTGGAACTTGAAGTAATTAAATGTATAGTTTAGACAAGGATGTAATGAGCAACATAAAATTATTAAAGGAGAGAAAATGTTGAAGAAATGTTCACTCGAAAAGCCAAAAATAGAAGGCTGGCACTCCATGGTTGACTTGCCCATGGGAAACAAACAGCCACCGGCATGCCAGGAAGGCCACATTGCACGTATTAGCCGTTTACCTAAAACCTTATAAATTAATAATTAATAATCATAATCCTGTTTTTGACTTAGTCATATAATTGATTAAGAGACAAATAAAGAAGGATTCTATTATGTCGGATTAATGTATCTTAAAGGTTCCTAATGACTGTTATGTTATCCAATTGATTTTTTCCTCTTATTAATTACTATGTCAAATAAAACTTCAACTATTGTGTATTGAGTAATAACCAATTCATCCTACACATTGTTTTCATTTAATATTGTGCGTGTAGGTAAAATTTCAATGTCGATTATATGTAGTGAAGTGAAGTCCTCCCATTAAGATATATATTGAGATTTGAGGGAATAATTTTTCTTCACGTAATTAGATTTCTTAAAAGATTCTTTTTAAAAGCCGATTTCATAAAAGATAATTTCAAATAACCAGACTTAATTAGGTTGATTGATAATCTAAAGTAAATGGTAAGAATATATTATAACTTGTTATGTTACAATAATAGTATAAAAAATTTAATAATGTATATAGTTTAATTTTTTTTTTGATAATAACAAATTCTTCTTGAAATATGTACTATAAAGACAGCTGAGAAATGCTCATAATTTTTAACCTATATAAAATATTTTTTATTATTATATTTATATAAGAAATCGTTTAAGGATTATAAAAGAAATGTTTGACTACGAGTAATTAAGTGGAATCTAATTTGAGTAGTTATAATATATGAGCAATTTATATCTAATAAATAAGAATCGTATTTTTTCATATTTTAGTTTTTTCCAAAAAATTGTTATTAGAAAAAAGTAGTTCCATCAAAAAATATTACATAATAAGATTATCTTTCCATTTGATAGAGGAAAATTTTAAAAATATACTGCTCAATATATAATATTATATTATATAATTTACTATATTAATTTTATTTAAAATATATAATAAATTAAATTAAATAACAAAGTTAAAATATGAATTATTTGATATAAATATTTTATTCTAAAAAATATAATAGAACGTAATTTTTTCTTCAAAAATATATGAAAGGGGGATATTATTTTCCTAACTTTTTAATATTAAGGCCCAAGTGAAATCAACTCTTGTTGAAATGAGAAATTATTTAGTAAAATTTGAGAAAGTGAGAGAGGCAGTGGCCCATTCCCCAATAATCGCACTGCGAATGGGTACACATGTTTCCATCCATTAAGGCGTTGAATATTCATTGCAATCTAATTAAATATAATTAATTTTCCCAATTTCAATCCTAAGTAAATACTATATTTATCCAAATTTCAGTCCATATATAAGATCAAATTAACTATGGATTAGCTTCTCAACTAACCATGGTTAAATCCCTTCCTATAAATGCTCACTACATCGTCTTTTACAACACAAAGATTGGGAGTTTGTTTACTGTTGAGCGTTTCCTTTGTACTGGGAAAAGAAAAGAAGCCATCATCTTTCTCCCTCCTGCTGCCTCAAAATGACTTTATTCTCCCCAAGCCAACGAGAGGTATATTCAAATCTCCATAGTTCTCATAGAATTCTAAAATAATTTCTCCATAATTCAAATTTCCACTGTATTTTCATGATCTCCTCTTAATGTAATTTAATCTATTTGATTGAATCCTTTCCGTGGAATTGTCGAGATTAAGTATGATCAAATAACACTAGATTATGGATTATATCATTAATTATATGATGTTTTGGTGAAATTAACATGGGATTTGATGTGCAACAACGTTATTGTGAATATGATCGTCGATTATTTTTCTGACTTGCAGGTTACGAAAATGGCAGAGGATTCATATGAAGACGCCATTGCAGGACTGAAAAAGCTTCTCAGGTAGAGGAGAGAGTATAGTACCATACAATTATCCTTCCATTATCCCACTTTCTGTCCTTTTCACTCAGGACTTTCAGTAGCTTCTATAACGTAATTAGTGTACTGAATTCTGTCCTGATCCGTAATTTCACACTTTCCGATAAAAACGGACAGAGGGGTGCTCTCATTATCTTATCTTAGTAATCCCAACTGTTTTGTCTGTTTGCATTATACTTGACCTACTTTTTTGCCGGTCGGTGGGTCCCACACGGGGTGGGATGATTATATATCTTTTTCAATTTTAATTTCTTTTTTGGTTTTGTGGTTGGTAGCGAGAAGAATGAGCTGGAAGACGCAGCTGCCGCGAAGATACGGCAGTTGACGGCGGAGCTGAAGGGCGCCAGTGGGGAAAAGTCCGACCCGGATGAGAAGATCCGAACCGGATTCGCTCACTTCAAGGCAGAGAAATATGAGTAAGTTAAAAATTAGCAAGTACTTTGCCGTAAAAGAATTGTGTCCTTTGCCATTAAAAGTGATGTCCGCACCTTTATGGCATAAAAAATTGCATTCTCGGATATGCTGCCACCTTTTTTTTTTCTAATTATTTAAAAATAATTATTATTTTAAAATTAATATTAACATTAATAATTATATTTAATTATAATTTTAATATCAAGAAAATAATTTTTTAATAGTATTATTTTCAAAAAGCATACGGTAAATAAGAATTAGTTTATTAAATTATATTATATATTTTTGTAATAAACATTAAAAAAATTAAAACAACAACAAAATGAATAAGTGCAATTTCTGTAGCCCACCAATAACTTTTTTATATAAACTGAGTCGTAGCTGACATGATTCAAAATGATTATTCTTTTTCCACTATTAAAGGCTTGGAAGATTGACTCACCGTGTGAAAATGGTACCCATTGAATTATTAGTGGTTGGAAATTAGTACTCCCTCCAATTTATTTTTATTTGTCACTTTAATCTAAAAATTTTAATCCAAATTGTGGGTCACTAATTATCCTGTACGTATGTCTCTGTCTTTCAGAGATTTCATTATTGTTTGATCGAATTTATGTCATTTTATATTAGAACCAAGAAGGTATTAATGATTTTACTCCAATTCCACTCTAAACTATTAAAACAGTCATATGTTAGCTTCTTTTAGAAAAAAAAGAATAAAAGTAATTTAGTCAAATCTCTTTTATAACTAACGTTATTAAATAAATTTCTTGTAGGCATAGGTGTGCCAGAAAAAGTGGCACGGAAAGTAAGTCATCATATTTTAAATATCAAGAGCTTCAATGATTTAAGTAGTTTTTAAATATTTAAATTTAATTTATATTAAATAAAAATAATTTATTTATAATAGATAAATTAATAAATTAATTAAAGTAAAATAATTATTAAGCTAAAATTAGGAAGTTATTTATTATTTTTGGCTAAAAGCTAGTCCCTCTATTTGAAATAAGTAATACTTTTACCTTTTTAGTTTAGTTCAATATAATCAAGAAGTATTAATAAATTTTAAATTTTCTTTACTCTTATTTAAATAAAGAGATTTTACGTAATAAAAAAGTTGTCAAAGAACTATATTTTCTTAAATATATTTATTAAGGGTAAACTATTAAAACAAAATTTAATTTTTAAAAATAAATAATTTTTTTAAAAAATATGTTCAAAATAAAAATATCACTTATTTTAAAATGAAACAAATACTCTAAATTTTGCCAGTCACTATAAAAAAATAAAAAAATTAAAAAGACTTAAAAATAGCTTATAAGCCTATTCAAACTGACTCAAAGTAATTGAATATAATTTGACTCTTGAGTCTTGACAATTAATATTATACTTTTAG
The DNA here is from genome assembly GCA_035772735.1 of Datura wrightii. NCBI lineage: Eukaryota > Viridiplantae > Streptophyta > Magnoliopsida > Solanales > Solanaceae > Datura > Datura wrightii. Next base: position 164,298,011 of record JASDFA010000027.1, on the reverse strand, counting down.
CTTTATTCTATGTGACAACATTTATTATATAAATAATGTTTAATTGGACATAAATTTTAGTCTTTTTTTGATAGCTATCAAAAATATTTTTAAAATTTGTGGTTTATACCTTATTTTTTTATTTAAAATAATAGTTTTTTAAAATTTGTGATCTTTTACTTTTAAATAAGTATCTTAGAAAATTAGTTCTTTAATAAACTTTTTCATTATGTATAATTTAGTCTATTTAAATATAAAATAAAATTAGAATAAATAAATAATTGTTTTAATTATTTTGGAGTAAAATACAATTTATTTTAAAATAAAATTAAAAAAGATACCATTTATTTTTTTAAAAAAGAGTAATTAAAATCTTGATAGTTCTACACCTCTTTGATATGAGTGGATAAGTGGATTGCCAAGTGTCCATCTTGTGTCTGGAAAATAGTGGAATCTTTGATCATTGAAGGTCTATGGTCTTATGCCCACTATTTCTTCTTGTATAAAAAATCATGGCCCTACAGTGAGAAAAAGACCTTCAAATTAAATGGAGTGGAATACGGCAAAAAAAGGTTTCAGAAAGAGAATTTCAAGTTTATTTATTCTTGAAAAGTAAAGAAAATTTAAATTTCATTAAAAAAAAAAGAAGTAAAGAACTTGGAGAATTTTTTAGCTTGACACGGGAAGGAAAAGATATATATATTTGACAGCAAATGTTCCCTTTAAGTATTCCCTGTCTAGCAATGGGAAAAAAATTAAAAGGAAATGGTAGATTTGTATGTTTTAAGAGTTCAAGATTCTGTTATTTGTATGGTAAAATAATTTATCTAGTCAAAGTTAAAGACTCTTTTTTTATAATTTGAAAAGTTTCTTCTGGTAGTTTTAATAAATATTTATGCCAAAAATAATCATGTCAAATAATTCAGGATTCTTTACCTTGGTTTTTTGCACTTTATTTATAGGAAAAACCCGGAGTTGTATGGACAGCTTGCCACAGGTCAAAGCCCTAAGGTAATTCATAGTTTAGCAATAAATTATTAATCGTGTCCTTAATTAGTTATTCTAGTTATTTCACTATGATCAAAAGTTTATTGAAATTACTCTTAGCCATGACTCCCTTTTCCCTCCAAAATAGTTTATGTAAATCAATGCCAACATACTTGCCGTCCACAATGTGCATTATTCCTGAATGTTGTGCTTAATTTTTATTTTTTATACACAACAACAAATGGTCATATGGCGTTTAAGGCACGTTAATTAGAACTTATTGACTAATTTGCCATTAAATTACGCACAGTTCTTGGTATTCGCGTGCTCCGATTCACGAGTATGCCCATCGCACATCCTCAATTTCGAACCAGGTGAAGCTTTTGTAGTCCGTAACATTGCCAACATGGTCCCTCCTTATGACCAGGTGAATTTTTAATGTCTTATGTTTCTATTCATGAAATTACTAAGAATGAGTAAAAAAATTAACATCCATTTAAACAAAAGTTAAAAGAAATTAATGATGTGGATAATGGCATAAAAGTTTAAGCATTATTCGTAATTGAATGAGTTGCAGATTCTGAAACATGTTATGTTACAGTGGGGTGCATCTTTAACCCATTATATTTATCCTCTACTTTTTGCACGTTATTCTAATTGACAGCACCATTTAAACTCTAATTTTTTTACACAGACAAAATATTCTGGAGTGGGTGCAGCAGTCGAATATGCAGTTGTCCACTTGAAGGCAAGTCATTTTTATACACCTACATAACAATTGAAATTTGTTTTTACACGTCTGCTTAATTAATTCTTTAATTAATAAAGGTATCTCATTTTACTATCCATAATTAATGAGGGGCAAGAACAAACTACAAATTAATGTGTCTTTTAGCCTGCCATTCATGGTCCATATTGGTCCAAGGCCTCTACCTAAAAAGATGCCTTTCTTACTTTCCCCCCATAGTTATGTAGCAATAGTAATTGAAAATGTCAACTTGTGGGATATTGACTTTAATAATTTCCAAAGTATAGAAGGGTATTTGTAAATCAAAGAGAACTTTTAATATTTACATTAAATTATTGGGTTGTTCTAGTTTGGTCCAATTTTTATAGAGGGATCCATGTTCGTCAATTTTCGCTCTTTAATATTTATATTTCTCCTAATTGAGTAACATTTTCAATTCTCGCAAAATTATTTTATGTTTTGAGAAATAATATTTTTATTAGTTTTTATTTCTTCCATCTCAATTTATATAATATAGTTTGACTATGCATGAAATTTAAAGAATATGAATTTTTTTTTTGAAATTTGTGATTCAAATAAATAATAAATATTGTGTGATTATAAGTTATTTTACTAAAAGTGAAATAAATATTTTAAAATTAAATTATCATTAAATATAAAAATATATTATTTTTTAGATGAATTAAAAAATATATTAGATAAATTAATGTAGAATATTTAAAATATTAAAGTCCGATAGTACTTGTCTGATTTGGTTTTAAAACTTCTCTTTTTTTTTTTTACCTTTGCCTCAAACTATACGTCCCATGTGCGGGGTAGAAAGCAAAATAAACATTGTATTATATCAACTCATAACTTCAGCCTTAAGTAAGTAGGGATTAGTACAGTCATTTTAATTAATAATAATTTTTAATTGCGTTTTACTTGTCCTTTCTCCTATCTATTTGGAGTTAAGAAAATTAAATAAAAACATGTACGAGTGGAAATCAAAATACACATATATTAATTTACTACATCAGTTCGTAACGTAACTTCAGCCTTAAGAAAGTAGACATTAGTTAAAATTTGTTTATTTAATTGCCTGTACTTCTCATTTTCTTCTCCTATTATTTTGGAGTTGTGAATTTAAAAATGAATAATTTTTGTACAATTATAGGTGGAGAATATTTTGGTGATTGGGCACAGCTGTTGTGGAGGTATTAAAGGACTTATGTCTATTCCTGATGATGGGTCCACAAGCAGGTTGGTTGTTATTATTATTTTTTAAAACTAATTAAATGTGTGATAATGATTCAGAATGAAACTGGACTTATCAATAAGGGAATAGTCACCCTTATAAAGCTGTTGATAAATATAAAAGATGATCAGTCCACTCGAGTTTTGAAAAGCACCTCCACTTGTCATCAAGATAATAATAATTGATACTCTCTCAATTTGTTTTTCCTTTTACGCGCTTTTTTAATAAATATTAATAATTTTTAAAATTATCTTTAAATTATATTTTTTCGCCATTAAATATTTATTTAATTTATTTATTATTTTTATTAATAAATATTTGAGATTATTTTTCGGTCGGTAAATACTTCTGAACAGGAGGAAATATTAAAAAAGAAAAAAAAAATTCACAAGTGAGTATTTTCTTTTAAGGACTATGTATTCAGAAATCATTCACTTCCGGTCAGTGGAATTGTTGTTGAAACTGCTGAAATTGAAATGCACCTTGGAACTATTCTAGTAAAATAATTACGTTTTTTTTTAATCATTGTATTTTAGATTCTTTCCTTTTATTTTTAATTTCCTTTGAAAAGTATGAAATAATTGTATTCCAAGGTCTTATACTTTGACTACATCAAAATGCAGTGATTTCATTGAAGAATGGGTGAAAATCTGCTTAACAGCCAAGGCAAAGATAAAGGCAGAATGCTGCGATTTGGATCCCTCTGAACAATGCACTAAATTGGAGAAGGTAATTACTGTTCTATTAATATGATATCTCTTAGATAATTAGTATTTTATGTTTCTCAATTTATATGAAGTGTTTTTTTTTTAAAAAAAAAATTTAGAAACAATTTAACTTTAAATTTTCTTTTTTTATGGGTTCAACTTAATAGCTTTGGTCCAAATTCATGTATTTGTGTTAAAAAAATTTATTTGATATATATAAATAATTTATATGGAACCCAATAAACTGCCTTTTTAAAAATTCAAAATCCATAAACTTAAAATCCTAACTCTATTTTTGTTAATAAAATATTTAATGACTTGATCTAGATTACAAGTTTCAAACATATTCAGTCAAAATGCATCACATAAGGAGAGAGTAAAACTTTAGAATTTGAGATACTTATATATGAATGTAATGTTAAATTGTTGAATGATGTCGAGCAGGAGGCTGTGAATGTATCACTAGGCAACTTATTGACATATCCATTTGTGAGAGAAGCTGTGGTGAAAAGAAACATTGCACTAAAAGGTGGATACTACGATTTTGTGAATGGATCTTTTGAGCTTTGGAATATTGACTTCAAACTTACCCCTTCTGTTTCACTCTAAACTTGTTGCAAATTTTACAACTTTTCATGTAACAATTGTAACTGTCTTTCAATTTTTTTTTCTCATATCTTCTTTTTGCATTTTGATTGTAAATGTACTACTGAACTACAATGTGTGTGTTACAGAAATAATGTTAACTGGCTGTTTGATCAGCTTTATGGTTAATATATTAAGTTTTTTCACAATTTTTCTTTTCAATGAGTCAAAGGTTTACTGACCAGTTATACTATCTTCGTATTTGATTTTTTTTTTTTAAAATAAATTACCCCAGGTGAATTGGGAGTATTGTATTTCTTTCCACAAAATTTGATTACAAACACAAGTGTTGAGCCTATCGTTCAATAGATTAATGAACGTTAGCCAAAAATAACTTATAAAAAGATTAGCCTTGTTCAATTTTGATCTAATGTAAGGTCCCTTTGCTTCTTTTGGAAGCTGTTGAGCTGAGAGATATATATTATCTGCCTGTGAGTTCATGGCCAGTTTGGCTTAGCGAAATAGCCAACTAATTAGCTTCCCTATAGCAATGAGTAAGCTTGACATTAGCTTGTCTAAGGAGCTCTATAGTGTCCTCTATGTTCTTGTTCGGCTTGAAGTTACTAGCCTTCTTTTCCTTGAGCATCCCAATGATCGACAATGAATTCAATTCTATGATGAGGTTGTTGTAACCATTTTTTAAGCACCAGTTTATCCCATACTATACAACTTTGGCTTTTGCTGTGTTATGATTGTAGCATTGAGCTTTAATAGAGAATGTCATGATCAGTTCTCCATTTTCATCTCTGAGAACCCCACCTAGTCCTGCTTTACCATTATTGCTACTGTTGAAGCCTTCATCAGTATTTAACTTTAGACTGCCTGCTTTTGGTATTTAACAACAAATCATCAAAATCTTGGTAATTGTTTTAAGCTTAACCATATCTTGGCATAAAACTTTCCAAGAGAGAGAAAGGTTTTCTCCTGGAAAGGTGTTGAGAGTTACAGTTTGAGGAGTCCTTCCCACAAGTTGTTCCAGTTTGTATCTATTGAATTTCTTCAGATTGTCATACATGCATGCAATCACAAGTTTCTTTCCAGATTGCCCAGCAAATAAAAATAGGAGTTATATATAGAATTAATTTGTATAGGTAAATGAGAGTGTTTGATGCCAAGAGGAGATCCAAATAGATTTCAAAGTTTACTAGTTGTTGTGCCTTGACTAAAGACATGATTTATATAGTTTGATCATGGGCAACTCTGCAGCAGTAACATTTGAAGTCTAAATATTTTCCAAACTTCAAAATGACATCCTCAAAAGGAATTTTATTGTTTCAAATTTTCCAAGAAAAGACATCTTAAAAGGAATAGAGTTGTGTCATACCTTATTGATAACATGTTGTTTAGTTCTGTTAGATCTTACCATATTTCAAGCAGTCTTGTTAGTATTTGTTTGAAAAGTCACTGTGCAATTGAAATTGGTATAATTACACAGTCAAGTAATTATGATGACTTGTTTGTTTGTCATGATGTAATTACAGTATAATTACAAGCGTACTGTTTAGTTGGACAAGTGTAATTACGCAGTTAGATTTAAATTTTAAAATAAAATTAAATTATTAAAAATTAATATTTGACGAATATGTGTCTTTATAAATAATATTAAATTAAGTATTTAAGATACATATTGTCTTTAAAAAATATATTAATATATATATATATATATATATATATATATATATATATATATATATATATTTAAAACTAATATAATAAAAAATAATTGATACGTATTTTTAAATTAATAATATTTTAATTTAATTAATTATAAAAATAAAACTTCATATTTTTAAGAACATCATGAAATGCATGTTTGGAAAATATTAATATTATACACCTAATACCATAAAGTTATTCAAATATTTGACAAAAAATAATCTATTAATTCTAACTGAAAAATAAATGGCATGCAATGTGAAATTCTACGTTAATTCAAAAACTAGAATAATTATATATTTTTTAAATAATTAATAAAAAATAAAAAATATGAGCAATTACATGGAATCACAAGAAATAAAAGTTGGAAAATGAGACGAAAGGAAATAAAAGATAAATAATATAAAATAAAAAAATATTTGAAAATTAAAAAAATTAAAATAATAAAAATAAAGAGAAATTAAAATGAAGAAATAAAGAAAATGAATTAAAATAAAAACAAAAAGAAAAAAATTAAAAAGTAACCTTGTAATTACACCATGTAATCACTTGCAATTCTCACCTCCCCCTTAGGAATTGGAGAGTGTAATTACACCTCTCCAATTACACTCAATTTTCTACTGATCGTGTAATTACCTGTCCAAACAAACATGTCAAACTGTGTAATTATACCAAATTACACCCAAATCCAATTATTAGGTGGCTTTTCAAACATGGCCTTAGGAGTAATTGCCATTCTCAATGAGATACCAAAAAACTTGATCCTCTGAATCTGGGTTGTTAAATGCAATAGTGTGCATATGCTCACAAATATGATTAGGCAAAATCTTTTTAAGCTTGTTAGAATTCCATTTGCCATTCTTGATGAACTTCTTGACATCGGGTTTAGAGTATTAGCGTATAGCCGCAAGGTTTCATAGTGTCAATTAATTTAGGATTGGTTAGTTTAATTTGAGTATATTTAGTTTTATAGTTTATTATTTAATTAGGATACTTCAATTGTCTTCACCTAGAAATCTATCTTTTTTTTATTGTAAACTCTAGTTAAAGAGTTATTTCTTGTCATTAATAAACAGAGGTTTTCATTAAATCTCCAAGTGTTTATACGGTATTAGAGCCCTATACGCTCTAACGAGAACGATTCAATTTTTCTTTTCTTTCTTCTCTCTCGTTTTCATCAATCACTCTATTTAGAATCAATGGCAAAATCCCAGAGTTGCCAATGCTGACAATACAACGGGTTCCAACATCATCATTCAATTCAACCCTGCTTCTCAACTTCCTATCAAACTAAGGGATGGTCACAACGTCGCCACCTGGAAAACTCAGTTCTCCATTCTTATGTATGACTACAACCTCTTCGGCCATCTCGATAGGACCACTCCGGCTCCCTTTCGCACGATTGCGAATGGCGCTAACAATCCAGCATTTCTTACTTGGTTCCGCCAAGATCAACTTATCCAGAATGCTCTCATGGTATCTGTCGAAGCTACTATTGCCTTCATCGTCGCATCTGTCGCCTCATCCAAATCAGTCTGGTATGCCTTGTACACTACGTATGCAAACATATCTCAAACTCGAATATTCAGCCTCTGTGATCAACTTGCTCAAGTCACCAAGAACTCCCGCCCAATCACAAACTATCTTCAGACCATTCGGTCCCTATCAGACGAGTTAACCACAGCTGGTGCCCCTGCATCTAACCCAGAAATCATAGTCAAAATACTCAATGGTCTGGGTCCCGAATTTCGTGAGATCTCTGCTGCAATTCGGGCATATGATACTCCAGTATTTTATGAAGAGCTGTTTGAAAAATTACTTGATCATGAACTCTTCCTTCGTCATGAAGATGCTAAGAAGTTATCTGCTCCAATCACTACTGTGGTTGTTACTCCCACCAAATCCAACAACTATAATCACAACAATCGCAGGCAGAACAACAATTCTTAGCACTAGCGCCAGGATTCCCAACAGACTCCTCCACCACAGGGGGAGATCAACACCAACTCTGTCATTTGCTGTCAACTTTGTAACAAAATCGGTTATACAACTGCTGTCTACCGCTCAAGGTCTCACAACCACCTTGTCCCCAGAGTCAACTATGCAGCCAGTTTCGCTGCAGCCACCAACCCCTAGATAGTTGACTCGGGAGCAATCCATCACATCACCACTAAACCGCACAATCTCCAACCTTACCACGGTAATGAGGATGTCTCCATGGGTGATTATAATAAAATTCTCATATCTCACACTGGTTCTACTCAATTAAATGCATCAAATAATATTTTTAAGCTAACCCACATGTTGTGTGCTCTAGCTATCAAAAAAAAACTTCTATCCGTCTCTAAATTTTGTCAAGAAAATTTAAAATCCAGTGAATTTTTTCCCTTTGACTTTGTTGTGAAGGATCTACAGACGCGAAAATCACTGGTGTACGATCGACTCAACAATCGACTATATGATAGGCCTACCCTCCAACCCCAAGACCATATGACCATCCTATCCACTCCGCTCACTATCTGGTATCAACGCTTGGGTTACCCACACTCTAGAATTCTTAGGTTTATTTTAAATAAATTCTCGCTACCATTTAATGAGCGAGACAAACTTTCTTATTGTAATTCTTGCTTATCAAATAAATCTCATCGTTATCCTTTTTCTCAATTATCTTTATGTAGCACAAAACCGCTTCAAATTATTTTCAGTGATTTATGGGGCCCTTTCACCAGTCTTGTCCCTTGACAAAAAATTATATTATTGTACTTTCGTTGATCATTATACGAAATACACTTGACTTTTATATACTTAATAACAAAAGTGAAGTTAAAGAAATCTCTCAGAAATTTCACCTTCTCATGGAAAAAACATTTCAACACAAAAATTCTTTCCCTCTATATTGATGGTGGAGGAGAGTACAAAAGTGTTGACTCTTATCTCTCCCTTCACGGTATTAAACATCTCTCTACTCCACCCTACACCCCACAAAGAGTAGCACTTGCTGAAAGACGACATCGTCATATCATCGAAACAACCAAAACTCTCCTTCATGAAGCGTCACTACCACCTCAATTTTGGTCCTTCGCATGTCATCACACTATCTACCTCATCAATCATCTACCCGCTTCTCACCTAGAAAATCACTCACCATTCCAACTACTATTTAACAAGTCACCAGACTATGGCTCTCTTCGCACTTTTGGTTGCCTATGCTACCCTTGGCTCAAGCCTTATGCCAAAAATAAACTTGAACCGAAATCTAACCCATGTGTCTACCTTAGTTTCTCACTATCCCATCACTGTCACCAATTCTATGACCCAATTTCCGCTAAAGTATACTTATCCTGTGATGTTCGATTTATTGAAAAAAAAATTTCCTTTCAAAATTTATTTTCTCACTTAAAAGTTAATTTATCCAACCTACAATGAGAAAATACCATCCTTCCACAAATTAAAACCAACTTACCAAAATTTCCTATACCTCCCGAATTACCCCCACCCATTCACGTTGCAACTGTGCAGGATACTCCTCCCACTATAACTCTCTCTCCCTCTTCTAATCCAAGTCCTAACCAAACCAATAACCTACCAAATATAGCAACCTCTCCTACAAGATTACTACAGCCGACTTCCACAACTAATCCAATTCTTTCTCCCTCTCCTATTCCAACTCACACGTCCCAGCCCCCCTATTTCCCATTCATTGTTGGACACTACCAGGCAGTGTTATCCACCGAAAACACCACATCCCAACCAAATACAATGCTTTCACCTAACCAAAATCTACAACCGACCCCACAACCCTATATATCTTCCCCTTCGTTCCTTCAATTACCCACAACTACTACCAGCAAACCAATAATTGTCTACCAACGACGTAACCATATTCAGCGAACGAACAGGGAATCCCCTCCTCATTATCCTCCCACGATATTCCGTCCCGTTACTTGATCCCAAAATAATATCTCCAAACTCAAACAAATTTTTAATTATTTGGCTCACTGAAATCCAACGATCACACCCACCATGTTCAAATAGGCACAAAAATTTCCCGAGTGGCGTGAAGATATGAAACAAGAGTTTGATGCCTTAATTAAAAACTAGATTTGGGAACTTGTTCTTCCTGGCCCTCTTAAAAATATTGTTTGTTGTAAGTGGCTTTTCAGGATTAAACACAATACTAATGGATCCATAGACAGGTACAAGGACAGACTAGTTGCGAAAGGATTCACTCAGCGATATGGTATTGACTTTCATGCAACGTTCAGTTCAATCGACAAGCCAACCACAGTTTGCATAGTTTTATCTATGGCGGTTTGTCACAACTAGCATCTCAAACAACTCGATGTCAATAATGAATTTGTACAAGGTTCATTGGATGAAGAGGTGTTCATGGCTCAACCTCCGGGATTTGCAGATACTACCTACCCTAACCACGTGTGCAGGCTGCGAAAGGTGATTTATGGTCTAAAACAAGTCCTCGGGCTTGGTAGAATGCGGTGACTGGTTATTTGAAGTCTATAGGATTTGTCAAAACAAAATTGAATGCCTTACTTCTTGTTAGGTGGGGCCTAGTAGACACTATATTCATATTGGTATATGTGGATAACATTATTGTCACAGGGTCCAACACATTCAACGTTGTTAATGATATAAGCTCTCTTGCATCTCAATTCTCCACTAAAGATTTGGGTAACCTTCATTTTTTTTCTTGGTGTTGAGGTATTACGCAACTCTGACGGCCTAATTCTATCACAAGAAAATTATGTCAACGACATCTTGCATGATAAACTAATGACACTGCAAAAGTGTCCACACGCCTATGAGTGCTTCTGAGCTACTCATTGCCTCAGATGGTTCTAACCTGACTGGCGGCACTCGCTATCGTCGAGTTTTGGGAAGACTTCAATATTTATCTTTCACCAGACCAAATATAGCTTGTGCCATCAATAAATTGTGGCAATTCATGCAGACACCCACAGACATTCACTCCACAAACATTCACTGGAAGGCTGTGAAATGTTTTCTTCGCTATCTTCGTGGTACTATTCAGTTGGGTCTCTGAGTAACTCCCATTGATGACTTTAATCTGCTGAATATTGGGGCGGTGACATGAATGGTCGAGTCTCCACATCTGGCTACATACTGTTCCTTGGTCGCAATCCAATCAACTGGTCTTCCAAGAAGCAAAAAATTGAGTCTGATTATAGAGCAGTTGCCCATGTCCTTTCTGAATCACTGTGGGTCAAAAATCTTTTAAAGGAGTTGCACTATCCGGTTCATCAACTTCCCACCATTTACTACAACCTTGGTTCCATGTTTCTCGGCAAAAATCCGGTCCTTCATAGCAAAGCTAAACATGCCGCCATTGACTTTCACTTTATTCATCATAAAGGGTTGGTGTTTTTCGTGTTCATAGTGTTGATCAAATTACTGATACGCTCACCAAGCCACTGCCCAAGCCGGCCTTTAATCGCAATCTATTCAAGTTAGGCTTAGTTGCTCATAGCCTAACTTGAGGGGGCGTATTAGCATATAGACACAAGGCTTCATAGTTTCGGTTAGTTTAGTTTGAGTATATTTAATTTATCATTTATATTTTAATTTATTATTTAATTAGGATACTTCAATTGTCTTCGACTAGGAATCTATCTCTTTTATTGTAAATTCTATTTAAAGAGTTATTTCTTATCATTAACAAATAAACTTTTCATTAAGTTTTCAAGCGTTCATATAGAGCTTTTAGCAACTTGTGAGAGTAGATGAGCTAATGGACTCTTACCTGCTCAATTATCCCACAAAAAAGAGGCAGTACCCGAATTGACTTGCCAGAGCATATGTTTCTCTGCTTCGGCTCTAACCTGAGTTAAATGCTTTCAGACATGAGAGTCCCCTGAGGCCCATTTCTTTCTAACAACATGGAATTTGATATAATATTTCTTTTGGACAAAGTTGGTCAAAAGAGAATTTAAAGTTGTAAGCCTTCACCATCATTTTATACCTTAGAGTATTTCTACAGTCTTTCATACTTCTAACTTCGATACCTTTTTCATCATAAGGAGTACATAAATTAAGCAAGGAAATCCAGTTGTATTTTTTAAAGCAGAGAGAGTATAAATTGGCAAAGATTGAAGCACACTTTTAATCAAGACAACTTTACCATCATTTAAAAAAAGCTTATCATGCTAATCATTTAATCTTTTAATCCCTTTTCCCACCATAAAATCAAAATACTCAATCTTCTTGCAACCAACATATAAAGGAAAACAAGATAGATAAAAATGAAGTTTTTATTCATAAAATCAGTGCATTTTCTAATTCTATTAATCCTCTGCGGAAAAGTTTTGGAACAGGAAAGAAGATGCTTTTATCTCTATTGACTAATTGTCCAGAGTAATTTTCATAAACATTGATCTATAGCATCCATAATAAGATTTATGGAAGAAGATTTACTACTATTAAAAAATCACAATATCATTAACATAAGTGAGGTGGTTAATAACAGGACAATTAGGTAGCATAGAGAAGGGGATGACCTTGTCATGGTAATTGAGATTATTCAGAGTTCTAGACAACGTCTCAACAGCTAGTATGAATAAAAAAGGAGACAGAGGGTCTCCCTACTTTAAATCTTGAGAGGAAGAGAAAAAATAGAGTCATGTAGGATTCATAGATCCAATTCACACTTTAACATAGATATATTGATTCATATATTTTAGATTTACGGAAAGCCCATGTACTTAACTCATGCCCAAAATATTTTCATCGAAAACATAATAAAAACACATACATACTTTCAATTGATCAAGCCGATAAGTTCTAATCTCATCTCAATATATTTATCAATTCGTATATTCTAGGTTTTAAGGAAATTCTTACGATCTCCACATATCTTAGGCTTTGATACAAATTCTTGGTATAATCGAATGAAACAATAACAAAATCCCAATCAAAGTGTTAAGCTATCTCATGAAGGAAATTCCATAATCATGCATTTTCACCATTTAGCACATAACTCGAGATGTTGAAATAATACCATAAGCATCATTAACTTTTAATTCTAATGGGTCTTAAAATTCATAGAAGATATAGAAGAAATCATCTATAAATCAAACCCTAAGTAATACTTTTCTAGAATAATGAAATCGAGTTTTTTTAAAAAATATTTTGGGGGCACAATGATGAAAGGATATCCTTGTTGAAAAATCCACACACCTGATTCATGAGGAAACCCCCACTTGAACTTGCACCTTGAAGACTTGAGGAACCCTTGATGAATCCTTGAGTCTAGAAAGAGAGGTGAAAGAAGAGTTTGAGAATGGTTTTTGATAGAATGAGGGTTTAGGCTAGTTATCCCCTTAAAAACATCCCATAAGATGCTCAAAATGATATAGTTTAGGAGTTAGAAGCATAGGATTTTATGAAAATACCCCTGAAAAAAAACGCAGGGAAACATCACTTGCCATCCCCACGAGGCACTCCACGAGTCGTGGGGTTGGCAACGGCTCATAGTGCTAACTCATGGAGTACACTGGATGATGTCTCAAATTCCCTCGAATCAGCCGACGACTCACTTCAAGAGTCATTGTCTGACATGACGACTCGTGACCTCCTTCCATCATCCCCTGTTCTTGGGACCCCATCCTTAAACTCTAGCCTCCATTTGACAACCAACTTTACGAGTTGTTTCCTATCTCGCGATTTGTTGAATCATCCGTTGCCATTGAAGCCCATGATTTCCTTCCTTTCCTTCCCACAACTGCCCTGACGAGTCGTTACTTGACACGATGACTCGTCAGGTCATTCGTGGTCACTGGACCTGCTGCACTTCCCGACTGCTCCTCACGGGCTTGACCACGATCCATTTGGCAACCTAACGAGTCGTTCCATGACTCGTTCTGAGGCAATCCTGCTAGTTTTTCTGCTGAACTCCATCTAACTCCGAGGTCTGGTCTTAGGAACATCTTGGGTGTTAGAATTGGTGACCCGGCTTTGATTGTTCTGGTGGAGAGCATAGTGGTGAAGGATAGCCTTACCTATGAGGAGGTACCCGTTGAAATCCTTGATCATCAGGCTCGGAAGTTGAGGAATAAGGAAGTAGCTTCAGTAAAAGTCTTGTGGAGGAATCAACTCATTGAGGGAGTTCTGAAGCAGAGATAATGGCTAAATACCCGCATTTATTTCCTTCCAGCTCCGTTCTAGCATGAGGTATCAGTTCCTTCTCTAATACCCTATTCAGTTTCATGTCAAGTTCATGTCTCTTAGTTCCTTTCATGTTCTAGCATGTATGTATGATTCATGAATTTAGTTTAGTCATGTGTATCAATTCGGAGTCAGTCACTCCGTCAGTTTCAGCTTCAAATGTTTAGTATTTGGGATTGCAGTTGCTTTTCCCAGCTTTTCAGTATGTTTAACCCACATTCGAGGATGAATATTCCCAAGGGGGAGATATTATAATACCCCAAAAGTTCTTTAGACTAGACTCAGGATTAGAAATGTGATCAACATAATAAGGGAAAATTTTTCACAGGACGACTCATTGTACGAGTCGTGGTAAAAAGTAATGAGTCGTAGGATCAGTTGTGGTCAGCATCTGCTAAAAGAAGCCCGGTAACAACGAGTCATGGAATGACCCGTGGATCTCTGTAATGAGTCGTGGGATGGAGTCGTCGTTTGGGTCTGTGTTGTCAGGATGGATTGTACGAGTCATGGTATGACTCGTTGTAGGAAACAACCAGTTGTGGTTAGTATCCGTGAGAAGGTGCAGTGGAGGTTAGAAGCAGTGACCACGAATGGATCCAACGACTCATCGTTGGAAGGTACGAGTCATTGTTTGACCCGTGGGAAACTTCAAAAGTCAGGGTGAAACAGTGATGATGACGAGTGGTAACAACGAGTCATGGTATTGAGGAATGACTCATCGTGTGAGTCGTTACTTCTGGTAGTGCAGTTATTTTCTGTGAAATTAGTAAGGGTATTTTCGTAATTTCTAAGTTTCTAAGTCCTAAACTACGTCGTTTTAAGCCCTGAAAGAAGTGTATTAAGGGAGTTTAACCTATTTCTAATTCATTCAACTCCCATGTATGCAAGTTTAGAGGTTTTCTATTAAAGATCAAGCTTAAATCCTTCTATTTCTTCTCCAAATCTTTTGGGCTTTCAAAGATAAGTGTAGATTCAGCTCACCCAAGTATGTAGGGCTATGAATGAGAGTTTTCTTTCACTCTCATGCCAAAATTTCTTTTTAAGTTCATAAATTCAAGTTCATGATATTATGGGGTCTTAGCCAAATTCTTATAAAATTCTCTATGATATGTCTATGAGTCAATTCCCCTCATGTTCCAAAGCATATTTTAAGATTTTATACACATATTTGATTATAAATTCATGATTTCAAGTTATTATAAATTATGCCCTATTATGAGTTTTATGAAAAGTCAAGTTTATGATAAAGGATTTCAAGTATGATGAGATATCTAGTATGAATGAATGTTTATAAATAACCCATGTATGAAATCATGATTTGGCTTATGAAGTCTATTTCAAGTATGCATGACTTTTAGGATTTGGGCAAGCCCACACAAGTTAAGTATGTTTCACGATTTAGCCAAGGCTAATAAGATCAGCTTATCATATGTTTTGGAGTCAAGACTCCGACTACAGCTTATGATACGTTTTGGAGTCAAGACTTCCCATGTACTTTTCGTTTGTTTCGAGAAATCTATCGATCAATTCCGATTCTTTCTTTTTCTCATGTAATTATGATTTCTATCTTCGTTGAAAAATGATGGGAGCACTATGCATATTTTTGGGAGTAGTTTTTAGCACCGAGTAGGCTTGGGGTTTCAAGGTTCCCCGATCTCAAAACTACGCACCAACGTAGATTTATATATATATTTATTTGGAGCCTCTCAAGAGAGTTTCCCCCGCCCAAAAGGGGTCTTCAGCTTAATATCGATATCATGGTAGCGTCCTTAGCCTTGAAAAGATTTTGGACGACTCTGCCCACTTGAGTGTGATAGTCGGGGCATCACACAAGCTCTATCATGATGGTATCGATTGTGACGAATCTCCCATTGTTCCTCATGATTTCAGTTATGCATGCTTATGACTTATGATATTATGTTTTCAGCAAATTTGACCCAATGATTAGTTTATAAGCTTTTACTTATGATTTCAGCTATGGCAAGCCATATGAATCTATTTTCAGCTTTGGGTCATTCTATTCAGATATGAGATTCAGTTTATGACTATACATGTTTTCAGATATCAGCATACAATCCTTACTCTCATGATCTTATGATTTATGTTTATATGCATGATCCTAGTTTATACTTTATCAACATGTTTGTGCCTCTAAACAAAGTTCTTATTTCTTGAGATGCGGAAGAATTTGGTCTCAACATCGCTTTTGGTCAAGAATGGCTTCAAGTGTGTTTTTGTTTGCAATAAAATTGTAATTAGCAAGGATGGCATGTATGTAGGAAAAGGCTACCTTACTGAGGGCGTTTTCAAACTCAATGTAATAACTATTGAAATAAATGAAAGTTCTGCTTCTTCTTAATTACTTGAGTCAAACAGTTTATGGCATGCACATTTGGGACATGTTAATTACAAAACCTTGCAAAAAAATAATTAACTTGGAAGTATTGCCTAAATTTGAATGCGATAATTCAAAATGTCAAGTATGTGTGGAATCTAAGTCAATTGAAAGGAATTCAAATCCTTTAGACTTAATTTAGACATTTATGACATGAGGTCAACACCATCTCAGCGTGTGAAAAAGTATTTTATAACTTTTATTAACAATAGCACTCGATATTACTATGTTTATTTACTTAATGGCAAAGATGAAGCAATTAACGCATTCAAGCAATACAAAAATAAAGTTGAAACACAACTTGACAAGAAAATCAAAACGATTAGAAGTGGTAGGGGTGACGAATATGAGTCCCCTTTTGAATAAATATGTTTGGAATATGGTATTATTCATCAAACAATAACCTTTACATGCCACAATCAAATGAAATTGCGGAAAGAAAAAATAGAATATTAAAGAAGATGATGAATGACCTATTGATAAGTTCTGGTTTACTACATAACTTTTGGGGGAAATCTATCCTAACGGTTATTCGAATACTCAACTGAGTATCCCATACTAAAACAAAGTCTATTCCACATGAGAAATGAAAAAAAAAGAAAACCTAACTTGAAATATTTCAAAGTATGGGTGTGTTTAGCTAAAGTACAAGTTTCTAAACCCAAAAGGGTTAAGATAGGACCAAAAACTGTCGACTATATTTTCATAGGATATGCAACTAATAGCAAAGCATATCGTTTTCTGGTTCACAATCAGAAATCCCTATGTTCATATTAATATGGTAATTGAATTAGATAATGTTGAATTCTTTAAAATCATTTATCCGTATGAAAAATATTATGAGTCTCCTAGTGAAAGACCTAAACGACCTCGAAAAGAAATAAATGAAAGTACGAAGACAGTCCTAGACATAGCAAACGTCAAAGGAAATCTACTTCCTTTTTTTCTTTTTTTTGACATTCTTATTGGATAATGAGCCTCAAATATTTAAGGAAGCAATGTCTTCCTCAGAAGCACAATATTAGAAAGAGGCAGTCAATAGTGAAATAGAATTCATATTAAATAACCATACTTGAAAACTGGTTGATCTTTCTCTAGGAAACAAACCTTTAGGTTCCAAATAGATTTTCAAAAGGAAATTAAAAAGTGATGGCACTATTGATAAATATAAAGCAAGACTTGTTATCCAAGGTTTCAGACAACGAGAAGGTCTTGATTATTTTGACACATACTCTTCGGTAATAAGAATTACATCTACTTGGGTGTTAATCACGTTGCCCGCTGTGTAGATCTTCAAAACTATCAAATTGATGTGAAGACAGCCTTCTTAAATGGAGATTTGGAGGAAGAAATCTATAAGAATCAACCCAAAGATTTTGTAGTTTTAGAAAAAGAAAAGAAGGTGTGTCGTCTTGTTAAGTCATTGTATGGACTAAAACAAGTACCCAAACAATGGCATGTGAAAATCTTACCAAATAATATTGGCAAAGGGATTTAAGATTAATGAGTGGATAAACGTATTTACATTAAGAATACTCCAAATCATGTGATCATTGTTTGTTTGTATGTTGATGATATGTTGATAATGAGTAAAGATATTGTCGACATAAATGCTACTTTGCATATGCTTGCTAGCAAGTTTGACATGAATGACTTAGGAGTTGTAGATTTAATCCTAGGGATTAAAATCCATCCTCCACAAGGTATAGCAATATCTCAAACTCATTATATTAAAATGGTGTTTAAAAAATTTAAATATTTGGAGTTCAAAGTTGCAAAGACTCCGATTGACGTAAATTTTGATCTTACAAAGAATCAAAGTCAAAGCAAGTCTCAAGTGAATTATGTTCATGTATTGAAAAGTTTGATGTACATTATGAACTGTACACAACCAGATATAGCTTATGCAATAAGTAAATTGAGTCGATACACAAGTAATCTAGATCAAACTCATTGGATGGCAATGAAACGGGTATTGGGATATTTAAAACACACTCAAGACTATGCTTTGCAATACAATAAATATCCAGCAGTAATGGAAGGATATAGTAATGCAAATTGAATCACTGATTCATCTAAAGTGAAATCCACCAATGGATATATTTTTACCATTGGTGGAGAAGCAATGTCTTGAAAGTCATCTAAACAGACATGCATCGCTCGTTCTACAATAGAGTTTGAATTTATATCTTTGGACAAAGTCGGTGAAGAAGCAGAATGGCTATGAATTTCCTAGAAGATATTACATTCTAACCTAAATCAATGGCTCCTATATGCATACATTGTGATAGTCAAGCTGTAATAGGAAAGATGGAAGTGTTATGGATGAAGGAAAATCACGTCACATACGAGAAGACATAATACGAACAGTCACTCTCTAGTGAAATTATCACGATTGAATATGTAAAGTCAAAAGATAATGTGTCAGATCCATTTACAAAAGGCCTGACTAGAGAGCTAGTTGACAAATCATCAAAAGGAAAGGAATTATAGCCGAGAACAAATTATCATAATGGTAACTCTACCTAGTTGACTGGAAATCCCAAGATCTAGGTTCAAGGAGATCAAACAAAGTTGTGAATGACGGTTCAACATTGTCATCGAAACTCAATCCATTCTCATGATAAAACATATTCAGAAACAAGGATAAAGTGTTATAACTTTTTAATGGTTTCTAAGTTTGACATGAAATGATCAAATAGTGTATCTATAGGTTACACATTTAGGAATCACCTATGTGAGTGTGAAGTGTAAGCTGCTTAAAAAAGAATTAGTGTAAGACCAGTTCTCTACGCACTCATGAAATCAGGCGGTGTTCATGGCTGAAATGAATACAACAATGAGAATAAAAAAAGGTTAAAAATTAATTATGTGATATATGTTGTCTAGGTGTATATCAAAGTTCGACGATTCAAGAATATCACATCCTCCAATTGACCGAGTATATCCGATATATGTTCACTATGGAAAGTTGAAAGGAAAACCTACTTACCCAGATGCGATTAATCTTTATTTGTAATCACACAGTATTTTTTTTTATATATTTTCATAATATAATCACTCCCTATTCATGTGGGGGATTGTTGGGATTTTAAGATGTGAATGGGAATGAGAAAAGGCACCTTATGGATTGCACCAAAAAGACACCTTTTAGATTGCACCTCTTCATCTTACCCCTTCATTGTCTATAAATTCCAGAGGTTTTGCCTCATTTTCAATCACTGAAAAACAAAGCAACAAGGTTTTCTAATCTTCTTCTTTCTCTCTCAAAATCTACATTCGATTTTTCAAAAGCAAAAGTAAGTGTCGTATAGTTTACTCTATTTGTTGAGTTTGCTGAAATTCTATAATTTTCATTGCTAGTATTATAGAACAGTGTACCTCTCTGTCTCCGGAGAAATTCATAACCTTAGACAATTGTGAGAGGATTAAATTTCTTAAGAAATTGTTGAGCTCGAAACGTTTATTTTTTTAATCATTCTTCTGTTTCTTATACTTTCTGCTTACTGTTCAGAATGCAGGAAACAACAAAGAGTGCATATGGAAAGCTAGCCTTGGGAGAAGAACCCAAACTAGAGAGATTGGGATATCCTCTTTCACCTTAAAATCCGGAGTCCACTTTTGTAACCACATCAGTAATCCATCTAGCTCTATGACTTGTTTGAACCAAACCGTTTTGAAATATTCTTTATTTGCGAAGTACAGAAAAACATTATAGTTATCATGAACCCCAATTTTATATGAGCCTTTGATAGATATACTTTCCTTGATTTCTGATCTAATACGTTCAATTTGGGGACGGAGTTTTAGAATCTCCCTACAATAGCTTACTTACGTTCTTCCGCCATTATTTTGTAGTAGTGTTTGGAGTTGAAGATGACCACCGGTATCCCATTGTGCTTGGAGTGCCTTGCAATCACTGATTCTTTTCCTCGACGAGCAGGGGTTGAGTTTGAATTTGTCGGAACAGTTAATGATTTGCATAAGAGAGCTTTTCTGCAATTCCATCCATGGTTATGATTTGTTAGTCCGAGAGTCTTAGATTCCCCTCTAAACGCGTTGGAAGAGAGCCTCCCAGTGGCTCTATCTGGTGGAGTGAGGAAAGCATTGTTGTAGTCCCTATATTCTAGTCATTAGTTATATGCTGCTCTATGATTCGGTCATTTATCACTCCGATTTATAATACAAAAAGAAATTCTCCTTTTCCTCACTAACTATGTAATATTGGTAAAAACTTACTCACATTGGGTGCATATCTCCAATATAGTTAATTAAATTAATAATAGAAAATAAACTAACATTTATTATGAGTCTTATTTTAAATACAGAGTAGTTAACTATGATTAAATATGAATAATTGTAGTTAAAAAAAGTACACGATGTTTTTTTAATAATTGAGTGTATATACCCGGTGGGATAAATTTTTTCCACTAATATAATCAAAATTGCATGTTACCTTGTACATGCCAATATAACATTTGACGAACAAGGATTTTATCTTTACATGAGAAAATGACCTCCTACAACCACTTATTATTAAAAAATCTTTTCAGATTTTTTATATATTATTTTAAAAATTTTTATATATAAAAATAAAAATAATTTTACAAAAAATAACAAAATCAGTCAACCCCTTTTTTCTAAAGGTAATATCTACGAAAACTGTTCAAAAAAGAGAGCCATCTTTTAAGGAATGGGGTGAATGACAACTTTTTTAGTGGCTCTGCCTGTTTTAAGATAAGCGATTGTTAAAGCTCACACAAACTTATTCAATGTAACGGCCTTCCTCTCCTCCTAATTTTATTTTAAATATACACAAATATTTTTATTATATTTTATTTTATAAAAAATATTTTTCTTTATATTTTACACGGAACACACCCTTGATTTATCTTGAACTATATGTATACGTGTACAAAGGTTTATATATATATATGTATATATCGGGAGTAAAAGGATATTAGGTAATTTTTAATCATTTATGTATTTGATAATTAGTATACTCAATATCTAGATTGATGAAAGATAATATGTATCCGATAAATTAATCGAGGTGTACAAATTAATCAGATGATCATCGTTATAGAAATAACTCTATTGTTGTGGGAAGATTGCTCAAACGAAGTCTATGGATCAACTTGCCACTACGAACACAATTTGAATTTAACCAGGGATGTCAAATGGAAAGGTTTGATTGAATTTAGACTGATCAAAATAAATGTACAGTCAAAATTAATAATCTGTTCAAAAATTATTTGAACTGAAATGGACTAGATAAAAATGTTATTCATGATCAAGTTTTTGCACGGAATGCCACTGAAATGCAGTGGTCTTTAATATCGATCCTTTAAATGTGTAATCCTTAATTTTTGTCATAGTGTTCATTTAATGATAATTTATGGATGATATTACCCTTATCTTCTCATTAATTTTCTCATCCCTCGCAATTCGGCTCATCGCTCTTAATCAAGAATTTATTTTCAGAGATCACGCGCCATATTACTAGAAATAATTTATTTTCTTTCCATTATTAGAAAAATTAGGCAACAGATATCCTACTTATTTTTGTTCATTATTGTTTAGGCTGGTACTGTAACTAATGTGGTCACTTTGAATTGAAGTTCTTACTAAATTTATTTTATTTTTACGCACTCAATTACATACTAATAAATTAGATTAAAATAACAGAACTGGAACATACTCTACATACTTTGTTGGAAATTAATTTTTGCTAAAATTAAACAACATATATAAGAGACAAAAATTAACTTGTGTCATTAAACTTATATTTTGGGAAATAATTTTATTTGATTTAAGGTATAATTTATGTATTATAACTCTTAAGACATAACATTCTAAAACTAATCTTATGCCTTATAAGGCAAAAATTTTTTTGCTTTGTGGCAAGGGATAAAATCTTTTGTCTTAAGGCACAACTTGTGCTATTAAACTTTATACCTTGGTACATAATTTACTTATGCTTTGGGGCATAATTTCATTTACTTTAAGGTATAACTTGTGCATTATAACTCTTAAGGCATAACATTCTAAAACTTAACTTATGTCTTATAATGCATAACTTGTGCCTTGTGGCAAAATTCTTTTGCCTTGTGGTATGACTTATGCGTTTGGTATAAATTCTTTTGCCTTGAGGTACAACTTGTTCTACTAAACTTTATGCCTTGGGACATAACTTACTTATGCTTTGGGCATGATTTCATTTGCTTTAAGGTATAATTTGTGTATTATAACTCTTAAGGTATAATATTCTAAAACAAAAGTTATCTCTTATAAGGTATAACTTGTGACTTGTGATAAAATTTCTTTTGCCTTGTGATATGATTTGTGCCTTGGGCATAAGTCCTTTTATATTGAAGCACAATTTGTGCTACTAAACTTTATGCATTAGGACATAACTTATGCTTTTGGGCATAAATTTATTTGCATTAAAGTATAATTTGTTTATTGTAACTCTTAAGGCTTAACATTCTAGAACTATACTCATGCATTATAAGGTTTAACTTGTGCCTTGTGGAGAAATTTCTTTTGCCTTGTGGTATAACTTATGCATTAGGCATAAGTTCTTTTGTGTTGAGGCACAACTTGTGCTACTAAACTTTATGCATTTGTACATAACTTACTTATGTTTTGGGACATAAGTTCATTTGCTTTAAGGTATAATTTGTGTATTATAACTCTTAAGGCACAATATTCTAAAAATAAACTTATGACTTGTGGGAAAATATTTTTTTCCTGTGGTATAGGCATAAGTTCTTTTGTCTTGAGGTACAACTTGTGGTAATAAACTTTATGCCTTAGGACATAACTTATTTATGTGTTGGGGCATAATTTCAGTTGCTTTAAGGTATACTTTGTGTAGTATAAACTCTTAAGACATAACATTTTAAAATTAAACTTATGCCTTATAAGACATAACTTGTGCCTCGTGGTAAATATTTTTTTGCCTTGTGGTATAACTTGGGCGTAAGTTCTTTTGTCTTGAGGAACAACTTGTGCTACTAAACTTTATGCCTTGGGACATAACTTGCTTATGCTTTGGCATAGTTTTATTTTTAAAGTATAATTTATGTATTATAACTCTTAAGGTATAACATTCTAAAATTAAAGGTATGCCTTATAAGGTATAACTTGTGCCTTGTAATAAAATTTCTTTTGCCTTATGGTATAAAGGTATAAGTTCTTTTATCTTGAGGCACAACTTGTGCTACTAAACTTCATGCCCTGAGACATAACTTACTTATGCTTTGAGACATAATTTTATTTGCTTTAAAATATAATTTGTGTATTGTAAATCTTAAGGCATAACATTCTAAAACTAAACTTATGCATTATAAGGTCTAACTAGTGCCTTGTGGAAAAATTTCTTTTGCCTTGTGGTACAAGACATAAGTTCTTTTGTATTGAGGCACAACTTGTGCTTCTAAATTTTATGCCTTGGTACACAACTTATATTTTGGGGCATAATTTCATTTACTTCAAGGTACAATTTGTGTATTATAAATATTCTAAAATGAAATTTATGGCTTATAAGGTATAATTTGTGCCTTGTGGCAAAAAATTTTTTACCTTGTGGTATAACTTATGTCTTAGGCATAAGTTCTTTTGTCTTGAGGCACAACTTATGCTACTAAACTTTATGCCTTGGGATATAACTTACTTATACATTGGGGCAGTACTTTAGTTGTTTTAAGGTATAATTTGTGTGTTATAAACTCTTAAGGCATAACATTCTAAAATTAAACTTATGTCTTTTAAGGCATAACTTATGTTTTGTGGTAAAATTTCTGTTTGACTTGTGGTATAACTTGGGCATAAATTCTTTTATCTTGAGGCACAAGTTGTACTACTAAACTTTGTGCTTTGGGACTTAACTTACTTATGCGCGATGAGTGGATAATAATTAAGAAAGAAATTTAAAAAAAAAAAATTAAAAAACCAACTTAGATTTACAATATTACTCCCTCCGTTCCATTTTAACTGCTAGGTATACTATAAATAGGTGTTTCAAAATATTTGCTAATTTTAGATTTCAAGAGACAATTGATCGTGTTTTTTTTCAATTTTACTCTTAGTACCTAAAATCATTCTAAAATGTGAAAAGATTTATTGTTGTATGTTTCCAGGTTATATTAGTCATATTACCACCCCTATTAATTGTTTCTAAATATATGTGCAAATCATATCCTAGCAGTTAAAATGGATTAGAGAGAGTACCAAATGAATAAATGATCATAAATAATTTCTTTCACTTAACCAAAAGGTAAACCAACAAAGACTGATGAAATAAATGTCAATATCTCTTTTGGCTTATGTTTTCTTGAATAACCCATAAAAATTAGTCCATTATAAATCATCTGTTAGCTAAAACTAAATAAAGAAGCACAATAAAAAAATCAAAATAATTACTGAATTTGACAATTCAATCTATTTAACAACTAAGAGACGTCAAAAAATAAAAAGAAAAGAAGTTGAAATAAGTTATTGGACTTTTTAAAAAAATATAAAGAGTCGTGTTTAAATTATTTGTAAGGATGATCATTAGGAATCAGATTAACATCGAACTATTCAACCTCAGAGTTAATCATTCAGATAATATCTATGTGACACACAACCAACTAAAAAATCAAATGTTTATAATTGCATTGGGCAAAAGAATAGCACTAAGAAATTGGTGAATTTTCAATAAGAACTATAAACTAAAATAATAAAATAAAATTGTTATAGACGTCACGTCACTTTTCAAGGTGCCATTTACATTTTTAGGCATCATCATTGACGCCAAAAATATTTTCAGATCAGATAGAGTAATGGGCATATGAATGACAATGCAAAAAAATATATCTACATATCTCATCACATCTTGAACTAACATAAATTTATTGCAATATTAAAGTCCTTTTTTGGATGTTGTCGCAATTGATTTGTCCATCCTCTGCTAGATTCATTCTCATATAGTTAGTAATTGAAGATTTTTCAAGTTTCCACAAGAACATAGATATATACAAACTATGAAATACTTGAAAACAAAAAATATAAGAAAAGAATAATAGATAATAACTCATGACAGATTTATTTAATAACATATCAAATTAAATTACGAAAAACTTTGATGTATACTACATTTCTAGCTTCATTTGTTATTTGTCCATTACCATCATAAACTAAAATTTTTAACCCTTTCCTACTTGTCACGCGTGAAAGAGTAACATACAATTATCCATGCATAAACACTGGCTTTTTCAAATATAATCCCACATAAGATAGTGACTGACCTTGACTTTTACCAAAAGACACAATAATTGGAAATTATCGCCGCTGGAACTCAAAAGGTATTCTCGTGTCAGATGGAGTCAATGTCATTCTTGGGATAATACTTTTTCTCCAGCTATATTACCTTATAAAACCATAGCTTCAATAACTTGATTTTCAAGTCTTGTGATGATCAACCTTTTGCCATTACATAATCCCGATGACTGATCTATATTTCTCAATAATATCACAGGAACACCAACCTTAAGAGTAATAGAGTGATTTGAATTCCAGAACATTTAATACTATTTAGAAATTTCGGTGTATGTACGTGTTCCAAAACTGTAAAAGCATGATCAGACATACAAATTGTATCATAATTCAAATATGTCTGCTCAGGATTGTGATTGAGTAATACCATATATTCGTTGATAGATTCCGCCATGTCAAGAGTCGGAGCAAGAATTGCTCTTTATTTGAGGTAATCTATGCCATTCGAATGACTAAAGAAATCGGGATAAGTACTTTTTACAATTGCAGATGTTGGATCATCACAATTATGTATGAAAAGATCATCTGAGATTCGAACCTTTTCAATGTCATCAACGTAACTTTCAATTCTTCCATCACCAATAGCCAAAATCCAATATGAAAATTCTTTTAATTCATCTAAATGTGAGCCTAACTGATATTCTTGCAATCTCATATTCTATGTCAATTTTAAGACTTCATAGTGGGACCATAAATATAAAGTGTTTAAGTACCATTAGCAATATCGTGTCGAGTACCTTTTGTAATGACAGACAAAATTTTGCCTGAAGTCACCACCAAAAACAACTGTTTTACCTCCAAACGGTCGATCTAAGTTGGAAATGCCTTCAAATTTAAGAATATCTCTAAGAGTTTGATCAAAGAGCTTCAAAACAATATCTATGCATTATTGGCGCCTCATCCCAAATAATCAACTTTGTCTTGACGATCAATTTTTTCAGGGGACTACCTTGCTTTATATTGTATGTGGAATCTTCAGTTGGATTGAGGGGAATTGCAAATCTTGAATGAGCTGTTGTTATTGCAGTAACTTCAGAATTAGACTGAAGAGCGAAATTGGGTCTAACAATTTTTTTCACAAATTAATTTTTTTTTGAATTATCTTTTATGACGGGAACAGAATTGAACTCTGTTCCTTTGAGCAGTAACCTAATTCAAACAGAAATAATAAAGTGCAGAAAGTAAAGCGGGAGGCGAGAATTTTTACGTGGAAAATCACCCAAACTCAAACGGGTATAAAAGTTACGACCTACTCCCTAGTAAGATTTCAACTTAACTCCATCAGACACCGAGCCAAATTCGAATTGCAACCCCTGCAGTACAAGGACTTACCCCTAAGCCCTTACAAAGTTTCTAAACTGTATAAACTACCTTTAGTTTAACAAGACAAACTTTAAAATAGTTACAATTGAATGAAAACAGAATTGAAATAAAAACAAGTCTACTGATTCACTACAAGTTTACATCTAGACCTAGACTGCAATGAAACAGAACTAGGGGACTGTCTCTAGCACCGGTCAACTCTTTTCAACTTGAATACCAATTGAATGCCCAATAATGATAGATTTTGCTGAAGAGTATTTCATGAGTGAATGCCCAATTAGACGTGATGACTTCCTCTTTTATAGTAACACACGCCTGTTTGTCCTCAACTAGGAGAAGGAAACTTTAGACTCTTTTTCCTTTTTTGACAGATCTTGTTGACTCCTTCTAGGATTTCACAATCTCTTACCAAATATTTCTTTTCCTTTTCAGCTCACACTTTAATTATTTCCTTAGAAAAAGAATTTCTTTCCTTGTAGAATCCTTGTTGACTTCAACAATCTCTTACTAAATACTTCCTTTTCTTTTCAACCCATGATTTATTTCTTTCCTTATTATAATGAATTTCTTTCCTCGTAGAATCCTTGTTGACTTTAAGCTTTTTCTTCCTTTTTTATGCAAATATCGAAGTACTAGAATTTCACAAACATATTAGTAACTCATGAATGTGATTATCCTTTGGGCCGTATCTTTTTTACTGCTTTTATATGTCAAACACATTTTGTTAAGTCATCATTAAAATCATTTAAAAACTAATTCCAATAGCTGTTTGACCTCCTGGTAACAAAAGAGATGCAATTTCACTTGATGCAACAGTTAACACAATATCTCCTCTGGATCGTATGCCAGAAGACAAAGTCCTCCAAATAAATGTCTTGCCAGTTCCTCCATAACCATATAAGAAGAACAATCCACCATTGACTTCATTCCCTGCTGTCATAATTTTCTTATAGACTGATTTTTGTTCAACTGTCAAATTCAGTAATAAATGTTGATGTTCCTCTAACAAAGAGGATTAATCTATTACTATTTTCAGCTTCTGCTTCATTGTAAAAAGGTCTTGGCATTGATGGAAAATCCCGAAACTTCTTTCGTAACCTTTTAAAATTTTTTCTAACTTTTGCAAACAACGATTTATCAATTCATCATCGCTTAGCTCTGCTTTGAAAGAACATACCAATTATAAAATTTTAATAGCTATAATATAGAAATAAATATTACGTGATTACACAAAAAAGTTTAAAAACTTTAGATTAAGGAGAGATTTAGTCGCATACATCATTTACTCAAAATAAAATGTCAACGGTAACAATCAGAACTAAATTAAAAAGTGTTTAAAATTATCATTAGATCTAAATGTAATTACAACTATTACTAATTGAGATATAAATGCAAGAGTAGACATTATTTTAATCAGTTGATTTTTTTTACATATATTTATCTCAACAAAGGTAATTTATCTCCTTTTTAAACTGCTATATCTTTATTTGCACACTGAAAATTTTAAAAATATTATGATATAAGTTAAAAATATAAAGTTTTATGTTCATACCTGGATTAGTCAATAATATTCTTTCTTCATCAAGGATATCCTCTGACAATAATCGTCATGTTTCTTGCCAAATATTTTCTGATCGTGACATCGAATTCGATAACAACAACATAAAAAATAATTGCCTAAGATATGATGGCATACGCCAACTACTTGCCTCTTTTATGGCGTCCACATATTCTCTGTCATCATCCAATAAGCCAAGTGTGTAACATGCATCTCTAAAAGTGGTATGATTATGGTTGTTAATTCTCTTAAGATCCTCATAGCATTTTGGACCTTTAATGACATTCAACAACAATCTGATATAGTATAACTCACCAATTTCAGGAGGAACAAAGAAGATCCTTCTAATAGAAAATGCAGAAAATTTTCTTTTCTCCCGTCTTTTCAAGTTTGATTTCCACACAAACTTAAGAGGAAACTCTGCATAGTCTTTCCACTGAAGGTTGTCTATAGTGAATAAGAAACATGAATATCCTCCAAGCAGCTTCACAAGGTGATATATATCCACAATCATAAAACATATTGATTTCATCATCTGATGAACCCTCCTCATGCACACTTCGAGAAAAAGCAACAGTGGCACGATCATGCCCTTTATTAACATACTTAAATAAGTATTTAATGGATATTGATTGATTTCACCATTCCAAATTGATGTGAGCACCATACTTCAATAATAAGAAACGATTGTGAGGCACCACAAACCTGTTGTCCAAATCAATACGGTCTTTCTTGATAGTTCTTCCATTATATCTTCTTCTATAAATAGGATAACCATCTTCATCAATTATAGTTGAATCTATAAAAATTTTTGAAAAGTATTTTGTACATCTCCCATTCTGCATGCATGGAGAAGATTCCATAGCAACACCACACGGTCCATGCTTCATGAAACTTTTTACAGCCTTGTAATTATGAGGATTAGCTACTTCATCTGGTATTTCTGCTGTAATTATTAGATCAATATCCATAGTTTTTGGATATTTGTTATGCTCATGAAGAAAAAGCAATATATTAGCGTGGGGCAATCCTCATTTTTGAAACTCAATTGTATAAATTACTAAAAAAATAAAAGAAAATTATGAAATAAATAAACAGTTTCAATCTATATTAAAAAAAATTCTCATGCAAAAGCAGACACAATATTTAAATTATTATTATTTAAAAAATTGATATATATACCTGATTTTACTTCTACAAAAATTTTATTATCTCACAAATTCCTTATTAAGCGATCCAATTTGATTTTGAAAATCCTGCTTAAGATGTATGGACGATTCTCAGGATTTATGCCCCTACTTTTTACAAATCTTTGAATCTCAGGCCACTTCGGATTGCAAGTGAACATAATAAATAGATCAGGCTACCCATCCCATTTGCATATTGACATAACATCTTGATAATTTTGAAGTATGTATTGTGCATCCCCCCTGAAGCTTGACGGTAGAATAATTTTTTTTTCTTGAAATGAAGGATTAGTTTCTCCATGCAAAATAGCTTCTGCTAACCCTTTGTACATTGCAACTCTCAATTATTTTTGATGAATCTTAATATACTTCAAACGACCAGATTCGATCATTGTATAAGCGTCAACTAAGAATTATTGAAATAATCTTCTTGCAGATACAATTGTTGGAACTTTATTCTTTCTGTCTTGAATTTTGTAAGCAAAAAATTCTCACATCGTTTCCTTCCTCCAACTGATTCATCATCTCCACCTCCATCTTCATATAAAGAAATATCCTCTCTGTACCCATCTTCACCGTATGAAAAAAGTAAAGGATATTGTAGACCTAAATAGGCAGCATTCAGCTCATTTATCCTCTGCAGCTGTCCAGATTGAGTTTCAATTATGATATCTCTATCACATCTAGTTAGTTTAAAATCTCCAACCACTAAAGCAGCTATCTCTGAAACCGTTAGTAAATTGTATCTTCTTCCATCAATGTTTCTTTTTCCTATTAATCTGAGTCTAACATTGGAGCTTCCATCTTCTTGAAATCTATCTCTTACCATTCTAAATATCTTAGTCAAAATATTATATCCATCAAGTATTTACTTCAGATAAGCAACAATCTCAACATGAAGTTTGTTTACATTTTGACCATGACTGCAAAAGCAAAGATTACATGAATTTTGCTATATATTTTTCAGTGATGTACTTTAGTATGTATATGTTATTTTAATTCTACTGCATAATACTAACCTAACAGCATGAATTCTATTTTTGACTTTATTTTTTGTATCATAAATATATAATTGTCAAATTTTGGGCTGGATCCCTCAAGAGACAATAAACTTTCAATTTGATGATAATTTTGGCCAAATAATTTGAATATTCTTGGTCCATGTATTTGATTGACAGAGACATCAACTTTTCCCCTCATTGATGTAAATGAGAATATAGAATTGTAACTTCCAATATTCTCTTGAAAATGATCACTTTCAGGACCTACATAAAAATAAAAGTTGAAAAATGATGAACATATACATGAAGTGTATATTATCTTATAATAATAAGCTTAAATTATATATTTTATCTAACCTGATCCAAACAATAATTGTTTTAAAATTTGAAGAGGCTCCTTTGTATCCGGGAGCTTGATCTTTCCACGACAATAACACAAACTGAATACTGATTTTTTAGATTTATAATGCTTATCGATTCTTTCTTTATACCAAAAATATGCCCCACAATATTCACATTCATCAGTAGCATCTCCTATATCCTAATATTCTAAAATAAATAAAATTCAAGGTTAAAACACCATAGTCAAGATAAAATTTTTAATATAAAATTTAAAATATTTAAAAAATAAAATATATGGTACATACCATCATTATAAATTTCCCCACATTCGACGTTATCCTCTAAAAAAATTTAATTGTAAAGTCAAATCAGTGAAAATTTATATTTTTGTTCTAGTAGTCTATATATATGTACTAACCTATGAATTGATAATTATTTGATTTACAATTCACATACCTTCACACTCATTTTCATCTTCATCATCTAGACTTGATTGCATATCATGACCTATAATGCCTGAAATAAAATATATAATGAATTTGTATGTGTGTGGTCATGTTTGACAATATCACTCTAAAGGAATTTTATAATAAAAGTCACATATTTAGTTGTTGGTGCTATAAAATGAAAAAATAATATTCTCCTGTGGCATATCTTGTATAGAACACATAAACATTTTCAGTCTCATTCTAAAAGAATTTTATAATTTTTGTTTGATGAAAAACTTGCAACATTCTATCTTATTCAACGTGAAAGTAGTTTTTTTATCGGATGTCCCTGAAGGGACTATTCAATGTGAAAGTATAAGAAGTTCAATAACCGATCCGGCAAAATTGGAGGAACATTTAAATTAGGCAGAATCTGATGTGTGCGAATATGTGGAGAATGACTCTATTTTAAGAAATGTCTGGAGGTGGGATTTTAATTTTGTATTCGTGAACTATTGGCATGATATATATTCACAAGCCAAGGCTTGTTTAAAAATTCATATGGGATTGGAAGAAATCTATACCAAGAAATGGCTGAAGGAGGCACATAACAGGGGAGTTAGACTAGAAGGATTTAAATTCTACATTGCACTATCTAGAAACAAATGAGGGAGCTCAAGAATTCTTTAATGGTAAGATTTTGAATTCTGCATTGCACTATTCCGCATTAGCTTTGATGCTTTAGAGATCTTTAGAAAATGTAAGATTTATTTCATTGTGTTATTGCTTCTATTAGATGATTAAGACGCATTGGAGGTTCTCAATTATGTTTCATCCCATCAAAATTGTAAAACCCCTTACAAGGATTAGCTTGTGTCATCTCATTCCACAAGGAGTCACCACTAGTTGTTGTTATTATTTTTTAATAGAGTGAACTTTTTGAAATTGAAGCATCTATATTATCCCTGTGCAACATTGAATTTTTAATTACGGACAAAAATTTTCTTTGGGCATCTTGATTGTAAACGCTATAATGTTCTGTGTACATGAAATTATCCAGGATGTTACATAATCTAGCTTTGAAGTGCTTTATTTATGTGGTTGACTTTTTCATGCCAGCAGTCATTCATTCAGATAATTTTTAAATAGATGAAGATCAGACTAACAATCAAATTAGAAAGATCTATATTAACATGTGTTAAAATCATGTTATATTATTCTATCGCATTCTGATCAAGTGGTCAAGTTTGAATTCGAAAAGTATAAAGAGTAAACTTTACCTTCATTGTCGGAATAATCATTTAAATCAGGCAGTTTATCTTCACTCCGGATACCTATAATAATTTATTTAATAAAAAAATATTTAATAACTATGAGCAAGATAATTTAAAATTTCTATTTATTGTTAGTTAGGAGATTCAATATTCCCAAGTGACATACATGGTTGAACACCATCGATATATTCAACCTCAAATTATAATAAAAAATTTTAAATCATGAATTGTCAGTGCTTTTCAACCACATCTTATTTAACAGATAAAATTCAAATGCTAACCTTGCGCCTTTGGGAAAATATATATATTCGGAAGACGCTTATATCCTCGCATATTTATACAAGATTGGGCACCTATCATCGGATTATTTAATATAATCAAGTCTAATGAATTATCTGATAAGATAAAATTTATATTAATCATGTGGTCTAATTTTTATAGTTTGAAAATATAAGAATGATCCAAATTTTACCTTCATCACCTGTATCACCACTAAAATCAGCCAGTGCATCTCCACCTTGAATGCCTATCATAAATTTCTTTAATATAAATAGAGTAATTACTAAAGTAAAAGAAAAAAATATTATCTGGACAAATCATAGTTTAAAATAATTTTATTACTCAAAAAAAATTTAGGACTCACTGAAACAGCTTGAATCATCTTGTGAAGTAGCATTATTGAAACTTGAATTTCTATTTTGCACACTGAAACGACTTACGTCTAGAATCTCACTCACCAATATGCTTTTACCCTTCTTTTGTTTTGTATTTGCAGGAGAACAATTTTCAAAGTCTTTCATCAACAAACATAGATTCTAAATAAATTCTTTGAACATTTTTTGAAAATTTTAAAAAATAATCCAATACAAATTAAGAAAAATGACAATAAAAAAACTAATCATTTCTCAAATCTCGGAGTGAAAAGGATTTTGAAGTATGCGCAAGAATTTGCGATGATGCAACTTTTCCATACCTCATTAATGGGATATTATTCGGAGTGTGTAATTTTGACATTATGAAATTGTTACATCCCGTAAGCTTCTAACGTTTAGTTGGCCTATTTGTATGTTGATCAAGAGTTTTAGAGTGCCATACATACAAGGAAAGGGCCCGGGAAAAGACCGAACGGGTGCCAAGTTGGGATTTCGTGGGAGGAGGCCGAACCAAGCTGCCCAGAGGGGCAGAGGGGCAAAGTGACACGGAGCAGCTCCTCCGTGTTAGCCAACGTGGCACAGAGCAGAATTAGCGCGATGGGCAGAATGCCACGTTGCCTTGTCTACTGCCTCAAGTATATAAAGGCCTCACACTTAGAAATTAGATCATTATCCAAATAATCACGGCCAGAACAGAGGGAGTACGAAGACACCAAGTAAAAATCATCTGATTATGCTGCTAAATGTTGTCCAAATCTGAATTAACTTCGGGTACTGAAGTATAAGGCTGCATAGAGCATTGCTGCGGAGTTATTTTCGTAAAATTCGCCCGATGAATCGTTGTCCGGCTGAGCCAGAGTTGGTGGAATCTCTTCAAACTAGTGTCAATACGATTACAGACTTAAAGTAAGTATTTTTCCCTTCTAGATTCCCGAGAAATTACAAATTTTTTATCTTTCTTCGATAAGTTGAAATATAGTCAGTTTATATATATAAGTTGTTGTTTTCTTCGAATTTAGTGACGAAGTTGGCCCTATTCTTCTATTAATATGATTACAGTTGAGAAGAGCAGTTGAATATGAGTTGATACTCATCAGTTAGTCAGAAAACGACGAACGAAGTATGTAAGGCTTAACTCTAGGCAAGTATCCTTGTTGTACAGTGTTACGACTTATGTTCTCGAATAGAAATAATGATCTCAGATACTGCAAAAAGTTGCTACCAATAATGATCTCGATATGTTGTAATTAGCTGATATTGATATACATATATAAATATCAGATATGTTGCGAGTAGCTGCTAATAGGGGTTACAGTTACATAAATTCTGGTTACCTGCTAGAAAACGTGTACAGATCATACTGCAGGACCCCTCGTTGAAAGGGAGCAGGTTAAATGTGATTCGCGTTATGAACGCTATAGAAACTCTTTTAGTTCTCAGTTTATTGTGATGGCAGACTTATATGTTTGTTGCCAGGCCTAGACTTTAGAAGCTCATAAGAGTTATTGGCCTGAATCAGTTGATTAAACAGTATGGGCGCAGTTAGGCGGTCTAACGACCAGTTGACGCCTATATTGGTAGGAAAGCATCCCTAGAGGTCATTGACGTTATCGCACGTTCCAGAACCAGAAATAGAGACAAAATAGGTATATTCTAGAGTTAGCGACACCAGGGTTGTCCAGTGTATTGAGTGATCGTTTGCCATCCCTTTAGCTTTATCAGTGATTGTCAGTCTTATTCGACTTAACAGTTACCATGTAGGATGCCCAGTAAGCCAGCCAGTCGTCCGAGTCAGATAAACCCGTGGGTATCCCAAAGAGGGGTCCACATCGGTAGTCAGTGATGGGCCAGCTCCCTAGCCGGTTCTTGTAAGGTATTCAGGTACAGAGTGCCAGGAGAGAGCCAGTCTCTATAGAATTGCCTATAAGACTGAGAATTGCCCAGAACAGTAATATAAATCCGAGTGGATTCAGGCAAGGCCTAAGGGGTTAGTAGTACTCTGCTAGTACAGTGTTTACCACGAGTTAAGGAGATCGGTAAGCTCCCTATGGAGGACCAGGGATCGATCGCGTAGAAGCAAGTTCGACCAAGCCTAGCCCTATAGTTGTTTAATTAAAAGAGCAAAGTAGTTAGCTATCCGCAACCCCACAGTTATTCATGAGTTATAGAGGTTTGAGTGGGATATTCAGAGTGTTGTTAGGACACTTCAGACCTCGCTTTATTCATTCCAGACTATTAGAGATCATGATCACTATCAGGATCCTCTGATCAAGTACGGGAACATGGCGTGCCTGCGGATAGCCATACAGATTATCCCAGAAGCGAGTAGCATTAGTATGAGGCCCAGAAGGCCAGATACGCTCTCTTTATACAGATAGATTGATGTGTCGGTATAGCACCTAGGTTGGGCTTGCCCTCAGTTAGAAGCCTTCCATGACCGCCCTAGGGTTAATAGCTGTATCGCTCGCCCGCCAGGGGCGAGGATACGTTGCTCTACGGAGCGGCATGCCGTCCGCAAGGGACGAAGATAGGGATCCAGATCCTCATATTGCCGTGGTTGCCCTTATACACACCCCCGCCGAGCATTTACGCCCGGGGTGTAGAGATCAGGAGTCCTCCGAACTCAAACACAACAACAGTTCAGGGGCCAAATGGGCCCAGTTGTAGACCCAGGGGACCGGTAGGTTGGCTACAGTACCAGTAGAGTTGTAGACACCTGAGTAGGGGTATATAGATTGAGATGTGCTCGCCAGGACTTATGGGGGCCTGAACGAGTTATTTTGTGCTGATTGTACCTCTCGGCTTATGGGGGCCAAGTGGGGTTCTTGTATGAATTCTTGTCTGCTAGCTGTAGTGTATAAATGTGTAAGTATGCAGTCTTAGCTTATGTACATGTAGTGTCAGTTAGCTGCAGATTCTAAATCAGCAGGCGTACAGGTTAATCTTTCGGCTCTTCTTTTTATTTACTTCTAGTCCTATTCAGCTTATCTATTGCCTTACATATTCGGTACATATTGTACTGACGCCCTTCCAGAGGAGCTGCATTACTTGCCTGCAGGTATAGATAGACGAGGAGCAGGTCCCTCGTAGTTTTAGTTAGCCGCACAGAACCGTCAGCTCCCTTCTTCCGGGGCTTGTATGATAGAGGTTTATTCATTCTGTTTGTACATATGGGTAGGTCGGGGCCCTGTCCCGACCATCTTATTACTCCTAAAGGCTTGCAGATTGTGTTACTTCCCTGTGGTTAGATGATATCGGCCATGAGGGGCCCATATGTATTTTAGACTATGTGTGTTAGCCGTGTGGGGTCCTGTTTAGCTATTAATCGGCGGCCTTGTCGGCCCGCATAGAACTCGCTATGATTGTTTGTCTCTAGTTAGCTGTTTACTTTCACAGGTGGCTATAGGCCTTGCCGGCGCAGGATTGTATTTACAGTCGCTATATAGCCCGTTGTTTTCTTGATTCTAGAGATAGAGTCAGCCCTGCATCAGAGGTGCTTAGGCTCAGCCAACTCAGCAGTTCAGATCCTAGTAGGGCACCAGGTGTCGGTCATGCCTCCCAAGGTGGGGCGTGACAAATTTGGTATCAGAGCAGTTCGTGTCCTAAGGAGTCTGCAAGCCGTGTCTAGTAGAGTCTGATTGATAAATGTGTTGTGCACCACATTCTATAAGAAGGAGTCTATGAGGCATGATAGTATGGTTACCCCTCCTTCTTCTCAGATCGTGCTATAGGGCAAAGTCGTATAGGGTTAAGTACCAAAATTTTCCTTGTTATGTCTGTCTAGTGTAATTTTTAATATAAGACAGACGCCAGCCAATTGCAAGCTAACTACAGCGGCAGGAGGAGGTATCATTAAGATGCCACAGTTGCGAGATAGTCAGCCTAAGGACGGGAGTGGACGTTTTTGATCTCCCCAATACTCTCCCGAGGTACCAGAAACCTCACACTATGATACATCTACCAGCACCGTCTCCAGTTCATTTTTATAACCTCAGAGTAGGAAGTCAGGAGTATAGTGTATATACGATTCGACTTATCTGTTAGATATACAAGATCTGGTCAAGACGACAGTTATGCCTCCCAAGATGGGGCGTGACAGAAATAGTAGTTAGAACATGTGTATTTATTTTTTCACTATCTAGGGTATGAATTCCAAGTGTTTTAGTCCTAAAAAATTATGTTGTATATGAATTGATTTGGAATATTTCTTGGAATGATATACGTATTAAATGACATATTGAGCTCATCATGTTCTTTTGTTTTCTCATTTCATTAATGACAATACTTAGAGAACAAATTTATATATATCAATTGGGAAATTTTTCACGGACAATAATCAGTTCACAAACTAACTTATATATGTACAATTATAGTGAAAAAGATTACCTGATGGGAATTGACCATTTGTTATATCACACAAAGTAAAATTATTTTTTTCTCGTTTGATTCCGCTTTCTCTGCCATTATTGGGATCAACATTCTCTATAGAAGAAATGGTGTTGTTTTGAAAATAAGTTACAGAAAGAAACAATACAAAAAGCAAAATAGTAAATACTCTACAAAAAGTCTAGCAAAAATAATGACTCCAGCATATAATCTTCACTCTATATGATGATGTACTAGCAATATTGCTGATTGGGAAATTATTATGCTTAATTTTTTTTGGAAAAAAATTACAACATAGTCATGATTTATAACTTGTGCTAATATTAAAAATACAACAATGATATGAAGCCGCAAGGAGAAAAAAAAATTAATCAGCCAGAACTCAATCAAATTATCACTTTTCTCACCCAAATAATAATAACTTAATCAATTAGCTATTGCAATAAATCAATATAAACTGGATGAAATACTATCTTACTAAACATGCATGCATGTCTATAATTTATTTTTTATCTTAGCAGCCTGGACAGAAAATTAATATATAAAAATAAACTTCTCGTGATTATAAGTACCGATCACGCGTAATGGGACCCAAAATATAATTTTCAGTGGAATTACAATCTCAAGACAGTGTATTAAAGTATTATTAATAACTTTATATTGTCTCCAAAATAGAATTATATCATAAGTTTCTTACTACACAACTCCCAGTGAAATTTGAATTCCGCAAAATAAAATATTATCTCATGTGTAATTCATCAAGTTGAATCAGCATATTTCATCAAATTCGTGGGCTGAATATAGATAAAGTTTAATATGGTGATTGAAGTTTCATACCATTGCAATTTGAGTAGTATTTAGCATGTTTCTGATTTCGCAAGCATATTTTGTTTATTCTCGCAAGTTTCTTCCCGTGATTTTTTTATTTCTATGCTTCTTGAAGCTGGATTTCATATGAGGAGTTGATAAAATCTGTAGGGTTGTGGAGAGAGAGAGAGAGAGAGAGAGAGAGAGAGAGAGAGAGAGAGAGAGAGAGAAAGCATGCACAATCTGCTCTAATTAGCATTTTATTTAAAAAAAAAGTAGTTTTTTCCCCTATATCATGAGTATTATGAATCATTCGTATTATGTTGAACAAAACCTCCTAAATATATAGAATATGTCATGGGAATATTTCATATTAGAATAATTATAATTATAGCATAATTATTTTTTCATATTTATCATGTATTTCATATATAATATTAATAATATATTATTTTTTTCCATATCATGATGATTTTGAATTAGAATATTAATAATAAATTATTTTATCCATATCATACTGATTATGATCTATCATTCACATATATAGTAGTATATTCCATCGTTTTTAGTTATTTTATATTATTATCTATATATCAAATATAATATATTAATAATTTTTTTTTATTATTGTCACGCCCCACCTTGGGAGGCATGACTGGCACCTAGTGCCACACTGAAACCTGACTGATCTGGCTGGCTTCTTCGCATCTGGTGCATGCCTGCAACTCAATTCAAGAAAACAACGAGCTATATTTTGGCTGTAAACACAGCCTCCGACCGACAAAGTCGTATAGCCACCTGTAAATAAAAAAAGCTAACCAACAACAGGCAACAAAAGGGATCCTATGTGGGCAGACAAAACCACTATGTTGTCTAATTATAACAGAAATGAGAACAAACTACTGTATTAGGCCCCACACAGCCCCACACGAAACATAGCTAATCTAGGCCTCACACAGCCAATAACAATCAACTAACTGAAGACTATAGTATGCAAGCCTCTAGAATACAAATAGTAGTCAGGACAGGGCCCCGACCTACCCAAATGCTATACAAATGAAAGACTGTAAACTCTACAACCTAGCAACTCCGAATGAAAGGAGCTGACCAACTGCTGATTCTAGACCGCTACTAATGGAGGTTCTGAACTCTGTTTGTCTAAATCTGTAGCACCCAAGGATGGGCGTCAGTACAATATGTACCGTATATGTAAGGCAGTAAATAAGCTGTTAAAGACTGAAAGTAAGTAGAAAGGAGGGGCAGAAAGATTAACCTATGAGCTGGCTCATTTGTAATCTGCATCTAGCTAAACACTACACGTACATGAGCTAAGACTTAATAATTACACATCCATAAGCTATAACTAGTAGGAAAAAATACAAACAAGAACCTAACCTGGCCCTCATAATCCCGGAAGGTACAAGCAAAACAGAAGTAACCTACCGGGACCCCCAAAAGCCCTGGAAAGTACACTTCAATCTATATACCCATATACATGTTTCTATAACTCTACAGGTGCTATAGCCAATCTACCTTTCCCCTGGGTCTGTAACTGAACCTGCTTGGCTCCTAATCTGTAGTTGTGTCTGAGTCCGATGGACTCCTGATCTATAGTTGTGTCTGAGTTCGAGGGACTCCTGATAACTGCACAC
Source organism: Datura wrightii (assembly GCA_035772735.1). NCBI lineage: Eukaryota > Viridiplantae > Streptophyta > Magnoliopsida > Solanales > Solanaceae > Datura > Datura wrightii. The sequence goes on along the minus strand of JASDFA010000027.1, from coordinate 164,257,526 downwards.
TGGGCACTAGGCTCGACGAGGTTGTGATGCCGATACGGTATAAACATAGTAGTCTAGCCATGGAATAGACTGTAATATGGCCCTTGGGCCTCTGCATCGTCCCTTGGGACAGCATATTACTCCTTGGAGCAACGTCATATAGCCCCGTAGGCAACATCATATAGCCCGTAGGCAGCGACACAACTAGTAACCCTGGGGTGGTCACAGAAGGCTCCTAGGTGAGGACAATCCCACCCGATGTGCTATACTGACGTCTCGATCTAGCCAGACGAAAGGCGTATCTAGCCTTTTGGGCCTAACACCACCGCTGCTCGCCCCTAGAATAATCTGTACAATTGCTAGTAGGCACACCCTGTGCACCTGTATCTGATCAGAGGATTCTGGTAGTGATCATGATCTCTAATAGTCTAGACTGAATAGGGCGAGATCTGGAGTTGCCTAGCAAAACTCTGAATATCCTGTTCGGTCAACTATAACTCATTAGCAGCTACAGGGTCACATACGACCAATTACTTAGTCCCTTTACTTAGAATGGTTGTAGGACTGCTACTGACCGTACATGCTTTTGAGGGGTTGGTCTCTAATCCCCAGTAGGTAGCCTACTGAATTTCTTAGCCTGAGGGTAATACTGTACTAACATGGTTCTAGTCCTTCAGACCTTAACTTGGCCTGTTTGGACCTCACATGACTCTTCTGGACGATTCCTAACCTTGAAGTTAAGTTTACATGGACTTAGCCACTCACAACAACCTGTACCTGAGTATCTCATAGGGGCAGGCTAGGGTGTTGGTCCTGCCTCTAACTACTAATAAGGTCCCTCTCCTTAGGGTACCCGTGGGTCTATTGACCTAAACGACTGGGCTGGCTTCCTGGACGACCTGTATGATGAATACTAAGTCAACTGAATTTGACAATCATTGGTAGTAGCTAACTAGATGGTAGGCTGTCACTCAGTTCATTAGAAAACTCTAGTGTCGCTAACTCTAAAATATGGTCATCCTATCTAAATTTCTGGCCCTGAGGCGTGAGGGTACGTCAATGGCCTCTGGGCGTGGTTCACTAACAATACAGGCGCCAAATTGGTGGCTATGTCGCCGAGCTGCGCCTATGCTGTTCAACTTACTAACTCAGGCCTAATAACTATCCACTGTCTTCTAAGGTCTAGGCTTGACAATAAAACATCCGATTCTACCAACACAATAAACCGGAGAACAGAGGAGTTTCTATGAAGCTTCTAGCGTGTTCCACACTTAACATGTTCTTTCCCGGCAAGGGATGCTGCAAAAATAATCTTTATACGTTTTCTAGTAGCTAACCACAACATATGTGACCGTAATCTACTCATAGCAGCTAATTGCAGCATATATGATCTTTATATACTAGTAATAGCTAATTACAACATATAGGATCGTTATCTATGTTTAAAACATGGGTCATATCTCTATACGACGAGAATAACATGCCGAAGGAATAAGCCTTACATACCTCGATTGTCGTTTCTCGAATATTCGACGAGTTTCAACTTGTATTTGTTAGCTCTTTCCAACTGTAACTTTAATACTGAAAGAATGGGTCTAATTTCAATACTAAATTCTGCAAAAACGGTAACTTTCGATACTAATAGCAACTATAATTCAACTTCATAATATACGGTCGAAAATCCATAATTTTTCGAGAATTCAGAAGGGAAAAGTGATTACCTAATGACTCTGGCCGAGTAGGAATCAATTTGAAGCAATTCTGACAACTTCTACTCGGTGGAGTTCCGATCTGCCGAGCGTATTTTGAGAAAATAACTTTGTAGTAATGCTCCCCGTAAGCCTAGAACTTGTTACCCGAAGTTAATTTAATATTGGACGGCATTTGGTAGCGTAAAAAAACTATCGAATCCCTTGTGTTTCTCTTGACTTGGCCGAATATGTTCTTTGGAAAATGACTTGATGAAGTGAAAGAGGCCTATTTATACATGTGAGGTCGGTGGCAGGGGGCGCCCTTCGCCGGCCATAGCGCCAGTAGGCCCCTGCGCTGTCGCTTCACGGCTTGGCCTCGTTCGATCCTGCTTCCGAGACCTTTTCCAATACGCGTCAAGCTCTTCTTACTCGTCACAAGTCCACGCATACGCTTACTAATTGTTAACATTTACGGGGCATAACATCTATAATATTTTAAAATAATCTAATTATGACATGATGTACTTCATATATACCATATTAATATTCAATCAAATATATTTTTCATATATATATCCAATATAATATATTAATAGTATTTTTTAAAATATTATAATATTTTGAAATAATTCAGTTATGACATGATATATTTTATATATATCATATTAATATTCAATCAAATATATTTATTCATATATATATCAAATATAATGTATTAATAATATTTATTTTTTCCATATTATAATATTTTGAAATAATCCAATTATGATATGATGTACCAATCAAATATTATTTTTTCATGAGTAATTTTTTGATTAATTATTTAAATTATATTGTGAAATATAAATAATAATATTATAATTTTAAATTAATTAATTTTTAAAATTTTATCTCAAATCAAACATAAAATAAATTTATTTTAAAATATATTTTAAAACTAATTATTCTTTTTTTATTGTGCCAAACGCATCATATACGAGTGAATATAATATTAAGCAGTACGTTAATAAACAAAGTGACTCTAATATATATGAAAAATTTACAATTTGCCTTTTTAACAAATAAATATATCATATTAATAATTATGAAATGATAAACTTAAGCACCACTTTTATCAATAATTATGATATATATTTTTTCATATATATTATATTAATACCATAATTATATAATTTAAATAATAAATATATAAAATATAAAATAACTCTAATCATGGCGTGATTTTTTTATTATATCTATATAATTTATATAATAAACATAATAATAATATATTTTTTTCATATTAGAATAAGATGAAATAATTAAAATATGACATGACGTATTATATATATATCATGTTACTGCCAATCAGATATATGTTTCCATATATATCAAATTTAAAAATATAAAATATTATATTTTCTACATTATCAAATATATAAAAATATAAAATATTATATTTTTTTATATATCAAATATAAAAATATTTTATATTTAATATTATATTTTTTCATATATATCAAATATAATATATTAATAATATTATATTACTGTCAATCAAATATATTTTTTCATATATATCAAATAAAATATATTTTAATGTTATGACCGTTATTAGAATATTATTAATTAGTAAATAACTATGCATAATCTTAGGGCTCGAATTAATAATCTTAGGATACTGAACTAATTAAAAAATAAATTTTTTCGTAGGATTTCTGTAAGTTTAGAATAACTCTTAATGTAATTTTTTTTTTGGATATTGAACCATTTGCTTGGTAATAATATTCTTGTAATTATACTTAAAATTAGTTAAATGCAACTATTTACAATATAACAAAAATAATTAAGCTAAATTAGTTAAATTCAAGTTAATTGATTAGTCTAGATCTCTTAGATTTTATAATCTTACAAATTCTAACAACCAAGAAGTACAGTTCAGCGTATTAGTCTGCAAAAAAGTATTTTTTATGTGTAAAATCTCTAAAGCTTGTTCATAAAAGATAATAATAATAGTGTGTAATCCATAATAATCCAGCAAAATAATCAAATAACTTGTCTCATTTAAAACATCATATTCATAACAAAATTTACCGAAATAAAACATAACAACTAATTCATAATAATTAAGTCTTGGAATCAAAGAAGCATGTGTCTCAATGGAAAACATCTTATTCAAAACAAAACTAAAAATTGTCATTTGTCAAATTATCATCTTCAAGCATCTTTTGTTGCAACAACTCAGGAAAGTTTCTCCTTTTTAACCACTTTGTTAAACTTATTGCCCGAGAGTTGTGCACCGGAATCATTCTATGACGCACGATTTAATCTCCAATATACTTCTCTTGGCAGGGGTATCCATATCATTATCAGGATTGGAATCTACAAAATGAAAGAAGATATTTTTTTGAGTTGTTTGCAAAAGGCAACTATATAAAAATTGTACACATTAAGTTATATAGATTATAAAAGGTAACAATGAAATCACCATGATCTCCTTATATTCATTTGCAACTTGTTCACATTGATATCCGGATCCTATGAAATTATAATATATAGATAATTAAAAATTATACCCAATAATCTATAATTTAATACCGAATAATAAAAATAATGTGTTATGAAATATATATACAAACATAACATACTCTGAATGTATCTTTATGGGGAGAATGACGAAACTGTTTGATAAGATCTTCATCATCACTGATCTTAATAACAATATAAATTTCATTGGGCACCTCAACATTGCTTCTCTTAACAACCACTTTAAACAGGGGCATTTTATCAAGAATAGTATCGAGCTTCAATGGATAAGTACCACCATCATCGGTATCAGAAGTCTAAAAAAATCGCAGTAATATTAAATTGAGAAGCAGACTTTCCTATGAGCTTTGTTATTATTGAGAAAAATAACAATCACACAACAATAACATACCTTTTCTAATGGTCCATTTAATTGAGAAGCAGACATCCCTATGAGCTTTGTTGCTTCGCGATCCCAAAGTAATAAAGAAATAAAGCCAATACCATCCATTACTCGTACTTGAAATTTGTACCTGAAACGTAAAAATATTTTATAAATTTGAAGTTACATTTTAAATAGTCATTTAGAATATTACGTTTATGGACAAACCTATGAACATCAGAATGATCGACGCGATCACATTTCTTGCAATGAAACTTATTTTCGATTTTATCAACCTTTTTAGTGCACCTTTTGCAACCTATATATGACCACTGACGCTGAACTTCTATATGAACGATGGTCGCAACAATCCAAAAGTTTCCTTCCAACATTCAATAGAAAAGACATCACAATAATTTTAGACAGCGTGTGCTTATTTTTTAATTTAAATAAAAAATTCTATTCACATGAAGACACTCAACCAATTTATGAACAGTCGTAACTTCCACATCGCCAGAAGTTAACTCATCCGATACAGAATAAGTACGCTGAGTTGAAATTTGGCTAATCCTCTCAGAGTTATCTCCACATACGCAAAGCAATCTGCATTTATTAGTTTGTAGTAGCTTTAAATATAAAAAAATTAATAATTGTTTGTTTTAAAAATATAAACTTATTATATTTAGGAAACCTGGACTTAAAATCATTAACTTGAGGAAGATCAGGATTGATTCATAGTTTCAAAGCATGCCAAGTATTACGCACATAATATTTGCCTACACGCACAAAAAACAATATTAATCATAGTCTTTTAGAAATATAATACATGCACAAATATAAATATCTTGAAATTTATGGGGACGTATGAGCTGCATAACTACTACGACAGGGCTATGGCTAGGTCCTTTTAAGTATGACATAATTTGTTCTACAAATTCACCCCAAAAGGTAGCGGGAATATTCTTCATCCTAATTGAGAAAACACAACTTCATATGAGAAAAAACTAGACATTGAAATTTATATGTTAATTTTAACAAAGATGCAAGCTTACTCGTGATCTTGTAGCTCCATATTCATAAAAATACTTGTGTTGCCGCCTTGCTTGTGTGATTGCACTTCTCCGTGACTAACGATCTCTCCTATTATATCTATTTCATTTAAAGAAATATTTATTAGTTGGCTAAAACAGATCAATGTAAATAAATCATAAATTTGATAATAACCAAATAGGTCATTCTCGTCAACATCAAGTTGGTCAATCAACTTTATATAAGGTCGTAGATTGAAGATATCCATACTAAATCATGGAGCAGTTACTTTATTAACAACTATTTATTAGTAAACGCCAGCCTCAACTTGTGCTTATTGGTCTTATATTTCGTGTTATTTTGACCTACAACAAAATTTTTCATTGTATACAATCCCAACTCTTTTATTTTTCCTTTGAACATGCGGATAACATATCTACCCACAATTGCGAGGATACAGTCTCCCTAAAGAAATTCAATACTCTATCCATAAGAGGGTAGTCAACATTTGCATTTATAACCATAATCAATCCTAGAAATACCTTTTTGAAATTGGATTATCTGTCTTTTCATGATCTGGAACCATCAATAATCGCAAGACATGAACTTTCAAACACCATTGCATCTTTGTTCCGGATATCTCACCGATCATGTCAATTTTAGTAGACATTTCTTTTGAAGAAAGTAATGCGAAAAATATTATTTTTTTCTATATCGCGGATACTTTGAACTGTTCGTATTATGTTGAACGAAATCTCCTAAATATATAAAATATATAGCCATAATCTTTTCTTATAGAATGACTATAATTATGACGTAATTATTTTTCATATTTATCATGTATTCCATATAAAATATATTAATAATATCATGATGATTTTGAATTAGAATTATTAATAATAAATTATTTTGTCCATATGATGCTAATTATGAACTGTCATTCACATATCATCTAGTATATTCCATCATTTTTAGTAGTCCAATATTATTATCTCTATATCAAATCTAGTATATTAAATATATTTATATTTGATATATTATAATATTTTAAAATAATTCAATTATGACATGATTATTTCATATATATATATATATATATATATATATATATATATATATATATATATCATATTTCTGTCAATTATATATATTTTTTCATATATATATATATATATATAATATTATTTTTCCCATATCATGATGATTTTAAATTAAAATATTAATAATAAATTATTTTTATCTTATCAATTTGATTATGATCTATCATTCACATAGTAGTATATTATATATATATATATATATATATATATATATAATATATTATATTTCCCATATCATGATGATTTTAAATTAGAATATTAATAATAAATTATTTTTATCTTATCAATTTGATTATGATCTATCATTCACATAGTAGTATATTTATCGTTTTTAGTATAGCTTATATTTATAAATCTAATAAATATATTGTTATTCACATAGTAGTATATTCCATCTTTTTTTGTATTTTTTATATTATTATCTGCATATATATGATATAATATATTAATAATATTTATTTTTTTATATAAATAATATTTTTAAATAATCCGATTAAGACATGATGTATTCTATATATATCATATTACTGCGAATCAAATATATTTTTTAATATATATCAAATATAATATATTTTATATTATTTATTAGAATATTTATTAGATTTATAGGTAATATTTAACTTTTTCATATTATAATATTTTGAAATAATTTAATTATGACATGATATATATATATAATATGCTAATCAAATATATTTTTCCACATATATCAAATAAAATATATTTTAATATTATGACAGTTATTGGAATATTATTTATTGGTAAATAATTATGCGTAATTTTGGAGTTCGAATTAATAATCTTAGGATACCGAACTAAATAAAAAATAAAATTTGTGTAGGATTTTTTTAATTTTAGAATGACTCTTAAGGTTATTCTTTTTGGACATTGAACCATTTGTTTGATAATAATATTCTTGTACTTATACTTAAAATTACTTAAACGCAACTATTTGCAATATAACCAAAATAATTAGCATAATTAGAATTATTTTATATTTTATATATTTATTATTTAAATTATATAATTATGACGTTAATATAGTATATATGACAAAATATATATCATAATTATTGCTAAAAGTAGTGCTTAAGTTTATTATATCATAATTATTAACGTACTACTTGATATTATATTCACTCATATAGGATGCATTTGGCACAATAAAAAAAATAATTAATTTTAAAATATATTTAAAATAAATTTGTTTTATGTTTGATTTGGAGATAGTATTTTAAAATTAATTGTCTTAAAATTATAATATTATTATTTATATTTCACGATATCAAATATTAAATATAAAATATTTATATTATTTATTAGATTTATAGATAATATTTATTTTTTTATATTATAATATTCTGAAATAATCCAATTATGACATGATAGATTTTATATATATATATATATATATATATATATATATATATATATATAAAATATGCCAATCAAATAATTTTTTCATATATATATCAAATATAATATATTTAATATTATTTATTAGAATATTTATTAGATTTATATTTATTTCATATTATAAAATAAGATGAAATAATTTTTTGTTGTAAAAGTGTCAAGTGGCTAGTTCTTAATATGCCACTTGGCTTATTATAAAGCTAGGCTACCCTCCTTTTAATGATATATAGATTTGTGTATTATAAGTCTTAAGACATAACATTCTAAAACTAAACTTATGTCTTATAAGGCATAACTTGCCTTGTGGCAGAATTTCTTTTGCCTTATGGAATTTTTTTTTTATTCTTTTTTCTTCATGGATTCCGTTCAGACTTATTGGCTCTTCCACCTACATTTGGAGTTCACGTTATAATTGTTTGCCAAAAAAGAAATCATGAAGTTCATGTTATAATTGTCTGCCATAATATATATACATACGTATATATAGTGTTTGTACAATTTAGTAATAGTACTCATTTTTATTTATTACTCGTTTTATTTTTTACTAGAAAGCATGTATCATTTAGTGGACATAAGTAGCGATTTTTTCTATTGTTAGGGGTATTTTTGATCATTTTTTATTACTTAAAGTGTTGAAGGGAAAAAATTAAAGACTACTAATTTAAGAGGATAAAATTAAAGACCACCCCAAATTAAGGGTATAGGTCATACCTCAACCTTTTCAACTCTTACCAAATTTTAATTAATTAATTTTATTTTCTTATAATTTCTTTAATTACCTAATATTTCACCTCTCTTATTATGAGTTTATTTACATGCCCAATATAAAAAAAAAATCTTTTTAAAATTATTTTGATAAAATTACTCATAAATTAATTTAAACTACATATCAGCCCTAACTTTTAGGGAGGGTTATCAACCCATTCAAACTTGGGCGAGTCACATTTTTGTTCGCTAATTTTGCCACTCTTAAAATAAATAATAGACAATGCCATATGATTAAATGATCTAACCCTAAAGGCAAGAATGATAAAACATGATTTCCTTATTCCGCCCGAGTTTGATAAAAAATACTTTTTATTACATTTTTTATTCCTTTCACTACGAATTCAAAGTTGGGCAAAACCATGTTTCAGAAAAAGTGAACACAAAAATCCTCCTTTCGGAATTTATTTGTGCATGACCAACATACATGTTGTTTTTATCAAACTACATGCCACAATGGGCTTTGAGGAACAAAAACTTCTCCTTTCCTAAATGCATTAGAAATTGTACAAAATGAGAGCTATCTTTCAAGGAATGGGATGAATGACAACTTTTCCAGTGGCTCTTCCAGTTTCAAGATAAGAGAAAGCTTCCACAACCTTATCAAATGGGAATGGTCCCTTTGGATCTATCACTGGTTTCACCTTCCCACTCTCCAAGTATGGGTTCAGTTTCTTCAGCATCTCCCCATTTGATGTCACTACAAATCTAAAACCTGGTGGTGTTACTGCCCCTGTTAGCACTACCACACTCCCACCTTCCTTCACTGCCTTCACCGCCTTTTCGCCCTGACCTGTAGTCAGTACCAAGTGAAAAGATGGTTGTTAGAGAGTGGATTCATAATTTAAATTTGATGGATTCAATCCTTAAGATTCTTAGCACAAACATTGTACTTTTTGAAGTGATTAGTTAAGAATTTAACATACAAAGTTGATTTTCTGTTGTGATATCTGGTTAAGCACATCTGAACTTTAATTAATTCAAAATATGCAGTTTTGATCTTTATTCTTGTGAATCTTCACAAATTTTATGAATTATTAACGGTTAAACCATTTAGTTACCCATGTGTTATGTTAAACTTGTCCGTGCATTTTGTCCCTGCCAATGTGGATACTAGAACTATAAGTTGAAACAAAGTTCTTACCAACTGAATCATAAACAACATCAAACTTGTCAGGAAGATCTTCAAAATTCTCCTTGGTGTAGTCAATAGCTAAATCAGCTCCTAAGCTTTTTAGGAGTTCCAACTTCCCTGTGCTGGAGGTAGCTGCTACTTTTGAAGCACCAAATACATGTTTAGCAAGCTGCATAAAAGAAAAATGTGACACTTCAGCTTCATTTTTAGCAGCAGAGGCACATGAAAATAAAAAAGGATTTAACATGGATCGACAAGAAATCCCATTCTGGCACAATATGAGTCAGGGTGAACATCCGATAAGCAGGTATAAGATTGTCGTGATGCCAATAAACATTAGGAGCATTAAACATCAAAATAGAGGGAAGACAGCAAAAGCTACCCAACCTACTAAATCCTTTACACAAAAACAAGGGTAAGAAGCTATTTTATTCATTTCTGAAACGCCCAATGGATTATTGAATTCATGTGAGGTAATGTAGCCAGATGAAGAAGATGGACAACTGCTAAAATTAAGGGGAGTAAGTGATGAAGTCTGAAAAAATGATTTAATGTGGCATTGTCCATGAAGAATCCTCCCGAAAGCCAAATCACTGTGCTATCTTCATAGACGCTAGCATCAGTATATTTTAACCTATTGTAGTGGATAACCTGTCTTATTTAAGTTACTAATCTCACTCTTTATGGATGGTTACTTATAGTTATCATTAGGTGACTTGAATACTTCTCTAGAAATTATGCTTTCATAAAGCTGAAGTAATACATTCAAATGAGACTTACTGAAATGTCCATACCTGGATTACAAGGGATCCAACACCACCAGCACCTCCCAAAACAAGAATGGATTTGCCAGCAGAAAATCCAGCTTTCTCCAGACCTTCATAAGCAGTCTCAATAGCTAGAGGAAGAGCAGCAGCCTCTGCAAAACTCAGATTCTTGGGTTTCAAAGCAACTAGCTTCTCTTCAACAGCAGTGTACTCAGCTAAAGATCCAGATTGCTTTGGTCCATCTAATGCTTTCTCATGTATATCTCCATACACTTCATCCCCTTCTTTTAACCCCTTTACTTGACTACCAACTTTCACTACCACACCAGCAACATCATAACCTGGCACAGTCTACACAAAAAGAAAACATACGTTTTAAAACACTTTAAATCACAAATTCCACAACAGGAAAATTTTTGTGATTTTGTCCTAGGTTACTGTTCAATTGTGTGATCATCTCTTTTAAAATCTTTAACTGTTACAGATGGCAAACTTTTATAAACTACTAGTGAACACTATAGTCATAAAGTGAAATAAACAGGAAAAATAGCAGAACATTTTCTGTGCTGAAATCTAAGGAGAAAAATTGCTTTAACACTAAAAAACCAAATTCAAGATAACAAGAAAAGGGTGTTTGAACTTACAGGAAGTGGAGAATCAGTGGCCTTGAATTTTCCGAGCCGGCGTTTAAAATCAACAGGGTTAAGAGCAGCAGCCACAACCTTAATCAAGACTTGATCTTCCTTAATGTCAGGGACTGAAACATTGGACTCAAACTTCAAAACATCAACACTTCCATAATCAGTATAACTCCAAGCTTTCATTTCAGAAGGAATAGAAGTGCTTGTGGATGTTTCAGCAGGTGCAGCTTGAGAACTAGCAGAGACTCTAAGTGGCAAAACAGTGGAAAATTGGCCTCTTTGAATACAATTTTCAGCTTTTCTGCTACCCTTTACTCTAAGAACAGAAGTTGAAGAAAATGGAGAGTGAAGAGAAGAGAAAGAAGAGGGTGGATGAAGGGGTTTGAGCTGGAGAGTAGTGGAAGATAACAGAGCTTCCATTGTTCTTCTTTCCAACTCTTTTTACTTGACTTTGTATTTTCCTCAAACACTTTATCTGCGTGATAGAGAAGATGAAATGCTTGCTGTGGGCTTCTTTCTTTTTTTTGGGTAGAAATCATTTTAAGCCATCCATTTGTTAGTAACTTAGTGGCTTGAAATATCCTGTCCTCAATTTTTTCCCTGTGTTTTGATGAGGCCGTAAGGAAGTTGATACTCCTTCCATTTCAATTTATTTATCTGGTTTTGTGTCGACACAAAATTTAAGAAAACAAGGAAGACATTTTGAATCTTATAGTATTAAGTAGAATGTATCAAAATATCTTTTAATCTTATGATTTTAAGCATATCACATATAAAGTTGAAACTAAAGTTACTAAAAAAGGAATAGACATTCTTTTTGAAATCAAATTAAAAAGAAAGTAAGGCAAACAAATTGAAATGGAGAGAGTAGCTACAAGCTACCAAGAGCATTGAAGACACTGTGTCTTCTTATGGCAACTTTTATTTTTTTTTTCCAATTTTATTTGTGAAGTTCCAATGTGTTAGAGATTAATGACTATGGGTAGACAGGATTTCAAATAAAGGTTTTGCAAATTTTTAGCGCCTTTTGTTTGTTATATTTGCTCCATGGCGCTATCTACTGAAACAGTACATCATACAGTTTAAAGTATTCAGGAACTTCACTTAGGTTAGTGATTAAGCCAGGCATGAGATGAAGCAGTAGATGGTCAATTAAAGAACCAAAACTTAAAAGCTAATCGCAATTCAAGCTTCATACAGGCGAGTTGCTGCCTGAAATCCAAATCGTGAACGTGTTATACATAGGGCTTATCTGGTTTAATTTTAGTCCATCTAGCACCTTCCAATCATCTCATGGAGGAAAGAAAACAAAATGTAGTTGTGGTATTTGCTGCCATCACGAATTCCCTTCTATCGTTTTTCTACTACTTGGCGTTAAGAGAAGTTTGGTAGCTTCGTAACCTGTCGAGGAGGGTGGTTTTGCCTTATCTATAAGGACAGTTGAATTGACAATCAATTTGCTCTCTATGTTCTCACTGTGAGATGGAAACAAGAGAGGTCAACCGGAGTGGAAACCAAAGGCAGGACCAAGAATTTGTGGATCGACCCGAAGAACCACTCCCACCATACATATATAGTTGCATAATTAACAGGAACTAACAACTACTTACTAGAAGCTCAGACATAAAAATGATACAAATTACACAAACTGTTTTGAATATGAACCAGATGTTTAATCACAAAATGAACTAGAGGTCATGTATAAGGTTAAAGTGGATCGATGTTACTAAAACGATCTTGCCTTTTCATCAAACATTTGTTTTCAGTTCATCTCTTCTTGTTTTGGAGAACATTTTGGATGGAGCCCGTAATCACAACGTTTGCAGAAGAAAGCCCAACCATACCCCATCTCCTTGCACCCGCTACAAAGATACACTTGCTGATGTATCAATGCAAGTTCATGCTCATTGTGAATTTCATCTCTGCCTTTCTTGGGCCAACCTGTTGTATTATTGTCGAGGTGCTGCTGCAAATTCTTTATGTGTTCCTCTGTGAAAGGATATGCTCCTGCACCGTGTGTCTCTAACAGCTGCCTTACTTGTGTATTCACAGTGCAGCCACTAGGACCGATGGCTATGGCAACTGGAATGCCTACTATGTTGAATCTGCGCGACAGCAATGCCTTCCTGTTGTCATCGAAAGCGAGTGCTAACCAGGGCATACTTGAAAAGAAGTTATTAAAGGAAGACTCATCTTGATCGCTAGAGATGAAAATCACTTCAAATTTTTCATCTTTCTTCTTGATTTCTTGGTATGCAGTTACGAGTTTGGGTAGAAATTCTCGACTTGGGAGACTCCAACTTGCTGCAAAATACAGTACAATGTTGTTCCCCAATAATTTGCACACTGGAACCTAAACAAGTATAAAGGAAATATAACATCATTAGCAAACACTAACTTCATCTCTCCCTTTGAAATGAATTCACATTTTCATTCACTCATTTCAAGAAACTAAACTTACCTTTAAACCTCCATTTGAAATGACAAAATCTCGATCTGCAGTAACAAGAATAGACTCTAATGTTTGTGCTTCGAGTTTTTTCTTCTTTAGATTAGCCAAAGAAGCAAGATTTTCCTGTGTGAAAGGAAAGGCTTCATCACCATATTCTTCAATAATTTTAACTGCATTTTGCTGCAGAGTCTTTCCATCCGGGCTTATTACGACAAGCTGTGGTAGGAGTTTATGCTCAAAGTACCTAACAAGTCTCTCACAGTTCTTGTCTTTGAAAGGTAAAGCCAACCATGGCATTACTTCAAAGCCTTCTTTAAAATCCTCAGATTTTTCATCCAGAGAAACTAGCACAATTTCAAAGTTCTTTCCTTTAAGTTTTCCATATACCTCTGCTAGCTTCAAGGTGAAATTCTTGCACCCTCTATGAGTACTCATTGCAAAATATAGGCAAACTGTTTTCCCTTCCAGCTCAGACACAGAAATCTATAAACAAGCATGTCGAAAATAAGCAGAAAAACTAGAATGCATAGAAATGATCAACTCAAGACGTATAAAGTTTTTAATACCAAAAAAAAGCCATTACCTTGTTCTCTTCATTTGAGATCAAGAAATCACGGCATCCATAGACCAGAAGAGACCTCAAAGACTGTTTCTCCTTAGCTCTCTCTTCTTCTAGCCTCAAGTAATGAATTCTTTCAGATGTAAATGGATAGGCTTCAGAACCAAAGTGTTTGATAAATTTAACGCCCTCGTTGCTCAAAACTTTGCCTGTGCCATCAAGAATTACGAGATGTGGAATTGCCCTTACTTTGAACAACTGCTTTAAGTTCTTTCTAGCCTCAGCATCAGAAAAAGGAACAGAAAGCCATGGCATTTTCCCAAAGTATTCATTAAACGATTTGTCATCTTTATCAGATGAGATGAACACTATTTCAAAGTCACCTTTAGGATAAAGATCCTCATAAGCTTCCACCAACTTTGGCGTAAACTGGCGACATGGACCACACCACAAACCGGAGAAATACAAGCCCACATTCTTTCCTGCTATGCTGCTAAATGTAACCTACAGAAAAAGCAATAGATCAGTAATCCAGTTTGTTTCTGTTCAATCTTTCTTGTTCTTAGATAAGACTATAGAGGAAGTATATACCAAGTCAAGAATTCTACAGAAATAAACTTATACATACCTGTTCGCCGTTTCCACATATTAGAAAATCTCTCTCCTTTGAAGACAGTACAGTTGTGAGATCATGAAGAGAACTTTCTTGATCAATCGGCATAGCCATCAGTTACTGATTCCTAGATCTCGCAAAACTGTACAATATCCAACATGTTTCATTTGATATATTCTGTTTGATTCTCTATTAAAAGAAATGGATGACCTTATCAGGGACATTGAGCACTTGCCAGTCAATTTCATCTGAAGTTTCAACCAGGCCGGCCCTGTCACAAATACATATTAAATTGGCTTAAAGTCCATTATTGAATAAGTTAATCCCTTCAAATGTTTCTTAATTAGCCTTTTCTTGTGAACATGGATTAGAAGTATTAGCTGCCTAGACTAAAATTTGAAGGGCATTTTATTACAATGTGCTACAATATTATATAATCAAATAGACTATACAATAGTGACAAATGAAATGGAATATTATTATTATTAGAATGTACAATGGCATCTTGATTCCTCCACTGACCAAGATTCCTTAGATAGGCTGCTTTATCTCTACTGGGAAAAGCTATATCTTTTGCCTGCCGGCTTCTCCAAACAACCTTATTAAAAGCTAACTTTGTTACAGCTTGTACTTTCTTTAACCCCATAAGTTGAAAGATGAGAGCAATCTTTGGTCCATAACCATACCACTACTTTCTAGCTAATGTTTAGAGGTTCATTTAACCCTTCTGAAGTTGCTAATACTACTAAAATCCCAGCTTGTCATACTGATTTTTTTGCATTAATTAATCATATGATGTTATGCATGTTTAGTTATCATCTGACGGAGAAAAGTAAACTGTTAACTAATTGGTGTAGATTATTACTACAAGCTTTTCCAATACAGATAAGTGACATCATGTTCATATCAGTCATCTCATTCTACTCCCCCGTTTCAAAATAAATGGTGTTTTTAACTTAGACACACCCCTTAAGAAAACTATTATTTTTAGAAAGTAAAATATATTTTTACCCACTAACCCCTAATAAATATGTTAGAAAATGATGCAACTCTTTATTATTTTCTTGGTTATGTAAACTCTCTCCACTTAAATAAAGGTAAAATTAGAAGAACATTATTAATGTCTTCTTGATTATGTAAGACACCACTTATTTTGAAACAAAATCAAAAGGCCAAAACACCACTTATTTTGAAACAAAATCAAAAGGCCAAACCACCACTTATTTTGAAACGGAGGGAGTAACACTTTTTGTTAGATTTGGAGGGAAATTGAGAACATTTGGGCTGTCGTAAAAAAAAAAAATTGATCATTATTATACAATACAAATATATGTGCCTTGTGTTATAAACATCGTTATAAAGCAAGATTAAAACCTACAAACCCATAAATAACAAATTAACATTTGTAACAAATTTCACCATCACAAACCCATCCTCCTTTTGGTTTCTGTTCCTATCTGCCTTGCTCCTTGCGATCTTCCTTAGGATCCATGTTTTCCTTTTTCTCTTCTGGAGCACATTTTGGGTGCAGATCGAAGTTACACTCTTTGCGATTGAAATGACCATATCCGTCCTGCTCATTATATCCATCGTGATTGTAAGAGAAACGCTCAGTAAGCAAGAGTTCGTGCTCGTGAAGTTTGTGCTTCAATTTCTCCGGCAACAGCTTTGGCATTTATGCACATTCTGCTTCGATCTCCTTTATAAGTGCCTCGGTGAATGGAAAAGCACCAGAACCATAACACATGATCAAAGTTCAGGATCCAGTTGTAACAGTCATTCCTGATGGGCACTATAGCTACCAACATTGGGATGGAATTAACTTTGAAAAGGTGACTAAAGGAATTGCTTCCTTTGCCACCAAGGGGAAGAGCTAACCATGGCATTGTAGCAAAATAGTCATTGGTGGAGGCTTGATTTTCGTCGTTGGATATGAAAATTACTTCTAATTGCTCATTTTTGGCTTTAATCTTCTCGTATACACGGAATGGTGGACACTAATGTGCAAAGATGTAAAGAAGAATATTCTTCCCTACAAGATCAGACACCAGACTCTACAAAGAGAAAATTTTGGTCACTTGCTGTAGATAAGAGAGCACACTATGAATAACATGTATAGGAAGTACATATCATGCTCAAATTGACCTAACAACAGATGATTATAGGACTCAGAATCTCCAAGATCTCACCTTAGCATAACTTATGTTACATGGACTTGGCTTACGGATGTATGTATCTGATAAAGAAATGTGCATATTAGTAAGGGACTTTGAAGAATCTGAACAAAGTACCTAGACCATGTATCATAACAATAAAATACCGAGATATGATGTTTGCATCTTACCTTGTTACCATCTTTCCCAGTGACAGAAATCACTATCTCCAGTGACCAAAATTGGCTCCAGTGTTTGTGCTTCCCGCTTGTCTGCTCAAATTCAGAAAACTTCTCAGATGTATAAGAATATGCTAGAATGTCATCCTCCTCTATGGATTCAGCAATATTAGAGTGAAGAGTCTTCTCATAATCTCATCTGTTCCAATGATGACTAAGGTAGGAAGGTAGAGAGCACAAAGTAACGGGTCAGCTTGTCACAGTTCTTGTCTTTTAAGGCAAGTGAAAACCAAGGTATGCTTGCAAACCCCTTCTTGAGATGTTCATCATCAACGGGATCACCACGATCTCCCTTTGTCTTCAGCTTGTCATACATCTCAATCAGCTTCTGAGGAAACGATTCACATTCTTCAAATGAGGTCACTGAGAAATACACGCCTACAATCTTGCATTCAAGCTAAGCAACAGGTAGCCAATAGTTATCAAGACAGTGTGGAATATAAGTGAGGGCAAATATTAATTAAGAACAAGAGGAAAAATGCAGAATCTTGATAAGAAACGACATCTTGAATCAACCTTCCTCTCATCAGTTGCAATTAAATAGTTTCTTGATTGTGACTCCAAGATAGATTTCAAAGATTGTTGAAGGGGACTCAATATCAGCGCAGGTTCTGGAACAGAAAGTTATTAAAGGTTCGATGCTATTTTGCAGTCATAAAACTTCATTGCTATTAGATAAAGGTTGCAAAACAAAACATTTCCAAAGACTAATTATCAATAAAGGTGTCGTTTTTCCTGAGACGTCCACGATAAAAAAGAACTGTGAGAAAATTTCAAACACAACAACAACATCTTAGAGTGTAAAGAAAGACTTGTAGAAACCAAACATCCATAACATTTGCCATGCCATAAGGATAAAATCTACAAAATGCAAGTTCTAATGTCAATAAAAAAATTCATTTGCACTCTAGTCATCAAAATCTGATACACGGAACATCATAAAATTTGAAAATTTGAGACAATCTAACAAATCCACAGCAAATTGCAATGAATATGAGGGTGGACAGTTCCTGCATTTTCTTTAAAGATAAAACATCTCAAAACCATTGCATCATTTACCAGAAATTCTGAAATTTCGGAAAGCTTATCATAGCGAAACCAACATTCACCCTGATGGAGCAGATAATCTTAACACTCTTGAAGAGTGAGAAATGAGAAGTTTGAAATCCAATCTGAAAGTCAATATCATATCCTTTGCACAAGTAACTTGACTCATAGTGACGATTTACCTGGAGATAGACGGTATATTCTGGATCAAATACAAGTCCAAAGCTTATAGAAACTTGTGTTGCACAAAAGTGACAAAAAAATTTCAAGGTAAAAGTGTCCCAGAAAGAACGATATGATTTCAAAACCCACAAATATGCTTCTTAGCAATTATTTGATACCAAATTCCTATCTAAGAGACTCAAGGCGTAGGTAAGCCAAGCAAAGAACGAAATAGGTTCAGTTTGTCCGCCATCTTTTTTTCCTTTCAGAGCCATTTTAACGGAGATAGTAAAACGTCCTGACCAGACTGGCAAGAAACTTTATGTTGATTGAAACCAATATGGACTTAGCTTTGCCACTCAAGATTAAGTGCCATCATATTTCAATCATCTCACGTCCAAGATGTTTTTTCTGATGTCTAGAGGGACGGAGCAATCTTTATTAAATATGCCTTACAATGAAACATAGTTCTATCCAAATAAGACACCTTATACAACATCCTCATGAAATAAGATTCACACCACAAAACCATAATAACAAATTAACCTTTGAAACAAACTTCACCATCACAAATCCATCCCTCATTTGCTTTCTGTTCCTCTTTGCCTTGTACCTTTTGATCTTCCTCAGGATTCAAGTTGTCCTTTTTCTCTTCTAGAGCACATTTTGGGTGCAGATCAAAGTCACACTCTTCGCAATAGAATGACCATATCTGTCCCGCCTCACTGCATTCATCACAATTGTAAGACAAACGCTTAGAAAGAAGAAGTTCATGCTCATGAAGTTTGTGCTTAATTTTCTCAGGCCACCCCTTTGCCATTTCTGCAATTTCTGCCTCAATCTCCTTCATACGCTCCTCGGTGAATGGAAAAGCCTCAGCGCCATGACACATGATCAAATTTCTGGCTCCAGTTGTAATGGTCTTGCCTGATGGCCCTATAGCAACCAACGTTGGTATGCCACGAACTTTGAATAGGCGACTCAAAGATGCCTTCCTCTGGTCACCAAAGGGAAGAGCCAGCCATGGCATTGTAGCAAAATAGTCATCAAATGAGGCTTGATCTTGGTCACTAGATATGAAAATCACTTCCAATGGACCATTTTTGGCTTTAATCGTCTCATATGCCTCTTTAAGCTTTGGTGTAAAAGCACGGCATGGCGGACACCAATGTGCAGAGAAGTAAAGTAGAATATTCTTCCCTACGAGGTCAGACACCAGGATCTACAAAGAGAAATTTTGGTTTCTTGTCGAAGTTAGAGATAAGAGTAAAGTATCAGCAGAAATGACAGTCATGCTAATCATAGTATAGTAATCAAACCATTGTGAATCACATGTATAGAGAGTACATCTCATGCCTAAGTTGATTTAATAGTAGATGATTGTGGAACACCAAAGCTCCAACATCTCACTTAAACATGACTTATGTCACATGGACTCAGCGTACAGCTGTATCTACTGTATGCTACAGATAAGCGCAGCCCTTTGTTAAATTTATTAGAAAACTTTAAGAGTCAGAGAAAAGTACCTACACCTACGTCAGTTCAACATTGATACATTAAGGCAAATAAAGGATCCATGTTCTATGACATAACAATATACTACGATGTGATGTTTATGTCCTACCTTTTCACCATCTTTTCCAATGACGAAATCATGATCTCCAGTAACCAAAATCGACTCCAATGTTTGTGCTTCCCGCTTAGTTTTCTCTATCTGCTCAAGTTCAGCAAACTTCTCAGGGGTAAAAGGATATGCCAGGATACCGTGCTCCTCGACGGCTTCAGCAACATTAGAATGAAGAGTCTTCCCATCTGTTCCAATGATGACTAAGGTAGGAAGGGTAGAGAGCTCAAAGTACCGGGCCAGTTTCTCACAGGTCCTGTCTTTTAAGGGAAGAGAAAACCAAGGCATGCTTGCAAATCCTTTCTTAAAAGATTCATCTTCATCTTCATCGTCAAGGGGAATCATGACGATCTCAAAATTTTCCCCCAGAGCCTTCAACTTGTCATACATCTCGATCAGCTTCCTAGTAAAGGATCCACATTCTTCAAAAGAGGCCATTGAGAAATACAGACCTACAATCTTGCCTTCAAGCTCAGCAACAGGTACCTAATAATTATCAAGACATAGTGAAACTGTAATTTTAATTAATGAACAAGAGCAAAAAATGTAGGAAAAGAACAGCAACTTGAATCAACCTTCCTCCCATCAGCTGCAATTACATAGTTTCTTGATTGTGACTCCAAGATAGATTTCAAAGATTGTTCTCTTTTAGCGGTTTCTTCTTGCTCTTTAAGTTCGTTTAGCCGTTCTTGAGTGAAAGGGTAACCTTCCGCCCCATGCTCAAGGATGATTTCAACCCCACTATCTGTCACTACCTTCCCATTAGCATCAAGGATCACTAAGTGGGGTATTCCCTTAACAGCAAACAATTCATCCAGTTGTTTACGTGTTTCAGAATCAGAGAATGGGACAGCGAGCCAAGGCATTTTAGAGAAGTACTCCTTAAAAGATTCATCATCCTGATCAGCGGTAAGGAAAACAACTTCAAAGTCTCCTTTTGGTAGGAGCTCATTGTACGCCTCTACCAAATTCGGGGTGAAATGCTGGCATGGACCACACCATGATGCTGAGAAGTACAAACCAACTTTTTTCTCCTTTAAAGTATCAAGCTTAACCTGAGAATTACAAGTTTGTGAGAAACATAC
The DNA here is from genome assembly GCA_035772735.1 of Datura wrightii. NCBI lineage: Eukaryota > Viridiplantae > Streptophyta > Magnoliopsida > Solanales > Solanaceae > Datura > Datura wrightii. Next base: position 164,236,182 of record JASDFA010000027.1, on the reverse strand, counting down.
TGTAAGTTAGTTTATCTGTTAATCAAAGCTAGCTGCTAATTTCCAAAATTCACCTTCGCAGTTTCATAGCATGTCTGTCTAGTCTATACCATTAAAACTAAAAAGTCGGGCATACAAAAAAAAGATGCATAGTATATACAATTGATCTACACTAAAATGTTTAACTTCTAGAGCAACCAGAATCAGATAGTGGCTCTGAAACCTACCATAAAAGATAGTACTTTAACAGTAACATAAAATAGTCAGAGATATCACTTCTGAAAGATGACTCCTGTCACACCCCACTTTCTTATGCTTGGATACACCTTGTAAGTACAAACATATTATTATATTTTCAATGTCAGGAAAAGATATTTCTGCGAAACCAGACCACCCAGAGGCGGACCTACACTATGAGTAGGGGGTCATGTGTACCCGTTAACCTCGGGAAAACCCCTATATATATAACTGTATATACCTTGTGTAAAGAACATATTAATACCTGGGCACCCTAAACTACAAACATTGTTTGGGTACACCGGTCCAGTCGCATCTTTGTGTGCTCTGTTAACTGGGTTTGAATCCTCGCGCCTACATTGAGGCAGCTTATATTTTTACGTTTTTGAGGTTAAAAATGTTCTAAACAAACAGAAACGATTCAAAAATTGTGGAAAGCAGGATTTGAACTCAGAAACTTGTTGGGAAAAGTATAGCCCTTTGCCAGTGGCACTTAAGACACTTTTATTAATTTCAGTTGTAAATTTTATTAATAGGAATGTAATGTTAAAGGGAGTGTCCCCGGCACCTTGAAATCTTGGGTCCGCCTCTGAGACCACCTGGTCCAAACAACTTTTTACCACGGTTTCCTTGAAACAAGTAATTATTTGGTTAAAAGAACAAATTGTTTTCTCAAAAACAGAATAGAACATTCGAAAAAAAAACAACAAAACGATGTTTTTCTGTTTCGAATCAAGCCAATTCCGAACCACTTAAAAAATTAAGAAACCAAGATCAACCAAACTTACTTCCACAATATCTCGCTAAATCTCTATATTTTATATAAGTCATATTCTCTTTTAATTATTACATATTTAATCCCTCTCTATTTATCATGTTCTTATGTTTTCTTTACAAGTCTTGTCAACTTGTTTCTTTTAAACTGTAAAATTACTTAAGCTTTTTATTTATTTATTATTTTCATATTTTTTTTATGTTACAAACTTTTCTTAAGTCTTATGCAGGTTGACTTATGGATATGGTTTAAAATATTTCCAAAGCATAGGTGGACTAAATAATGTGGATAGATTTGCAAAGTAAAGGGTTGTAAATCATAATTCTGTCTTTCTGAATAACAAACCAGTCAAAACACCATTGAGTTTTAAGAACTCGTATTAAGAAGTAATCATCCTTCAAATTTTTATAACTTTTTCCAGGACATTACAAAAAACTGTCCAAGGCCTAGATCAATCTTGGAAAAACATTTGAGCGGGCTATTATATTGGAGCGGGATTTAGCTGCAGGTTCTCTCATCATCAAAAATATAAAAAGAAGAGGAACATTTCTTAGATAGGTTAAGAAGTCCACAAGTCTTAGAGCCTGTTTGGATTGGCTTATTTTAAGTGTTTTTAAGCCAAAATAACTTTTATGTATTTCTGTAGTGTTTGGGTAGGACAAAAAAAGTGCTTTTAAGCACACGTTTTAAAGCTAAAACAACAAAAAATAAGCCAAAAGTCATAAGTTAGAGCCTATTTGGATAGGCTTATAACTTATGGCTTTTGACTTATTTTTGTTATTTTGACTTAAAAACACTTTGGTTTTACCCAAACATTGTAAAAATACTTTAAAACTATTTTGGCTTAAAAGCACTTGAAATAAACCAATCCAAATAGGCTCTTAGAAATCATAACTTATGGCTTTTAGCTTAAACCATAAGTCATTAGCCAAATCAAACGGATCCTTAATTAGAAAAATTACCCTTAATTAGAAAAAAGGGAACAGTGAATCTCGAATTGCAGAGCACTGTGGGATAGATGGGATTCCTCTCTGCCCCTTAACAGGAGGTCTCTGGGAATGGAAAAACTAAGGTAGTGAGTGCCTACTCAGCACAAAGGCAGATTAGTCGGACCAGTGTGTTCCATATACTGGATACTTAAACCAAAAGAATAACAAGAAACTAAAATCAGATGCTCCAATTCAAATCCAATTTATCATTTATCAACATCAGCTGCCACACTTCTGATACAAATTACTTCACTATAGCAAACAAATAAAAGAAACATGGATTTATCATAGAATCAGAAGAAAAAATTCAAAGACACACAGATAACAAACCCAATATATCGTGCAATATCATAAGCATATGAAAATTGAAAGTTAAAGAACATTCAATTCTTATAAATAAACGCACGAAACATAGAAAGAATTTATAGAACTATTGATACCTGGTCACCGTTGTTGCGAATAAGAAAGTCACGGTCTGAAGAACCAAGTAGCTCGATCAAATCATGAGAATCCTCCCCTGCCATTGCCCTATTCAGTCTTTTAATGACAAAGTTGTGTATTGCGAGAAAAAAAGATATGACTTGGACCTGTTTATATAGGGCCAAAGAAAATTAGTGAACTGCAGAGTAACTTTCCAGGAAACAGATATAGAAAATGACAAAAATGGTGGGTTTGTTCAAGTAGTTTATGTTACATTAAACTATTATAATTTTTAAATTCGTAAAAAATTAATATTTTTAATTTCCGGCCAAATATTTAATATTTTATATTTGTTATATATAATAAAAATAATGAAGAAAAAAGTTTCAATCCATCAAGAAAATTAAAAATATAATTAAAAATTCATTTGTACATTAAAAAATAAAAATAATATATATATATATATATATATATATCAAAAAGTTTTATCAGACTTTAATAATAAATAAAAAATAGTATAAGGTATAAAAAATATATCTTTAAATATGAGTTTTTATTAATTTTCTAAAATCTTTTTATTAAATTTAATAAAAGACTGATAAGAGAAATTACTTAGATGATAAACATTCCTCATCTTCAATTTTAAGATCATAAGTTCGAGCCATTAGAAGAGTAAAAAATTGGAAGCTCTAGAGAGCGGTAAAAAAAATAAAATTTCTTTTTAAAAAGAAAAGGTACCATTAATTCTTAATCGCAGGAGAGTCTTTCGAATTAGTGATTAAGAAACAAAATTTTGAGTCAATTGAGATAATTTTGACCGAAATGTAATCAACGGTCAAGATAATATATTTTTTCAAGCTTGTATTTGTATTCTCCTTATTTTTTCTTAATGGGCAAGACATGATGGATAAAGAAAGACGACTTGGGAAGAGGACTAGCAGCTGAGTGAATATTTTATGGAGAATGTGCTTTTTGAAACATCTTTAAATTTATTGATTATTTAAGAAGACTTTGAATATCCAAGCCAAAAGGCACAACTCCCTATTGGTTGCTATTATTAATCTTATTTATAAATTTATAGACCTAGTAAATTATTAAAATATTAATTAATCTATTAATTATTAATCGTTATCGATTCAATTATCAGGTTAACTGTTAAAATCTCACACGAAAATCTCATAAGTCGTAAATATATTTAGTTAGAAATAAAATGAGTGAAAAGAAAAAGAGCATATAAAACTAGCTCCGTTAAAGTAATCAACTTTGATTTAGATTTGAATAACATCCTTTCACTTTTCACTGGCATATGATTCATCTTCTTGCTAGAATACTTTATATTCTGAAGGCTAAAATTATAATTAAATAAATTATTATCATTTTACTCATTAAAAGAATGATCAAACCGATAAATCGGACCAATAACCTAATAACTTAAGACAGTAAATCGATAATCATTGTCAAACTAATAACCTAAATATTAATACAATAACTAAATTATCAATTGAGTTATTGATTTAATCATTAATTTACACAACCCTAATTAAACTGGAACAATATTTAGTTTAGGACGTCGACTCATTTGAATTTACACAAAGTAAAATTCAAAGAAGCACTTTTTATCAGAAGTGTCGATAACTCTTTAAAAATTGATACAATCAATCAAACCAAATCTTATCAAATTGATTATTAAATTTCTCAATTAAATCATAGACTCCAACACAAATTTATAATTATGTCTTATTGATTGGTATTAACTTAATAGATTTTTAAAATTATTTTTAAATTCTACCCAATATTTATATTCGATATCCATTATGAGATTTTGATTCATCTTATATAAGAATTATTAAAGAAGAAACACATAGTTCCTTTATCAAAATATTTTCCGTTCCCTGGCTCGAATGGAAAAACTTTATCTAATTAGGTGGCTACTGTGGATAAAATAGAAAGAGGACGTTCATCATTATAGATCGTGATGGGATAGACGTGGTCTTCTATTTTTAATTAGAGATTTTGGGTATGGAAAAAATTTTGTTTGAAACTGTTACACCCCGTAAATTCTTGACATTTAGATGGCCTATTCGTGTGTTGGTTAAGAGTTTTAGAATACCATACGTGCTAGAAAAAGGGCCCGGGGAGAGACCGGACAAGCGCCAAGTCGGAGTGTCGCAAGGAAAATGCGACTTATAAATTGCATTCGACAAATGCGACTTAAAGGCACCAAGTATATAAGCCCCCACTTCGGTTTTTAAGTGATAATTATCAATATTTCCAGTGAGTAAACTAGAGAACAGTAGAGAAACAGAGAGGACGAAGGTTTCCATTAAAATTCCTTCCGTTTACGCTGTTAAATACGGTTCAAACTCAAATTAACTTCGGGTAGCGAAGTATAAAGCTGCAAGGAGCATTCCTACGGAGTTAGTTTCGTGAAATTTGGCCGTCGAATCGTCGTCCTACCGAGCTAAGGTAAGTGGAATTTCTCCAAATTAGTGTCAATATACTCCTAGCCCTAAAGTGAGTATTTCTCCCTTCTGGACTTCCGAGAAATAGCGAGTTTTCGACTGTTTTTCGATAAGTCAAAGTTTGGGCAGTATATATATTCAAAGTAGTGTTTTCTTCCAAAATATTGATGAATTTACTTTTATTTGCTATGAATATGAATGCAGTTGGAAGAAATAGCTGGATATTGGCCGAGTTATACCAGTTAGTCAAGAAGTCGGCAACTGAGGTATGTAAAGCCAGTTTCTTCGGCAAGATAGTAATTCTAGTATAGTAAAATAGAATAAATTCCAGAAGACCGTTTCAAAGCTGAGTATTATGCCCAGTGTGAATTTAGTAAGCATGCTTTAATAATTATTATGTCATATTCAGAATAAAAGTCAGTAAATTAGTATCAGATAGCGAGATATTATTCCAGCCTCAGTATAACTCAGTATCAGATTCAGTATAATTCAACAAGGAATTCAGAATAGAATATCAGAACATGAACAGTATTATCAGATTTAATATATATGTTATATGTGATTATTGTTGTTTGTTGAGACCTGATTGTTCTATGTTGGGCACCCTTAGAGCTTCCTTGTCGCCCCAGGGTTAATAGTTGTGTCGACTCGCCCGTCAAAGGGTGAGGATACGTCACTCCAAGAAGTGACATGCCATCCGCCAGAGGACGAAGATGGGATGCAGCATTCCCCATAGCAAGCTGATCAGCATTATAGCATACCCCTGTCGAGCGCTTGCGCCCAGGGCACAGATTACAGATTACAGATCACAGATCTCAGATTACAGTTTACAAGAGTCCTCCGGACTCAAATACAGCTATAGTCAGGGACCCAGAGAGCCCATGTTGCATACCCAGGGGGCCGGCTGGATGCTCATAGTTACTAGATGAGTGGAGTGAATTGTTATTTTTGGATGGCGACCCGAATAGGGGTATATAGATTGCATGTTGATTGGTACCTTCCGGCTTATGGGGGTTGGTATAGGTTCTTGTATGCTATATGTGTTATTTATTAAATTGATAGATAACAGGACGCCGCATTGACAAGTATGATTCTCACCTTCTCTCCAGTACAGTTAAGCTTAGTTTAGATTCTGCCATCCTAGACAGTCTTAGCCATCCGCATTGACAAGTATGATTCTCACCTTCTCTCCAGTACAGTTAAGCTTAGTTTAGATTCTGCCATCCTAGACAGTCTTAGCCATCTTCTGTTATTCAGTAACTATCAGTATTACTATCTATTTTCAGTTATGTTTACCGCAGTAGGAGAAGGCACCAGCAGGATGCCTCAGCCTTAATCAGCCCGATCTGAGGGCGATACAGAGGCGTCATCTCAACCTTCACAGCAGTACCCACCCCACCAGGAGCCACTCGGGATGACATTACCTCCGACAGTTCCTGTACCCACACCATCCGACCAAGAAATTCGAAGTGTAGTAGTTATGTTGGCACGAATGATGGCTACTCAGCGCCAGTCAGTGCCACCCGTAACAGCAGAGTCATCAGGTGGGCCTGGCAGTTCGAGGGTTCGAGAATTCTTGGCACTAGGTCCCCCGCAGTTCACAGGGTCGGATCAGGCAGAGGACCCCCAGGACTTCCTAGATCAGATGCAGAGAATCTTTCGGGTCATGCATGTGACATCTACAGAGTCGGTTGAGTTAGCGGTATTCTGGCTGCGGGATATTGCTGTGTTGTGGTACGAAAGTTGGGAAAGGTCCTGAGGGAGAGATGTTGCCCCTCCGACCTGGTCCAGCTTTTCAGAGGCCTTCCTGGATTGTTATCTGCCACGGGAAATCCGACAGGCCCGGATGGACCAGTTTTTACACTTGAAGCAGGGGGCGAGGAGTGTATGGGAATACGCCCTGCAGTTCGATTCCTTGGCCCGCTATGCTCCAGCCTTTGTGGACACCATGCCATCTAGAGTCCACCGGTTTATTATGGGTCTAAACGCAGAATATATTGAGGCATGCATGATAGCTACGCTGCGGGAAGATATGGATATTGCTCGGGTGCAGGCCTTTGCCCAGACTATTGAGGGCCTTAGACAGCGGAAACAGGATAGTAGATGAATAAATCAGGAACAGCGTCGCAGGGATAGATCGGATGAGATACAGGGGGAGATTTGGAGAGGGCCTAGGCCACGGTTGTCAGATAGGCCACCTAGACCCCCGCCTCTATCATAACAGCAGAGGGGTAGATTTGGTCGCCGGTGACAGACAAAGTCCGGCGGGAGTTCTCGAACGGTAGATTCACCCCAGCAGAGGAGGGCAGAGCAGAGCAGGTATACACCCCCACCTTGCCCTATTTGCAGTCGACCCCACACTAGAGCTTGCAGATATGGCTCCACATGCTGTTATATATGCGGGCAGGAGGGTCATGTATGAGATACTGTCCAGCCAGGGGTCAGGGTAACCGAGATAGACAAGACAGGACGTCAGCAGGGTCGTGAGCTCCAGCAGCCTCGGCAGGGCGTAGGCCCTCAGTCCCAGCAGGCAGCGGCCTCGGCAGATCAGGGGCCTCGAGTTCAGTACGGGCCCAAGCCGTACCTATGCATTACCAGGGAGGCAGGATTCAGAGGCGTCTCCAGATGTGGTAACAGGTATGATGACTATTTGCTCTCACCCTGCTTATGTATTGATTGATCCAGGATCTACCTTGTCCTACGTTACCCCATTTGTGGCCCGAAAGTTCAGTATTGTACCAGAGTTGCTTCAGCAACCCTTTTCAGTATCTACACCCGTCGGTGACTCCATCATAGCCAGAAGGGTTTATCGAGGATGTATAGTAGAGGTTACTGATCATCAGACCACAGTAGATCTGGTGGAATTAGAGATGATTGATTTCGACGCCATTATGGGTATGGATTGGTTGGCACCGTGCTATGCCAGTGTAGAATGCTGGACCAAGAAGATTCGATTCCACTTTCCAGGGGAGGCAGTACGAGAGTGGAAGGGCAGTACAGCTACGCCGAAAGGTAGGTTTATTTCCTACCTTCAGGCAAGGAAGTTGATAGCTAAGAAATGCATTTGCCACATAGTCAGAGTCCAGGATGTGCGGGTAGAGCCTCCGACTCTCCAGTCTGTTCTAGTGGTTAATGAATTCCCCGATGTATTCCCAGATGAGCTACCTAGTATTCCCCCAAAAAGAGAAATAGATTTTGCAATTGATTTGCTAACAGGAACTCAACCCATATCGATCCCTCCGTATCGTATGGCTCCTGTTGAACTCGGAGAACTAAAGGAGCAGCTGAAGGATCTGTTAGATAAGAGATTTATTAGGCTGAGTACTTCACCTTGGGGTGCGCCGGTTCTATTTGTGAGAAAGAAGGACGGCTCCCTCCGCATGTGTATAGACTACCGGCTGTTGAACAAGGTTACAGTCAAGAATAAGTATCCGCTTCCCAGAATAGATGATTTGTTTGATCAGTTACAGGGGGCCAGATATTTCTCCAAGATTGACTTACGGTCCGAATATCATCAGGTCCGAGTTCATGAGAGGGACATTCCAAAGACTGCTTTCAAGACCAGATACAGCCATTTTGAATTCCTAGTCATGTCCTTTAGGCTGACGAATGCTCCCGCAGTATTCATGGACCTAATGAACAGCATCTTTAGACCATACCTGGACCTATTCGTGATAGTGTTTATTGACGATATTCTGGTGTATTCTCACTCAGAGGTAGACCACCAGGATCATTTGCAGATAGTGCTCCAGATTCTCAGGGACCATCAGTTGTATGCCAAGTTCTCTAAATGTGAATTTTGGCTAAACTCAGTAGCCTTCTTGGGGCATATCGTGTCGGATGTTGGTATACAAGTAGACACACAGAAAATAGAAGCAGTAAAAACATGGCCCAGACCTACCACTCCGACCGAAGTACGCAGTTTTCTGGGATTAGCAGGGTACTACAGAAGATTTGTTGAGGGATTCTCCACCATAGCGGCACCTCTGACTAAGCTGACGCAAAAAGCAGTGAAGTTTCAGTGGACGGAGGTATATGAGCAAAGTTTCCAGGAATTGAAAGACAGGTTAACCTCCGTCCCAGTGTTAGCATTGCCAGAAGGTACAGAGGGTTATGCAGTCTATTGTGATGCTTCGGGTGTTGGGTTAGGATGTGTGTTGATGCAGCATGGTAAAGTAATTGCTTATGCTTCCAAACAACTGAGGAAACACGAAAATAATTATCCTACCCATGACTTGGAACTAGCCGCAGTGATCCACGCCCTAAAGATGTGGAGACATTACTTGTATGGCGTCCATGTGGATATTTTCACTGATCATAAGAGCCTACAATATATCTTCACTCAGAGAGAGTTGAATTTGTAGCAGCGTCGCTGGTTAGAGTTGTTGAAAGATTATGATGTAAATATTCTGTATCACCCAAGAAGAGCCAACGTAGTAGTAGATGCCCTTAGCCGTAAGTCTATGGGGAGTTTGGCGTACTTGCAGCCCGAGCAACGAGAATTGGCCAGAGAAATACACCAGTTAGCCAGTTTAGCCATTCGTGTAGCAGAAACAGAGGACAACAAAGTGGTAATTCAGAGCACCGCAGTGTCGTCATTAGTTGTGGAGGTAAAGGAACGGCAGTATGAAGATCCTGACCTGGTTCAGCTTAAAGACAGAGTTCAGCAAGGAAAAGCGCTGGATTTTCAGGTTATTGAGGATGAAGTGTTGCGATGTAAGGGCCGCCTTTGTGTTCCAGACGTTGCAGGGCTTCGCTAGCAGATTATGGGCGAGGTACATTACGCCCACTATTCTCTCCATCCAGGCGTGATGAAAATGTACCACGATATCAAAGAAATCTACTGGTGGCCAGGTATGAAGAGGGAAATAGCAGAATTCGTAGCCCAGTGTCCTAACTGCCAGCAAGTAAAAGCTGAACACCAGAAACCAGGCAGATTGACTCAAGACATAGCTATGCCTCTTTGAAAGTGGGAAGCAGTAAATATGGATTTTGTAGCAGGATTACCCTATACCAGGCATAGAAATGACTCAATTTGGGTAATTGTTGACAGATTGACAAAATCAGCCCATTTTCTGCCAGTAAGGGCTACTTTCTCTGCCGAAGATTATGCTGAGTTGTATATCAGAGAAATAGTCAGACTGCACGGTGTTCCAGTGTCCATTATCTCTGATAGAGGGGCACAATTTATAGCCAAATTTTGGCAATCATTTCAGAGAGGCCTGGGAACACAGATTAACCTAAGCACAACTTTTCACCCTCAGACAGATGGGCAGGCAGAACGCACTATTCAGACGCTCGAGGATATGTTGCGAGCATGTGTGTTGGACTTTGGAGGTAGCTGGGATGAGCACTTACCACTTATTGAGTTCACTTATAATAACAATTACCATTCAGCTATCCAGATGACGCCTTATGAGGCATTGTATGGGCGAAAGTGCAGATCGCCAGTTGGTTGGTTTGAAGTAGGAGAGTCAGCGCTGATTGGGCCGGATATTATTCATCAGTCAGAGGAAAAAGTAAAGCTTATGAGAGAACGCCTACTGACTGCTTAGAGCAGCCAGAAATCGTATGCTAATGTGAAGCACAGAAACTTGGAATTTATGTGAATGACTGGGTATTCTAAAAAGTCTCTCCAATGAAAGAGGTGATGAGATTCGGCAAGAAAGGCAAGCTCAGCCCGAGATTTGTTAGGCCTTATCAAATTCACCGAAGAATAGGCCAAGTGGCATACGAGTTGAACTTACCTCCAGAGTTAGTCTGTTCACCTAGTTTTCCACGTGTCCATGCTGAGGAAGTATATAGGAGACTCCTCCAGAGTTTTCCTAGTTCAGGATTGTCCAGGTTACGGAGGAGCTGGCTTATGAAGAGGTTCCAGTAGCCATACTAGACCGGCAGATTCGCAGATTAAGAACTAAAGATGTTGCTTCTGTCAAGGTATTATGGTGTAACAGGAACTGAGAGGAAATGACTTGGGAAGCAGAGGAAGATATGAAAGTCAGATATCCTCAGTTATTTCAGACTTAATTAGCCAGAGGTACGTTAGTATTGTTGTTTTATGAGTTGCTTTATATTTATGTGTATAAATGAAATAGTTGACTCTAGTCTATTGCGTGATGAATACTATAGTATTGTGTGGAATACCTGTATTGGACTTTTTTGCATTTCAGGATTTTTGAGGTAGTCCATATTACAGGAGAAACTCTGCCAAAATTTTTCGAGAATAAGTCGAGTAAGTTGAGATTCCTGTGAGCAGGAGTTTACATTCGAGGACGAATGTTCTTAAGGGGGGAAGGATGTTACACCCTGTAAATTCTTGACATTTAGATGACCTATTCACGTGTCGGTTAAGAGTTTTAGAATGCCATACTTGCTAGAAAAGGGCCCGAGGAGAGACCCGACAAGCGCCAAGTCGGAGTGTCGCAAGGAAAATGCGACTTATAAATCGCATTCGACAAATGCGACTTATAAATCACATTCGAAAAATGCGACTTAAAGGCCCCAAGTATATAAGCCCCCACCTTGGTTTTTAAGTGATAACTATCAATATTTCCAGTGAGTAAGCCAGAGAACAGTAGAGAAATAGAGAGGACGAAGGTTTCCATTAAAATTCCTTCCGTTTACGCTGTTAAACGCCATCCAAAATCAAATTAACTTCAGGCAGCGAAGTATAAAGCTGCAGGGAGCATTCCTACAAAGTTAGTTTCGTGAAATTCGGCCGGCGAATCGTCGTCCTACCGAGCTAAGGTAAGTGGTTTCTCCAAATTAGTGTCAATATACTCCTAGCCCTAAAGTGAGTATTTCTCCCTTCTAGACTTTCGAGAAATAGCGAGTTTTCAGCTATTTTTTGATAAGTCAAAATTTGGGCAGTATATATATTCAAAATAGTGTTTTCTTCCAGAATATTGATGAATTTACTTTTATTTTCTATGAATATGAATGCAGTTAGAAGAAATAGCTGGATATTGGCCGAGTTATACCAGTTAGTCAAGAAGTCGGCAACTGAGGTATGTAAAGCCAGTTTTTTCGGCAAGAGAGTAATTCTAGTATGGTCAAATAGAATAAATTCCAGAAGAACGTTTCAAAGCCAAGTATTATGCCCAGTGTGAATTTAGTAAGCATGCTTGAATAATTATTATGTCATATTTAGAATAAAAGTCAGTAAATTAGTATCAGACAATGAGATATTATTCCAGTCTCAGTATAACTCAATATCAGATTCAGTATAATTCAGCAAGGAATTTAGAATAGAATATCAGAACATGGACAATATTATCGGATTTAATATATATGTTATATGTGATTATTGTTGTTTGTAGAGACGTGATTGTTCTATGTTGGGCACCCTTAGAGCTTCCTTGTCGCCCCAGGATTAATAGCTGTGTCGACTCGCCCGTCAAAGGGTGAGGATACGTCACTCCAAGAAGTGACATGCCATCCGCCAGAGGACGAAGATGGGATGCAGCATTCCCCATAGCAAGCTGATCAGCATTATTCCATACCCTTGTCGAGCGCTTGCGCCCAGGGCACATATTACAGATTACAAATCACAGATCTCAGATTACAGTTTACAAGAGTCCTCCGGACTCAAATACAGCTATAGTCAGGGACCCAGAGAGCCCATGTTGCATACCTAGGGGGCCGGCTGGATGCTCATAGTTACTAGATGAGTGGAGTGAATTGTTATTTTTGGATGGCGACCCGAATAGGGGTATATAGATTGCATGTTGATTGGTACCTTCCGGCTTATGGGGGTTGGTATAGGTTCTTGTATGCTATATGTGTTATTTATTAAATTGATAGATAACAGGACGCCGCATTTACAAGTATGATTTTCACCTTCTCTCCAGTACAGTTAAGCTTAGTTTAGATTCTGCCATCCCAGACAGTCTTAGCCATCTTCTGTTATTCAGTAACTATCAATATTACTGTCTATTTTCACTTATGTTTGGTTATTGCTTTGCATACTCGGTACTAGTGGTACTGATGCCCGTTTAGGGGCGCTGCATTACTTGCCTGCAGGTACTCATAGACGAGAAGCCGATCCCTCGTAATTCCAGCCAGCACACAGAGTCATCAGCTCCTGTCATCCGGAGCTTGACAGCTAGAGGTTTATTCCTTTTCTTTTGTTGTACAAGGGCCCCGACCATCTTATCAGTATTCTTAGAGGCTTGCAGATTATATATTCCCTGTGGTTAGTTGTACCGGTCGTGTGAGGTCGTGTCTATTGTTGACACCCAATTTTGACCTCCCTACGCCTTAATATGCTGCTTATATATATATATATATATATATATATATATATATATATATTATTTATTTATTTTACGCAAATATTCGACTTACTTTTATATTTATAAAATAATTTATTATCATAATATTGTGAAAATTATTTCAAGTTACATATATATGACTCATATTAATTTTAATTTTTGATATTAAATAATTATGTCGTATATAATATATTTCGTATTAATATGCGCCCTTATTTTGAAATATATTCTTTACTTAATAAACTATTACCTAATTTTACTAAATTTTACAAATTTATTTGACTAATAATATTATTCGAATTTATAAATTATTTATGTTAATAATATGATTTTTATAATATTTGATAACTTAATTTTATTTTCTAGTCATTAAATTATTTATATTAATAATTTAATTATATGATATTTACATAAGTATACTTAAATTTAGGATTTATTTATTAATAATAATGTTTATATGATTTTTCTATAATTTAAACTATTTTGTCATCTATTTATTAAATTATTTACAAGTGTAGTGTTTTTATTAATTTAATAGCAGTTAATTTTAATTTTAGCAAATGTATTTAAATTCTAGTCACTTTTTATTCAATTTCATTCAATTTATTTAAAGTTTAGCCAGTTTGTCAAATCTGACCACATTTGTAAAGCCTAATTCAATTCAATCCTACCCACGACCCATTAACGCATTCTTGACCCGTTGATCCGACCCATGAACTAAAATTTAATCTCAGCCGTTCATTTATTTTAATCCAACGGTCTAAAATTAAAACATATTCTTATCTTTTATCCTACACCCAAACCCTAAAATATTTTTTTCCCTCTACCCAACACCTCAGCCGCCCTACTCCCTCTCCACCTCTTCTCATTTTTTTCCTCTCCTATCACCACACAGCCGCCGCCCCTGGCCCCTATTCCCTTCTCCCTCGGCTGCCAACCTCCATTAACGCCGGCATCACCTCATCTTATCTCCTTCTCTTCCATCTCCCAATCTTTTCCCTCTCACCAGACCTCCCTCCATTTCTCAAAATCTCCGGCCACCACTCTCTCCTCTCTCCCTCGTCTTCCTTCTCCGGCGCCGCAGCCATCTTCCTCTTCTCTCCCTCTCACTGTCCAACCAGCCGAAGCTACCGCTTCCCGGCACCTTCACCATCTCAGCACCACCATGACTCTATCCCGTACTCCCTCTTCCCCAGAAGCACGCCCAATAAATAGTTAGTTTTATAATTCTGTTTAAAGCTACATGTTTAAATTTGTTTGTATATAATTTAGTTTGAACTTATTTGTTTTGATTTAGTTGTTTACTTGTTTCACATTTGTTTTTTTTTAGTGGCATATTAATAAGATTTTTTTTAAAACTCATGGCATTAGTATTAGTTTAATTATCAGTATAAGTTGAGTTATTTTTTTTCCACCTTATTATTAGGAATATCAATCTTCTCTCTTGTCTTTTCATTTTTATTTTTTTATTTTTTGGTATTATTTGGGTTGTGTAGACTAGTATAATAAAGATTTAATTTTGTTAAGATAAGTTTTGCCTTGGTACCATTATGTTATTTTTAGCCAGTTTAGAATTAGCAGAAATTAGCTAAGTAAAAGTTAATAAAATGTCTGCTTTACTTTTGAACTCTAGTGCGGCTACCTTGTTGAAGCAGAATATGTTGAATAAAGTTTAGTTCGTTGCTTCCCTCTCCCTTCATTCATCTAAATGGAAGGTGTTCAATTACTCTCTAGTTGTATCTATCTTCATATTAAAAGACATGACCATCGATTAGGCTGTTTTCTTATTGTTCTCACACGCCTGTTGTTTTGTTCTAGATGTGCCTATTTTCATAACATGCTCTCTTTTGTATTTTGTTTTGCTGCTCTTTCAGGGCTTTGATTCAATTTCGCCTTATTCTAGTTCTGATAAGATCAAAATTCATTAGTGTTCCTATTTTATAAATGCTTAAACTTGGTAATTTTCATTCTCTTTGTCCCTATTATTTCTATCGACCTCATGATATTGTCTGCCCTGTCATATCAGAATACGCTTAATCTCGAAGTAGTTTATTCCTTTTCCCATTCGTGATTTATAACAACATTCTACATATATTATTTTAATAATTCTAGACAGTTTAATACTTGATCAATTGAGGTAAACTTTGATGATAGTAGGTGATTTATGGTAACTTTGAATAATGTGTTTTTCTTTTCTTCTTAAATTCAAATTCGCATGGCAGCCTTCAGTGCTATATTTATGATCAAAATTAGTATAATCTCACTGATTGCTTGTATACTTATTCTATTACAAAGAAAATCATTCATGATTCATGCATCCTTTTAGTTATTTCTTAAAACAGCGATAGAACAACTTACTTATTGGGGTATAATTGAAAAGTTGTATTCTAGTTACGGTAATCCTAACCAAAAAATTATTTCCTTTCCTTCTTGAATCAATTCTGGATATTCTTTACATGTTAAGTATGGAAAGACAACAGGTGAATGATGATTATTCAGTGTTAATCCAAAGTCATGGGACCGCGGGATATTTATTTATTTTGGAAAAATTGAGTAATCTTTGAAGTGATATTTTGTAGTAGTCGTTCATGGATAACTTGATTATTTTTACATCCTATAACAACTTGAAACGGTTTCGTTTGGGGAAATCTTAAGTAATTTCATATATTTTCCTCCCCTCTGTGTCTTTGTTGATTATAATTAATTTAATTTGCACAGCTCCTAGCATGCCTCATTTAATTGATCTCTTTCCTTTTAGTATACCGATTTGAGCATGTCATTGGCTATTATTGGTAAGGTTTGATTTATGTTGTTTTTTTTAAGGAAGTTGTGACAATTTGTCTACTTAATTGACTCATGGTGTTATTTAAGGAAAGAATTTCCTTGACTGATTCTCTCGATATTTTTCCTTTCCTCTTATTCTTCAATTGATTTTGTATATGCTAATTAAGGTAAAAAAATTTCTTTAATTGATTTTACATATTATTTTCATTTCTTATTTCTGTTTGCTAATTAATCTTTATTCTTTAACTATAAAAGCTAACCTTCTTCTCTTTCGGGGGATCCATCCGAAACTCTCCTAGTCTGAGGGCTACCATCCAACATGATTAATTTTCTAAATAAAATAAAACATTCTTGCTCTTTTAATATGAGAAAAGTTCAAGTCATATTATTCAAGCTTGACTAAGTTCCTAGTCTCTAATTTTAAGTCCTATTTTCTTGACGGGTCAGTTATCTAACTCATTCTTATTTATTTTGCTAGTTCAACTATCATCTAGTAATTCATGGTTAATGCGTGTTTTACTTGATTTGTTGTTCACTAACCTCTTTAATATTTGCATGAAAATTTATTAATATTTGAGTTTTTATTCATAACTGTGGTATTACTAATTGATCTATATACATATACATGTTGTTTGTGTTCTATGCTCGTTTTTTTAGTCTATTTGGAGCAGGTACCTCTTGGCTTTGTTCAGATTGAGACAGAAGAGTTCGCTTGGATTTGGGTCTAAAGGGATTAAACAGTTTACATGTGGTTTTTTTAATTTTTTTTTTATGTATGTTATCTCTTTCGTTATCTCATGAATTGTAATAATGTAATAAACGCTAATATAGTGAAAAGGAAATTGTTAAAAGGGGCGGGAAATTATATCTTGTTTTGTTTAAATTTCTTTTACTCCCATTTTCTTACTAAATTCCTTTGTTATTTTTGTCACACCCCACCTTGGAGGGTATGACGGGCACCTGGTGCTTGCTAGACTCTGGACTGCTAGATGGTCCAGCCTAAGCACGTCTGATGCTTTTGGCTGGCCCTGACTCTATTCCAAGAAACCAACCGGCTATATAACGGCTGTAAATACAGCCTCCGGCCAACTGGCCTATAGTCACCTATACATGTACTATCAGCTAACCAGAACACATTCAATATAGGGGAGCCTATGCGGGTCGACAAGGCCACCATGCTGTCTAGTTATCTGTAACTCAACAATGAAATACTGGAAAGCTACGTGACCGGCAAGGTCACCACTACTGTCAAGCTATGGCCCCACACGACCAGCATAAAAGAAATAAAAATACTAACAGCTATACAACTGCACGGCCTCACGCGACCGGCTCAACTGACCACAGGAAAATATATACAGACTGCAAGCCTCTAGGAATAACAATAGAAATGATCGGGACAGGGCCCCGACCTACCCGTACTGTACAACAAAAGAAAGTAAAATACACCTCTGGAATTCAGTCTCCGGATGACAGGAGCTGAATACTCGATCGCTGACAGGAATCACGAGGGATCGCCTCCTCGTCTATGGGTACCCGCAGGCAAGTAATGCACCGCCCCACCGGGCGTCAGTACCGCTGGTACTGAGTATGTAAAGCAATAACTGAAAGGAATATCTGAAAACAACGTTACAACTGATGAAACTGAAATAGGAAGGAATAAATTAACTGTCTGATAATGTAATTATGCCTAC
Source organism: Datura wrightii (assembly GCA_035772735.1). Taxonomy (NCBI): domain Eukaryota; kingdom Viridiplantae; phylum Streptophyta; class Magnoliopsida; order Solanales; family Solanaceae; genus Datura; species Datura wrightii. The sequence continues at coordinate 164,218,572 of JASDFA010000027.1, read as the reverse complement.
TCTTAATTATACTGGAAGGAGGAGGAGTCATACCTGGAGATGTATCGTTCTACTATCGATCTACTCGCATCTAATGTAACATGGCATAACATAACATAACATAACATAACATAGCTCACACAAACCTTACCCGGCCCCCATAAGCCGGGAGGTACAACCAGCACAGAATCTATACCCCTACCCCGGTCATCCCATCTCCTAAAGTAACTATAAGCATTCTGCCGGTCCCCTGGGTATGCACTTGGGCTTGCTGAGCCCCTGACTATAACTGTACCTGAGTCCGGAGGACTCCTGAATTAACACCCGGGCGTATCCGCTAGACAGGGGTGTGTAAGGGCCAACCAAGGCACAATATGGGGAAAACTGGCATCCCATCTTCGTCCCCTGTGGGACGGCATGCCACTCCGTAGGGCGACGTATCCTCGTCCTCTGGCGGACGAGTCGATACAGCTATTAACCCTGGGGCGGTCAGGGATGCTAGATAATCCAACCCCAAGACAATACAGTGGTCTCAACTAGTAATACTATCTGCATATATCACATGTTGAAGCTAATAATTATAATGTATCTGTGTCTACTGTATGTTGAACTAGTGATAGCGATATGTATGTACTTAATTCATCCTGAGACTGATAATAGTGTATATGTACAAATATAATCTTCTGCCATACTGTATTGTATACTGAGTTTCTGTAATAACATGATTTGCTATCCCTAACATGCTTCCTAAACTTCATTTTTAACCTATCATTCTACTTCTAATATGCCTTACAGATATTACATTGTTTTACTGGGTTTCAACTGAATCCGATAATATCCTACATTCTGTATTACATCACATACTGGGCATGCTGTGCAGTTCCTAACACTTGTATTAGAATCTATATCGTGCTAGCAAGTTTCATGCTAATTATAACATAATGCTTCTAATATCGTACCAACATTCGTAATAAACATAACACATGACTTCTGAATATTCTACTGGCCTTTAAATTACTTTACTATACCGAGCTTACTAACTTGCCGAGGAAACTAACTTTACATACCTTCGCTTCTGATTTCCCGACTAACTGGCATAGCTTGGTCAGTATTTCAGTTATTCTCCCCAACTGCATTCATATATATATCAATCAGTACTAAATACAACTTTATTCTGAAGAACGACATCACTTTCGATATAGTTATAGCCTAAACTTAGGTCTATCGAAAGACGATCGAAAACTCATTATTTTCCAGAAGTCCAGAAGGGAGAAATATTCACTTCACAGCTAGTAACACATAGACACTAGTTTGGAGCAATTCCACTTACCTTGGCTCGGTAGCTCGACGATTCGTCGGCCGTATTTCCCGAAACAAAATCTGTAGGAATGCTCTTTGCTGCTAAATACCTCAGTATCTGAGGTTAATTTGAGTTTGGACAACGTTTAGCAGCGTAATCGGATGAAAATTATATTACCCTCTTCGTTCCTTTTCTTCCTATGGTTTTTCCCCTCTGTTTCACTGGAAATTTATAAGTTAAAATGATTTAAAATCGAAGTGGGGCTTTATATACTTGGGCCTGGACAAGGCCAACGTGTCACGGAGCCAACGCGGAGGCTCCACCTCCGTGACACGTTGCCATCGCGGAGGGGCTCTGCCTCGGCTCCTTCCGCGATGGTTCGACAGGTTTCTCGGCCTTTCTTTAGCACGTATGGCCTTCAAATATGCTTAACCAACGTGCGAATAGGTCATCTAGGTGCCGGGAATCCTACGGGGTATAACAATTTTATTTTATTTATTTATTTATTTTGTCAAAATCATTGCCTATTTTCTTTTGTCAACTAATAAATATGTAATGTGTTTTATAAATCATTAATTTTATAAATACTATCCCCTAGCATATAGTTATTGGGATAGTAAAGGAATTACGAGGTCTAATTCCATTTTTTTTAAAAACTAAGCCGACCCGTTTTCCGAATGTTACATCAACCCAAGTTTTCTTTTTATGTGTATCTATATGTAAATATGTATGTGTTTATATTTCAAAATTTGAATCTTTATCAAAATAGTTTTAAATATATTATTATATTTGTTTATTTAAGACCGACCTCTAATTAATCTGTTGCTAAGGTTGAACATCACGATTCATACTATCATGTTGTCATCCCTAAAAAACAACAAATATTTTAAATTTTTTTTCAAAAATTTTCTTTATATCTTGTTTAAAGCATTAAAAGCATTCAAGTCATCATAGATTTATTCACAGTTCCTTATTAATTGTTTACTTTGGGGTAGTTAAGATTTATATTATTTTAGTTATCATGAAAAAGAAAATTATTTTGTTTTATATTGCTTAACCATTTTCTTCTCGCTAGTCTAAAATTTGAACTTTAATTAGTAAATATTTGTTTAACATGTAGTAAATAAGCTTGTAGACCAATTTGCTTTATCACTTAGTTTCTAACAATTGGTGTTTTAATTTGATTTTCTGTTGAGATATTTACTAGCTCTTAAAAAAAATATTCTTTTTTTATTTGTATAACTAGAGATAGCTTAATCATTATTTCATCATATAAATTTGCATTAATTAGTAGTGACTTAATTTATTTATTTATTTTTATAATAGTTTATTTTTCTAATCACATAGCTAAGTTTAGTTTATAATAGATTAATGGACCACTTTTATCACTTAGTAAATACCCCACATAATAATGATCTGGAAGGGACCCACATTTGTGGATCTTGAAAGATGCCTAACACCTTCCTTTCGAGGTGACTTGATGTTATACCCCGTAAAATTTCCAACACATAGATGGCCTATTCGCGTGTTGGTTAAGAGTATTTGAAAGCTATACACCTTAGGAAAAGGCCCGGGACAAGACCGGATAAGAAACCTGTCGAACCATCGCGGAAGGAGCCGGGGCAGAGCCCCTCTGCGATGGCAACGTGTCACGAAGGTGGAGCCTCTGCAATGGCTCCGTGACACGTTGGCCCTGTCTAGCCCCAAGTATATAAATCCCTTCACTTCGGTTTAAATGTTAAAATTCTTATAATTTCTAGTGAAAACAGAGAAAAAATCAGAGAGGAAGAGGGACGAAGGGTTCTTGATAATTTCCTTCAGATTACGCCATCAAACGCGGTCTAAACTCAAATTAACTCTAGATACCAAGGTATTTAGCAGCAAGGAGCATTCCTATGGATTTAGTTTCGCGAAATTCGGCCGGCGAATCGTTGTGCTACCGATCTAAGGTAAGTGGAATTGCTCCAAATTAGTGTTAATATACTCCTAGCCTTAAAGTAAATATTTCTCCCTTCTGGACTTTCGAGAAATAGCGGGGTTTTGACCGTCTTTCGATAAACCAAAGTTTAAGATATAAATATATCGAAAGTAACGTTTTCTTTCAGAATATTGGGGTATTTAGTTCTAATTGACATGTATATGAATGTAGTTGGGATAAACAACAGAAGTACTGACGGAAATCACATCGGTCAGTCGGGTACTCAGAAACCAGGTATGTAAAGCTATTCTATCAGCAAGCCAGGAAGTACAGTCTAGAAAATAAATAGAATAAAGGCTATTGATAAATACCCAGCGTACAAGAATGATTTTAGTACGATTTCCAGCAAGCATGCTAGTGTATCATTACGTATAATGCGATAATCAGAATAACGGATAGTCAGATGATTTTAGATAGTAATATGGTATCACCTGGTAGTTTAGTATGTTTCTACGTAAGACCTAGTGTGGAAGTTGTAAGAGCAGTATAATGAATTAGCAAGATTTTTGATAGTATGTATTACATTAGTTGAGACTGTATCCGGTAATAGATGACACATCTTATGTTATTGAGCTATATCCAGTTAAGATGGCAAGTCCTATGTTATTGAGTTATATCCAGATGTAATCAGATATAGAAATAGCTCCAGATACAGATGTAGCTCCAGAAATAGATATGGCTCTAGAAACTGATATACCTTCAGATCACGGATAACAATAATCAGATAATCAGATAAAGGCCAGGTAGCAGTTAGCCCAACAATCAGAAGCAGTGCAAAACAGAATATAGTATCAGTTGTTTAATACAGACTGGCCTTGAAATAAAAGGAGAGAATAGGATTGGTATTTTTCATTTGAGCATGCTTGCTGTGTATGTGTTTTGTATGTTGAGACTTGTTGTGGCATGTGGGCACCCTTTAGCATCTCCACCGCCCCTGGGTTATAGCGTGTCGATAAAAGATTCAGATACCGCCACCAGCTGGGCGATGCCGTCCGCCTAGAGGACTATGATGGCCGACCACCATGATAATACTGTCCAGATTACCCTGCTTGCAGGGGCAGTTCAGTTCGTTCTGCGCAGAGCCAGATTACTCTGTGTGTGCTTGTGGCCGGGGTAGTTTCAGATACAGATTTTTATAAAATTACCCTGTTGCGTGCTTGCACCCAGGGGCAGTTTCAGTTACAGATACAGCAGCAGATTACCTCGTGTGCACTTGCGCCCAGAGGCAGGAGTCTTCGGACTCAGACACAATTTATTGTCAAAGGCCAAGACCTGAGCTACGTACCCAAGGGGGCCGGTAGGAGGAGCTCACAGTTATCAGATGAGTGGAGTGACATATTTTTGGTTGGTTTAGACCCGGGTAGGGGTAAATAGATTGTGTGTTGGTTGGCACCTTCCGGCTTATGGGGGTCAGTCAGGTATTGTGTGTATTTATATGTATATCTATATGTGCTATTAGATACTGATAGACAGTAGGACGACACGTCGTCAGGTACGCCCAGTTTAGTTACAGAATATGTAAACTCTCCCCAGTTATCCTCAGCTAGATAGATTCAGCTACTTCTTGCTTATATGTCATGTTATTGTTGTTTCCCATTTCAGTTGTATATTTCAGTTTGCTTTACATGCTCAGTACCTGTGGTACTGACGCCCGTGGGGGCGCTGCATTGCTTACCTGCAGGTACACAAAGACGAGGAGTCGATCCCTCGTGATCCAGTCAGCAGAGTTATCAGCTCCTATCCTCCGGAGCTAGATAGTCTGTTATACCCCATAAGATTTCCGGCACCTAGATGGCCTATTCGTGCGTTGGTTAAGCATATTTGAAGGCCATACGTGCTAAAGAAAGGCCCGGGAAAAAGATCGGACGAGAAACCTGTCGAACCATCGCGGAAGGAGTCAAGGCAGAGCCCCTCCGCGATGGCAACGTGTCACGGAGGTGGAGCCTCCGCGTTGGCTCCGTGACACATTGGCCTTTACAGGCCCAAGTATATAAAGCCCCACTTCGGTTTTAATTCATTTAAACTTATAAATTTCCAGTGAAACAGAGAGGAAAAACCAGAGGAGAGGAGAGAACGAAGGGGGTAATATAATTTCGTCCGATTAGGCTGCCAAACGTTGTCCAAACTCAAATTAACCTCAGATACTGAGGTATTTAGCAGCAGAGAGCATTCCTACGGATTTAGTTTCGTGAAATACGGCCGACGAATCGTTGAGCTACCGAGCTAAGGTAAGTAGAATTGCTCCAAACTAGTGTCTATGTGATCCTAGCTGTGAAGTGAATATTTCTCCTTTCTGGACCTCTGAAAAATAGCGAGTTTTCGACCGTCTTTCGATAAGCCTAAGTTTAGGCTATAAATTATATCGAAAGTGATGTTGTTCTTTAAAATAAAGCTATATTTAGTATTAATTGACAATTTATGAATGCAGTTGGGAGGAATAGTTGAAGTATTAGCCGAGCCTCGTTCGACAGATGGATAGTCGAGGATAAGGTATGTAAAGCTAGTTTCCTCGGCAAGTTAGTAAGCTCGGTATAGTAAAGTAATTTAAAGGCCAGTAGAATATTCAGAAGTCATGTGCTATGTTTATTACGAATGTTGGTACGATATTAGAAGCATTATGTTATAATTAGCCTGAAACTTGCTAGCACGATATAGATTTTAATACAAGTGTTAGGAACTGCACAGCATGCCCAGTATGTGATGTAATACAAAATGTAGGATATTATCGGATTCAGTTGAAACCCAGTAAAACAATGTAATATCTGTAAGGCATCTCAGAAGTAGAATGATAGGTTAAAAATGAAGTTTAGGAAGCATGTTAAGGATAGTAAATCATGTTATTACAGAAACTCAGTATATAGTACAGTATGGCAGAAGATTATATTTGTACATATACACTATTATCAGTCTCAGCATAAATTAAGTACATACATATCGCTATCACTAGTTCAGCATACAGTAGACACAGATACATTATAATTATTAGCTTCAGCATGTGATATATGCAGATAGTATTACTAGTTGAGACCATGGTATTGTCTTGGGATTGGATTACCTAGCATCCCTGATCGCCCCAGGGTTAATAGCTGTATCGACTCGTCCGCCAGAGGACGAGGATACGTCGCTCTACGGAGTGGCATGCCTTCCCATAGGGGACGAAGATGGGATGCCAGTTTTCCCCATATTGTGCCTTGGTCGGCCCTTACACACCCCTGTCGAGCGGATACGCCCGGGTGTTGATTCAGGAGTCCTCCGGACTCAGGTACAGTTATAGTCAGGGCTCAGCGAGCCCAAGTGCATACCCAGGGGACCGGCAGGATGCTTATAGTTATTATAGGAGATGGGACGACCGGGGTAGCGGTATAGATTGCGTGTTGTTTGTACCTCCCGGCTTATGGGGGCCGGATATGGTTTGTGTGTGCTATGTTATGTTATGTTATGTTATGCCATGTTGCACTAGATACGAGTAGATCGACAGTAGAACGATACATCTCCAGGTATGACTCCTACTCCCTCCAGTACAGTAAAGAGTAGGCATAGTTTTACATTTCGAGTCAGTTAGTCTATTCCTTCCTATTTCAGTTCCATCAGTTGCGTTGTTGCTTTCAGATGTTTCTTTCAGTTATTGCTTTACATACTCAGTATCAGTGGTACTGACGCCTGTTTGGGGTGCTGCATTACTTGCCTGCAGGTACTCATAGACGAGGGGCCGATACCTCATGATTCCAGTCAGCTCACAGGGTCATCAGCTCCAGTCATCCGGAGCTAGATAGCTAGAGGTTTATCCCTCTTCTTTTGTTGTACAGCATGGGTAGGTCGGGGCCCTGTCCCGACCATCTTATCAGTATTCTTAGAGGCTTGCAGTCTGTATATATTTCCCCGTGGTCAGATGAGCCGGTCATGTGGGGCCGTGCAGTTGTATAGTTGTTAGTACTTCTGTTTATTTTATGTTGGCCGTGTGGGGCCATAACTTGACAGTAGTGGTGACCTTGCCGGTCACGTAGCTTCCCAGTATTTCATTGTTGAGTTACAGATAACTAGACAGCATGGTGGCCTTGTCGGCCCGCATAGGCTCCCCTATATTGATATGTTTCTGGTCAGCTGTTAGTACAGGCAGGTGGCTATAGGCCTAGTCGGCCGGAGACTGTATTTACAGCTGTTATATAGCCCGTTGTTTCCCTGAATCTGGGTTAGAGCCAGCCAGGCACCAGATGTGCTCAAGCTCAGTAGTCTAGCAGTTCAGGTCCTAGTAGGGCACCAGGTGCCAGTCATACCCCCCAAAGCGGGGTGTGACAAACTTGATATCAGAGCAGGTCGTATCCTAGGGAGTCTGCAAGCCGTGCTAAGTAGATTCCTGTCCATGGATGTGTTGTGCACCACATACTATGGGTAGGGGGCTGCAAGGCATGATAGGATGGTTGTCTTTTATTCTTATTCAGTCGTGCTGTAGAGCGGTACAATATAGGGTTGGTCCTTTTAAAACTTATTATATTCTTTGAATACAGATACAAGTCAGACCAGCGAAATCCTATTCCAGGCAGAAGATCAGATATAGCAACAGGAGAGAACATTAGCCAGTTACAAGGTAACTATAGCAACAGGAGGAGGTAACAGGGACCTCCCAATGTTATACTTTTATCGGGTATCATCCCCAGTATATGTCGATGACTTTAGAATAGGAAATCATAAGCATAACGTATAAATGAGTCGATTTATTTGTTAGATATATACATATAAGACCTGATTAAGATAGTAGACAATATTAAATTATCAGATAAGTGTGAGAAAGAGAGGGAAATATAGGATTCCCACCTCCATTCCTTTAGGTGTGGTACAGTCCCATGTCTTCGTTTCGTTGCAGTAAGCAAAAGTCATTCCTACCCCTTAGTTTTGATCCCAGTGTAGCAAAGGGCATAAGGATTGAGACGATGTTTCCCAAAGCAGGCAGTAAGTGAAAGGTGGATTGGCTGATTCTAGAAAATGTTAGAAAGAGTAAGGAGCCCTTATGATTATGTAAGTTGTGCAGACCCTCACGGTAATAAGTCAGAAGAGCAAGTAAGACTACTAGCTTACTCGAAGTGGGTGTAGGAGATCCGTCAATGATGGACTCCCAGTAAGAGTCAAGTTCAAGTCAGGAAAGGGTTGAATCCGCTGTGGCATGCTAACAACGGCAGGGTATATCTGCAAGATAATAGTTATAATCTTAGCTGTGATATCAAAAGACAGGGAGATTATATGAATAAGATGGGTCCGACTGCAAGTCAGAAGAAGTATAGGTTGGAACTTGACTGGCAACCTTATTGACAGTGTAAGGCAGGTACCTTGAACCCCATAGCCCAGTTTAAGGAAGATGAAGGTGAAGAGCATGAATACTAGATTTTGAGGGGAAATCAGAATCACCTCTAGATTGATAGAACATCGTGTATTAAGGACTAAACCTTAGACGAACAGCTAAGAGACAGTAAGGTTGTAGTTTAGAATGTTGCGGTATGTCCGCCCAAGGAAAAGGTAAGAGGGTGCCGAACCAGAGACTCCAATCTAGTGTGACCCAGAGACAAGGCCAACAGACAATCACGGGCCTTAATATAATGCCAAGTAAGGCCACAAGGTTCGGATGTTGACCCCACATTGTAAGAGTGGCGAAATTTCAAATAGTAGATCATAGCTAAAGTGCACGTGTGTGTTGCTTCCAGAATGGAATGAAAAAAAAATCCCATGAAATGATACGAGAGGATATGAGATATCATTAGACCGTAGGAGTGGTATATCATGTGCAGTATGAAATTCAGTAAGGCATATTAGAGATTACGTATCCCCACAAAATTCAGTATGTATTGTACATAGTTGTTGATATATATATATCTACAGATGACAGATATGATGTAAGTAGTTGGCAATGGGGGTTACAGTCACACAGATTTTGGTTAGCTGCTAGGAAATATATACAGATCGTACTGCAGGACCCCTCACCAAAAGAGAGGGGGGCATGTTAAGTGGTCGTACATCATTTTCCCAGTCTTGTAGGTGAGAGTCGGCCTTAGTCAACCTAGCAGCTATTAAGCGGAACACCCCGCAAGTCAGCCGACCGTCTCAGTCAGACAAACCTGTGGGTACCCCAAGAAAGAGTCCATATAAGTAGTCAGTGACGGACTAGTACTTCAGCTGGTTCTCGTAAGGTATCGGATACAAAGACCTAACAGAAGGCCAGTCTTTACAGAATGGCTCATAAGACCGAGAATTTCCAAGAACAGTAATATAAATCCAAAGGGGTACGAATAAGGCGTAAGAAATTGGTAGTGCTCTGCTAGCACAGTGTTTGCTAAGACAAGGAGATTGGTAGGTTCCCTATGAAGATCCAGGAACGGATCGCTTGAGAGTAGGCTGGACTAAGCACAACACCACAATTGTTCAATTAGGAGGACGAAACAGTTAGCTGTCCACAACCCCACAGTTATACATGAGCTATAGATGTCCGAGTAGGACATGTAAAGCATCGTTAGACTACTGCAACATTCGGATCATTTAACCCAGCTATTTAGTTAGTCAAGGTTATTCAGCCAGACTATTAGAGATCATGATCATTGCCAGGATCCTCTGATCAGATACGGGCACATGGTGTGCAGATAGTCGTTCAAGTTATCTCAGCAACAAGTAGCCTTAGCATGCGACCAGAAGGCCAGATAAGCTCTAGCTATACCAGTAGATTACTTGTCAGATTCTCCGGTATAATAAACCAGTATGACTGTCAGATTTATGTCAATCTTTCTAAATGTGAATTTTGGCTGAGTTCAGTAGCCTTATTTTTTTGGTCACATTGTGTCTGAGGCTGGTGTACAGGTAGATACACAGAAAATCGAAGCAGTGAAGACATAGACCAGACCTACCACTCCGATTGAAGTACGCAATCCCTGCGGTTAGCCGGGTACTACAGAGAGTTTGTGGAAGGATTTTCCACCTTAGCAGTACCTCTGACTAAATTGACACAGAAGGCAGCAAAGTTCCAGCAGACTGAGGTGTGTGAGCAGAACTTCCAGGAGTTAAAAGACAGGTTAATATCAGCCCCAGTGTTAGTATCGCCAGAAGGTACAGAGGGCTGATGCATCATGGTAAAGTAATAACTTATGCTTTCAGGCAGTTGAAGGAACATGAAAAGAATTATCTTACCCATAACCTGGAGTTAGCTGCAGTAGTTTATGCCTTAAAGAGTGAATGTTTTGTACCACCCCGAAAAAGCTAATGTTGTAGCAGATGCTCTCAGTCGTAAGTCCATGGGGAGTTTGGCACATTTGCAGCCCGAGCAGCGGGAATTGGTCAGGGAGATACATAGTTAGCTAGCCTAGCCGTTCGTGTAGCAGAAACAGAGGACGGTAGTGCAGTAATATAGAACACCGCCATGTCATCATTAGTTGTGGAAGTGAAAGAAGGGCAATATGAGGATCCTGACCTGATCCATCTCAAAAACAGAATCCAATAAGGTAAAGCGCCAGATTTTCAGGTAATTGAGGGAGAAGTGCTGTTATGTAAAGGTCGCCTATGTGTTCCAGATGTTTCAGGGCTCCGCCAGCAGATTATGAACGAGGTACATTACGCCCGCTATTCTCTCCACCCAGGCGCGACAAAAATGTACCATGATATCAAGGAAAATTACTGGTGGCCAGGTATGAAAAGAGAAATTGCTGAATTTGTGGCCCAGTGTCCTAACTGCCAACAGGTGAAAGTAGAACATCAGAAACCAGGCGGTTTGACTCAGGATATAGCTGTACCTCTCTGGAAATGGGAAGCAGTGAATATGGATTTTGTAGTAGGATTACCCTGTACTAAACACAGACATGACTCTATATGGGTGATAGTTGACAGATTGACAAAATCAGCTCATTCCCTGCCAGTAAGAGCTACGTTCTCGACCGAAGATTATGCTGAGTTGTATATCAGAGAGATAGTCAGATTACATGGAGTACCAGTATCCATTATTTCAGACAGAGGAGCACAGTTTACGGCTAGATTTTGGTGGTCGTTTCAGAGGGCTCTGAGAACGCAGATTAATTTAAGCACAGCATTCCATCCTCAGACAGATGGGCAGGCTAAACGCACAATTCAGACACTCGAAGACATGTTGCGAGCGTGTGTGCTGGATTTCGGTGGTAGCTGGGATGAGCATTTGCTGTTAATTGAATTTTCCTACAATAACAGCTATCACTCAGCCATCCAAATGGCGCCTTTTGAGGCTTTATACGGGCGAAAATACAGATCGCTGGTTGGTTGGTTTGAAATAGGAGAATCAGCGTTAGTTGGGCCAGACATTGTTCAGCAGTCAGAGGAGAAGGTAAAGCTTATCCAAGAACGTTTACTGACTGCACAGAGCCGCCAGAAATCATATGCAGATGTGTGGCGTAGAGACTTGGAGTTTGATGTGAATGACTGGGTATTCCTGAAAGTATCTCCGATGAAAGGGGTAATGAGATTCGGCAAGAAAGGTAAGCTCAGCCCGAGGTTTGTTGGGCCTTATCAGATTCGTCGAAGGATAGGCCGAGTAGCATATGAGTTGAACTTGCCTCCAGAACTAGAATCCGTTCGTCCGGTCTTCCATGTATCTATGCTGAGGAAATGCATAGGAGACCCATCCAGAGCAGTTCCAGTCCAGGATATCCAGGTTACAGAAAAGCTGGCCTATGAAGAGGTTCCAGTGTTATCCTAGACAGACAGATTCGCAGATTGAGGACTAAAGATATTGCGTCTGTCAAGGTATTGTGGCGTAACAGGAACCGAGAGGAAATGACATGGGAAGCGGAGGAAGATATGAAGACCAGATATCCTCACTTATTCTAGGCCTAGTCAGGCGATAGGTATGTCCGTATTATTACTTATGTAGTACCTTATGGTTGTAGATGTATAAATGAGAAAGATTGATGTTTAGCTATCCAATGAATCTTAAAGTATTGTGTGCAGTACCTATGTTGGACTTTTCTGCGTTTCAGGTTTTTGGTATAGTCCACATTACTGGGGAGACTCTGCCAAAATTTTTCTAAATAAGTAAATTGAGAGGTCCTCTAGATAAAAGTTTACATTCGAGGACGAATGTTCTTAAGGGGGGGGGGGGAGAATGTTATACCCCGTAAGATTTCCAGCACCTAGATGGCCTATTCGTGCGTTGGTTAAGCATATTTGAAGGCCATACGTGCTAAAGAAAGGCCCGGGAAAAAGATTGGACGAGAAACCTGTCGAGCCATCGCGAAAGGAGCCAAGGCAGAGCCCCTCCGCGATGGCAACGTGTCACGGAGGTGGAGCCTCCGCGTTAGTTCCGTGACACGTTGGCCTTGTCCAGGCCCAAGTATATAAAGCCCCACTTTGGTTTTAATTCATTTAAACTTATAAATTTCCAATGAAACAGAGAGGAAAAACCAGAGGAGAGGAGAGAACGAAGGGGGTAATATAATTTTGTCCGATTACGCTGCCAAACGTTGTCCAAACTCAAATTAACCTCAAATACTGAGGTATTTAGCAGTAGAGAGCATTCCTACGGATTTAGTTTCGTGAAATACGGCCGACGAATCGTCGAGCTACCGAGCTAAGGTAAGTAGAATTGCTCCAAACTAGTGTCTATGTGATCCTAGCTGTGAAGTGAATATTTCTCCCTTCTGGACCTCTGAAAAATAGCGAGTTTTCGACCGTCTTTCGATAAGCCTAAGTTTAGGCTATAACTATATCGAAAGTGATGTCGTTCTTCAGAATAAAGTTGTATTTAGTACTGATTGATATATATATGAATGCAGTTGGGGAGAATAGTTGAAGTATTGGCCGAGCCTCGTCCGACAGACGGATAGTCGAGGATAAGGTATGTAAAGCTAGTTTCCTCGGCAAGTTAGTAAGCTCGGTATAGTAAAGTAATTTAAAGGCCAGTAGAATATTTAGAAGTCATGTGCTATGTTTATTACGAATGTTGGTACGATATTAGAAGCATTATGTTATAATTAGCCTGAAACTTGCTAGCACGATATAGATTTTAATACAAGTGTTAGGAACTACACAACATGCCCAGTATGTGATGTAATACAGAATGTAGGATAATATCGGATTCAGTTGAAACCCAGTAAAACAATGTAATATCTGTAAGGCATCTCAGAAATCAAAAAATGATAGGTTAAAAATGAAGTTTAGGAAGCATGTTAGGGATAGTAAATCATGTTATTACAGAAACTTAGTATACAGTACAGTATGGCAGAAGATTATATTTGTACATATACACTATTATCAGTCTCAGCATGAATTAAGTACATACATATCGCTATCACTAGTTCAGCATACAGTAGACACAGATACATTATAATTATTAGCTTTAGCATGTGATATATGCAGATAGTATTACTAGTTGAGACCACGGTATTGTCTTGGGATTGGATTGCCTAGCATCCCTGACCGCCCCAGGGTTAATAGCTGTATCGACTCGTCCGCCAGAGGACGAGGATACGTCGCTCTACGGAGTGGCATGCCGTCCCACAGGGGGCGAAGATGAGATGCCAGTTTTCCCCATATTGTGCCTTGGTCGGCCCTTACACACCCCTGTCGAGCGGATACGCCCGGGTGTTGATTCAGGAGTCCTCCAGACTCAGGTACAGTTATAGTCAGGGGCTCAGCGAGCCCAAGTGCATACCCAGGGGACTGGCAGGATGCTTATAGTTATTATAGGAGATGGGACGACTGAGGTAGGGGTATAGATTGCGTGTTGTTTGTACCTCCCGGCTTATGGGGGCCGGGTAAGGTTTGTGTGTGCTATGTTATGTTATGTTATGTTATGCCATGTTGCACTAGATACGAGTAGATCGACAGTAGAATGATACATCTCCAGGTATGACTCCTACTCCCTCCAGTACAGTTAGAGTAGGCATAGTTTTACATTTCCAGTCAGTTAGTCTATTCCTTCCTATTTCAGTTCCATCAGTTGCGTTGTTGCTTTCAGATGTTTCTTTCAGTTATTGCTTTACATACTCAGTATCAGTGGTACTGACGCCCGTTTGGGGCGCTGCATTACTTGCCTGCAGGTACTCATAGACGAGGGGCTGATACCTCGTGATTCCAGTCAGCTCACAGGGTCATCAGCTCCAGTCATCCGGAGCTAGATAGCTAGAGGTTTATCCCTCTTCTTTTGTTGTACAACATGGGTAGGTCGGGGCCCTGTCCCGACCATCTTATCAGTATTCTTAGAGGCTTGCAGTCTGTATATATTTCCCTGTGGTCAGATGAGCCGGTCGTGTGGGGCCGTACAGTTGTATAGCTGTTAGTACTTCTGTTTCTTTTATGTTGGCCGTGTGGGGCCATAGCTTGACAGTAGTGGTGACCTTGCCGGTCACGTAGCTTCCCAGTATTTCATTGTTGAGTTACAGATAACTAGACAGCATGGTGGCCTTGTCGGCCCGCATAGGCTCCCCTATATTGATATGTTTCTGGTCAGCTGTTAGTACAGGCAGGTGGCTATAGGCCTAGTCGGTCGGAGGCTGTATTTACAGCCGTTATATAGCCCATTATTTCCCTGAATCTGGGTTAGAGCCAGCCAGACACCAGATGTGCTCAGGCTCAGTAGTCTAGCAGTCCAGGTCCTAGTAGGGCACCAGGTGCCAGTCATACCCCCCAAGGCGGGGTGTGACATAGTCGAAGGTTGCTCCTATTTCCTTTTTGATTACAGTTTGGGTAGGTCGGGGCCCTGTCCCGACCATTCTATTAATACTTCCTAGAGGCTTGCAGTCCGATGTTTCCCTATGGCAGTGGAGCCGGTCATGTGGGGCCGTGCATGTATATATGTGTTTGGTTGATTATGTTGGCCGTGAGGGGCCATAGTTTGATTGTAGTGGTGACCTTGCCGGTCACGTAGTTATTCAGTATTCTATTGTTAAGTTACAGTTAACTAGACAGCATGGTGGCCTTGTCGGCCCGCATAGGTTTCCCTATATGAGATGATTCTGGTTAGCTGACGATACAGTACAGGTGGCTATAGGCCCAGTCGGTCGGAGGCTGTATTTACAGCCGTTATATAGTCGGTTCGTTTCTTGAAATAGAGCCAGAGTCAGCCAAGGCACCAGATGTGCTTAGGCTCGCCAGTTTGCAGTCTAGGTCCTACCAGGGCACCAGGTGCCCGTCATACCCCCCAAGGTGGGGTGTGACACTTGAACCCTTACCCGACTCTGGTGACCTAGGCTAGTATAGCAGACCCTTAGGTTAGTATGGTGCCCTAACGCACCTCAAATTGTTAGGTGACGACTCTTCTTTTGATTAATTCTAAAAGAGTTGTCACATGTTGGGTCCCGGTTTCCGCGAGGAAAATGGGGCGCGACATCTATGTTTTAGTTTGTTTATGATGGCCGTGTGGGGCCTCATTCAGTTAATAGTTGGTGACCTTGTCGGTCACAGAGTAGTTTAGCATTTGATTCAGCGTTTCAGTGAAACTAGTCAGCATGGTGGCCTTGTCGGCCTGCATAGGTTCCTTTATACTACTGTTGTTCTGGTTAGCTGTTGTTGTCTTACAGGTGGCTATAGGCCTAGTCGGTCAGAGGCTGTATTTACAGCCGTTATATAGCCCATTGGTTCCATGAACCCAGAGTTAGAGCCAACCTGACACCAAAAGTGCTTAGACTCAATAGTCCAATAGTCCAGGTCTTAGTAGAGCACCAGGTGCCAGTTATGTCTCCCAAGACGGGGAGTGATAGAAACACTGTCAGCTTAATAACTTCTGTAATACATGATCTGAATTAATGAAGATTTTAGTGCATATATCGAATATCAAGTGAAAAATTAAAAAAAGAAAAAAAAAAGGAAGAGGCGATTCACCTTTTTCAACAATTTTGTGGAATTTAAAAATTCTGCAAATGAGATGTTAGGGTCGGTGCTGAGGTGTTAGGAGATGTCTTCGGCAATCGTCACATGTGTTGCTTCCACCACTTAATTTATTTTTCTTTAATTTGATGGCATCACCTACGGTACGTCATCATTTGGCTTATTAAGAAAAAAAAATATTGATGCTACTAATTTTCTGAATTTTTTTTTGTGTTGATAATCAATTGATGTTTTATTATTAAGTGAGATATTTACGGCTCAATCAAACAAAAAAAAATTCACTAAGTTGGACAAGTCCAACTTTAATGACTCAAAGCATCGACATATTTAAACTACCTTCTAAACCTGATAGAAATTTAAATGTAATTTCAATTAGAGAAGAACAAGTGAATTTTCTAAATTTATACTCCCCCTCTTCATTGTTTCTAATTGAAGAAAGAAAAATTTATTCGTAATTACTCTTTTCGTTTCATTTTAATTGTTAGGTAATATGAAAAATAGTTATTTTAAAATATTTACTAATTTTAAAATTTAAGAGATAATTGACCATAATTTTTCAATTCTATCATTAATACTTAAAGTCATTTTAAAATGTGAAGTTTTTTTTTTGGATATTTTCAAAAAATTAATAAAGTTATATTAGTTAAATTACTATTTTTATTAATTTTTTCTTAATAAATATATAAATCTTATCCTAATAATTAAAATGTAAGAGAGAAAGTTTATACTAAACTTGAACATTTCTTTGTCAACCTCTCTTTTTGAAAGTGTAAATAAAGGGGGAGATAGGGGGAAAAAATGAGGATGCAGATAAGTTAGTACAGGGACGGATCTATTGTGTCGGATATGGGTTCTCATGAGCCCAGTAATTATTTTTTAGATTCTGTAATTATATTGAAAAAATCAGTTGAGTGATAAGTATTTTTAATTGGAATCAGTATCAAATTGAGTGATTCGTTCTGTGGCACAGTTAGGGGCAGATCTAGCAGATTGAAAGGGTATTTACTTAAATTTCTTCGATAAAAAATTTATAATAAATATATATAAATATTATAAATATATTAGTATTATAATGAATGTGTATAAAAGTATTTGTATTGTAGTGGATACATGTGTTTATATTATAGTGAAAGTCTATCTTTTGGAGAAAAGTTAGGAGAAATTATCCCTATAAATAGAGGGGTTCTCCTTCATTATATTTCATCCCATCAAGAGAAATAAGAACTTCTCTCCTTTTCTCTTTCTCTACAATATTCTTGTTCTTTCTTTATTATTTCATAACACGTTCCTTGAGCACTCACTTTGAAAGATCTGAGGTAAGAAAAATTAAAATTTCTTTAAAGATGTATTACTTAACCACAAGAGTGATATTCCTTTGGTGATATTGTTGCTCTATGACTCTACTGTCTCAAAATTTGAAGGCCAAGGTATTATTTTTCTCTTTCTTTTAATATGGCTAACCTTACGAAACTTGATTTCGTTGTCCTTCAAAGTTCGGTCAAGAACTACCTTTCATGGGTGTTGGATGCTGAAATCCATATGGATGCAATAGGTCTTGGAGACACCATTAAAAGTGAAAACAAAGCATCACATCAAGATCGTGCTAAGGTTATGATATTCTTGCGTCATTATCTTGACGAAATTCTTAAAATTGAATATCTCACGATTAAGGATCCACTTATTTTGTGGAATAGCCTAAAAGAAAGGTATGACCGCCTGAAGATGGTCATCTACCCAGAGGCACGATATGATTAGATCCATCAACACTATAAGTCTGTTCATGAGTATAGCTTATCAACATTCAAAATTGTTTCTAAGTTGAATCTATGTGGAGAAACTATTAATGGTGTTGATATGATTGAATATGTGGTAGTACACAAAATTAATTGAGAGCTCCGAAAGAGCTAATGTATTACTACCTGAAGGAATGAAATTGTTGTAGTAAGTCTCAAAAGGAAACTTATAAGTTTCAAGGACGTTGAAAAAAAATTTGAGACTATAAATTATAGGAAGATCTAATATCTTCATGCTACTACAATTGAAGCGGGTTATAAATATTTATGTAAAAAATTACCCGGGGCTTTTTTTATTTGTAGTACATAAATATGGGTATGATGATGAAATCATATATGAAAGTAAACTAGAAGTTTACTGAAATAAGTTGGTATAACTGGTTGGCCATCCCGGTTCAAATGTGATGCAAAAATAATTGAGAATTCACGTGGCTATATGTTGAAAGAAATAAAAGATTCTTCAAGAATTCACTTGTGTTGCTTGTTCTCGTGATAGAATGATCTTGATCAACTAAGATTGAAATTATATTCCCTGAAATTTTGGAACTTATAAAAGGGTGAATATGGGCCCATTCACCAACCATGTGAACCATTTGCTAATAAATGCATCTATGGTATGGTCACATGTGTTTTGATATCAACTTGCAATTGATTTTTGTAAGGTTGTTGCTCGAATTATTAAATTAAGAGCATAGTTCCAAATTATAAAATCATGTTGATAATGCTGATTCATATCTATGTTGGTTTAACAAAAATTGTATGCCTTCAATTATAGCTAAATCATCGGTTATAAGAACAAAACTCCCAAATAAAATTTGGTATGAGATATGTTTATTTAACATATAGCAACACTTGAATGCATCAAGCCGACAAGGTTCCCCTATCACAATTGGTTCAGGGTCAGAAACCAAATAGTTCCATCTAAAAATTTGAATGTGCAATATATGATTCAATTGCTCCACCATAACGCACAAAGATGGGTCCCCAAATGAACTTGGGGGGTAAATGTTAGTTTTTCTAACATTAGGGGGAGAAGTGATTAGCAGCTGAAAATTGAGTGTGGGATGAATTATCTAGATCCTCGGAAAAAAAAAGGTGAACTTAAAGTTCAATAGATAATTCACTTGCAAAATATTGCAAATCAATTGCCAGATATATTTGCTAACTCTATTTTATAATTCAGTTGCAAATGCTCTAATGAAATGTCCTTGAAGGACAGGGTCTATGAGACGCCTGAAGCGTGATAGAACAAACGGTTCCAAATATAGAACTCCTTGAAGAAGGAGAGGAGCAAATGATTAAGATGGTTATAATGATGAGGCAAGTGCTTTAAGAAAGCACCACGACATAACACTTCATAAAACCTTCGCAAAGGTTCAGGTACCTGAAAATGAAGAAGAATGAAGAGATCTCAATAAGTTATGTCGCATTGTAACTGATATCAAAATGATCGTCGAAGATACATTTGATATAATGTAGCGCTCAATATTATAAATATTGACGAGGATCTTGAATTCAAATCTGTCAAAAAGTATGGACAGTTAAATGATTGGCCAATTAAAAATACGCAATTCAAGTATAATGCCACTGGATATAAATGAATTATTGTGGCATAAAGATTTTTCGTAAATTCTGACATTATTATATGGAGAGGTCCTCTTGTGGTAGATGCAATTATTTTGAGGTTCCTCATAAGTCTGACAATATATGAAAAACTTGTATGGGCATAATGAAATTATTTTCATGTCTAAAGAGACTGAAGGATATAAGAAAATCCTTGAATGATTTAAAAGAACGAGAAAATTCTTGGTCCTGAAGATATAGTCTGCTCCTACT
Source organism: Datura wrightii (assembly GCA_035772735.1). Lineage (NCBI taxonomy): Eukaryota > Viridiplantae > Streptophyta > Magnoliopsida > Solanales > Solanaceae > Datura > Datura wrightii. The sequence continues at coordinate 164,198,864 of JASDFA010000027.1, read as the reverse complement.
AGGAGACATTGAAATGGGATCAAACACATAATGCAGTATCTAAAAGAGACCACCAATATGAGCTTATATTATTCTAACAATGGCAGTCCTGATCTGGTTGGTTATACTGATGCTGGGTATTTATCTGACCCACACAAAGTTTGATCTCAAACTGGTTACGTGTTCATATGTGGAGGTACTGCCATATCTTGGAGATCTACAAAGCAGTCACTCGTAGGTACTTCATCAAATCATGTTGAGATAATAGCTATTCATGAAGCAAACCGAGAATGTGTGTGGTTGAGGTCCATGATACATCTCATTAGAGAAAAATGTCATTTGAAATGTGATAAATTACCCACAATTTTATATGAAGATAATGCAGCATGCATAGCACAACTAAAAGGAGGATTCATAAAAGTATATAGAAGAAGCATATCTAGCCAAAGTTCTTCTACACACATGAGCTCCAAAAGAATGGTGATATTAACGTGCAACAGATTCGTTCAAGTGATAATGTGGCTGATTTATTCACCAAATCTCTACCAACTGCAACTTTCAAAAAGATGGTGCACAAGATTGGGATGCAAAATTCAAGGATGTTCTAATTTAAGGGAGTTAATACGCGTTGTGCTCTTTTTTCCTTACGAGGTTTTGTCCCACTGGGTTTTCCTTGTAATGTTTTTAATGAGGCAACAAAAATGCGTATTATTAGATATGTGTAATTTTTTTCCTTCACTAGATTTTTTTCCACCGGATTTTTTCTTGTAAGGCCTTAATGAGGCATATTATCTATCAAATAGACATTCAAGGGGGAGTGCTATAAATATATTTGTATTATAGTGAATGTCTATAAAGGTATTTGTGTTATAGTTGATACATGTGTTTATATTATAGTGAAAGTCTATCTTTCGGAGAAAAGTTAGGAGAAATTATCCCTATAAATAAAGGGGTTCTCCTTCATTGTATTTCATTCCATCAAGAGAAATAAGAACTTCTCTCCTTATCTCTTTCTCTACAATATTCTTATTTTTTTTTATTATTTCGTAACAATAAGATAATTTTTAAAATTTTTATGTATATACATAGATTCTAAACCCCATAAAGAACTCTGCAGATTTGCCTGAGCTCTTTCTTTTTTCGAACTTAAACTCTTTTTTTATTCCAAAATATTAGTATATTATGTTTAAATGGCTTATTAGTTTTTAAAATATATATTAAATATTATATTTATTTTTATTTAATTATTTTAACATATTAATTTAATTTATTAAATATAAACCTAAAATTCTAGACCGACCATTGTATGTGGGAGAATATACTTTGCTCAATAAAAATTCTAACAAGTGAGTTAAACAAAGTGTAATCTTTGTAAATGCCTACGTGCAAGAAATAATTGAAGAATATTTATGTACCTTAGGCAGGTAAGGTTATGTAACTTTTTTTTTTATATAACTGTTGGTGTTTGAATCAATTTGTTCACACTTCAAATAATTTTATATGATATATATATCTATATATATATATATATATATATATTAAAAATAAATCAAAATTAGTAATTCAAAATTATTTAAGATTTGATATTTGATAGTTTATTTAATTCATGTCTAGTTAAAATTTATTTGTTAAAGTCATATAGGAATAAGTTTTATAATCCCAGTCTAATTTGGTTTTCTAAATTATAAATAGGATGCTCTGTCATATATTTTCTTTTAGTGAGATTTAAGAGTTTTGAATTATTGAGTAAAGCCTCCTACCACTTCTCTCTAGTTTGATAAATTTCTCCTATGTAGTTATTGTTGGGTCTTTCACTTGTGCTTATAATATTGAGCTGCATATTTTTATTTCCTTCAAATTGGTGTTAGAGCCTGTGTGAGATCTATTAAAGTTGTATGTAAGATCCAACACATAAAAAAATATGGATATTCCATATTTACCTGATTATCTTATTTTTGAGTTTAATGGAAAAAGTAATTTTGAGAGCTGCATATCAGTAGATGAAGAGTTTTTCAATATTGTTGGACTATGATCCATTATTAATAAAGGGTTCGTGGAACCCCCAGAAGGCACATTATTGACGGTTGAAGAAGATATACAATTGGAGAAAAATAGACACTTGAATTATAAATAGCAAAGTCTCATTACATGTATATAAAGAATATTTGCATACATAATTAGCAAATGAGGTTTGGACAATTTTGGTGAAATCACATTGACATTATGCAGACGTGAAGAGAGAGAAACTTAAAGAGCTTACGAGACAGTATGAGTTGGCCTAGATGAAACCAACAGAATCTGTCACACAATTTTTTACAAGAATTTTAAAAATTGTCAATGATATGAAGATCAATAGAGAGTACTGGAAGAAGTTAAAGTTGTTGAAAAGGTATTGAAATCTCTAAGTTTAAAATTTCATACCAAGAAAACAATTCTTGAAGCTACCCAAGATCTTAATACTTTAAGACTTAGTGATCTTGAAGATGAATTGGTGACATATGAGAAGTCTCTAAATCAAAAGACATATGAAATAGTGGAGGGGACATTGCAAACAAAACATGATAATCCAAAAGGAAAAGAAGAATCATTGAATTTAGCAAAAATAATTAGAGAAGACAGAATGCAGAAATATTGGAGAAAAGAAGTGAAGATCGAGGTAACTTTTGTTGTAATTTGGATATCTTTAATTGCAAAAAAGACTCCAATAATGTCTAAACTGATTGCCAATAATTCTTAGGATGACTAACAAGAATTCTTTGGTTGAAATTTATGCTCTTTCGATAAAGGCTAGTATTTCAAGTCCGGAGACATGTAATAGACGTGATTGGACTATACAAGGGTGAGGCTATTAAGAAAAATAGAAATACCCTCCATTGTTGCACAAGAAATATTATTTGAAGGTATTGGAGATGAAGATAGTAATGAAAGAACCAAAAGTATTCAACAAGTTTTTGATGATACTATCCAAAATTGAAGTAGATACAATTATGAGTCTAGATCCGCAATTGGAGTGCATGATTATGGAAGATACAATCAACTTTGAGCCATTATTCTAACTTGTAAGTTTTGAAGAGCATGAAAAATTATTTATTGACAATACTACTTTACCACATACAAAAAGACGAATCGTTGAATGGACATGAAAGACCAAGTACAAACCAATTGAACAAGAAGATCATTTTAAGACAAGAATAGTTATTTAAGGATACAAGAAGAAGAGAAAATATGATGATAATATTGTGAAGATATTTAACATGGAAAAAAGTCAAATTAATTTTGGATCCTGTTGAAGAGATATTGAAGTCAACTAAAGATGACACCCATGATTTTGTTGATACTACATATTTTAAAAAATTGATGGAGAGTCTAAGGTGCTTGACTTTTATGAGACATGATATTATTCATGAAATGCACAAATTTGAAGATCTTGGTTTAAGGGAGGCTATGTTGGAAATAAATCAAGATTAGCAATCCAAAATTATTTAGGATTATGATATTTGGTAGTTTATTTAATTCATATCTAGTTAGAATTTATTTGTCAAAGTCATATAGGAATAGGTTTTCTAGTCCTAGTCTAATTTGATTTTCTAGTATTATAAATAAGATGCTATGTCACATATTTTCTTATAGTGAGATATAAGAGTTTTTGAATTATTGAGTAAAGCCTCCTACCACTTCTCTCTAGTTTGATAAATTTCTCCTATATATTTATTGTTGGGTCTTTCACTTGTACTTATATTATTCCGCTGCATATTTTTATTTCCTTCAGTATTGGATAACTTAATTCATCAAGTTTGGATAAGATAGAAGAAATTATTTTAAAGTATGTTTGGATGATTGTTACCTATTGTATGTCTAAATACAATGCTTGTTTTGATTGTTACTTAAATTTTATTGTACCGTATGTTAAATTCATTGTTAGACAATGATGAAAAATTTCGTTTTGTGTGACCACACCATTGCCTTTTTGTTTTCATTTTGTCTTAACTTATTATTTAATAATCCTATTTTATTCTTTATCGTACCATTTTATAGTAGCTTTATCTTGTACTCTACTTTTTCTATAGGTTTATCTTTCAAATTATTGATATGCATCATTATATAATGAAGAAAAATGGTACAACTTATCCAAATGCTATATTCATTAAAATAATACAGTACAACACAACACAACACAACACAATACAATCAGTACAATACATCATGAAATAATATGCTAGAACTATTCAAACATAGTGTATTTTTGCCTCTGCTGAGATTTGAGCATGAGACCTGGTGTTTCTTACCCCATCACTAGGCCACACTCTTGAGTGCGATATATACAGCCATATAACTATTACATAAAATATTGAGCATCATTCAGTAAAAGCTTCACTATCAATCAATTGCGAAAAAGAACGAAGAAATGAAGAAGAAGAGTCTAAGGTTTTCAAACAAAAGGAAAAGTGTTCGATTAATCCTTGGTACTCCTATTTCTAAAGCTGTGCCACCTAGAGAAAATCAAACTGTTCAAATAAATTCTAGATGGATGAATGTTAAACCGCTTGATCACAATGGGGATGAGATAGAAAGAATATAAATTAATTATGCAGTTATAGAATATTGTATAGGATTGGTACAAGTGCACAACTGAGATAAGTATTTTATAATTTTCTTTGTCATTTTCTGTACAGATACTTGTATAAAAGGATAAGTAAGTATCAATAAAATCACACAAATATTTTTTGTCAAGGTTTTCTTTTAAAATCTTTCATGGTGTCAGAGCATTGGCTTGATCCTTCACTGATTTTCAATCTCATTACATTCTTATTTTCCAATTTTTGAAGAACAATGGCTGGTGAAATGATCATTGTTGCTTTTGGTTCTACCTTTGCTGCTGGAGTAGATACCAGTCACCCCTTTCATTTCAGCTTTTTGATTCTCCTAGAATGACTCTTGCAAACACAGTATTTAATGAAAGAGGATTCCCTGGATGGAGAAGATCTATCCTAATAGCCCTTTCAGCTGAAAGAAAGATTGACTTTATCAATGGAGTTTGTAAAGTTCCAAATCCTACTGACCCAGATTTCTCCTAGTGGCCTTGTTGTGATGACATGGTGACTTCGTGGTTGTTGAATTTCTTATCTAAGGAGATTGGAGACAGTGTCATCCATTCCACCATAGATAAAGAACTGTGGGACAGTGTTGAACAAAGTTTTAGTAAGTCTAATGGTACCAAACTTTTTCACGTACAAAAGAAATTAAATGATGCAAGAAAATTCTGATGTATCAAGCTATATCACTAACCTAAAACAATATGGTACGAGTTAGATTCTTTAAATTCTGATGTTGCATGTTCTTGCACATGTACTTGTAATGGAAAATCAAAGATATTTAAGTCCCTACTGGATCGGAGGTTGATACAATTTCTAATGCGTCTAAATGACATTTATGGGCAAGCTAGGAAAATATACTTATGATGAACCCCTTGCTTGGAATATATCATGCTTATTCTTTGCTCCTACAGGATGAAAACCAAAGGGAGATCTATATCAATGCTTAGATTTTTTTTGGTTCATCTTCTTTTATGGTAACATATCAAGGAAAACCCAACTACAAGTCTGAGAATCAGAATTTCAGAGTTCCTTATGTCAACCAGTAGCACCAAAATTTCATATCTCCCGCTACTAATCAGAAACTTGTTTCTTATCCTTAGAAATATAGAAACATACAACAAAAGTTAAAAGAAAGAAAGAAAATTCAATCAAAATATCACTTGTTAATACTATAACAAGATAGGACACATAATAGATGATTGCTACATGTTGCATGGGTTTTCTGAAGATTTTGAGTTAACAAAGGCGAGAACTCACTCTATTTAGTGAAAGGGAATGTAGTCCTTGGAAATCAAGATGCTTTGGAGCGGTTTAATGGACAGATCAAAGAGGGAAAGAATAATTCTTTTTAAGCTTCTATAGAAGGAGGGACCATTCCTTTTCATCCATTCAGTAATGAACACAGAGTAGAAATAGCCAGAATGTTCAAACAAGTGCAAATGTTTGAATCAGGACTTAGCACAAAAGTGAATGCAAATTTTGTGGTTGATATCATTTTTAAATATTCAGGAAAATGTCTTTTAGTTTTTAATTCTCCCACCTAGATCATTAATTCAGGTGCATCAGAACATATGCATTTTGATTCTTTTCTTTTAGCTGCTATAACCCCTCTTTCTATCCCTATGAACATTAATTTGCCTAATTCCTTCAAGGTAACTCACATAGGTAGTGTTTTTATTTTTTTCAATATTATCCTTATAAATGTGCTTCATGTTCTTGCATTTAGATGTAACATACTCTCTGTTCATAGGTTGTGTCATCAAATCTGTAGCAACATTTTATTTACTTCTACTTGCCGTCTCTTGCAGGACCTTTAATGAAGAGAGTGGTAGCTTTTAGTGAAATTAATTAGGAAGATTTATATTTATTGCAACATCAATTTATTAGCCTAGTTTTAATTCTATCAGGCATGTAGTTTCTTTTCCACAAGAATGTAATTTTAGTCATGTCCCCATGTCTTTCCCCTTTCCAGTTTTTGCAAATGGTGTTCCAGATGTAAGCCTTTAGTATAAGAATTAGGCATTTTCCCTTTTCAGCAATATATCATTTTAATTTCATCAAACATTTTTCTGATTCTGAGTTAATTTGTCACATTTGAACTCGAGATAAGAAAACAAGGTCTCCTTTTCCTCTTAGTGCTATCAAAAGTAAAGGTATTGTTGATTTAATTCACATAGATACTTGGGGTCCCTATTGAAATTCTACTTATAATGAGTATAGATATTGCTTTACTATAGTGAATGACTATAGTAGAGGGACTTGGACATTTCTATTATCTACCAAGAGTAATGCTTTTCCTATTTGGAATCATTTTTTGCTATGGTTGAGAGACAATTTAACAGGAAAGTAAAGTGTATTAGATCTAATAATGACTTAGATTTAGATAAAGGGATATATGAGGCTTCCTATTTGGAAGAACATGGCATCATATATCAACAAAGTTGTGTTGCCACCCCCACAACAAAATGGGGTGATGGAGGGAAAACACATACATCTCTTAGAGATTGCTAAGGGTCTATACTTTAAGTCCAAGGTTCCTATTGCGTACTGGGGAGAGTGTGTGCCTACAGAACATATTTGATTAACATTCTTCCTTCCAGGGTACTAAATGGGAAGACTTCTTATGAACTTCTAATTTAATCAGCAACCTTCTTACAATTGTTTGAGAATTTTTGAGTGCCTATGCTACAATTAAACTTAATCACAAGAAGGGGGGGGGGGGGGAGAAAGTTTCATCCTAGAGCCATTAAATGCATTCTTTTGGGTTATCCACAACATCATAATGGATTCAAAGTCACGTATTTCAATACCAGAAAAGTTTTTGTTTCTAGGAATGCTATTTTTCATGAAAACTATTTTTCTTTTGCTGTACTACCTATACTTCTCAATGTCCTATTTTTACCAGACCTTCTCCTTATTTTGGTGATGGAAATCACAATTTTTCTCCTATCCACATAGGGAGACCTACTGATCACTCATCTACTCCAACACCACCTTTAGAATCTACCTTTTCTCTTTCTAATCCTCTAGAGTCATCTCCTTTTAACTTTTCTCAAAATAGTTCCAATTCTTTTTCACACGAACCAACTGTCCCACCTAGGAGATCAGAGAGAATTTTGCAAAGACCAAGTTATTTACAAAATTTCATCTGTAATAGTGTGTTTCTATCCAGTGTTAGTAATTCATTGTCTCGACCCGAATATACACTCGGATCGTAGACACAGGACAAGGGACCCCGAGAGACCCCAAGTCAACCCATGACTCATGCATTCAACTAATCTCATTTAAATAAATGGAGTATTAAGAATAAAACATTGTGGAAACATAACCATGACATAACATCAGAAAATACCAAAATATTTACATAAGCTGAATACTACTCATTTGTCCGGAAGCCTCTAATGCGTAAGATGGATTGATGGGATAATATCCCTAACTAGCCCGAGCAATACTGAAACATAATCAATAGAAAAATGTATCAAATGGTCCATGGAACATGAGGACTCACCAACAAGCTGATATCGTAAACCGGGATGGACTAAGGATGAGGATGAGCTTGAGATCCGGAACCTGTATAATGAACGATACAACATAGAAAGTATGCAGTCAGTACGTGGAATGTACTGAGTATGCAAGGTAAGTAAAATGAAAATTTTAAAAGTAAAACAAACTCTTAAATATACATAGGAGAAGGACATCATGCTTGCATCAAAAATCTTCGTAATAAAATATAAGGCTCAAGACATTCAAATCATTCATAATCATTCATTATCATAATCGAAAATAATTTTATCATATTATAACTTGAGCCAATAACATAAATATAAAAATGCATAAAAAATATGTGGAACAATGGGAGGACTCGTCATAATCGACACCATCATGGTAGAGCCTTTCATGATGCCCCACTATCTCGCTCAAGTGGGCTGAGCCGACCCTGGCTTGCCAGGTGAGGGACGTGCATAAGGCGTGATATCACATTTGAGGGGATCATTATCAATACATCATAACATTTATAACCCACGGTGGCACGTGATTATGAGACACCGGTGTAGTCTTTTGAACGCCGGGCTGCTCGGTGCTAAACACGGCTCCCAAAAACATGCATATAGGTTCATACATAAATTATTAACATCATGCATAAGAATTCATTGGCTAAGATATAACATTTATCATCATTGATCTCTTTTTAAACATGCTTAGCTAAGTATCAGGGCCCTTTTCATCGGTCAATATCATAAATCCATAAATCATGAAATTTGTTTCATAAATTGTAAATCATACTTCATCATATGGGCATTGCCTAATGCTTCATCATACTTAATTCTTTTAAAACATGCTCATAAACATGGGTAACTTGGATTCATGCATTTCCATAATCAATAAACTTAAAATAATGAATTTTCATCATAAATCATAATTTTCATGAACTTTCATAAATGGGCAATTTAGATTTAAAAGGATTGGAATATGATTTTGAAGAAAATAATACAAAACCTGCCCAACTTGCATAATTCAATAATTAAAACTCAACTAAATCATACCCGTAAAGAGAAATCACATTGTCATGCTTTGGGTAAAACCCCCTGAAATTTGAGTAGGAGAATTCATGAATTTAATCAAAATTTGGGCATGGGCGAGGAAGAATTTCACCCATTTTAAAACCCTACATACCTGGGAATAGATGGACTTAAAGTTCCTTGAACACCCACAAAAAAATTGATGAAAATTTGGGGAAGAAGGCCTTGAATCTCCCAAAAACCTCTCTAAAATCCTTGCATGAGAATGGACATGCAATAGGGACTTAACTCCTCTTATCACACCAAGAAAATTACCAAAATGACGTAGTTTAGGCCTTAAGGACTTAGGAAGTTACGAAAACACCCTCATTAAAACGCAGGAAATTTCTGGTTGCCAGTCCTCACGAGGGACTTAACGGGTCATTGCCACAAGGCATGACTCGTTTCCTTGATCCGTTGAGTCCACTGCCCAAAACTCCAAGGGAACCCCATGGGTGACTTCACGAGTCATGAGGTCAGACCATGACTCGTGGTCACCTTACGTGGCCTACACTACCCATCCCAATATTGCCAATCCTCCAGGGTTGACCACGGGTGACCTCACGAGTCTTAAGGTTTGACCACGACTCGTGGTCAGGCCCGTGGCCTCCTCACTCAGACTTTGCCTAACTAAGCTGACCACGAGTCACTTCACGACTCGTGGTCACTCCTCACAACTCACCTCACGAGTTGTTCTGTGACCTGGTGCGGATTTTCAGTTTTTTCTCCGTTCTCACTTCCGGTTCTTATCCTTGGGTCTTGGGGGTATAACAATATCTCCCTCTTGGGAACATTCGTCCTCAAATGTTAGAAACATACAGAAAACTTAGAAACAGGCTATCACCATATATAATTACCAATCATTTAAGTCGAAAACGGACGGAATGACTACCTCCAAAAGGAACTACATAGCTAAACTGAATTCAGACATCACATACAATTACCTTATCATAAAACAAACTTGTATACATGAACTGAACGGGAAAAGATGATTAAAGGTTTAGGGAAAAACTGATACCTCAAACTGAAATGGAGCTGGTAGGGAATAAATGAGGGTATTTAGCTATCATATCTGCTTCAGCTTCCCATGTAGCTCCCTCAACATACTGATTTCTCCATAATACTTTAACTGAAGCTACTTCTTTATTCCTCAGCCTCCGAACCTGACGATCCAAGATTTCAATGGGAATTTCTTCATAACTAAGGCTGTCCTTTACTCCAATGCTGTCTACCGGAACTACCAAGGCTGGATCACCCAAGAACTTCTTCAAAAGTGACACATGAAAGATGGGATGAACCTAAGATAGCTTCGAGGGAAAGTCCAACTCATACGCCACTTTTCCAACTCTCCTCACAACCCGGTAGGGGCCAATATAGCGGGGACTGAGTTTACCTTTCTTTTCGAACCGCATTACTCCCTTCATAGGAGATACCTTTAGAAATACCCAGTCATCCACATCAAACTCCAAATCTCTTCTCCTCACATCAGCATATGATTTCTAGCGACTCTGAGCGGTTTTCAACCGGTCCCTTATCAACTGAACCTTCACCATCGCCTCATGAACCAAATCTGGGCCTATCATGTGCCTCATGCAATATCTGAACTCTCAAATTCTCAACGTTCGGAACACATAGTCGACCCTGGTATCGTAGCACACCATCTCCCCCTTGGGAGAAAACCTCCACCTTCTGACTCCGCATCGCTTCCTTCAGCTTCCTCAATATTGGATCCTCATCTTGCCTGGATTTAACTTCAACTACCAAGGATGATTCTGACCCGTTATGCACAACAACACTGCCATCGGTTGAATCGATCAATCTAACTCCCAGCCTTGCGAGTCGGTGGACATCCCTCACCAACTCCTTCTTTCCCTCATCCACGTGGGAAACACTTTCCAGAGAGAGTCTACTAAGCGCATCCGCAACCACATTAGCCTTGCCTTGGTGGTAAAGGACACTCATGTCATAGTCCTTAAATAACTCCAACCACCTCCTTTGTCGAAGATTTAGATCTTTCTATGTGAACACATATTGCAAGCTCTTGTGATCCATAAATACATCCATGTGGACCCCATACAAGTGATGCTGCCATATCTTCAATGCAAACACCACGCGGCCAACTCAAGATCATGGGTCAGGTAATTCTTTTCATGAAATTTTAGCTGTCTCGAGGCATATGCTTTACCTTCCCATGCTGCATCAACACGCATCCCAGTACGACTCACGAAGCATCACAATAGAAAACAAAGCCATCGGTACCCTCAGGTAAGGTCAACGCTGGAGCTGAAGTGAGTTGGGTCTTCAACTCTTGGAAGCTTTTCTCACAAGCATCCGACCATTGGAAATTCACCTTTTTTAGAGTCAACTTAGTCAAAGGTTCCGCAATAGATGAAACCCTCCACAAACCTTCGGTAATAACCTCCTAGGCCCAAGAAACTCTGAATTTCTAAAGGATTCACCGGTCTAGACCAATTCTTCACCGCTTCAATTTTCTGGGAATCTACCCTTATGCCTTCGCTTGATACTACATGCCCCAGAAATGCTACTGAGTTTATCCAAAATTCACACTTACTAAACTTTGCATAAAGCTGACGATCCTTGAGTGTTTGAAACACTATTCTCAAATAAGTGGCATGCTCCTCCTCGCTCCGGGAGTATATAAGAATGTCGTCGATGAACACGATCACGAACATATCCAAATATTTCTTGAACACCCTGTTCATTAGGTCCATAAAAGCTGTAAGAGCATTGGTTAGTCCAAAAGATGTAACAACAAATTCATAGTGACCATACGGAATCCTGAAAGTGGTCTTCGAGATGTCACTCTCCCGAACTCTAAGCTGATGATACCCGAACCTGAGATCGATCTTGGAGAAGCACTTGGCACCCTGAATATGGTCAAACAAATCATCGATCCTGGGTAAGGGGTACCTATTTTTAACAATAACCTTGTTCAACTGCTGATAGTCAATACACATGCGAAGGAAACCGTCCTTCTTCCGAACAAATAGAATTGGTGCACCCCATGGAGACTGGCTCGGTCTAATGAAGCCCTTATCCAATAAATCCTTTAACTGATCCTTCAATTCCTTCAGTTCAGCTGGAGCCATCCTGTAAGGAGGGATAGAAATAGGCTGCGTATCTGGCAATAGATTCATACCGAAATTAATTTCCCTTTCTAGAGGAACACCTGGCAAATCCTCGGGAAACACCTCTGGATATTCACACACCACCAGAACTGACTGAATAGTCGGGGCCTTGGACTCCACATCCTTAACCCTAAACACCCTTAGAGATCATCTTCGTAGACTTAAGGTAGGAAATAAACCGACCTTCTGGCATCGCCAAACTACTCTTCCACTCCAAAACTGACTCACTTGGAAATCGAAACTCCACGGTACGGGTCCTATAATTAATCGAGGCATAACATGCAAATAACCAATCCATACCAAGAATAACTCAAAGTTAGTCATGGCTAACTCTACCAAATCTGCGGAGGTAACTTTATGCAACATAGTAATGGGACAACCTCTATATACCCGCCTAACTACAACTGAGTCACCGACTGGGTAGATACAGAGAATGGTTCTGATAGAATTTCAGGACTAACTCCAAAACTACTAGCAATGTAAGGAGTCACAAAAGACAATATCTCTCCCATGTCTAACAAGGCATAAACATCAATATGAAATACACGCAACATACTAGTGACCACGTCTGGAGAAGTCTCCTGCTCCTGGAGTGAGGCAAGGGCATAGAATCGATTTTGGCGCTGACCGCCTCCCCCACTAGAAGTGCTCCCTGTGGAGCTGAACAGGCTGGAGCTGCTGCTATTCTGGTGGTTTGTGCTCGACCTCTATCATCACCCTTCTTGGCATATGGACATGCTCGGCACATGTGCCCCGGTCTACCACACCCGAAGCAGACATTCAAATCGAGCAGGCACTCCCCGACGTGACTCTTGCTGCACTTCTCGCAGGCTGGAGAGGTATACTCTAACTGGGTGCCCCTCTAATCCCTCGACCCTGAAGCCCTGCTCCTCTTATCACCCCTGGGTCTAGATGGAACACTAGCTGATGATGGTGCTGGGGCTAGTGACCTCTGCTGAAACTGTGGACAGTAGCCACCGTAGACCTCTGAGGTAAAAACCCACGGCTATCTGTCCGAGCTCTCTATGCCTCCCTCTCCCTCGCATGAGCCACCTCCATCTTCTAGGCATACAACACTATGTGAGGAAAGTCCATATCCTAATGAAGCATGGCAGTCCTGCAATCCTTGTATAAATAAATGGCCACGCCATGAACAAATCGGCTCACCCGCGCCCTCTGATCCATCACCAACCCTGGGGCGTACTTTGACAACCGGGTGAACTCAAGCGAATACTCCAGCACTGTCATATTTCCTTGCTTGAGGTTAACAAACTTAGCTGCTTTCGATTCCCTCATCTTCTGAGGGAAGAACCTATCAAGAAAGGCCATGTGGAATTCATCCCAATTGATAGGGCCCATACCCACTCCCCTGTTATCCTTCCATTGCTTGTACCAAATATGAGCGACCTCTTTTAGCTGATATGAGGCCAAGTATACACACTCCCCATTTGTCACCCCCATAACCTGAGTGACCTTCAAGATCCCTTCAATGAACTCATGTGGAATCCACCTTTGATCCCGTGAAATCAGGAGGGTTAATCCTCAAGAAGTCTCTAATCTGATCCGCCGTTGTATTGCCATTATGTGGAACCTGCGCAACAGCCTGCTGATTGACATGAGCTGTCAAGGCCTACGCCAACATTTGAATCGCCGCCCGAAACTCGGCGTGGGTAGTTGGCTCTGGTGCCTGGGGCTCCGAAACAGGTGGGGCTTGCTGATGCCCATGGTCATTGCCATCTCCATAGCCCGCATCATTCCCATTTCTCCTTCAGTTCATTCTCCTAGGAGCCATAATTCTGCAATCACGAATCGCACGAATTAGAAGGATGGAAAGGCTTTTCATCGCACGACATAGAACATATAAGAAGGGAACATCTCCTAAACATTTAGTAGCCTCTACGTCATAGGTGTTGCGTGCTTCACACCCATGAAAAAGACTCTACCTAACGCGACTTTCAGACACCCTAGGACACTTCAAACCTATTGCTCTGATACCAAGTTTGTCACGATCCGAACGTACACCCGGATCGTAGACATGGGACAAGGGACCCTGAGAGACCCCAAGTCAACCCATGACCCATGCATTCAACTAATCTCATTTAAATAAAATGGAGTATTAAGCATAAAACATCGCGGAAACATACCCATGACATAACATCAGAAAATACCAAAATATTTACATAAGCTGAATACTGCTCATTTGTATGGAAGCCTCTAATGTGTAAGATGGGTTGATGGTATAATATCCCCAACTAGCCAGAGAAATGCTGAAACATAATCAATAGGAAAGTGTATCAAATGGCCCTCGGAACATGAGGACTCACCAACAAGCTGATATCGTAAACTGGGATGGACTAAGGATGAGGATGAGCCTGAGATTCGGCCCTGTATCATGAAACGAGACAACATAGAAAGTATGTGGTCATTACGTGGAATGTACTGATTATGTAAGGTAAGTAAAACAGACATTTTAAAAGTAAAACAAACTCATAAATAGACATAGGGGAAGGACATCATGCTTGCATTAAAAATCTTCGTAATAAAATATAAGGCTCAAGACTTTCAAATCATTCATAATCATTCATTATCATAATCAAAAATAACTTTATCATATTATAACTTGAACCAATAACATAAATATAACAATGCATAAAAAACATGTGGAACAATGGGAGGACTCGTCATAACCGACACCATCATGGTAGAGCCTTTCATGATGCCCCACTATCTCGCTCAAGTGGGCATAGCCGACCCTGGCTTGCCAGGTGAGGGACGTGCATAAGGTGTGATATCATATTTGAGGGTATAGTTATCAATACATCATAACATTTACAACCCACGGTGCCACGTGGTTATGAGACACCGGCATAGTCCTTTGAACACCGGGCTACTCAATGCTAGACATGGCTCCCAAAAACATGCATATAGGCTCATACATAAATTATTAACATCATTCATAAGAATTCATTGGATAAGATATAACATTTATCATCATTGATCCCCTTTAAAATATGCTTAGCCAAGAATCAGGGCCCTTTTCACTGGCCAACATCATAAATTGATAAATCATGAAATTCATTTTATAAATCGTAAATCATACTTCATCATATGGGCATTGCTCAATGCTTCATCATACTCAATTCTTTCAAAACATGCTCATAAACATGGGTAACTTGGATTCATGCATTTGTATAATCAATAAACTTAAAATAATGAATATTCATCATAAATCATAATTTCCATGACTTTCATAAATGGGCAATTTTGATTTAAAAGGATTGAAACATGAATTTGAAGAAAATATACAAAACCTGCCCAAATTGCATAATTCAATAATTAAAACTCAACTAAATCATACCCATAAAGAGAAATCACATTGTCATGCTTTGGGTAAAACCCCATGGAACTTGAGTAGGAGAATTCAAGAATTTAATCAAAATTGGGCATGGGTGAGGAAGAATTTCACCCATTTTAAAACCCTACATACTTGGAAATAGATGGACTTAAAGTTCCTTGAACACACATAAAGAATTTGATGAAAATTTGGGGAAGAAGGTTTTGAATATCCCAAAAACCTGTCTAAAAACCTTGCATGAGAATGGACATGCAATAGGGACTTAACTCCTCTTATCACACTCAAAAAATTACCAAAATGACGTAGTTTAGGCCTTAAGTACTTAGGAAGTTATGAAAACACCCTCATTAAAATATAGAAAATTTTTGGTTGCCAGTCCTCACGAGGGACCTAACGGGTCGTTGCCACATGGCATGACTCATTGCCTTGATCCGTTGAGTCCACTATCCAAAACTCCAAGGGAACCCCACGGGTGACTTCACGAGTTGTGAGGTCAGACCACAACTCGTGGTCACCTTCCATGGCCTACTCTGCCCATCCTAATATTGCCAATCCTTCAGGGTTGACCATGGGTGATCTCATGAGTCGTGAGGTCTGACCATGACTCGTGGTCAGGCCCGTGGCCTCCTCACTCAAAATTTGCCTAACTAAGCTGACCACAAGTCACTTCACGACTCGTGGTCACTCCTCATGACTCACCTCACGAGTCGTTCTGTTACCTGGAGAGAATTTTCAGTTTTTCTCCGTTTTCACTTTCGGGTCTGATCCTTGGGTCCCCAGGGTATAACATTCATGCTTTGCTTTCCCTTCTCAACCTCTCATTCATTGTTGCAACACTCTTTCTGTCCCTAACTGTTATCTTTTCCACTCTCTCAATGTCTTTGCTGAATCTATGAGTTATTTTAAAGGTGCTACACATCTAGGTTGGCAAGCTGCCATGGATGCTGAGCTTGCAGCTTTGCAACAAAATGAGACTTGGGACATTGTTGAACTCCATTTGGGTAAGAAAGCTTTATCTTATAAATAGATTTACAAGATAAAATTTCTTTAAGATGGCACTATAAAAAGACTTAAAGCTAGATTGGTTGTGAGGCGGGATATTCAAAAGCAAGGGATAGACTATAGTGAGACTTTTTCTCGTGTTGTAAAAATGACAACAATTAGGTGTCTATTGAAAGTTTCTATCAAGAAATATTGGAAGGTATCACAACTAGATGTGAACAATTCTTTTTTACATGGTTCCTTAGAGGAGGAATTTTTTATGAAATTCCCTCCAGGCCTCATTCCTCCTACATCTAATCATGTTTTCTTACTCAAGAAGTCACTATATGGTTTAAAATATACTTCTCGACAGTAGTATTCTAGGTTAGCTGGGGCTTTAAGCTACAACGGATACACTGCATCCTTCAATGATTATTCTTTGTTGTTTAAATCTTTAGTGAACCCAATTTCAATATTGCCAGTCTATGTTGATGATATCTTATTGACATGGAATGATTTTCATGAGATTGATGCTATTAATTCATTTCTTCACTCAAAATTCAAGGTAAAAGACCTAAGGGATATTCATTATTTCCTTGGGATGGAAATCATTAGAGAACCATCGGGATTCATCATCAGTCAACGTTAATTTGTTACAGATCTCCTAGAGGAATTTGATTGTTCTCATATTTCTAAGGTCACCTCTCCTCTTGATCCTTCTAATATATTACAAGCACACAATGATACTCCTATGTCGGATCCTACCATATTCATAAATTTAGTAGGAAAATTGAATTACCTAACTCAAAGCCCACCAGATATGGCTTTTTCTGTGTTGAAACTTAGCAGTGTGTTCAACATCCATGTTATTCTCATTTCTCTGCTGCACTCAAGGTGCTATGCTATTTGCAAATGGATCCCAACCTTCCCTTGTCTTCTGATCCTTCTTTATCCCTCTTGACTTTTTGTGATGACGACTGGGCATCTTTCTCGAATACTAAATGATCTATCAGTGGGTTTTTTATCACACTTGGAGGCTCTCTGATCTCATAAAAATCGAAGAAGCAAGTTTCAATTTCCCTCTCTTTAGCCGAAGCGGAGTACCAATCAATGAGGAAGGTCACTGCAGAACTCACATGGCTCATTCATTTACTTGAAGATCTATCTGTTTCTCCATATTTATCGGTTCCCATTCACTATGATAATCAAGCAGCAATTCACATCGCTCACAATTTTGTATTCCATGAGAGGAAAAAGTATGTGGAGCTCGACTGTCACTTTGTTCGTCAGCAGTATCTTTCTGGGTTGATGTCTTTAAAGTTTGTGTCTTCCAAGGATCAACTTGCTGATCTCCTTTTACAAAAATTAACACCCCAAAAGTTCCTAAGACCAAAACCGGTACTTGAAATGAAAACTAGAAAGAAACTAGAAAATTTCCCACAAAATGACTTGTCAGATGAGCCATTGCCAAAGAAAATGACCCGTTAAGACAATCGTTGGTTGCCAACAGATTTCCTCCTCAGATTCAATGAACGATACAATGATCCATTCTTAGAAGTAACGAGTCATCGTATTGCTTGCTATGACAAATTCCAAAAACTAGTCAAAATCCTTCCCTGAATCAACGAGCTATGTGATGAGTCATTGAAGGAAGTAACAACTCGTCCTAACGAGCTATTAGATGAAATCCAGAAAGTATTCAAGGTCACTCCAGTGACCACGGGTGGAAACAATGCCCCGTTGTTGTCACGCCCCACCTTGGGAGGCATAATTGACACCTAATGCCACACTAGACTCGGAGCCGACCTGGCTAGACATATATACCTCTAGTGCATACCAGCAACACATAATCAAGAAAATAATCGGCTATATCTTAGCTCAAAATATAGCCTTAGGCCAACACATAAACCTGTGAAAAAACAGCTAACCCATCAATTGCAATAATGATGTCATCTTATGCCGGTCGACAAGACCATCATGCTGTCTAAAAAATAAATAAGGAAAGGTAGGCGCCCCTACACACACATATAAGATGACATGGCTATCAATAGGTAACATGATTAGGCCCCACATGGCCAGCAACACATGTCTAACAAGAACTGTAGTCTGCAAGCCTCTAAAGAGTAAAATATAGGTCGAGATAGGGTCCTCGCCTACCCAAAAGCTGTACAATAAAATATAGGCAAACCTCTAACGTCTAGCAACTTCAAAAGAAAGGAGCTAGCTAATTTGATAGATCAGAACAATTACTGAGAAGGTCTTGAACCCTGTCTGTCTAGACCTGTAGGCAAGTATGCAGCACCCCATGCATGGGCATTAGTACAATATGTAAGGCAAAATAATAATAACTGAGTAAAGGCTGATAAGCAAGCTGAGAGTAATCAGTAATATGGTCCAGAAGTTAACCTGAATAATCTCACAGCATGAACTATGGCTAACAGACAAATATAAAAACAACAACCTAACCTAGCCTCATAAGCCTGAAAGTACAAACAACACAGAATAACCTACTTGGGCTCCCATAAGCTCCAACAAGTGCAAGCAATCCATACCCTCCTATTTGTATCACTATAGGCCCATAAAAAAGCTGTAACTAAGGTGTGTTTGACTTCTAAAGCTATAACTAAGTCTTCTGGGCTCCTATGACTATGTATAAGCATCTGGCTCCTGGAATTGTATCTGAGCTATTTGGGCTCCTATAACTGTATCTAAGCTGTCCGGGCTTCTGGAATTGTATCTGAGCTATCTGGGCTCCTATAACTGTATCTGAGCCATCTGTGCCCCTATAACCGTATCTGAGCCATTCGGGCTCCTATAATTGTATCTGAGACATCTGGGTTCCTGTAGTTGTATCTGAGTTATCTGGGCTCCTCTAATTATATCTGAACTGTCTGGGCTCCTTTAATCGTATCTAAGCCTTCTGGCTCTCGTAATTGTATCTGTAGCCCTTTTAGGCAACATGTATGAGGGCAACTGTATGCATGACCATAGGTTTTAGCCCTACATATAACAGCTGATAAGATCTCTACTTGGGATATCACATAGTCTACTACACTTGAAACGACTAAGGTGTTCTCCTGAGTAACCAATGCAACTAATTGTAAGTTGACAAAGTTATATGGTCCTTGGAAGTAGGTAGTCTACCCAACAAGCTACCACCCCATTCATTAGGAAACCCTAGTGTAACTGACTCATAGATAAGACTATATTACTGAGATTCTAGCCCTGTAGGCACCAACGTACGCCCTTTACTATGTATATAATCATCAAAACAGGAAGTTATATTTCCAAGATGCACCTTATGCTGCCCCAAGGCTAACCTCAAGCCTCCATGGCCTTAGTATGATAGTAAACCACTACTAGTCTCTCTAGATAGTAAACAAGGGAACATGGAATCTCTACGTCGCTTATAGTGATAGTCAAAACTAAATATAATCTTTATCGAAAAGGAATACTATGTTACAATCTCGATTCATCTACTAGCAGCTAATCACAACATATACAATCATAAGCTACTACAAAGATATAAGTTGTATCAACTATACTACGAGAATAACTTGCTGAAAGAGGTTAACCTTAACATACCTCAATTGCCGAATTCCTTCTTAATCAATCCCGCTTCGATCCAGAACTTGTAATCCCTCTGTATTCTAGCTCTTGCGTCAAGGGAACAAGATTATTCCAGTTCAGAAGTCAAGCCAGCAACATAATCCCACAAAACATGAAAATACAAGTTACAACGAGTCTAATCCGGCAAAAACTCACGAATTCTTATAGATTAGAAGTATTTACTATCACTCATATACGTACTAGAATTGAATAGAGATGATTTCTGTGGTTTCTACTCCATAGGGCTCCATCAAACCAGGCCAATTCCAAAGATTCAACTCCATAGATACGTTCTTCGTAGGCCCAGGAATCATTACCCAAGAAGAATTCACATTCAAACGTGATTTGATAGCGTAATTAAGCTCCAATCTAATGAAAACTTCATGAAGTCTACTGCAAAGGCCGAGCTGCTCAATTGGGAAAATATTAAAATGAAAGCCACTTACACAACTTAAATATATATATATATATAAAGGGCAGTGGAGGCCGATGAGCATCACACAGCTTTCTGCGCAATAGGGCTGCTGCATCATGCAGCTCCTTGAGCTGCAGGGTTGCCGCGGCGAGCAGGCCCTTGTGATGCAGGGCTATCATGTCGCGCAGGCCCTTGCAGCCTCGCCTTGCCTGACCTTGCCTATTCGTTCGTCAAGCTATCCTCGACTCCCATCCCCCGGATACATTTATATGATGCTATCCATATATCTTCCCATTCATCGTGGACACACACATGTACACACTACAAGTACTGAATACGCGCATACTAACATCATTTTAACAGAAAAGTTTTACCCAGGGTGTAATATCATTACCCCCTTAGGGACATTCATCCAAGAATGTAATCTAATCTCAAGAGACTCAATTCTTAGGCTTCCCCGAAAATTTTGGCGGAGTTTCCCCCATAGTATTGACTATCCGGAAACCTGAAACGTAGAAAATTCCAACATAGGTGCCTCATAAGATGCTACAAACAACTGAATAATATAGTTTTGCAATATATAATTGAGCATCTGACAATAATAGCAACAAAAGCAACAATACAACATCTGAGAACTACCTCACAACTGTAATTATCTGAGTCTGTATACTATCTTCATGGGCCCTGGAACAGGTGAGGATATCTAGACCTCATGTCTTCCTCAGCTTCCCAAGTCATCTCTTCTATATTTCTGTTCCTCCATAAAACTTTAAAAGAGGCTACAGCTTTGGTCCTTAATCTGCGGATCTGTCGATCTAGTGTAGCTATTGGAGTCTCCTCGTAGGACAACTCTTCTGTGACCTGAACATCCTCGACTGGGACAACCCGAGAGGGGTCTCCTATGCACTTGCATAACATTGATACATGGAAGACTGGATGAACAGATTCTAGCCCCGAAGGCAATTCTAACTCATAGTCCACTTGGCCCATCTTTCGCAGGATCCAATATTTCCCGATGAATCTACGGCTAAGCTTTTCCTTCTTTCCAAATCTCATAACTCCCTTTATCGGCAAAACCTTCAGAATACCCAATCATTGACATCAAACTCTAAGTCTCTATGCCGTACATTGGAATAGGACTTCTGATGACTCTGGGCTGTCAGTAAATGCTCTCTGATGAGTTTAACTTTCTCTTTTGACTAATGTATTATGTCAGGTCCAATCAACCCCGACTCACCTACTTCAAACCATCCTATGGGGGACCTGCTCTTTCACTCACATAAAGCCTCATAAGGCACCATTTTGATGGTAGAATGGTAGCTGTTGTTATACGAAAACTCAATAAGAGGTTTAGTGATCATCCAACTTCCTCCAAAGACTAGCACACATGCCCGTAACATATCTTCAAGTGTCTGAATGGTGCGCTCTGCTTGGCCATCTATCTAGGGATGAAAGGCTGTACTCAAGTTAACCTGTATCCCTAAACCTTTCTGAAATGACTTCCAAAATTTAGCCGTAAACTTGCCCTTCTATCAGAGATGATACATACCGGGATACCATGTAGTTGGACTATCTCTTTAATGTACAACTCAACATAATCTTTGGCTGAGAGTGTAGTTAGACTGGCAAGAAATGGACTGATTTCGTCAGCCTGTCAACAATGACCCAAATGGATTCAAATTTATGCCTGGTGCAAGGTAAACCTGTAACAAAATCCATATTGATCACTTTCTATTTTCACATAGGCACGACTATCTCCTAAGTTAGCCCGCCAGATTTCTGATGTTTAGCTTTTACTTGTTGGAAATTGGGACACTATTTTACAAACTCATCAATATCTTTTTTCATCCCATGCCCCCATAAATCTCCTTTATATCATGATATATTTTTGTCGAACCCGAGTGAAGAGAATAATGGGGATAATGTACCTCTACCATAATCTGCTGATGAAGCCCCACCACATTTGGAACATAGAATCGACCTCTGAATCTCAAAACTCCATCCCCTGTTATCTCAAAGGCTAACAACCCTTCTTTCTGTACTTTATTTCTATGTTGTACTAGGCTAGGGTCTTCATATTATTGCTCTTTTACTTCCACTACCAGAGATGACACTGTAGTATTCTGAATCACAACCTCATTATCTTCTGAATCTACTATCCAAACTGCTAGATTGGCTAACCGGTGCAGCTCTTGAGCCATTTCCCACTTTGTTGGCTTCAGACACGATAAGCTGCCCATGGATCTGCGGCTAAGGGCATCATCTATAATGTTAGCCTTTCTTGGGAGATACAAGATATTCATGTCATAGTCCTTCAGCAACTCTAATCAACGATGTTGTCACAAATTCAACTCTTTCTGCGTTAAAACATACTAGAGGCTCTTGTGATTAATGAAAATGTCTACATGAACACTATATAAGTTGTGCCTCTAAATTGTTAAAGCATGAACAACTACAACTAATTCTAAATCATGGGTAGGGTAATTCTTCTTGTGTTTTCTCAGTTACCTCGAAGCGTAGGCAATTATCTTACCATGCTACATCAAAACACATCTAAACCACTACTTGAAGCATCACAATATGCAATGTAGCCCTCTGAACCCTCTGGAAAAGCTTATATCGATGTAGATTTCAGTGTGTCTTTCAACTCCTGGAAACTCTGTTCACAAGCCTCAGTTACCTCGAAGCCTAGGCAATTATCTTACGATGCTACATCAAAACTCATCTAAACCACTGCCTGAAGCATCACAATATACAGTGTAGCCCTCTAAACTCTCTGGCAAAGCTTATAGCGGTGTAGATGTCAGTCTGTCTTTCAACTCCTGGAAACTCTATTCACAAGCCTCAGTTCATTGGAACTTAACTGCTTTCTGAGTTAGCTTTGTTAATGGTGTTGATAGGGTAGAGAATCCTTCTACAGACCTTCTATAATACCCGACTAACCCTAATAAGCTACGAACTTCAGTTAGAGTTGTTAATCTGGGCCAAGCCTTTACAACCTCAATTTTCTGCGAGTCCACTTGAATGCCCGCATCTGACACAATATGGCCCAAAAAAGCCACGAAATTTAATCAGAACTCATATTTCGAGAACTTCGCATACAACTTGTGATCTCTGAGGACTTGGAGTACTGCTCACAGATGATCTCTATGTTCAACTTCTGAATGTGAATATACCAGAATATCATCAAAAACACTATCATGAACAAATCCAGAAATGTCATGAATATGCTATTCATAAATCCATAAACACTGCTGGGGCATTCGTCAACCCGAAGGACATAACAAGGAACTTAAAATGGCCATATCTGGTTCTGAAGGCTGTTTTTGGAATATCCTTCTCCCAAACCTGTACCTGGTGGTACCCTGACCTTAAGTCAATCTTTGAAAATTTTTCTCCCCCTGCAACTGATCAAATAAGTCATCTATTCTTGATAGGGGATACCTGTTCTTAATAGTAACTTTATTTAGTTTTCGGTAATCTATACACATTCGCAGCGAGCCATCTTTTTTTTTTTTCACAAATAAGACTGGTGCACCCCATTACAAAGCACTAGGCCTAATGAAACTTTTATCTAACAAGTCTTTCAGTTGATCCTTTAATTCATTCAGATTGATAGGAGCCATTCTGTAGGGAGGAATAGATATGTGTGTATCTGGTAGCATATCAATAGGAAGTCAATTTCCTGTTCTGGGAAAATACCAGAAAGCTCATCCAAAAATACATCTGGAAACTCACTAACCATTGGGATAGACTGAATATTCGGGGATTCTTCCTGCATATCCCGAGCCCTGACAACATAATAGGTACAACCCTTTGTAATCAGCTTTCTTGCCTGAAGATAAGATATGAACTTACCTTTCGGCGTAGCTGCATTTCCTTTCCAATTTCGTACTACCTCTCTTGGAAAGTGGAATCGAATAGTCTTTTTCCAACACTCAACATTGGCATAACTTGGTGCTAGTCATCGAATAGTCTTTTTCCAACACTCAACATTGGCATAACTTGGTGCTAGTCAATCCATGCCCATAATTACATCAAAATCAACCATTTCTAGTTCTATTATGTCTGCAGAGGTTTGGTGGCCCACAATTTCCACTTACAACCTCGATAAATTTTCCTAGTGACAATAGATTCACCAAAAAGTGTAGACATAGAAAATAATTGCTGAAGTAACTCTGGTACTATACCAAACTTCCGTGGCACTAGCGGAGTAACATAAGATAAGGTGGAGCCTGGATCTATTAAAGCATAAACTAAGTGGGAGCAAACATCCAACGTACCTGTCATAACATCTGGCGATGCCTCAGAGTCTTGTCGCTCTGCTAATGCATAAGTACGATCTAGACCACAAGCCGAACTGGACACTCCTGATCTACCTCTGCCTCTGCCTGTTGGAGCTAAGGGCCTGCAACCTAAAGAAGGTGCTAGAGCATGTGAACCTGTTTAGGACCTACTCTGCTAGTCCTGATCACTCTGATTTCTAGTCGGACAATCTCTCATCATGTGACCCTCCTGTCTATAGAAGTAATAGGCAGTGGAGACATATTTGCATCTCCCAAGATGTCACCTGTTGCAAGTACTACAACATGGTACCGTTGGCCTCACCTGATCTGGGCCTCTCTATTATTGTGAGCTTGATGCTCATGAACTTTCACCGGGACCTGACTATCTGTGATGATCTTATCTGCTTCCCTATTGCTGCTAAGATGAGGGCCTAGGTGGCCTACCTGACTAGCAGGGCCTAGGCCCATGTTGAAACTCTGACTGAAAATCAGCGGGTCTAGCCCTCCGACGATGCTCTTGACTTGCCCTTTCAGTCCTATACTGGCGCTGCCTGATTTCCTCTATATTCTGAGCAAAGGCCTAAATTCGCGAGATATCCATATCCTCTTGTAACGTAGCTATAATATAGGACTCCACAAACTCTGGTCAAGCCCCATAATAAATCGATGCACCCTGGCTGGCATAGTATCCACAAATGCTGGAACATATCTAGCCAAGGAATCAAATCTCAACGCATATTCGCAGATGCTCATCCTGCCCCGCTCTAGGTGTAAGAACTGCTCTACTCTGGCCTGCCAGATCTCTCGAGGCAAGTAATTGTCACAATCCGAACATAAACCCGGATCGCAACATGGGACAAGGAGCCTCGAAAGAATCCAAGTCAATCCATGGCATGAACATACATCTATCCAATAAAGCGGAATACTCAACATGATAACATAACAGAAGAATAATCATGACATAACATGAAAAGCAAAACGCACTTCATACATGACAGCTGAATACTACACATAATCTGAAAGCCTCTAACATATTTGTTGGGTTGATGGGACAACACCCCAACTAACCCAACAAGTCTGGAAAACTGATCATAAAGAGATAACTAATATCAACTAGTCCTCGGGGGATGAGGACTCACCAATGAATTGGATGCTAACTTCGGGAATGAGCTAATGACGGTGTTGAATCTAAAGATCAGAGCATGTATCATAAAATGATACAACATAGAGTATGCAGTCAGTACGTGGAATGTTCCGAGTATGCGAGGTAAGTAAAATGGACATTTAAAATACATAAAAGTTCATAAGAGATCATAAGGGTTAGACAACATGCTCATAACATAAATATCATAATGTAACATAAGGATCAAGGTTTTCAAATATTTGTAATCCATTCATTATCATTGTCATTAGAGAAACTTTATAAATCATAACTTGAGCCAAAGTAACATAAACATAACAATGCATAAAAATATACGGAACAATGAGAGGAGTTGTCATAACCAACACCATCATGGTAGAGCCTTACATGATGCCCCAACTATCTCACTCAAATGGGCAGTGTCGTCCCGTCTTTCCAGGAAAGGGATGTGCATTATGTGATATCACGAAAAGAGGGGATCCATTAACATTGTAATGTATCAATATGAACCTATGGTGGCACGTAGTTATGAGACACCAGCGTAGTCCTTTGAATGCCGGGCTACTCGGTGCTAGACACTGCTCCCCAAAACATGCACATTAGGCTCGTACGTAAATCATAAACATCATTCATGAGATTCATGGCCAAATAAACATTAACATCATTGATCCCCATTTACATACATGTTTAGCCATAAATCAAGGGCCCATTAATCGACCAATGTCATAAATCGATAAATCATTAAATCCATATCATAAGTCATAAATCATACTTGAATGTGGGCATTGCCCAATACTTTAACATGCTTGAAAGTACATAATTCACTTGAAAACATGATTATAAATATGGTTAACTTGAAAACATGCTTTTCATCATGAATACCTCATCATACATGAACATTTATCATAAATCTCAACTTTCATAAACTTCTCATAAATGGACATTTAAATTTATAAAGCTTGAAACATGATTTTAATGAAAAACAATGTAACTTGCCCATGATTCATAATTCAATAATAAAACTCATTTAAATCATACCCATGTAGAGAATTTAAGAATTTCATGTATTAGGTTAAAACCCCATAGAATCAACATAGGAATTTCCATGTTTTAAAGAGAGATTGGGCATGGGTGTGAATGGATTCACCCATTCATAGCCCTACATACCTAGGGAAGATAAGAATTTATCACTCCTTGAAAGCCCAATGAAAGATTGAAGGAAAACTTGAAGAACTCTAACTTGATCACCTCCTAAACCCCTCCAATATGCATGCATGGAAGTGAATGAGCCTAGAGTAGATTTTCCCCTCCTAAAACATTGCATTTCGAGCCTTAAACGATGTAGTTTAGGACCCTAGGACTTAGGAATGATGAAAATACTCTTAATGAATTTCTTGAAAAATCAGCACTGGCAGTGACAATGACCGATCCAATGGGTCGTGCCTGGATACCACGACTCGTTGTATCCGTTAGTTGCATCCACTGCCCAAACTTCACTTCTCAAGTTCGAATACTACGACTCGACAGGATGAGTTATAACATCAGATGATGGTCTATTGTATCCTCCATTGTTTCTCCCTGACGACTTGCACTTGGGCCTTCCCATGAGCCACACCACGACTTGTTCCTCCTTCCAACGAGTCGTGGTTTCCATCCGTCACCTTGACTGGAGGTTTTTATACTCTTTCCCACGGTTGCTCACCATGATCCATTGCTGCTCACCACGAGTCGCCCCACAACTCATTACCTCCTCCTAGACTAAGGATCAATCTCACCACGACCACAAACAACGACTCGTGACATTAAGCCACGGGTTGTTCCTTGACCGGTTACCCCCAAATTTGACCCTACTGCACCTCACCATAGGCCCTTCCTACGGATCGTTGGTGGAACCAACGATCTGTTACATGACCTGTTCTATGATAATTTTCCAAATTTCTGCCAACTTCCATTTTCAAAATCCCGATCTAGTCTTAGGCACTTTTCGAGCATTACAATAATGATCTATAAAGACTTCAGAGAAGCTAGGCCATGTAGGTGTAGGTGCATCTCTACCTCTGGACCTTTCTCAACTCAAGTACCACAGAACTGCTATCTCTCGTAGTCGAAATACTACTAGCTCAATAGATTCTGTGGATGAAGCATGCATGACTCCAAAGATTCTCTATAATGATCTATGAAGTTCTGAAGGTCCTTTCTGCGATATGTTCTTGTAAACTATGGGTGAATAGAGGAAAGAACTCATGAACTCTAGAACTTTCGGGCCCCTCAGTAGGCTTGGCAATAATTAATACTACTGGCTGACACTGAGCAACCATCATATGAGCCAACATACATGCTGCACTTCCAACATCCTGGTATAAGGGTGTAGGACAAATTAGAAGTGATGTTGGCACTTTTGTTGCTCTCGGAGGTTCTTGGTGCCCTGGAGAATGTTGGGGGAATCGAGAGGATGTCTCCATTTTTCCCTCGGGATGGGCTGCCCCTAATCGTGGCTCCCTTTTGGTACCCTCTCCTACTGCTGTATCTATCTCATGGCTGGCTGTGGTATGTCTTATATCAAACATCTACGTAGGCAGACATAACAATATAATCTTAGGCACTCAACCCTATATAACTTAGCTCTATAGCACGATTTGAGAAGAAGGAGGGGTAACCATACTATTATGCCTCGTAGCTTCTTGCTTATGAAAGGTGGTGCACAACACATTTATAAATAAGACTCTACTAGACATGGCTTGCAGACTCCCTAGGATACCATGTTGCTCTGATACCAAGTTTGTCACGCCCCACCTTGGGAGGCGTAACTGGCACCTACTGCCACACTGGACTCGGAGCCAATCTAGCTAGACACAGATACCTTTGGTGCATACCAGCAACACATAATCAAGAAAACAATTGGCTATATCTAGCCTCAAAATATAGCCTTAGTCCAATAAGGCCACAATATAAGCCTGTGCAAAAACAGCTAACACAGTTGTTGCAATAATGATATCACCCTATATAGGTGATGTGCTGTGGATTTACAACACTATTGACATTCAAAACTAAGAAAATAGCATGGACTTAGGTGTATTTGTGTGGATATGAGTCACTTTTCCTTTGATTTCAGGATAAGTGGGTGTTGGAGCGTAAATTTGCAAAAGGAAGCTAAAAGTGTGCAAAAAAGGACAAAAATGCAGTCCACAATACGATCCGTAGGATAGACCTACGAGTCGTACTGATGGCCGTGATAAGTAACAGAAGGCTGAAGCTGGAAGAATGAACCTACGAGTCTTACCACGGATCATACCAAGCTTGTACAAGTCGTAGTAAGGCAGCTGTGATGAACTACAGAAGAATTGCACAAGAGGCTGATTCTTAGTATGAGATGATACCACGACTAAATCATAAATAAGAGAAGGCAGGAACCCCTACACACACACATAAGCCAACAAGGCTGCCAACAGGTAACATAATTAGGCCCCACATGGCCAACAACACATGTCTAACAAGAACTGTAGTCTGCAAGACTCTAAGGAGTAAAATATTGGTTGGGACAGGGCGAGGGCCTACCCAAAAGATGTACAACAAAAGACAGGCAAACCTCTAACGTCTGGCAACTCCAGAAGAAAGGAGCTAACCAATCTCTTAGATTCGAACAACTACTGAGAAGGTCTTGAACCCTGTCTCTCTGGACCTACAGGCAAGTATGTAGCACCCCATGCGTGGGTATCAGTACAAAATGTACCAAATATGTAAGGTAGAATAATAATAACTAAGTAAAGGCTGATAAGAAAACTGAGAGTAATCAGTGTTCGGTGCTTTTGGGTATATAGCAACACGCAAGTGCACGCGGTCGAACAAGTAGTAAAGTGACTCAAGTAAGCCAAGTATCGATCCCACAGGGACTGGACTAAGGTAACAATCTACTCAAGTGTCAATAAACTTTAACTCAAAATTCCAGACAACAGTGTGAAGAGAATTTTTATGTTTTGTTTCCTAATTATATGCTAAGTCTAAAACGAATATCTAATGTGAGTCTGAACTATGAATGTGAGTATGCTGAGGCTAAATAATCATGTATAGAAACTAATTATCGATACAATTTTTTTTGGTTAGTCTTTCCTCCGGTTGCTAGTCAAGAATTATTGCCAATGGATTAAAACTCTCATAATTAATCCAACTTAAGAATAATGAACCGTCCACCTACATTTATGTGATTAAACGAAATTCATGTTCTAGCCATACAAAAACGATTCCTTAATTGACTAATACGACTTTCAGGTATATTTCTATCCTGAAGGTAAATCAATTCTCAATTTTCCCAAACTAAGAAAAGATCATATCCTATTGATTCACAACTTTCCAATTTCTTGCTCTCTCGAGTGAAACCGGACATTTTAGATATACATTAACATTGGCCACAGATCAATGAAGTAAGAATAAGAATCAATAGAACAACTATGGAAGAAAAGATGAAAACCCAATTGATCAATAACTACATTTCAATACAATTGTTCTTAACCTCAGCAAGAAGAGGAATTAGCCACTCATTTGTGGATTAAACATCATTAAATGAGTGTTAAACATACAAGCAATTGAATTCAAGAAGAAGGAGATAGAGAAAAACCCTGATAATTTCGTCCCCTCAACTACCTGTAACCCACGTTCTTGCTCCACCAAGTCAGAATAATTAAAAATAAACCTAAGTATTCTATTTATACTAGTGGGAATTTTTCCCGAAATAACAAGCAACGTGTCACAGAGTGCATCGCGGAGCACTGCCTCCGTGACACGCCACTGACGCGGACCCTTACTGGAAATTGATAGTCCAGGTAATAAGGCCCAACGTGGCACGGCGTGCAACGCGGGGCTAGGCCAACGTGCCACGGCCCCAACGCGCACCCTCACTGGATTTTGGCCAAAAAAATCCCTATCCAGGCAGAAGGCGTCCGCGATGGCAGCGTGACACGGCTCCATCGCGGAGCCCCTTTAATTTGTGCCTTTAAATGCTTTTCCCCTTGCTAACATCCGAGTCCAACCCCAATCTCTCCCAACACGCATTTTAGCTTCCCAAAATTATATTTCACCTGCAAAACAACGCTAATCATGTTGGTTAGTATAAATTCACATTTTATTATCAATCACATGAGAATGTATAAACATTGATAGATAAACAAGGCTAAAATGACACCTTTGAGTATCACTGCGGCATATAAATTTTTCCAAGATCACTTACCCCACACTTAAATCCTTGTTCGTCCCCGAACAACAATCTTACACCTCATGCACTTTACACCCCATCCTAGCTACTTTGGTTCGACAATTCAGGCTACGGTCATACCGATTGTTTAATACAACAAATCATCAAGAAAACATGCATGGTCCTATCAATGCAATGACCTTCAACACATCAAGACCTCCTAGACTTAAGAATCGACTCTGAATATTGGCAAACTCCTTCAAATCAGCTAATCAAGATATCCGACACGAAATTTAATCTCTCATCAAGCATGTGCCCACACAACACAAGAGAATTTTTCCCTTTTTAATCACATGAACTCAAACGATTACATGCAGGGGCATATAGAAACAATTTCGCTCTCTCTCCCAAAAGAATTCACATGCATCATGCCATGAACCATAGGCTTGCCTTTAGTGTATTACTCCACTAATATAAGGAAGTGTGATGTAAGATCACGTAGGACTTTAATGGGTTGTAATGTAAGCTACGAAACTAGTAAATACTGGGCTAGCCAATAATAGCCACTAGCATCCTTAAGCGCTTTTTCAATACATCCCATCAAGCTCATGGGCATTGTTTCTTCCTTCATCCTCCCATTCTTGAAATCTGTCTTTATTTTGACCCATCTCATTAAGCACACTTGACTCAATCACGAAGAGTATTCATACATCTTCATTATATTTTATTTATAACAAGTGCACCTTCAACCTTTTCTTTCCTCTCATCACTCTGCTTTTCTTTTCTTTTCACCATTCTCACTCTTTGACACTTTGGGAAAATTATTTCCTCTTCTTAAGTGCTTAAGAGTTTTGGATCAAATTTACGGCTAATGAAAAGAAAGGGTTAAGCTCGGTTTACACATTTTTGACAAAAGAAAAAAAATTAATAGGCTAAAGGCTCAACGGGCTAACTAGGGTGTACAATCAAGGTGGGTACAATAATGAAAAAGAGAAACTTTCGGTTGAAAACAAAGAAATGCCTACATCCTTTCCTACAATACAAGTCCTTCATTTCATTTTACACACACCAGACAAGTTCTAGACATTTCATAATAGCATGGAATAAACAAAACCTCACCCCACACTTATTGCACATGCTCAATTCAAGACATATTCACGGACTCTTCAATCAGCTAATTATAAGAATTCAAAATTAAGCCTCAATCATACTGAATCGACTCTATGGCCTAGGTATCTCAACATATTTACAGAGTTGCATGCTTTCATACGAATCACCTTTGCATTTCAAATATCATGTACAACACGCAACCAGAATTCCGCAACCATAAAGTAACTACAGGGTTTGGGATGTAACCCACAAAAGAAAACAACTGAAATATAAATAAAAAATCTACTCCTAACGACTATATTTCCCTTAAGACGGTCGTCATCCATCCATCATAGGGAACGGTCACTAACTAAGACTTCAGTTCAATGGGACCAATCTCGGTAAAAGAACTGAAAACAAACGCCGAGAAACCCAAGAATTGTAAAAAAATATTTTAAAAATATCGATCATTTCGATAAAACAAAAATATGTACAAAATCAACTAGCAAACTTCAGCGGCACACAACTGCTTCACATTAATTCCAATACAGAACAGAAACATCACAACCACAGGGTCACAACATTTTTCCACAGGCACAACAACAGAACAGAAACATAAACAACAACACAACCAGCACCTAACTACTCCCACCACACACTTATATCGAACACTGTCCCCAGTGTTCACAAAAATTAACATAGCACAAAAAAATGGGTGGTGGCACTCCCTAATTAATCAAAATACTCCACTTCTTCATCAGGTGTTGCTGCCTCATCTCCCATGTCTGAATCGCCCATATCATCATCATCAGACTCCACATCGGAGTCCTCACGATGTGTCTCCTCATCTGTGGGGACATCATCATCCGTGGGCTCTACAAAAGCTGGCCCCACTCGGGATAGAGCCCTGGCATTTTCGCCAAAAGGGTAGTCTAGCTCGAGCTGCCACAACTCCTCTTCTGTTGCCAGCCTCCCGTTGATTCGCAGTTGGAGCATCTGCATCCCGTACATGCGAGCCATGTACTGATCATCCCGAGCATGTCGCTCGGCTAGTGTAAGAACTGGCCCGTGGGTGGTGTCGGGTGCCTTAGTTTTAGTGACATGTAAGGCCTGCCGCTCCATCTGCGGGATGTAGTCAAGGGCCTCTTCCTCAATATCCAGGCCCCTCAGGAACGTGGTGAGTAGTCCACCAAATCCGTATCTGTGCCCTTGATGCAATCGGGCTCTCTTCATGGCGGAGATAATCACCGCCCCCACATTGATCTCCAGACCCTTCATCAGGGCGTACACCAAGCATACACGATCCCGGGTTACATCCGTCATATGCACCCCTGGGATTAGGCAGGAACAAACAATCTTCAGCCATATCCTAACTTCCCTGTTCATCTGTGAGTAAGGCAAGGTCTGATGGTAGCCCCTCTCCTTATGTCTGCTCCACCGAGCTGTTGATCGGGTTCCACACAAAGTGCGTCTGATATCCGCATATGGTGGAGTGATATTCAGCTATCGAAGCACATGGGCGTCTGTGTCTCGCGCCCCTAGGATAGTATTGAGGTGGTGGGGCTCAAAAGTGACTATTTGCCCCCTTATTTTGATGGTGTGACTTCTGAGCGTCGGGTTCCAGTTGGCGTAGAATTCCCGAATCAAGTGCAAGTTTCATTCCTTGGGCTCTTCAAAGATGAAGTTCAGCCCAGCTGCCTCGATCCTTTGGACAATCCTGGGGAACTCCTGTGCCAACGGTTGCCTTGCTATGTGTTCCTCGGGGAAGTACTTGCTCTCCTTGTTCTTTATGTACCATTTCTTCCCCTCCTCTGTCACCCACCTGGTTCCGTATTGACGGCATTGGCCGCATGGAACCGCTGGTGCTGCTGGGACCGCTGTGCCCAGTCTGATTCTTTTTCTTCCGGCGCCAGATGTTGATGCGCCTTTTCCCTTGTCTTGCCTACTTGCCATTATTCCTGTCAAACCAAACAGACAAGTTCAATGTTAAGCCAATTAAAATTAGCTTCGACTAAGGTTGGGTTAAGCTAGGCTACCCCACAATTAGTCCTTAGCCAAAATTACAACATTAAGGCAAGATCGTACTTATTTACACAAACAAACAACAAAACATAACAAATATGCTTAGTGCCTTGGGAGAATTCGGCGGTATATATTTCATGTACTACTCAGACTTCGTACAGTTGACCATAATCCTTACCTATCGATAATATTTTATCCCATAGCACTGAGCAAGGAAAAAACAAAAGAAAAATTTTAACTACATCATCCTATATAATTCACCCATTTCTTGCAATTTTTAATATTTTCTTAACCCGAGAATCCGTCATTCTTTTAGCCTAGTCACAGTTAGCACAATCGACTCATCTCACACAACATGTACAACCCAACATGAATTTCACTAGTTCAACTCAATTTTTCCATTTCAAACTCAAAGTCAAGCCCTAGCTATGATTTTATCAAAAATTCGATTAATCTATGTAATTATCGAGTTCAAGCAATCACACCGTTACTCCGAACATCAATCAATAATAATTCAATTGAATTTAAGCTTAATTTCTACTTAGGGCAAGTTTTCCTCATGTCACATGTTCAAAATCGAAGAAAATTTGACAAGAATTGAGATAGAGTTGAAGAACATACCTTGAATTTGAAGAAATGACGAAAACTTGATGAAATTATGGGCCTAAGTCTGTATCACGTTGAGGGGGGAGGGGTTTTTGGGATGTTGGTCGCGGAGGGTATAAGAAATGAGGAAAAATGAGGGGGAATCGGGGTTAAAAAGTGGGAATTTCGCGCGGGTCACCCGGCGACCCGGTGTGACCCATCGCGATATACACCTCAACGTGTCACGGAGGGTAACGCAGAGCATGCCCTCCGTGACACAGAGCCATCGCCTAGGTGTTCTGGAATTTGTAAAAATTCTAGAATTACCTTCAACGTGTCACGGAGAGTAACGCGGAGGTCCTCCTCCGTGACACGGAACCATCGCCCTGGCTCACTGTTTTGCCACTTTTTATTATTTTTCATACCTAGAATTTTCCTTTGTGATTCCTTGCATGTTTACCCTCTGTTCAACCTGAAATTCATCTTACTACAAGAAATTGGTTAGAATTATAGGACTCACTCAAAATAAAAATAAGAATAAAAATAAAAACTAACAATTTTGTTGTTAATCAAAAAAGAAAAAGAAAAAGAAATCTATTCACGTTTTACAAAGAAAAATTTCACGGGTTGCCTCCCGTGCAGCGCCTGGTTTACCGTCGTGGCTCGACGTCATTCATCTTAGTCATCTTCTAGGGTGACGGATGTTTTCTCTCGACCACCGTCCTCACCCCCGTAGTGCTTACATCGCTCCGGTGGTCTTCCCATTAACTCTCGGGATTCAACTATCTGAGCATCATCAGCTCGGTCAATCACGTTGATCACCGAGAGTTCCTCGTACATAGTCGGGAGCTTGGTGGCCTTGTACACATCAAACACTTCCACCTTGTCGTGTGATCGCATGGTTAGCTGCCCTGCAGCTACATCAATCAGTGCTTTCCCAGTCGCCAAGAAGGGACGTCCCAAAATAAATGGGACTTCCGCGTCTGGCTCAAAATCCAGCACGATGAAATCTACCGGGAAGATAAGGGAGCCCACTTGCACCAGCACATCCTCCACAATGCCATCAGGTCTGGCTAAGGACCGATCCGCTAGTTGCAAGATCACTGTTGTTGGTCTATGACTCCCTAGACCCAACTTCTTGAATACCGATGACAGCATTAAATTAATGCTCGCTCCCAAATCACATAATCCGCGAGCTCGGATACTCTGCCCAATTGTAATTTGTATAGTAAAGCTCCCAGGATCTTTGAGCTTTGTGGGCAATCGGTTTTGTATCCGGGAAGTGCACTCCTCCGTGAGAGCTACCGTAGCATACTCAGTTAATCGACTTTTGTTCGCCACGATGTCCTTAATATACTTTGCATACTTCGGCACTCCCTGGAAAACATCAACAAGAGGTAAGTTAATATGTACCTGTTTCAGCACCTCCATGAATTTCTTGAAACACGCCTCCTCCTTGTGTTTCTTTAATCTTTGAGGGAACGGGGATGGTGGTCTTTCTGATTCAGCTTCCTTTTTCTTCCCCTCTCATCACTTTGCTCCCTCTCAACTTCTGCTGCTTCCAATTGTTGAGGTGGTCTTTCTGGTTCCACCTCTTTAAGCTGCAAACCACTCCTTGTGGTCACCGCATTCACCTGCTTGGGGTTGGGATCTGTGTTGCTCGGAAGTCCTCCTCTAGGCCTGGTGTTTTGGGCTCCAGCAAATTGCCCAAATTGATATTCAAGTGCCTTAGTAGGTAACTGGTTGTTCTTCACCTCGGCTGCCAATTTCACATAGTCAGCTTGCAATTGAGCTTGGTTAGCTATCATTGTCTTGAACATCTCCTCAATGCTGGGTGATGGTGGGGGAGGAGGTGCATTGTTGTTTCTATATTGTGATTGATAGTTCTGCTGCCCTCCTTGATTCCTCTGCGCCCCCTGAGTCAAACTTTGCCCTTGATGGTTGTTGCTACCCCAAGAGAAATTCGGGTGATTCCTCCAGTTTCCATACTGTTGATGGTTGTTCCTCTGTACATTTTCCACAAAGTTCACCGAGTCAGGATTTGCTCCACAACACTCAGCTGAGTGCTCACTACTCCTGCACACTTCACACCAAATTTGCTGCACTACATTCACCGGGGCTTGAGTCTGGTTCATTGTCATATTACTGAAGTGGGTGTTGAGTTGATTCTGTAAAACAGCTATTTGTGCAGCAATAGCTGTAAAACCATCCACTTCTAGAACTCCTGCTGCTTTCCTTGTTCCTCCTCTTGACGAATCAGCATTCCACTTTGGATTTCCCTACGAAATACGATTTAACAAGGTATACAGCTCCTCATAAGTTTTCTCCAATGCTTGTCCCCCAGCTGCTGAGTCTAGCAAGATTTTTGTGTGGGGTTCTAAGCCCTCTATAAAAGTGTGCACCAGCACATCATTGGATTGATGATGATGTGGACAATCCCGCAACATGGACTTGAATCTCTCCCAAGCCTGATATAGATTCTCCCCATCTCTCTGTTTGAAACATAGAATTTGAATTCTAGGTCTTGCTGTTTTACCAGATGGAAAAATTCGTATCAAGAATTTTCTTGTAAGATCATCCCACATAGTAATAGAATTAGGTGGCTCAGCTTTCAACCACCTCTTGGCTTCTCCCAATAGTGAAAATGGGAACAATGTAAGCCTGACATAATCTGATGACACTCCAGCGGGGATGTAAGTGTCACTTATCTCCAAAAAATTTTGGAGATGCTGCTGTGGATCCTCATGAGGGAGACCTGTGAACTGCCGACTGGTGTGCAGCAATTGCACCATGTTTTGTTTGAGCTCGAACCTCCCTCCTAGCTCAGGTTTGCAGATGCTAGATGTGACATTGTTAGCATGTGGGATTGCTACCTCGCGAACCGGCCTAGCTGCCATTTCCTCGGGCACTAGCATTGCCCTTACTACTGGTGGATTATGTTGTTGCTCCATGATTGTTTGTCTGAGCAACTGCAGCTTTTTCTCTAGATCTTCTCTCCGCTGACGATGAAATAGTCTTTCAGACTCTATGAGTCCACCAGCTCCTTGTCTCTTGCCAGTGTTCAACAGAGATTATATCTGCGAAATACAGGCTAAGACCAAGTTGTCAACACTTAAGAAAACAATATAGTAAATTTACACTTAAGAAAAATTCACCAATTGCCAGTCCCCGACAATGGCACCAAAAACTTGTTCGGTGCTTTTGGGTATATAGCTACACGCAAGTGCACGTGGTCGAACAAGTAGTAAAGTGGCTCAAGTAAGCCAAGTATCGATCCCACAGGGACTGGACTAAGGTAACAATCTACTCAAGTGTCAATAAACTTTAACTCTAAATTGCAGACAACAGTGCGAAGATAATTTTTATGTTTTGTTTCCTAATTATATGCTAAGTCTAAAACGAATATCTAATGTGAGTCTGAACTATGAATGTGAGTATGCTGAGGCTAAATGAACATGTATAGAAACTAATTATCGATACAATTTTTTTGGTTAATCTTTCCTCCGGTTGCTAGTCAAGAATTATTGCCAATGGATTAAAACTCTCGTATTTAACCCAACTTAAGAATCATGAACCGTCCACCTACATTTATGTGATTAAACGAAATTCATGTTCTAGCCATACAAAACCGATTCCTTAATTGACTAATATGACTTTCAGGTATATTTCTATCCTGAAGGTAAATCAATTCTCAATTTTCCCAAACTAAGAAAAGATCATATCCTATTGATTCACAACTTTCCAATTTCTTGCTCTCTCGAGTGAAACCGAACTTTTTAGATATACATTAACATTGGCCACACATCAATGAAGTAAGAAAAAGAATCAATAGAACAACCATGGAAGAAAAGATGAAAAACCCAATTGATCAATAACTACATTTCAATACAATTGTTCTTAACCTCAGCAAGAAGAGGAATTAGCCACTCATTTGTGGATTAAACATCGTTAAATGAGTGTTAAACATACAAGAAATTGAATTCAAGAAGAAGGAGATAGAGAAAAACCCTGATAATTTCATCCCCTCAACTGCCTGTAACCCACGTTCTTGCTCCACCAAGTCAGAATAATTAAAAATGAACCTAAGTGTTCTATTTATACTAGTGGGAATTTTTCCCGGAATAACAAGCAACGTGTCACGGAGTGCATCGCGGAGCACTGCCTCCGTGACACGCCACTGACGCGGACCCTTACTGGAAATTGATAGTCCAGGTAATAAGGCCCAACGTGGCATGACGTGCAACGCGGGGCTAGGCCAACGTGCCACGGCCCCAACACGCACCCTCACTGGATTTTGGCCAAAAAATCCCTATCCAGGCAGAAGGCATCCGCGATGGCAGCGTGACACGGCTCCATCGCGGAGCCCCTTTAATTTGTGCCTTCAAATGCTTTTCCCCTTGCTAACATCCGAGTCCAACCCCAATCTCTCCCAACACGCATTTTAGCTTCCCAAAATTATATTTCACCTGCAAAACAACGCTAATCATGTTGGTTAGTATAAATTCACATTTTATTATCAATCACATGAGAATGTATAAACATTGATAGATAAACAAGGCTAAAATGACACCTTTGAGTATCACTTCGGCATATAAATTTGCCCAAGATCAATCAGTAATACAGGCCAAAAGCTAACCTAAATAATCTCACAACATGGACTATGGTAATAGGAAAATATTCAAATAAGAACCTAACTTATCCCCCATAAGCCTGGAAGGTACAAACAACACAGAATAACCTACCTGGGCCCCCACAAGCCCCGGCAAGTGCAAGCAATCCATACCCTCCTATCTGTATCACTATAGGCCCGCAAGCAAGCTATAACTAAGGTGTGTTTGACCTCGGAAGCTATAACTGAGCCTTTTGGGCTTCTGTGACTGTGTTTGATCCATTTGGGCTCCTGTAACTACATCTAAGTCATCTAGGCTCCTGTAATTGTATTTGAGCAGTATGGGCTCTGAACTATATCTGAGTCGTCTGGGCTCTTGTAACTGTATTTGAGCTGTCTGGGCTCCTATAACTTTATCTGAGCCGTCTGGGCTCCTATAATCGTATCTGAGCCGTCTGAGCTCCTATAACTATATCTGAGCCATCTGGGCTCCTGTAGTTGTATATGAGCCATCTGGGCTCCTCTAACTGTATTTGAGCCTTCTGGGCTCCTGTGACCGTATCTGAGTCATCTGTGCTCCTATAACTGTATCTGAGCCATCTGGGCTCCTGTAACTGTATTTGTAGCCCTTCTTGGCTACATATACGTGGGAAACTATATGTATGGCTAGAGGCGTTCCCTACGTATAATAGCTTATAAGATCCCTGCTTGGGATATCATATAGTCTACTAGACTTCTAGCAACTAAGGTGGTCTTCTAAGCGACCAATGCGACTAATTATAAGTCAATAAAGCTATACGCTCCTTGGCAGTAGGTAGTCTACCCAACAAGCTACCACCCCGTTCATTAGGCAACCCTGGTGCCACTGACTCATAGATAAGAATGTATTACAAAGATTCTAGCCCTGTAGGCGTCTAGATACACCAACGGCCAGTAGGCGAGCTTTACTATGTATATAGACATCAAAATAGGAAATTATATTGCCAAGCTGTGCCCTATGCTTCCCCACAGCTAACCACAAGCCTGTATGGCTTCAGTACGACAGTAAACCACTATTAGTCTCTCTAGACAGTAAACAAGGGAACAGGGAATCTCTATATCGCGTATAGTGATAGTCAAAACTGAATATAATCTTTCCTAACCAGGAATACTCTGTTACGATCTCAATTCATCTTGTAGAAGCTAATCACAACATATACAATCATAAGCTACTATAAAGATATAAGTAGTATCAACTATATAACGAGAATAACTTGCCGAAAGAGGTCAACCTTAACATACCTCAATTGCCGAATTCTTTCTTAATTGAAAACGCTCAGACCATACATACTATTGGAGTATGAAGCGGACGTTGTCAATAAAGAATCCAACTAGAGGTTAGG
Organism: Datura wrightii; assembly: GCA_035772735.1. Taxonomy (NCBI): domain Eukaryota; kingdom Viridiplantae; phylum Streptophyta; class Magnoliopsida; order Solanales; family Solanaceae; genus Datura; species Datura wrightii. Next base: position 164,157,923 of record JASDFA010000027.1, on the reverse strand, counting down.
ATTGAACCCACAGGGAATATGAAAAGAGCTAGACTAAAGCCAGTAAGTGAACTTGTTGGGTAGTTACTCCAAATTAGGGGTTCTAAAGAAAAAAATAATTAAAACAACTGTTAAAATTTTGGTTGAAATCAAGAATGAAAGATAACTAGGGTTTGTGTTCCTCATGGGTTCATAACTGCTTCGGGTATGCATACATGATCATCATAATGCTTACTTGTAGAACTGATAACTTAGGTTCATCTAAATGACTGGTTCGTCCCTATTGAATGACTATACTCAATCATTGGGTCAGGTCTCATGAGCGATTGCAAACTAATCATTATCAATATGTCCCAAATTTAACTATCTTGCAACCACAACTCAAGTTAATACAATAATCATCAACATCAAGGCTTTATTGTAATTCTATTTTCCTAATCTCTACCTCTCTAGGCTCAAGAAAGTAAAGAGTTCAGGCAAATCCTAACATTGTACATCATCAAGAAACTTTTAAGCATTAAGAGAATAAAGTACAAGTGTTTTGCATTGGTTTTGAATCACTTTTATACAACCCTAACTTGTTAATTCACCATGGTTCCCACAACCCTGCTATGGAGGTTTTAGCCTCTCGTAATTGTAAGATTGTGATTTGCATTCATTAAATACATAAATCAATACTTACCAATATGGATGAGAGAAAAAATTTAATTAAATTAGCAAAATCCTCAAGAACATTGTATGAAGATTAGGAGAAAATCAAGAAAAGGTTGATCACAAGCTAATCAACTCAATTCTATCTTCTATCCCTCAATTTTCACGTCCTCCAATGTTGTCTAACAATTGTCTAATGATTTTTCATGAAAATAAAACATAAAACATATTCATACAGACATAAAAATCCTTTTCCTAGGCTAACAGGGTGAATTTCCATAAATGATGCCGCCTGTGTCACGACCAATCCTATGACCCCTAGTAGGTATGTACGGGTCGTACCTACTTCCGGTATGTCTTTGACTGAATGAAATTTGGTTAAGTGTTGGACCTTGGTATGACTCGTACATGCTTCCTACGAGTCTTACTGTGCTTCTGTTGTCTGACTCTTAGAATTTTCAATTTTTCTGAAGTTCTTCAAGAGTGCTATGGTACGACTCGTACCTTGATGCCATGACTCGTACTGTCTATTCATATCAGGAGTCAACCTCTTGTGCAAATCTTATGAATCTTTCCACGACTTCTACACTACGGCCAATACAAGCATTGTACGACTCGCACTGAGATTCATAGGATACACTCTTTATACTTAGCCTTCTGAAACTTCTCATGATCTATAGTACGACTCGTAGCACCATCCTAAGATCGTACCGAGAAATGTGACTTAAGCCTATTTTTTGCACTTTCAGGCTATCTTTTGCACCTTCTTATTCCAACAGTTATTTGTCCTGTAACCAAAGAAAAAGGTGCCTTATATCCATATAAACATACCTAAGTCCATGCTATTTTCTTTGTTTTGAGTGTCGAAAGAGCTATAAACTCACAACACATGAACACCCTCAACTTAAGACTTTTGCGTGTCCTCAGGCAAAGAAAAGAAAAACTAAATACATTGCTCAACTAGAAAATAAACTTAGGATACTACAACCAATACCAAACAAAACTTGCATTATACATTCAACAATTTCTGACCCTTTTCCATGAACCAACATCAGCTCATGTACTACAAGCAACCACAAAACATGCTAAACAGGGATCAAGACATGTCATCTATCTATCAATAGGAAATCAAGTCATCATCGATGCTTTTCACACAGACCAATGGTAAAAGTAAACATAATCCGTGTACCCTCACAACAAATGAAGTCCCCACTCACAAATATAGTATCAAATATTGCATGGGACTAAACAAGCAAGATGCTCACTCTCACAATGAAGTCTCAAATACTATGTATCAGATACTATAGGCTTTCCCTTATTTTCTCTGCTTCAGCTTATTAGATAGTCGGATTAGGATCACTATAGGACTTGCTGTGGCTTGTAATGTAGGCTTTAAGGCTGGACATGATAAATATGAAAGATTTTATGAGTGAGTATCCGTTCCTTGACACTACATACATTGGCTTCACCATTCACCTATTTCACCCTTTATGCTTTTCATTCCTTTTCTTCCCTTTTCAACTCTTTTATGTGCATTTATATGGGTTTGGTGTATTTTCAACTTTTTCAAGCATTTCATATTTTTTTCTTTTGAATGTTCTTTTTTAAGATTTTCAAATTTTGTTTTCTTCTATTTTTTTTTCACACCACACCTCATTTTTAATCTTTCCTCTTTTCTCTCCCTTTTTCTCATTTCCATCATTTATGCACCCCTACTCTAGCCACCCTCAACTTAGGCATTTTGCCTATGTTGAGGTTCATAATGTCCAAGGAAGGACCAGGGCCAAAACAGGTTCATTATAAAAAATGGGTATGGTTCAATCAGTTAACCAAAGAAAAATGGTCTATTAAAGGCTCAAAATTGGGATCAAGGGAATCCTATGATTTTGGTAGGGTTATTTAGGCTAAAAGTGAGCTTAACAAAGAATGACCTATGATCATATCCTAACCAACCATCCTTAGACTATGCAAAGACCAACCAGACAAGTTCTAGATCTTCAACATAGTACTAAACTAAGTATTACACCTCACTCACTCATGGCACATGACTTATATTCACTTTATCTATCTGGTTTACACATGGCTTAACAAGACTCCTCATGCTAATAAACTAAACGACATCAAAAGATCTACATAAATCATGCATGTAGTCACAAATACATAACTAATGCATCAAAAAATTTTAAATAGGGTCAATTTTTTTCAAAAATTAAAACTAGTGCATTTTCATTAGCTGAGTACTCCTAAGTTTTTTTCTAATTAAACAAAAATCACAAAATAAGAAAAATAAAATCCTAAACATGTCGGTTCTAATAGATAGCATGCCTGAGGGAAAAGAAACATGAAAAAAAAACCCTCGAACAAATCCAAACAATCTAAAAAAATCACAAGTACACCTCTTCCCCTTTTTGAAAATTGAGCTTTGTCCCCGAAGCATGAACTACAAGAACATAGGGAAGGGACCATACTTGTGGCTACTCATACTTCGCCATTCATTGGTTGCCTCCCATGCATTGCCTAATTTAATGTCGCGGCACGACGTGACTTTTGTGACTCTTCAAGCATCATCAAGGTATACTACCTCTATTCCTCTTAACTCCTCGACATCTCCCAGATATAACTTCATTCTTTGCCCGTTCACTTTGAACCATTTTACTTCTTTATTTTCAAGTTCCACTGCAGTGTATAGGGACACATGGACTACTCTGTAGGGTCCTATCCATCTAGATTTCAACTTCCTAGGGTGCAACTGGAGTCTTGAGTTGAACAGTAGGACAAAATCACCTGGGCTAAACTCCCTTTTTGCAATCTTCTTATCATGGTAAATCTTCATCCTTTCTTTATAAATGTCCGCACTCTCATAAGCTCTAAGTCGGAATTCACCCAACTCATTAAGCTGGTTAAGCCTCAGCTTGACTGCTTCATTCTAGTTCATGTTCAACTTTTTCAGAGCCCATAATGCCTTATGCTCTAGTTCAACCGGTAAATGAAATGCTTTGCCATAAACCAGTTGGTATGAAGATGAACCAATGGGGGTCTTATAAGCTGTTCGGTAAGCCCACAATGCATCATCGAGCTTCCTAGACCAATCTATCCGTCTAGTATTCACTATTTTGGCCAGGATGGTCTTGATTTCCTTATTCGAAACTTCCACTTGTCCATTTGACTGAGGGTGGTAAGGTGTGGCCACCTTATGCTTGACACCATATTTTTCCAATAGGTTCCTGAGGAGGCGGTTACAGAAGTGAGATCCACCATCACTGATAATAGCTCTGGGAGTGCCAAACCTAGCGAAGATGTGCTTCCGAAGGAATGTTGTAATACTCTTGCCTTCATTGTTTGGTAGTGCAATTGCCTCCATCCATTTGGAGACATAATCTACTTCGACCAAGATGTATTTCATTCCATATGAGCTAACAAATGCGCCTACGAAATCGATGCCCCACAAATCAAACAACACAACTTCCAAGATGGGGGTCAGTGGCAACTCATGTTTATGGGTAATACCGCCCTGCCTTTGGCATTGATCATAGGACTTGGCGAGTCCATATGCATTTTGGTGAATAGAGGGCCAATAATTTCCATATTGTAAAACCTTATATGCAGTCCTGATACCACTGTGATGACTTCCAACAGGAGATGAATGACAGGCCTCTAGAATGCTCAACATTTCTATTTCAGGCACGCACCTACGAATGATCCCATCTGCACAAATGTGAAATAAATATGGCTCATTCCAGTAATATCTTCGGGCATCAAATAAGAACTTTTTCTATTGCTGAGGAGTTAGGTCTGTCGATATCATATCGCTAACCAAGTTATTTGCAAAGTCGACAAACCAGGGCATCAAATCCTGCGATGTAGCTAGTACTTGTTCGTCTGGGAAGGCATTATTAATATCAATCTCCTCCCTTGACCTAGCTTCAGACTCGATCTTGGATAAATGATCCGCTACCTGATTTTTGGTTCCCTTTCGATCTTAACCTCAGACTCAAATTCTTGGAGAAAAAGCACCCACCGAATCAATCTTGGTTTAGCATATTTTTTGGACATAAGGTACCTAAAAGCGGCATGGTCTGTGTGAATGATCACCTTGGTTCCAAGAAAGTATGCTCGAAAATTTTCAAATGGAAAGACTACCACCAGTAGCTCCTGTTCTGTGACTGTGTATTTTTTTGGGCTGTATTGAGTGTTTTACTAGCGTAATAGATCGGATGAAAGATTTTTGCTTTTCTTTGTCCCAAAACAGCACCAAGAGCAACACCGCTAGCATCACACATTATCACAAATGGAAGAGACCAATATGGAGCTACGATGATAGGAGTAGTGGTGAGTTTCTCTTTTAAGCACTCAAAAGTCCTTAGACATGCAGCGAACATGAACTTTACCTCCTTCTCAAGTAATTTGCACAATGGCTGGCAGTTTTTGAAAAATCCTTAATAAATTGTTTGCAGAATCCTGTATGCCCTAAAAAGCTTTTGAACCCTTTTATGGAAATAGGGGGTGGCAAACTTGCTATAACCTCAATTTTTGCCTTGTCCACCTCAATCCCCTTTCCTGAGATTTTATGACCCAACACTATTCCCTTCTTAACCATAAAATGATATTTTTCCTAGTTTAGGACCAGATTAGTTTCTTCACATCTTTTCAATACTTTGCCTAAATGGTCGAGAAAAGATTCAAATGAGTCAACTTAACAGAAAAGTCCTCCACAAATACTTCAATGGTGTCCTCCACCATGTTTGAGAATATAGACATCATGCAGTGTTGGAATGTGGCTGGTGCATTGCACAATTCGAATGGCATTCATTTGAAAGCAAACATTCCATACAGACAAGTAAAGGTCGTCTTCTCTTGGTCTTCTGGAATGATGGTAATCTGATTATATCCTGAATATCTGTCAAGAAAACAGTACCAACCTCTACATGCTAGTCTGTCAAGAACCTGATCCAAGAATGGAATTGGAAAGTGGTCCTTTTGGGTCCAGCAGTTAAGTTTTCCTGTAATCTATGCATACACGCCACCCTATGACTGGTCGTGTCAATATTAGCCCTTTTCATTGGGCACCACTGTAATCCTACCTTTCTTCGGTACACACTGTACTAGGCTTACCCACTTGCTATTTGTGATGGGATATATCACTCCGACATCTAGCCACTTGATGATCTCCTCTTTTACAACTTCTTACATTGGGGGGTTCAGGCGGTGCTGATGTTCTATACTTGGTTTGCAGTTTGGCTCGACTTGGATTTTGTGAGTACATATGCCTGGTGGGATTCCGATGATATCAGTTATGGTCCAGCCAATTGCCTTTTTGTACCTCTTTATTATGTTGAACAAACCTCCCACCTGATCGTCTAACAAATCTGCTGCAACTATTACAGGTAGAGTACTGTCTTCACCAAGGAATACATACTTGAGATGGGGAGGTAGTGCTTTCAGCTCAAGGACTGGTGGCACCTTGACAGATGGCTTGGCCGGTGACATTGAATGATTCTTTAGATCCAGGTCTAACTTCTTTAGGTTGAAGTTATATGACCCCATTCCATTTAAAGCGTTCACCGTCTCCATATATTCCGGTATCCCGTCTCCCTCATAATTCATCATCACAGCTGCTAAAGTATCAATAGTCGTCATCTCTTCCACATGCATTGGCAGCTTATCACATTCCATATGGGTGTTTGAATGAGGGATCGTTCCCTTGATGTATCCTGAGAGAATCACAAAAGAAAACAAAGAAAAGAGCAAAAAGGGACAGAACTACCAAAAGTCAAATACAAGAAAATAATCTTGTCTTATCCGTATTCCCCGGCAATGGCGCCATTTTTTTGATAACGCTTAAACCATACCTCCTACTGAAGTATGAAGTGGACGTTGTCAATAAAGAACCCAACTAGAGGTTGGAGTCGAACCAACAGGGAATATGGAGGAGCTAGACTAAAGCCAGTGAGTGAACTTGTTGGGTAGTTACTCTAATTGGGTGTTCTAAAGAAAACAATAATTAAAACAATTGTTAAAATTTTGGTTGAATTCAAGAATGAAAGATAACTAGGGTTTGTGCTTCCATGCGTTCATAACTGCTTCGGGTATACATACGTGATCATCATCAATGCTTACTTGTAGAACTGATAACTTAGGTTCATCCAAACGACTAGTTCGTCCCTATTGAATGACTATACTCAATCACTGAGTCAGGTCTCATGAGCTATTGCAAACTAACTGTTATCAATATGTCCCAAGTTTAACTATCCTGCCACCACAACTCAAGTTAATACAATGATCATCAAGATCAAGGCTTTGTTGTAATTCTCTTTTTCTAATCTCTACTTCTTAAGCTCAAGAAAGTAAAGAATTCGGGCAAGTCCTAACGTTGTACACCGTTAAGAAGTGTTCAAGAATGAAGAGAATACAATACAAGTGTTTTGCATTGATTTTGAATCACTTTTATGCAATCCTAACTTGTTAATCCACCATGGTTCCCACAACTCTAGCTATGGAGGTTTTTGCCTCTCGTAATTGCAAGATTGTGGTTTGCATTCATAATAAAATACATAAATCAATACTTACCAATATGGATGAGAGAAAATCTTCTTTAATTAAATCAACAAAATCCTCAAGAACACATTATGAAGATCAAGAGACAATCAAGAAAAGGTTGATCACAAGCTAATCAACTCAATTCTATCTTCTATCCCTCAATTCTCACCTCCTCCAATGTTTTATAACAATTGTCTAATGATTTTTCATGAAAATAAAATATAAAACGTATTTATACAGACATAAAAATCCTTTTGCTAGGCTAATAGGGTGAATTTCCATAACTGATGCCGCCTGTGTCATGACCAATCCTACGACCCATAGCAGGTATGTACGAGTCATACCTGCTTCCCGTATGTCTTTGACTGGCTGAAATTTTGCTAAGTGTTGGATCTTGGTATGACTCGTACATGCTTCCTAAGAGTCGTAGTGTGCTTCGTGGTCTGACTCTGAGACTTTTCAATTTTTCTGAAGTTCTTCATGAGTGCTGTGGTACGACTCGTACCCTGATGCCACGACTCGTACTGTCTATCAGTATTAGGAGTTAGCCTTTTGTGCAAATCTTTTGAATCTTTACACAACTTCTACACTACGGCCCGTACATGCATTGTATTACTCATATTCAGAGTCATAGGATACACTCTTCATACTTAGCCTTCTGAAACTTCTCACGATCTATAGTACGATTCGTAGCACCATCCTACGACTCATATTGAGAATTGTGACTTAAGCCTATTTTTTTGCTCTTTCAGGATATCTTTTGCACCTTCTTCCTCCAACACCTATTTGTCCTGTAACCAAAGAAAAAGTGCCTTATATCCATATAAACATACCTAATTACATGCTATTTTCTTAGTTTTGAGCATCGAAAGTGCTGTAAACTCACAACACATCATTAATCAATCCTGCTTCAGTCCAGAACTTGTAATCCCTCTATATTCTAGCTCTTACGTCAAGGGAACAAGACTATTCCAATTCAGAAGCCAAGCCCGTAACACAATCCCGCAAAACACGACTATATAAGTTACAACAAGTCTAATTTGGCAAAATCTCATGAATTCTTTTAGATTAGAAGAGTAGAAGTACTTACTATCAGTCAGAGACGTACTAGACTTGAATAGAGATGATTTCTATGGCTTTTACTCCATAAGGCTTTGTCAAATTGGGCCAATTTCAAAGATTGAACTCCGTAGATACGTTCTTCGTAGGCCCAGGAATCATTATCCAAGAAAAAATCACAATCAAACGTGATTTGATAGTGTAACTTAGCTCCAATCTAATGAAAATTTCGTGAAATCTATCTCCAAGGACGAGCTGCTAGTGTGCGTCATGCAGCTCCTTGTGCTGCAGGGATGTCGCATCGTGCAGCTTCCTACGTTAGAAGGCTACCGTGTCGTGTAGATCCTTGCGCTGTAGGGCTGCCATGGCGCGTAGGCCCTTGCACTACAGGGCTACCACGTCGTGCAGGTTCTTGCAGTCTGGCCTCACCCGGCCTTGCCATTTCATTCGTCAAGCCATCCTCAACTCCTATCCCCAGGATACTTTTATATAATACTATCCATATATATTTCCATTCCTCGAGGACACACACATGTACACACTACAAGTACCAAATACGTGCATACTAACGTCATTTTAACGACAATTTCTTTTTTGGGTGTAATAGTTGTATCATATAACAGGTCGTTCTGTCTATCTGTTGGGAGAGGGTCGAAAATTGTTCAAATTATTTTAATGACAACGATTGGATTTGAAAACCCGTCAGATCCTTTAATGAGTCATCATTTCCAACCATTGGTTGTAATTTAAACTGAATTTTCAGACCCTGGTCCTAACGAGTCGTGGTGTCAGGACCCGAGCTAAGACCCCGGATCGACACACGGAACCTAGAATCACAAATAGCTCCAAGTCAATCCATGACATAAATATGATAACTAAATAATATATATCAAGAGAAATCTGATAAACTAATCATGAATTAGTGGAATTCTAAATACATATCAATCATAACAGAGTCAATACTAACAAAGCTGAAATTCTACAAATTGTCTGATAAGCCTCTAACATATCTGAAGAGCTGATGGGACAACATCCCTAACTAGCTCACTAGAATCTAAAGACTGAAATAAGATAATTTAAAATCAAACTGAAGGTCCTCGAAGGATGAGGATTCACCAACGATGGGAAACTAGATAAAGATTCGGGAACTGGCTAACGACGGAACTGAGTCTAGTCGTCTGAACCTATATCATGAAATGATAAAGCATAGAGTATGCGATCAGTACTTGGAATGTAACGAGTATGCAAGATAGGTAAAACATGCTTAGTAAGTATAAACCGATATCATACATATAAACATAAATTACAAGATTATGAGAGTAAGGACCGCATGCTGATATCTTAAAATATATATAGTCATGAACTGAATTTTATACCTGAATAGAATGACCCAAAGCTAAAAATAGAATCATATGGCTTGCCATAGCTGAAATTATAAGTAAAAGCTTATAAACTGATCATTGGGTCAAACCTGTCAAAAATATAATATCACAAGTCATAAACATGCATAACTAAAATCATGAGGAGTAATGGGAGACTCGTCATAACCGACATCATCATGATAGAGCTTATGTGATGCCCCAACTATCACACTCAAGTAGCCAGAGCCGTCCAAAGCCTTGCCAGGGCTAAGGACACTATCATTATATCGATATCAAACTGAAGGCCCTCTGGCATGCGGGGAAAACTCTCTTAAGAGGTCCCAAACTGAACATACCTACATTGGCGCATAGTTCTGAGACTAGGGAACCTTAGAACCCCAAGCCTACCCGGTGCTAGACACTACTTCCAAAAACATGCATAGTGCTCTCGTCATTTTTCAATGAAGCTGAAATCATAATCACATGTATAATTTGAAAATCTGAACATGGGCTGTCTTGACTCCAAAACATATGATAAATTGATCTTATTAGACTTGGCTAAATCATGAAAACCTGCTCAACTTGAGTGGGCTTGCTCAAATCTTAAAATCCTGTATACTTGAAATAGATTTCATTAGTCAAAGTCCTAGATTCATACATGGGTACTTCATAAACTTTCATTCATGTTAGATATCTCATCATATTTGAAATAAGAATCATAAACTTGACTTCTCATGAAACTTGCATAATTGGGAATAATTTTCTAAAACTTGAAATAATGAATTTATAATCAGTTTGTATACAAAATCTTCTCATGAATCTTAAAACATACATTGAAACATGAAGGGAATTGACTCATAAACAAATCATAAAGAATTTCATAAAATTGGGTTAAAACCCCATAAGATCATGGACTTGATCTAGAAATTGAATTCATGGAATTTAAGAGAATTTTGAGCATGAGAGTGAAATAAACTCTCATTCATAACCCTACATACCTGGGTGAGCTGAATCTACACTTGCCTTTGAAAGCTTAAGAGATTTGGAGAAGAAATTGAAGGATTTAAGTTTGATCTTTAATAGAAACCCTCTAAACTTGCATGCATGAGAGTTGAATGAATTAGAATAGGTTCAATATTGACGGTTCCCGCAAGTGTACGGGTCGTACAAGTAATATAGTGGCCCTTTTTAAAGAATCGGAATGTCGAACCCACAGGGACTGGACCAATTCAGCTAACTATCTAGTTCAAGTGTGATATAAACTTTCACAAGTGTTGATTATAGAGGTTTTTGAGAAGGTTTAATTAAGTCTAATTTTGGTCAACGAAATTTTCTGAATTAACTCTAGGAGCAAACATAGAGTTAAACCAGATAATCATGCGCTGTTACGATTTGCCATGGTTTAAGTATGAAACTATTAATTATCGTCTCACATAATTAGAATTGCATGTTCATGGCCTTTCAAGCCTCTAAACACGACAAACTAGCCTCACTGCAACATTGTGAGCGAGGATGCTAATTCTAGTTTGTGGGCAATTAATTAAGTGGATGTGGTTTACGTGGAAATGATTAGGGACTCTCGTACACCTAATCATTCGACTCAACTTAGCTTCACAACTACTTCTTCGAGTGGTGATGTGATAATTCTAAGTTGGTGCCTAGCTCATCCTGTTTTCTCAACCAAGCAAGGTGTTAGGTATATTTCTATCCTAACACAAATTATATCGTGAGGTAAAATCATGCTCCTTACATTCTCATGTTCTGACCTAGATAAATGCTTTCTCAAACAAATGCCTAAGTTAACATGTAGGTTTTCATGGTGATCAATCATAAAAACAACCAATAATTCAGAATGCAAGACAAAACAACAATCAATAACTTAATTCCAACACAAATTCATAAAAAGGACAATCATAACTCATGGCTTCAACCCTAGAGGAAGGGTTCTAGCCATTCATGTTCGTAAAATTACAAGAAAACATTAATAAACTAACATACTTACAAGAATTGGTAGAAGAGAAGGGGATTTGACAAACCCTAGATGAGTTCTCCCATTTCTCCCTTCACTCCTAGGTGGTTTTCCAGAATAAAATCGGGACAAAATGATTTTAGGAGCTAAGGGACCTATTTATAGTAAATGAGAATTTTGCAAAATTAAGCCTGTCGTTGAATGGCCCCGTGTCACGGAGTGTATCGCGGAGCACTGCCTTTATGACACGGAGGTAATGCGGAGGCACACTGGAAATTGCCTCTGGATGCCAAGATGCCGAGGGTCATTTGTTACACCCCGTAAATTTTAAATGAATAAATAGCCTAATGACATGTTGGTTAAGGGATTTAGAAGGCAAGCAAAAAAAAAAAAAGGAAAAAGTCGGGTTTTTTTTATATATATCATTAATACATTAGAAATTTCCAGAGAAGTCACGAAAATAGGGGGTACGAAGGATTTTGATAATTATCGCTCGATTACGCCGTCAAACGCAGTCCAAATTTAAATTAACCTCAGATACCGAGGTATTTAGCAGCAGGGAGCATTCCTACGTATTTAGTTTCGCGAAATTCGGCCGGCAAATCGGCGCGCTACCGAGCTAAGGTAGGTGGAATTGCTCCAAATTAGTGTCAATGTACTCCTAGCCTTAAAGTGAATATTTCTCCGTTCTGGACTTTTGAGAAATAGCAAGTTTTCGATCAATTTTCGATAAGCCAAAGTTTGGGCTATAAATATATCAAAAGTGATGTTTTCTTCCAGAATTTTAGTATATTTAGTTTTAATTGATGTATATGTGAATGCAGTTGGGAGAAATAGCTGGAGTACTGACTGAGCTTCGCCCGTTAGTCGGATAATCCGAAGCGAAGGTATGTAAAGCCAATTTCTTCGGCAAGTTAGTAACTCTAGCCTATCATAATACAGTAAACTCCATAATAGAATACCCGGAGTCGAATATCGAGTTTTGTGCGAATTCAGTAAACCTATCTTGCGTTGTTATATCATATTCAGTCCGAAAGTTAGTGAAACAGTACCAAAAGGCAAGACATTATTTTAGACTCAGTATAGTCCAGTATGCGCTTAGCAAGCATGTTTTATAATATTATGACATATATTCAGAATAAAAGTTAGTAAAGTAATATCAGACAGACAGATAATATCCCAGATACAGTACAGTCAGATAGTATCTAGGCTACAGTATAACCATACAGCCAGATGAGATCCCAGATTCAGTATAAAACAGTATGAGAATCAGTATAGCACAGAAAGAGTTCATAATATAAAATCAGAATACAAATAGTATTTTCAGTTAAACATGCTTGCTATATATGTGATTATTGATTGCTGAGACTTGATTGTGTCGTGAGGGCACCCTTTTGAGCGTCCTCGCCGCCCCTGGGTTGGTAACTGTGTCGCCAACTGAGCGGGTGGGTATAAGTCACTCCAAGGAGTGGCATGCCGTCCCTAGTAGGACGAAGATGGGATGAAGCATTCCCCATATCAGGCTGATCAGCATTACAGTATAGATAGCCCTGTTGTGCGCAAGCACCCAGGGAACAGATTCAGATACAACTACAGTTACAGATACAGTATAGGAGTCCTCTGGACTCAAACACAGTTATTTATATCAGGGGCCATAGCCCGAGCTGGAGACCCAGGGGGTCGACAGAGGTGCTCGTAGTTAGCAGATGAGTGGAGTGACTTATTTTTGGCTGGTTTTGACTTGGGTAGGGGTATATAGATTGTTTGCTTCCTTGGCGCCATCCAGCTTATGGGGGTTGGTATTGGCTCTTGTTTGCTATATATATATATATATGTATTTATGTGCTATATATTAGTTAATAGACAGCAGGCCGCCGCGTCTACAGGTATGCTCCTGCCCTATCATAGTACAGAAAGTTCGATTCAGTTCATATCAGTTCTTACAGATTCAGTTATCTTCCGCTATTCAGAATTGCTAGTTATGTTATTTGTATTCAGTTGTATTTAGTTTGCTTTGCATACTCGGTACTAGTGGTACTGACGCCCGTGGGGGCGCTGCATTGCTTGCCTGCAGGTACACATAGATGAGGAGTCGATCCCTCGTGATCCAGTCAGCAGAGTTATCAACTCCTATCCTCCGGAGCTAGACAGTCGGAGGTTGTTCCTATTTCCTTTTTGATTACAGTTTGGGTAGGTCGGGGCCCTGTCCCGACCATTTTATTATTACTTCCTAGAGGCTTGCAGTCTGATGTTTCCCTGTGGTGGTGGAGCCGGTCGTGTGGGGCCGTGCATGTATATATGTGTTTAGTTGTTGATGATGGCCGCGTGGGGCCTTCTTCTGGTTATAGTTAGTGACCTTGTCGGTCGCAAATGTGAATAGCAGTTGCTTCAGATTATAGTGTCATCGTTCTGGTTAGCTGTTGTGCATTGCAGGTGGCTATAGGCCTAATCGGCCGGGGGCTGTATTTACAGCCGCTATATAGCCAGTTCGTTTCTTGAAATAGAGCCAGAGTCTAGTAGGCACCAGGTGCCCGTCATACCCCCCAAGGTGGGGTGTGACAAACTTGGTATCAGAGCACGTCGTGTCCCAGGGAGTCTGCAAGCCGTGCTAAGTAGAGTCTTGTCTATGGATGTGTTGTGCACCACATACTATAGGCAGGAGGCTGCGAGGCATGATAGGATGGTTACTCTTCTTTCTCATTTAGTCACGCTATAGAGCGGTACAGTATAGGGTTGGGTCCCTAAAACTTATCATATTCTTTGTCTACAGATACTATGGCAGATCAGTGGCACCCTGCTACAGGCAGGAGATTAGATAGAGCGGCAGGCAAGGGCACTAGCAGGATGCCTCACTTACAGCCAGACTCATCCCGGTCTGAGGGCGATACAGAGGTGTCATCTCGACCCTCCCAGCAGTCTCTACCTCGCCAGGCACCATTTGAGGAAGCACCGCCTCCCACAGCCCCTGCACCCACTTCATCTGATCCGGAGCTACGTAGTGCGGTGGTTATGTTAACCCAGATGCTAGCTACTCAGCGTCAGCCAGTACCACCTGCAGCAGCAGAATCTCTAGGTGGGCCAGGTAGTTCCAGGGTTAGAGAATTCTTGGCATTGGGACCCCCACAGTTCACTGGGTCAGATCAAGTAGAGGACCCCCAGGATTTCCTAGATCAGATGCAGAGAATTTTCCGGGTTATGCATGTGACCCCTACAGAATCAGTTGAGCTGGCAGTGTTTCGGTTGCGGGACATAGCTGTATTATGGTACGAGAGTTGGGAAAGGTCTCGAGGTAGAGATGTTGCCCCTCCGACCTAGTCCAGCTTCTTGGAGGCCTTCCTGGACCGTTATTTTCCACGGGAGATCCGGCAGGCCCGGATGGATCAGTTTTTGCATTTGGAATAGGGGGCGAGGAGCGTACGAGAATATGCTTTACAGTTTTACTCCTTAGCCTGCTATGCTCCAGCCTTTGTGGACACTATGCCGTCCAGAGTTCACAGGTTTATTATGGGTCTGAACCACCAGAATACATTGAAGCATGCATGACGGCTACGTTACGAGAAGATATGGATATTGCCCGAGTACATGCCTTTGACCAGACCATTGAGGGCCTTAGACAACGGCAACAGGGCAGTAGACAGACAAATAAGGAATAGTGCCACAGAGACAAATCAAATGGAATGCAGAGGGAGGTTCAGAGGGGACACAAGCCCCGATTGTCAGACAGACCCCCTAGACCCCCACCTACACCATAGCAGCAGCGAGGTAGATTTGTTCGTCGAGGGCAGTCAGAGTTTGGTGGCAGTTCTCGAACAGTAGATTCCCCGCAGCAGAGGAGGGGAGAGTAGAGCAGATTCACGCCCTCACCCTGCCCTAATTAAAACCGACCTCACGCCGGAGCTTGTAGATACGGTTCCTCAGGATGTTATATTTGCAGGCAGGAGGGGCACCGGATGAGAGATTGTCCGGCCAGGAGGCAAGAGAGCAGAGATAGTCAGGATAGGGGATCTGCAGGGCCACGAGCTCCAGCAGCCCCAACAGGGCATAGGCCCTCAGGTTCAGCAGGTAGAGGCCGAGGTAGATCAGGAGCCTCCAGTTCAGGTGCAGGCTCAAGCCGTACCTATGCACTACCAGGTAGACAGGACTCAGAGGTGTCTCCAGATGTGGTAACAGGTATGATGAGTATCTGTTCATGCCCTGCTTATGTACTGATTGATCCAGGGTCCAATCTGTCATATATTACCACATTTGTGGCTCAAAAGTTTAATGTTGCAAGAGATATTACAGCAGCCCTTTTTAGTATCCACACCCATCGGTGACTCTATTATAGCTAGCAGAATTTATCGAGGGTGTACAATAGAGGTTGTTGATCGTCAGACTACCGTAGATCTGGTAGAGTTAGAAATGATTGATTTCGATGCCATTATGGGTATGGATTGGTTGGTGCCATGCTATGCTAACGTAGAATGTTGGACTAAGACGGTCCGATTCCACTTTCCAGGAGAGGCAGTGCGAGAGTGGAAAGGTAGCATAGCTACTCCCAAGGGTAAGTTTATTTACTACCTTCAGGCGAGGAAATTGATAACTAAGGGATGTATCTACCACCTAGTCAGGGTTCAAGATGTTCGGGTAGAATCTCTGACACTTCAGTCTGTTTCGGTGGTGAATGAATTCCCTGATGTATTTCTAGACAAGTTACCTGGTATTCCGCCAGAAAGGGAGATAGATTTTGCAATTGACTAGCTAGCCAGGCACCAGATGTGCTTAGGCTCACCAGTTAGCAGTCTAGGTCCTACTAGGGCACCAGGTGCCAGTCATACCCCCCAAGGCGGGGCGTGACATCATCGTGCTGGCCGGCGTGACACGCTGCTCATGCAGGCGATTGCATGCTGCCTTCTCTCGTGCGCCTGGCATGGGCGTGGCATAGCGCTGGGCGCGGCACACGCACATCGTGGCACGCTGCCTGGCGCGGCCAGCCTTGCCAAGGCATGCTTCTTGCCGACTTTTGCAAATTTCTCCCGACTCCATTCCTCTTCTTCACCAACTTATAAATTAGTTCCTCAAATTCATGTAAACCTAAAAAACAAGAACTAATCATGTTGGTTAGTACATATATTCACATTTATATAAAATCACATGAAAATGTATATAATTAATTAGCTAAACAAGACTAAATTAAGTTATAAAGCCTCACTCGTGCATGCTATTTCGCCCGAGATCACAACCCCACACTTAAAGTCTTGTTCGTCCTCGAACAAACCTTTTACATTTCATGCACATGAAGACTCACACATAGCTAATTTAGCAAGATAATTTAGGCTACGACTATAATGATTATTTAAGATAACAAGCTAAAAATGGAGCATGCACAATTTGATCATTGAAATGAAATACAACCCTGCCAAGACTTCCTAACCTCAAGAATCGATTCTCAATCTTAGCAAACTCATGCGAATCAACTGATCAAGAAATCCAACATGAATTATATCCTTCATTCAACACGTGCCCTCATGGCAAGAGAGTTACCCATTTGCACACACAAAAAATTTGTAAATCACAACATGTGTGGGTATATGAATAGAATTACGCTCACTCTCACAAAGAATTCACATGCATTATGCAATGACCCATAAGCTTGCTCTTAGTGTTTTACTCCACTAATTTAAGGATGTATGAATGTAATATCAAGTAGGACCTTTTAGGTTGTAATGTAGCTAAGGGACGGGTAGGTACTATTATGGCCAGTAGTAGTGACTAACTTCCCTAAGCGCTTTTAATACATCACGCCCTTATTACGAACTTCCCTTACTTCTCCTTTCTTTATTTTTAGCTCTCCTTTCCCTCTTGTGTTCGCCCATTTGTTAAGGCACTCTTGGCTTATTGGTAAGGAGTTCTATAAGTAACTTCTCATTAATTTATTTTCTTACTCCCTACAAATACTCAACCGTATTCAAACAAGTGCACCCTTGACCATTCTCAACTTTTACAACTGCCACTTTTCCTTCTTTTTCATTCTTCTCACTCCTTTACTCTTTCAGATTTTTCCTTTAAGCGCTTAGGAGTTTTGGGTAAAATTCAAGGCTAATGAAAGAACAAAGATTAAGCTTATGTTGCGGCTATCAAAGAACAGGCTCAAGGCTCAATGGGGCTAACTAGGATTAAATATTCAAGGTAGGTAAAATGAGGGATAACATTTAGGTTCCTTCAAAGAAATGCCTAAATCATCTCCTACAATTCACATCCTTCATTTCGTTTTATATACACACCAGGCAAGTTCTAGACACTCCACAATAGCACAGAATACTCAAAAACCTTACACTCATGGCACATGCTCAAATTAAGACACATTCAGCAGACTCTTACTCTATTAATCACAAGAATTCAGAATTAAGCTTCAATCATATTGAGTCAAATTCAAGAACCTAAGTGTCTCACAAAAAGTTATACACTTGCATGCTTCAACACTGAACATACTTGCATCTTACAATCATTTATAGCACATAACAAGAACATCAAGCATCGATTAGCTACGGGTTCAAAAACCAAAACTTATTGACTAATTTTCCTCAAGACGGTCGTCATCCATCCATCATCAGAAACAGTCTCTATCTATGACTAAAAACAGTATATACAAAAAAAGAAAAATTTTTATTCTTCGGTTCAAAGACCCCCCGTTGGAAAAGAACCGAAAAGAAAAACCAACAGGTGATGAATTCATGCTTGACTCACAAAAATCACAAAAAATTTTCAATTATTTCGCACAAGCATTACATTCACCAAAAATCGTTAAGCACAATTTTTGTTTTGAAATTTTCCTCACCCCACACTTAAATCCTGCTATGTCCTCATAGCATCAAATTAAAATTAAAAGGATGAGAAATACTCCCTGATCCTCTCCGCCTAGCTAACAACATGCTTTTCTTCAAGTTTTTATAGGTGGGTGTTCGACCCCACACTTCTTCTATTCCATGCTTTTTAGCTTCCTCCTTCTCGGGTACTCAGACTTCCCTCCACCCGTGCTTAACTTTCCACCAAATACACAAACATAATGAAAATAACAAAATCAACACAAACCAAAATTAAAAAATTGTACCTGGGGTACCCTTGGGTTGCCTCCCAAGCAGCGCCTTATTTTCCGTCGCGACATGACGTGGACTGTGTTTTTTAGGACATCCTCATCCCTGGGTTCCCGTTCGAGAACCATCTCTTTCTCTTTTGATTTTTAGAGGAAACAACCTACACTCTATTCCTCTCCTCCTCCAACTTCTTCACAATTTGAAGCCCTTTATCAGACTCGACCTGAACACTTGTCATTACCTTTGGCCATGCACCTGTGGACTCCTCCGCTCCACACTCATCTTTTGACAACATACTAACCTGACAAAGGTTTCTGTAGTGTGCGGATGGGTTCACTTCTTGGTAAACGCGAAAGAGTTCTTCTTCATCATCGACCCTCATTTTCAGGGTCCCAGCTCTCAAATCAATCACCGCTCCTCCGGTGGCCAAGAATGGCCGTCCCAAGATAAAGGGTACCTGGTCATCAACCTGAAAATCTAAGACAATAAAATCATTAGGTATAATAAACTTACCTACTTTGATGAGAAGGTCCAATATTATTCCATCAGGTGTCACTTATGACTTACCAGCCAGCTACAGCATCAACCTCATTGGCCTCGGTTTTCCCAACCCCAGGGTGTTGAATAAGGATAGGGGCATTATGTTAACTACAGCCCCTAGATCACATAAAGCTCGTAGCACCTCAGCTTTAGCAATTTGTATGGGGAGGGTAAAACTCCCTGGGTCTTTGAGCTTCTTCAGAATCTTGCTCAATACCCTGTGACTGCACTCCTCAGTCAGTGCTACAGTATGGACATCCACCAACCTAACCTTGTTCGCCATCACTTCCTTCAAGTATTTAGCATACTTGAGCATTCCCTGCAAAACATCAATAAGAGGCAAATTTATGTGAAGTTCTTTGAAATTCTCAAAGAACTTTTTGAAGCATTCCTCCTCTTTGCTCTTTCTTAATTTCTGAGGGAATGGTGGTGGTGGTCTTTGTGCTGGCTGCAATGAAGATTGTGCATTTTGTTGCCCAGCACTCTGATTATCTCCCATGTTGCTGGATGGTCCTGGTCTAACCAACTCCGGTTGCACCTCCTTTCTCAGCTCTTTAGGCACAAAATCAGCTAATTGCTTTCCGCTTCTGAAACTGATGGCATTGATCTACCGGGGGTTAGGATCCGTGTCGCTTGGTAATCCCCCCTGCGATCTTATGTTTTGAGCAGCTGCTATCTGACCCACTTGTTTTTCAAGATTGCGGGTGGCCATTTGCTGATTCTTTAAGTTTGTTGCCATCCTCGCCTAATTTTCCGCTAACTGGGTCTGGGTCTCCATGATTTTCTGCAATGTTTCCTCAATGCTATTGCTCACTTGACCATCATTTTGCCTATTCTACTGATATTGCTGTTGTTGAGGTTGCATATAACTCTTCTTTTGGTTTCCACCCCAAGAAAAATTTGGGTGGCTCTGCTTATTTCTATTGTAGTTGTGTCCAACATTCTGATTGTTCCGCTGCACATTCCCAACAAAATTGACTGATTCCGGATTCGCTCCACATGATTCTGCCTTTTGCCCATTATTACCACCAATTTCACACCAACTCGGAGCTTGCTGAACTGCATTAACCTGGCCCTGTTGTTGGTTCATACTTAGTTTATTGAACTGAGTCATCATCTGATGCTGGAACGAAGCTAACTGCTGTGCCAAGGCATTCATTCCATCTAACTCGATCAACCCTGATCTCTTTCCTACCCCTCTCGATGACTCGCTGTGCCACTCTGGATTTCCTTGAGCAATTCTGTTCAACAAAGTGTACAACTCATCATACGTCTTCTCTAAGGCTTGCCCACCCGATGCAGAGTCTAGTAATATTTTTGTGTGTGGGTCTAGACTTTCTACAAAGGTATGAGCCAGCACTTCATTTGATTGCTGGTGATGGGGACAGTTTCTCAATAATGACTTGAATCTTTCCCAAGCCAAATATAAATTCTCATCAGGCTTCTGGTTGAAACTTAGTATTTCACTTCTCAACTTTGCAGTCTTGCCTGAAGGAAAGAATCTGATAAGGAACTTCTCAGCCAAGTCATTCCACGAAGTTATGGAGTTCGGTGGCACAGCTTTCAACCACTTTTTCGCCTCTCCCAACAATGAAAATGGAAAGAGGGTCAGTCGGACATAATCTGTGGACACGCTGGTGGGGACAAACGTGTCACTAATCTCTAGAAAGTTCTGTAAGTGCTGCTGCGAGTCCTCATGTGCCATCCCAGTGAATTGACCACTAGAATGTAACAACTGCACCATGTTCTATTTAAGCTCAAAGTTCCCTCCAGGCTTCGGTTTTCGGATACTAGAGTTCACATTAGTCGCTTGTGGGATTGCCACTTCGCGAACTGGTCTAGCTGCCAATGCTTCAGATGACAATTGTGCTTGTTCCGCGGGTGGTTGTTGTTGTACCTTTTCTTGAAGTCTCTTCAGCTTTTGCTCTAGAGCTACTCTCCTTCGCAAATGGATTTGACGTTCAGGTTCAAGCAACGGTTCCACAAGCTCTCTATTTTTAGCCAGCTCGGCAGAACAACCTGTCACCTGCAAATGATCAGACTAAGACCAAGTTTTTCAACACTTAAGGAAATTTAAAAATCACAAAAAAATAGATAAATTATCAAAACTTCGCCGAGTCCCCGGCAACGGCGCCAAAAACTTGTTGACGGTTCCCGCAAGTGTACGGGTCGTACAAGTAATACAGTGGCCCTTTTTAAAGAACCGAAATGTCGAACCCACAGGGACTGGACCAATTCAGCTAACTATCTAGTTCAAGTGTGATATAAACTTTCGCAAGTGTTGATTATAGAAGTTTTCGAGAAGGTTTAATTAAGTCTAATTTTGGTCAATGAAATATTTTGAATTCACTCTAGGAGCAAACATAGAGTTAAAACCAGATAATCATGTGCTGTTACGATTTTCTATGGTTTAAGTATGAAACTATTAGTTATCGTCTCACATAATTAGAATTGCATGTTCATGGCCTTTCAAGCCTCTAAACACGACAAACTAGCCTCACTGCAACATTGTGAGCGAGGATGCTAATTCTAGTTTGTGGGCAATTAATTACGTGGATGTGGTTTACGTGGAAATGATTAGGGACTCTCGTACACCTAATCATTTGACTCAACTTAGCTTCACAACTACTTCTTCAAGTGGTGATGTGATAATTCTAAGTGGTGCCTAGCTCATCCCGTTTTATCAACCAAGCAAGGTGTTAGGTATATTTCTATCCTAACACAAATTATATCATAAGATACAATCATGCTCCTTACATTCTCATGTTCTGACCTAGATAAATGCTTTCTCAAACAAATGCCTAAGTTAACGTGTAGGTTTTCATGGTGATCAATCATAAAAACAACCAATAATTCAGAATGCAAGACAAAACAACAATCAATAACTTAATTCTAACACAAATTCGTAAAAACACAATCATAACTCATGGCTTCAACCCTAGAGGAAGGGTTCTAGCCATTCATGTTCGTAAAATTACAAGAAAACATTAATAAACTAACATACTTACAAGAACTGGTAGAAGAGAAGGGAATTTGACAAACCCTAGATGAGTTCTCCCATTTCTCCCTTCACTCCTAGGTGGTTTTCCAAAATAAAATCGGGACAAAATGATTTTAGGAGCTAAGGGACCTATTTATAGTAAATGAGAATTTTGCAAAATTAAGCCTGTCGTGGAATGGCTCCATGTCACGGAGTGTATCGTGGAGCACTACCTCCGTGACACGGAGGTAACGCGGAGGCACACTGGAAATTACCTCTGGATGCCAAGATGCTGAGGGTCGTCGCGCTGGTTGGCGTGACACGCTGCTCATGCAGCGCGATGGCATGCTACTGGCGCGCAGCTGGCCTGGCGTGGCACGGCGCTGGCGCGCAACTGGCCTGCTTGCATGCTGCCTTCTCTCGTGCGCCTGGCATGGGCGCGGCACGGCGCTGGGCACGGCAGACGCACAGCGTGGCACGCTGCCTGGCGCGGCTAGCCTTTCCAAGGCGTGCTTGTTGCCAACTTCTGCAAATTTCTCCCGACTTCATTCCTCTACTTCACCAACATATAAATTAGTTCCTCAAATTCATGTAAACCTAAAAAACAAGAACTACTCATATTGGTTAGCACATATATTCACATTTATATAAAATCACATGAAAATGTATATAATTAATTAGCTAAACAAGACTAAATTAAGTTTTAAAGCCTCACTCGGGCATGCTATTTCGCCTGAGATCATTCAACTCCCTTAATACACTTTTTTAGGACTTAAAATGACGTAGTTTAGGACTTTGGAGCTTAGGAATTACGAAAACACCCTTACTATTTTCGCAGAAAATTACTCACTTCCAGAAGTAACGACTCACACCACAAGTCGTACTAACGTGCCCGATTCGCGCGTCCGCAAGTGTACGGGTCGTGCAAGTAATATAGTGGCTCTTTTTAAGAACCGGATTGTCGAACCCACAAGGACAGGACCCATTCCTCTAACTATCCATTTCTAGTGTGATCTTAAATACCTCAAGTGTTGGTTATAGACATTTTCGATCGAGATTAATTAAGTCTAAGTTTGGGTCAACGAAGTATTCTGAAATTACTCTAGGAGCAACATAGAGTTAAAACCAATTAATCATGCGATACTACGATTTGCAATGGGTTAAGCATGGAACTATCAATTGTTATTTCACATAATTAGAATTGCATGTTTATGGTCTTTCGAGCCTCTAAACACGGCAATCTAGCCTCACTGCATCATTGTGAGCGAGGAGTTTAATTTTCTAGTCGCGGGCAACCAATTATGTTGTGGTTTACGGGGAAACGATTAGGGACTTTCGTGCGTCTAACCATTTAACTCAACTTAGCCTCACAACTACTTCTTCGAGTGGTGATGTGACATCCCAAGTTGGTCTTTCATAACTCCCGTGTGTCAACCAAGCACGGTGTTAGGTATATTTCTATCCTGACACAAAAATCTCTCCCGAGATACAAACATGCTCCTTACATTCTCATGTCCTGACCTAGGTAATGCTTTCTCAAGCTATTACTCAAGCTAACAAATATGCTTTCATGGTGATCAATCATAAAAACAACCAACAATCCAGAATGCAAGACGAAAACAACAATCAATAACTTAATTCGAAAACAAATTCATAAAAGCACAATCATAATTCATGGCTTCAACCCTAGAGGAAGGGTTCTTGCCATTCATGTTCGTAAAACTACAATTAACTAATACTAAACTAACATACTTACATAAATTTGGTAGATGAGAAGGGAATTTGATAAACCCTAGATGAGTTCTCCCACTTCTCCCTTCACTCCTAGGTGGTTTTTCAAAATAAAATCGTGACCAAATGATTTTAGGAGCTAAGGGTTCAATTTATACTATGCTGAAAAATTGCAAAATTTGGCCTGTGGTGGAACATCAACGTGTCACGGAGCTGAACGCCCTACTTGACCTCCGTGACACGTTGGTAACGCGTACCCTCACTGGAATGTGCCAAAAAATGCAATTTTTGGCCAAGTGTTGCCGCGTTGGCAGCGTGCCACGGCCCCTATCGCGCAGGGTGCCAGTTATTGCATGTTTTCTTGTTGACTTTCACATTTTGCTCTTGATTCCATTCCTCCACTTCACCAAATCATGAATTAGTTCCTCAAATGCATTATTAACCTTCAAAAACAAGGACTAATCATGTTGGTTAGTATATATTCACATTTATATAAAATTGCATGAAAATGTATAAAATAACTTAGATAAACAAGACTAAATTAAGGTGTAAAGCGTATCTCGGGCATGCTATCTTTGCCCGTGATCACAACCCCACACTTAAAGCCTTGTTCGTCCTCGAACAACAATTTACATATCATGCATAAGGAGACTCCCACATAACTAATTTAGCAAGATTATTCACGCTACGGCTATCATGATTACGTAAGATAACAAGCTACAAATAGAGCATGCACAATTTTGATCATTGAAATAAAGTACAATCATGTTATAACTTCTTAACCTCAAGAATCGACTCTCAATCTTAGCAAACTCGTGCAAATCAACTAATTAAGAAATTTCACATGAATTATATCCTTCATTCAACATGTTCCCCTCACGGAAGGAGAGTTACCCAATCACACGCAAAAATCATTTTTACATCACAACATGTGTGGATAAATAAACAGAACTACACTCACTCTCACAAAGAATTCACATGCATCATGTAATGACCCATAAGCTTGCCCTTAGTGTTTTATTCCACTAAATTAAGGATGTGTGAATGTAAGATCAAGTAGGACTTAATGGGTTGTAATGTAGGCTAAGGGACAGGTAGGTACTATTATGGCCAGTAATAGTGACTATGTTTCCTAAACGCTTTTAATACATTACGCCCTCCTTACGAACTTCCCTTCCCTTACTTTACCTTTTTCTCCTTTCATCTTTCTTGTTCCTCTTATGTTCCCCCATTTCTTTAGGCACTTTTAACTTATTAGTAAGGAGTTCTATAAATAATTTTTCATTAATTTGTTTTCTTTCTCCTTACTAATAATCAACCATTTTCACACAAGTGCACCTTTGTCCTTTTCTCAATTCTACAACTTGCTACTTTTCCTTTCTTTTCATTCTTCTCACTCCTTTACTCCTTCGGATTTTTTCACTCAAGCGCTTAGGAGTTTTGGATCAAGTTCAAGGCTAATGAAAGAAAAAGGATTAAGCTTATGTTGCAACTGTCAAAGAATAGGCTCAAGGCTCAACGGGGCTAACTAGGATTAATTTTTCAAGGTAGGTAAAATGAGGGATAAAAATTTGGTTCATTCAAAGAAATGCCTAAATCATCTCCTACAATTCACATCCTTCATTTCATTTTATAAACACATCAGGCAAGTTCTAGACAATCCACAATAGCACAGAATACTCAAACACCTTACAATCATGGCACATGCTCAATTCAAGACACATTCATCAGACTCTTACTCAGCTAATCACAAGAATTCAGAATTAAGCTTCAATCATATTGAGTCAAATTCAAGAGCCTAAGAGTCTCACACAAAGTTATACACCTGCATGCTTCACACTGAACATGCTTGCATCTTACAATCACGTATAGCACATAACAAGAACATCAAGCACCACTTAGTTATGGTTTCGAAAACCCATCACCTACCGACTAATTTTTCCTCAAGACAGTCGTCATCCATCCATCATCGGAAACAGTCCCTAACTATGACTAAAACACTATCTACAAACAAAGGAAATAAATTTTTTTTTTATTCTTTGGTTCAAAGACCCCCCCGTCGGAAAAGAACCGAAAAGAAAAACCAACGGGTGATGAAGTCATGCTTACTTCACAAAAATTTTCAAATTTTTCAAAATTTTCAAATTTCTCAAGCATTAGCATTACATTCACCACAAACTTGTTAAGCACCAAATTTTTTTGAAATTTCCCTCCGCCAAAAACTTGACGTGCCCGATTCGCGCGTCCGCAAGTGTACGGGTCGTGTAAGTAATATAGTGGCTCTTTTTAAGAACCAGATTGTCGAACCCACAAGGACTGGAACCATTCCTCTAACTATCCATTTCTAGTGTGATCTTAAATACCTCAAGTGTTGGTTATAGACATTTTCGATCGAGATTAATTAAGTCTAAGTTTGGGTCAACGAAGTATTCTGAAATTACTCTAGGAGCAACATAGAGTTAAAACCAATTAATCATGCGATACTACGATTTGCAATGGGTTAAGCATGGAACTATCAATTGTTATTTCACATAATTAGAATTGCATGTTTATGGTCTTTCGAGCCTCTAAACACGGCAATCTAGCCTCACTGCATCATTGTGAGCGAGGAGTTTAATTTTCTAGTCGCGGGCAACCAAATATGTTGTGGTTTACGGGGAAACGATTAGGGACTTTCGTGCGTCTAACCATTTAACTCAACTTAGCCTCACAACTACTTCTTCGAGTGGTGATGTGACATCCCAAGTTGGTCTTTCATAACCCCCGTGTGTCAACCAAGCACGGTGTTAGGTATATTTCTATCCTGACACAAAAATCTCTCCCGAGATACAAACATGCTCCTTACATTCTCATGTCCTGACCTAGGTAATGCTTTCTCAAGCTATTACTCAAGCTAACAAATATGCTTTCATGGTGATCAATCATAAAAACAACCAACAATCCAGAATGCAAGACGAAAACAACAATCAATAACTTAATTCCAAAACAAATTCATAAAAGCACAATCATAATTCATGGCTTCAACCCTAGAGGAAGGGTTCTTGCCATTCATGTTCGTAAAATTACAATTAACTAATACTAAACTAACATACTTACATGAATTTGGTAGATGAGAAGGGAATTTGATAAACCCTAGATGAGTTCTCCCACTTCTCCCTTCACTCCTAGGTGGTTTTTCAGAATAAAATCGTGACCAAATGATTTTAGGAGCTAAGGGTTCAATTTATACTATGCTGAAAAATTGCAAAATTTGGCCTGTGGTGGAACATCAATGTGTCACGGAGCTGAACGCCCTACTTGACCTCCGTGACACGTTGGTAACGCGTACCCTCACTGGAATGTGCCAAAAAATGCAATTTTTGGCCAAGTGTTGCCGCGTTGGCAGCGTGCCACGGCCCCTATCGCGCAGGGTGCCAGTTATTGCATGTTTTCTTGTTGACTTTCACGTTTTGCTCTTGATTCCATTCCTCCACTTCACCAAATCATGAATTAGTTCCTCAAATGCATTATTAACCTTCAAAAACAAGGACTAATCATGTTGGTTAGTATATATTCACATTTATATAAAATTGCATGAAAATGTATAAAATAACTTAGATAAACAAGACTAAATTAAGGTGTAAAGCGTATCTCGGGCATGCAATCTTTGCCCGTGATCACAACCCCACACTTAAAGCCTTGTTCGTCCTCGAACAACATTTTACATATCATGCATAAGGAGACTCCCACATAACTAATTTAGCAAGATTATTCACGCTACGGCTATCATGATTACGTAAGATAACAAGCTACAAATAGAGCATGCACAATTTTGATCATTGAAATGAAGTACAACCATGTTAAAACTTCTTAACCTCAAGAATCGACTCTCAATCTTAGCAAACTCGTGCAAATCAACTAATTAAGAAATTTCACATGAATTATATCCTTCATTCAACATGTGCCCTCACGGAAGGAGAGTTACCCAATCACACGCAAAAATCATTTTTACATCACAACATGTGCGGGTAAATAAATAGAATTACACTTACTCTCACAAAGAATTCACATGCATCATGTAATGACCCATAAGCTTGCCCTTAGTGTTTTATTCCACTAAATTAAGGATGTGTGAATATAAGATCAAGTAGGACTTAATGGGTTGTAATGTAGGCTAAGGGACAGGTAGGTACTATTATGGCCAGTAATAGTGACTATCTTTCCTAAACGCTTTTAATACATTACGCCCTCCTTACGAACTTCCCTTCCCTTACTTTACCTTTTTCTCCTTCCATCTTTCTTGTTCCTCTTATGTTCCCCCATTTCTTTAGGCACTTTTAACTTATTAGTAAGGAGTTCTATAAATAATTTTTCATTAATTTGTTTTCTTGCTCCTTACTAATAATCAACCATTTTCACACAAGTGCACCTTTGTCCTTTTCTCAATTCTACAACTTGCTACTTTTCCTTTCTTTTCATTCTTCTCACTCCTTTACCCCTTCGGATTTTTTCACTCAAGCGCTTAGGAGTTTTGGATCAAGTTCAAGGCTAATGAAAGAAAAAGGATTAAGCTTATGTTGCAGCTGTCAAAGAATAGGCTCAAGGCTCAACGGGGCTAACTAGGATTAATTTTTCAAGGTAGGTAAAATGAGGGATAAAAATTTGGTTCATTCAAAGAAATGCCTAAATCATCTCCTACAATTCACATCCTTCATTTCATTTTATAAACACACCAGGCAAGTTCTAGACAATCCACAATAGCACAGAATACTCAAAAACCTTACAATCATGGCACATGCTCAATTCAAGACACATTCATCAGACTCTTACTCAGCTAATCACAAGAATTCAGAATTAAGCTTCAATCATATTGAGTCAAATTCAAGAGCCTAAGCGTCTCACACAAAGTTATACACCTGCATGGTTCACACCGAACATGCTTGCATCTTACAATCACGTATAGCACATAACAAGAACATCAAGCACCACTTAGTTATGGTTTCGAAAACCCATCACCTACCGACTAATTTTTCCTCAAGACAGTCGTCATCCATCCATCATCGGAAACAGTCCCTAACTATGACTAAAACACTATCTACAAACAAAGGAAATTAAAAAAAAAAATTTATTCTTCGGTTCAAAGACCCCCCCGTCGGAAAAGAACCAAAAAGAAAAACCAATGGGTGATGAAGTCATGCTTACTTCACAAAAATTTTCAAATTTTTCAAATTTTTCAAATTTCTCAAGCATTAGCATTACATTCACCACAAACTTGTTAAGCACAAATTTTTTTTGAAATTTCCCCTACCCCACACTTAAATAATGCTATGTCCTCATAGCATCAAATTAAAATTTAAAAAGGGTGAGAAATACTCCCTGAGGCCTTTAGGCCTAACTAATAGCATGATTTTCTTCAACTTTGCACAAGTGTGTGTCGACCCCACACTTTTTATCGTCCATGCTTTTTAGCTTCCTCCTCCACGGGTACTCAGACTTCCCCTCCATCTGTGCTTTACTTTCCACCAAAAACAACACAAGATGAAAAATAAATAAAATCAACACAAATGCAAGAAACTAAAATGGTACCTGTGGTACCCTTGGGTTGCCTCCCAAGTAGCGCCTTATTTTACGTCGTGGCCCGACGTGGACTATCCTTTTCAGGACATCCTCATACCTGGGTTCTCTTTCGAGAACCATCTCCTTTTCTTTTGCTGTTTAGAGGAAACAGCCTCCACTCTGTTCCTCTCTTTCTCCAACTTCTTCTCAATTTGAAGCCCTTTATCAGACTTAGGCTGAACACTTGTAATTGCCTTTGGCCCTGCACCTGTGGAATCCTCCACCCCACACTTACCTTCTGCCAACATACTAACTTGACAAAGGTTTCTGTAGTGTGCACATGGGTTCATTTCTTGGTAAACGCGGAAGATTTCTTCTACATCCTCAACCCTCATTTTCAGGGTCCCTGCTTTCAAATCAATCACCGCTCCTCCAGTGGCCAAGAATGGCCGTCCCAAGATCAGGGGTACCTGGTCATCAACCTGAAAATCTAAGACAATAAAATCAGCAGGTATAATGAACTTACCTACTTTGACGAGAAGGTCCTCTATTATTCCATCAGGTGTCACTCGCGACTTGTCAGCCAGCTGCAGCATCAACCTTGTTGGCCTCGGTTTTCCCAACCCCAGGGTGTTGAATAAGGATAGGGGCATTAGATTAACTACCGCCCCCAAGTCACACAAAGCTCGTAGCACCTCAGCTTTACCAATTTGTATGGGGAGGGTAAAACTCCCTGGGTCTTTGAGCTTCTTTGGCATTTTGCTCAATACCCTGTGACTGCACTCCTCAGTCAGTGCTACAGTCTGGACGTCCACCAATCTCACTTTGTTCGCCATCACGTCCTTCAAGTATTTAGCATACTTGGGCATTCCCTGCAAGACATCAATAAGAGGAAAATTTATGTGAAGTTCTTTGAAGCTCTCAAAGAACTTTTTGAAGCATTCCTCTTCCTTGCTCTTTCTGAATTTCTGAGGGAATGGTGGTGGTGGTCTTTGTACTAGCTGCAATGGAAGTTGTGCATTTTGTTGCCCAGCACTCTGATTATCTCCCATGTTGATGGATGGTCCTGGTCTAACCAACTCCGGCTGCATCCCCTTTCTTTTCTCTTTTGGCACTACATCAGATAATTGCTTACCACTTCTCAGACTAATGGCATTGATCTGTCGGGGGTTAGGATCTGTGTCGCTTGGTAATCCCCCCTGCGATCTCATGTTTTGAGCAGCTGCTATCTGACCCACTTGTTTTTCAAGATTTCGGGTGGCTACTTGCTGATTCATTAAGTCTGTTGCCATCCTCGCCTGATTTTCCGCTAACTGCTTCTGGGTCTCCATAATTTTCTGCAGTGTTTCCTCAATGCTGCTACTCAATTGCCCATCATTCTGCCTATTCTGCTGATACTGCTGTTGTTGAGGTTGCATATAATTCTTCTTTTGGTTTCCACCCCAAGAAAAATTCGGGTGGCCCTGCCAATTTCTGTTGTAACTGGTTTCAAAATTTTGATTGTTGCGCTGCACATTACTAACAAAATTGACTGACTCCGGATTGGCTCCACAAGATTCTGCATAGTGCCCATTATTACCACAAATTCCACACCAACTCGGAGCTTGCTGATCTGAATTAACCTGGCCCTGGTGTTGGTTCATACTCAGTTTATTGAACTGAGTCATCATTTGATGCTGGAACGAAGCTAACTGTGCTGCCAAGACATTTAAACCATCTACTTCTATCAACCCCGATCTGTTTCCTGCCCCTCTCGATGACTCGCTGTGCCACTCTGGATTTCCTTGTGCAATTCTATTCAACAAAGTGTACAACTCATCATATGTCTTATCCAAGGCTTGCCCACCCGATGCAGAGTCTAGTAATATTTTTATGTGTGGGTCTAGACTTTCTACAAAGGTATGAGCCAGCACTTCATTTGATTGCTGGTGATGGGGGTAATCTCTTAACAATGACTTGAATCTTTCCCAAGCCATATATAAGTTCTCATCAGGCCTCTGCTTGAAACTGAGTATTTCACTTCTCAACCTTGCAGTTTTTCCTGAGGGGAAGAATCTGATAAGGAACTTCTTAGCTAAGTCATTCCATGAAGTTATGGAGTTCGGTGGCTCAGCCTTCAGCCACTTTTTCGCCTCTCCCAACAGTGAAAATGGGAAGAGGGTCATTCGGACATAATCTGTGGACACGCTGGTGGGGACAAACGTGTCACTAATCTCTAAAAAGCTCTGTAGGTGCTGCTGCGGGTCCTCATGTGCCATCCCAGTGAATTGACCACTAGAATGTAACAGCTGCACCATGTTCTGTTTAAGCTCAAAGTGCCCTCCAGGCTCCGGTTTACGAATGCTTGAGGTCACATTTGTCGCTAGTGGGATTGCCACTTCGCGAACTGGTCTTGCTGCCATTGCTTCGGATGACAATTGTACTTGTCCCGCGGGTGGTTGTTGTTGTACCTTTTCTTGAAGTCTCTTCAGCTTATGCTCTAGAGCTATTCTCCTTCGCAAATGGATTTGACGTTCAGGATCAAGCAACAGTTCCACAAGCTCTCTATTTCTAGCCAGCTCGGCAGGACAACCTGTCACCTGCAATAATCAGACTAAGACCAAGTTTCTCAACACTTAAGAGAAATTAAAAATCACACAAAAATAGATAAATTATCAAAACTTCACCGAGTCCCCGGCAACGGCGCCAAAAACTTGACGTGCCCGATTCGCGCGTCCGCAAGTGTACGGGTCGTGCAAGTAATATAGTGGCTCTTTTTAAGAACCGGATTGTCGATCCCACAAGGACTGGACCCATTCCTCTAACTATCCATTTCTAGTGTGATCTTAAATACCTCAAGTGTTGGTTATAGACATTTTCGATCGAGATTAATTAAGTCTAAGTTTGGGTCAACGAAGTATTCTGAAATTACTCTAGGAGCAACATAGAGTTAAAACCAATTAATCATGCGATACTACGATTTGCAATGGGTTAAGCATGGAACTATCAATTGTTATTTCACATAATTAGAATTGCATATTTATGGTCTTTCTAGCCTCTAAACACGGCAATCTAGCCTCACTGCATCATTGTGAGTGAGGAGTTTAATTTTCTAGTCGCGGGCAACCAATTATGTTGTGGTTTACGGGGAAACGATTAGTGACTTTCGTGCGTCTAACCATTTAACTCAACTTAGCCTCACAACTACTTCTTCGAGTGGTGATGTGACATCCCAAGTTGGTCTTTCATAACCCCCGTGTGTCAACCAAGCACGGTGTTAGGTATATTTCTATCCTGACACAAAAATCTCTCCCGAGATACAAACATGCTCCTTACATTCTCATGTCCTGACCTAGGTAATGCTTTCTCAAGCTATTACTCAAGCTAACAAATATGCTTTCATGGTGATCAATCATAAAAACAACCAACAATCCAGAATGCAAGACGAAAACAACAATCAATAACTTAATTCCAAAACAAATTCATAAAAGCACAATCATAATTCATGGCTTCAACCCTAGAGGAAGGGTTCTTGCCATTCATGTTCGTAAAACTACAATTAACTAATACTAAACTAACATACTTACATGAATTTGGTAGATGAGAAGGGAATTTGATAAACCCTAGATGACTTCTCCCACTTCTCCCTTCACTCCTAGGTGGTTTTTCAGAATAAAATCGTGACCAAATGATTTTAGGAGCTAAGGGTTCAATTTATACTATGCTGAAAAATTGCAAAATTTGGCCTGTGGTGGAACATCAACGTGTCACGGAGCTGAACGCCCTACTTGACCTCCGTGACACGTTGGTAACGCGTACCCTCACTGGAATGTGCCAAAAAATGCAATTTTTGGCCAAGTGTTGCCGCGTTGGCAGCGTGCCACGACCTCTATCGCGCTGGGTGCCAGTTATTGCATGTTTTCTTGTTGACTTTCACGTTTTGCTCTTGATTCCATTCCTCCACTTAACCAAATCATGAATTAGTTCCTCAAATGCATTATTAACCTTCAAAAACAAGGACTAATCATGTTGGTTAGTATATATTCACATTTATATAAAATTGCATGAAAATGTATAAAATAACTTAGATAAACAAGACTAAATTAAGGTGTAAAGCGTATCTCGAGCATGCTATCTTTGCCCGTGATCACGTACCTTACTGCCATTACTCGTGGTTGGCTCTTGTTGTAGCCACTGGTTTCACCCCAACTCATAAGTTCCCACGAGCCACACAACGATTCGTGCCATCAAACAATGGGTCGTTGCACCCGTCCGTTTCCACTTCTTCTAATTTCTCTGCCCCCTTCCTACGAGTGCAAGCCATGACTTATTATTCCCCATGACGAGTTGTGCTATGAGCTGTACCTTCCAACCCTAACACTCTTGACCCAATCAATGATTGCCCACCACGATTCGTAGTTTGCCACGTTGAGTAGTACCAGGAGTCGTACCTTCCAGGCCTGACACTCAAGCAACTTCCCACAACTCCTAACAACGACTGTTACATGATCCCATGAGTCGTACCTTGACTCATTGCTACTAAACTCCTCCTGCAGGTTCTGACCATGAATAGTTACCACGACTCGTACAACGAGTTATCTTGTGAAAAAAATTCTTCCTTTTACTGCTGATCACATTTCTAATTTGAGTCTTTTCCTAGAAACTTTCAAAGTATTACACTATTTCCCCCTTCGGAACATTCATTATCGAATATGGGTTAGGCATACTGAAAAGCTGGGGAAAGGACTGCAAATTCCAAAACTGAACAACTGAAGCTGAAATCTGACAGAGTGACTGACTCCGAACTGATACCCATGATTGAACTAAATTCATGAATCATACGTACATGCTAGGACATGAAAGGAACTTAGATACATGAACTCGACATGAAATTGAATAGAGTATTAGAGATGCAACTGATACCTCAAGCTGGGGTGGAACTGGAAGGGAATAAATGCGGGTATTTAACCATCGTATCTTCTTCGACTTCCTACACTGCTCCCTTAACTAGCTGATTCCTCCACAAGACTTTCACTGAAGCTACTTCTTTGTTCCTTAATTTTTGAACCTGATGGTCGTGGATCTTAACTGGTACCTCCTAACAGGTAAGTCTATCCTTCACAACTATGCTCTCCATCGGAACAACCAAAGCTGGGTCACCAATGCACTTCTTTAACAATGATACGTGGAAAACTGGATGCACCGAAGCTAACTCCGCTGATAGCTCAAACTCATAGGCCACCTTGCCAACACATCTCACAATCCTGTATGGCCCAACATATCAGGGACTAAGCTTCCCTTTCTTTTCAAACCTCATCAGTCCCTTCATGGGAGAAACCTTCAAGAACACCCAATCATCAACTTCAAACTCAAGTTCTCTCCACCTAACATTCGCATATGACTTCTGACGACTCTGAGTTATTTTCAGCCGTTCCCTAATAAGATGAACTTTCTCCATGGCCTCATGAACTGAATCTCGCCCTATCAACGTAGCCTCACCTACTTCGAACCAACCAATAGGTGATCTACAACTCCGCCCATAGAGAGCCTCAAATGGAGCCATCTGAAGGCTGGAGTAGTAACTGTTGTTGTAAGCAAGCTTGATAAGAGGTAAAGGATCATACAAACTACCCTTGAAGTCAATGACACATGCTCTAAACATATCCGCAAGAGTATGAATGGTCCGCTCGTCCTAACCATCCATTTGCGGGTGAAAAGTCATGCTAAGCTTGTCCAGAGTATCAAGTCCTTTCTGGAACGATCTCCAAAACTGAGAGGTGAAGTGAGTACCCTTATCTGAAGTGATGGACAAGGGAACTCCATGAATCCAAACTAACTCTCAAATATATAATCTAGCATAACCCTCAGCTGAATCAGTAGTTTTGACCGGTCAGAAATGAGCTGCTTTGGTTAACTTATCTATAACAATCCAAATAGAGTCATACTGTCGGTGCGCGTGAGATAACCTTATAATGAAATTCATATTGATCTCTTCCAACTTCCAAGTAGGGATACTAATTTCTTGTAGAATACCTTCAGGTTTCTGATATTCAACCTTCACTTGTTAACAATTCAGACACTTAGCCACAAACTCTGCTATGTCCTTCTTCATGCCATTCCACTAATAGACTTCCCGCAGGTCACGATGCATCTTGGTAGTCCCTGAGTGGATGGAATATTGAGAACCATGATCCTCACCCAACATTCACTCTCTTAAGTCATCAGCACCACGACCCTGATATTGAAATACACCATCTCCCCCTTGGGAGAAGATCTCCACCTTCTGATTTTGAACTGCTTCCTTCAATTTCACCAAGATAAGATCCTCGTCTTGCCTAGCCTTGACCTCAATCACCAATGAAGATTCTGAACCATTCTAAACAATGACACCACCATCTGTCGAGTAAACCAGGAAAACCCCTAACCGTGTGTCACGATCCGAGTCTGCACCCTGGACGAGACACGTTACTTGGTGCCATAAGTGACCCCAATCTAACTCATGGTCTAACATCACACTGGTAACTAAGTAAGCATATACAGAAGCTGGGCAAAATAAATATCCAAATAAATTTTTTTTGGAAATAGTAAACGTAACTATACTATATACTGAACATCTATGTCTGATATTCAACTACTAATTGACGAGTTGCTGGGATAAGCCCCCAGCTAACTCTAAATCTGACTAAGTACTGAACTAGCTGAAAAGAAAGCATCGTCCTTGGAAGATGAGGACTCACTAATAGGATTGCTGCTGGAATCATCGGGGGGGCACTACCGACGACTCTGAGACTATAAACCTGCGCCTGTAATACAATACAACATGGGAAGTATGCGTCGGTACTTTGAATATACTGAGTAAGTGAGATATACAATAAGCATGGAAAATAAGCAACTAAACAGAAATAACATAAAATGACCAACTGATACCGAATACTGATAAAAGATGAGTTATAACTGATGTGGTCAATAATAACCCTGACTGATGGTCATAAACATGTCCTGGGACTGAGTGGATGAATTGAGCTAAACTGAACTGAATTGAACTAAAACTGAGCTGAACTGTACTAACAAGTGGGAGAGTCTATAACCGATATATAACCACGTGAGCTAGACGTGGAGTCCGATGTATACAACCCACTGGAGAAAGCCCACTGTACCTTGCCAGGGTATAGTGGCTGAGATGGGTGATCACAAGTCTGGGGCTCATTGGTCCAATAACCTATGATGGCAACGTAGTTCTAGGAACCTGGGTGCACTGAAACCCCTGTCTGCTCGGTGATAAGTACTACTCCTACTAGATAGTCCTAACTTAACTACTAAGTTGATAGCTCGAACTGGGGTCCTGGACTAAGTCAGAAATACTTATTTGGAAGTAACCTGAGAGTCTAAGGACCGGATAACTGAAAACTGGTGTTCTAAAATTGGTTAGATCTGCTTATTTGGAGGCATCGTAACCTTATAAAGAACTAACTAATAACTGATACTTATGGTTCTAAGACTGGTCATAGCTGTTTATTTGGAAGCATTATAACCATCTAAAGGACTAACTGGTAACTAAAACTAGGAAGTATTACTGAATTGAACTCCTCAAGATCTGACTGTTGTCAAACTGATTAGGTGACTTACTAAAAGGTACTGAAAATGATAGTTTCTGACTAAGACTAGACTAATATGCAAACTGACCGTGAACTCACATGATTGTAATAACATGGAAATTTAGGAACTAACAGAGTCAAGCAACAATCGTATCTAATCAACTTTATAAGACCCAAATTTACTACATTTCATAGAACTGGATGAAGCAATATTTCATGAAGAGAATAACAACATGATTGATAAATAGTGAAAACATTTCAAGAATTCACAAGAATTTCAATCCACAAGAATATTCATAATTTGACTGAAGCTAACCCTATTTTTGATATTCAGGGCTAAGACTGATAAGGAATTACAGAAGGGTTTTGGGGCACAAGAGAAGGGAAATTCCATTGTTGAATTCCCACATACCTGGTGAAGAATCCTTGAGAAGAAATCTGTGAGAATCTTGAAGAAAACTAGAAGCCCTAGCTTAGCTCTGCACTGACTGTCTGAAACTTCTACGTTCTGAGAAATTGAGAGTTGAGAGAAATGAGAGGGATTAAGTTGAATACCCCTTTAATTCTCTCCAAAACGTGCCCAAAACAATGTAGTTTAGGGATTAAAAGGTGAGAAGTTACAAAAATACCCCTGAAAAAAATTGGAAAAACTTCCGTCGGGTTCCAACGGGTCACACAACGAGTAATTGGTTTACACCATGACTCGTTGAGTCTAGTCATTGGTCCCAGGGCCTGAGGTCTGAGCTTAATGGAACTAACCAACGGTAGGGGACAATGACTCGTTGGAAGAACCAACGGGTCATTGGTTCCTCTCGTGGTCACTGGAGAGATTTTTGAACCTGAGCTAGGACTTCTACCAGCAAGCGACATAACGACTTATTGGTCCGATCAATGGGTCATTTTCACCACTCATCCTGGCCACTGAGATTTTTAGGACTTGGCTCATGGATGGAAGCGATGACTTATTGTGTGGAACAACGGGTCATTGTTGCCCTTCGTTTCCACTAAAATGGGTTTCTTCCTTCTCGGACTTCTCAATGGCTCAACCGGATGGGTCAAGGTCTCTTCCATGA
Organism: Datura wrightii; assembly: GCA_035772735.1. NCBI lineage: Eukaryota > Viridiplantae > Streptophyta > Magnoliopsida > Solanales > Solanaceae > Datura > Datura wrightii. The sequence goes on along the minus strand of JASDFA010000027.1, from coordinate 164,119,861 downwards.
CCCGTTACTGGGCTCGTTGGTTCAGGAAGGACTCCTTGCAGCTCTGATAATGACTCAGAAAACGGGTCGTTATAGTTGACAACGACTCATTGTCTGGGCCATTCTGAGAAATTTTTTTCTGGTTCTTCTGGGTTTTTCATGCAAAGTCTGAGTTTGGTCTAGGAAAGTTTCAGGGTGTTACACCGTGAAAGCTGATGCACATCCTTCACCAACTCTTTCCTACCATCGTCAACGTGGGACATGCTCTCCATAGATAATGTACTAAGGGCATCCTCCACCACATTGGCCTCGCCCGGATGGTAAAGGACACTCATATCATAATACTTGAGAAGCTCTGACTACCTCCTTTGTCGCATATTTAGGTCCTTTTGAGTGAACACATACTGAAGGCTCTTATGATCTGTGAACACATCCACATACACCCCATACAAGTAGTGTCTCCAAATCTTTAATGCAAACATCACTGCTGCCAACTCTAGGTCATGTGCTGGGTAATTCTTCTCATGAGTCTTAAGCTGTCTAGAGGCATACGCAATGAACTTACCATGCTGCATCAGCACATACCCAAGGCCAACCGTAGAGGCATCACAATGAACAACGAATCCATCTATACCCTCTGGTAAAGACAATACTTGGGCTAAAGTGAGTCGAGTCTTTAACTCCCGAAAACTCTTCTCATAGGCATCTGACCACTAAAATTTGACTTTCTTCTAGGTCAATTTAGTCAATGGTACTACAATGGATGAAAATCCTTCAACAAACCTCTTCTGATAGCCACCTAAACCCAAGAAATTCCTGATATCCGAAGGATTAACGGGTCTAGGCCAATTTTTTACTGCCTTTATCTTTTGAGAGTCTACCTACACACCTTTGCTTGATACTACATGACCCAAAAATGCTACCGAGTCCAATCAAAACCCACACTTGCTGAATTTAGCAAATAGCTGACGGTCCTTGAGAGTCTGTAGCATGATTCTCAAATAAGAGGCATGCTCCTCCTCACTCCGTGAGTATATGAGAATATCGTCTATGAAGACAATCACGAACATGTCTAATATGGCTTGAACACCCTATTCATCAAATCCATGAAAGGTGCAAGAGCATTTGTTAGCCCAAAAGACATAACCACGAACTCATAGTTACCATACCTAGTCCTGAAAGCTATCTTCAAAATGTCAGTCTCTCTAACTCTAAGCTGATGATATTTGGACTTGAGGTCTATCTTTGAGAAGCACTTAGTACCTTGAAGTTGGTCAAACAAGTCATCAATTCTGGGGAGGGGAAACTTGTTCTTGATTGTGACCTTGTTCAACTGCTGATAGTTAGTGCACATACGAAGAGACCCATTCATTTTTGGAACAAAGAGAACTGGCGCACCCCACGGGGATTTAGTAGGCCTGATAAAACCTTTATCCAAGAGATCCTTCAACTGTTCTTTCAATTTATTTAGATTAGGTGGAGCTATTCTGTAAGGAGGAATGGATATAGGTTATGTATCTGAAAGAAGGTCAATAGCAAAGTCAATCTCCCACTCAGGAGGTACTCCTAGTAGATCTTCGGGAAACACCTCCAGATACTCACATACTATAGGAACTGACTGAAGAGTTGGGGTATCAGACATAGCATCCTTAATCTGAACTAGATGGTGCACGCAACCCTTGTAAATCATCTTTTTGGCCTTAAGGTTGGAAACAAAGCGACCTATAGTCACAACGGAACTACCCTTCCATTCTAGAGCTGGCTCACCCGAAAATTAGAACCCTACCATACGAGTTCTATAATTCACTGAGGCATAACATGAATGCAACTAAATCTACTAAATCGGCTGAGGTGACTTTATGAAGGATTGTGACGGGGCAGTTTCTATATACTCATCGAGCTGTAACTGAGTCATTGACTAGAGTAGAGACTGAGAAGGGTTTTGATAGAATTTTAGGACTAGCTCCGAAACTAATAGCAACATAAGGTGTCATAAAAGATAAAGTAGCCCCTGGATCTTGCAATGGATATATATCAAGATGGAATACTCATAGGCAAGTGACCACATCTAGAGAGACCTCCTCCTCCCGACGAGATGAGAGAGCATAAAATCTATTCTAACACTGAACACCACCTGCACTAGTGGATACACCTTGCTGAGATGAGCATGTTGGTGGAGCTTCTCAACACTGGCTGGGTCACGACCTCTACCATGTCCTTGTCTGGCTGAAAGGCAATCTCTAAGCATGTGTCCAGGCTTCCCACACCCGTAACACGCACCTGAACCCGCTAGGCACTCCTCGGTGTGCCTCTTACCACACTTGCCGCAAACTGGAATGTTGTGCTCTCCTGACATGCTCCCTAACATTGAGAGCCTAATGTCCTTCACCTCTAATCACGCCTAAATCTAGATGGCACAACTGGCTGATGACGGCGCTGGGGCTGATGGTCTCTGGTGGGACTGCTGACAATGTCCGCCATTGGACCTCTGCTTGGAAAACCCAAAGCTTCCTATCTTGGCCCTCTTAGCCTCTCTTTCCATTTCCTTCATCTAATCCACCTCTATCTACTGGTCATATATAACCAATCGAGAGAAGTCTAGATCACTGTTCAAAATTGCGGTCCCACATTCTTTGACCAATGAGTCTGACACTCCATACACAAACCTGTTCATATGAGCTCTCTGATCCACAACCATCTCCTGCGCATACTTGGATAGCCGAATGAGTCTGGCACTCCATACACTGGTCGTATATAACCAATCGAGAGAAGTCTAGATCACTATTCAAAATTGTGGTCCTACACTCTTTGACCAATGAGTCTGACACTCCATACACAAACCTGTTCATATGAGCTCTCTGATCCACAACCATCTCCTGCGCATACTTGGAAAGCCGAATGAATTCCAAGGCGTACTCTTGGACAGTCATATGGTTCTGCCTCAAGTTGACAAACTCCACCACTTTTGCCTCCCTCAAATCCCTAGGAAAGAATCTATCCAAGAAGGCAGTCAAAAAATCATGCCAATTCATAGGAACTGCACCCACTACTCTACCGTCCTTCCACTAACGGTACCAAATGTAAGCAATCCCCTTCAGCTAATAGGAGGCTAAAACCGCGCTCTCTTCCCCCATCACCCCCATAATCGGGGTGATCTTCTGTATCTCCTCAAGAAACTCATGCAGGTCCTCATCCATTTTTGAACTTAGAAACTCAGGTGGATTCATCCTTACAAAGTCCTGAACTCGAGCCGCTGCTGCATTCCTATTCTATGGGATATAGGCCACAGCTTTCTAGTTGACCTAAGAGGTCATATCCTGCGCCAACATCTAAAAAGCCGCTCGAAACTTGGCATGAGAAACCTGCTCGGGCAAAGGATCTACTGGTGCTGGTGGGGCTTGCTGATGCACGTCTCTATGGCCATTGTCATGGTCATTTCTATTTTCATTCCTTCTACCATTTACTCAGCCTGGAGGCATAATTTTGCAAATGCATACAACACGAGTTAGAAAGATAGAGAGATACTTCATCACAGGACATAGATCATGAAAGAAGGGAAATTTCCAATAACGTTTCGTAGCCTCTTCGTTATAACTGTGGTTCACTTCACACTCATGAAAAATACTCTACTTAATGATCTTGGGCATAATTATGTGCCCAAGTACTATTTTATATCTTATTTTAGTCAAGTTTGTCAATTTAATTAATTACATTCTTATGTGATTTTATATAATTTTGTGCATAAACTAACCGACATGATTAGCACATATTTTGTAGGTGTAAAATTCTTAGGAGGGACTAAATATGATGGTTAAGGCTCAAGGAGGAAGCTCGAAACAAATTGCGAAAGAGTCGCACGATGTCGCACTAGGGTATGCACATGTCGAGCTACACAGTGTGCCATGTAGCACGGGTAGCGCGCTAAGCAGCGTGTCACGACAGGCATCTGCGCGCACCAGGAATGCCATTCCAGTAAAGCCACGCGACAGGCCCTTGACATGGCCAAGCAGCCCCGCGATGAGAAGCGTGCCACGGAAGATGACGCGCATAGCCTGCCCATGCTAGTGCCAAACCAGTAAGCCTCCGCATTTGCTTCGTGTCACAGAGGCAAATTGAGGCATCCAGCTCCGTGACACGGAGGCCATCCATGGTCGGCCAAAAAGTGCAAATTTTCATTTAGTATAAATTAAAACCTTAGCTCCTAAAATCATTTATCACAAAATATCTTTGGGAAACCGTAGAGGAGCGAAGGGAGAAGTGAAGAACTCTACTTAGGGTTCATTGTTTTGCATTCTCTTTTAATCATTCTTGTAAGTGCTTCACTTTAAACATGTTTTTGAGTATTTGTACAAACATGAGTGGGTAAAATCCTTCCTCTAGTGTTGAGGCTACGTAATATGATTGTGATTGCATGAATTCTTCGTGGTTTGAGTTTTAGTTGTTATTTTGTCTTACATTTGTTATTACTAATGTTTTTATGCTTGATCACCATGAAAAAAAATGCGTTAAGCTTAGGTAAAAGCCCGAAAGAGTAACCCTAGGCTAGAACATGAGAATGAGGGAGCAAGTTCTTACCTTTACGATAGGATTCGCGGTTAGGGTAAAAATTATATCTAAATTGCCTTGCTTGTTATTAAAATGGAATAAGCTAGACACCGACTTAGAATTATCACATCACAACTCATAGAAGTAGTTGTAAAGCTAAGCCCGGCTAAATTATTAGAGGTACGAAAGTCCATAATCAAGGGTGCAAACTCCATAAACCACATCCATGTATTTAATTGCTCATGAATTAGGACGTCACATCCCCGTCCAATGATGTAGGTATGAGACTAGTTTGTCATGTTTAGAGGCTCAAAAGACCACGAACATAGAATTTTAATTATGTGAGACAACAATTGAAGTTTTCATACTCGAACCATTGAAAATTGTAGCATTGTATGATTATTAGGCCTTAACTCTAGTTGCTTTTTATATTGTTTCTCGAGTATTTTGTGATCACCCCTAGACTTAATTAGAATTTCGCAAAAACTTCTATAACCAACACTTGTGAAGATTATCCCACTAGTGACGAATGTGACCTCCAGTATCCGCAAACCAGAGCCTAGAGGGAATTTTGAGCTTAAACAGAACATGGTGCAGCTGTTACATTCGAGTGGCCAGTTCACTGAGAAGACTCATGAGGACCCACAACAACACTTATAGAACTTCTTGGAGATCAGTGACGCTTTCGTCCCCACCAGAGTGTCAACTGATTATGTTCGACTTACACTCTTCCCGTTTTCATTGTTGGGAGAGGAAAAGAGGTGGTTGAAGGCTGAGCCACCAAATTCCATTACTTCTTGGGAAGACTTAGCAAAGAAGTTCCTCATTAGATTCTTTCCTTCAGGCAAGACTGCCAAACTCAGGAGTGAAATATTAAGCTTCAAGCAGAGGCCGGAGGAGAACTTGTATTTGGCTTGGGAGAGATTCAAGTCATTATTGAGAGACTGCCCCCATTACCAGCAGTCCAATGAAGTGCTGGCCCATACCTTTGTGAAAAGTCTAGACCTGCACACCAAAATTTTACTAGACTCTGCATCGGGTGGGCAAGCATTGGAGAAGACTTATGATGAGTTGTACACTTTGTTAAACATGATTGCTCAGGGAAATTCAGAGTGACACAAAAAATCATTGAGGGGGGCAAGAAAGAGAGTAGCAGGGTTGATAGAGGTGGATGGTGTGAATGCCTTAGCGGCACAGCTAGCATCATTTCAGCATCAGATGATGACTCGGTTCAATAAACTGAGTATGAACCAACTGCAGTGACAGGTGAATGCAATTCAGTAGGCTCCCAGTTGGTGTGAAATCAGTGGCAACAATGGGCACAATGCAGAATCTTGCTGGGCCAATCCTGAATCGGTGAATTTTGTAGGGAATGTTCAAAGAAATAATCAAACCTATGAGAACACCTACAATAAGAGTAGAGTCACCCAAACTCTTCTTGGGGTGGCAATCAGAGTCAGAGCTACCAACAACCTCAGCAACAGCAGTATCAGCAGAAGAATAGGTAGAATGGTGGCCAGTCGAGCAGCAGCAACATTGAGGAGATGTTGCAAAAAATTATGGCTACTTAGACCCAATTGGCAGAGAATCAGGCGAGGATGGCATCAGATTTGAAAAATCAGCAGTTGGCCACCCATAATCTAGAGAAGTAGATGGGTCAAATAGTAGCTGCTCAGCACGCCATACCTCAGGGAGGATTACCCAGTGACACAGATACAAACTCCCGACAGGTCAATGCCATCAGTCTTAGGAGTGAAAGGCCATTGGTGGATGCACCACCGAAAGAAAAGAGAAATGAGGTGCAGGTCGGAGCTGGTCAGAAAGGGAGCACCTACTGACAAGGGTGATAATCAGAGTGTTATGCAACAAAATGCACAATCATCATTGCAGCTAGCACAAAGACCACCACCACCATTCCCACAAAGACTCAAGAAGAGCAAGGAGGAAGAATGCTTTAAAAAGTTCTTTGATATTTTCAAAGAACTTCAAATAAATTTGTCTTTGCTTGATGTTTTGCAGAGAATGCCCAAGTACGCTAAGTACTTGAAAGATGTTATGGCCAACAAAGTCAGGTTGGTGGATGTTCAAACTGTGGCACTGACTAAGGAGTACAACTATAAGGTAATGAGCAAGATACCTAAAAAGCTCAAAGACCCCAGAGTTTTACCCTCCCCATACAAATTGGTAAAGCTGAAGTGATAAGAGCTTTATGTGATTTAAGGGCAGTAGTTAATCTAATGCCCCTATCTTTGTTTAACACCTTGCGGTTGGGTCAGCCGAGGACAACAGGAATGATGCTGCAGCTGGCAGACAAGTCTCAAGTGGCACCGGATGGAATAATCGAGGACCTTCTCATCAAAGTGGGTAAGTTCATTATACCCGCTGATTTCATCATACTTGACTTAAAAGTTGATGACTAGGTACCCCTGATCTTGGGACTACCATTCTTGGCCACTGGAGGAGCAATTGTAAATATAAGAGCAGGGACCCTGAAAATGAGGGTCGATGATGAAGAAGAACTCTTCTGGGTCTACCAAGAGATCAACCCACCCAAACACTACAAAGACCTTTGTAAGGTCAGTGTGTCATCAAAGGCTAAGTGCGGGGTGGTAGATTCCATAGGTCCACGGCTGCAGGAGATGATCACATTTCAGCCTGAGTATGATTGAGGGCTTCAGTTAGAGAAGGAGTTGGAAGAAGAGAGGGACAGAGTGGAGGATGTTCCCTCGAAAAATAAAAAGAGAAGAAGTTGGTTCTCGAAAGGGAACACTGGTTTGAGGATGTCCTAAGAAGGATAGTCCACGTCGTGCCACGATGTAAAATCAAGTGCTACTTGGGAGGCAACCCAAGGGTACCACAGGTACAATTTTATTTTCCTTTTTGTTGTGTTTTGTGTATTTTCAGTTTGTTGTGGTTTTTAGTGGTGAATTAAGCACAGATTGAGGGAAAGTTTGAGTACCTTTAGAAGAGGAAGCTAAGGAGCATGAAAGAGGATAAGTGTGGGGTCAATAACCCACTTGTACAAAAACAAAAGAAAACATCTTGTTAGCGAGGCCTAGAGGCCTCAGGGAGTATTTTTCACCCTTTTGGTAATTTAATTTGATGCTTTGGGGACATAGCATATTTTAAGTGTGGGGTGAGGAAAATTTAAAAATTTTGTGCTTGATGATTTCGAGTGGAATTAGTGCTTGATATGGTATTGGTTGATGAAATTTTTTTGAGTTGAGCATAATTCACCCACTTGTTGGTTTTTCTTTTCAGTTCTTTTTTGACGGGGGGGGGGGGGGGGGGGGGGCACTTTGAACCGATGAATAAAATTTTTCTATTTTTGTACGTAATTGTTTTAGTCATAGTTAGGAACTTTTCCCGATGATGGATGGATGACGACCGTCTTGAGGGAAAATTAGTCAATGGTTTTTATTTTTGAACCCTTTGCTGATTGATAACTTGATTTTCGTGTTATGTGCTATACATGATTGTTAGATGCAAGTGTTGTTAATTTTGAAGCATGTTATCAAATGTATAACTTTTTTTGAGACACCTAGGCTCTTGAATATGACTCGATGTGCTTAAAGATGAATTTTGCATTCTTGTGATTAGCTAAGTCAAGAGGCTGCTGAATTTGTCTTTAATTGAGCATGTGCTATGAGTGTAAGGTTTTTGAATATTCCATGCTACGGTGTAGTTTCTATAACTATCCTGGTGTATATACAAAGCAAAATGAAGGATGTCAATTGTAGGAGATGATTTAGGCATTTCTTTAAATGAGCCTAATTTTTATCCCTTGGTTTACCTACCTTGAATGTCTGATCCTAGTCAGCCCCATTGAGCCTTTAGCCTATTCTTTGCTAGCTACAAAATGAGCTTAATCCTTTCTTTTCATTAGCCTTGAATTTGATCCAAAACTCCTAAGCTCTTATGTGAAAATGCAAAAGAAGTTAAGGAGTGAGAAGTGGAATAAGAAGGAAATAGAGGTTGTGGGAGTTGAAGAAGAGACTAGAGGTGCACTTGTTTAAAAATGAATAAGAGTAGTAGGGAGTAAAAGAAGAAAAGAGAGAAAAGAGAATTAAAGAAAAGTGCTCAAGTACTCCTTACTAACAGCTTAAGTGTGCCTAATGAGACAGGGAAACAAAAGAGGAAAATGGGAGTTGAAAAGTATAAAGGTGAAGTAAGAGGATGGAAGTTCCTAAGGAAAGTGTAATGTATTAAAAGCGTTTAGTGAAGACAGTCACTATCACTGGACATAATAATACCTACCCCCCTTTAGCTTACATGACAACCCATTAAGTCCTACTTGATCTTACTTTCAAACATTCTCAAATCAGTGGAGTAAAACACTAAAGGCAAGCTTATGGGTCAATACACGTGGCGTGTGAATTCTTTGTGAGAGTGAGCTTATCTCTTATGCATAGACCCATACATGTTCTAAATTTTAAGAATCGTGAATGAGTAATGGGTAACTCTCTTGTTGTGAGGGCACATGTTTAATGAAGGATAGAATTCATGTCGGATTTCTTGATCAGTTGATTTGCATGAGTTTGTCGATATTGAGAGTCGATCCTTGAGGCTAGGAAGTCTTTACGTAGTTATGTTTGATTTTAATGGTTAAATCTTGCATGCTCTATTTTAACTTGCCATCTAAAACAATCAGTGTAGCCTTATCTTGAAGTGTCTTTCTTCAATTAGTTATGTGTGATTCTTCATGTGCATGAGATATAAAAGAGTTGTTTGAGGACGAACAAGTCTTTAAGTGTGGGGTACTGATCTTGGGCATAATTATGTGTCAAAGTACTATTTTATATCTTATTTTAGTCAAGCTTGTCAATTTAATTAATTACATTCTCATGTGATTTTGTATAATTTCGTGCATAAACTAACCGACATGATTAGCCCACGTTTTGTAGGTGTAAAATACTTAGGAGGGACTAAATATGATGGTTAAGGCTCAAGGAGGAAGCTCAGAACAAATTGTCGAAGAGTCGCACGATGTCGCACTAGGGTATGCACATGCCAAGCCACACAGCGTGCCACACAGCACGGGCAGCGCGCTAAGCAGTGTGCAACGACAAGGAAGCTGCGCGTATAGCAGCATGTCACAACAGGCATCTTCGGGCGCAAGGCATGCCATTACAGTGAAGCCGCGTGACAGGCCCGTGCCATGGCCAAGAAGCCCCGCGATGAGAAGCGTGCCATGGCAGGCAACGCGCACAGCCTGCCCATGCTAGCGCCAAACTAGTAAGCCGCCATGTTTGCTCCATGTCACAGAGGCAAATTGAGGCGTCCAGCTCCGTGACACGGAGGCAGTCCATGGCCGGCCAAAAAGTGCAATTTTTCATTTAGTATAAATTAAAATCTTAGCTCCTAAAATCATTTATCACGAAATATCTTTGGGAAACCATAGAGGAGCAAAGGGAGAAGTGAAGAACTCTACCTACGGTTCATTGTTTTGCATTCTCTTTTAATCATTCTTGTAAGTACTTCACTTTAAACATGTTTTTGAGTATTTGTACGAACATGAGTGGCTAAAACCCTTCCTCTAGGGTTGAGGCTACGTAATATGATTGTGATTGCATAAATTCTTCATGGTTTGAGTTTTAGTTGTTACTTTGTCTTACATTCGTTATTACTAATGTTTTTATGCTTGATCAGCATGAAAAAAAATGCGTTAAGCTTAGGTAAAAGATCGAAAGAGTAACCTAGGCTAGAACATGAGAATGTAGGGAGCAAGTTCTTACCTTTATGATAGGATTCGCGGTTAGGATAGAAATTATACCTAAATTGCCTTGCTTGGTTATTAAAACGGAATGAGCTAGAAACCGACTTAGAATTATCACCACTGGTAGAAGTAGTTGTGAAGTTAAGTCCGGCTAAATGATTAGAGCTATGAAAGTCCATAATCAAGGTGCAAACTCCGTAAACCACATCCATGTATTTAAATTGCTCACGAATTAGGACGTCACATCCCCGTTGAACGATGTAGGTGTGATACTAGTTTTTCGTGTTTAGAAGCTCGAAAGACTATGAACATAGCATTTTAATTATGTGAGACAATAACTAAAGTTTTGATACTCGAACCATTGAAAATTGTAGCATTGCATGATTATTAGGCCTTAACTCTAGTTTCTTCTTATATTGTTTCTCGAGTATTTTGTGATCACCCCTAGACTTAATTAGAATTTACCGAAAACTCTTATAATCAACACTTGTGAAGATTAAATTAACACTTGAACTTGATAATTCACTGAATTGGTCCAGGCCCTGTGGGTTCGACATCCGACTCTTAAAAAGGGTCACTGTATTACTTGTACGACCGCGTACGCTTGTGAGTGCTCTGGAGCGCAAACACTTAACATGGCTTTCAAACACCCTAGGAAACTTCAAAACCTAATGCTCTGATACCAAGTTTGTTAGGACCCGAGGTGAGACCCCGGATTGAGTCACGGAACCTAGAACTACGAGTGGCTCCAAGTCAACCCATGGCATGAACATGATAACTAAAGAACATATATCAAGAAAAATCGGATAAACTAATCATGAATAAGCGGAATTTTAAATACATATCAATCATAATAAAGTCAATACTGACAAAGCTAAAATTCTACAAATTGTTTGAGAAACCTCCAATATATCTGAAGAGCTAATGGGAAAACTTCCCCAACCAGCTCACTAAGTCTGAAGACTGAAATAACATAAATCAACATAAAACTAAAGGTCCTCGATGAATGAGGACTCACCAAGGATGGGAAACTGGACTAAGCTGTGGGAATTGGGCTGACGATGAAACTTAGTCTGATCGTCTGAACTTGTATCATGAAAGGATACATCATAGAGTAAGCGATCAGTACTTGGAATCTACTGCGTATGCAAGGTAAGTAAAACATGCCGAGTAAGTATAAACCGAAATCATGCATATAAACATAAATTATAAGAGCATGAGAGTAAGGACTGCATGCTGATATATGAAAACATATATAGTCATAAACTAAATTTCGTATCTAAATAGAATGACCCAAAGATGAAAATAGAATTATATGGCTTGCCATAGCTAAAATCATAAGTAAAAAGATTATAAATTGATCATTGGGTCAAACCTGCTGAAAACATAATAAGCCATAAACATGCAAAACTGAAATCATGAGAAATAATGGGAGACTCGTCACAACCGACACCATCACGATAGAGCTTATATGATGCCTCAACTATCATACTCAAGTGGGCAGAGCTGTCCAAATACTTTCCAGGGTTAAGGACGCTACCTTGATATCGATATCAAGTTGAAGGTCCTCTGGCGGGCGGGGAAAACTCTCTTGAGAGGTCCCAAACTGAATATACCTACATTGGTACGTAGTTTTGAGATTGGGGAACCTTGGAACCCCAAGCCTACTCGGTGCTAGGCACTACTCCCAAAAACATGCATAGTGCTCTCATCGTTTTTTAACACAACTGAAATCATAATCTTATGTATAATTTGAAAATCTGAACATGGGGAGTCTTGACTCTAAAACATGTGATAAACTGATCTTATTAGCCTTGGCTAAATCATGAAAACCTGCTTAACTTGAGTGGGCTTGCCCAAATCTTAAAATCCTGCGTACTTGAAATGTATTTTATTAGTCAAAATCATAGATTCATACATAGGTAATTCATAAACTTTCATTCATGTTAGATATCTCATCATACTTGAAATAAGAATCATAAATTTGACTTTTCATGAAACTTGCATAATTGGGTATAATTTTCTAAAACTTGAAATCATATATTTATAATCAATTTGTATATAAAATCTACCCATTAATCTTAAAACATACATTGAAACATGAAGGAAATTGACCAATAAACAAATCATAGAGAATTTAATAACATTGAGTTAAAACTCCATAAGATCATGAATGATCTAGAACTTGAATTCATGGAATTTAGGAGAATTTTGAGCATGAGAGTTAAGGGAACTCTCATTCATATCCCTACAATACCTGGGTAAGCTGAAGCTACTCTTGCCTTTGAAATCCCAAGAGATTTGTAGAAGATATTGGAGGATTTAAATTTAATCTTCTATAGAAAACCTCTAAACTTGCATGCATGGGAGTTGAATGAATTAGAATAGGTTCAAGTCTCTTAATACACTTCTTTCAGGGCTTAAAATGACGTAGATTAGGACTTAGGAGCTTCGAAATTACAAAAACACCTGTACTAATTTCACAGAAAATTACTCACTGCCAAATGTAACGGCTCACACCACGAGTCGTACCTCACTACCACGACTCGTGGTTGGATCTCGTTGCCGCCACTGGTTTCACCTCAGCTCATAAGATCCCATGATCCACACAGTGATTTGTACCATCAAACGACGGGTCGTTGGACCAGTCCATTGCCACGTCTTTCAATTCCATTGCCCCCTTCCTACGAGTGCAAGCCATGACTTGTTGTTTGCCACAACGAGTCGTACCATGACTCATACCTTCCATCCCTGACATTTCTGAGCCAACCAACGACTCCTTACTATGATTTGTTATTTTCCACGACAAGTCGTACCTTCCAGGCCTGACACACAAGAAGCTTTCCATGACTCCTAACAACGAATTGTTGCATGATTCCATGAGTTGTACCTTGAATCATTGCTACTGAACTCCTCCTGCAGGTATTGACCATGAACAACTACCACGACTTGTCACTTCTCACCACTACTCGTACAATAAGTCATCCTGTGAAAAAAATTCCCCCCCTTTCTGCTGATCACATTTCTAATCTCGAGTCTAGTTGTAGGAATATTCGGGGTATTACATGTGGTCACCACCAATGACTCATTTTGTGACCTGTAGGATCCGGATGGGCAATTTTTCAGACATTTCTCTAGGGACATTTTTGTAACTTTTTGCTATTTTAATTCCTAAACTACATCATTTTGGGGTATATTATTAGGGGATTGAGGATAGCTAGTTGATCCTCCTCCCTCATTTCTCACTTAGCCACTCAAGAATAGTATGTAAGAGCTCATAAACTTTCCCCAAGCTAAACTAGGGTTCTTCCTTAAGTTCATGATTCAAGTTTCTTCTTCCTAGGGGTTTTCTTCTTCAGGTATGTGGGACTTCAACAAGAGTTCCCTTCCATCCTTGTGTCCTGAGATTTCAGGAACTCTATCCTTGAAATTTTAGAAATCATGACCAAGGATTTATCTTTCTAATGGTTGAAATTTTCTACTTTTTCTAGGATGTCAGATTTTCATACTGAGAAATATTATATATTTATATTAGTATTTTCAGCTATACAGTATGTCCCTCATGATCTTGAATATAACCTGATATTCTCATCAAATTGTGCATTTATAGTTTATAGTATGTCTTTCATTTTCAATATACTCCATAACAATAATATTATTAGAAATCAGTATATTCAGTACCCTTAGTTATCAGGTCCTTTAGCTCTCACGATGCTTCCAAATAAGTAGTCTTGACTTAGCCTTAGGACACCACTTCGAGCTATCACTACAGTTCGGTTATATATATACACACACACACACACACACACGTTATGTGTCATTAGTTGAAAGTAGTACTTAGCACCAAGCATATCAGGGTTTAGCGCACCTAAATTCTGAGAACTATGTGCCACTGTAGGATTTAACCTGAATGGGTTTTTCAATTAGTGATCACACAGTGCAGTCAATGTACCCTGGCAAGATATAGTGGCCCTATCGATAGGGAATAAATATCAAACTCCACATTTAGCTCATGTGGTTATATGTTGATTAACAGGCACTCCCACAACACAGTACAATCATAGTTTACAGTCTAATTTAGTCTTACAGATTTCAGGCTATGCTTGTGACTTTAATTTCATATTATCAATTTTTACAGTATTTTCTCAGATTTTCAGACTCTTTCAGTACTTATGATTAAGGCATGGTTATTTTATCTTATATCAGTCCTGTTTGTGAATTATTAGCATTCTTATGTTTTATTTGATATTTCACATACTCAATACATTTCAAGTACTGATACACACTTTCTATGCAATATCATTTTATGATATAGTGTTACACCCCATAAGTTTTAGTGTTTAGATAGCCTACTCGTATGTTGGTTAAGAGTTTTAGAATACAATACATACAAGAAAGGGGCCGGGGAAAAGGTCGGACAAGCACGGAGTCGGGACCGCGCGACAGAAAGCCGAACCAGCTGCTCAGAGGGGCAACGTGGCACGGACCCTCCCTGGCGTGTTGGGCTCTGTGGCACAGCCCAGAATTGGTGTGACAGGGTCCGTGCCACAAACCCTTGTCCACCATCTCAAGTATATATATGTTCCATCCTTTGATTTCATTTCATTTTACATATTATATACGACCAGACTTGAGAAAGTATGAGGAAACCAAACAATTTTCATCCGTTTACGCTGCTAAATGCCGCTCGAATTCAAATTAACTCTGGGTATTGAAGTTTAAGGCTATAGGGAGCAATGCAACGGAGTTATTTTCATGAAATTCTCCCGACGAGTCATAACCTCGCCGAGCTAAAGTTGTTGGAATTACTCCAAACTAATTTTTATACGATCACAGGCTTCAAGTAAGAATTTCTCCCTTATAGACTTTCGAGAAATTATGAGTTTTTGATTGTGTACCGTTAAGTTGAAATATAGTTAATATTTATATATAAAGTAATCGTTTCAAGCCGAATTTGGTATTGAAATT
The DNA here is from genome assembly GCA_035772735.1 of Datura wrightii. Taxonomy (NCBI): domain Eukaryota; kingdom Viridiplantae; phylum Streptophyta; class Magnoliopsida; order Solanales; family Solanaceae; genus Datura; species Datura wrightii. The sequence continues at coordinate 164,104,653 of JASDFA010000027.1, read as the reverse complement.
CGTCTCTTTCTTCCAGTATAATGGTTACAGCAGGAAAGAGCCATTGAATACAAGTTGAAACCCGTCAGATATTCAGGAAACGAAAATTGAGGTATGTTAAGGCTTATTTCTTCGGCAAGTTATTCTCATCGTACAATGATACGACTTATGTTTCTGAGCATAGGCAATGATCCTACTTGTGGTGATTAACTGTTGCAAATATATAAGATCCATGTATGTCATCGTTAGCTACTATTAGTAGATTATGATTACATATGTTGTGGTTAGCTGTTAGAAATCATATTAGGAGTATATTGCAGTATCCCTTGTTGGGAGAGAAGAGGTTAAGGGTGACTTACGCTGGAAGCGTCATAGAAATTCCTCTGCCCTTCTTTTCACTGAGTTAGTAGAAATGATGTTTTGCTACCATGCCTAGACTTCCGATGGTTGTGGGTAACAGTTGGGCCTGAGTTAGTAAGTTGAACAACATAGGCGCAACCAGACGATTTAACTATCAGTTCGACGCCTGTACTGTCAGTAGAGCCCGTCCAGAGACCGTTGGCATGCCTTGATGCCTCCAGGGCCAGAATTATGTTAGTATGGCCTCACCCCAGAGTTAGTGGCACCAGAGTTGCCCAAAGAGTTGAGGGTTAGTCCACCATCTAGTGGCTATCGCCAGTGACGGTTAGTTTCAGTCGACGTGATGCTTATCACACAGGCCACTTAGGGCACCACCTCAGTTGTACCAACCTGATAGAGTAGTAGATACCCTAAGGGATGGAGGGTTTTTTGGTAGCTAGATACGGGGCCAATGCCCCAGCCTACTCTTATCACATATTTAGGTGCAGGTTGCCTGGAACGGCCAAGTTCAGATTACACACCTACGAGGTTAGGGATCACCCAGAGAAAGCATACGAAATCTGAACAGACTCAGTTAGTGTCTCAGGGACTAGAGCCACAGTATTACAATATTACCCCAGGACAAGGAGTTATAATAAGCTGCCTATGGGATGTTATGGCTGACTGCTCGAGAGCATATCCGACTAGTAGCAGCCCCATAGTTGTTCTACGTAGAGGACAAGTGTTCCAGAGTAAACCTATTATAGTCAGCTACTACAAATATAATGGAATCAATAGCGAGGACATAGTAACCCTCGTCAGAGTTAACCCTAGTTAGCTTGGTCACTAGATACAGTGTTTGGGTTGTGAGGGGTTTTGTGACTGTAGGGATATGCTCGAAAGAATAATATGATGACCACAGGGACCGAATCTGAGGCCGTAAGGGCCGTATCGAGGCTATGAGGCCGTACTGAGGCTGTGAGGGCCGTATTGAGGCCGTAAGGGCCGTAGTACGGCTGCAAGGGCTGTACTGAGGCCACGAGGGCTATATTGAGGTCGGGAGGGCTGTACTGAGGCTGTGAGCGCCGCACTGAGGCTGTGAGGGCCGTACTGAGGCGATGAGGTCCATATTGAGTTACCCTAGATTGAGCCCGCGAGGGGCATATTGAGTTATACTATATTGATGTCGCGAAGGCCATATTGAGTTACACTACATTGAGGTCGTGAGGGCCATATGGAGTTGTAGTTACCATTACTTGCAGGGCAATAGGGGTATATAGACTGATTGGAACCTGCCGAAGCTTATGGGGGCCAAGGTAGGTTATTTTGTGTTGCTTGTACTTTCTCAGCTTATGGGGGCCAGGTTAGGTTCATGTTTGCATTTTTGCGTACTAGCTATAGCTTATGAATATATGATTATGCAATCATAGCTCATGTACATGTAGTGTTCTATTAGATGCATATTATGAATAAGTCAGGTTACAGGTTAAGTCTTCTACCCCTCTTTTCTATTTACTTTCAGTTTTTAATAGTTTCCATTCAGCTTTTATGACTGTGTTACATATTCGGTATATATTGTACTGACGCTCAATCATGGGATGCTGCATTACTTTCCTGCAGGTTTAGGCATACAGAGTTTAGGATCTTTTGTAGCAACTGTTTAGAATCCACAATTGGGCCAGCTTCTTTCATTCAGAGTTACCAGGTTGTAAAGATTCCGGTATTTCAGTTGTATAGCATTTTGGGTAGGCCAAGGCCCTGTCCCGACCACTATTTATATTCTTAGAGGCTTGCAGACTATAGTTGTCAGGTAGTTGGGTGTCGTTGGCCGTATGGGGCCTATATATGTCTCTTTTTATGTATTGGCCATGTGGGGCCTAGTATAGCGCCTGATTTTCATTTCAGTTATAACTAGATATCATGGCGTCCTTGTCGGCCCGCATAGGATTCCCTGTTATGGTCTGTTGTTGGTTAGATATTTTCTTTTATAGGTGGCTATAAGGCCTTGTCGGTTGGAGGTGGTATTTACAATCAAGATATAGCCCGTTGTTTTCTTGAGTCAAGTTGCAGGCTTGCACCAGATGTGCATAAGCCTAGCCAGGTCAGTTAGGTTCTAGTATGGCACCAGGTGCCAGTCATGCCTCCCAAGGTGGGGTGTGACAAACATGGTATCAAAGCAGTTCGTATCTTAGGGAGTCTGTAAGCCGTGTCTAGTAGCATCTTGCTTATAAATGTATTGTGCACCACATTCTATAAGCAGGAGGCTACGAGGCATAATAATATGGTTACCATTTCTTCTTCTCAGATCGTGCTATAGAGCCAAGTTATACAAGGTTTAGTCCCTAAGCTTTTGTTGCTATATCTGTCTAGGATAAGGTCCGATATGAGATAGACTCCAGCTAGCCGCCAGTTAGCTGCCGCGGAAAGGGTACCAGTGTGATACCGTAGTTGGGGAACAACTAGTTTGAGGATGAAGGCGAATGTCTTTTAATTTTCTCAGTATCTTCCTAGGGCACCAGGAATCTCATAAAGTAGTAGATATGCTAGCTCCGTCCCCAGTTCTTTTTATAACCTCAAAATAGAAGGTCAGGGTATAACATATATACGAGTCGACTTATCTATTAGATATACAAGATCTGGCAAGGGAACATTAGATCACCTGAAGGGTATGAAAAAGAGAGGGAATTGCAGAATTCTTACCTCTAACCCTTCGATTGTTGTACAGTTCCATACGTTAATCTCAGTGTGTAAGAAAAGGCTATTCCCACCTCCTAGTTTTGTTTTTAGTATAGCAAAGAGCATAAGAATTAAGGTGATGTTTCCCAGAGTAAATAGCAAAGGAAGGTTGGATTTGTTGACTCTGAAAAGTGTTAGGAAGTGGTGGAGACCCCTGGCATTTTAAGTAAATTGTCTAGACCTCCATGGTAGTAAATTGAGAGAGAAAGTAAGACTATCAGTAGGTACGTGTGGGTCTACAAGTGATAAATCCCTAGAAACTGTAAAGCTCAGGTCATAATTAGGCGGATTCTGCTACAGTGTGTTAATGACAGTAGGATGTACCAACAGAATAATGGCTATGGTCCTAGTTGGTTATGTCGAGGGACAAAAAGATCATATGAACAAATTTGGGCCAAGTACGGGTCAGAATGATACAGGTCAACAGACTTGGTCAGTAATGTCTTTGCCAATAAGAGGCAGAGGACATGAACTCCAAAAATCAGCCCATGGAAGTAAAGGGAAAGGAACGAGTATCTAACTCTGGATGGAAATAAAATCACCCCAGGCTAAGAGTAAATTGACAAAGCGTAGGGACCACTCCTTAATGTCGAGAAATGAGCTTCGGGCTGACAGTGAAAAGCTAATGAGGTGGTAACCCGGAATACTGCAATATCATCACCAGTGTGGAGGTAGAGGAGCGATGACACGGAGACTCTAATTTAGTACAATCCAGAGACAAAGTCCAGTAGGAAGTTATTGGCCTTTAAGATAATAAGGAGCGAAGTCATAAGACCTAGAGGCTGCCTCTGTGTTTCAAAGGTGGCCGAACTTTGTCAGCAGATTCTAGGTAAGCTATATCATGTCTGTTACTCCCTTCACCCAGAGTTTAACGAAAATTCATCAGGTTGTAAGAAAGACCTACTGATGGCATGGGAGAAGGAAGATATTATTGAGTTATAGCGTAGAAATTCAATGACCAACCAGGGAAGACTAGATAGCAGAAACCAAGCAGGCCAATCCAGGAGATGGTCGTGCCTATAAAAGGAAAAGAGAATAGTCAATATAATCATAGTTAGAAGGTTACCTCGTACCAGGTGTAAATTGACCTCACTTGAGTCAGAGTAGAAGGGCTAACAAGGTCAATTCATTTTTTGCTAGGTGAGTTATATTTCAGCTAAAGGTTTTGAAGGCACAATGTACAACTAAGTTTTAGAAAGGCTTTCAGAACAAGTTAGGATGCATGTTAAGTTGAGTACGACTCCCCATCTCTAAACAAATAGCTAAGCAGAGCACTCGGTTCAAATGCCGGAGATCTGTTGTGGGTGGAGATGTAGGCCCTCTATATGATGACCTGAAGCAGGTAAATCAAAGGTAGTGAACCAGGGTACACTATAACAGATAGACAGAAGAAGTTAAACTTATCAAGAGATGTGTACCGATAGCCCAGGATTATCAGAAGTCTTACCCTAGAGTACAACGTAGACAATTAAGGATAAGCAGCTTCGCCGATGAATGGCACCACGAGAATTAGAGAAAAGGCAAGTTTAGCCTTAGATACATTGGCCATATTATATCTTCCCGAGAGCAAGCAAAGTGGCATAGGGGCTAGAATTGCCTTCAAAACTGAAATTGGTCCAGTAAGTCTTTTGCATGTTAATGTTGTGGAATACATATAAGATACCCATCCGAAGTTGTGCCCGTTGAGAACATTCAATTTATTAAGGAACTAACATATAAAGAGGTTCCAGCTTCCATACTAGACTAGAAAATTCGAGGATTGGGAACTTAAAGATGTAGCCTTAGTTAAAGTACTATGGAAGAACAAGAATAGAGAGGAAGTAACCTGGGAAGCTGAGGATGATATGAAACCCAGATATCCTTATTTGTTTCGGGCTTAGTCCAGATTATACAATTAAGGTAAGTTATTGATCCAGCTGTTGTTTCATGATTTGTGCTATATATATATATATATATATATATATATTGCTCAGTTGACTCCAGCCTTGTTGTGAAATAGTTGCTAAAGTATTGTGTGAAGTACCTGTGTTGGACTTTTCTGCGTTTCAGGATTTTCAGATAGTCCATATTACAAGGGAGACTTTGCCAAAATTTTTCCAGAGTTGTAGTTAAAAGAGTCAGACTCCTGTGACCCAAAGTGACATTCAAGGACGAATGTTCTTAAGGGGGGAGGATGTTACACCCCGTAAGTTTTAATGTTTAGAAGGCCTACTCGTACATTGGTTAAGAGTTTTAGAATACAATACATACGAGAAAGGGATGGGGGGAAGGTTAGAAGAGCACGAAGTCGGGACCGCGCGGGAGAAGGCCGAACCAACTGCCCAGAGGGGCAACATGGCACGGACCCTCCCTGGCACGTTGGGCTCCATGGCACAGCCCAGAATAGGTGCGACAGGGTCCGTGCCACGAACCCCTATCCACCGCCTCAAGTATATATATGTTCCATCCTTTGATTTCATTTCATTTTACATATTATATACGGCCAGACTTGAGAGAGTACGAGGAAACCAAACAATTTTCATCTGTTTACGCTGCTAATCGCCACTCGAATTCAAATTAACTTCGGGTATTGAAGTTTAAGGCTACAGGGAGCATTGCTATGGAGTTGTTTTCGCGAAATTCACCCGACGAATCGTAACCTCGCCGAGCTAAAGTTGTTGGAATTACTTCAAACTAATTTCTATACAATCACAGGCTTCAAGTAAGCATTTCTCCCTTATAGACTTTCGAGAAATTATGAGTTTACGATCGTGTTCCGTTAAGTTGAAATATAGTTAATATTTATATATAAAGTTATCGTTTCAAGCTGAATTTGGTATTGAAATTCGTTTATTTCTTCCAATGTAATGGTCGCAGCAGGAAAGAGCCGTTGAATACAAGTTGAAACCCGTCAGATATTCGGGAAATGACAATTGAGGTATGTTAAGGCTTATTCCTTCGGCAAGTTATTCTTATCGTACAATGATACGACTTATGTTTATGAGCATAGGCAACGATCTTACTTGTGGTGATTAGCTATTGCAAATATATAAGATCCATGTATTTCGTCGTTTGCTGCTATCAGTAGATTATGATTACATATGTTGTGGTTAGTTGTTAGAAAGCATATTAGGAGTATATTGCAGTATCCCTCATCGGGAGAGAAGTGGTTAAGGGTGACTCACGCTGGAAGCGTCATAGAAATTCCTCTGCCCTTCTGTTCACTGAGTTAGTAGAAACAATGTTTTGCTGCCATGCCTAGACATCAGATGGTTGTGGGTAACAGTTGGGCCTGAGTTAGTAGGTTGAACAACATAGGCACAACCGGACGGTTAACTATCAGTTTGGCGTCCTGTACTGTCAGTAGAGCTCGTCCAGAGACCGTTGGTGTACCTTGACGCCTCTAGGGCCAGAATTACGTTAGTATGGCCTCACCCCAGAGTTAGTGGCACTAGAGTTGCCTAGAGAGTTGAGGGTCAGTCCACTATCTAGTGGCTATCGCCAGTGACGGTTACTTTCAGTCGATGTGATGCTTATCGCACAGGCCACTTAGGGCACCTCAGTTGTACCAGCCTGATAGACCAGTAGATACCCTAAGGGGGGGTGAGGTTTTTTTGGTAGCTAGATACGGGGCCAACGCCCCAGCCTACTCTTATATCATATTTAGGTGTAGGTTGCCAGGAACGGCTAAGTATAGATAAACACACCTATGAGGTTAGGGATTTCCCAGAGAAAGCATACAAAATCTAAATAGACTCACTTAGTGTCTCAGGGACTAGAGCCACATTATTACAATATTACCCCAGGACAAGAGTTATGATAAGCTCCCTATGGGAGGTTAGGGCTGACTGCTTGGGAGCGTATCCGACTAGTAGCAGCCCCATAGTTGTTCTACATAGAGGACAAGTGTTCCAAAGTAAGCCTATTATAGTTAGCTGCTACAAATATAATGGAATCGACAGTAAGGAGATTGTAACCCTCGTCAGAGTTAACCCTAGTTAGCTTGGTCACTACATATAGTGTTTGGGTTGCGAGAGGTTTTATGCCTGTAGGACTATGCTCGCATGAATAATATGATGACCACTGGAACTGAATCTGAGGTCGTGAGGGAAGTATTGAGGCCGTGAGGGATTTACTAAGGCTACGAGGGCCGTACTGAGGCCGTGAGGGCCATATTGAGGCTGTGAGGGCTGTACTAAGGTCGTGAGGGCCGTACTAAGGCCGCGAGGGCCGTACTAAGCCGCGAGGGACGTACTGAGGCCGCGAGGGACGTACTGAGGCCGCGAGGGCCGTACTAAGGACGTGAGGGCTGTATAGAGGCCATGAGGGCCATACTGAGGTCGTGAGGGCCGTACTGAGGCGATGAAGGCCATATTTAGTTACACTAGATTGAGGCCGCGAGGGGCATATTGAGTTATACTAGATTGATGCCGTGAGGCCATATTGAGTTATACTACATTGAGGTCGCGATGGCCATATGTAGTTGCAGTTACCATTACTTGCAGGGCAATAGTGGTATATAGCCTGACTGACACCTGCCAAAGCTTATGGGGCCCCAGGTAGGTTATTCTATGTTGCTTGTACCTTCCCGGCTTATAGGGGTCAAGTTAGGTTCATGTTTGCATTTTTTCCTGCTAGCTATAGCTTATGAATATATGATTGTGCAATCGTAGCTCATGTACGTGTAGTGTTTTGTTAGATGCAGATTACGAATAAGTTAGATTACAGGTGAAGTCTTCTGCCCCTCTTTTCTATTTCTTTCAGTTTTTAACAGTTTTCATTCAGCTTTTATGACTGCCTTACATATTCGGTACATATTATACTGACGCCCAATCATGGGGCGCTGCATTACTTGCCTGCAGGTTTAGGCAGACAAAGTTCAGGGTCTTCTGTAGCAGCTGTTTAGAATCGGCAATTGGGCTTTCTCCTTTCATTCGGAGTTGCCAGGTTGTAAAGACTCTGGTATTTTAGTTATATATCATTTTGGGTATGTCGGGGCCCTGTCCCAACCATTATTTTCATTCTTAGAGGCTTGCAGACTATAGTTGTCAGTTAGTTGGGTGTCGTTGGCCGTGTGGGGCCCATATATGTCTCTTTTTATGTGTTGTCCGTTTGGGCCTAGTATAGCGCCTAATTTTCATTTTAGTTATAACTAGATGGCAGCCTTGTTGGCCCGCATAAGATTCCTTGTTATGGTCTGTTGCTGGTTAGCTATTTTCTTTTACAGGTGGCTACAAGGCCTTGTCGATCGGAGGCAGTATTTACAGCCGAGATATAACCCGTTTTTTTCTTGAGTCAAGTTGCAGGCTTGCACCAGATGTGCATAAGCCTATCCAGGGCAGTCAGGTTCCAGTGTGGCACTAGGTATCAATCATGCCTCCCAAGGTGGGACGTGACATATAGGCTCAGGTACCCAGCATCAACATCGCAGCTAGTTTCAGCAGGGATATCCAGCTGTTGATAGTGGTAGTCCTCATCTTTGAAGGACCAAAGTCTTTAATTCAGTTATTGTCATTTCCAGTTTACAGACTTTAGAGTTAGCTGGGGGCTTGTCCCCGCAACTCATAAATTAGTAGAGGCTTTCAGATAGCATAGTATCAGTTTCATCTTATTATTATCAGTGTTGTTTAAAAATTCAGTATTTGCCAGAATTTTATCTTTTCTCATAAAAGATAGTTTTACACTTCAGTAGCTTCTGCTCAATTTTCTATTTCAATTATAGTATATCAATAATGTGTTATATCATGGGTTAGCTTGGGATCACTTGTGACTCTAAGTACCATATCACGTCTAGCATGTATACTCGGGTCATGACACAAAACGTCTTTCTAGAGGCTCTCACCATTATATTTTGTCCAAGTTGGGGGTTTTGTCTCTTTCCTCCAACATGAGGGTGGGTGTTAAATAATGAGCATCATTCAGCAAAAGCTTCACTATCAATCAATTACAAAAAGAAAGAAGAAATGGAATAAGAAGAGTCTAGGGTTTTCAGACAAAAGGGAAAATGTTCAATTAATCCTAAGCACTCCTATTTTTAAAGTTGTGCCACCTGGAGAAAATCAAACCATTCAAGGGAATTATAGAAGGATAAATTATTTGATCACAATGGGGATGAGCTGTCAAAGACATGTGAGTGGCACATTCTCCATATACAAAGCACATAAGTTAGTTATGCAATTATACAATGATGTATAGAATTAGTACAAGTGTAAAGCTGATATAAATATTTTATAATTTTCTTTTCTCTTTTTTCTATGCAGATACTTTTATAAAAGGATAGATTGAGTATCAATAAAATCACACAGAAATTTTTTCAAGCTTTCTTCTTAAAATCTTTCAGTAACATAACAATATTTTTTGTGATCTTACCAAGTTTAATTATCTAGTTGTAATCTTAGTTCTTACACAAACTGTAAAAGATCTTTCTTCTACTGAAGCAAATAAAATAATCAAAATAAAGAAGAGTATTCCAACTAAATCAGAATGAAATGGTCAAATATAATATACGAACAAGGAACAAAAAAAATTTCATATGATAATTTAAGAAAAATCAAGACAAAAGGCAGAAATAAGAAGCCAACAAAAAGAAAAAGATTCAACATCAAAATAAAAGACTTAAGCACAAAACAGTTGAGATGAGAAAAGAACAAACAGAAGTATGTTTCAATACCAATGTTGAAGAAGATGAATTCACAAATAAAGTTGGGTAAAATATATGGTTTTTAGATGTCATAGTGTACATCTTATAGAGTAAAACTAACTATTGCCAGTACTAAGTAATGTTGTCACTACAACATATAGAGTGCAACATATCAATTTTTATTTTTGTTTATTTATTTTGGAAAATACCGATCTTCAAAGATTGATTTTTTAAGTTTCACAATTATAAAATACATCATTCGGGAACCAAACTCCTATATTTACCATGGCAATACACACACACACACACACCACTAGATAATTGATGCATGTTGGTTTAAGATTTAATTTGATTTTTGTAGTTCATTTTTTCGTGAAAAAAAAAATCAACCTTCGAAGATCAATTTATTAATTTTTTTTGTAGAGACCGACCTCTGGAGGTCAATATTTTGCAATTTTTTTTGAAGAACCTACCTCCGAATTGATTTTTTCTAATTGTTTCTTGAAAAACAAACCTCCAGAAATCGATTTGCATTTTCTCAGTTTTTGGCGTTAAAAAAATTGATATTTAGAGGTCGATTTGATTAAAAATAAGTTAAAATACCTTTTGGAGGATGAGGTCTTCATCGATACTCGGTGTCTCATGAAGTTGGTATTTTCAATCTTTCTTTGGAGGTCGATTTTTTGGTCAATTTTTATTATTCTTTTTAGTAGTGTGCTTCATGAGATACCAAACATCCATAATAGGTTGCATGATATAAGTTTAATATCATAAAAATAACTTTAATTGCCTAAGTTAAACGTTTAGAAGATCTACAAAAAGGATATAAACGTTTACATAGGTTATCTCAAATTAAAATCTATATTAACTCTAGCCTGTCTTGACTTGAAATAATATGTTTGTATAATTTAATTAATATAACGAAGCATTGACAGAATATTTAATCTTATAAAGTATTTCCAGTTTGGTTCTTTAGCATTGATTGTTTGTTGTGTCAGGATTAAGTTTGGGGCATGACAAATTTGATACCAGGGCTATAGTTTTAAGAGTGTCTTAGGATTTATATGTGGAGCTGAGTCTAGTGAAGTATTCATCATGCGGATTGGCTACCTGTGTGAATGTGTGACTCCCAAGACAATTATATAACTCTTTCTCATCTTAATTCTAGATTGTGTTATAGATCTTGAACTTCTCTTAGGATCATCCTAATACTTTTAGTATTTGTTTCTTGAAGAAATGACGTTGAAATGTGCTGGAGCTATCAATAGAAGATGATCCACAGTACATTATGCATGAGATCTTTAAGGCTCTTAGAGCTATGAGTGCTCATTGTTTGGAAGCTTTGGAGTTCTCTATATATCAGTTGAATGATGTAACTCATGCTTGGTATGAGATGTGGGACAGTGAGCTTCCAATTGCTGCTCTGGATCTTGAGCTGAATTTGAAGAAGCCTTTATGCTATCACGATTTTGTCACACCCCGCCTTGGGGGGTATGACTGGCACCTGGTGCCCTACTGGGACTTGAACTGCTGGACTGCTAAGCCTGGACACATCTGATGCCTGGCTGGCTCTAACTCATATTTCTGGAAACAAATGGCTATATAACGGCTGTAAACACAGCCCCCGGCCCATTGGCCTATAGCCTCCTGCACCTGTACTAACAGCTGACCAAAAACATATCTATTCAGGGAAACCTATGCGGGCCGACAAGGCCACCATGCTGTCTAGTTATCTGTAACTCAGCAATAACATGCTAGAAGGCTACGTGACCGGCAAGGTCACCACTACTGTCAACTTATGGCCCCACACGGCCAACATAAAAGAAGCAAAAGTACTAATAGCTAACAACTGCACGGCCTCACACGACCGGCTCATCTGACCACAAGGAGATATATACAGACTGCGAGCCTCTAGGAACAGCAATAGAAATGATCGGGACAGGGCCCCGACCTACCTGTACTATACAACAAAGGAAACTGGAATACACCTCTGGAATTCAGTCTCCGGATGACAGGAGCTGAATACTCGATCGCTGATAGGAATCACGTGGTATCGCCTGCTCGTCTACGAGTACCTGCAGGCAAGTAATGCAGCGCCCCACCGGGCGTCAGTACCGCTGGTACTAAGTATGTAAAGCAATAACTGAAAAAAACATCTGAAAATGATAATATAACTGATGAAACTGAAGTAGAGAGAATAGATTAACTGTTTGATAATGTAAATCATACCTTCTCTCAATCTTTACTGGAAGGAAATAGGAGTCATACCTGGAGACATATCCCTCTACTGCTGATCTACTCGTATCTAACGTAGCATGGCATAACATGAAATAGCATAACATGGCACACACAAACCTTACACGGCCCCCATAAGCCGGGAGGTACAACCAGCACAGAATCTACACCCCTACCCCGGTCATCCCATCTCCTATAATGGCTGTAAGCATCCCGCCGGTCCCCTGGGTATGCACTTGGGCTCGCTGAGCCCCTGACTATAACTGTACCTGAGTCCGAAGGACTCCTGAATCAACACCCGGGCGTATCCCCTCGACGGGGGTGTATAAAAGCCGACCAAGGCAAAATATGGGGAAACTGGCATCCCATCTTCGTCCCTTGGGGGACGGCATGCCACTCCGTAGAGCGACATATCCTCGTCCTCTGGCGGACGAGTCGATACAGTTATTAACCCTGGGGCGGTCATGGATGCTAGGTAGTCCAACCCAAAACAATACAACGGTCTCAACTAGTAATACTGTCTGCATATCTCACATGCTGAGGCTAATAGGGGTAAAGTATCGTATACATTACATGCTGAACTAATGATAGTAATCTGTACGTATTCAATACGTGCTGAGACTGGTAAATATATATATATATATATATGAATATAGTCTCCTGCCAAGCTGTACTGGGCCAAATGCTATACAAGATAGTGTTTCTGCTGAAAACTATGTTGTTTACTGAGTTTCTGTATTAACATGATTTACTATTCCTAACATGCGTTCTAAACTTTATTTTAGCCTGCCATTCTATTTCTGAAGAGCTTTACGGATATTGCATCACGTTACGGGGTTTCAACTAAATACAATAATATCTTAACATTTCATATTACATCACATACTGAGCATACTGGGCAATTTCTAACACTTGTGTTAGAATCTATGTCGTACTCGTAAGTTTCACGCAAGTTACAACCCAATGCTTCTCATATCGTGTCAACATTCACAATAAACGTAACACTTGACTTCTGAACATTCTACTGGCCTGTAAATCACTATACTGTACCGATATTACTTAACTTGCCGAGGGAACTAGCTTTACATACCTTATCCTTGAACTATTCGTCTGTCGGACGAGGCTCGGCCGGTACTTCAACTGTTTTCTCCCAACTGCATTCATAAATATGTCAATCAATACTAAATACAACTTTATTTTAAAAGGCAACGTCACTTTCGATATAGTGTATAGCCTAAACTTAGGCTTATCGAAAGACGGCCAGAAACTCGCTATTTTTCAGAGGTCCAGAAGGGAGAAATATTCACTTCACAGCTAGGAACACATAGACACTAGTTTAGAGCAATTCCACTTACCTTAGCTCGGTGGCTCGACGATTCGTCGGCCGTATTTTACGAAACTGAATCCGTAGGAATGCTCTCTGCTGCTAAATACCTCAGTATCGGGAGTTAATTTGAGTTTGGGCAACGTTTGGCAGCGTAATCGGACGATAATATATTACCTTCCTTCGTCCCTCTCTGCCCTCTGCGTTTTCTGGAAATTTTCATAAGTTTTTATCATTTAAAACCGAAGTGGGGCTTTATATACTTGGGCCTGGACAAGGCCAATGTGTCACGGAGCCAACGCGGAGGCTCCTCCTCCGTGACACACTGCCATCGCGGAGGGGCTCTGCCTTATCTGCCTCCGCGATGGTTCGATAGGCTTCTCGTCCGATCTTTCCCCGGGCCTTTCTCTAGCACGTATGGCCTTCAAATATGCTTAACCAACATGCGAATAGGTCATCTAGGTGCCGGGAATTCTACGGGGTATAACAGATTTGAGTTCATACCCTGGATGCTACACGGTACTTAGGACCATAACTGACCCCAAGAAAATTCATGGTAAAGAATTCTACTAAAATCGATCTATAAAAATAATCATAGAAAAATGGAAGGTGACAAAAGAAATAAACTAATACTAAATAATGACAAAATTTGTAACAACTGAAATTATAATTACTGTCTGAAAGCCTTCTAAAATGAACTGATGAGTTGCTAGGGAAAACCCCCAGCTTACTCTAATGTATTAACTAAAACAAAATAAATAGAAATGATGATGGAACTCTGGCCCTCGGCAGATGAGGACTCACTACTGAAGCTGCTGGGATATCACCGAGAGAATCTAACTGCGGTACTGAGGCTAAGTACTTGAGCCTATATCATAAAATGATATAGCACATAAAAGTATGTGATTAGTACTTTGAATGTAATGAGTATGTGAGATATAAGCAAAACATAAGCATACTGAATACTTGTAAACTGTACTGACAAGACATGAAATAACCACATCTAGATTCATATGTATTGAAAGAATCTGAACGTCTGATAATGCTATAAGTACTAATAACTATCTAAAGGTCATAAACATATCCTGAAATTTGGGAGGCTAAACTAAATTGGAGACAAAGACTATACTGGATTGAGCTGTATTGCGGGAGGGACTATAACCGACATGTAATAACGTGAACTAAATGTGGAGTTCGATGGATACCCCCAATTAGAGAAGGCTCATTGTACCTTGTCAGGGTATAGTGGCTGAACTGAGTGATCACTATCTGGGGCCCATTGGGGCTAATAGCCTATAGTGGCAACGTAGTTTTGGGAACCTGGGTGTGCTAAACCCAGCCTTCTCAGTGCTAAGTACTACTCCTACTGGAAAACCTAAATGTGTCTAACTGTACTGATAGCTCGAACTGATATCCTAATACTAAGTCAGAGCTACTTATTTGGAAGTATTGTGAGAGTCTAAGGACCTAAAAGAAACTATGTTCTAAGACTTGTCAGAGCTTCTTTATTTGAAAACATCATAATAGCCTAAAGAACATCTAATACACTGATACTACTGAGGTTACTGAATTCCTTAAAAGACTGACAAGAAGCCAAATTGATCAGCTGACAATTCTGGAGAATACTGAGTATTCTGAGTATTCTGAGTACTGACTGAAATTGCGAGACTGAACATACTAAAACATTAACTTTCTACACATGTATCTGTTCTTTTATAATTCGAGTAAACAATATCATACAATATAATATCTATCTCTGAGTTTGGAATCATGCAAGATTTATTCGAAATCACGCTAAAAACCAAGACTAAGAAAGAAAACCGTATAAATAAAACAAGGGCATGAATTTTAGCTCAGAATAATCATGTAAATTTATGGAATTAACAAGATTTAAGGAGTTTCTTAACTAACTGATTACCCTAGCTTCAAGTCTTCTGCAGGGCTAGAATTTAAAAAGTTTTTTTCAAATTAAATTGGGACACAAGGGGGAAATAAAATCCTTGTTGAATTCCCACATACCTGAAAGAGAATTTCTCTGAAGAAGCTCTTGGAATTTGGAGAGGAAGTCAAAACCCTAGCTTTTTCCTTGAGAATTTTGTCCAAGTCTTCTACAAACTGATCTTGAGAGAAAAGTGAGAAATGCGGGAGGAAGATTGACTAACCCTCTTAATCCTCTGATAATATACTCCAAAATGACATAGTTTAGGTTCTAGGAGCTTAGGATTTGACAAAAATACCCTTGGGTAAACGTTTTAAAAACTGACTGTCCAAATCTAACAGGCCTCACAACGAGTCATTGGTTATGACCATGACTTGGTTCCAGTCGTTCTCTCTGGTATGGAAATTTCCCTTTTCTGAACCCTCACAACGGAAGACACGACAACTCATTAGTTGAAACAACTGGTTGTTGTCATAACTCATCTTAACTTCTGGAAATTCTAAAAGATTCCTGGGCTTGACCAAAGGACGGGAACAACGACTCATTAGGTAGTACAATGGTTCATTGTTGCCACTCGTTGTTACTGGAAGAGTTTTGAACCAACTCTGGATATTCCCCAACGGACAGACAGGATGACCCGTTAGTCGAAATAATGGGTCGTTGTTTTCATTCGTTGTCACTGGGTGACTTAAGCATTTTATGGATCTCACCCCATGGATACATAGGACAAGTTGTTATATCAAACAATAACTCATCGTCTGGCCCACTGTTTGAGAGAAGAAATTTAGCAGGCTTCTAGGTTGGGTTATAACGAGCAGCAGGATGACTCATTACTTCTTGCAACGAGTCATTCTATGGCTCGTTGGTACCTTGAAAGAAATTTTCTGGAGCTTACAATGACTCTTATGATGGATTTTTGTTTCTGATAATGACTCATTGATTGATTCATTTTGAGGCAAGATTTTCTGATTTCTTTTCCGATTTTTCATTCTATGTATGAGTTTGGTCTAAGAAACTTTTGGGGTATTATATATGCATAGGTTCTCTTTTGAGTAAAACTGAGTTGGACAGATATGTTATGTACATGATTCTTACCAAGAAATAGATGTTAAAGAGGTTTGTGCATGTTTTAGGTTCATATGTTAAAGCAACATTTGCTACTGTTGCTATATCTTTTACCTGTACATTTGCTTTATTGATAAATTTTGCTGAGAAGTAAGATAACTAAAAAAGGCAAGGTAGGTTGGAAAAGGAACAAAACAAGATGGCCCGATTTGGGAGGTAGCTTTAGTAACACTTATAATAGTGGAAAAAAGAGGGGACAGTCTACATTGCCTCATTCTAATGCTAATTCCCAACTTGGCAAGCAAGGTTAGAATCACAACAATCAGGATAAATCTTCTCAAAGAGGTAATCAAAGACCCTATCCCTCCACTACTAATCGTGAAACCCGAATTGTCATCATTGTGAGATTAAGAGACATATTAAGAGAGATTGTAGGAAATAACAAAAAGCAATGGCTAACTCTTTCAAGAAAAGAAATAATGTTTCAGCCCCTGTTGTTTCCAATGATAATCCTGCCCGGACAACACTATATTCTGACTATCTACACATATGCTGCTTATTCCTTGATTGATCCTTACTTAAAATTTACTTATGTGACACCATATCTTGCTCTTTACTTTGGGGTGGAGCTTGAATAATTTTTAGAGCTCTTTTCCATGGCTACTGATGTTTATATCCCTACTATTGCTTTGAGAACTTGTAAAAATTGAATAGAAGTAGTCAAAGGCGTGATACCACTATCGACTTAATTGAACTAGAAGTGATGGATCTTGATGTGATCATTGGAATAGATGAGCTCGTCACTTGCTATGCATTTGTAGATTGCTGATCCAAAATTATCAAATTTGAATTTCTTAATGAACCTATTATAGAATGGAAGAAAGATATTTCTAAGCCTCGAGATAAATTCATATCATATCTTAAGGCTGACCAGATAATTTTCAAGGGGTGCATACATTATTTGGTTGTTGTTAATGACATGTAGTCTATTGTACTAGAATTTGGATCATTGCCTGTAATCAATGAGTTTATTGAAGTATTTTTCGAGAAACTCCCAAGTATCCCACCTAACAGGGTTATTAATTTTAGGATTGATTTTATCATCACTCAACCAATATTTATTCCACCTTATCATATGGCTCTACCAAAGGTACGAGAATTAAAGGACTTACTAGAAAAATAATTTATTCAACCTAGTACTTTACCTAGGATCCTCGTTTTCAAGTAGTGTTCGATCTATTACGTATTAATCAATATTCGATTGATTGGTCGATCCTATTTGTCCAAAATAAAAATGGATCACTCAAAATGTGTATTGATTATCATCAACTCAATGAGGTGACCATCAAGAATAAATACCATTTACCAAGGACTGATGGTTTGTTCGATCAGATTCAAAAAGCTAATTTATTTTCAAAAATTGACCTACAATCAATGTATCATTAACTAAAGATAAAAAAACAAGTTATCCCAGAAAAAACTTTTCATACCCATTATGATCATTTCAAATATTTTTGGTGATGTTCTTTGCGGCTGAAAAATGAACCAACTATGTTCATGGACTTGATAAATCATGTAAACAAGTCATTCCTCGATCAATTCATTATTGACTTTATTAATGACTTAATGATTTATTCTAAAATACACGAGGAACATGAAAATCGTTTGAACCAAGCCTTGCAAACAACTACGAAAAATGAGCTTTACGCAAAATTTTCCAAGTGAGTTCTAGCTTAAATTTGTGGTCACCCCGTGTATAATATGTATATATTTCCTGTATATTTATATATATCACTTGTATATCTGTATATCCTTACGATGACTTGCTTTAACCATTTTCGTTTACTTTAGCATTAATATATTTAACACCTCTTAGGAAGTAATAATAATAGAATAAATAAATTTTCTAGTTTATCTTAGACTAAATTTAAGTACTATCTTAGGATGAGCTATGAGGGATGCTTAACACCTTCCCCTTGAGTATACAAACCCTTACTTATAATCTCATAGGCTTTATAGACTAAAACAAAATAGACATATCTGTTAGAAAAATGGGCTTACATTATTTAAATTACTTTTTTGTATTTTAACTATATTGGAATGTATGGTAGTCCATAAGATAGGCCCAAGTATAAGTGTGATAACCAGATATTGGATTGTATACTTTATGTGCTTGGTGGGTCTAGTGAAGCAGTAAGTGTAGGCTTAATCCGATGGGCCCATAATAGGTAGACCTATTATGTCCTTTATGTCCTTCAGGCGCCCCACTTCATCTATAGCACCAGAATATTAGAAAATTTTTCAAGTCTAGAATGCTTTTGGGGCTCCATGTCGTCCATCTTGCCGAGGTGTTAGTCAAATTCTCATCTCCGAAGCTAGGGACTTGGCGCCCCACACCATCCATAAAACCAACCTTGGTGCATATCTCTCTAAATCAGAAGTGTTGGCACGCCACGCCAGCCATAGTCTCAGGCCGACTTTCATGAACTCTTCTTTCTCACACCTCGAGTCAATTTTGGGTCTTTTTTCCTTGGTTTTCTACTCATAACATCTAGAAACATTCATTAACTCATAGGACACATGAAAACATGAATTCATACATTTTATAAGGATTATATACTCAAACAAGACTAATTATGGGTAAAAACATGGCAAATGGGCATAAGAATATGCCCAATATTATCATCCGATACTTAAACCATTGTTCATCCTCGAATAGTCCCAAACTCCATGTGCAAATTCATATTTTCTCATCACTTGTTACCTCTATCAATTCGCATTCAAACAACTAGTAGAGAGCATACGATTAAGTGGTTCATCAACTTGTAGCAATTCACATCAAGTACATGCAGAATTTTCACATTTAAGACTATACAACTTCTATAACTGACTCATTTTTCAAAATAGGGCCAACATGATTAAATATGAATCTTGCAACACATAGTGCATCGACTTAAACTTCTTATGCCCCTCACTTTTAGTAATATTTATCTCTTAAATTATCAATGCAAAGCATGAAACATAATTAGTAAGGCGCACTCACACTTAAAAATAATGTATCATAAATAGGCAACATACCATAAATTTGCCTTTTATGTACACTTAGACTGCATAGTTATTTCAAGATATTAAGATCATAAGGACTTTTTTTTTGTTGTAACGTCGGCTAAGGGAAGGTAGGAATGATCTTTATTTTATAATGACTACCAATCCTAAGCACTTTTAAGACATTCTTTTTGTCTTTCAAGTCCACCACTCTTTTCCTTGTTGTTCACCCTTCACTTTACTCACCCCTTTTTCCTTTCTTTTCATGCCTCTTTACTCACAACTTGACTGCTAGCCTTTGCTTATAGAATTACTAAGAATTTTCACTCTTAAAACTCTTTTTTCGTTGTCCTAGTAGCAAGTAAACAACATATTTTATGGCACCCCTTCTTCCTACTTTCTCTTATTACTTTCCACATATATTTTCCCTTGTTATTCACACCTTGGTTGACCTTCACTTTCAAGTCTTAAAGTGCCTAAGACTACTTTGAATCAACAATTTTGGAGGTCTCACAACAACAGGGAATAAACTACTTTTGTGGCTAAGAAAATAATAAGGTTTAAAGCTCAAGGAGGTTAACTAGGGAAAATTTTCAGGAAGGTAAAACAAACATGGGAAAACATGGCTTTTTTAAAGAAATGCCTTAATCATCTCTTAACTCTCTAACAACTAGCCATCCAACATATACTAAGACAAGTTCTAGATGCACAATATGTACAAAATAAAACAATTAATCTCACCTCACATGGCATTAAGACTCTAGTTGGTTTCCTATAGTTACACATTCATACAATCACATTGAATGACATTTTTCATTACTAAGCCCTACAAGTATATTGAGTGAATTAGAATCTTGTGTGAATCTCATGGAATTCTCACTTAAAATGACCACTTTAATGCCTCAAGCTTAGTGTCTAAGTGGAATGTCAAAGAGCACACAAGTGCCTTATGCCTGACTCAAACCAAAAAAATAAAAAGAAATGTGACTAATTTCCTTTAAGATGGTCGTCCTCCATCTATCATAGGAAAGGATCACTACTCTACTATGACACAAAAAATGAATTTTGTTTTGAAAATTTTGACTCTAAAAATAAATTCGCCCGATTCAAAGGTCTCCCCTTCAGAAAATAATCGAGGTTAAAAGAAAAATTGAAAGGTGGATGAGATGTCATTTTCAAAATACTGTCAGATAAGTGCATAAGATGTCATTTTCAAAAATACTATCAGATAAGCTTGATGATACTCATTCTTAACCTCAAAATCCAGGGAGACATACCCTCACCCTACACTTAAAGCCTTGCTCTGTCCTCAGGGAAACTATAATAAAAGATCATATTAGAGTGAGAAAATAATCCTTGAGGCCCTCTAGGACCTAGCTAGCAGCAGGTTTCTTAGATTCATGGGTCGCACCACCCCACACTTAAGTTCATACCATACTCCTTAGCTTTGATTCTGAATACTCAGACTTCTCCTTCTCCGCAAAAGAAAAACAACAGCCACACTATATATAGAAATGGGACAACTACATTTTTACATATTGGGTTGCTTCCCAACAAGTACCTGATTTAATGTCGTGACACGATGCAAGACCCCTCAATCATTTTGCAAGAAAATTGAGGTCTTCTCTCTATCAAAGTTATCCTCATAATAGTACTTTACCCTTTGGCCATTAACCAAGAAGGTTCTATCAGACCCCAAAGGTTTCAACTATACTGCACCATGTGCATTTACATTCACAATCTCAAATAGGCCTGGCCACTTCGATGTTAACTTTCCCCTAAACAACTTCAACCTCGAGTTGTACAATAATACCAGTTGCCCTGCCTAAAACTCATGAGGTTGGATATGCCTATCATGCACTCTCTTAGTCCTTTCCTTGTACATTTTTGCATTTTCATATGCAGTGAAACGAAACTCATCCAGCTTATGAAGTTGTAGCAACCTTTTCTCACAAGCAGCCTCATATCTATGCTCAAACTTTGGATGACCCAATATGCTCGGTTTTCTATCTCAACCAATAGATGAAATGCTTTTCCGAAAATTAACCTATATTGTGAAGTGCCAATAGGAGTTTCGAAAGCTGTTCGGTAAGCCCATAGTGCATCATCCAACTTGCCGGACCAATCTTTTCTATTTGTGCTCAGAGTCTTATAGAGAATTCAATTGATTTATGATTTGACACTTCCTCTTGTCCACTAGTCTGTAGATGATGGGATGTTTCCTCCTTGTGCTTCACATTGTATTTAGCCAGCAGATTATTGAAGAGTCGGTTACAAAAGTACGTACCTTCGTTGCTAATGATGGCTCTGGATGTACCAAAATGGGTGAATATATTCAGTAAACAAATTTGCATCCTTGAACAGGGCGGGCCAAAAAAATCCATCTTGAAGGACCATTGCTACAGTTCTATCTTCCCTGTGGAGTCCACCGTAAAGTGTGGAATGGCAGCTTTCTAAAATCTGGTGCACTTCTCCCTCAGGAACACATCTTCTAACTAGCTGATCAGGACCTATTTTGTACAAGAAGGGTTCATCCCATATGTAGAATCTGCTTTCATGAAGAAATCTCATTTTTCTATCTAAGGTTGCATCATGTGGTATACACCACTGACTAGGAAGTTGACTATATCAGCATACCATGGTAGCTCTGGACTGTGTACAATAAATAACTATTCATTAGGGAATGTCTCAATAATGTCAACCTTGCAGTCAATATGCTCCCTGTCCTCCAACCGAGATAGATGATCTGCTACCTGTTTCTCTATGCATTTCATGTTTTTGATCTCAATGTTAAATTCTTACAATAACAGTATCCACCGAATGATCCTGGGTTTAGCATCCTTCTTTTCAAACAAGTACGTAATTGTAGAATGATAGTGTACACTATAACCTTTGTCCCAACTAGGTAAGCTCGAAAGTTATCAAACACATACACCACCATCGATAACTCTTTTTCGGTCACAATGTAATTTCTCTGAGCTATATCTAATAATTTGCTTTCATAGTAAGGGATGAAACCTCTTCCCTCTATTTTCCCCAAGACAACTCCTATAGAAAAATCAATGGCATCATATATGACAATGAATGGTAATGATCAGTTTGGAGCAATAATGATTGGAGTTGCGGTCAACTTGTCCTTCAATGTATTGAAAGCCTCCAAACATTCTCTATTGAACTCAAACTTCACATCCTTCTCCAAGAGTTTGCACATTGGGTTTGCTATTTTAGAGAAGTCTTGAATGAACCTCTGTAAAATCCATCATATCCTTAAAAACTGTACACCCTTTTTATAGAGACAACGGGTGGTAGCTTTTTAATGGCCTCAATCTTAGCCCTGTCTACCTCAACACCTGCCTTTGAAATTTTATGGCCCAGGACTATCCCTTTGCGTACCACGAAATGGAATTTCTCCCAATTAAATACAAGATTGGTCTTCTCACATCTGGCTAGTCAGCATCCAAATGATTCAAATAGTCATCAAAATCACTCCCATAGACTAAGAATTCATCCATGAATACTTCCATGAATTTCTTCACTATGACTGTAAAAATAGCTAGCACGCACCTCTGGAATGTTCCTAGAGCATTACATAGTCCAAACAGCATCCTTTAAAATGCAAAGGTGCCAAAAATGCAAGTAAAAGTAGTCTTCTCCTGGTCCTCCTGTGCGATCATGATCTAATTGTAACCTGAATACCCATCCAAAAAATAATAATAATCATGCTTGGATAACCTGTCTAATATTTGGTCCAAGAAAGGTAGTGGGAAGTTGTCTTTCCTGGTGGTCGCGTTGAGCTTTCGATAGTCAATATAATTCCTCCACCCTATGACTGTTCTCTGGGTATCAATTCATCTATCTCATTATGCACCACCATCATCCCACCTTTTTTTGGGACATACTGAACCGGGCTCACCTAATGACATGTCCGAAATTGGGTAGATGACGCATGCATCTAGCCACTTTATAATCTCTTTTTCTACTACCTCCTTCATGATTGGGTTCAGTCTTTGCTAGTGTTCAACACTATGTATGGACCCCTCTTCTAATAGTATCTTATTCACGCAAAAGGAACTACTTGTCCCTTTTATATCAGCTATTGTCAACCTAAGCACCGTCATATGATGCCTTAGCACTTTCTCAACCTTTACAGTGCCTCGAGAAGCATATTTCAAATGTGCAGGTAAATGTTTTAATACAAGAACTGGAGCTTTTTCAATGGATGGCTTCAGCCTTTCCCAAGTCAAAGGTTTTTCAAGTGTCTCCAAAGGATTCTCTCTGCTAACATGGGTGCTGGTGGCGTCCAACACTGCTAAGCATTCAATGTTCTTTGAGCTATCACCTGTTATTTCTCATATACCAATGCTCTCCTAAGTGGATCTTCCTGTGATAAATACTACTCCAAGACCTTACTAGACATCTTCTGCTTTACTTCCATAATGGCCTTAAGATCCTCATAATAGGGTGGCAATTTTGCCGCCCTTATCATATTGAAAACTGCCTCCTGACCATCCACAGTCATTGGCACCTTGCCCGACTTCACCTTTATAATAACATCGGCGGTAGCTAAGAATCCTATCCTTAAAATGAGGGGAACTGCTGCATCTTCTTTGTAATCCAGGATTATGAAATCCACTAGTAAAATAAAAGGCCTAACCTTAATCAAGATGTTGATGTCACCCAAATTACACCTTGCTATTACTATCGGATTACATATTTCCTAAGGGGGGGAAAGAAATAAAATACTAAACAACAGTAAAAAATACTAAATGCTTAAATGCTTAAGTCAAATTTGGTTTGTATTCAATCAACAAATTGACTAGGATTGTGTTCCCCAAGACTTCATAACCACAAGGAGTTTACACTAGTGATCTATTTTGGTGTTTAACATGCAATATCGGTAAGTTAGGTTCACCTAAATGGTTGGTCCCCTATCTAGATGATTATCATCATGCAAATTGGTCCGTATATGGGTGTATGCTTAATTAACCCATACCCTTAATATTGGATTAGCTATCCCTGGACAAGTTCAAGCTATTAGATGAGGGTTGATAGCCTCAAATCTCCGTTGTTAAACCCATTTTCCATTCAATTGTAATACCCCGAAAGTGTGTGAGAATAGACCTGGGAGGTCAAAAGTTGAAAACTACAAAAATTAGGACAAAAAAGCCACAGGACGGACCACAGAACGACTCGTGGTACCAAACCATAAGTCGTTGTATGCTGTCGTTGGTTGGGGAAAGGATGGTGACAGTGGAGACAACGAGAGGTATGACGGCCCAGTATGGGATACAATGGGCCGTCCTTTGCAGTCGTGGTTAGGGTCAGGCTGGGTAATAGTGTAAACACGGGAGACCCAACGACCCATTAGGAGAAGCCACGGGTAGTTGGTTGTGGTCATTCTTGGAGGGTAAGAATTTCCAATATAGGTGATGGGCTGAGACCATGACTCGTTGGAAGGAACCACGAGTCGTGGTGAGGCTCGTGGTAAGGGGGTTCAGATTTTATGATGAGCAAACAACGGACGATGTAACGAGTCGTGGGTTGAAGGCACGGGTCGTCTTGTCGACTCGTTGTTTGGATCCGAGACTAGTTCATTCAGCAGTCCATTCAACGAGGGACATGACGAGATTTTGGTGGTTCCCACAACCCGTTGGTACCACTCGTGGGTTCCATCCGCCAGTTTTTAGGACAGGTTCATTAAGGGTATTTTTGACTTTTTCACGCTTTTAGACCCTAAACTATGTCATTTTGGATATTTTTCTGAGTGTGATAAGATGAGTTAAGTCCTTTATGCATGCCCATTCTTATACAAGAACTTTAGAGAGATTTTTGGGAGATTCAAGGTCTTCTTCCCCAAGTTTCCATCAATTTCTTTGTGGGTATTCAAGTAACCTCCAGATCAATCCATTCCCAGGATGTAGGGTTTTAGAATGGGTGAAATTCTTCCTTACCCATGCCCAAATCTCAATTTGAATCATAAATCCTCCACAAGTCTATGGGGTTTTACTCAAATGCATGGAAATGTGATTTCTCTTTACGGGTATGATTTAATTGAGTTTTAATTATTGAATTATGAATGATGGGAAGGTATTATTATTATTTTCTTTAAATCATGTTTCAAGCTTTTTAAATCTAAAATGCTCATGTAATGAAGGTTCATGGAAGTTATGATTTACGATGAATATGCAATATTTTGAATTTATCGATGATGAAATAGCTTGAATTCAAGTTACCCATGTTTATGAGCATATTTTGAAAGAATTGAATATGATTAAGTATTGGAAAATGCCCACATGTTGAAGAATGATTCATGATTTATGAAGTGAATTACATGATTTATCGATTTATGATGTTGGCCGATGAAAAGGGCCTATGATTCTTGGCTAAGCATGTTTTAAATGGGATCAATGATGATAAATGTTATATTTTAGCCAATGAATCTTAATGCATGATGTTATTGATTTATGTATGAGCCTATATGCATGTTTTTGGGAGCCGTGTCTAGCACCGAGCAGCCCGGCATTCAAAGGACTACGTCGGTGTCTCATAACCACTTGTCGTCGTGGGTTTCTAAATGATATGATGTATTGATAATGACCCCCCCCCAAATGTGATATCACGCCTAATGCATGACCTTAGCCTGGCAAGCCAAGGTCGGCTCTGTGCACTTGAGTGAGATAGTTGGGGCATCATGAAAGGCTCTAGCATGATGGTGTCAGTTATGACAAGTCCTCCCATTGTTTCGCATGTTTTATGCATTGTTATGTTTATGTTTTGGCTCAAGTTATGTTTTGATAAAGTTTACGTATGATTATGAAAATGAATGATTATGAATTATTTGAAAGTCTTGAGCCTTATATTTTATTCTGAAGATTTTGATGTAAGCATGATGTCCTTCTCTTATATTATTTATGAGTTTTATTTACTCTAACATGTCCGTTTTACTTACCTTGAATACTGAGTACATTCCACGTACTGACCGCATACTTTCTATGCTGTATCGTTTCATGATACAAGGTTCGGATCTCAAGCTCATCCTCATGCTTAGTCCATCTAAGCTTACGCTTCTAGCTTATTGGTGAGTCCTCATGTTCCGAGGGTCGTTTGACAGACTTCCAGGATATTTATGATTCAATATTGGTCGGGTTAGTTGGGGATGTTGTCCCATCAACCCATCTTATGTCTTAGAGGCTTCCAAACAAGTATGTAGTGCTCAGTTGTGTATATGTTCAGTATTTCCTGATGTTATGCAATAATTATGTTTCTGCTATGTTTTTATGATTATCATTGCCCTTATTTGAATGATATTAGTTGTATGCATGTGCCATGGGTCGACTTGGGGTCTCTCGGGGACCCTTGTCCCCTGTCTACAATTTGGGTGTACGTTCGGGTCGTGACATCAATACTCCCTTGATTTGGTAAGTAAGAATAAGGCAAATTCCAATGTTTGCAACTTTTAACAAATACTTAAAATGAAGGAAAAATTTGCATTAAACCTCATTCAAGACTCACTAAGTGTTTCACCTAGGTGTGTTAATTCATCATGGTTCCCACAACCCTAGTTATGGGTTTAGCTACTCATGTTTGAATAATCAAAATCACAAAATCTTGGATAAATCATTATTGCAACTTACAAAAATTCGTAGAAGAATACCAAGTAAATCGAATATAACTCCAAACTTGATGAACAAAACTCCAATGTTGATTAATTCTCAAAATCAAGAACAAAATTGTAAACTTTATTTCTTGACCCAAGAACGATTGTTAACAACACTAGAATTCACGTGAAAGATGTTAAAAATAACTGCTTATGAAAATAAACCTGAAAATTGTATTTATAGTTCGAAACAAATCTTCTCCTGATTAAATTTGGATTCCAGGTCGGCAGGGGTAATGAGCCAAGTAACGACTCGTTGGGTCTCCCAACGAGTTGTGGCCAACGCAAATAATCCATCCTTAGCAATAGGCTCAGTCATGGTAATGGGTCACCTAACGACTCGTTGTCACTGGGCACGAGTCGTTAGGCCTCTCATGGTCTTGATTCACCAAACTTCCCCAGTGCATCCGATGATTCATCCTAGTGCTTTCCTGACGAGTCGTTAGACCTATGTTTTATTCGAAGATTTTGATGTAAGCATGATGTCCTTATCTTATATTATTTATGAGTTTAATTTACTCTAAACATGTCTGTTTTACTTACCTTGCATACTCAGTACATTCCACGTACTGACTGCACACTTTCTATGTTGTATCGTTTCATGATATAGGGTCCGGATCTCAGGCTCATCCTCATCCTTAGTCTATCTCAGCTTACGCTTCCAGCTTATTGGTGAGTCCTCATATTCCGAGGGCCGTTTGATAGACTTCTAGGATATTTATGTTTCAGTATTGGTTAGGTTAGTTGGGGATGTTGTCCCATCAACCCATCTTATGTCTTAGAGGCTTCCAGACAAGTATGTAGTGCTCAGCTGTGTATATGTTCAGTATTTCCTGATGTTATGATATAATTATGTTTCCGCTATGTTTTTATGATTATCATTCCGCTTATTTGAATGAGATTAGTTGTATGCATGTGCCATGGGTCGACTTGGGGTCTCTCAAGGACCCTTGTCCCCTGTCTACGATTCGGGTGTACGTTCGGGTCGTGACATCAATACTCCCTTGATTTGGTAAGTAAGAATAAGGCAAATTCCAATATTTGCAACTGTTAAGAAATAATTAAAATGAAGGAAAAAACAATACATGCATTAAACCTCATTCAAGACTCACTAAGTATTTCACCTATGTGTGTTAATTCATCATGGTTCCCACAACACTAGTTATGGGTTTAGCTACTCATTTAAATAATCAAAATCACAAAATCTTGGATAAATCATTATTGCAACTTACAAAAATTCGTAGAAGAATACCAAGTAAATCGAATATAACTCCAAACTTGATAAACAAAACTCCAATGTTGATTAATTCCCAAAATCAAGAACAAAATTGTAAACTTTATTTCTTGACCCAAGCATGATTGTTAACAACACTAGAATTCACGTGAAAGATGTTAAAAATAACTACTTACAAAAATAAACCTAAAAATTGTATTTATAGTTCAAAACAAATATTCTCCTGACTAAATTTGGATTCTAGGTCGGCAGGGGTAACGGGCCAGTAACGACTCGTTGGGTCTCCCAATGAGTTGTGGTCAATGCAAATAATCCATCCTTATCAATAGGCTCAGTCATGGTAACGGGTCACCTAATGACTCATTGTGGCTGGGCACGAGTCGTTAGGCCTCTCATGGTCTTGATTCACCAAACTTCCAGTGCACCCGATGATTCATCCTAGTGCTCTCCTGACGAGTCATTAAACCTATCATTGCCTTCACTGGATTTTTCTCAGAATTTCTCTTCTCAGTCTTGATGACTGGCTTAGTGACTCGTTACCAGATGTAACGAGTCATGCCTTTAATCCATTGAGTGCACTGTTTCCTTCTTCATTTATCTTTAATTTCTTCCCACGACTCTAGGCACGAGTCATTCCTTGGGATGATGACTCTGACGTGCCTGACAACCTTTAGTTCAGTCCTTTTCTGCCTTACTTAGCCTATTCTCCATTCCGGACCTGTTTTTCTGCACTATTCAACACAAATGCATCATATCTACATAAACATACGCAGAATGTGCGTAGTTTCTTGTTTTAAGCGTCTAAAGTGCCGTAAAATCATGACACATCAACACCTTCAACTTAGAACTTTTGCATGTCCTCAGGAAAAAATAAAATAAAATACTTCGACGCTTCAATCAAAAGAACTCTAGGAAACTTACGGCAGTCACAACTATTCATCAAATCAAATTTTCTAACCACTCCTTTATCATACCAACTCAAATCACAATGCATATGCAAAATTTTCAACCATGACATAGAGGAATCAAAACATGGCTAAACATTGTCACTTGCAACCATGCATATAAATCTATAACACCGACCTAGATAATTTGCAAACGATTTTGTTGACCAAATGCTCTCACCTCAAAGAAGTCTCACACTCTCTCATGTGTATATGATTACATCAATGTATTTCTCTTGGGACTAGGTAAGATCACACTCACTCTCACAAAGAAATTCTAACTGTGTGCATGCAATGCCATAGGCTTGCCTTTACTTTCAACACCTCAATTTTCAGACAGGTAACTAGGATCACTATAGGACTTTTTAATCTTGTAACATAGGCTCGGGTTCGGGTATGGTACATATGTGATTAGTAGCTTAACCCTCCTTGGCACTACATACGTCGTGACTTCACTTTTAACCTTTTTTCATATTTTCTCCCCTTTTTCCTTTACTTACTTCTTCTTTTATTTTCATTTGTAACTACAAGTGCGGTTCCTCTTCTTTCAAGAATTCATTGATTTCACATTTTTATTTTCTTTTCTTTTCTTTCTCTTTGACAACATTTTTATTTCTTTCTTTTCTTTCATTACGCACACCGCACCCGCTCTTTCATTTCCATTACCCAATTTCATTCCACCCTACTATTCTTAATCACCCCTATCATAGCCACCCTCAACTTACGCTATTTTTCTGAGTTGAGGTTCACAGTGTCCAAGGAGGGACCAAGACCAAACATGTTTATTTTTAATCAAAGCAGGAAGGTGAGTTGGTGTAAACAAAAAGAAAGGTCAATTTAAGCTCAAAAATTTGGATCAAGGGTTATTTATTTTCTTTTGGTAGGTCTTTTAAGGATAAAGTGGGCTCACTAATCAAAAAATAGCCTATGATCCTTTCCTAGTTTCCCATCATCTATCTCGGTACGACTGACCAGGAAAGTTCTATGACACACACATCTGAATTTAACTATTAAATCTCACTCTCATATAGCACAGGTCAACATCATCACTTCTATAACTGCTAGTTCAGGCACAACCATACAATGGTAAACATGTTCACAATTTCAATGCCATGCGAAGATTAACAAAGGTCATACTTGTCGATTTTAACACACACATAAAAAAATTTAGGAGGGGTATCAAACTATCAGTTCAACAAAAATCAACAATTCAAGCTCTTGACTGCCTTAAGTTCACCTAACTTTCTTTCGACTCACACAAACAAACACAAAAACATAAAACCTTAAATGTGTTGGTTCTACTAGATAAGGAACATCTGAGCAAAAAGATATCTGAAAAGAAAAAACCTCGGGTTATGTTCAGCAAAAATACACAGGTATCCCTCCCCATCCCCATCAAGAAAAGCATGTGTCATCCTCGAGGCATATATATATAAAAAAAAATTATGGAAATAGGGAACATACCTATGTGACCTAGGTGTCTGCTACCTAGTCGGTGGAGGGTGCAAATACTCCTCCAATGACCTCTCTGATATTACCGGCTTGACCCGGTGCATTTTTAGACCCAACTAAGCTCATGCCTTCTCCCGAGCTCTCACTGCCTCAACTGTGGCCCTCTGTCGACCCTCCTCTCTAGATAGATGCAGTGCTCTCTCCATCTCTCTCCACTCTCGTTTCTGCTGATAGAGCAGAGAGTCATCATCCTCAAAAGTCTCCTCCTCATAAGGCCTTTTTCCCTTATCGTGTGCCACCAACTCCTCAGTAATAAAGTCAAACACTGGCGGTAGCTCCTCTTCGCTCTCATCTTCTATCACGGGAAGCACAGGTGGAGGGATCGCAGCTACCTATTTTGTGGACAACTCCCGCACCTCTGCTATGAGTGCTACTACCTCCGCATACCACTTTGCCAATTCGGGCTCCTTAACTATGCAAGGATCTCATCCATGCATCTCTCAAAAGTGTCTAATCTACCATGCACAGAGCTAGAGAGCGCCTCCAGTTCTTTGGTAACGCACGGCTTGACTTGCCCCATAAGAACCTTTACCTGCAGAGTCGTGTGCGCTTGTTGTTTCTCAGCCTTTTCTAGTCTTCTAGCCATGTTGGTCAGGAATTCTTTGGAAATATTGACTAGACCGACTGAAGGAGCACTCGAGGGTGCAACAGGTGGATGAGATGCAGCTACTGTGGATGATGACTCTGGAACCTCTGCAGATGCGGGAATATCAACTGCATCTGTAGCCTCAAGCTGGCTACCCATCTCCCTGGCCTCCGTGGGCTCTACCGCAATCTTAGTAAATATAACAGCCTCAGTATGCATCCCATTGTTGAATGCCTCTACTAATATAGTAGCTCCAGCAGATGCGGTAGCCTGATTCCTTGATCTCGATATCGGGCTTGTGTCATCTCGTATCAACTCGATATCGGTTATCTTGTGGACCACACTCCTGACAGAGTCTATCAATAAGACATTGGAAGGGAATTGTAGTACCGTCATTTACTGCACGCTCTTTAATCTCCTCAGCAATGTTCCGTGGGAAATGTATGGCATATCCGTCCATAATGCTGGCTATCAATACAGCTCTGTCAGGTGAGAGAATATTATCATTGCTGGTTGGTACCAGCCTATGCCACACCAGTGACCACCAAAATTTAGCGTGAAAGTGTAGTGTGACCTTCTTGATCTAAGACTCTGTGGTGTGCAACCATTCGACCAACGGACCTCTTGTGGCAATAACCCGAGATAGCCAAGTATATTGCCTGATTCGCTCCTCACTATTCAGCTTCTTAGTCTTGACTTTCATTAGCTCGAATAGTCTGTGATCGAACTCGGCTGTGTTCCTTGGGGCATGATAGTCCGGCCCATAAAGTAGACTGGAGATGGTCCTCTTAGATATATCCACAGGTGTCTCCCGAACCAACACCTGTGTCAAAGTAGGCCTCTTTTTCCTGTCTTCAACACCTAATGCCAGATGTTGTAGTGTGGCTGCATAGGTTGCATAGAATTCTCTAACTAAGTAGGGGATATAGCTTCCTGATGGCTCGGTCAACCACCCGAACCCGTACTTGTCGAGCAAAGCCTGCAGCTCTGGATGGTCCTTAAGCCCCATAGTGACTAGCTTGGGCTCCTCGTAGATGCTCCTCTTTGGATGTCCTTTATCATTTGGAGCAATGTCTCTGTTATAGATAGCCCTTATACCATGAACACACCATCTCCTTACATGCCTTGGTTGATCATTGGATGTGTTCGAGGTTTCAGTCAATTCATCATCTGTGTTCCCTTGCTGAGCATGTGACTGAATAGCTACTTATGCGTTTTGCCCAGTTGTGGTGCCCTCGGGAGTAATTGCGACTGTAGCCCTAGCATTTTCATCAATACGGCTTGGTGGATCCCTTGCCAGTGGAGTAGGAGCATCAACCAAGGTTGTCGAATTTGTAGTTCGTTGAGCCCTAGCCCTGGTTGATCTCTGCACCAGTTGCTCTTATGACACTTCATATTCCTCCTCCGAGACACTTGACTCTTCGGAGGAGGATGGCTCATCCCGAAGTCTGCAGTATGATGGTTGACTCCTCTCCGACACTTGTTTCTTTGTCGGACCTTTCTTCGAGGTGCCCCTCGGAGCCATTGTACTTGTGGAAGATCAATTAATATACAAAATAGGATGAAACACAATCATTTTTTAACTGTCTCTGCAGACAGGACGAGTGACCTAACGAGTCGTTGCCACTGGCCACAATTCATGAGGTCATTCGTTGTCTCAACCAAAGTTTTCTTCATGTTGGACTAGTGGACTTAATGACTGGTCACAACGAGTCATTACCTATGACTCGTTAGGCCGGCCATTAGGTACACTGGTCACCAGGTTTAATTTCCACTCAGGACGAGCCATATGACGAGTCATGAGATAATACCATGACTCGTTACATGGCTCGTGCTTAAGAGTTTGACATACAATTGTTCAATTTGCTCAAATCATGTTCATCATCGAAAATAAAGATTCCACAAGCACAGCTTCATCAGATTCGTTCAAGATATTAGGTTGAATTTACAACTGTTATATGAGCAAACAAATGGAGAAGAGAATACATAAACAAATACTCACAATAATTTCGAGTTGAGCAGGAAAGAAATTTGAATTAGAAACTTGCAATCAGGAGTGGAAATTTGAGCAGTTGAGTACGATCGTGTGTGTGTGTGTGTGAGTTCTTTGAGAGGGGGAAGTTGATCTTGGAATGTTGAATGGGTTGGTAGTTTTGAAGTTAAATGTTGTGGGTTTAAACTCAGGTAAGAGTTTGGAGGGCAAGAAAATCAGGTTTTATATGATTGAAATAAGATTTTGCCCTAATTAGTGCGTGGGTCAGGTCGGGGATAGTTAATAAAAAATAATGACCCATACAACGATTTGTTATGTTGATAAACGACTCGTCTGACCCTTCGTGCAATGTTTGAGCTTAAAGGACTTACCTGGGACCTAACGACTCGTGGTGTAACCCAAGGGGTTGTGACCTGAGTCGTGATCCTGAACTGTGGTAGCTTCCTGACGGGCCACTTAACAAATCATTTGGTCTCCCAATGATTCGTTAAGTGAGTTATTATCACCTTTCTCAGTTTAATTCTTCCTTTGATCCGGTTGACTTGACGGAGGACCTCACGATTCGTTGCCACTAACAACGACTCGTTTGGTCAACCGTTGTCTACATTGTTTTATGCAGCTTTGATGTCGATCCAGTTAACAAGTCGTTTGGTCTGATGACGACTCGTTCTGTACTTTTTGGCACCAGCAACTCAACTTCATATTTTTGGTTTTAACATCAGATTTCCCATCTTAATCACTTGCACACATCAACACACGTAAACACTATATCTTTCTTACAATTACAACTTGGGTTTCCTCTCAAGAGGCGCTTTGATTTAACGTCACGGCATGACGCGGGTATCTTGGCTACTCAGACTTCACAAAAACACCTCCATGGTTTGCCTCCCATGTAGCTCCTTATTAACGCCGCGGCACGAAGAAAGTCCATGGGTTACTCAGACTTCATCCAGAGCCTAGAGATCCACCAGCTTTATTTCTTCGCTTCTCCCCAAATATGCTTTTACCTATTGACCGTTAACTTTAAAGCACTTTACTTCATGATTTTTTTAGTTCAATTGCCCCATAGGAGAGTACTTGAACCACTCGAAAAGGTCCCAACCATTTTAGACTTCAACTTGCCAGGAAATAAGCGAAGTGTAGAATTAAAGAGTAGCACCATATCACCCGGACTGAATTCTCTCTTCTCAATCTTCCGGTCATGCTGAATTTTCATTCTTAGTTTGTAAATTTCAGAACTCTCATAGGCTTTCAACTGAAATTCATCAAGCTCATTTAACTAATCAAGCCTCAAGTTCGCAGCTTCGTTCCAATCCAAATTCAGTTTCTTGAGCGCCCACATAGCTTTGTGCTCAAGTTCAACCGGATGATGACATGCTTTTCCATGAAATCTAGCAATTAAGCATGATTCTATTCTAAGCTTCATCGAGATGACACTATTGAGATTCATATTTATATGATGTCTAATGTATGCATAATTGCATAATGAGCTTTGTAAATAGACAATGTTGATCTTTGTTTCATACGATGTTGAGTTTATGCATGAAGTTATGTTGAGCTTCATCATTAGACGATGTTGAGCTTCGTATTTATACAATGTAGGGCATTGCATGTTTTGGTATAAGAGTCTATCACTAAGTGGGCTAAGGGTCGACTACCCTATGCCCCAGAACTACACACCAATGTAGGATTGATTCTATTATATTATTGGGACCTCCCTTGTGAGCTATCCCCGACCCGATTGACCTTTGAGCTTGATATCAATATCATGGTATCGTCCATCACTCTGGCATGGTTATGGAAGGCTCTACCCACTTGAGTGTGATAGTTGGGACCACGTAATCTCTATCGTGGTATGTCGGTTAAGTGATGAGTCTCCCATTGTCTATATCATTTGAATTTGCATATCCACTACTCATGATGATTATCTTATACATGCATGTTTGAAAAGAAAGGTTTGACTCATTGTTCAGCCTTTGAGATAAATGTTAGGATTTAGCTTTGAGTCATTCGATTCAGTTATGATGTTCTAAATCCATGCATGAACATGTTACTATATAGTTCGATTTCAGAATTAATGCATGTGGTTCTCTACTTACTCTTAAAGGTTCTTATATGTATGAATGGATTTAAATGAGTTATAATATCAAAGCGGTTTTAATTACCTTGCATAATCGGTACATTTCACATACTGACCGCATAGTTTCTATGCTACAACGTTTCATGATGCAACATCCGGTTCTCAGGTTCAGCCCCGTTCATAGCCGCTTATCAGAGTTAGCATTACTTTCTTGGTGAGTCCTCATCCTCCGAGGACTAGACTTTCAATTATTTTGAGCGTACTTTCAATTTCAGTATTTTCGAGCTAGTTGGGGTGTTGTCCTATTAGCCCGTCCAGATTAGAGGCTTATCAGACTTAGACATGTATTTAGCTCAGATGTTTATTCTATTGTTATGCTAAATTAGAATTCTGTTGAGTTATATTTATGTTTCCCCTATGTTTATTGAATAAGATAGTGAATGCTTATGCCATGAGTTAACTTGGAGTCTCTCGGGGTCCCTTGTCCGATGTCTATGATCCAGGTCCCCTCTCTGGTCGTGACAAACTTGGTATCATAACCATAGATTTGAAGTATCCTAGGGAGTGTGAAAGCTGCGTTTAGTAGAGTCTTTTCATGTGTGTGAAGTGCGCCACACTTATGACAAAGAGGCTACGAAACATTTTAGGAAATGTTCCCATCTTTCAAGATCTATGTCGTGCGATGAAGAGTTATTCTATCCCTCTAATTTGTGTTATTCTCAATTGCAGAGTCATGGCTCCTTGAAGAATGAATGAAAGGAGAAATATAGATAGTGAAGGCCACGAGGATGGCATGGGTCGTGGGCATCAGCAAGTCCCACCAGTTCAAGAGCCTTAGGCACTGGAGCTAACCGCTCACACTGAGTTCTGGGCCACTATCCAGATGCTTGCGCAGGCCTTGACCACTCAAGCCAATTAGCAGGCTGTTGCGCATGTTCTGCAGAATGGTAATGCAGCGGCGGCTCGAGTCAGGGACTTCTTGAGGATGACCTGTCAGAGTACTTGGGGTCCAAGGTAGGTGAGGACCCACATGACTTCATTGATGAGATCGTCAAGATCACCCAGGTTATGGGGGTGAGCAGTGTTGAGTGCGCAGAGTTGGCCTCCTACTAGTTGAAGGGGGTTGCGCATATCTGGTTCCGTCAATGGAAGGATAGCAGGGTTGCCAGAGCAGGTTCGATCACTTGGGAAGAGTTTCAGGTTGCATTCCTTGATCGATTCTTCCCTCGGGAGATGAGGGTGCTAAAGGCAGCTGAGTTCGTAAATCTGAAGCAAGGGAGGATGACAGTACTAGAGTATTCCCTTGAGTTCACTCGTCTATCGAAGTACGCTCCTGAGTTAGTGGTTGATCAGAGGGCGCGAGTGAGCAGGTTTGTGCATGGGATAGCAAGTTACTTGGATACGGAATACAGGATTGCTATGCTCCATCAGGATATGGACTTCCGTCGAATGGTGTTGTATGCCCAACAGATGGAGGTGGCACATTCGAGAGAGAGAGAGGCCAAGAGGGCCAAGACTGAGGACTACAGATTTTCCCAGTAGAGGTCCGGCGGTGGGCACTGTCAACAATTCACCAGAGATTCATCCGCCCTAGCTTCATCAGCCTTGAGTGTGCCATCTCGGCCTAGGCATGATCAGAGAGGAAAAGCATCAGGCTCAAGGGTTCAGAGCAGCAGACCCGCAGATTCAGGTGTTCCAGCTTGTCGCAGATGTGGCCGAGGGCATATAGGCCAGTGCTTGGCAGGTTCAAGTGCATGTTTTGGGTGCGGGCAACCCGAACACATGCTTAGATATTGTCCAACAGCGAGACAGGATCAGGTTGGGTCCGTGGCCCAGCTTCTAGTTCAGCAGCCCTACCCCCTCGCTCAGCATATCAGGGGGCATCTACTAGTGCAGCTGGCGGTCAGCGCCAGAACAGATTCTATGCCCTAGTATCCCGTTAGTAGCAGGAGGTCTCCCCACACGTGGTTACTAGTATGTTAGGAGTCTTCCATGTTGATGTTTATGCATTGTTAGATCCAGAGGCCACCTTGTCCTTTGTGACACCTTATGTAGCCAGTAGCTTCAGAGTCAGTCCCGATGTCTTGTCAGAATCCTTCTCAATTTCTACTCCAGTCGGTGACTCAGTTATAGCTAGACGGGTGTATAGAGATTGCCCGATCTTGGTTCTCCATAAGGCCACCTCAGCAAATTTGATAGAGTTATCCATGACCGGTTTCAATGTCATTCTCAGCACGGATTGGTTGTATGCTTGTTATGCTTCCATTAATTGCAGGACCTGGTCAGTAGAGTTTAGATTCTCGAGTGAGCCAGTCTTAGAATTGAAGGGTAGTTCAGTTGTGCATGTAGGTCACTTCGTTTCCTACCTCAAGGCCAGGAAGATGATTTCTAAGGGTTGCATGTATCATCTAGTTAGGGTTAAGGACGTGGTGTATGAAACCCCGACTATCCAGTCAGTTCCAGTAGTACGTGAGTATCCAGAGGTCTTTCCTGATGATTTTCCAGGTATTCCTCCCGAGCGGGAGATCGATTTCGATATTGACCTCCTTCCCGATATGCAACCTATATCTATTCCACCCTACAGAATGGCTCCAGCTGAGCTAAAAGAGTTGAAGGATCAGTTAAGGGATTTGCTAGATAAGGGTTTCATTAGACCGAGCCAGTCCCCATGGGGTGCACCAGTATTTTTTGCTCGGAAGAAAGATGGTTCTCTTCGTAAGTGCATTAATTATAGACAGTTGAACAAAGTCACTGTCAAGAATAGGTATCCCTTACCCAGGATCGATGATTTGTTCGATCAGCTTCAGGGTGTGAAGTGTTTCTCGAAGATAGATCTCAGATCTGGGTATCATCAGTTCAGAGTTTGGGAGAGCGATATCCCGAAGACGGCATTCAGAGCACGGTATGGTCATTACGAGTTTGTAGTTATGTCTTTTGGACTGACGAATTCTCCTGCAGCTTTTATGAACCGAATGAACAAGGTGTTCAAGCCATATTTGGATATGTTCGTGATCGTGTTCATTGATGACATTTTGGTATACTCTTGGAGCGAGGAAGAGCATGCCGCTCACTTGATAGTAGTGCTCCAGACCTTAAAGGACCGCCAATTGTATGCAAAGTTTAGCAAGTGTGAGTTTTGGTTGGTGTCCATGGCATTCTTGGGCCATGTGGTGTCTAGTAAAGGCATAAAAGTAGACTCGCAGAAAATCGAGGCGGTGAAGAATTGGCCCAGACCAGTGAATCATTCGGATATTTGGAGTTTCTTGGCTTAGCTGGCTACTATCGGAGGTTTGTGGAGGGTTTCTCAACCATTTCAGCACCCTTGACTAAGTTGACTCAAAAGAAGGTGAAGTTTCAGTGGTCGGAGGCTTGTGAGAAAAGCTTCCAAGAGTTGAAGGCTCGACTTACCTCAACACCAGTCTTGACCTTACTCGAGGGTAATGATGGCTTCGTGGTGTATTGTGATGCTTTCCGAGTTGG
This sequence comes from Datura wrightii, assembly GCA_035772735.1. NCBI lineage: Eukaryota > Viridiplantae > Streptophyta > Magnoliopsida > Solanales > Solanaceae > Datura > Datura wrightii. Next base: position 164,065,886 of record JASDFA010000027.1, on the reverse strand, counting down.
ACTTTGGTGTGTGTTGATGCAGCGTGGGAGGGTGATAGCTTATGCCTCTCGACAGTTGAAAGTGCATGAAAAGAATTATCGGACCCACGATCTTGAATTGGCTGCGGTGGTGTTCGCGTTGATGATATGGCGGCATTACTTGTATGGGGTCTATGTGGATGTATTTATAGACCACAAGAGTTTGCAATATGTGTTCACACAAAAAGATCTAAATCTTCGGCAAAGGAGCTGGTTGGAGTTACTTAAGGATTATGACATGAGTGTACTTTACCACCCGACCAAAGCTAATATGGTTGCGGATGCGCTTAGTAGACTCTCAATGGAGAGTGTGTCCCATGTGAATGGGGGGAAGAAGGAATTAGTGAAATATTTTCACCGACTTGTGAGGCTGGGAGTTAGATTGCTCGATTCGACTGATGGCGGTGTTGTGGTGCATAACGGGTCGAAATCGTCCTTGGTAATTGATGTTGAATCCAGGCAAGATGAGGATCCAATATTGATGAGGATAAAGGAGGCGGTGCGGAGTCAGAAAGTGGAGGTTTTCTCCCAAGGGGGAGATGGTGTGCTACGATACCAGGGTCGGCTATGTGTTCCGGACGTTAATAATTTGATAGTTCAGATATTACATGAGGCACATGGTACCAAATATTCTATTCATCCAGGATACATGAAAATGTATCGGGATTTGCGAGAGATCTATTGGTGGGATGGTATGAAAAGGGAGATTGCAGAGTTCGTAGCAAAATGTCCATATAGTCAGCAAATAAAAGCCGAGCATCAAAGACTTGGAGGTGTACTTCAGGATATTGCTATGAAGAAATTCCGGTTGAAATTTTGGATTGAAAAGTTCGAAGGCTGAGTAATAAAGAGGTAGATTCAGTTAAGGTTTTATGGAGGAATCAACATGTTGAAGGAGCTACGTGGGAGGCCGAAGCGTATATGATGGCTAAATACCCCTATTTGTTCCCTACCGGCTGAGTTTTAGTTTGAGATATCAAATTTTTGCCCTAAACCTCTATTCAGTTTTTCATGTTCTATGCATGCGAATAAGTTTGTTTTATTATATGAAATATGTATGTGATGTCTGAACTCTGGCCAGTTATGTGGTTCTCTTGGGGAGTAGTCGTTCCGTCAGTTTTCGACTTGAAAATCAATGATTAGCATCTATATTTTTATGGTGATTGTTGTTTTTTGGTTTTCTACTTGTTTTTAACATTCGAGGATCAATGTTTTCCAGAGGGAGATTGTTACACCCCGTGAGTTCTTGACACTTAGTTGGCCTATTCGCATGTTGGTTAAGAGTTTTAGAATGCCATACGTGCGAGAAAAAGGCCCGGGGAGAGACCGGACAAGCGCCAAGTCGGAGCGTCGCAAGGCAAATGCGACTTGTAAATTGCATTCGACAAATGCGACTTATAAATCGCATTTGACAAATGTGACTTAAAGGCTCCAAGTATATAAAGCCTTTCACTTTGTTTTTAAATCATGTCATCTGATAATTTCCAGCAAACACGACCAGAACAGAGGAGGAGCGAAGGGTTTATATAATATTTGTTCGATTACGCTGTCAAACACCGTCCAAACTCAAATTAACTTCAGGTAGCGAAGTATAAAGCTGCAGGGAACGTTCCTACAGAGTTAGTTTCGCGAAATTCATCCAGCGAATCGTTGTCACGCCGAGCCAAGGTAAGTGGAATTGCTCCAAACTAGTGTTAATATACTCCCAGCATTAAAGTGAGTATTTCTCCCTTCTAGACTTCCGAGAAATAGCGAGTTTTCGGCCGCTCTTCAATAAGTCGAAGAATAGGCAGTAGGTATACCCCTAAATATGGTTTCTTTCCAAATAATAGTAGAATTAATTCTATTCTTTCGTGAATATGAATACAGTTGGAAGAAATAGCTGAACATTAGCTGAGCTGCGCCAGTTAATCAGCAAGTCGCCAGGCGAGGTATGTACAGTTTCTTTCGGCAAGCTAGTAGTTCTAGTATAGAAAAACAGTAAGAATTTCAGTAGAGTGTTTCAGAAGTCATATATTATGTTCAGTATGATATTTAGTAAGCATGTTATAAATATAATATAGTGTTCAGCATGAAATTCAGTAAAACAGTATAAGTCCCAGCAAAATATTCCAGAAATATTATTATAGATTCAGTATATTTCAGTATCAGATTCAGTACATTTCAATATGAGATTCAGAACAGAATACCAGAACATAAATAATATTATCAGATCCAGTATATATATTACATGTGCCTATTGCTATCTGTGGAGATATGATTGTTCTGTGTTGGGCACCCTTAGAGATTCCTTGACCGCCCCAAGGTTAATAGCTGTGTCGACTCGCCCGCCAGAGGGTGAGGATACGTCACTCTACGAAGTGGCATGCCATCCGCCAGTGGATGAAGATAGGATGCAGATTCCCCATACCAAGCTGATCAGCACTATACCACACCCTCTGTCGAGCGCTTGCGCCCGGGGTGCAGATTACAATTTAAAAATTACAAATTTCAGATTTCAGATTTCAGGAGTCCTCCAATTCAGATACATCTATAGTCAGGGGCCCAGTGAGCCCAAGTTGCATACCCAAGGGGCCGGCTAGATGCTCATAGTTACTAGGTGGATGGTATGACCTGGGTAGGGGTATATAGATTGTGTGCTGGTTGGTACCTTACGGCTTATGGGGGCTGGTAAGGTTCTTGTATGCTATGTTGTGTTAGTTATTAATAGATAGAAAGTAGACCGCCATGTTATGAGGTATGACTCTTACTCTCTTCAGTAAGTTACGCACTTTTCAGTTAGTCTCAACTCGTCTCCTATTACTTCAGTATCTATCAGTATTATTGTTTGCTTTCAGTTATTGCTTTGCATACTCAGTACCAGCAATACTGACACCCGTTTTGGGGCGCTGCATTACTTGCCTGCAGGTACTCATAGACGATGAGCAGATCCCTCATAGTTCTAGCTAGCATACAGAGTCTTCAGCTCCTATCATCTGGAGCTTGACAGCTAAACGTTTACTTCCCTTTTAGTTTGACAGTATGGGTAGGCCGGGGCCCTGTCCCGACCATCTTGCTATTCTTAGAGGCTTGCAGATTGTATATATTCCCTGTGGTTAGCTGTGTAGGCCATTTGGGCCGTTTGTATGTTTCAGTTGTATGCAATGGCTGTATGGGGCCTTATTCAGTTGGTAGTGGTGACCTTATCGGTCACATAGTAGCTTGGTACTTGTTTTCATTTCTCAGATGAACTAGTGAGCATGGTGGCCTTGTCGGCCCGCATAGGTTCCCGTATGTTCAATTGTTTTGGTTAGCTATTATTTTCCTACAGGTGGCTATAGGCCTTGTCGGCCGGAGGATGTATTTACAGCCGTTATATAGCCCGTCGTTTTCTTGAATCCAGAATTAGAGCCAGCCTGGCACCAGAACTGCTTAGGCTCAGGTAATCCAGTAGTCTAGGTCTTAGTAGGGCACTAGGTGCCAGTCATGCCTCCTCAGGCGGGGTGTGACAAACTTGGTATCAGAGCAGGTCGTATCCCGGGAGTCTGCAAGTTGTGCTAAGTAGAGTCTTGTCTATGGGATGTGTTGTGCACCACATACCATAGGCAAGAGGCTGCAAGGCATGATAGGATGGTTACTCTTTCTTCACATTCAGTCGTGCCATAGAGCAGTACAGTATAGGGTTGAGTCCCTAAAGCTTACTATACTCTTTGTTTACAAATAAAATGTCAGATGAGCGACACCCTATCACAGGCCGAAGATTGGATATAGCAGCAGGAGAGGGCACCAGCAGGATGCCCCAGTCTCGATTAGAATCAGCCCGATCTGAGGGCGATACAGAGGCATCGTCCCGACCTTCTCAGCAGTCTCCACCCCATCAAGAGCCACTCGGGACGAAACCACCTCCGACAGTTCCTATACCTACACCATCTGACCAGGAGGTCAGGAGTGCAGTAGTTATGTTAGCGCAACTGATGGCTACTCAGCGCCAGTAAATGCCACCTACAGCTGTAGAGTCATCAGGTGGGCCTGGTAGTTCGAGGGTCCGAGAGTTCCTGGCACTAGGTCCCCCATAGTTTACTGGGACAAATCAAATAGAGGACCCCCAGGACTTCCTGGATCAGCTGTAAAGGATCTTCCCGGTAATGCATATTACATCTGCAGAGTCGGTCGAATTGGCAGTATTCCGACTGAGGGATATTGTTGTGTTGTGGTATGAGAGTTGGGAAAGGTCTAGAGGGAGAGATGTTGCCCCTCCGACCTGGTCCAGCTTTTCAGAGGCTTTCCTGGACCGTTATCTACCACGAGAGATCCGACAGGCCCGGATGGACCAGTTTTTACACCTGGAGCAGGGGGCGATGAGTGTTCGAGAATACGCCCTGCAGTTCGATTCTTTATCCCGATATGCTCCAGCCTTTGTAGACACCATTCCATCCAGAGTCCACCAGTTTATTATGGGGTTGAACCCAGAGTATATTGAGGCATATATGATAGCTACTTTGCGGGAATATATGGATATTGCTTGAGTGCAGGCTTTTGCTCAGACTATTGAGGACCTTAGACAGTGGATACATGATAGCAGACGAACAAGTCAGGAACAGCACCGCAGGGACAGGTTAGATGAGTTACAAGGGGAGATTCGGAGAGGGCCTAGGCCACGGTTGTCAGATAGGCCACCTAGAACCCCGCCTCCATCACAACAGCAGAGGGGTAGATTTAGTCGCCGAGGATAGTCAGAGTCCGGAGGAAGTTCTCGAAGAATAGATTCACCCCAGTAGAAGAGGGCAGAACAGAACAGGTATACACCACCACTTTGCCCTATTTGCAGCCGACACCACTCTGGAGCTTGCAGATATGGCTCCATAGGGTGTTATATATGCGTACAGGAGGGTCATGTGATAAGTGATTGTCTAGCCAGGGGTCAGGGTGACCGGGATAGACAGGACAGCGCATCAGCAGGGTCGCGAGCTCCAGCAGCCCCAGCAGGGCACAGGCCCTCAGTTTCAGTAGGCAGAGGCCGAGGCAGATCAGGGGCCTCTAGTTTAGGTGCGGGCCCAAGCCGTACCTATGCATTACCAGGGAGACAAGATTCAGAGGCATCTCTAGATGTTATGACAGGTATGATGACTATTTGCTCTCACCTTGCTTATGTATTAATCGATCCGGGATCTACCTTGTCCTATATTACCCCATTAGTGGCTCGAAAGTTCAGTATTGTACCAGAATTGCTTCGACAACCCTTTTTAGTATCTACACCCATCGGTGACTTTATTATAGCCGGAAGGGTTTATCGAGGGTGTTCAGTAGAGGTTGCTAACCGTCAGACCACAGCAGATTTGGTAGAGTTAGAAATGGTTGATTTTGACGCCATTATGGGTATGGATTGATTAGCTCCATGCCATGCCAATGTAGAATACTGGACCAAGATGGTCCGATTCCACTTTCCAGGGGAGGCAGTACGAGAGTGGAAGGGCAGTACAACTACGCCAAAAGGTAGGTTTATTTCCTATATTCGGGCGAGAAAGTTGATAGCCAAGGGGTGCATTTACCATATTGTCAGAGTTCAGGATGTTCGGGTAGAGCCTCCGACTCTCCAGTCTGTTCCAGTGGTTAACGAATTCCCTGATGTATTCTCAGATGAGCTACCTGGTATTCCCTCAGAAAGGAAAATAGACTTTGCAATTGATTTATTACCAGGCACTCTGCCCATATCAATTCCCCCTTATCGCATGGCTCCTGCTGAACTCGGAGAACTAAAGGAGCAGTTGAAAGATTTATGAGACAAGGGCTTTATTAGACCAAGTACTTCACCTTGGGGTGCACCAGTTTTGTTTGTAAGAAAGAAGGATGGTTCCCTCCGCATGTGTATAGATTATCGACAACTAAATAAAGTTACTGTCAAGAATAAGTATTCGCTTCCCAGGATAGATGATCTATTTGATCAGTTAGAGAGAGATAGATATTTCTCCAGCATTGACTTAAGGTCTGGATATCATCAGGTTCGAGTTCGTGAAAGGGACATTCCAAAGACTGCCTTCAGGACCAGATACAGCCATTTTGAATTCTTAGTCATGTCCTTTAGGCTAACGAATGCTCCAGCCGTGTTTATGGACCTGATGAATAGTATTTTTAGACCATACCTGGACTTGTTCGTGATAGTGTTTATTGATGATATTCTGGTGTATTCTCGCTCAGAGGAAGACCACCAGGATCATTTGCAGACAGTGCTCTAGATTCTCAGGGACCGTCAGCTATATGCCAAGTTCTCAAAATGTGAATTCTGGCTGAATTTAGTATCCTTTTTGGGTCATATCGTGTCGGATGCTGGTATACAGGTAGATACCCAGAAAATAGAAGCAGTAAAAGCATGGCCCAGACCTACCACTCCGACCGAGGTACGCAGTTTCTTGGGGTTAGCAAGGTACTACAGAAGGTTAATTGAAGGATTTTCCACTTTAGCAGCACCTCTGGCTAAACTGACGCAGAAGGAAGCAAAATTTCAGTGGACTGAGGCATGTGAGTAGAGCTTCCAGGAATTGAAAGATAGGCTAACATCAGCTCCAGTGTTAGCATTACCAGAAGGTACAGAAGGTTATGCAGTTTATTGTGACGCTTCGGGTGTTGGGTTAGGATGTGTGTTGATGCGGCATGGTAAGGTAATTGCTTATGCTTCCAGACAGCTGAGGAAATATGAAAAGAACTATCCTACCCATGACCTGGAATTGGCCGTGGTGATTCACGCCTTAAAGATATGGAGACATTACTTGTATGGCGTCCACATGGATATTTTCACTGATCATAAGGGCCTACAGTATATCTTCACCCAGAAAGAGTTGAATTTGCGGCAGCGTCGCTGGTTAGAGCTGTTGAAAGACTATGATGTGAATATTCTGTATCACCCAGGGAGAGCTAATGTGGTGGAAGATGCCCTTAGCCGTAAATCTATGGGAAGTCTGGCACACTTATAGCCTGAGCAACGGGAATTAGCTCGGGAATTGCATCAGTTAGCCAATTTAGCCGTTCGTGTAGCAGAAATAGAGGACAACAGAACGGTAATCCAGAACACTTCAGTGTCGTCTTTAGTCGTGGAAGTAAAGGAACGGCAGTGTGAAGATCCTAGCTTGGTTCATCTTAGAAACAGAGTTCAGCAAGGAGAGATGACAGATTTTCAGATAACCAAGGATGGGGTATTGTGATATAAAGATCGCCTTTGTGTTCCAGATGTTGCAGGGTTTCGCCAGCAGATTATGGGCGAGGTACATTATGCCCGTTATTCTCTCCACCCAGGTTCGATGAAAATGTACCACGATATAAAAGAAATATGTTGGTGGCCAGGAATGAAGAAGGGGATAGCAGAATTCATAGCGTAGTGTCCCAACTACCAGCAGGTAAAAGCTAAACATCATAAACCAGGCAGATGACTCAGGATATAGCTGTGCCTCTATGGAAATGGGAAGCAGTAAATATGGATTTTGTAGCAGGATTACCCTACACCAGGCGTAGATATGATTCGATCTAGGTGATTGTTGACAGACTGACCAAATCAGCTCATTTTCTGCCAGTAAGGGCTACCTTTTACGCTGAGGATTATGATGAGCTGTATATGAGAGAAATAGTCAGGTTGCATGGTGTTCTAGTGTCCATTATCTCCGACAGAGGGGCGCAGTTTACAGCTAAATTCTAGCAATCATTTCAGAGAGGCTTGGGGATGCAGGTTAACCCGAGCACAACTTTTCATCCTCAAACAAATGGGCAGGTAGAATGCACCATTCAAACGCTTGAGGATATGTTGTGAGCATGTGTGTTGGATTTTGGAGGTAACTGGGATGAACATTTACCACTCATTGAGTTTTCCTATAATAACAGTTACCATTCAGCTATTCAGATGGCGCCTTATGAGGATTTATATGGGCGAAAGTGCAGATCTCCAATTGGTTGGTTTGAGGTAGAAGAATGAGTATTGGTTGGGCCAGATATCATTCATCAGTCAGAGGATAAAGTAAAGCTTATAAGAGAACGTTTACTGACTGCTCAGAGCCGCCAGAAATCTTATGCTGACGTGCGGCGCAGAAACTTGAAATTTAATGTGGGTGATTGGGTGTTTCTGAAAGTTTCGCCGATGAAGGGTGTAATGAGATTTGGCAAGAAAGGCAAGCTCAGCCCGAGGTTTGTTGGGCCTTATCAGATTCGCCGAAGAATAGGTCAAGTGGCATATGAGTTAGAATTACCTCCAGAGTTAGAATCTCCACCCAGTTTTCCATGTATCAATGCTGAGAAAGTGCATAGGAGATCCCTCCAGAATTGTCCCAGTCCAAGATATTAAGGTTACAGAGGAGTTGGCCTATGAAGAAGTTCCAGTAGCCATACTAGACCAGCAGATCCATAGATTAAGAACTACAGATGTTACTTCTGTCAAAGTGTTATGGCGTAAAAGGAACCGAGAGGAAATGACATGGGAAGCAGAAGAAGATATGAAATCTAGATACCCTCAGTTATTTCAGACTTAGTCAGCCAGAGGTATGTTGATATTGCTGTTTTATGAGTTGCTTTATATTCATGTGTATAAGTGAGATGTTGACTTCAGTTTTTTATAAAATGAATGCTATAGTATTATATGGAGTACTTGTATTGGACTTTTCTGCGTTTCAGGATTTTTGAGATAGTCCATATTACAGGGGAAACTCTGCCGAGAATTTTTCCAGAAAAGGTAGAGCAAGTTAAAATTTTTGTAAACGAAAGTTAACATTCGAGGACGAATGTTCTTAAGGGAGGAAGGATGTTACACCCCGTAAGTTCTTGACACTTAGTTGGCCTATTCGCATGTTGGTTAAGAGTTTTAGAATTCCATACATGCCAGAAAAGGGCCCGGGGAGTGACCGGACAAGCGCCAAATCGGAGCGTCGCAAGGAAAATGCTACTTATAAATCGCATTCGACAAATACGACTTATAAATCGCTTTCGACAAATGCGACTTCAAGGCTTCAAATATATAAAGCCTTTCACTATGTTTTTAAATCATTTCATCAGATAATTTCCAACAAACGCGACCAGAAATAGAGGACGAGTGAAGGGTTTATATAATATTCGTTCGATTACGCAGTCAAACACCGTCCAAACTAAAATTAACTTCGGGTAGCGAAGTATAAAGCTGCAGGGAACATTCCTACGGAGTTAGCTTCATGAAATTCGGCCGGCGTATCATCGTCACGCCGAGCCAAGGTAAGTGGAATTGCTCCAAAATAGTGTTAATATACTCCCAGCATTAAAGTGAGTATTTCTCCCTTCTAGACTTCTGAGAAATAGCGAGTTTTCGGCTGCTCTTCGATAAGTCAAAGAATAGGCAGAAGGTATACCCCTAAATATGGTTTATTTCCAAATAATAGTAGAATTAATTCTATTCTTTCGTGAATATGAATACAGTTGGAAGAAATAGTTGAACATTAGCTGAGTCGCGTCAGTTAATCAGAAAGTCGCCATGCGAGGTATGTAAAGCCAGTTTCTAGTAGTTCTAGTATAGAAAAACAGTAAGAATTTCAGTAGAGTGTTTCAGAAGTCATATATTATGTTCAGTATGATATTTAGTAAGCATGTTATAAATATAATACAGTGTTCAGCATGAAATTCAGTAAAACAATATAAGTCCCAGCAAAATATTCCAGAAATATTATTATAGATTCAGTATATTTCAGTATCAGATTCAGTACGTTTCAATATGAGATTTAGAACAGAATACCAGAACATAAATATTATTATCAGATCCAGTATATATATTACATGTGCCTATTGCTATCTGTGGAGACATGATTGTTCTGTGTTGGGCACCCTTAGAGCTTCCTTGACCGCCCCAAGGTTAATAGCTGTGTCGACTCGCCCGCCTGAGGGTGAGGATACGTCACTCTATGGAGTGGCATGCCATCCGCCAGTGGACGAAGATAGGATGCAGATTCCCCATAGCAAGCTGATCAGCACTATACCACACCCTCTGTCGAGCGCTTGCGCCCGAGGTGCAGATTATAATTTTCATATTACAAATTTCAGATTTCAGATTTTAGGAGTCCTCCAATTCAGATATAGCTATACTCAGGGGCCCAGCGAGCCTAAGTTGCACACCCAAGGGGCCGACTGGATGCTCATAGTTACAAGGTGGATGGTATGACCTGGGTAGGGGTACATAGATTGTGTGTTGGTTGGTACCTTACGGCTTATGGGGGCTGGTAAGGTTCTTGTATGCTATGTTGTGTTAGTTATTAATAGATAGAAAGTAGACCGCCATGTTATGAGGTATGACTCTTACTCTCTTCAGTAAAGTTACACACTTTTCAGTCAGTCTCAGCCCATCTCCTATTACTTCAGTATCTATCAGTATTATTGTTTGCTTTCAGTTATTGCTTTGCATACTCAGTACCAGTAATACTGACACCCGTTTTGGGGCGCTGCATTACTTGCCTGCAGGTACTCATAGACGAGGAGCAGATCCCTCGTAGTTCCAGCTAGCATACAGAGTCTTCAGCTCCTATCATCTGGAGCTTGACAGCTAAAGGTTTACTTCCCTTTTATTTTGACAGTATGGGTAGGCCGGGCCCTGTCCCGACCATCTTGCTATTCTTAGAGGCTTGCAGATTGTATATATTCCCTGTGGTTAGCTGTGTAGGCCGTGTGGGCCGTTTGTATGTTTCAGTTGTATGCAATGGCTGTGTGGGGCCTTATTCAGTTGGTAGTGGTGACCTTGTCGGTCACATAGTAGCTTGGTACTTGTTTTCATTTCTCAGATGAACTAGTGAGCATGGTGGCCTTGTCGGCCCGCATAGGTTCCCGTATGTTCAATTGTTTTGGTTAGCTGTTATTTTCCTACAGGTGGCTATAGGCCTTGTCGGCCGGAGGATGTATTTACAGCCATTATATAGCCCGTTGTTTTCTTGAATCCAGAATTAGAGCCAGCCTGGCACCAGAAGTGCTTAGGCTCAGGTAATCCAGTAGTCTAGGTCTTAGTAGGGCACCAGGTGCCAGTCATGCCTCCCTAGGGGGGAGGGGGGGCGTGACAGGGATATTGTTATACCTTGGGAATTCAAAAATCAGACCCGGAAGTGAATCAGGAGAAAAACTGGAAAATGTTGCAGCAGTTGCAGAACAAGTCATTTAACGACTCGTGAAGAGGCTAAACGAGTCGTCAAGTGACTCGTGGGGAAGGCCTAGGATAATGGAGGACTCGAGGTCCTCACGGGCAATGTAACAACTCGTGGTCAGATGCCACGAGTCGTCAGGTCGGTCGTGAGGTGTTCCTAGAAAAGGACAGTGAAGCTTATCCAGTGTACTTGACGGATGGCACCCAACGACTCGTCGTCAGTCGTAACGACCCGTTAGGTGGGCCGTTACCAATCCAGTGGAAATTTCTTAAGAGATGAGGCAGTGCACTTGACGGGTGACCAACGGATCGTGAGCCCTAGTAACGAGTCGTCAGGTCATCCGTTAGGACCCCCTGATAGTTATTTTCAGCGATTTCAATAAGGGCTTTTCCGTAATTCCTAAGTTCTAAGGGCCTATACTACGTCGTTTTAATCTCGTAATTGATGGTTTTAAGATGAGAAAGACCCATCTAGGCCATTTTCTTCATTCATGCAAGGGTGAGCTTGAAGGGAAGAAAGTGAGGAGAAATTCAAGGTTTTCAAGGGAGATCTCAGTTGGGCAATTAGGAAGAGTTAGGATACTTCATTCCCAGGTATGTCAGGCTATGAGTGGGTTCTTTATTCCACATCCATGCCCATTCCCTATCAATTTGTGATTAATTGTGATGATCAAGTATGGGTTTTCACTCTATTGCATGACTTTTACATTTCTACTCATGGGTATGATTAATTGGGTTGATATTGATGATTTATTGAGCTTAGGTGGAGTCTATCTTAAATTATTTTACAAAATTGTTTTCCAGAAATTAAATCTAAAACGCCCATGTATGGGAAGTTTCCAATAGAATGTGATGATGATGGAATGGATGATGAGAAGCATGTTTCCAGACTTACCCATGATTTTGATAATGTTTTCAAAGAAGGTTGAATTGACCCGAGTATAATGAAGCTTTGGGTAGTGCCCAATGTTGATTATGGATTTTGATTTCTCTTGAATTGATTTTATTACTTGTTTTGGAGTGAAATGTCCCAAATTATAATGTTTCAAAATGATTTGAATCGGTTCAAGCGTGATAAGGTTTTGAGCAAGGCCCCTATGTTGATGAAAATGAAGTGATGATTCTAAAGTAGCCTTACCACATGATTTTGGAGTAAAGCCTTCCACTATTCTTGAGCTCGTGGTATTTGTCGTAGTAAAGCTTCTCATATGCATGAATTCGTAATTGAGATGTATGTCTCCATTAAGCTTCGTTTCACATAATGTTGAGTTTAAGCATGATTCTATTCTAAGCTTCATCGAGATGACACTGTTGAGCTTCATATTTATATGATGTCTAATGCATGCATGATTTCATAATGAGTTTTGTCAATAGACAAGATGAGCTTCGTTTCATACGATGTTAAGTTTATGCATGACTTCATGTTGAGCTTCGTCACTAGACGATGTTGAGCTTCGTATTTATACGATGTAGAGCATTGCATGTTTTGGGAGAAGAGTCTAGCACTGAGCGGGCTAAGGTTTGACTACCCTATGCCCTAGAACTACGCGCCAATGTAGGATTGATTCTATTATATTATTGGGACCTCCCTTGTGAGATATCCCCGGCCCGATTGGCCTTTGAGCTTGATATCGATATCATGGTATCGTCCATCTCCCTGGCATGGTTATGGATGGCTCTACCTACTTTAGTATGATAGTTGGGACCACATAAGCTCTATCATGGTATGTCGGTTAAGTGACGAGTCTCCCATTGTCTATATCATTTGAATTTGCATATCCGCTACTCATGATGATTATCTTATGCATGCATGTTTGAAAAGCAAGGTTTGACTCATTGTTCAGCCTTTGAGATAAATGTTAGGATTTAGCTTTGAGTCGTTCGATTCAGTTATGATGTTCTAAATCCATGCATGAACATGTTACTATAAAGTTTGATTTCAGAATTAATGCGTGTGGTTCTATACTTACTCTTAAAGCTTCTTATATGTATGAATGGATTTAAATGAGTTATAATATCAAAGCGGTTTTAATTACCTTGCATAATTGGTACATTTCACGTACTGACCTCATACTTTCTATGCTGTAACGTTTCACGATGCATCATCCTGTTCTCAGGTTCAGCCCCGTTCGTAGCCTCTTATCAGAGTTAGCATTCACTTTCTTGGTGAATCCTCATCCTCCGAGGACTAGACTTTCAGTTATTTTGAGCGTACTTTCAGTTTCAATATTTTCGAGCTAGTTGGGGTGTTGTCCTATCAACCCGTCCAGATTAGAGGCTTTTCAGACTTAGACATGTATTCAGCTCAGATGTTTATTCAGTTTTTATGCTAAATTAGACTTTTGTTGAGTTATATTTATGTTTCCCTTATGTTTATTGAATGAGATAGTGAATGCTTATGTCATGAGTTGACTTGGGGTCTCTCGGGGTCCCTTATTTGATATCTACGATCCAGGTCCCCTCTCGGGTCGTGACAGGATGAGTGGTAGGCCTCCAGTATACTCAGCATCTCTACCTCTGGCACGCATCTTCGAATCACCCCATCAGCATATATGTGAAATAAGTAGGGCTCATCCTAGATAAATTTCTGCACGTTAGACATAAACTTCTTCCTCTAGTGAAAAGATAAGTGCTCCGATACAACATCACTCAGCAAATAATTAGCAAAGTCTGCAAACCATGGGATGAGATCCTGTGAGGCCACTAAAACCTACTCATCTGGGAATGCATCATTTAAGTCATGCTCATCTCGAAGTGCTGCATCAGGTTCCAATCTTGATAAGTGATCCGCTACGTGATTTTCAGTCCCTTTTTGGTCTTTTACTTCAAACTCAAACTCTTGTAGCAGCAGAACCCATAGAATCAACCGTGCCTTGGCATCCTTCTTTTCCATCAAATATCTCAAAGTTGCGTGGTCTGTATGGACTATCACCTTAGTTCCAAGCAAGTATGCCCGAAACTTTTCAAATGCAAAAACTACAGCCAACAGCTCCTGTTCTGTCATGGTATAATTTTTCTGAGCTGCATTTAGAGCCTTGCTAGCATAGTAAATCGGATGAAAGATCTTTCATGCCTTTGACCCAGCACAGCTCATAGGGCCACACTGCTAGCATCACACATGACCTCAAAATTCAAAGACCAGTCAGGTGCCATTATAATGGGGGCAGTGGTCAATCTCTCTTTAAGGCATTCAAAGCCCTCAGACATGCCTCATCAAAAACCTCTTTCTCAAGCAGTTTACACAAAGGATGTGCAATATTCGAGAATTTCTTGATGAATCTTCTATAAAACCCTGCATGACCTAGAAAATTTCGAACACCTTTTACAGAAATTGGGGGTGGTAAACTGGAAATAGCGTCAATGTTAGCTCTATCCACCTCAATACCCTTACCGAAAATCCTGTGGTCGAGAACTATACCTTCCTTGACATGAAATGGCAGTTTTCCCAATTAAGCACCAAGTTGGTCTCTTCACATCTCTGCAGTACCTTTCTCAAATGAGCCAAACAATCTTCGAATGAATCACCCACCACCAAAAAATCATCCATAAAGTCTTCAATGATGTCTTCCATCATGTCAGGAAATATGGACATCATGCAATGCTGAAAAGTGGTGGGTGCATTACATAACCCAAATGGCATCCTCTTAAAAGAAAATGTACCATAAGGGCAAGTGAACATGGTTTTGTCTTGGTCTTCAGGGGCTGTAGAAATCTGATTGTACCCCGAATAACCGTCAAGGAAACAGTATCATCCTGTGCCTGCAAATTTGTCTAACATTTGGTCCATGAATGGAATTGGAAAGTGATCTTTTTGCGTCCAATGGTTCAGCTTCCTGTAATCCATGCATACTCTCCAACTGGTGACTGGTCTTAGAGGAATGAGCTCATCGTTAGCATTTGGGACCACTGTGATTCCTCTCTTTTTCAGTACACATTGGACTGGGCTCAGCCATTTGCTGTCTGCAATAGGATAAACCACATCTGCATCCAACCACTTGATGATTTCCTTCTTGACCACCTCTTGGATATGTGGGTTCAACCTACTCTGATGCTCAATACTCAGAATACAATCTAGATCTAGCTGGATCTTGTCGGTGAAAATACCTGTTGGGATTCCAATAATATCTGCAATGGTCCACCCGATGGCTTTTTTATATCTCTTCAAAATGGAGACCAAAGCCTCCACTTGCCATTCCTCCAAGTCAGCTACAACAAGGACCGGTAAAGTGTTACCGGCTCCCAAAAACACATACTGCAAATGGGCCGAGATGCTTTGAGCTCCAATATTGGAGGCTCCTCAATAGATGGCTTGGCTGGTGGGGTCACCCAATTCTTCAAGTCTAGATCAATCTTCTTTGGAGCATAATTGTATGACCCCATGCCAGCAAGTGCATTAACAATCTCCTCAGCACCAGCATCCATCAAAATTGCTGCTAATTTATCAAGAATCAAAAACTCCTCAATGGGTATAACTGGGAACTCAGCTTCCACAACATCAATTACTGAGACCACCCTCATATCATTTGGTTGTTTCATGGATCTGCATATATTGAATGTCACTTCCTCATTGTTTGACCAGATTTTGAGTTGTCCAGTCTCCATATCTATAAGAGCACGTCCGGTAGCAAGGAATGGTCGCTCCAAGATAATAGGGACCTCAAAATCAACCTCATAGTCTAGAATGACAAAACTAGCCGGAAATATAAAGGACTCTACCTTCACTAGAAAATCATAGAGGATTCCCACCAGATTTTTCACTGTACGATCTGCCATCAAAAGCCGCCTTGTAGTCGGTTTGGGGGCTCCCAAGCCCAACTTTCTGAAAACTGTGGCATCAAATTAATACTAGCACCAAGATCACATAATGTCTTAGCAAAATTAAAGGCTCCAATAGTGCACGATATGGTGAACGCCCCAGGGTCCTCCTTTTTCTGAACAGGAGAATCAGATGATATTGCACTACAATGGTGCAAATTGTTTGTAGGTTCGAAACTCACAATCCTCTTTCTAGTGACAAGGTCCTTCATGAATTTGGCATAGCCAGGCATTTTCTCAAGTTCCTCGACTAATGGGATGTTCACGGACAATTGCTTCAACATGGAAATAAGTTTGTGATACTTCCCATCTTCGACCTCTTTCTTCATCCGTTGTGGAAAAGGAGAAGGAGGTCTAGGGATCGGTGTGAACTTCTGTTGTGTCTCCTTCTCCTTCTCATTGCCAGATCCATGCTCCTTTGCATTACTAGGAGAAGTCTTTACCACTAAATCTTCAACCAAAATTGAATCCTCGGAATCTGATATCCTTTCATCATTAATAGATACGGGCTCTTCTGTTTCATCAATCACAACCGGCCTCAGAAGATCAAATGTCGCCTTCCTACCCCTAGTAGTGACTGCCATGCAGTGACTGCCATTTTTCGGATTTTGCACTGTGTTGCTAGGAAGTGAGCCTTTCTACCTCTGATTAATTGCAACAGACATCTGATTCAGCTGCTACTCAATCTTCTTAATGGACACGACATATGATTCTACCTTTTCATTCATATCAGAAATATCAGCGCAGAGCTCCTTAAAATGGCTATCTATTTTCTCCATTTGCTTAAGTACCTTGGACAACATGTCTTCAACCCTTGAACCACTAGACTCTGGCTCACGGTTCCTTGGAGGAATATACAGACCAATTCTATCATTCTTGTACTCCTCGCGCTTCTTCCAGTCTACATTGTCTCTGTATTGACCTCGGTTGTAATTGTTATCCCTGTAATAGTTCCGACTTTGGTTCCCTTGACCTTGACTCCAAGAGTCTTGGTTAGACACTTGGGTGTTGGTCCACAAAACCTGCCCTTTGATCATTCAGATAGTTAGCTTCCTCCTCAGATTTAGATTTACCTCTATCATTTCTCGGGGCCTTGCCCTGAGAACCCAAAGCATTAACTTTCTCAGCTCCGGCTCCCATCAAATGCTTAGCAAGCAACCCCATTGTGGTCTTCATCTCAGTAATGTCTTGATCTCTTTCTTCATCCTCTATTCTTTGTTCTGCAGACATACCTACTGCATAAGAACCAGCCGGAATATCTGCTCTCTTGTGTGCCATGCGCGGTTGGTTTTGGTGATTCTGTCAAGTAACTCAGCAGCTTCCACATAAGTGTGACTCATAAAGGTTCCACCAAAGATGGTATCAGCCACCGCCTTGGTGTTCACATTCAGAAACCTATAGAAGATCTCCAACAATGTAACATTTGGAATCCTGTGGTTAGGCACCCTCTTGAGCTTCTTGTTGAAACGCAGCCATGTCTCATGAAGTGCCCACGAATTCAATTTCCTGAAGTTATATATCTCATCTTTTAGCTGCAAAGCTTTGGATGGTGGGAAGAATCTTTCAAGAAAATCTCTCTTAAGCTCCCCCAAGTAGTGAAAGAATCATTTCGCAGCTCAGCCAACCACATCGTTGCCTCACTCCCTAATGAAAAGGGAAATAACCTCAGTTTTATTGCATCCTAGCTCACTCCCAGTTGTTTGTAAGCCTTTCAGTTACCCACGAAATTTTTCAAGTGAGTATGGGCATCATCAGTTGCATGACCTGCAAATATTCCCTTCATGTTGAACAATTGGATCATAGCACTAGAAATATCAAACTTTGCCCCAGAAGGCAAAAGGAGAGAGACAATAGCTCCAGTGGCACCGGCTTCATCTATATCAACATCATCATTCTCATCGAAATACCAGTGTCTCTGTTGTTCTGGACCTCTGTGTCTTCTAGATCGCTCTGCTTCGACAGTTAGACGTTGCTCTTCAGCAACCCTAGATAACTCACGATCTCTAGCTCGAGCTTGTTCCTCAGCCAACATTCTCTTGGTAGCTTGGTCCACTATTTTTTCTCTTGGATGTTGGCCATTCTTCTCAAGTTTCTCAGTGTCTGCTCAAGTTTGTGATCGATTTGAACCAGGGATTTTCCTTGGATCCTAGTATAGTGCATGCATGAACCTAAGACCTGTTAAAAACAAAAACAACAAAAGAAAAATAAAAAAGGAAATAAGAACCAATAGTAAAGCAAACACAATTAACAAAAGCCTTAGTCGTATTCCCTGACAATGACGTTAAAATTTGTAGTATAGTGGTGAGAATTCCTACCTGTCACGCGGGTGACCCGGGTTCGATCTCCGCCCATGGCGCCAAAATTGATGTCGCCTAAATTACACCTGCAATTGAGATATAAAGCGATCAATGTCAAATATAGAAACCAACGAAGGTTGAGTTCGATCCTACAGGGAATATAGAAAGAACTTGAGTTAATGGGAATGGCTATTACTATTGGATTACTTATTTCCTAAGGGGGAAAGAAATAAAATACTAAACAAGAGTAAAAACTACTAAATTCTTAAGTCAAAATCTGTTTGTATGCAATCAACAAATTGACTAGGATTGTGTTCCCCAAGACTTCATAACCATAAGGCTTTTACACTAGTGATCTATTTCGGTGTTTAACATGCAATATCGGTAAGTTAGGTTTACCTAAATGGTTGGTCCCCTATCTAGATGATTATCACCACACGACTTGGCTCGTATACAGGTGTATGCTTAATTAACCCTTACCCTTAATATCGGATTAGCTATCCCTAGACAAGTTCAAGCTATTAGATGAGGGTTGATAGCCTCAAATCTCCGTTGTTAATCCCTTTTCCCATTCAATACTCCCTTGATCCGGTAAGTAAGAATAAGGCAAATTCCAACGTTTGCAACTATTAAGAAATAATTAAAATGAAGGGAAAAACAATACATGCATTAAACCCCGTTCAAGACTCACTAAGTGTTTCACCTATGTCTGTTAGTTCATCATGGTTCCCACAACCCTAGTTATGGGTTTATCTACTCATGTTTGAATAATTATAATCACAAAATCTTGGATAAATCATAATTGCAACTTACGAAAATTCATAGAAGAAAACCAAGTAAATCGAATATAACTCCAAACCTGATGAACAAAACTCCAATGTTGATTAATTTCCAAAATCAAGAAAAAAATTAAACTTTGTTTCTTGACCCAAGAACGATTGTTAACAACACTAGAATTCACGTGAAAGTTGGTAAAAATAACTGTTTACGAAAAATAAACCTAAAATTTTTATTTATAGTTCGAAACAAATCTTCTCCTAACTAAATATGGATTCCAGGTCGGTAGGGTAACGGTCCAAGTAACAACTCGTTGGGAGAACCAACGAGTCATGGTCAGTGCAAATAATCCATCCTCAGTAATAGGCCCAGTTGTGGTAACGGGTCACCTAATGACTCGTCGTAGCTAGGCATGAGTTTTAGGCCTCTCGTGGTCTTGATTCACCAAATTTCCAGTGCACCTGGCGATTCTCAACACCTGAAAACTCGTTAGACCTCTCATTGCCTTCACTGGATTTTTCTCATAATTTCACTTCTCAGTCTTCACGACTGGATTAACGACTCGTTACCAGACGTAACGAGTCATGCCTTCAATCCGTTGAGTGCACTATTTCCTTCTTCATTTATCTTTAATTTCTTCCCACGACTCCAGGAATGAGTCATTCCTTAGGACGACGCTCGTGACGTGTCTGGCAACCTTCAGTTCAAACTTGGTTTTCAGACTTGTAACTTAGTTTAGATGTTCTAAAAGTTATGATTCAGCTTTATTTTCATTAATGCTTTATATCATTATTCTAAAAGCTTCCGCTATATATATATATATATATGTTACTCAGAATACCAGTGTATGATAGACCGGGGGTTGACTTAGGATCACTTGTGACTCCAAGTACCGTGTCCCGTCTAGGGTGTAGACTCGGGGCATGACAAAATTGGTATAGGAGCACTAGGTTTAGAGTATCCTCGGATGTCTGAAAGCCGCATCGAGTAGAGTCCCTTTCATGGGTGTGAAGCGCACCATACTTATGACAGGGAGGCTACGAGATGTTATTAGAAAAACTCCCTTTGTTCATAATCTTTATCGTGCGTTGAAATTCAATTTCAGAATCGTTCTCCTAACTCGTGCTCTGTTTCATTTCAGTGAATTATGCCTTCGCGATGTGGTAACAGAAAAAGGGCCAGTAACGCTCACCGACCTGCCCCACCAGCTCCAGCAGCCCCTCAAGATGACTTAGTGTCCACCACAGAGTTCAAGGTGTCTATCCAGCTACTCGCCCAGACAGTTACCAACCAGGTAAACCAGAAGGTGGTTCCGATCAACAATAATGGGTCTGTAGCAGCTGCCAGAGTGTGGGATTTCACTCGGATAAACCCTCCAAATTTCCACGGATCTAAGGTCGCAGAGGACCCATAGGAGTTTATAGATGAGATTAGAAAGATCACTTGAATTATGGGTTTCAGTTCGTCAGAGAGTGCCGACTTGGCTGCCTACCAACTGAAAGGGGTAGCCCAGATCTGGTACAAGCAATCTAAGGAGGGGAGACCAGCGGGAGCAGGACTGGTGGAATGGGAGGAGTTCACTACAGCCTTCCTAGATAGATTCTTCCCTCGGGAGCTCGGGGAGGCGAAAGTGGCGGAATTCATGAATCCGAAGCAGGGAAATAGGACAGTAGAAGAATATGCTCTGGAGTTCACCTGGTTGTCTAAATATGCTCCAGATATGGTGGCCGAGCCAAGGGATCGCATGTTAGAGTTTGTGAATAGAGTTTCAAATTAGGTCCTTAAGGAGTGTAGGACAACAATGCTTATCAAGGACATCGATCTCTCCAGCCTCATAGTTCATGCCCAGCAAATTGAGGTAGAGAAATTGAAAGATTTGGAGCGCGAGAACAAACGGGCGAGAACCGGCCAGTCAGAATATAGACATCAAAGATCTGGCTGTAGTGGCCACCCACAGTAGCAGTAGCAGCAGCAATAGAGGGCTCCAGCACCCAGTTCAGCCAGCGCCCCTACTTTTCGATCCCGCAAGGATCAGAGAGGTGGAGCATCTGGCTCTCTGTCCTAGAGCTTCAGTGCCAGCAATCGCTATCCAGCTTGCCCTAAGTGTGGCAAGAACCATCCAGGAGAGTGTCTTCAAGGTCGAGGGGGTTGTTTTGGTTGTGGACAGCTTGGTCATTGGCTTAAGGAATGCCCGTCAGCAGGACTAGGAAGGTCACAATCCATTATATCAGCATCTCCAGTAGGCCGACCAGCTCAGCAGGCCAACACTTCAGGTACGGATGGCCGCCAGCACCAAAATCATTTTTTTGCATTGTCTTCTCGTCAGGATCAGGAGAGCTCACCTAATGTGATCACGGGTATGTTACGCCTTTTTCATCTAGACGTGTATGCGCTACTAGATCCAAGACTCACCCTTTCATTCGTGACATGTAGTAGTCCAATTCGATATCAGTCTAGAGGTCCTCTCAGAACCATTCTTAGTCTCCACCCCTTTTGGCTAGTTAGTTAGAGACAATTGGGTGTATAGAAACTTCCCAGTCACAATCTTCAATAGAGTCATTCGAGCAAACCTTGTAGAGTTAGACATGGTTGATTTCGACCTCATTCTGGGCATGGATTGGTTACACTTTTGTTATGCCTCAGTCAATTGTAGAACTAGGGTCGTCAAGTTCCAATTCCCTAATAAGCTAGCTTTAGAGTGGACGGGCAGTAGTTCAGCGCCTAAGGGTCAGTTTATTTCCTACCTTAAGGTCCAGAAGCTTATTTCTAAGGGATGTATCTATCATCTAGTTAGGGTCAAAGATTCCTACTCTAAGACCCCAACTATCCAGTCAGTCCCTATTGTTAGTGAATTTCTTGATATTTTCCCCGAAGATCATCCTGGAGTTCCTCCTGAACTAGAAATTGACTTCAGTATAGACCTACTCCCTGATACTCAGCCGATCCCCGTTCCTCCTTACAAAATGGCTCCAACTGAGCTTAAGGAGTTGAAGGAGCAGCTAAAAGACCTTCTTGATAAGGGTTTTATCAGACCTAGCATCTCCCCTTGGGGTGCTCCAGTACTATTCGTATGAATGAGAGATGATACCCTCAGAATATACATCGATTACTGTCAGTTGAACAAGGTCACAATCAAGAACAGGTATCCCCTACCCAGAATTCATGGCTTGTTCGACCAACTTCGGGGAGCCAGCTGTTTTTCCAAAGTAGATCTCAGGTCGGGGTATCATCAGCTAAGAGTCAGAGAGTATGACATACCAAAATAGCTTTCAGGACTCGATATGGTCACTATGAGTTTGTGGTTATGTCCTTCAGACTAACAAATACCCCTACAGCCTTTATGGAGCTAATGAACAAAGTCTTCAAGCAGTATTTGGATATGTTCGTCATTGTATTTATCGATGAAATTCTAGTATACTCCAAAAATGAGGAAGAGCATGCTAACCACATGAGGATAGTGCTTCGGACACTTAGGGATCGCCAGTTGTTCGCCAAGTTCAGAAAATGTGAATTCTGGTTGAAATCTGTGACTTTCCTAGGTCACGTGGTCTCAGGTGAAGGTATTCAGGTTGATCCTCAAAAGATAACAATAGTGAAAGACTAGCCCAGACCTACCTCCCCAATCAAAATCAGAAGTTTCTTGGGTCTAGCCGGGTATTACCGATGCTTTGTAGAAGGTTTTTCTTCTATAGCATCCCTTTGACTAGGCTAACTCAGAAGAAGGTGAAATTTCAGTGATCATATGTATGTGAGAAGAGTTTCTAGGAGTTAAAAACTCGACTCACTACCGCTCCAGTGTTGACCCTACTGCTCTGGGTTGACCATACCGGAAGGATCAGATGGGTTTGTAGTGTATTTCGACGCTTCCAGAGTTGGACTCGATTGCATTTTGATGTAGCGGGATGAGGTGAAAAAGAATTATTTGACCCATGACTTATAGTTAGCAGCGGTAGTGTTCGCGTTGAAAATATGGAGACACTACCTGTACGGGGCTCACGTGGATGTTTTCACCGATCATAAGAGCCTTTAGTATTTGTTCAGTCAGATAGACCTAAATCTTTGTCAGAGAAAGTAGTTGGAGCTACTGAAGGACTATGACATGAGCGTACTATATCACCCGAGCAAAGCCAATGTGGTGGCTGATGCCCTGAATAGAGTATCTATGGGGAGCGTGACTCATGTTGAGGAAGGCAAGAAGGAACTGGCAAAGGATATCCAAAGATTAGCTCAATTGGGATTACAGTTGGTGGATATAGCTGAGGGTGGAGTAGTTGTGCAGAGTGGATCAAATTCCTCTTTAGTTGTCGAAGTTAAGTCCAGGAAGGATGAAGATCCCATGCTACTTAAGCTAAAGGAAGCAGTTTTCATAAGAAGTTGAGGCTTTCTCCAAAGGGGAAGATGGTGTACTCCGTTACCAGGGTAGATTGTGCGTACCGGATGTGGGTGATTTGAGACAACAGATACTGGATGAGGCACATAGCTCAAGATACTCCATCCACCCTGGTTCTAAAAAAATGTATCGTGATTTACGGGATATTTACTGGTGGAACGGCATGAAGAGAGACATCGCTGAATATGTAGCTAAGTGCCCGAACTACCAGCAAGTCAAAGTAGAGCACCAAAGATCGGGAGGTATGACTCAGGATATCAGAATTCCCACCTAGAAGTGGGAAGAAGTGAGTACGGATTTTATTATGGGTCTACCTCAGACTCGTAGGCAGCATGATTCTATCTGGGTGATAGTAGATCGGATGACTAAGTCAGCACAGTTCCTCCTAGTTAAAACTATAGATTCTATTGAGGACTATGAGAGGCTTTATATCCGGGATTTAGTTAGACTTCATGGAGTACCCTTGTCCATTATCTCAGACAGAGGTACCCAGTTCACCTCTCACTTCTGGAAGTCCTTTCAGAAGGGACTAGGCACCCAAGTCAAGCTCAACACAACTTTTCACCTGCAGACAGATGGACAAGCTGAGTGGACTATTCAGACCCTAGAAGATATGTTGAGAGCGTGCATGATCGATTTTAAGGTCAGTTGGGATGATCACTTACCTCTCATCGAGTTTGCATACAACAACAGCTATCACTACAGTATCTAGATGGCCCCATTTGAGGCATTGTATGGTAGGAACTGCAGATCTCCTATCGGGTGGTTTGAGGTTGGTGAAGCTACCTTAATCGGGACATACTCAATTCATAAAGCTATGCATAAAGTACAAATCATCCTACAAAGATTGAAAACATCTCAGAGCCATCAGAAATCTTATGCTAATGAGAGTAGAAGAGAATTGGAGTCTGTTGTGGATGACTGGGTTTATCTAAAAATTCACCCATGAATGGGGTAATGAGAGTTGGGAAGAAAGGAAAGCTCAGTTCGAGATATGTGGGACTCTATAGAATTCTAAAGTGAATTGGCAAGGTAGCCTATGAGCTAGAATTACCTTCAGAATTGGCGTCTATGCACCCAGTCTTCCATGTGTCACTATTGAAAAAGTGCATCGGTGATCCAACTTCAGTTGTGCCCCTAGATAGTGTGGTGGTGAAAGATAGTCTCTTTTATGAAGAGGCTCTAGTTCAAATCCTTGATCATCAGGTTTGTAAGTTGAGGAACAAGGAGGCAGCTTCAGTCATAGTCTTATGGAGAAATCAGCAGGTTGAGGGAGCTAGGTGGGAAGCCGAGGTAGATATGATATCTAGATATCCACACTTGTTCTCTTCCGGCTCAGTTTCAGTTTAAGGTATCAATTTAATCCCTAAAAACTTCTTTCAGTTCATGTGTTCCAATTTCTTTTAGGTAATGAATATGTGTATGATTAGTGAGTTCATTTCAGACTTGTAGTTCAGTTCGGAGGTAGTCATTCTGATAGTTTTCAGCCTTCACGATCAGTATTTGAGTATAATGATTGCAATTCTCTACTTTTCTGTGTGTTTTTCAACATTCGAGGATGAAAGTTTCCAAGGGGTAGATATAGTAATGCCCCGAAAACTCTAAGACCAGAGGAGTTGAAACGGAAAAAATAAAATTTCCTACACCAGATCACAAAATGAGTCATCCTGTGATCCGTGGGGTAGGCCACGAGTCGTGAAGTGACTCTTGGGGAAGGATTCAGACTTGGTTGAAAATTTGGGAAAAATGGGGTGACCATGGGTGTGAATCCATGGTCAAGATCAAATTAAAGGCTGGGAAAAGTAGGCAGTGTACCTAAAAACCATTAAAGTTTAAACTACTAATAAATGATGATCACATAAAGTGTGTAATTAAAGTAAGGAAAAAATGTTTACGTTTTAAAAAGAAAAAATTAAAGGAAAAATGCTTATGTTTTAATGAGGAAATCCAAAACTTAAATGGGTACTCATAATGACCAAGAAAACCAATGCAAAAACTTAAACGGTCACTATTTTAGATGTTAATAATTAAATAAATGGGTAGAAATGTTTTATTGAAAATAGAGAAAAATAGTCAAAATAAATAAATAAATAAATAAATAAAAATGGTGGTTTTAGAAGCATGTCTCATCAATATATATATGTATGTATATGCCTCGTGGGAGATGTGTGACTTCGAAAAATTTACCTACCCGAAGAAGATACATTCTTCAAAGGTTACTATATCTCAATTTTTTTTAAAAATAAATTAAATTAAACTCCATGAAAGGGTGCGTGATAAGTTGTTTATCTATTCCCCCCCCCCAAAAAGGAGAGTCAATAATTATATAACTACTTGCACATATTTTGATAAAAAAAATACATTGCCTTAATTAATCAAGTTTCATTTATTTCAGTTTTCTTTACAAAAAATAACAATATTGCTAAAATTGAAATTCTGACTGGATTAAATTATAAAAAGTGGAAACGTGATGTGGAATTTGCTTTTGAACTTGTTGAGATGGATATGGCTAGCCTAAAAGATCCACCACCAACACCAACAGAGGATAGTACCAGTTGTCACGACCCAATTGGTCGTGATTGACACCCACACTAATCCCCCCGGTGGGCGAACCAACAATTCTCAACCATTAGCGCGAAATTGATCATTCACAAGTAAACTTTTACCAAAATACGACAATAAAAATAATTATTAAAAGCAACCGATATCAAAACAAATTTCACTACAAATCCCAAGACCTGATTATCATTGTACCAGACGTCTCCTTACAACTTTATAAAATGATAAGTCTAAAACGTAAAGGAAAAGTCAAATGTCTGGAAAAAGAAAGACATCCTCGACGGAAGAATGGTAATTCCTCCTTGGTCAGCTCACTTCTCAAACTTCGTTGTTGCTTTATAGGTGACGACGTGAGGAACTTCCTGGAACAAATACTGTACTCAGAAAAGAAGTGCAGGCTTAGGGTTAGTATAAAGCACGGTACTGGTAGGCATCATTGACCGACCCTAAATAATAACAAATATACACAGTAATAACAATACAAGACCAGTCTTCAACATAAAAAGAACCTATAGAACATTTCATTCACAAAAGATCTACTCAGGGAAACAGCCGGCCTGCTCACTGGATTGGGTCATTCGCTGCAGTGGTAAGTTGACCGCTACAACAGTCTCGTCACAGCGGAAAGGTCTCCACTGCAGCGGTAATGCCTTAGGCAGTGGTTCGACTATGTTGCACTTTTCCAGTTCTTCAGCTTAACAGGTTCATTATTCACATAATCCACCAATATCTCTCAGATAAGAATACTTAAGAACAAGAATTAACATCATGAAGAACCACTCATGATTTCAACAGGAAATACAGCAAAAACTACTCATCAGTTCAGACATCGTGAAAAGTCACACTTAGAACTAGAGACATGTTCTTCAATATCCAAAATCACATAATATAACTATAATTGACACAACCGCTCAACATATTTTTCATACACTTCGTTTGTACATAAGTACAACACCACATAAGTAAGTGCATAATATGAAAATCGAAGATGACATGATGGGCACACGCCTCGGCCATCTCACTATAAATGCTCAATCACAAAATCAGTGTACACACATGCCAGAGGGTCTTATTTTTGCCCTTCCAGTCATGACCAATAGAGGACTCTAGAAATTAATGTACCGTACCGATGTAGTACCGCTCCCACTCATATACTCGTCCAGATGCTCCCATCGGACACGATCCACTCAATAATAATATCAGCTCGCCCAGATACTCCCCTCGGGCTCGAGCCTTTCATTTCAGGAAACAGTTAATATTTCAGCCATTTTTATCCTTAAATCACAACAAGGTACATTACATAATCGAAACCACATATGTGAATAAACCTATCAATTCATTAGAGTCTACACTCAATTCCCTCACTTGCTCAAATATGACACTAAGTTCACATGATAGATTCGTAACACGAAGTTCATTACACACTTCTACATGATCTCAACAACATATTGCACTCATCTCATATCAATATGATAATTTTCATTTATTCACATAAAAATTGCTCATAACAAGAAATGTTTGAAGATCAATCAAATATAACCATTACATAAGCATACAAGACATTGTGTAGGGTCTAACCCTATAACCATAACCTACCTCAATTTCGAACACGAAGAGTCAATTACTCCACCGGAGCCTTGTCCTTTCTCACAGTCTCGGAGTGCTCATAATCTACAATAAATAAAGAGTAATTCATTACTTCCCTCTCCGAAATAAGGGCTTTAAAAGATCAAACCCTCCCCTTCAGGGCACTTTTGAAAGTGAATCCTAATTCTATTAAGTTCTAAGTCTCAATTCTCGCATAAACCCCATTCTCAACAATAATCTTAGGGGAGTGATCAATAATTTTCAACATCAACCCAAATCACCCTACAATACAGCCCTAGTTCAATAATCTAGGGTTTTTCTCTACAAAAACTCCCACCATTAAAGGTTTACAAGGAATCTAGGATCAACATTGCTCATTGTAGAGATAGAAAGATGGAAATCTTACCTTGGTGAAGGGTTTCACTACTCTGGTGGGTTTTCTCATTGTTTAAACCTTCTGATTGCGTTCTAGAGAGTAATGGGTTAAACCCTGTAACTCCCACTTAAATCCCACTTTCTGACCCCTGTTGTCTGTTGCTTCTACTGCAGTGGACCCGTTACAGCGGTCATAGGGTTGTAGTGACAGTTCTAGCAGTTACTCCCTCATTTCACCACGACAGGACTCTGACCACTACCATGGTCTCGCTACAGCGGGAATCCCACCACTGTAGCGGTCCCTCGAACCACTAGCTACCAAATATGCATAGTGCTATACTTAGTTTATTTCACAACCTCCCTATCTCATCCTTAGTCAAATTTTTGTGTTCTATTCCCTTAACCATCCCGTAACGACGTCCGAGTCATTACATCAGATATCAATTAAAATATCATTAATCCCTGAACGGTCTATAGAAAAGTAGGAAGGAAACATACTAGATTCTATGAAAAATTGGGGATATTTGGCCCTAATATTAGCCTCGATCTCCCAAGTGGCTTCTTCCACCGGATGGTCCTTCCACTGGACTTTTATTATTGGAATCTCCTTGGAGCTCAGCTTCCGAACTTCTCTGGTCAATATCGCTACAGGTTCCTCCTCATATTACAGATTCTCATCCAGTACACCAAGTCTCACTTGATGATATACGTTCCATCCCCATGGTACTTTTTTAGCATAGACACATAGAATGTCGGATGCATTCCAGACAAACCTGGTGGCTATGCCAGCTCATAAGCCACTTCCCCCACACGTAGGAGTATTTCAAATGGCCCAATATACCTTGGGATGAGCTTTCCTCGCTTTCCAAATCTCATCACCTCTTTCATGGGAGATACCTTGAGTAGTACTTGTTTCCCATCCATAAACTCCACATCCCTAACTTTCTTTTCTGTGTATTGCTTCTACCTACTTTGAGCAGCCACTAGATGTTCCTGAATGATTCAAACCTTTTCCAAGAACTCTTTTAACAAATCTATCCCCCAAGGTCTCACCTCAAACGTATCAAATCACCCAATTGGGGATCGACACTTTCTCGCATAAAAGGCTTCAAAAGGTGTCATACCAATGCTTGAGTGGTAGCTATTGTTATAAGCAAACTCTGCCAAGGGTAAGAACTTGTCCCAATGACCCCCAAAGTCTATCATGCATGCCTAAAACATGTCCTTCAACACTTGAATAGTACGCTCTGATTGCCCATCTGGCTGAGGATGGAAGGTTGTGCTCAAGTCCAACCTTGTACACAACTCGGCCTGCAAAGTCCTCCAAAATAAGGAAGTGAACTGAGTGACCCTATCTGATACAATGGAAACAGGCACCCCATGTAACCGAATAACCTTCTTCACATACAACTTGGCTAGTTTCTCCGCGTTGTAAGTCACCTGGACCGATAAGAAATGAGCAGACTTGGTCAACTTGTCCACTATGACCCAAATTGAATCAAACTTTCCTAAAGTCTTGGGAAGATCAACCACAAAGTCCATAGCTATCCTCTCTCATTTCCACTTGGGAATAGGCATTTGCTGAAGAACTCCTCCAGGCTTTCGATGCTCGTACTTCACCCGCTGACAATTTAACACTGAGCCATGTAGTCCACAATGTCTCGCTTCATCCTACTCCACTAATAATGTTGTTTTAGTTGTGGTACATCTTTGTGACTCCGGGGTGAATGGAGTACCTCAAGTTGTGAGCTTCTGCCAAAGAGAGTTTTAATTAGCTCACCAACTCGGGGAACGCACTTCCGCCCCTTTATTCTCAAGACCCCTTCATCAGCTAACACTGCTTTCTTGGTATCTCCCCATAGGACTTTATCTCTAATTTTGCCCAGCTTTTCATCTTCAAACTGTCTAGTCTTGATTTCCTCCAACAGCAAGGATTTAGCATCCAGGTTGGCTAACATTCAACCGGTTTCGATCAGCGACAATCTTACTAATCTATTTGCCAATGTCTAGACTTCCCTGGCCATCGGCCGTTGAGTAGCCTCCAGGCAAGCCAAGCTGCCGATGCTCACCGTCTTTCTACTCAACACGTCTGCTACCACATTTGCATTCCCTGGGTGATATAAGATAGTGATGTCATAATCTTTAAGTAGCTTCATCCATCTCCTCTGCCTCAAATTGAGATCTTTCTGGGAGAATACATACTATAAGTTGCGATGATCCGTGAACATCTCACATCGAGCTCCATACAGATAGTGCCTCCAAATTTTCAGTGCAAACACTATTGCTGCTAACTCCAGATCATCTGCGGGGTAGTTCTTTTCATGCACCTTCAGTTGTCTCAAGGCATACACGATAACCTGACCTTCCTGCATCAATACAACACCCAATCCAGACCGTGAGGCATCACAATACACAACAAAATCCTTACCTTTCACGGGTAATACCAGAAATAGGTGTTGCGGTTAGCGAAGTCTTGAGTTTGTGGAAGCTCGCTTCGCATTCCATAGACCACTGGAAGGACATATCCTTTTGTGTCAACCTGGTAAATGCCGAAGAAATGGAGGAGAACCCTTCACAAATCGACGATAGTAACTGACCAGCCCTACAAAACTTTGAATTTCTATCACATTGGTTGGCCTTGACCAGTTCCTAAACGCCTCCACCTTCTATGGATCAACTCGGATTCCCTCCTTGGAAACCACATTCCCCAAAAAGGACACTAATTCCAACCAAAAATCGCACTTGGTAAAATTGGCATACAACTGCTTCTTCTTCAGCAATCCCAGCACAATCCTTAAATGATTTTCGTGCTCTTGCTTGGTCTTAAAATACACCAAAATTTAATCAATAAACATAATATCAAAGGAATACAGGTAGGGTTTGAAAATACCATTCATTAGGCTCATGAACGCAGCTGGAGCATTAGTGAGTCCGAAAGACATGACCAGAAACTCATAATGTCCATACCTGGTCTGAAAGGCGGTCTTAGGAATATCTTCAACCTGAATTTTCAACTGGTGATAACCTGACCTCAAATCGATCTTTGAATATACATCCTCTCCCTGTAACTGGTCAAACGGGTCATCTATCCGAGGAAGAGGTTACTTATTCCGAATAGTTACCTTGTTCAACTAGCAGTAGTCAATGCACATCCGCATACTACCATATTTTTTCTTAACAAATAGAACTGAGGTACCCCACAGCGATACACTTTGTCTAATATATCCTTTACTGAGCAACTCTTGCAACTGCTCCTTGAGTTCTCTCAACTCAGCAGGTGCCATTCGACATGGAGGAATAGAAATGGATCAGATTCCTAGTTCTAAGTCTATACAAAAATCTATATCACGGTCCGGCAGCATGCTAGGCAAATCTGTAGGGAACACCTCTAAGAACTTGCAAACAACTGGAACCGACTCTATGGAAGGACCCTCTGAACTAGTGTCCCGAACATGTGCCAAATATGTTGAACAACCCTACTCTATCAACTTAGTGGCACTAATATAAGAGATAAGATTCTTAGGAGTAGGGCTACAATTCCCTTTCAACTCCACCTTAAATGACCCTGGACTCAATATAGTGATAGTCTTAGCATTGCAATCTAGAATGGCTTGGTAAAAGGACAACTAACTCATTCCCAAGATTATATCAAAATCAACCATGTATAATATCACTAGGTCCGCTAGGGTGTCAAATCCCATGAATTCAACAATGCAGTCATGAACAACCTTATCCACTAACACAGAATCCCTGACAGGAGTGGACACATGGATAGGAGTATTAAGCACATCACACATAAGATCACGACCCAAAGCAAAATAAGTACACACATATCAAAATGTAGAGTTCGGGTCAAATAATGCAATAGTCATTCTATCAGCCATGAAAATCATACCTGTGATAATGGTTTTTGAAGCCTTTGCCTCCAGTCTACCAGGAAAAGCATAGAAATGAGCCTGGTTACCAGTCTGAGAATCACCTCGGCTGGGCTGTGCAACCCCTCTACCTGTCTGGGTTCCACCCCTACCTACCTGAGCACGTCCTCTTCCCTACTGAACTCCACCTCTAATAGCTGGCTGACCACCTCATCCCAGTTGTGGACAATCTGAACTGAAAGCACTAACTCCTCTTCGGGAAAGGGACGGAGCTCGAGGAGTCGAATAAGAAACAATCTGCCTGCCTATTCTGAACCTAGGGCACCATCTACGGATGTGTCCATACTCGCCGCACTCATAACAGACCCTCTCAGCAACTGGTCTCTGTGACGGAACAGAGGAAATAGGGTTAGCTGTGGAGTTAGAGTGAACCATCTGTGTACCCCCGACTGCACCTGACCGTCGCAGAGTTGTCCCTGGTGAACCTCTGGCTGCCACCTGCATAGCAGACTGAATACGGCGCCTAGATAAACCCTGTGGTGCTGGAGCCTTCACATAAGAACCACTGAAAGAGCTAACTCTCCAAGCCTTCGTCTCAACATTTCTAGCATAACCCTTATGCCTCACCCCTTCAACTGACTTCACGTACTCTACCACCTCCTGAAAGGTCTTACCCAAAGAGACCATCTGTAGAGCTGGTATCGGGAGACCTACATTCAGGCCTAACAAACTGCCTGATCCTCTCATCCTTGGTGGGTAGCAAGGGTAGAACATATCTGGAAAAGGAGTGAAATCGGGCCTCATATGCAGTAACTAATGAGCTCCCTTGCTCAATAGTAGTGAACTCATCCCGCCACCTATCCCTCAGAGTGCGGGGAATATATTTCTCCAAGAATGTGGAGTAGAATTGGGTCCATGACAATGGTGGTGACCCGCCTAGTCTGCACTCCACAAAAGCCCTCTACCAAAGCTTTGCATCACCCATCAGTTGGAAGGTGATGAACTCAACACCATACTTCTCCACCACTCCCATCTTATGGAGCCGTTTGTGGCAACTAATGATGAATTCATAGGTGTCCTCTGCCTCTGTGCCATAAAAGGTTGGAGGCTTCATCTTGGTGAACCTCCAAAATAATTCGTGCTCTTCCCCTGTCATCACCGATCCTGCCACCAACCTTGGAAATATCACAGCCTCTGATATGTCATCAATCCACAAGGGCACAACAGCTGCACACTGAATTCCTGACTGCTATCCCGCTGGAGTTGCTGGCGCTGCCCTGGTGCCCACAAAGTCACTCAGAAGGTTGAGGACCTGAGCTATGACCTTTGAAGGTGTTGGCGCGGCAGGAGCTTCTCCCTGCATTGGGACCTCAACCTCAACTGCCACCCACACCTGCGCTGCTGGTGGCACGGGAGATATAGACCTCTCCCGAATTGGAGCAGGAGCATGGGCCCCTCTCTAGCTGCAACAGGTCTCTGGCTAGGACCTTTGCCCCTTCCTCTACCATAAACTGGGGCTACCACTGCTGGTCAAGTGCTGTGTCTCTATTACCATTTGCACGTGTTCTCACTATCTGAGAAGGAAAGGAGAAAAATTGTTAGATACCAATTTGGATCATCAGATACCAATTGGAATCAAGTAATCACATGAAAGAAAAGAAGGAAGGAGTTTTCCTAAACTCCTACAACCTCTCGAAGATAATTTATGGACATCTGCGCATCGATCTGCGAGACTCCGCTAGACCCGTGTTAGTGCAATGAGATCAACGAACCTAGAGGTCTGATATCAACTTTTTCATGACCCAATTGACCATGATTGGCACCCACACTAATCCCCCCGGTGGGCGAACCAATGATTCTCAACCATTAGCCAAATATTGATCATTCACAAGTAAACTTTCACCAAAATACGACAATAAAATTAATTATCAAAAGAAACTGATGTCAAAACAAACCTCACTACAAATACCAATACCTGATTATCATTGCAGCAGAGTCTCCTTACAGCTTTACAAAATGTTAAGTCTAAAACGTAAAGAAAAAGTCAAATGTTTGGAAAAAGAAAGACATCCTCGACGGGAGAGAGGTAATTCCTCCTTGGTCAGCTCACCTCTCAAACTTCGTTGGTGCTTTATAGGTGATGACGTGAGGAACTTCCTGGAACAAATTATGTACTCAGAAAAGAAATGTAGGCATAGGGTCAGTACAAAGCACGGTACTGGTAGGCATCGTTGGCTGACCCTAAATAATAACAAATATGCACAGTAATAACAATACAAGACCAGTCTTCAACATAATAAGAACCTCAAAACATTTCATACACAAAAGCTCCGCTCAAGGAAACTATCGACTTGCTGACTGGATTGGGACCATTCGCTACAGCGGTAACTTGACCGCTACATCGATCTCATCACTGTGAAAAGGTTTTTGCTGAGCATTACTGTCTTAGGGAGTAGCTCGACTATGCTGCACTTTCCCAGTTCTTCAACTTAACAGGTCCATTATTCACATAAACCACCAATATCTCTTAGATAAGCACACTTAAAAAAAATAATTAACATCATCAAGAACCACTCACGAGTTCAACAGGAAATGCAGCAGAAACCACTCAATAGTTCTGACATTGTGATAAGTCACACTTAGAACTAGAGACATGTTCTTCAATATACAAAATCACATTAATAACTATAATTCACACAACCTCTCAGCACATATTTCATACACTTCGTTTACATATAAGGAAAACACTGCATAAGTAAGTGCATAATATGAAAACCAAAGATGACATGACGAGCACACGCCTCCGCAATCTCACCATAAATGTTCAATCACAAAATCAGTATACACACATGCAGAGGGTCTTATTTCTACCCTTCCAGTCATGACTGACAGGGAACTCTAGAAATTCATGAACCGCACTGGCGTGGTACCCGATCCCACTCATATGCTCATCTAGATGCTTTCCTCAGACATGAACCACTCAATAATAATATTCGCTCTCCCGGATACTCCCCTCGTGCTCAGGTCTCTCATTTCAGGAAACAGTTAATATTTCAGCCATTCTCAAACTTAAATCACAACAAGGTGCATTACATAATCAAAATGATATATGTGAATAACCCTATCAATTCATCAGAGTCTACGCTTCATTCCCTCACTTGCTCAAATACAACACTAAGTCCACATGATAGATTAATAACACGAAGTTCATTGCACACTTCCACATGATCTCCACAACGGATTGCACTCATATCATATCAACATGATAATTTCTATTTATTCACATAAAAATTGCTCATAAAAAGGAATGTCCAAAGATCAATCAAATATAACCATTACATAAGCATACAAACCATTGCGCAGGGTCTAACTCTATAACCATAACCTACCTCCCTTTCAGACATGAAGAGTCAATAAACTCTGTCTGTGTCTGAAAGCCATCTATTTGATGAGTTGCTGGGACAAGCCTCCAACTAACTCTAAATCTAACTAAAAGAAAATATAATTGAAAAGAAATAATCCTCGTCTTTAATTACTCCACTGGAGCGTTGCCCTTTCTCACAGCCTCGGAGTGCTCATAATCTACGATAAATAAAGAGTAATTCATTACTCCCTATTGAAAATAAAGATTTTAGAAGATAAAATCCCCTTCAGGGTACTTTCGAAACTAAACCCCAATTCTACTAAGTTTTAGGTCTATATTCTCGCATAACCCCCATTCTCAACAATAATCTTAGGGGAATGATCAAAACTTTTCAACATCAATCCAGCCCTAGAAAGATTGAAATCTTACCTTGGTGAAGGGTTTCACTGCTCTGGAGGGTTTTCCCATTGTTTAGACCTTCTGATCGCATTTTTGAGAGTTTTTGGGTAAAACCCCATAATCTCACTTAAATCCCAATTTCTAACCCCGTTGTCTGCTACAGCAGTCACACTTCTGCTGCAGCGGACCCACTACAGCGGACATAGGATCACTGCGGTGGTTCCAGTGGTTACTCTCTTATTTCACCACGATGGGACTCCAACTGCTGCCACGGTCTCGCTACAGTAGGAATCCCACCTTTGCAGCGGTCCCTCGACAGTAGTTACCAAAAAATGCACAATTTTATACTTAGTGTATTTCACAACCTCCCTATCTTATCCTTAGCTAGATTTTTGTGTTCTAACCATTCTGTAACAACATCAGGGTCGTTACATAAGTACAGAGAAAAACCAATATATTTAATGAGAAAGATGCAATAGGTTGTGCTTAAAGGCCTTAAAGAGGTCAATTGTTGAACATTTATTGGGATCTCTATTAGAAATAGATAGCATCAAAATGTTCTTTGAGACTATTGGTGAGCAATTTTAAGTTTCTGATAATGCAGAAGCCTCAAGATTGATGGGTAAATTAAGAAATTTGAAGTATGATGAAACAGTGGGAGTCCATTTTTATTTTGAGAATGATTTCTGTGCAGTCTAAGTTGAAGAACTTAGATGTGACTCTTCTTGATAATTTCATTGTTCATGACGCTCTTTATCAACTTTCATCTCAATTTAGTCATATGATAACTTCTTATAAATGAGTAGCCAACCATGGACTATTAATGAACTCATTACGAAATGTGAAGACAAAGTAGAATCTACTAACATGGTTGCTTGGGCCAAATTTTCTGGTAATAGTACAAAGGAAAGAAAAAATGGCAAGAGTCCTAAAACGAGACAGGATTTCAAAAGAAATGATATGACGGGGAAGACTAATGGGAATGGCAATAATAAAGATACTAATATGAAATATCATTATTGTGAAAAGAAGGGGCACAAGATAGCAAACTGCTTCAAGTTGAAGGCTTTCAAAGAGAAACAAAAGGCTGATCAAAGTGAGTTTGCTTATGTTTGGCTTGGAAGCTAATTTAGCTTAAGCACCAAAAAATTCAAGGTGGTTAGGTAGTGGTGCTACTATTATTATCAGTACTATTTTTGCAGGGAATAAGAGATCAAAGAAAGCCAAGTCTAAAAGAAGCAAAAGTTAGAGTTGGTGGAGTACTTTTCTTGATGTTGTGGTTGTTAAGACAATTCATTTGGAGCTAGATAGTGAATTTTATCTTGTTTTAGATAATGTATTTTATATTCCAAATTTTGAAAGAAATATCATTTTTATTCAGCTGTTGGATAAGACCGGTTATGTTATAACTTTTAGTAATAATAAAGCTGAAATATTTTATGACTCTAAACATGTTGGTATTTGTCCTTTAGTTGATGATTTATATAGATTGCTTATGATTCTTAACTCCTCGTTTCAAGTTGAGACGCAAAACTCTAAAAGGATTTTAGCTAAAGAGAAGTCTATTTTTGCATAAACTGTTGGGTCATATTTTTGAGGAACACATTAATAGATTGGTGAAAAATGATATTCTTTCACCCTAGACATGATAATGACAATTATTTGTTGATTGTTTTCGTGGTAAGTTGACTAAGACCAGGACAAATAGTGCAACTCAAACTCAAGATGTTTTAAAGATTGTTCATACAAATATTAGTAGACCTTATTCTAATATTCTATGTGGAAAAATATACTTCATCACTTTCATTGATGACTATTTCCGCTATTTTAATCTTTGTTTGATTAAGGAAAAGTCTGATTCTCTTGATGTTTTCAAGATTTTTCAGGCTGAAGCTGAAAAATAATTGGTAAAAGTCATTAAAGTTATGTGATCTAATCATGGAAGTGAATATTATGGGAGATAAACACATGAGGCCTTTTTCCAAGTATCTTCAGGAAAATGAAATCATTAGACAAGTTACTATGCATGCAGATCCTTAGCAGAATGGTGTGGTTGAAAGACGTGATTGCACATTGATGGACACGAAAAGAAGTATGGTTGAGTTAGAATAATATGCCGGAGATGCTTTGGGTTCAAGCCATAAAAATTTTCACTTATATTCTAAATTGAGTTCCTAGCAAGGTTGTTCGTAAAACTCCATTTGAATTGTGGACTGGTAGAAAACTAGTTCGAATCATTTTCAAGTTTGCATGTCGAGTAGAAGTTAAAATCTTTGATTTGATGTAGAAGAAAACTGATATGAGGACTATCTATTTTTATTTTATGGGATATCCAGACCATTCCAAAAGCTATAGTTTCTATTGTCCCTCACGAGGTACTAGAAATGTTGAATCTCACACTATAAAATTTCTTGAGTTAGATTTTATTGAGGGAAGTGACTCTCAATCTAATAAGCCAAAAGGGAGCAGTAGCAGTGCACATGATATTGCTCCCATGGTGGTAGAAAATGAGAATGTTCGAACTATTGAAGTTGATAAACCAACTTTTGATATTTCAGAGATTTTAGTTCGAAGATGACAATGGGATTGTAATACCCTGAAACTTTCCTAGACCAGACCTAGACCTTCCAAGAAAAATCCAAAAGAAAACTAGAAAAAGTTGCCTCAGAACGACTGAGACAACGAGTCGTGCTCATCTCCAATGACTCATTGTGTCAGTCGTGGTCAGCAATGCTTGGTCCCTCGGGAACCCACGAGGCAAGCAATGACCCATTGTGAGGAACGAGTCGTCCTGTCACTCATTGGTCCCCAGCTCAGAAGTCCCTCTTCCAGGACCCCACGACTCAACCAACGAGTCATCATTTGATACAACGACTTGTTGTATAAGTCATTAGGTAAGAACCCCAAAAATCCCTTTCAGCATTGATGAATAGAAACAACGACTTGTTGTATCTCACAACGAATCATTGTGACCACCCGTGGGGTCAAGTCCAGTAATCCTTAGACTTGTTCCAGTGAAGGTAACAATTGGACATAATGGCCCATTGGGTCCACCAATGAGTCGTTGTGTTACTCGTTGCCAAACCTTTCTGATTTTCTTATCAAGTAAGCACAGGAGGAACCAATGACCCCTTGGTCCTCGTGGTGTCTCCCGTTGTCAAATCCAGTGACCACAAAACCCAGACAGTAGGACCAATGACTAGTCCTAATGGGTCATGGGGTCAACCAACAACTCATCGTTGGTCCCTTATCGGGCAGTTTTATAAATTTTTATTCCAGGAATATTTTGCAATTTTCCACCTATTTAATCCCTAAACGACATCATTTTAAGAATATTTTCAAGAATTTAGAGGGGTTAAACGTTTCTCCTCCCTCATTCCCCACTTAGACTTTCAGAAAACAATCATGAACCCAAGTCATTCCTCTCAAGCAAGAACTAGGGCTCTTTGTCAGTTGCAGAAGTTCTTCTTCTCCAGGGATTTCTTATCTAGGTATGTGGGAATTCAGCAAGGGAATAGTTCTTCCCTTGTGTCCCCAAAAACCTTTCTCTATTTCTTCTATCAATTATAGCCTATGGATTCGAAATGTAGAAAGTTTTCAGATAAATTTCTTTAAGATTTCAAGTGGAAGATTATTCAGGATATTAACTTCTTATTTATTCCCTATTTCTAGAAATGTTGTGAAACTAGTATCTAGAGGAATGATTTAGCCCTAATTCTCAGTTCAGAAAAAGTAGAATCTTGCGTGTTGGACTAGTTTCCCTGTAGCTTGATTCTATTAGTCTTGAGATCCCCATATTATTAGTATATGTTGAAATCTCATTCAGATGCATGTTAGTCTAGACTCAGTCAGGTTATTAGCATACTCAGTATTGTCCAGAAATGTCAGCTGATCAATTTGACTACAGTCATTTCTTGAGGTGTTAGTGGTGCCTCCCATTTATCACTATTAGACTCAGTTATCAGATTTTTGTGGTTCTTTAGACGGTTATGAAACTTCTAGATAAGTAGCTCTGACCAATGTTAACCCCAGCTTCAAATCTCAATTTATTCTTTAGACGATTATGACGCTTCCAGATAAGCAGCTTAGGCCAATCTTAGAACACCAGTTACAGAATCTGGTCTGATAAGACTCTTAGGGTACTTCCAGATAGGTATTCCTAACTTAGTCTTCAACCTCAATTTTGAGCGATCATCTTAGTAGTCAATCTAGGACTATCCATTGGGAGTAGCACTTAGCACCGATCGGACCGGGGTTCCAACTCACCCAGGTTCCCAAAACTACGTTGACACCGTAGGTTATTATTATTATTATTGGCCTTATGGCCCCAGACTTGTGATCATCCAATTCATGCCTTTATACCCTGGCAAGGTATATTAGGTCCTACCGATGGGGTGTATACATCGGACTCCACGTCTAGCTCACGTGGTTATATATCGATTATAGACTCTCCCACTAGTCAATTTAGTCTCATATTAGCTCATATCAGAACAGTCTCAATTTACTCAGTTTAGTACAGTTAGTTCAAATTCAATATCTCAAATTTAGGGCATGTATTTGACCATCAGACAGGGTCATTTTGATCATCTCAGTATATTTCAGTTTATTCAGTTTCCGCATTTCAGTTGATCATCTCATGTCATTGCAGTTCATTTATTTATTTTTTGTGTTATGTTTTCTCCTACTTAATTAGTTCATTCAAAGTACTGACGCATACCTTCTATGTTGTATCATATTATGATACAACAGAAGGTTCCCAGTCTCAACACCATTAGCAGATCTTCTCCAAGAGTTATCAGCTACATCAGTGGTGAGTCCTCATCTTTCAAGGACTATATTATTTTCTTTAGTTATTTCTCATTCGGTTAGACTTAGAGTTAGCTGGGGGCTTGTCCCAGCAGCTCATCAGATATAGATGGCTTTCAGACATAGATTCAGATTTTCAGTTTTATTTTCAGTTGTATAAAGCTTTATGATTTAGTTTTTCTTCTACATGGATTTTTATTATTTTTAAAGCTTCCACTATGATTACTCATATTACCAGTATTATGATAGACCATGGGTTGACTTGGGTTACTTGTGACTCCAAGTACCGTGTCTCATCCAGGGTATAGACTCGGGTCGTGACAGAGATAGAAAGTCTGCCATTTCTAGTGATTATCAAGTGTATCTTGGTGAATCTGATTATGATATTGGCCAAGTTGAGGATCCTGGACTTATAAACAAGTTGTTAATAGTCACAAATCAAATAAATGGCTAGACGCCATTAATGATGAAATAAGATCCATGTATGATAGTGGTGTTTGATATATTATTGAGTTGCTTCAATGTAATAAATCGATCAATTGTAAATGGATTTATAAAATCAAGAAAGATAGTCATGAAAATATTGATTGCTCAATTGGTGGCAAAGGGCTTCACTTAGAAAGAGGGAATTGATTACAGTAAGACTTTTTCACCCGTGTCTACTAAAGATGCTTTCAAAATTATCATGGCATTGGTGGCTCATTTTGACCTCGAGCTCCCCCAGATGGATGTCAAGACAACTTTTCTAAATGAAAACTTGTTTGAGGAAATTTATAGCAAACAACCAGAAGGTTTCACTAAAACAAGAAAAGAGCATCTAGTATGCGAAATAAAGTCTATTTATGGGCTAAAGCAATCTTCTCATCAATGATATGTCATGTTTGATAGTTTTGTGACATCGTTTGATTTCATGAAAAATAAATTTGATGAATGCATTTATATAAAAATCAGTGGGGACAGATTCATTTTTCTTGTACTTTATGTGGATGACATTCTGCTTGCCAGTAGTGATCGTGGATTGTTTTATAGAATCAAACACTTTTTATCAAAATGTTCTGAGATGAAAGATATTAGGGAAGATTCTTTGTACTATGCGTAGAGATCCATCATGATAGATCTCGCAATATTTTTGAATTATTTCAAAAGTCTTATGTTGATCGAATTCTTTCTACATTTAATATGCTATCTTGTAAGGCTGGAGATGTTTCAATAGTTAAAGGTGACAAATTAAGCAAGACGCAATGCCCCAAGTATGATTTGGAGAGTAAAATTAAGACGGACATTCCTCATGCTAGTGCAGTAGGCAATTTTATATATGCATAGTTGTGTATAAGACCTGCCTTTTGTGTGGATGTCCTCGGTAGATGCTTATTTGATCTCGATCATAACCCTTGGGTTGAACCCAAAAAGGTCGTGAGATATCTTCAAAAGAATAAAGACCATATGTTG
Organism: Datura wrightii; assembly: GCA_035772735.1. Classification (NCBI taxonomy): domain Eukaryota; kingdom Viridiplantae; phylum Streptophyta; class Magnoliopsida; order Solanales; family Solanaceae; genus Datura; species Datura wrightii. Next base: position 164,024,074 of record JASDFA010000027.1, on the reverse strand, counting down.
ATATATCAAAAGGTTGACAATCTTAGAGTTGTTGGTTATTCCAATGCTGATTTTGGTTGGTGTGGTGCCATATCTTGGAAAAGTGTAAGGAAGAAATTGGTCATGTCTTCCACTATATATGCTGAGTTCGAAGCTTATTATGGTGCATCTATACAAGTTATTTGGATTCAGAATTTTATTAGAGAACTCAGAGTTGTTGACTCGATTCACAGACTCATTGTGATATATTGTTGATGTGTTGTGGGTTTACAGCACTTTCTACACTTAAAACTGAGGAAACTAACATGGACTTAGGTGTGTTTATATGGATATGAGGCACTTTTACTTTGATTTCAGGGAGAATAGATGTTGGAGCTGAATTGCACAAAAGATGCAGAAAAATGCAGAAAAGTGGCTAAGTACGGATCTCAGTATGAGCCTTACCATCCTGGTATGAGCTGTAATGAGAGTCATGGAAAGGTCCAAGACCAAAGAATGAGTCAAAGACAACTTATGGCTCATGGTACGAGCCATACCATAGCAGTAGTAGAAAATTCCACAAGGTTTGCACAGGCCAAGTATCCTGGTACGAGTAGCAAGCACGAGTTGTGAGACTTACCTAAGACCTGTACCATGGAACCCTAGAAAAGTCCAGAATAAGAGAAGACTAGAAGGTCTTAATGTACAAGAATGAATCACGGATCGTAGAATTGAGGTACAAGTCGTACCAAGCCATCCGTGAGAGTTAACAGAGAATGTCAGAAAGTACAAGTTCAAGCCACGGGAAGATTGTACGACTCATAGGTTCTTGGTATGAGTCGTACTAAAAGTCAACACTTAGCTAGATTTAGCATAAGTCAGCCAACGTACGAGTCAAGGTACGACCAATACAAACCTGTTATGGGTCATATGTGAAGGCGGCGACAATTTTTGGGTAGTTTTCCTGTTTACTTAAGAGAGGGTCCCAAATATTTGTATAAATACTTTTAGGTTATTTTCAGTATAGAGAGTCGAACATTAAGTTTTTCTTACATTGAGAGACAAGTTGTTGTTAACTTTAATTCAAGTCTTGGAGATTTTCTTGCTTTGAACTCTTCCTTGTTCTTGAATTATTCATCTTCAATTCTTGCAATAATCAAGCAGTTTTCTTTTCAATCATCTTTGTAAGTATTCAATTATGTGTTTGTCTATGAATGCTAATCACAATCTTACAATCATGAGAGGTTAAAACCTCCACAATTAGGGTTGTGGGAACCATGGTGAATTAACTAACTAGAGTTACACAAAGTGATTATAAACCAATGCAAAATACTTGTATTGTATTCTCTTCATCTTTAATGTTTCTTAACAAAGAACAATGTTAAGACTTGCCCGAATTCTTTACTTGCTTGAGCCTAGAAAAATAGAGATTAGGAAAAAGAAATTACAATAAAGCCTTGATCTTTATGGGTCATTGTATGACTTGAGCTACGGTCGTAGGATAGTTAATTTGAGACAAATTTGATAATGTTTGAACTGAAATCGCTCATGAGACCTAACCCGGTGATTAAGTATAATCATCCAATAGGGAATAACTAGTCGTTTGGATGAATCCTAGCTATCAGTTTTAAAAGTAAGCATTGGGATAGATCATAAGTGTAAAACTGAAAGTAGTTATGGATCCATGGGGAATACTTACCCTAGTTAATTGCAAATCTTGATAAACAATAACCAATTCTCAATCTTCTCTTATAATTGCTTTTATAAACCCTTTTTTTGGTGATAACATACTTAAGAGCTTAAATACCTACATTATTCTATATCTTCACCATATTCCCTATGGGATCGATCCCAACTTTTGTTGGGTTCTTTATTGACAACGTCCGTTCATACTTTATCAGGAGTGTGAGTTTGAGCATTATCAAAAAGTGGCGCTGTCGCCAGGGAATATGGCTTAAGATTAGAGTAATTGCTTGTTTTAAACTTTTTGTTGTTATTTTCTCATTTATGTTTTTCTTTTTGTTTTTGACACCCAAAAGTTGTCTCTTGGTGAATGCCGTACTCGGTGAAGCAAAAATCCCCTGATTCCTCTTGATCTTGAATTAGAGCAAACACTGTGGAAAATGGCGAACCCTGAGCAAAGAAAGGCCCGTATTACTAAAGAAGCTCGGCAAGCAGAGTTAGTTCAGCAAGCTGCACTTCAAGAAGATGAGGATGCTCGGCAGGAAGTCGTGAATGCTGGCCCCATGGAATGGGCAATAGAGGCCAGAGATATTCTCCTCAATTCTTTGATGAGGATGATTTGGATATTGATGAAGTCAGGACAACTGGAGTTACCGTAGCACCACCTTTTCCTGTTGGGGAAAAGTTTGACATCACTAGAACCATGATACAGTTGTTGAATATGAAAGGCATGTTTAGTGGTCATGGAGCTGGTAATGTCAACCTGCACTTGATGAACTTCATTAGAATATGCAAGGCGAACAAGTTGTCCAGTGTAACTCAGGAAGCGATAAGGTTGAGACTCTTACTATTCTCTCTTTCTGGAGAGGCTACCTTATCGTTATCGGAGTTTCCCAATGATTCCATTACCAACTGGTGGGAGTTTACACAGGTTTTCCTAGAAAGGTTCTTCCTACCCTTCAGGATGCTTGTTATACCTCGAGAATTCAAAGATCATACCCTGGAGTTGAAATGGGGAAAAACTGAAAATATGGGTTGCAGGCCCAGAATGAGTCATTGGACAACTCATGAGGAGAGCCCACGAGTCGTTCGGTGACTTGTGGGGAGGCCTAGAAGGGATAGAAAATATTCAAGGAAAAGGAGTCCCCACGGGCTTGGGAATGACTCGTGGTCAGACACCATGAGTCGTTAGGTTATCCGTGGGGAGGAGGTATAAGAAAAATAGGAAAGGCAAGGTAGTGTACTTAACGAAAGGAGACCACGACTCATTATGTCAGGCAATGAGTCGTGGTATGAGTCGTTGGGTGAAATTTAAATAATTTGCATAAGGAAGGCAGTGCACTTGACGAGTGGTGGCCATGCGTAATGAGTCGTTATGTCATCCGTTAGGACCCCCAGTGATCAGCTTAGACAGTGTACCGAACGAGCAAGGTGACCAGTCATGTGGGTATGTACCGAGTCATCTGGTCACCCGTCAGGGTCCCCTGGCAATTATTTTCCTGAGAATTAGTAAGGGCTTTTACGTAAATTTCTAAGATCCTAAGGTCTAAACTGCAACATTTTGGGTTATGAATAGGAAAATTTAAAGGGGTTAAGTTCAGTTTTCACTTCATTCATTCATGCATGCAAGGTAGAGGAATTAAGGAATTGATTCAAGCTTGGAATTCATCAAATTCATTGTAATTTCTTCTTGGGTTATCAAGAGTGGTTAAGAACTAACAATCCCAGGTATGTAAGGCTATCAATGTGTGATTTCTTTCATACCAATGTCCCTCCTCTACGATTTTACTTAAAATTCATTAAAAACTCATGGGGTTTTGTAATTGATTTATATAAAATCTAATGATTTAATTATGGATATGATTTTAAAATCTTATCATAATTTATAAATTTTGTTCAGCTTTTGTGATTTAAATTGATTATAATATCATTGATCTGGACTTCTATGTAATTAGGCCTAATTATGCATGCCCCATGATGAATCCATTTATGGTCTATCTTTCCATTGGTGATCTTTATAAGCCCAGCATGAATTATGATTTAAATCATGAATTTATTATATTACCCACTATGGTTTTATGACTTTCAAGTTATATGCATGACCTACAAGTATGTATGAACCTCGTGAATCATGAATTATGTTTTTGGCCGACTCACGGGCCTCATGTCATCGCTAGTTCACGTATGTTCTAGCATGTTTTTGATTATCATGATTTAACTAGCCCATGAACTCATGTATGTATTATTATGAACACTATATATGTTTTAGGAGTAGTATCGAACACCGAGTAGGTTCGGTGCTCAGGTTAAGCCTCGGATCTCATGAACTACATGCCACTGTAAGTATGTTGGGACCCTTTCATGTTTGTCCCTGGCCCAAATGGCCCTTTTCATGGTGATATCACACTTTCATGGTTCTACCGTTGGCAAGGTATGAACACCCTCCCGACTAGGGTTACAAGTCGGGCTTCATGTGTGCTTATATGGGGTATGTCGGTTAAGAGAATCTCCCACTGTTCCTCATGATTTATGAATATTTTGAAAATGTATTTTGGCTCAAGTCATGTAAGTAAATCTCTTTTCTTATGATTATGATTAGGTTTATATTACAAATGTTTTGAAAACCTCGAGCCTTATGACATGTTATGATGATTTACGGTACAAGCATGATGTCCTACTAACCGCATACTTTCTATGTTGTATCATTTTATGATATAGGCCCCATCTCTAAGGCTCACCCTTACCCGTAGATTGTCTCGGAGTTGCTCTCAGTGTACTTGGTGAGTCCTCATGTTTCGAGGGCTATGTGTTCAGAATATATATAGTTCTTTTAATTTCAGGATTGTTGGGTTAGTGGGGGAGTTATCCCATCAACCCGCCTTTCATGATTAGAATGTTTTCATACTACATGTTGTAATCAACCGTATTGTATGGGTCTTGTGCGTGCTTTTCCTTTTATTATGTCACAATTACATTTTTTTATGTTAAGTCTTCCGCTCATGTGATTAACAGATGTATGATCTTGCCATGGGTCGACTTGGGGTCTCTTGGAGCTCCTTTTCCCGTGTCTATGATCTGGGTATTCGTTCGGGTCATGACAAACTTGGTATCAGAGCCGTAGGTTTTAAAGTGTCCTAGGGAGTCTGAAAGCCACATTAAGTAGAGTCTTTTTCATGTGTGTGAAGCGCGTCACACTTATGATGAAGAGGCTAATAGACGTTTAGGAAATGTTTCCTTCTTTCATGATCTATGTCGTGCGATGAAAGTCCTTTACTCTTCTAATTCATGTTATTCGCGTTTGTAGAATCATGCCCCCACGTCGAGTAAATGCCAGGAGAAACGTAACGGTAATGATCATGAGGGTGCCCATGATGGTGAACATCAACCAGCTTCACCCGTTCACGAGGAGCACGTAGAAGAGACAACTGCCCAGGCTGAGTTTAGGGCAACAATTCAGATGCTGGCACATGCCATGACAGCCCAGGTCCAAAATTAGACCGTAGCACATTACCCTCAGAATAGGAATGCGAAAGTAGCAAGGGTGAGGGATTTCTTGAGGATGAGCCCTCTGGAGTTCACGGGGTCGAAGATAGACTAGGACCCACATGATTTTATTGAGGAGATTTTGAAGATCACCCAAGTTATGGGGGTGAACAATGGAGAGTATGTTGACTTGACCTCCTACCAGCTAAAGGGGTAGCTCACACATGGTTTAAACAATGGAGAGATGCTAGGGCAGTGGGGGCATCCCGGATAGGGTGGTAGAAGTTTCACACGGCATTTATGGATCGGTTCTTCCCTTGGGAGATGAGGGAGCTCAAGGCGGTCTAAGTTTGTTAATCTGAAGCGAGGTAATATGTCTGTCCAGGAGTATGCGTTGGAGTTCACCCGGTTATCTAAATATGCTCCCGAGTTGGTGGCGGATCAGAGGGATCGGGTGAGCCGTCTTGTGCATGGGGTGGCGGATTACTTGGACAAGGATTGCTGGATCATCATGCTTCACTAGGAAATTGATTTTCCCTATATTTTATTGCATGCGCAGCAGATGGAGTCGGTCTATAGGAGGCATAGGGAGGCCAAGAGCGCCAGGACCGACAGCTATGGGGTTTCTCAAGCCAGGTCAGGGGGTGGACCACGTCAGCAGTCTCAGCACAGGTCTATCGCTCCAGCTCCATCATCGGCCAGCACACCATCTAGGTTCAGGAGAGACCAGAGGAGCAGGGCTACAGGCTTGAGGGATCAAGGTAGCATGTAGGTGGAGCGCACTTTTCTAGCTCACCCCTGGAGGTGCCTGGTCGGTGCGGATGCTTGTTTCGGGTGTGACAAACCCGGACGCAGAATCAGAGATTGCCCTTTAGCCAATTTTGCAGCTCCAACAGCACGACCCCCTCAGTAGGGTGTCTCCACTAGTTCAGCAATCAGTCAACGCCAAAATAGGATTTATGCCCTAGTACCTCGCCAGGAGCAGGAGGCTTCACTAGATGTAGTCACGGGTATGTTGCAAGTCTTCCATATTGATGCTTATGCCTTGTTAGATCCAAGAGCTACTTTGTATTTTGTCACCCCTTATGTTGCTAGTAGTTTTGGAGTTAGCCTTGAAATTCTATCAGAACCATTCTCCGTCTCTACCCCAGTCGGTGAATTAATGGAAGCTAGGCAAGTGTATAGAGGTTGCCCCATCACAATATTGCATAAGATTACCTCCGCGGACTTAGTAGTGTTGTCCATGACTGACTTTGATATCATTTTGGGTATGTATTGGTTGTTTGCATGTTATGCTTCGATTAATTGTAGGACCCATGCGGTGGAATTTCAATTTTCGGATGAGTCAGTTTTGGAGTGGACAGGAAATTTAGTTGTACGCGTCGATTGGTTTATTTCATATCTTAAGGCCAGGAAAATGATTTTCAAGGGTTGCATGTATCACCTAGTTAGGGTTAAGGATGTTGAGTCTGAGACCCTGACTATTCAGTCAGTTCCTATGGTGTGTGAGTATTCGGAGGTTTTCCCCGATGATTTTCCAGGTGTCCCTCCGGAGAGGGAAATTGCTTTTGGCATTGACCTATTGCCCGATACGCAGCTTATCTCCATTCCTCCCTACAGGATGTCTCTAGCAGAGCTAAAAGAGTTAAAAGAGCAATTGAAGGACTTGTTGGACAAGGATTTCATTAGACCGAGCAAGTCTCCATGGGGTGCACCGGTTCTCTTCGTCCGAAATAAGGATGGATCACTTCAGATGTGCATTGATTATCGGCAGCTGAATAAGGTCACCGTCAAGGAAAGGTACCCCTTGCTCAGGATTGATGATTTGTTTGACCAACTCCAAGGTGCCAGATGTTTCTCAAAGATAGGTCTCAGGTCCGGGTATCATTAGCTCAGAGTTCAGGAGTGTGATATCCCAAAGACAACCTTCAGAACCTTGTATGGCCATTATGAGTTTGTAGTTATGTCATTTGGACTAACTAATGCTCCTGCAACTTTTATGGACCTGATGAACAGGTTGTTCAAGCAATATCTAGACATGTTCATGATCGTGTTCATTGATGATATCCTTATTTACTCTCGGAGCGAGGAGGAACATGTTGCTCATTAGAGAATAGTGTTGCAGACTGTCAAGGATCGTCAGTTGTATGCAACGTTCAGCAAGTGTGAATTTTGGCTAGACTCGGTGGCATTTCTAGGCCATGTGGTATCAAGTGAAGGTATAAAGGTAGATTCTCAGAAAATCAAAGCTGTGAAGAATTAGCCCAGATCAGTAAATCCTTCAAAAATTCGAAGTTTATTGGGCCTAGCAGGATATTACCGGAGATTTGTTAGGGTTTTTCATCAATTGTAGCCTCATTGGCCAGATTGACTCATAAAAAGGTAAAGTTCTAATGGTCAAAGGCTAGTGAGAAAAGCTTCCAGGAATTGAAGACCCGACTCACTTCAGCACCAGTATTGACCCTACCCGAGGGTACTGATGTCTTTGTTGTATATTGTGATGCTTCGAGAGTTAGATTGGGATGTGTGTTGATGCAGCATGGGAAAGTAATAGCATATGCCTATCGACAGTTAAAGGTTCACGAAAAGAATTACCCGACCCATGACCTTGAGTTGGCCGCGGTGGTATTTGCATTGAAGATATGGTGGCATTACTTGTATGGGGTCCACGCAGATGTGTTCACGGACCACAAGAGCTTGCAATATGTGCTTATGCAGAAAGATCTCAATCATCACCAACGGAGGTGGTTGTAGTTACTAAAGTACTACGACATGAGTGTTCTTTTCCACCTGGGCAAGGCTAATGTAGTTGCGGATGCACTTTGTAGGCTCTCTATGGAGAGTGTGTCCCACGTGGATGAGAGAAAGAAGGAGTTGGTGAAAGATTTCCATCGACTTGCAAGGTTGGAAGTTAGATTGATCGACTCGATCGATGCAGCGTGGTTGTGCAGAATGGATCAGAATTGTCCGTGGTGGTTGATGTCAAATATAGGAAATATGAGGATCCAATTTTGAGGAAATTAAAGGAAGCGGTGCAGATTCAAAAGTTGGAGGTTTTCTCCCAAAGGGGAGATAGTGTGCTACAATACCAGTATCGCCTATGTGTCCCAGACATTGATGATTTAAGAGGTCGGATTTTGCATGAGGCACATGGTACCAGATATTCTATCCATCCGAGATCCACGAAGATGTCGAGGCTTGCAAGAAATCTATTGGTGGGATGGTATGAAGAAGGATATTGCAGAGTTCATAGACAAATGTCCAAAGTGTCAGCAAGTGAACGTCGAACATCAAAGGCCGGGAGATGTACTTCAGGATATTAGCATTCCCACTTGGAAGTGGGAAGAGATTAATATGGATTTCATTACAGGCCTACCTCATACTCGACGACATTATGATTCCATTTGGGTGGTGGTAGACAGGTTAACCAACGTTGCACACTTTCTACCGGTCAAGACCGCGGATTCAGCGGATGATTATGCCAAATTATATATTCAGGAGTTGGTTCGACCTCATGGAGTTCCCTTTTCTATTATCTCAGACCAAGGTACTCAGTTTACCTCCCAGTTCTGGCGGTCTTTTCAGAAAGGACTTGGGACTCAAGTTAAGCTCATCACAGCCTTTCATCCGTAAACGGATGGCCAAGCCGAACGAACAATCCAGACTCTTGAGGACATGTTGAGGGCATATTTTATGGATTTCAAAGGTAGTTGGGATGATCATTTTCCCTTGATCGAGTTTTCTTATAATAACAGTTATCACTCTAGTATTCAGATGGCACCGTTCGAGGCTATTTATAGGTGAAGGTGTAGATCTCCCATCGGATGGTTTGAGGTTGGTGAGGCAGCCATGATAGGACCTGATTCGGTTCATGAGGCCATGGTAAAGGTCCAATTGATAAGGGACCAGTTGAAAACCGCTCAGAGTCGTTAGAAATCGTATGCTGATGTGAGGAGAAGGGATCTGGAGTTTGATGTGGACGATTGGGTATTTCTAAAGGTATCTCCCATGAAAGGAGTCATGCGATTCGGAAAGAAAGGGAAACTCAGTCCCCGATATGTTGGTCCCTACCGGATCATGAGAAGAGTTGGTAAGGTAGTGTATGAGTTGGACTTGCCCACAGAGTTTTCTTCGGTACATCCCGTGTTTCATGTGTCACTATTTAAGAAATGTTTGGGAGATCCAGCTTTAGTAGTTCCAGGTGGACAGTGTCGGTGTAAAAGACAGCCTCAACTATGAAGAAGTTCTGGTGGAAATATTAGATTGTCAAGTCCATAAACTAAGGAACAAGGAAGTAGCTTCAGTTAAGATTTTATGGGGAAATCAACATGTTGAGGGAGCTACGTGGGAAGCCGAAGCAGATATGATGGCTAAATACCCATATTTATTCTCTACCGGTTCAGTTTCAACTTGAAGTATCAGTTATGCCCTATGACTCTATTTAGTTTTTATGTTCAGTTCATGTGTTCAAGTTTCTTTTATGTGTATGAATGTGCATGCGAAGCATGCGATCAGTTCAGTTATGTGTTACAAATCAGAGATAATCATTCCGTAAGAATTTTGGTTAAAATGATCAGTATTTGAGTATGATAATTGTATATCTCTATTTTCTGCTTGTTTCTAATATTCGAGGACGAATGTTCCCAAGGGGTAGATATTGTTATACCCCAAGAATTCAAAGATCGAACCAGGGAGTTGAAATGGAGAAAAACTGAAAATCTGGGTTGCAGGCACAGAACGAGTCATTGGACAACTCGTGAGGAGAGCCCACGAGTCGTCAGGTGACTCGTGGGGAGGCCTGGAAGGTTTAGAAAATATTTAAGGAAAAGGAGTCCCCACGGGCTTGGGAATGACTCGTGGTTAGACACCACGAGTCTTTAGGTCATCCATGGGGAGGAGGTAGAATAATAGGAAAGACAAGGCAATGTACTTAATGGAAGGAGACCACGACTCATCATGTCAGGCAACGAGTCGTGGTATGAGTCATTGGGTGAAATTTAAATAATTAGCATAAGGAAGGCAGTGCACTTGATGAGTGGTAGCCACGACTCGTGGACACCCATAACGAGTCGTTATGTGATCCATTAGGACCCCCAGTGATCATCTTAGATAGTGTACCTGACGAGAAAGGTGACGAGTCGTGTAGGCATGTAACGAGTCGTCAGGTCACCCATCAGGGTCCCCTGGCAATTATTTTCCTACGAATTAGTAAGAGCTTTTACATAAATTCCTAAGATTCTAAGGCCTAAACGACGAAGTTTTGGATTATGAATAGGGAAATTTAAAGGGGTTAAGTTCAGTTTTCACTTTATTCATTCATACATGCAAGGTAGAGGAATTGAGGGAACGATTCAAGCTTAGATTTCATCAAATTCATTGCATTTTCTTCTTGGGTTATCATGAGAGATAAAGAACTAACAATCCCAGGTATGTAAGGCTATTAATGGGTGATTTCTTCCACACCCATGTCCCTCCTCAATGATTTTATTTAAACTTCACTAAAAACTCATGGGGTTTTGTAATTGATTTATATAAAATCTAATGATTTAATTATGGGTTTTGTGATTTTGAAATCTTATCATAATCTACGGATTTTGATCAGCTTTTGTGGTTTAAATTGATTATAATATCATTGATTTGGACTTCTATGTGATTAAGCCTAATTATGCATACCCCATGATGAATCGATTTATGATCTATCTTTCCATTGGTGATCTTTACAAGCCCAACATGAATTATAATTTAAATTATGAATTTATCATATTACCCATTATGATTTTATGACTTTCAATTATATGCATGACCTACAACTATGTATGAACCTCATGAATCATGAATTATGTTTTTGGCCGACTCACAGACCTCATGTCATGGCTAGTTCACATATGTTCAAGCATGTTTTTGATTATCATGATTTAACTAGCCCATGAACTCATGTATGTATTATTATGAGCACTATATATGTTTTAGGAGTAGTATCAAACACCGAGTAGGTCCGGGGCTCAGGTTAAGCCCCGGATCTCATGAACTACATGCCACTGTAAGTATGTTGGGACCCTTTCATGTTTGTCCCTGGCCTAAATGGCCCTTTTCATGGTGATATCATACTTTCATGGTTCTACCGTTGGCAAGGTATGAACACCCTTCCGACTAGGGTTACAAGTCGGGCTTCATGTGTGCTTATATGGGGTATGTCGGTTAAGAGAATCTCCCACTGTTCCTAATGATTTATGCATGTTTTGATTATGTATTTTGGCTCAATTCATGTTAAGTAAAGCTCTTTTCTTATGATTACGATTATGTTTATGTTACAAATGTTTTGAAAAACTCGAGCCTTACAACATGTTATGATGATTTACGGTACAAGCATGATGTCCTACTCTTTTGATCATCTATGAATTTTATACATGTTTTAAATGTCAGTTTTACTTGCATATTCAGTACATTCCACATACTGGCTGCATACTTTCTATGTTGTATTGTTTATGATATAGGCCCCAGCTCTCAGGCTCACCCTCTCCCATAGATTGTCTCGGAGTTGCTCTTAGCGTACTTGGTGAGTCCTCATATTCCGATGGTTGTGTGTTCAGAATCTATGTTTTTCTTTTAGTTTGAGGATTGTTGGATTAGTTGGGAATTTTCCCATCAACCTGACTTTCATGATTAGAGGCTTTTTAGCTACATGTTGTAATCAGTCGTATTGTATGGGTCTTGTGCATGATTTTCCTTTTATTATGTCATGATTACGTTCTTTTATGTTAAGTCTTCCGCTCATGTGATTGAATTTGATATATTCTCATGTCATGAGTCGACTTGGGGTCTCTCGGGGCTCCTTGTCCCGTGTCCACGAACCGGGTGTACGTTCGAATAGTGACAAAGCTATAGCTAAAGGAAGAGATTATAAATTCCGACAACTGAAAATGGAGAAACTTCTTGAAACCTAGTTGGGATTTAAAAAGAAGCTCCCAAACCATAAAATTTCAGATGATAGTTTGTTGGAAATTTTTTATAGGTCCTTCAATACAGCACAAAAGTTGTAGCAGATACAATGGCGGAAGGAGCATTGATGAGTCACATGTGGGATAAAGCTGCCATTATTCTTGATAGGGTGACCAAGATGAATAGGGGCTGGCACACCAGGGCAGAGAAAATAGCTGCAGGTATGTATGTTGTTGGTATGTCTACGGATCAACGCAAAAAGGAGGAGGAGTGTGATAAGGAGCTAGCTCATATGCGTACATCATTAGATCTGCTCACGAAGCATATCATGGGCATTGGGGCTAGAAAGTTAAATGCAATGGAAGCTCAGGGTTAGGAACCGAGGCATGATCATTCAGATTCTGAGAAGGAGGCAAACTTCTTAGACAATCAGGTGGCGGGTTCCCGGGCCAGCGGCCAAGGTTCTGGATAGGACACTTGGGCCAAGGTTTCGAAAATCAAGGTCAAAATTAGTATAGGGACAAATACAACTGCAATGGGTATAGGGATAGGAGCAGAAGTCATGAGCGAGAGGGAGAATGGAGAAAGAATGATGGTTATAGCAATGACCATACAAGTTTTTATGTTCCTCCTAATGCACGTGAGGGTGAGGCTTGACCCTCAAGATTGGAGAACATGATGGCTCAGATGCTAAAAATGGTAAAGTCCACCTATGATCAGCTGAGAGACACTCAGGAGGATATATCAGGTATGAACCAGAAAGTTGAATCGCATGCAACTGCTATCAAGCAGATTGAGCAGCAGCTGGTCAAATGCCGGTTTTCCTAAACCAAAGGTAGAAGGGAACATCTCCTAGCAACATAGTGCAGAATCCAAAGAATGAGAGTCACTATATGATTGTTATGACTAGGAGTGAAAAGACCACAGTTGACCCCCCTCTGCTGGTTGTAGTTGAGATGGAAAGACAAAAGGAGATTGAGCTTGGTGAGGAAGATGAGGTTGCTGAGCATGAGCTCATAGGTGAGGCTGAGTTGACTGGGGCTCCAGTTGGTGAGGAGTCCGAAGCTGATAATGGTAAGAACCAAGGGGGCACAAAAATTTATAAGGATATCCCTCGACCACCGCCACCATTCTCTCAAAGGACAAAGAAAAAGGCAGAAGATGGTAAGTTTCAGAAATTTCTTTCTACGCCTAAACAGTTATCTGTGAACATACCATAGGTCGAGGCATTGAAGCAGATGCCTGGATATGCCAAGTTCATGAAGGACCTTGTGACCAAGAAGCAGTCAGTTAGCTATGAGTCGGTAGGTAATTTGCATCATTGCAATGCAATAGCTTCACGAGTCCTTGCTCAAAAGAAAGAGGATCCAGGTGCCTTCACCATTCCGTGTATGATTGGTGATTTTGAGTTTGCGAAGAAACTTTGTGATTTAGGAGAAAGCATCAAGATGATTCCATTAGTTGTATTCAAACAGTTGGGCTTGGGAACCTCTACACCGATGTCAATACGGCTATTGATGGCAGACCGCACAGTCAAAAAGCCAGTGGGGATCTTAGTGGATGTGCTTGTCAATGTGGACCGTTTCACCTTTCCGCTAGACTTCATAATCCTAGATTTCAAGGTTGATTTTGAGGTCCCCGTTATCTTAGGGCGACCATTTCTGGCCATTGGGAGCGCCTTGGTGGATGTTGAAGCTGGCCAACTAAAGTTCAGGCTAAATAAAGAGGAAGTCACTTTTAATGTCTGCCGGTCAATGAAGCAGCCCAATGAGTTTAGGGTTGTCTCAGCAATCGATGATGATTTTGAGTTTCTTGATAAATTTTGAGTAGTCAAGAGACTTGCGTCATGCCGCGACATTAAATCAGGTGCCTTTTGGGAGGCAACCCATAAAAGGTGAAGTCTGAGTAACCACAAGTATGTCCCTTTCCCGTGTTTTTCATATTTTATGCTTCGGGGACGAAGCATGTTTTTCAAAGGGGGGTGTACTTATATTTTTGGAAATTTTTATTCATCCGGGGGTTTCTCTTGTCGTGTTTCTTTTTCCTCAGACATGCTATCTAGTAGAACCGGCATGTTTAGGTTGTTTTTGTTTAATTAGAAGTAGCTTAGAATTATTTTGCAGCCAATAAATGCACTAGTTTGATGTTTTTGAAAAAAAATTAACCCTGTTTGAAAATTTTATTTTGATGTTAGTTGTGTAGTTAATTGCAATTGCATGACTTATGTGGATCTTTGTGGTATTTAAATTATGAGCATGAGAAGTTGTAGCTTAGTCGTGCATGAACTGTAACTATTTGGAGTTCAGAGTGAGCAACTTTGTTTCGACAACACTGAATTCCAACTTTATTTGTTTTTATTGTCTTTCTTCTTCCTAGAAAGCTTTATAGAGTTTAGACTTGTATTTTCAGATCTTCATTGCTCCTGTACTGTGTCACCAATTCTTGGGAGTTGTAATTATTGTTGTTTATGTTGTTATGATTTAGATTTCAGATTTATGAATGTTTTATTTTATATTCCGCATTTTTCTACTTTTCACTCATCTTAATAATTTTGTAGATGAATTAGATATGTCTATAGGAAATGGTGGATATCCTCAACACCTAATAAAATTATTTTGGATCATGACAGAGGTGTTATGTTTTTTTTTGTCACTGTGATATTATAATGTCTTACTGGAGTGTGGAGGGGCATTAAGGTGTCATAGAATATCAATACGGTGATTAGATCAAAATTATTCTATGTTCTTTCTTTTTTTAAAAAATTGTTTTATTTTTGGAGATTATAAATTAAAACTTTGAAGTGTCCTCTTAACTAAATAAATGTAAATTGTGAGAGCTTTATTGAGTAAAACATATATAATTATGGACTCCACATAGAGTTAAATCTAAAAAATAATTTTACTTTTGAATGCTTGAGGTGGATATGAATATATATATATATTTATAGTGCTTTGTTTTGTAGATTTTGTGCATAATATATTGTTATAATATGAAGGTTTTGATGACTGGCAAGAGTGAACCAAGTTCACTGCACAGCTGAATATATTTTTTAGGTACTTGGAGACTTTAACGTGGAAAGAGTACACAAATATGATTCACATAAGGCAAGAGGAAGAGTACGCATACTTGGAGTCCAACCGTAATGCATGTCACACCCCAAAACTGGGGTAGGGCGCAACTGATACTCGATTCATGATTGATCGAGAAGTCGGCTATATGACATCTATAACTGTAACACTTAGGCCATCCAGGCCACCTGTCACAATCAACTGCGAATAAACTGGAACCATAAGGTCTCAACAATATGGGGTAAACAATCGAAGTACAACCAAGGCAATTAGTGTGCTAAACTAAGCAACAATAAGCCGACGAGGCCACAAACTAAATAACACTGTACACACTAAGTCCACAAAGCCTCTAAGAGTAAACTGATTGATGGTCGGAACAGGGCTCCGACCTACCCATAACTGCATCTCAAAACTCAAGCATAAATAACTAAGCCCTAGCTCCAGGAAGAAAGGAGCATACCAACCATCTGTTGATCTCACGAACTGCTACTCAACTGGCCATCCTGACCTCTACCTGCACCTGCGGCACGAACGTAGGTCCCCAAGCAAGGGGACGTCAGTACGAATGAAATGTACTGGTATGTAACGCTGAAACTGTAACCATGAGATAACAATCCTGTAATAATTAACTTAGCACATAAACATATAGAGGATAAATATAACCTGGAACTCTGCAACCTCTAATTGATAACAACTAACTATAACATAATAGAACTCAAGATAACTGAACCATGAATAAGGAATGGTAACAACCTAGAATCCTGAAAACTGAAACTTGATAATAACTCTATAAAGAGATGAAAATACAGTTAAGAAATGCACAAGAAGAAACTATAATTGTATTGCCAGCGACCAGCCTACCATAAATCCATATATAAAATTCATCCAACCAGTGTACTATACCAGGGTAAAATAAAAATAACTCCAGCCGATGTACCACACCGGTGTAAACTAAAAAGATCTCCAGTCGATGTACCACATCAGGGTAAAATAAAAATATCTCCAGCCGATGTACCACACTGGGGTAAAATAAAAAGATCTCCAACCGATGTACCACACCAAGGTAAAATAAAAAGATCTCCAGCCAATGTACCACACCAGGGTAAAATAAAAAGATCTCCAACAGGTGTACCACATCGGGGTAAAATAAAAATACATCTTAATTACCATCATAAATGGAGCTGACAGAGCTCATACAAATTATCTGAATACTGGAAACCATAAAATATGTTGATCAGTTACTATAACATGTGTAGGATCTTACCACGACCCCTAATACTACAATTATTCCATACACATATAGGTCTTTCATTTAGCATTTAAATACATACATAAACTGTGAATGAATTCTAGGGAAGTTCCTAGAACTGTAATATCGTAAAGACATATGTAGACTCACATTCATGATTTTAAACATCTCCTCGCAATTCAAACACGAGGAGCAGAGAGGAATCACTTAACCTAACATTTTCTATTAACAATCTTAGCATTCATTTTGTGCTTATACTCATTTGACTTTAATACTTTCATATCAAGAATTGTGAGCATACCTCATTCATTGCACATCATATCACATTTCCAGGTAACTTATGAACAGGAAGACATAACTTGTGTATCTCAAACCTGGAGCTCTTTAATATACAAATTCTATGCAACTGTCTAGGGGCTACCTTAAAATAAATAAAGACTTATAGTCGTGCTTCAGACAGCATAGGAAAAGCTCATGTGAAACATTGCAATATATGTGGAGCTTAGAAAAGCTTAGCAGCATTATAAATAGTTTAAAAACTTCCAAGAAAAATAAAATCCTTTAAAACATGAAAAAGTTAATCCAACTCTTAGAACAAATAATCAAAGATAATTATTTAAAAGTACAATGAAGAACTTCTCTTTAACTTGAGTCACTATCTCAAAATATTCAATCCTAATTATTTCTTAAGGAGTTAACACTTTACTGGTCTTTCATTAGCTAAACACAACTGAACATAAACAACTTTATTTATAGCTCTTTTGCTAAACGTCTTTAGAACATGGTAAATCTTGCTAGCTATTTGCCTAATTTAGTAACAATCGTAACCCTTATCATCAAATTTAACACGTTTCGTATTCATATTAAATTCTTTTCCAAACAGGATTCATCATCCCTACCTAATTTTTTTACTCTCGTGTTCACTATTCCACCAATTCTTGTACGCACTTACCTTCTTACCTAATTGCCAACCTTGTCTCTTAAACTCGTCTTTCTCATATTTTAACGTTGCTCAAAGGTTCTTGAAATCAACTACGGATAGAAGGCATATTCCTCACATATTACCTTAAAAGGTCTAACATTTACTCTTATCTCTCCTTTGCTACTAGCGCCTCAACTTTTACACTTAGGTTAATTTCCTTACACATCTACAACTTTCAAAGAACATGCGACGTGTCACTTAAAGCCTTAAGAAATTCTCAGGAGGTCTAGATAACTCAAGAGCTCTAATAAACATATAGCGACTTTCTAAAGAAAATCCTTGCCGCTTTAGAGTGTAATTTAAATGTAAGCATAACCATATATATATTATGATTTTCGTCTAACATGTTAACATCAAGATATTGTGCATAACATGCCAATAAATATGGTCCCATAGAAATATCAATAGTTTACCCATTCGGATTCTATCTTCCAAGTTTAACGTATCGGTTAATTAAGAAACATATTAATTAGTCTCTTGGCTTAAGGAAGAGGGATCAGGGAATCACCTCATGTCCCTAGGTACCTTACAACATTAATATGATAGGGTAGGTAACTGTCATAAGGAAATTCCATTTTGTTACCCTCGTTAGCCCTTATTGAGTTAAAACCCGATTTCAGTTATTAGGTTTGTCTGTGCGTCGTCGTCTTGCCATGCTTACCAAATTTCTTAGAAACCATAATGTGAAACAACTTTGACACCACAAATACATAACATAATGTAAAGGACCAGCTCACAGTGCCCACGCCGAGGGGACTTCAGACATATTTACAACTATGACCGTAATAGAAGGCAATTGCCCTCTCCGCTTCACATTCATGCATTCCAACTCTTTAGCAAATACACACCTTAATACCAAGTAATTCTAACAACTGGAAGGAAACATAATATGCTACTACAGAATCTCAAGTATAGGAGAATTCCGGATTAATCCTCGGCATGACTTCGTGCTTTAAAATCAAGAGACAAAGAATGCCTTACATACCTTTCTCCGATGAACGTTTCTCTGGCCGATTTCCTATTTCAATTATAAGCCTTCAACCTCCTTAATCCAGTGGTTTTATAGGCCAATGAAAAGTTTAATCTATATCACAAAATTCAGCCAAAATAACTAAACAATGTTAGTCACAATAGCAACAACAACACACGGCAACATCAACAACATTTAGCCATTTTCTCAACTAGTTTTCACTAACTTTTAAGGGAGAAACAAGAGGAAATTTTACCTTAGTTCTGCTGTAATTATTTCCATCAATATGAAGTATAATTTCAGAAAAACAAACAGCCAAAAATCCTAAGGAAAATGAGCAATACTTAGCTCACAAATAGTCCATCGGCAGCTCACTTAGCTGCCAATTTCCAGATTTTTGCTTTACAATTTAAGAGGTTTAGAAGGGGTGAAATACTTACCTTTTGCTAGGGATTTGTTCTTGGTTAAAAATATGAGTAATTGGCCTCAACGTCTTGTCCAAAAATACAGAAACCTTTCTGTCTAAAACACCACAAAACAGTTCACCAACACACCAAACACACCTCCAACTTCTAGTCTTGTAATCAAACATTCAAGCAAGGATAGTAGTAGAATCCTTACCTTTTATACTTGTGTTTAATCCCTACAAAGAGTGAACTTATATGTAGCTTAGGAAAGCTTCAGAAACGCAGCAAATTCACCACGGCAACACTGCCCAAGCGCAGCCAAAACAACCACCAACACACCACCTTCACCTTATGGTAGATCCCCTTCACTTAGCTTTAGTTCAATGGACTTTAGCTTAGTGTTTTCCTTAGGTGTTTGCTGGAAATTTGAGAGAATTTCAGAGTATAAGCAGGCACCTTAATTCTGGAAACATTGAAAATGATTTGATAAGTCATGACTTAAAATATAAAGCAAGTTAGGCGGTGGCCGTTTTTAGGGCGGTTGCCTCCTTACTGCCCGACAGTGTCATGGTAAAATATCTATAATGTTTTACTCCGAACTCCGATTCATGAGAGGTTTGATGTTCTGAAAACTAGACTCACATACCTTTAATTTGATAGGTCATGGGGCTTCTAATTCATTATATACTAGGAGATATGGTTATTTAAAGTTGACCCTTACTTATGAACTTCACATACTCTTCGGTTTTCCGTTCGTACACATTTCCCTTGTCATCTACGGCAGATATATAACCCATACTTCCCTTAACATATCATATAAACATCAAATAATTACCAAAAAAATTTTGGGGTGTAACATTCTCCCCCCCCTTAGAAACATCGTCCTCGAATGTCATATCACCTTTAACTCATCCTTGTCTTGCATCATAAATATACATTCCATATATTCATAAACATATCCTTTCCAGTCGTTGCTTCATATCAAACTATATTTATTTAACTCAGTCTATTTATCTAACATAAGGCAGACGTGCCTTAACACTATATAATCGATGAACTTTTCTAACCATAAGCATATTTATACACTATCACGACATATAATTAACTCCAATACCACTTTCCATTCACTACTTAAGATACAAGATCAATGTTAAATCTGAAGCTATTCTTTTAACTTTGCTTTTACCATGACCCATTATTGGCGGTCCTGATAACTGAAACTAAAGCGTGATCTAGGAAAACAAAAAGGTACTAAGTCTTCAAGAGAGACTAAATGTCTGGCCACCTAGTGCCTTGAAACATTACAAGGAGCCTTAAATAATCCTGTTAACCTGGTATCCTCCACTCTATTCTACTTTTATGTTGGTACTTGAAGACGGTGAATCAGATCCTCTATCAAACCTAATACAATTGATATACCCCGTCATATTTCGCACCTTATTCGAAGCATATTGACCAAAGAATTAAACCTGAGACTATATTCATGAATACTCATGCTGCCGTGCTTTAGGTACAAAAATATACTAGCTCGAACTCATTGAAGTTCCCGTGGTAAGCACTAACCCGTAAAGGCTAAAGGATTTAGGCTCAAACTCCATAGGCACTAAAGCTCTCAGAACTATTTCCCTAGAACCTGCCATTAATTTCAGCAGCTGATTCTTGAAACGTCACTATTTGGGTTAACATATGAAATCTTTCCTCAAAATCTCATCCCTTTGATATAGCTGAAGGTGCTGGAGGGAAAAAAAACTCTACCTCCTTCTGGCTCTACTGAAACTGGGCCAACATGAGGGGCTGAATCCCGTCTCACGGTAGCTCTGACTAGAACTAGAGGAACTGTAACACGGGGAGTAAAACAAAACTCACTTCAAGCATATAATATATTTCTCGGATCGATAGGAGGGGCGACTGGGACCCTTTCAAGAATCTCATAGCCATCTGCCTTACAAAAACATAAGCACGATTTAGACTTCAAACAGCCCTTACATCTTTTCTCTATAGCACGATTTATTAATGAACAAAGTGAAACAACCCCTAAATGCCTTGTAGCATCCGATTATAAGTATGATGCACAACATACTCATAAGCAAGACTCTACTAGACACGGCTTGTAGACTCCCTAGAATACGACTTCGCTCTGATACCAAGTCTTTCACGCCCCAAAACTGGGGTAGGGCACAACTGGCACTCGATTCATGATTGATCGAGAAGCCGGCTATATGACATCTATAACTGTAACACTTAGGCAATCTAGGCCACCTGTCACAATCAACTGAAGAATAAACTGGACCCATAAGGTCTCAACAATACGGGGTAAACAATCGAAATACAACCAACGCAATTAGTGTGCTAAACTAAGCAACAATAAGCCGATGAGGCCACAAACTAAATAACACTATACACACTAAGACCACAAAGCCTCTAAGAGTAAACTGACTGATGGTCGGAACAGGGCTCCGACCTACCCATAACTGCATCTCAAAACTCAAGCATAAATAACTAAGCCCTAGCTCCAGGAAGAAAGGAGCATACCAACCATATGTTGATCTCACGAACTGCTACTAAACTGGCCATCCTGACCTCTACTTGCACCTGCGGCACAAACGCAGGTCCCCAAGCAAGGGGACGTCAGTACGAATGAAATGTACTGGTATGTAAGGCTGAAACTGTAACCATGAGATAACAATCCTGTAATAACTAACTTAGCACATAAACATATAGAGGATACATATAACCTGGAACTCTGCAACCTCTAATTGATAACAACTAACTATAACATAACAGAACTCAAGATAACTGAACCAGCAATAAAGGAATGGTAACAACCTGGAAACCTGAAAACTGAAACCTGATAATAACTCTATCAAGAGATAAAAATGCAATTAAGAAATGCACAAGAAGAAACTATAACTGTAATGCCAGCGACCAGCCTACCGTAAATCCATATATAAAATTCGTCCAGCCGGTGTCTACACCAGGGTAAAATAAAAATATCTTCAGCCAATGTACCACACCGGTGTAAAATAAAAAGATCTCCAGTCGATGTACCACACCAGAGTAAAATAAAAATATCTCCAGCCAATGTACCACACTGGGTAAAATAAAAATATCTGCAGCCGATGTACCACACTGGGGTAAAATAAAAAGATCTCCAGCCAATGTACCACACCAGGGTAAAATAAAAAGATCTCCAGCAGGTGTACCACATTGGGGTAAAATAAAAATACATCTTAATTACCATCATAAATGGAGCTGACAGAGCTCATACAAATTATCTGAATACTGGAAACCATAAAATATGCTGATCAGTAACTATAACATGTGTAGGATCTTACCACCACCCCTAATACTACAATTATTCCATACACATATAGGTCTTTCATTTAGCATTTAAATACATACATATACTGTGAATGAATTCTAGGGAAGTTCCTAGAACTGTAATATCGTAAAGACATATGTAGACTCACATTCATGATTTTATAACATCTCCTCACAATTCTAACATGAGGAGCAGAGAGGAATCACTTAACCTAACATTTTCTATTAACAGTCTTACTATTCATTTCGTGCTTATACTCGTTTGACTTTAATACTTTCATATCAAGAATTGTGAGCATACATCATTCATTGCACATCATATCACATTTCCAGGTAACTTATGAACAGGAAGACATAATTTGTGTATCTCAAACCTGGAGCTCTTTAATATACAAATTCTAGGCAACTGTCTAGGGGCTGCCTTAAAATAAATAAAGACTTATAGTCATGCTTTAGACAACGTAGGAAAAGCTCATGTGAAACATTGCAATATATGTGGAGCTTAGAAAAGCTTAGCAGCATTATAAATAGTTTAAAAACTTCCAAGAAAAATAAAATCCTTTAAAACATGAAAAAGTTAATCCAACTCTTAGAACAAATAATCAAAGATAATTGTTTAAAAGTACAATGAAGAACTTCTCTTTAACTTGAGTCACTATCTCAAAATATTCAATCCTAATTATTTCTTAAGGAGTTAACACTTTACTGGTCTTTCATTAGCTTAAAACAACTGAACATAAACAACTTTATTTATAGCTCTTTTGCTAAACGTCTTTAAAACATGGTAAATCTTGCTAGCTATTTGCCTAATTCAGTAACAATCGTAACACTTATCATCAAATTTAACACGTTTCGTATTCATCTTAAATTCTTTTCCAAACAGTATTCATCACCCCCTACCTAATTTTTTTACTCTCGTGTTCACTATTCCAGCAATTCTTGTACGCACTTACCTTCTTACCTAATTGCCAACCTTGTCTCTTAAACTCGTCTTTCTCATATTTTAATGTTGCTCAAAGGTTCTTGAAATTAACTACGGACAGAAGGCATATTCCTCACATATTACCTTAAAAGGTCTAACATTTACTCTTATCTCTCCTTTGCTACTAGC
Source organism: Datura wrightii (assembly GCA_035772735.1). NCBI lineage: Eukaryota > Viridiplantae > Streptophyta > Magnoliopsida > Solanales > Solanaceae > Datura > Datura wrightii. The sequence continues at coordinate 164,000,903 of JASDFA010000027.1, read as the reverse complement.
GCCTCAACTTTTACACTTAGGTTAATTTCCTTACACATCTACAACTTTCAAAGAACATGCGACGTGTCACTTAAAGCCTTAAGAAATTCTCAGGAGGTCTAGATAACTCAAGAGCTCTAATAAACATAGCGACTTTCTAAAGAAAATCCTTGCCGCTTTAGCGTGTAATTTAAATGTAAGCATAACCATATATATATTATGATTTTCATCTAACATGTTAACATCAAGATATTGTGCATAACATGCCAATAAAGATGGTCCCATAGAAATATCAACAGTTTACCCATTCGGATTCTATCTTCCAAGTTTAACGTATCGGTTAATTAAGAAACATATTAATTAGTCTCTTGGCTTAAGGAAGAGGGATAAGGGAATCACCTCATGTCCCTAGGTACCTTACAACATTAATATGAGAGGGTAGGTAACTGTCATAAGGAAATTCCATTTTGTTACCCTCGTTAGCCCTTATTGAGTTAAAACCCGATTTCAATTATTAAGTTTGTCTGTGCGTCGTCGTCTTGCCATGCTTACCAAATTTCATAGCAACCATAATGTGAAATAACTTTGACACCACAAATACATAACATAATGTAAAGGACCAGCTCACAGTGCCCACACCGAGGGGACTTCAGACATATTTACAACTATAACCATAAAAGAAGGCAATTACCCTCTCCGCTTCACATTCATGCGTTCCAACTCTTTAGCAAATACACACCTTAATACCAAGTAATTATAACAACTGGGAGGAAACATAATATGCTGCTACAGAATCTCAAGTATAGGAGAATTCCGGATTAATTCTCGGCATGAATTCGTGCTTGAAAATCAAGCGACAAAGAACGTCTTACATACCTTTCTCCGATGAACGTTTCTCTAGCCGATTTCCTATTTCAATGATCAGCCTTTAACCTCCTTAATCCAGTGGTTTTATAGGCCAATGAAAAGCTTAATCTATATCACAAAATTCAGCCAAAATAACTAAACAATGGCAGTCACAATAGCAACAACAACGCACGGCAACATCAACAACATTTAGCCATTTTCTCAACTAGTTTTCACTAACTTTTAAGGGAGAAACAAGAGGAAATTTTACCTTTGTTCTGCTGTAATTCTTTCCATCAATATGAAGTATAATTCTAGAAAAATAAACAGCCAAAAGTCCTAAGGAAAATGAGCAATACTTAGCTCACAAATAGTCCATCGGCAGCTCACTTAGCTGCCAATTTCCAGATTTTTTACTTTACAATTTAAGAGGTTTAGAAGGGGTGAAATACTTACCTTTTGCTGGGGATTTGTTCTTGGTTAAAAATATGAGTAATTGGCCTCAACTTCTTGTCCAAAAATACAGCAACCTTTCTGTCTAAAACGCCACAAAACAGTTCACCAACACACCAAATACACCTCCAACTTCTAGTCTTGTAATAAAAAATTCAAGCAAGGATAGAAGTAGAATCCTTACCTTTTATACTTGTGTTTAATCCCTACCAAGAGTGAACGTATATGTAGCTTAGGAAAGCTTCAAAAACGCAGCAAATTCACCACAGCAACACTGCCCAAGTGCAGCCAAAACAACCACCAACACACCACCTTCACCTTATGGTACATCCCCTTCACTTAGCTTTAGTTCAATGGAGTTTAGCTTAGTGTTTTCCTTAGTTGTTTGCTGGAAATTTGAGAGAATTTCAGAGTATAAGCAGGCACCTTAATTCTGGAACATTGAAAATGATTTGATAAGTCATGACTTAAAATATAAAGCAAGTTGGGCGGTGGCCGTTTTTAGGGCGGTGGCCTCCTTACTGCCCGACAGTATCATGGTATAATATCTATAATGTTTTATTCAAAACTCCGATTCATGAGAGGTTTGATGTTCTGAAAACTTGACTCAAAGACCTTTAATTTAATAGGTCGTGGGGCTTCTAATTCATTATATACTAGGAGATATGATTATTTAAAGTTGACCCTTACTTATGAACTTCACATACTCTTCGGTTTTCCGTTCGTACACATTTCCCTTGATATCTACGGCAGATATACAACCCGTACTTCCCTTAACATATCATAAAAACATCAAATAATTACCAAAAAATTTTTGAGGTGTAACAATGTGTGAATTCAGAACAAAAAAGGAATATTTGCTTTCCTTCTAGGATACTAAAACCTAAATGGAACATGTGAAGCAACAAGTTGAATCTGTGTTGGACAAGAATTATAAAAGGAGCCTAGTAGCTTATATATAATCTATGATTGAGAAAAAGAACATTTGATGATTACCAGAGAGAAATATGTTGAAAGTTCTTAAACCAATTGATTAGAGAAAGTTAGGAGAGTGTTAGCTTTGTGATTTAGAGAATTTGTTGAGAGAGTCTTTCATGTTTCTGACTCAGGGTGTTGAGTTAGAAAATTATCACTAGTTAGAGTTAATTAGTGAGGTTGAGGTACTAGAGTTAATCCCTTTCATTATAGAGTTGTAATATAAAACCTGCTCATGGAATTTAATAAAAGCCTATTGGATAGGTTATATTTTTCTACTCCCTTGAGCAAGAAGGTTTCTCATGGAATTTTCTATGTTTATATACTTAATTACTTTATTATACGCATATCAACTGAACCTAATTCAGTTGTATTGGATTTACTGTTGGTGATTATTTCAATTGGTATCAGAGTAGAATTTTTCAACAAAGGTTAATCCCTTGAAAAGTCAAGAGTTGCAGCACCACACAAGTTAAGAAAGAAATAAAAAATCAGGCCTCTGCTTTTCAATGATCACTATTATGGATGGTAGAAGAATAGAATGATGGACTTTCTCATATGAGAAGATCACAACCTATGGAACGTCATACTGGATGGACCAACCATAACCATGAAGCTTGCAGACGATGGAAAAACACAAGTTCTAAAAGGTAGGCAAGAATATACCAAGTAAGAAAAATTGGCAGTGGAAATCAATGCCAAGGCGAAGAAGATTCTAGCCTATGGAATTGGACCAGATGAGTATAATAGTGTATCATCTTTTATTAATGCAAAGAAATCTAGGATCCAAACTTCCCATGAAGGAACAAATCAGGTGAAAATATCCAAGATTGACATGCTCTATCGACAGTATGAATTGTTTAGCACGAAGGATGGAGAATCCATTAACAACATGCACACGAGGTTCTCCTCTATCATAAATGAGATGTATTCACAGGGAGAAACCATTCCTACTAGAAAGGTTGTGAGGAAATACTGAGTATACTTCCCGATTCTTGGGAATGAAAAATTGAATCCATATCTAAAGCAAAATATCTTGACACGCTAACCATGGGTGATCTAATTGAAAATATCAAGACATACGAGCTCAACCAGTCACAAGAACGAGAAATAACAAACACTCACAAAGAAAAGAAACTAGTGCTCAAAGCAACCACTGTTGAGGAAGACAACATGACTTTACTCACTCGAAGATTTTAGTGCATTATAAAAAAGGAATTCAATACTCAGAGGAAAAATACATCCAAATTATTGAGAAAAATCCTCGTGAGTTAGTTTCTCAAAAATGTGGTGAACCAAGACACTTCATGAAGGAATGTCCTCAGTGGAAATTAGAGACAAACGAAACCAAGATGAAAAGGCCAAGGAAGGAAAAAGTGATCAAATACAAATTACTAATAAAAGGCTTACTACTAAAGAGTTGACAGTGTGGTAAAACAGGCCTTGGAAGCCATGGAAGACTCATCCAATGATGAATCTGAAGCAGCAATAGAAAATGATGATCGGTAAAATGGGCCTTGGAAGCCATGGAAGACTCATATAGTGATGAATCTGAAGCAGCAACAGAAAATGATGATTGATCATTCATGGCCATTGATGATTATGCTGATGAGGACATATTGGCACTAATTGCGATCTCTGACTCAAACAGTGGGGAAGAAAAAATTAAGGTAAATTTTCTCAAACTGAAAGCAAAAATTAAAACTTACTCACAAAAGAAATTAGTTTCTCTCTCCACTATTGTTCTTGATGAATATAACTTAGTATCAATTGAAAAGGAACAAATTATGAATGTTTTTGCCTCTCATAAAAATGCTAATAAAAACTGAAAGAGGAGTGAAACGAACTAATTAAAAGGATTGAAAAGATAGAAAAAAAAACCCAAGGATCATCTTGAGGTGGAAGAAACAATTAGAAAACTAACTCTTGAGTCACAGGAATTGTTAGCGGTGAATTTAAATCTATGAAAAAAATTTAAAAAAGACTAAAATTGACTTAGAAAGAACTCTGAGGTGGACAAAGTCCTCAGAACTCCTAGTGTTAATGCATGAAGACCACTTCAGCAAAAGACAAGGTGTAGGTTATAAGAATGGAGTACAAAACACCAAATTAGGACCAAAGGTAAATCACACTATATGTTCTCACCATGGAACAATTGGTCATCACAAAGAACATTGCAAAACTAAGCAAAGAACAATAAAGAAATACTACAAATTCGCAAGTCATAGATCTAGGAAATACTCACAGATATCCAAATGCAAGATTAAATATGTGGCTGCACATCTCAGACCTGGACCCTGATGCAATCATAAAAACAAAAAGAGATGTGATTTTACCATCCTAGACCAAAAAAAATTAATTCACCCATTCAAAGATGGAAAGGGATCCAAGCTAGTCTTAGTACCCAAAACCAAGCTTTGACTACTTGTGTAGGTAAAAGTGAGAGCAAAGAAGGGAACTTGGTATATGGACAATGCATGCTCCAGACATATGGCATGAAAGGAAGATAATTTTCTCTCACTCACAAATCACAAAGACGAAAACATTGCCTTTGGAAATAGCAAGAAAGGTAAAATAATTAGAATTGGTAAGGTTGGGAAATTAATGTTCCAAGCTATTGACAATGTGTACTATGTGAAAGAATTGAAACATAATCCTCTAAATATCTCCCAAATATATGATAAAGGAAATGATGTGTTGCTCACTTCAGTAAACTACAAGGTAACAAGCTTAAAATCAGGAAATCTAGTTGTGAGAGGTTTGAGATTCAAAAATTGAGACAAGGCTAACATCCTGGATCCTATTGGAGAAGAACTTTCCTGTCTAAGTGCTACTATGCTAACTCCCTTCTATGGCACAAAAGTATGGATATGCTAGCTTTTCGCATCTAAATAAACTTGTTGGAAGGGAATTGATTCGTGAATTTCCAAAGACCAAGTTCAAAGAAAATATGATATGTGATGTATGCATAAAAATGCATGTCAGGTCCTCCTTCAAACCTAAGAAGATGGTAAGTAGTACCAAATGTCTACAACTCAGCCATATGGATCTGTGTGGACCAATGAGAGTTACAAGCAGAGGAGGAAAGAAATATGTTTTTGTCCTAGTCGATGACTACACCAGGTTCACCTAGACACTATTCTTGGATATAAAGATGAACCATTTGAGGTACTTTCTATATTTGCAAAATAGGTGCAGAAGAAGCTAAACAGTAAACTTGTGAGAATCAGATCAGATCATGGTATTGAGTTTGAAAATTTCAAATTTCTAGAATACTGTGTTGCATCAGGAATAGACCATAACTTCTCAGTACCAAGAACTCCCCAACAAAATGGTGTGGTTGAAAGGAAGAATAGATTACTGGAAGAAATAGATAGAATGATGTTAATAGCTAGCAGGCTATCGCAAGGTTACTGGGCAAAAGCAATTAGCATTGCCTGCTATCTCATAAAAGGTGTATGATAAGGTTACTACTAGAGAAGACTCCATATGAATTGCTATAAGAAAGGAAACCAAACTTGACTCATCTCAAAGCATTTAACTGTAAATGTTATGTTCACAACAATGGCAAAGAAGCGCCTGGAAAGTTTGATATTAAAAGCGACGAAGGTATCTTCCTACGCTATTCCTCTCATAGCAAAGCCTACAAAATCCTTAACAAACGGATAAATTATGTTGAAGAAAGTGTGCATGTAATATTTGATAAAGAAAATACTCTTGATAAAATGAATAGTTAGGAAGATATTGATGAAATTGGGTTGGCTCCAGCTGTCATCTTAAAGAAGGAACCTAGTCCTCACAATGATAATGCTACACATGCTTAATTGAATTAGGATAAGGGTCCGATCATAGTAAACCAGCCCCTGGAATTTAGTCCTTGCCTCCTCACAGATTAGATGAACAAAAGCCTTCTCGAACTCAAGATCCGTGATTTAATGAACCAGGTCCCTTGAATGATAAAGAACAAGTGAGGTACAACCAAGCTACTGGAAACATAGGAGCTCACATCCCATTCAAAACATGCTTACTCCATTGAATTCTAGAATTCAAACAAAATCAAAACTAAGGAACATGTGTGCCTTCTCAACTTATTTATCTATGATTAAACCTCAAAATGTGAAAGAGGAACTTCACGATGCAAACTGGATAAATATTATGCAAGAAGAGCTTGGACAATTTAAATGCAATAGAGTATGGAACCTGGTTCCCTACCCTAAAAATAGAACAGTGTTTGGTACCAGGTGGATATTTCAAGACAAATTAAATGGCTAGGGAATAATTGTTAGGAACAAAGCACGTTTAGTTGTTCAAGGATATACTCAAGAGGAGGGCGTTGACTATGATGAGACTTTTGCACTTGTGGAAGGAATGGAAGCTATAAGAATGTTCATAGTCTTTGCAACTCACATGAGATTCAAGATGTGCTAAATGGATATCAAGAGTGCATTTCTGAATGGTTATCTTCAAGAAGAGGTTTATGTGAAACAACCACATGGTTTTGAAGATCTTGAACAACCTGAGCACATATACAAAATGAACAAGGCATTGCATGGTCTCAAACAAGCTCCTAGAGCTTGGTATGATTGGCAATCTAGTATTCTTATGCTTCAAGGATATAATAGAGTAAAAATTGAAAATACTCTATTTCTCTGAAAAAGGGGAGCTAACATAATAATAGTCCAAGTGTATGTTGATGACATCATATTTGGATCTTCTAGTGAAGAGTTGTGCAAAGATTTTGCTAAGCTTGTAAGCAGTGAACACGAAATGAGAATGATAGGGAACTAAACAACTTATTGGGGTTACAAATTAAGCATATGAATGATAGTACTGCAATACATTAATATAAATATATCAAAGAATTTCTTATCAAATATAAAATGGAGAACTCCAAGACAAATAACATGCCCATTGCAACCACCACTCGGTTGGATACAGATGAACCTGGTCCCAGGGTAGAAGAAATAAAATACTGAGGAATGATTGGTTCCCCACTCTATCTCACTGCCATCACACCAGATATTGTTTTCAGTGTAGGTTTATGTGCTAAATTTCAACCAAATCCAAAGGAATCTCACTTGAAGGTAGTCAAAAGAATTTTAAGATATCTAAAGGGGACGATGGACCTAGTTATGTGGTATACCATTAGTGGATCTTTCAAGCTCATAGGCTACACTGATGCAGACTATGTAGGTTCCTAGTGGATAGAAAAAGTACTTTAGGAATGACTCACCTTTATACCTTGCCTGATCTCTTGGGCTATAGAGAAGCAAAATTCAATGGCACTTCTACTAGTGAGACAAAGTATGTAGAAACTGCATCATGTTGTGCCCAATGTCTACAGATCAAGAAATAATTGGAAGATTATGGAGTAAAAATTAAATGCGTTCTTATGTGACAATATCACTGCAATGAACATGAAAAAGAACCCGGTCCATCACAAAAAAATCAAACATATTGATGTACAACATTACTTCCTAAGGGACAATATTGAACTAGGGTATATCTCTGCAGAATTCTGCACAACTGAAGACCATGTGGCTGACATATTCATAAAAGCATTGGGAAGAGAACCATACGAAGGAATTCATGTGGAGCTTGGACTCATCAAGCTCTAATTAACCCTTCTAATTATCTCTCCTTATTTGACTAGAAAACAGTTTATTCTTATGCTTACCATGTTTCACAGCATTACAATTCTCTAACCCAGTCTTGAATATCTGATCAGGTACACACATGTCATGACCTGAGTCTACGCCCTGTAATTGATACAGTACTTAGAACCATATGTAGCCCCAAGCTAACTCATGGTACTAGCATGACATTAACAAATATTGAAATAACCGACATCACTGATATATATATTCACATAACAGATAAGTTTGGATTTTAAAGAAAATGATTAAGATGAAATAACATAAGAACTACCAAAGTTGAATATCTATCCATCTATGCCTGAAAGCTTATAAGACAGACGAGCTGAAGGGACAAGTTCCCAACTAGCTCTCAATACTAAAACTGAGAAAAAGCAAGGAAGTATAATTAACTCTTATCCTTGGATGATGAGGAATCACCAACAATAAAGTTGATCGGGTGTTGGAACGTGTCTAACTGCGGGGCTGGGTCTGAGCGCCTGAACCTATATCACAAGATGATATAGCAAAAAAGTATGTGATTAGTACTTTGAATATACTGAGTATATAAGATAAGTAAAAATATGAATGAATCAGGAAACCAATCTGAAAAGTAAAATGTTGTTTAGTAAGTAACATGTCTGTGAAAAACATAAGCTGATGCATAATAACCCAAAAGTAAATCATACATATAGAGTTGAACATATCTGTAAGTCATAAAAAGTAAGTTTATATACTGAAATTAAGGGCCATGTAAAATTACTGTAAAAATATATATTTATGGGAGATTTTCATAACCATTATGCTCCAAGTGAGCAACATGGAGCCCAGCCTATAACCTTAGTCTAGAGGGTGTTCATACCTTACCAAGGGTATGAACCATGATTGGCGTGAATTCACTAATCGAGCAAGAAAGACAGTTTTAACTCCTTATCCTACAGTGGCACGTAGTTTTGGGACTTAGATTATCTGAGCCATATTCGCTTGGCGTTGAAGACTACTCCCAAAACTATATACTTGATCATAATTATGGATGAGGTCCAAAAAGTTTTGCATAGAATAGATAAAAGCATGTTATTTACTGAAAAATTTGAAATGCTTAACTAGTCATGCAAGCTATACTGATTCTAAAGTTATGATATCATAGTATTGTAAATCACTCCAAAAATATGCATAATTTGGATAAATCATTCTAAGTTCTGAGCATAGAGATATATAGAGGTTTTTCAAAGAATTTAACTTATACATAATTGTAAAATACATGTGCAAATCATGAGGAAAACATACATACGAAAATCTATAGCTTTTGTACAAAGGGTTTTTAGCCGTAGAAATCATGAATTCAAAGAATTATACTGAAAACATAATTTAAAGCTTGAGTGTTGTGCATAAGGGTAAAAGGAAACCATTACTGGTAATCTCACATACTTGGACTGACGAGCTCTTGTCTATTGCTTAAGAATTCAATGGTTTGGAGAAGAAGAACCCTAGTTGTTCTTGAGAGCCTGAGGACTACTGTTTCTCTGAATGTTTGGTATTATGAGAAGGAAGGGGAGAAGTTAGTTGACTAAACCCCTTAACTTACCTCTAATAAAACCCAAACGACGTAGTATAGGAGTTAATATTGTAGGAAGTTACAGAAATAATCCTAGAGTAACTGTTCAAAATTCTGGACTTTGGCCCCCAACAACGCATACCATGAGTCGTTCTTCCACTCCACGACTCATGGGCTGAACTCATGGGTTCAAGGGAAACTTGAACAGTTGTGTCTAATCATACAACGGGCCATCAGGATGAGTCATCCTTTGATTCCATGAGTCATTGCTTGACTCATGATATCTGGGTTTAACTTAAACATTTCATTGAATTGGACACCACGACTCGTTCCTACCAGTGGTGCTCACATACCACAACTCGTGGCCTGATTAGTGGTTTCCTGGACCTTCACTGAAAGGGTGACTACGAGTGCTTCCTATGACTCGTGATCCCACCCTATAAATCATGGTTTGGACTCATGGTCCATGGAAAGAAAAATGCAAGGTTGCGAGATCTTGTTTAGGCTGCGTAGGACGAGCCTTCCCATGACTCATGGTCACTCACCATGGCTTGTGGTATGAGTCGTTCTGAGGGAAAAAGTTCAACTTTTTACTGGTTTTCTAATTTATGTCTTGGATATAATCTTAGAGACTTTTGGGGTGTTATATTATCTCTTCCTTGGGAACATTCCTCCTCGAATGAAGACTGAAACTGAACTAATATGGAAAAAGCTACTAACCCCGAAATTGATTCCTGGGCTCTGAACTATTGACATGACAACTGATTTAACTAAGAATGAGAATCAACTGAATTCATGGGACATGCATGCATACTAAGGATTTTAAGAATAGCTAATGGGACGTGAAACTGATAAGAGTACTACGAGAGGAGACTGTTACAAAAGATGAGGGTACTTGGCTATTATATCTGCTTCAGCTTCTCAAGTAGCTCCCTCAACCAACTGATTCCTCCACAAAACCTTCACGGAAGTAACTTCCTTGTTTCTAAACTTACGAACTTGACACACAATCTCATTTGGAACTAATTCTTAAGAGAGACTATCTTTCACACCAATATTGTTTAAAGGTACAACTAGAGCCGAATTGCTAATGCACATCTTCAAAAAGGATACATGAAAGACCGGATGTACCAATGACTACTTTACAGGCACTTCCAACTCATAGACCATATTGCCTATGCGCCTCAAAATCCTATAAGGACCATTATACCAGTGACTGAGTTTCCCCTTCCTACCAAATTACATCACCCTTTTCATGGGTGATACCTTTAGAAATACCCAGTCATCAACTGCAAACTCATGCTCTCTCCTTCCCACATCTACATAGGATTTCTGATGATTTTGAGCCATTTTCAACCTTTCTCTAATTAGCTTAACCTTTTTCATAGCCTCATGAACTGAATTTGTCCTATCAAGGTAGCCCCACCTACCTCAAAATACCCAATAGGTGATTTACATCTTCACTCATAAAGTGCCTCAAAAGGAGCCATCTGAATACTGGAATGAAATCTATTATTGTAAGCAAACTCTATGAGAGGTAAATGATCATCCCAATTACCTTTGAAGTTGATCATGCAAGCTATCAACATGTCATCTAAGGTCTGAATGGTCCAATCTACCTGACCATCTTTTTTTGGGTGGAAAGTAATGCTATGATTTACCTAGGCACTGAGACCCTCCTGGAAGGACTTCCACAACTGAGATATGAACTGAGTACCCCTATCTAAAATGATGGACAAAAGGTCTCCATGTAACCTGACTAACTCTCATATGTAAAGCCTATCATAGTCCTCCGTTGAATTAGTAGTCTTGACTAACAAGAAGTGGGCTGACTTAGTTATCCAGTCCACAACCACCCATAAAGAATCATGTCATCGATGCATCCGAGTTAACCTTGTGATGAAGTCCATGTTTATCACTTCTCACTTTCAAGTAGGAATACTCATATCCTAAGTCATACCTCCCGATCTCTAATGCTTTACCTTAACCTGCTGACAATTTGGGCACTTAGCCACAAATTCTGTAACATCTCTCTTCATACCACTCCACTAGTAGACTTTCGTAGATCACGGTACATCTTAGTGGTACCTAGGTGAATAGAATATCGAGAGCTGTGAACCTCTCCCAACATCCTCTCTCCCAAGTATCCACATTTGGAGCAGACAATTGGCCCTAATATTGAATCACACCGTCTCCCTTTTGGGAGAAAACCTCCATTTTCTGATTATGGACAACTTCCTTCAACTCAGCGGAATAGGATAATCATCTTGTTTTGCCTTAACTTCTGCCATTAATAAAGATTCTAAACCCTTCTGAACAATGATACCACCATTTGCCGAGTCTACGAGGCAAATCCCTAAACAAGAAATCATGTGAACATCTCTAACCAACTCCTTCTTTCCCTCTTCAACATGAGCCATACTACCCATGGATGGCCTACTAAGGGCATTAGACAAGATATTGGCTTTACCCTAATGGTAAAAAACACTCATTTCGTAATCCTTGAGAAGTTTTAGCCATCTTCTCTACCAAAGATTCAGGTCTTTCTGACTAAATACATACAGAAGATATTTATGGTTAGTGAACACATCAACATGGATGCCATACAAATAATGTCTTCAAATCTTTAAGGAAAAAACCATCACTGCTAGCTCAAGATCATGAGTCGGATAACTCCTATCATGGACATTAATTTATATAGAAGCATAAGTAATGACCTTACCATGTTGTATCAACACATACCCAAGGCCAACTTGAGGCATCACAATATACTACAAAACTATCTGTACCCTCTGGCAGGGTCAAAATTAGAGCAGAAAATGAGTCAAATTTTTAACTCCTGAAAGTTCTTCTCACAAGTGTCGTACCACTAAAACTTTACCTTCTCCTGAGTCAATCAGGTTAAAGGAGAAGCAATAGATGAAACCCCTTCTATAAACTTCCTACAATAACTAGATAAACCTAAAAAGCATTTGATGTCGAATGGAGTGATGGGTCTAGGCCAGTTTTTCACTACTTTTATCTTTGGAGAGTCTACCCAAACACCCTTACTAGATACCACATGTCCAAGAAATACAACTGACTTCAGCCAAAACTCACACTGGCTGAACTTTGCAAATAACTGACGGTCCTTAAGATGTTGCAGCACAATCCTCAAGTGACCATCATGCTCCTCCTAGCTTCAAGAGCAGATAAGGATGTCATCTATGAAGGCAATGATGAACATATCTAAGTACTTCTTGAATACCCTGTTCATGTTTATGCTCTACTCCAGGTAAAGATCCACCTGGTTTGGGTTTGTACATATAGGACAAATGCTCCCATTACCATTTATAAAGCTGCAAGAGCATTTGTTAGTCCAAAAGACATAACTACAAATTTATACTGACCATACTGAGGTCTGAAGCTTGTTTTCAAAATATCACACTCTTTGACTCTGAGTTGTGATAGCTAGATCTGAGTTCTATTTTAGAGAAGCAACTAGCACCCTAAAGCTGATCAAACAAGTCATTAAACTTGGGAATGGAATACTTTTTCTTGATTGTGACTTTGTTCAGTTGACGGTAATCGATGCACATTCTGAGAGAACTATTCTTTTTACGCATGAAAAGGACTGAAGCACCCCATGGGGAAATACTAGGCCTGATGAAACCCTTATATAAAAGTTCCTTTAACTGTTCCTTTGACTCCTTAAGCTCAACTGGATCCATTCTATAAGGAGGAATGGATATCCACTGCATATATAAAAGGAGGTCTATCCCAAAGTCGATCTCCCACTCAGGAGGGACACTGGGAACACTTTTGGAAGTTCACAAATGATCGGGACTGACTGAAGAGTTAGAATTTCGAACTTAAAATCTCTCACTTGAACTAAGATATATGCAACCCCTGGAAATCATCTTCCCAGCCTTAAGATAAGAGACCAAAATACCTATGGGCACTGTGGAACTACCTTTCTATTATAAGATAAGTTCACCTGGGAACTGAAATTATACTACTTTGGATCTACAGTTGACCAAGGCATAACAAGAATATAACCAATCCATACCAAGGATGAAATTGAAGTCGGTTATCTCTAACTCTACTAAGTCAGCTGTGGTGATTTTCTGAAAAATTAAAATTGGGCAATTCTTGTATACTCTTCTTGCTATGATTGACTCACCGACATGAGTAAAGATTGAGAAGGGTTCTAAGAGGAATTTGAGACTGACATGAAATTTATTGTAACATACGAGGTCATGAAGGATAATGTGGCTCCTGGATCTAACAACACATAAACATAAATATGAAAAACTCGTAACATACCCATGATCACATTTGGTTAATTCTCCTGATCCTAGAGTGATAAGAGTGCATAGAATCGATTTTGATGTTGTCTGCCACCTGCACTAGAATAGGCACGCTACTGGGATGGGTGAGCTGCTGGAGCTACTAAAGAGGCGGCTTGGGTAAGACCATTGACATCACCCTATTTGGCTTATGGACATTCTCAAAGTTTTTGACCGGGATTACCACAGCCAAAGCAAACATCTTTGCTAATCAAGGTCTCCCCAAGGTGGTTCTTTCAACTCTTCTTACAAACTAGAAAGGTACGACCTCCGAACATGTTCCCTTGGAACCTAGAGCCTTCTACCCCTTTGATCCCCTCTAAACCTGGGAGATGGAACACTAGTTGAAGAAGGTATAGAGCTGATGAACTTTGTTGGAACTATGAGAAATTTCCACCACTTGACTTTTGCGGAGAGAACTCAAAGTTTCCGGTTCTGGCTCTCTTGCTCTTCCTTTCTTTTTCCTTTAACTTCTCTTCCTCAATCTGTTAAGCATGGATCATAATTCGGGAGATATACATATCCCCAATAAGTATAGTGGTCCTACACTCCTTGACCAAAACATCTAAGATATATGATACGAACTTACTCATTCAAGCCCTTGGCTTAGCAACCATTTCTGGAGCATACCTAGATAGTTGAGTAAACTTAAGAGAATACTCCTTAACTGATAGAGAGTTCTGCTTTAGGTTAATAAACTCTTTAAAACCTTTTCCTCTCTCAACTTGCGGAGGAAAGAACCTATCTAGAAAGGCTATCACGAATTCATCCTAGTCAACTGGAGCTGCACCATCATGACGGCTCTTCTTCCATTGCTTGAACCTTAAGTACGTTGCGCTCTTTAACTGATCGGAGGACAGGTCTAAATTTTCAGTCCCAATGATATCCATGATCTGAGTGATTTTTTGAATCTCATCTATGAAATCTTGTGGGTACTCATCCACCTTCAAACCGTAGAACTCAGGAGGGTTCATTCTGGTGAAGTCTCAAACCCTAGCAGTTGTCGCATATTCGTTAGGATTTGCAGGTTTGACTACCTACTGGTTAACCTGAGTGGTCATAGCCTATGCCAATATTTGGAAGGTAGCCCTAAACTTTGCATTAGAGACCTGATCATTCATGGGCTCTATAGGCGCAGGTAGTGTTGGCTGGTTTTTTGTTCCTTCGTCCGTTAGCTCTTCTGGGAGGCATTTTTCATAAGCGTGTAGAGCACGAGTTATAAGGGTAAATAGAGTTGGACTCTATCACATGATACTGAGCATGAAAGAAGGAAAGTTTTTCTAAGAATGTTTCGCAGCCTCTTCCTCATAAGTGAGGCGCGCTTCACACTCATAAAAAAGACTCTACTTAACGCGGCTTTTAGACACCCTAGGACACTTTAAACTTGATGCTCTATTACCAAGTTTTTTATGATCCGAGTCTACACCCTAAAAGTGGAATGTTACTTAGAACCACAAGCAACCTCAGGCTAACCCATGGTACTAGCATGATACTAACAAATACTGAAATAACTGATATAACCAAGTGAAAGCTAAACTAATATATATATTCATATAACTGATAAGTTTAGATTACAACAAATGTTTAATCTTAAAACAACATAAGAACTACCAAAGATGAATATCTATCCATCTATGTATGAAATCCTCTAAGATTGACGAGCTGAAAGAACAGGTTCCCAACTAGCTCTAAATACTAAAACTAAGAAAAAGCAAGGAAGTATAATTAACTCTCATCCTCGGATGATGAGGACTCACCAATGATAAAGTTGATCGGGTGCTAGAACATGTCTAACTGTGGGGCTGGGTCTGAGCGCCTGAACCTATATTATGAGACGGTATAGCATAAAAGTATGCGATCAGTACTTTGGATATATTGAGTATATAAGATAAGTAAAAACGTGAATGAAATAGGAAACCATGCTAAAAATTAAAATCTTTTTTAGTAAATAACATGTCTGGGAAAAACATATGCTGACCCATAATGACCCAAAAGTAAATAATACATATAGAGCTGAACATATTTGTAAATCATAAAGTAAGTTATATATTGAAACTATGGGTCATGTACAACTAATGTAAAGAAATATATATCTGTGGGAGATTCTCATAACCGACATACTCCAAGAAAGCAACATGGAGCCCAACCTGCAACCAGGGTTGGGAGGGTGTTTATACCTTGCCAAGGATATGAACCATAAATGGTGTGAATTCATTCATGAGCCCATTCGGGCAAGAGAGATACTCTCAACTAGTGAGGACCCTTTATCCTATGGTGGAACATAGTTTTGGGACTTGGATTATCTAAACCCGCATCCACTCAGTATTTAAACACTACTTCCAAAACTATATAAATGCTCATAATTATAGCTAAGGTCTGAAAAGTTTTGCATATACTAGATAAAATCATGTTGTTTACTGAAAAATCTAAAATACTGAACTAGTTGTGCAAGTTGTATTGATTCTAAATCATGATATCATAATATTATATATCATTTCGAAAATATGCTTAATTTGGGAAAATCATGCTAAGTTCTAAGAGTAGAGATACAGAGAGGTTTTTCAAAGAATTTAACTTATACATAATCGTAAAATACATATGGAAATCATGAGGGAAACATACATACAATATCTATAGTTTTTGCACAAAGGGTTTTTAGACCTAGAAATCATGAGTTCAAAGAATCATACTGAAAACATAATTTAAAGCTTGAGTATTGCACATAAGGGTGAAAGGAAACCGTTAATGATAATCTCACATACCTGGACTGACGAACTCTTGTCTATTGCTTAAGAATTCAATGGTTTGGAGAAGAGGAACCATAGTTGTTCTTGAGAGCTTAAGGACTGTTGTTTCTCTGAATGTTTGGTGTTATGAGAAGGAATGGGAGAAGTTAGTCTACTAAACCCCTTAACTTCCCTCCAACAAAATCCAAAACGACGTAGCATGAAAGTTAATAGTGTAGGAAGTTACGAAAATAATCCTGGAGTAACCGTTCGAAATTCTGTACTTTGGCCCCCAATGGCTTGTACCACAAGTCATTCTTCCACTCCATAACTCGTAGGGTGGACTCGTGGGTTTTAAGGCAACTTGAACATTTGTAGAAAGTCATACAATGGGCCATCGTGATAAGTCGTCCTTCGATACCATGAGTCATTTCTTGACTCATGATGTCTGGGTTTAACTTGAACATTTCACTAAATTAGACACCATGACTCATTCCTACCAATCATGCACACATACCACGACTCGTGGCCTGGGTAGTAGTTTCCTAGACCCTCACTGATTAGGTGACCACGGGTGATTCCTATGACGCATAATCTCACCCTACGAGTCATGGTTTGGACTCGTGGTCCCTAGGAAGAAAATGCAAGGTTGCGGGATCTTGTTTAGGATGCTCAGGACGAGTCTTCCCACGACTTGTGGTCACTTACCACGGCTTGTGGTGTGAGTCATTCTGATGGAAAAAGTTTAACTTTCTGCTAATTTTCTACTTTATGTTTTGTATCTGATCTTAGGGACTTTTAGGGTATTACAACACATCGAGCATGCTGTAACTGGATGAAATAGGAATTGATGATGTTACCCCTACTTTCTAAACATTGCAACAACGGTAAAGTCATAAAGGGAGAAACACAGGAGGAACCATGTCCCTCCATTAGAAAAAAAGGTATTCATTTCCATTTACTCAACATGGGTATTATCACTTTGTTGTTCATATTACAGTCATTTAATTGATAAACCTAGTCCCTAGTGTCCACTCATTTATAAAATGTCAAGCGTCCACCCCAAGATATTAAAAAACGGAAGGAGTGGGATTAAATCATTAATCCATGTTTCCCCATTCCAAAATCCAGCTAACATGTCAATTAACTCTTGATGATTGTCAGTCTTGGTAACCATTAATCACCTCAAGTCCTCCCCATTACTCCACAAAAACTTTCCCACTCCCCAATCTACCTATAAGGGAAGCTAAACCTATAATATAATCTCTCCAAATCAAGATAGACTAAAACCTTCTTCAATCATCTTCTTTTTTTACCTTCCAACTGTCATCCATGGCATCTTCAAGTTTAAAACCCTCATTGGTCGAGTACTCTGATAAAGACAAAATCAGTTCTCAAAGTACCCCTTCACCGATTCAGGGGGAAAGTTCCTCACCATCTTCACCTAAAGAAAAATTCAAGACCCCCAAAATCTCCATGTGGTTCTTCACCAACGGAACCTAACCCCCAACCAAAAAGTCCCTCCTAATAAATCTATCCCTAAAATTTCTACACAGGAGGAACTTCCTCTTCCTGTTGACTCTTGTTGACCCTACATTTGAAAGTCCTGCAAAAGGAGATAGAATCGAAGGAGAACACATAGGATTGGAGGAGGCGACTGGAGAAGGGGTTTTATCTAAGGATGAGGAAAGGGTGAATGAGACAAGTGAAAGTGAAGACAATGTGACCCTTTGTTCAAGGTTGGAAGTTCTTAAGAGTAGAAAGACTACCTGTGCAAGAAAACACTTAGCTGTGGAATCCCCTTCACTCAGAAAACCCAGAACTATAGGTGTGTAGAAGAGGAAACTGGAAAGAATATCTGAAACCAACAACAGGTTGCAAGTAGATGAAGGTGAGAAATTATTAAGAAAGAGACCTCAGACCATATCATTATTGATGAAAAAACTATTAAGAAGAAAAAATCTCACAGTTCTAATGTTTCTAGGTCTGGAGCATCAGTGAAAACGGGGTCTAAAATAAATAACAATATGGAAAAATTTCTTGCATCATGAAAGGATAGGTATTTTGGTGCACAAAAGGAGTTGAAGGGAGCGTTATTGATTTTTCTGTGCTTTTTGAACCAGGTATAGGGAGGTTAGTAGAGAAGTTGAAGTTCTAAAAGTGGGATCACTTATTTGTCTTTCCATTACCAATAATATATAAGTCTGAATGTGTTGAGTTCTACACAAAATCTAAGGTTATTGAGGAAGGAAAGATCAGTTCCTCTGTTCATGGCACGAGTATTCTATTGACGGAAGGGATCTTGGGTGATATCCTACAAATTCCATGTGAGGAGTATGCTGAGTATGAATTAGAGAAGACTGAAGACTATACACATACTACTAATTTCACTCAAGAGAGAGTCACTACAGGGTTATGAAGGGTAATGAAGGAAAAAATGCAACCAAATCACAAGTTGTTGTTTGAGTTAGTTAATAAGTATTTGTTGCCCAAGACTGAAAGGCATCAAGAAGCAACTTATAGAGATATAGGAGTAATGTAGAAAGCTAGATACTAACTTAATCTTTCCTTTTAATGATAAAACATATGGGAAGGGTGATTAATCCTGCAAGAAGGGCTCATGGGCTTGCATATGGGTTCTTCCTTACAAAGGTCTTTGAAGTGTATCATGTTCCTTTATTAGGAGGGAAGGTGGGATCTAAGAAAGAACTATTTGATCGTAGGACCTTGGAGGAGTGTGACTTGGTACAAATAGCACTTGGTACAAAGGGAAGGAGTCATGTTACTCAGCTAGTTCAAGACCTACAGTCCTCTAATGCACGCATTGCCTCTCTGGAAGAAGAAAACTCCCAACTTAAGTCAAATCTAAAAGCTGCCAAAAATAAAAAGTTTCAACTTAAGGAGAAGATGCTTGCTGAGAAATTGATTCACAACAATAGGATTGACAAGCTCCTCTCCTTCTTCAAGAAAAACACCTCCTTCTCCTCATCTCTTCCTTAATCCATCTCGTTTCAATTTTTAGTTGTTAGTTCTATGTTTTTTTATCTTCTGTTGTTTATCAATAGAGTTGTATTGTGTTTGCAAAATGTTTATAATGCTATGGTTGTGTTTTGGTGTTATACTTGCTTATCCAGTTCTCTCAATATAAATAATAACCTATTTGGTCAATGTTCTAAAATCAGTTTATTTTGAGAAGTGTTTTCTTAAAAGTGCTTATCAAAAAAGTATTTTTCGTGAGAAGCAGCTTGTGTTTGACCAATAAATTAGAAACTACTTTTGAGAAGCAATTAGTGTTTGTCCAAGCTTTTGAAAAGTGCTTCTAAGTGTATTTTCCTTAAAAGTATTTTCCGAATAAGTGCTTTTGGGAGAAACCACTTATTTTAGCTTCTGAAAAACAGCTTCTCCTATTCCCTAAAAGCACTTATTTTCTCTCAAAAGCTTGACTAAAAACCTTATTTTTAAATTTAAAAAAAAAAGCACTTTTGGCCTCCCAAAAGCTTGGCCAAACAGGCTATAAACCTGTGCAAAAATTAGATGGCTAATATCATCAGTTCATCTATGATATCTAGTTTGCTAGTGTGCTCTGATAAGTGTAGCCCCAATGGCCATAGGTTAGAAAATTATTGCATTTTACTTGAAACCTGATGGGTTCTTTGTTTAAAAACTTTTCGATGATGTCGAAAGGGGAAAGATTTAGGTAGGGGTAATTGAATATTGGTTTGTATGTCATCATCAAAAAGGGAGAATTTGTTATAATGTGAAGGTTTTGATGACTGACAAAAGTAAATCAGGTTAACTGCACACATGGATGTTTTTTAAGGTACTTGGAGATTTTAACGTGGGAAGTGTAGACAAAAATGATTCAAATAAGGCAAGAGGAAAAGAACATGTACTTGGAGTCCAACCGTAATGTGTAAATTCAACACAAAAGGAAAAAGAAGATTTGCTTTCCTTCTAGGATACTAAAACCTAAAGGGAACGTCATGTGAAACAGCAAGTTGAATCTGAGTTGGACAAGGGTTACACAAGAAGCCTGGAAGCCTATATATAATTTACGATTGAGAAGAAAAAGATTTGATGATTGCCAGAGAAAAATACACTGAAAGTTCTTAAAGCAATTCACGAGAGAAAGTAAGGAGAGCTGGTGTTAGCTTTGTGAGTTAGAGAATTTGTTGAGAGAGTCTTTCGTGTTTCTGACTCATGTTGAGTTAGAAAACCGTTGTTAGTTAGAGTTTATTGGTGAGGTTGAGATACTAGAGTTAGTCTATTTGATTATAGAGTTTTAATCCAAAACCTGTTCATGGAATTCGATAAAAGCCTATTGGATAGGTCGTGTCAAGGGAGGCTTTTCACGAAATTTCATGTGTGCTCATATATTTAATTACTTTATTATTCGCATATCAACTGAACCTGGTTCAGGTGTACTGGATTTTACTATTGGTGATTATTTTATATATATATATATATATATATATATATATATATATATATATATATATATATTTCGTGTCTTTGTTAATTTTGTTAAAGGTATATTTACCTGCACTTATTAAACTAACAATATGTATTCATCGACATACTGCATATCATTAGAAGTTATATATTATTAATTAGATTCATATCTCTTGCTCGATTCTATAAACATTATTCCGATATTATGAATTTCATCTAGTGAATAAATTTAAATGGTAGATTTGATATTCTTAATTACAGCATTTTCTATCTTGCAAACAACTAATAATAAAATATATAAAAAAACTAGTTGATATAATTCTGT
Source organism: Datura wrightii (assembly GCA_035772735.1). NCBI lineage: Eukaryota > Viridiplantae > Streptophyta > Magnoliopsida > Solanales > Solanaceae > Datura > Datura wrightii. Next base: position 163,979,631 of record JASDFA010000027.1, on the reverse strand, counting down.
TTGTAAAGAGCAAAATAGTTTTTGTCGAATATATTTTAGTCTAAAAAATTATTTTTGGAATCATTTATTACAAACTTCTTTTGGATATAAAAGTTTGTTTTATATATTCACATACATTAATGAATACAAGGTCTATCCATAAATATATCAAGAGATAAATAGCATTTATTAGAAGTTTTAATAATTTGAATTTCGTGAAATGAAAGAAGAACAACAATCTTAAAGCGGATAAAATATATATTTAAAGAGTGCACATGACATCTCAACCTGATATCAACTGACAATTAAATATTTCAACTCGTTCTCAATGTGTTTCATGGACACAAGAAGTTGATGTGACACATAAATTTTGGCGGTATCTAGATGATCATTTTGTATGTTTGAGTCCAACTAACTCAATGGAGACAAGTTGAGGTGCCTAGGTAAACATACTCAAAGTTGAAATGTCAAGTTTGAATATTTATTTATATATTATGTCTATATATTTACAATATAAAATCATGTCATATATACATGTTGTAGCAAGTTAATTATCTTATTTTCAAGAATCTAAATCTCACTTTTTATGAATAATTACATGTAGATAACTTTTGATGACCATTTATAAGAAAAAAATTTTACATTGTCAATGTATATATTGATTTTAGTTAAACTCTAAAATTTTAAAGAATTTAAGTTATATATAAAAGAAAAAAAATATACCCTTCAACTTTGTGATTTAAAGTGTGGATATATCCCTCATTAAGAAATGGTACATATATACCCTCATCGTTTAACAAATAGTGCATATATACACTCATCGTCTAAGAAATGGTGCATATTTACTCTTTTTGTTAACAAACTGAATTACAAATAATAAACCTAAAACTATTTTTTTTTAATTTCAAAAATATCACGTGACTTTTAAAAAATTCGCTCACATATTTTTTTACCCTTCCAAACCCGACCTGACTAAAAAAATCAATTTCTCTTCTATTCAAACCCGTCCCAAACCCGTTTTATTACTAAGTAGAAGAGAGATTGCATTTTTTTTTCATTTGGTTGGGGTTCGGAAGGGTACAAAGATGGATGAGGTAAATTTTTTGAAGTCATGGGACCTCTTTTTTTAAAAAAAAATTATAACATAGTGGGTAGCGAAAGGGACTATAAGTTGGAGAATCAAACCCGGACCAACAAGATAAAAATTAAGGTAGCCAACCAACAGAGCTACGAAGTTTTCCCTCCACGTGACATTTTTTAAAAAGTCAGTTTTAGATTTATTTTTTTAATTCATTAATTATAGGTTGTTATTGAAAAGGATAAAATATGCACCATTTGTTAGACGATGAAGGTATATATATGCACCACTTTTTAAACGAGGAGTATATCTTCTTTGAATCACAAAGTTGAGGGATACTTTTTTGTCTTTTGCCTTTATAGAATGACAATATAAAGAAAATTTTACACTATCAGATTATAAAAGGTATTATAGAGGGAAAAGGAATAAGTAACCCCAGCGCTAAGATCGAAGTTCCGTGGATACACCTTTCCTTCACGGGGTTCTATTTTCTCCTTGAACTATTTTTATAGTAATTATTTGTGTTGCGATCGAAATAACAAGGCATCATGCGAAAGTTAATAATTGCAAATCTTGATGGATGATAAATCAGATGACAAAGAAAAACTATTAAAAAAAAAGACTTTATGACATGATATGGGTTTCGTCATTTGACCTACATATGATAATATTAATATAAAATATATTCTAAATCTACTGAGAGAATAACTCTTCCCCTAAATAAAACTCTCTAAACAATTATATTATGGATGTTATTATGCCGTGGTATGAGAAGAAAATATTTTTTATTTATAAAAGTCCAAAACTTCTCTTCCAAGAAAATAATAGATAGAAGGGTTATTTTCTACTAAATAAACTTTTTTCACTAAAAAAACCTTCTGAAATAAATAAACTCCTAATATTTAGTTAATTCGAATTCACATTACTATTTTTGGGTTTGCAATTTCTTTACCAATTTCTATATATGAGATGTTAGGGTTACAAATGATAAATACCAACTTGAATAAATTTTGCATGAACGAAGAAGACCCAATGCTCAATGTTGAAATGCGATGCGAACATGATATTTTGCTATAAACACAAATTTCTTGTTCAAAGCATAATCTTGAAAGAAGATTTTGATCTTGCATTCTCTATTACATTTGAATTTTGTCTTTATATTGATGTTCTTTATAAGAACTTCAGATCAAGAATTACAAATGTATTCGGTTGAGAGATAATAAAGTTGACGAACCAAAGTTTGATTAGTGCTACAGATTTGTTGGTTAGTTTCTAATTGCATTTTGTGTGATGTTATTTGACACTATTAAATAAAAGTACTTTTTTAGTGGAGTCCCGTCACGTGATGACGTGAATTGAACAGGAACACCCCAATGTTTGGAAAGTTCAAGAAACAGAGGAAGAAGTCTCGATCAAGCGATGAATTCATAATTACTAACTCTTTTAGGAATATTACCATGCACAAAACTCTAATATTTAAAAAAAATTCAAGAAAGTCAATAACTTAATTCTTGAAATAGAAAATTTTCAAAGCATGAATAGCATTGTCGACAATGAGTGTTACGTTTGAGAGCAATGAGGGTGTTAGAGAGACACGATTTTCAATAACGGGGCCAAAATTGATGGATTTCAAGCACAATTTAATTAGGAGATTTGAGAATAATGACATAAGTAGATTTTATTATGCAATTGTTGATATTCAAATATGTGAATGTTATGCAATTTAATATGCAAAAGTGAAAATTATAAGCATTTTGGTTTGAATTATTCTAGGTTAGTTTCTTGACACAAGTTTTGGTTACATAAGCAACGAATGGTCAATATCCAATAATAGATGATTGACAAATCAAAGACAAATTTGATAATGAATTCAACATGGTTCAAATAGAATTTTGTCAATTATGTTACTTAAGTCATATTCGATTATTCGCATGTTACGACTAGTTATTTCTTCAAAGAATTCTGTATCGAGCACTATAATTAGATGGATAGTTAATAAATATTTTCATTTATCTAACACATGTTCTTGTCAGTTTTCAAAAGGCCAAATCTTCAAATATTTCATTGAGAAAATATTATGACTGATCATCTTCTTTAACAATGATCTTTTTTAGCATGATGAATTTAATTTGTAATTTTATTGATCATAATACAAGTCAAACTTTAATTCACGTAAAAGAATCACTCACTAAGACATATTGCAATACTAAATGGAAGAGGATCACTTTGATTTTACAAATTAAATTGCAATATTCTAGATGCAACAGAATCACCCAAAACATTCCAAGATTATTTGTAAATGAGTTTCGATCCTTTTTATTTTCTTTCCTTCCAACCCTCTTTTCAAGTAATTCTCTATTTCACAATAAGAAAGTAAGCTTTTGGAACAAAAAAAAAGGCTAGGGGGTACGACATAAAAATACAAACGATATGGTGCAAATTAAATTTTAAAAATAGTTGAAAAGGGTAAATATATCTCTCAACTTTGTGATTTAGAGAGGATATACCCCTCATTAAAAAAGTGATGTATATATATCATCATCGTCTATCAAATGATGCATATATACCATTGTCGTCTATCAAATGATGCATATTTACCATTTTCATTAATTGACCTATATTTACTGAATTAAAAAAATTTTAAAACTTATTTTTTAATGTCAAAAATGTCGTGTGACTTTAAAAATTACCTCATTTATTTCTTTTTACCACTATAGACCTGACCCAAATGAAAAAGATGCCTCAATTCTTCTTCTACTCAACCATAAAATGAGTTTGAAACGAATCTGAATAAAAGAGGAATTGAATTATTTTTAATTGAGCTAGGTCTGGAGGGGTAAAACAATAAGTGAGATAACTTTTTAAAGTCATGTGACATTTTTAAAATTAAAAAATTAGTTTTAGATTTTTTAAAATTCAGTCTATTAACGAAAAATGATAAATATGCATCATTTGTTAGACAACGAGGGTATATATGCACAATTTGTTAAACAGCGAAAATATATGCACCATTTTGTAATAAGGGATATATTCACTCTAAATCATAAAGTTAAGGGTATATTTGCCCCTTTACCCAATGAATTCTCTCCTAGGAATTAGTAAATCTTGACTAGATTTACTAAACAGAAAAAGGGTCAAATATACCCATATATTATCAGAAATAGTCTAAATATACCTTTTATTTAAATTTCAGTCCAAATATATCTCTCTCATTTTTTGGGGTCCAAATGTACTCCTTTCATTATACTTTGTGATAAATTATTCCTTAATTTTGATTGAGGGACACATGTCAAACTCAAAATCAAATAATCTGACATCAATTTTAAATACTCAATTCCTTTAAAAATTTACTTGTTTAACCCGACGCGACCTGTTTTATTTTTTTTCATCTTCCTTTTCCCGATATAGTTTCCCAATAGGCTCCAAGCCAAAACTCAGATTTGGATCTAAGGAAAAAAGAAGATTAAAAAAAGAGAAAATTCGTGGGGTCGAGCTAAATTGGTGAATTTCTAAAAAAACACTAAGTATTTAATATTAGGGTTGAGTCATTTTGTTTTGAACTTGACATGTGTCTCTGTCAAAATGAAGGGTAAGTTTATGTCAAAATATAATGTCAAGGGTATATTTGAATTCAAAATATAATAAAAGAATATATTTAGACTAAAACTCAAATAAGAAGTATATTTAAATTATTTCTAACAGTAAAAGGGCATATTTAACTATTTTCTCTTTACATGATCTCGTCTGACATGTATAGATAACTTTTTCCAACTTTCAATTAAAAGAAAATTATGCTATGAATAAATATTGGCAAATTAGATATTATTTTATTAAATAAGTTTGCTTTGTGGCCCAAATAATGCAACATTTTGACGTTCACAGCTTTTTCGTTCCTATTTATTACGCTTTTAATTTTAAATTAAATTTTATTAAATTTTCATAATTAAATGAGACTATGTTAATTAAAAAATCATTCAATAGCATTTTATAAGATTCAAATTTTCAACCATAAAAATATAAAAGAATAAATATTAAAGTATTAACAAAATTAATTTAGTTTGACTCTACTAAAATCATATTTGACAATAAAAACATAGATTACTAGAATATAGTTTAGCTTATCTCTAGTTCTATATATGTAGACTTCTGGATGTAAAAACAACTTATTTCTGATTTCTCAAAAGTTTTTTTCAATTGAAGCGCAAGTTGTATCAAAGGTAAACTATAAATTTCCTTCCTTGCAAGTTGATTTATGATTAAACAATTTTCTATTTTATTGTGAAAATGAGAATGAACAAATTTATACTTATTTTTTATCATAAAGTTCTGTAATTATTTTTTTGTGTATAATAAGTGATCAGCTTTTTATTTCCTTCACTGAGAGATCATAAGAATAAAATTCAACTTTAATTTGGTGTTTGTAACTTTTTTTTTTCATTTTTTTTCCCTTTTTTCTCATGATTTCTACCCTTATGTATCAGTTTTATTTAAAATTGTTGATTGTAAATTTTAGATTCACCGATATTATTCAATTTATTTACTCAAAATTCATTTTTTTTATTCATGTTTTTTTTGAAAAAAAAATTCCAATGAAAAAAATAAATAAAATGAAACCTAAAATCAAGCATGTACTAGTTTGAATGTAGAAATAGCAGGAGCTAGCCATTTTTCAGCCAAATAGTTGAAAAATAATTATTATAATGAAAATTTTAAAATTGAAAGTGACTACTTAATTTTTAATTGTATGAACTGAAAAATTACTATTTGTGTACTTTTTCCCATTAGAATATGCAATTATTTTTTTTCAAAAATTAATAGGCTCTATTACTAAGATTTTGTTTAATTTTGTAGAATGATGACGAATTTTAATGTAAGGCTTGCTATCAGAGTGGAAGGTCAAGATAGACTTAGTGACATGCCAATAGATGTTATTAATCATATTCTCAATTTCATGTCAATCCACGATGCAGCAAGAACGAGTATTTTGACCAAAAGATGGAGATATATTTGGACCAGGCATCCAAATCTTGTGCTAGATAAGTTGGCTTGCAAAAAATTATCAATGAATGACAAATTTGGTTTCCATAAAACAATTGACAAAATCCTTCTACAACATGATGGGGATATTATTAAATTTGTTCTTGATACTTCAAAAGTCAATCTACTTCCATTTATTGACATTGATACATGGATAAATTTTGTTATTGAAAAAGGTGTTAGGGAACTCACTCTTGATTTTTCAAACAACAAAACCTATAAATTCCCATCATGCTTATATTCTTACAAAAATTTGACACATTTGAAACTCTTCAATTGTTCATTTAAGCCATCAACTTTCATTTTTTTCAGTCCACATGTGAAGATCCTATTTCTTAAACAGATCACATTTATGGCAACCAAGTTGAATTATATTTTGAAATTTCCTATTCTAGCCAAATTGACTATTATGTCCTGCAATGGTATTGAATTCTTGAATATCAATTCACCCTAATTAAATTGGTTGTTTGTTATAGAACAACTTTGTTGAAGTTCATTTTTGGCTTGCCTCTGCTTACCAAACTTTATCTGGACGATTTTTATCTTAAGGTAAGGTTTGATTTACTGTTTTACATAAATAATACCTCATTTTATTTTTATTTAAGTGATACACTTTGGTTCAACGCAGAATTTAAGAAAGAAAACAAAGATTCAAAACTTGCATCATTAAAATTTCGTAATATTTATGTGATTGTAAAAGCCCCTCATTAAAAGTAAAATAATATCTAAAATTAAATAATTTTCAAATATAAATATGTGTCATTCTTCTTATTTCTGACTAGCTTATTAGAATTTATTTATTTTTGTTTATCCACGTGTTTTGGTATAAAAAAAAAGTTTCTAAGTCAAGTATTTATAAGTTAAAATCAGTCAAATATTATAGATTGAATATGCTTAACTTATGATTTTACAGCTAAGCACTTTTGATTTGACTAATTCTATTATAATTTTATCCCAATATCTATTCTAATTTTTGAAAATATTGCCAAAACATAACTTTTAATTATCTCTTAATCCTATTTTCATCATTCCTCTATTTTTATGAAAAAATACTTTTTTTTAAAATAATTTTTGTAAATATCTTTAATAATATTTTAATTATTTTAACCAAAAAAAAAAGCACATTCACTAATTACAATCGGATGCAATACTTCTATTCAAAAACATAACTGGTAATTCATTAAATCGGATCTAACACCTAAATATGCTTATTATTTAGTTTTAATAAAATAACCCAAACAAGATTATAATATAATTTATATTTTTTTTATTTGCTTCATAGTTTTTGGTGAAGCTCCCGTTGTTCCAAGGAGTGCTCCAATTGTACGATATCTGCAAAAAAACTCTATATTTGCAGGATTGAATTAACATATTGCCGCGGTTATAAATTTTCACAATTTGTTATCACGACGATTTTAGAACTACTGCAATAATTTTCACCACATATTATTTGCGAAATTTTCCTTGCTGACCGCTACAATAAGTTACTACAGTTATTTAATAACGGTGTAACCTCCATAATTCTTAAATTGACTTATCTAATATATTTAATTTTAAAAAAAATTGTGAGGGTTAAAATTCCCAATATTTATTTATTTATTTAATGGGGTTACAACCTACACGAATTTGAACGACAATTTTGATAGAAGCAGTTACAACCTCCACTATTGTTTCTATTCTTTTTAGGGTGCATTGCCTACTAAAATCAAATAACATTAATATATTATTAAGTCATAAACACATTAACATAAGACAGTATATCATTAATTAGTCTCAAAACTTACGTTGAACACATCTACTTCAAGCATTAAACATAAACATTATCATTAGTCTCGAACACTATCATTAAACATAAACATTATCATTAGTTTGAAACATTTATATTAAACATATCCACTCCAACATCAATATTATCAATAGTCTCAATCATTAATCATAAATGATCTGCTACATTCATTAAACCAATTACCATATTTAATAGTCTAATACAATTGAACGGAAGTTCATTGATTGTCATTAGGATTACAGTTGCCAGATAATCTTCTTACGTTTGTGGGTGAATCACGTTCGCTAGCTGCGTCACTTGGCTACCAAAAAAATTAAAATAAAATAAAATAAATTTAAAAAAAACACAATAAAATGAAACTTATCTATATATTATATTAAAAGTGTGAAAACCCTTGTAAATGTTGATTGAACTTTTTGTCATTCATTAAAAAACTCTATAATAAACAAAATTGTCATTTTCTATTTTTCTTAAATTATTATTTAATTTACCGTCATAAACCCAAAAAGATTTTACGTAAAATTTATAATCCGCCTTCCATAAATTTTTCTTAAAAAAAATAAAAATAAAATTACTCTATAAATTTTACCTTAAACTTAGTGCCGTCTAAATTTTCCTTTAAAAAAAATAAAATTACCTACCCTAAAATTTTTTATTCTAAAATTTAAAATTTGCCTTTCATAAATTTTTCTTTAAAAAAATAAAAATTACTCTATAAAATCTTGCCTTAAATTTAAAATTTGTCGTTAAAAGTTTCCTCAAAAACGTTGCTTACCCTAAAATTAAGAAGCCTTTCCCGTAGATTTCCCTAAAAAAATGTTGCTCATTTGTCACATTTGCTAAAATTGCTATTTTTCTATATAAAAAAATTTATCAAATTAAAAAAATTTCAATTCTATAAAATTTTTATAATTGCATACTATTCATAAAATTTTCTTCATCAACAATTTTATCTCAAAGACTTCTTCATTAACTACAGTAACTTTGTATGTTTTCAAATTTTCTTCGTCTTAAAATCTGTCTGTCATTTTTGGTTTCATGTTGTCAATTTGAAGAACACATAGTAATTGCTACGCCAGCTCAAGTTGCTTATGTTCAAAATAATGTAACTTAGATTGCCTTCTTTAGTTGATTCTAATATTTATATTATGTTGTCTCCTTTAATTGAGTCAAATATCGATATTATGTGATTTAAAATTTATCTTATTTGTAATTAACATTCTTCATCTACTTATGCATTTACAAGTTTCATCTATTCAAGGTAAAGTGATCTCATCATCTCATAAAATAATTTTTTTTAAAATTATATATTATCATAATTGTAGCTCTTGTGCACAATTTGTTTTAGATAATCATGCAATGAAATCTGAAAAGGATTTCGTGAACGAAATTGTGTCAATTAACAACTTAAGCCGATACGATTCTCATCGAAGAATAAAAGTCTTAGTAATTGGAGGTGAATTAGGGAAAAAATATAAAAAGGGAACTAAGGAACACACTAACGCACTCCAATGACTATGACATTAGTTGACGAAGAGTTAAAAAAATTTAATCTATATTTTATATTTTTACATATATGTTTGAGTTTTTACCTGTATTATATTATTTTTTATATTATATATATATATATATATATATATATTTGTGTGTGTGTGTTTTAACCATTAAGTTTAATAGACAAAATTTTCATGTATTGTTTTTCTTAAATAATTATCATTTAATTATTATCCTAATATTTAGGACTTTGAGATTAATTAAATTTATAGAAATTAAATTTTTACTTATTTGTAAAAGGTAAGAACTCCTAATATTTAGTACTTTAAAATTAACTAAAATTTTGTTTCTTAAATTTTTCCTTATTTGAACTATATTAAAAGTGCTAACATTTAAGACTTTAAAATATATTACAATTCCGTTAACTTATAGCAATCTTTAATTTATTAAACTAACTAATTATTCATTACAATCTTTCAACTCAAAATATGAGAAAATAAATTAAAGAATATAATTTTATTATGCATTAATACGCTGAATTCCTTCTTCCTCCTCCTCCTCCTTCTTCTAATACATATATATATATATAATTTTATTATGCATTAATACGTTGCATTCCTTCTCCTCCTCTTCTACACACACACACACACACACACATATATATATATATACAACATACTTTAAGATGTTTCAATTAAGCGAGTGTTCTTATTATTCAATTTACGTGAAAATGTGTGACTAGAAAAATAGATTAAGAGGGAGAGGGAGAGAGGGAGAGAGAGAGAGAGAGAGAACAAAAAATGAGTTGAAAATCATTTCATAAAAGGTAAAATGAAAAATTTAAAATTAAGTTACTACTAAATATTTAAAAGTACGATGCCTTATAGCATAATATCATTCATCTTTTTTACTCTTCTAAAGATAGAGTTCACACTTGACAAAATAGTTATTTAATTATTTTTTTAATATTTAGAATCTTAAATTAACTAAATTTTATGTACTAAATCCTTCCTTATTTGAAATATATGAAAAATATTAATATTTTAAAATTTAAAAATAACTAAATTTTATCTTTTAAGAAATAGTTACACGTTAAATAAAATTATACTTATAATGCAAATCAATCTTAGGTTTAGGGTTTTTGAAAAATACAATTTGACAACTTGAACATTTGTAGGAAGTCATACAATGGGCCATCGTGATAAGTCGTCCTTCGATACCATGAGTCATTTCTTGACTCATGATGTCTGGGTTTAACTTGAACATTTCACTGAATTAGACACCATGACTCATTCCTACCAATCGTGCACACATACCACGACTCGTGGCCTGGGTAGTAGTTTCCTAGACCCTCACTGATTGGTTGACCATGGGTGATTCCCATGACTCATAATCTCACCCTACGAGTCATGGTTTGGACTCGTGGTCCCTAGGAAGAAAATGCAAGGTTGCGGGATCTTGTTTAGGATGCTCAGGACAAGCCTTCCTGCGACTCGTGGTCACTCACTGTTGACACCCAATTTTGACCTTCCTACGCCTTAATATGCTGCTTATATATATATATATATATATATATATATATATATATGTATATATTACGCAAATATTTGACTTACTTTGATATTTATAAAATAATTTATTATCATAATGTTGTGAAAATTATTTCAAATTATATATATATATATGACTCATATTAATTTTAAGTTTTGATATTAAATAATTACGCCGTATATAATGTGTTTCATTTTAATATGCGCCCTTATCTTGAAATATATATTTATTTAATAAACTATTTACATAATTTTCCTAAATTTTACAAATTTATTTGATTAATATTATTACTCGAATTTATAAATTAGTTATGTTAATAATATTATTTTTATGTCACACCCCGCCTTGGGGGGTATGACTGGCACCTAGTGCCCTACTAGGACCTGAACTACTAGACTGCTGAGCCTGGGCACATCTGGTGCCTGGCTGGCTCTAACTCACATTTCTGGAAACAAAGGGCTATATAACGGCTGTAAACACAGCCCCCGGCCCATTGGCCTATAGCCTCCTGTACCCGTAATAACAGCTAACCAGAAACAAGCAACTATAAGGAAGCCTATGCGGGCCGACAAGGCCACCATGCTGTCTAGTTATCTATAACTCAACCCTGAAGTACTGGATAGCTACGTGACCGGCAAGGTCACCACTACTGTCGAACTATGGCCCCACACGGCCAACATAAAGGAAACAAAAGTACTAACAACTATACAACTGCACGGCCTCACACGACTGGCTCATCTGACCACAGGGTAATATACATACAGACTGCAAGCCTCTAGGAATAGCAATCGAAATGATCAGGACAGGGCCCCGACCTATCCGTACTGTACAACAAAAGAAAACGGAATACACCTCTGGGATTCAGTCTCCGGATGACAGGAGCTGAATGCTCGATCGCTGACAGGAATCACGTGGTATCGCCTGCTCGTCTATGAGTACCTGCAGGCAAGTAATGCAGCGACCCACCGGGCGTCAGTACCGCTGGTACTGAGTATGTAAAGCAATAACTGAAAGAAATATCTGAAAATAACAATACAACTGATGAAACTGAAGTAGAAAGGAATGGATTAACTGTCTGATAATGTAAATCATACCTTCTTTTAGTTATACTGGAAGGAGTAGGAGTCATACCTGGAGATTTATCGTCCTACTGTCGATCTACTCGTATCTACTGTACATGGCATAACATATCATAACATCACATAGCACACACAAACCTTACCCGGCCCCCATAAGCCGGGGGGTACAACCAGCACAGAATCTATACCCCTACCCCGGTCATCCCATCTCCTGTAATAACTATAAGCATCCCGCCGGTCCCCTGGGTATGCACTTGGGCTCGCTGAGCCCCTGACTATAACTGCATCTGAGTCCGGAGGACTCCTGAATCAACACCCGGGCGTATCCGCTCGACAGGGGTGTATAAGGGCCGACCAAGGCACAATATGGGGAAAACTGGCATCCCATCTTCGTCCCCTATGGGACGGCATGCCACTCCGTAGAGCGACGTATCCTCGTCCTCTGGCGGACGAGTCGATATAGCTATTAACCCTGGGGCGGTCATGGATGCTAGGTAATCCAACCCCAAGACAATACAATGGTCTCAACTAGTAATACTATCTGCATATATCACATGCTGAAGCTAATAATTATAATGTATCTGTGTTTATTGTGTGCTGAACTAGTAATGGTAATGTGTACGTACTTAATACATGCTGAGACTGATAATAGTATATATGTATAAATATAATCTTCTACCATACTGTACTGAGTCTAACACTGAACAAGATATAGTTTTTCTACTGAAAACCATGTTGTATACCGAGTTTCTATAGTAACATGATTTACTATCTCTAACATGCTTCCTAAACTTCATTTTAACCTATCATTCTACTTTTGAGATGCCTTACAGATATTACATTATTTTACTGGGTTTCAACTGAATATGGTAATATCCTAACATTCTGTACTACATCACGTACTGAGCATGCTGTGCAGTTTCTAACACGTGTATTAGAATCTATATCGTGCTATCAAGTTTCGTGCTAATCATAACCTGATGCTTCTAATATCGTACCAACATCTGTAACAAACATAATACATGACTTCTGAACATTCTACTAGCCTTTAAATTACTTTACTATACCGAGATTACTAACTTGCCGAGGAAAACTAACTTTACATACCTTATCCTCGAACTATCCGTCTGTCGAACGAGGCTCGGCCGGTACTTCAACTATTTTCTCCCAACTGCATTCATAAACATGTCAGTTAATACTAAATACAGCTTTGTTTTAAAGAGCAACGTCACGTTCGATATAGTTTATAGCCTAAACTTAGGCTTATTGAAAGACGGTCGAAAACTCGCTATTTTTCAGAGGTCCAGAAGGGAGAACTATTCACTTCTCAGCTAGGAACACATAGACACTAGTTTGGAGCAATTCTACTTACCTTAGCTCGGTGGCTCGACGATTCGTCGGTCGTATTTCACGAAACTAAATCCGTAGGAATGCTCTCTGCTGCTAAATACCTCAGTATCTGGGGTTAATTTGAGTTTGGACAACGTTTAGCAGCGTAATCGGACGAAAATTATATTACTTCTTCGTTCTCTCCCTGTTCTCCTGCTTTTTTGTAGAAATTTTAAGAGGTTTTAATGAAATTAAACCAAAGTGGGGCTTTATATACTTGGGCCTGGACAAGGCCAACGTGTCACGGAGCCAACGCGGAGGCCTCACCTCCGTGACACGCTGCCATCGCGGAGGGGCTCTGCCTCGGCTCCTTCCACGATGGTTCGACAAGTTTCTCGTCCGATCTTTTCCCGGGCCTTTCTCTAGCACGTTTGGCCTTCAAATATGCTTAACCAACGTGCGAATAGGTCATCTAGGTGTCGGGAATCCTACGGGGTATAACATTTTATAATACTTGATAACTTAATTTTATTTTCTAGTCATTAAATTATTTATAAATATAATAATTTAATTATATGATATTTACATAAGTATACTTAAATTTAGAATTTATTTATATTAATAATAATGTTTATGTGATAATTTAGATTAATTTATTATCTATTTATTAAATTATTTAAAAGTGTAGTATATTTATTAATTTAATAGCAGCTAAATCTAATTTCATTCAATTTATTTAAATTATAGCCATTTTCTATTCAATTTCATCCAATTTATTTCAAATCTGGCCACTTTCTATTCAATTTATGTCAATTTTAGCCATTTTTGATCAATTTTGGCTATTATTTAAATTTAATTCTATCCTAAATTAATTCCTAACCCATGATCCTACTCGCGACCCATGAATACTATCCAAACCCGACCCATAAACCGCCCATCTTCCCTTAAAAGTTAATCTCAGCCGTCTATTCATTTTGATCCGACGGCTAAGATGAAAAACCTATTTATTTCCTTTAATAACCAATTACCCCCAAAACCGTACAACACACTTTCATTTTTTCCTCATCTCCTCTCACCTGGCCGCTAGTCCCTCTCCCCCTCTCTCCTCTTCTCTCATCCCCGGACCGCCATGACCGCCGCACCATTTTTTTCTCTCCTCCCACCGGAAAGCCGCACAGAACCCCGACCAAGACCTCCTCTTCCCTCTTATCTTCTCTTCTCCCAGCCGAAACCCACAACACCATCAATTTCGGCCGTTGTTGGCCGAGAAATGAACAGATGCGTCGCACCACCATTACTTCCGGCAGTCGCCGGCGAACCTCCCTTCCCACCTAACCTTGCGCAGATCTTACCTCCTTTCTCCCTCTCCATCTTCTCTCCCTCACAAACCAGCCACAGCAACCACCGGCTCCTCCCTCTCCCAAACAACAACGTCGTCCTCCTCTTCCTCTTCCTCTTCTCTTCTCACCTTCACCACCGAAAACACCAACACCGGCAAAACCCGTCAAACCACCAACACTCACCATTACATCGTCGCTGCCCCTCTATCCACCGGAAATACCTCCCAACCGACCGGATCCGGACAGATCTACGAAGATCTGTCCATAAATTTCTTTATTTATTTATTTTTTATTTTATTTTTCTTTGTTTATTTATATATTGTAATATGTATATAATAAATATATTTATAAATAATATATATATATATATATAATGTATATATGATAAATATATAAATATATAATAATATATAGTAGATATGTATAATATACTGCTTTCCGTTTCATTTATATATATAATATAATAAATATATAAGTATATAATATATATAATAGATATGTACATATAAATATATATAATATAATATATATGTATAAGTATGTATACTGTTTTTCTTTTCTGTTCCATTTATGTATAATATAATAAATATATAATAGATATATAATAGATATGTATATATATAAGTACATATTGTTTTTACTTTTCTGTTTCATTTATATATAATAATATAATAATAATAATAATAATATATATATATATATATAAAAGTAATATATTGTTTCTCTTTCTGTTTCGTCTATATATAATAATATATATTGTTCTTCCTTTTGTTTCATTTGTATATTTATATTATAAATATCTGCTAGTTAATTAATCTATGCCCGATAAAATCCTGATATTAGTTGATAACATTGTTATTTGTTTGCCCTTGACAAATGTTAATTAAGTTAAATATGGTAGTTAGAATCAATTTGCATGATAAGGAATAATTTAGTATTAATTAAATTATGGCAAGTTGTTACTGTTTGATTTGATTTCTTTCCTTGTGTGACTAGGAAGATGCTCTGATATTCTTTTACTTTATTTATTTGTTGACTGATTTAATTTAGGTGATTTATTTAGCTTATGGAAAGATCTCCTGTGATTGATTTCTTGATTTATTTTTCTTCCTTTAAAATACCTCAGTTAATGTAACAGTAAAAAGGAATTTTTCTGATTTTTTTTTATTATTTTCTGTCAATTAGGAGAAATTCTCTCAACTAATTAAATGGATAATTTATTCTTTCCTTATTACTCTCTAAATTGATTGATTCTTTCATCTCTTAATATTTGTGATTATGGCAAGAAAAATTTTCCTTTCGTAATTTATTTTATTTATTTATTTATTAAGTTGAATAATTTAGTTATATATGGTAAGCAATTATTTGGAGTTGTTTTTAATATTCCCTTCCCCTTTTAAACCTTTAGACGGTTTAACTATATAAAGGGGGTCTCTTCCTCTCTAGTCATTCAGTCGAACATTTGGATTTTTATATCAACACTGTGTTCTAATAGTGATCTGCTCAAAAAGAAAAAAAAAAGAAACTTCTCTTTTAGAATTAATTCAAAACAAGCATCTACTTTCAAGACTTCTCTTCAACCGGTTAGTATATCTTCTATGTTATATTTTTGTAATAACACACTTTAAAAAATCTACTACGTGTATTGTTGAGTAATTTTGATCCTTCTAAATTTATTAGTTTTTCCTATGTGGTGCAAGATAAAAAATGTGATTTGTTTTTAGGTCAAGAGTGTATGTGTGTATGTTGTGTTATTATTTAACAGGTTTATCCGAAAGCAAGTACCGAAGAGTCTCCTTGAGTGTGGAGTAAAAATAGTTCGGATCGGCTGTTTATATTATTTTAAAACCATTAGGTATCATTTTTTTATATTTATTTTCATCTCATTTATTATTATCAATTGTAACTTTGTAATAAACGCTATAATGGTGGAATGAGGTCTGGGGTGGGATTTGTATGTTTTACTTTATCGGGTCTAATTATTAAATTCACCTAGAAAGCATGTTCATAGGTTTCTAATAATATGTGCAATATTAGAAAGCATGCCTATAGGATTTTTCACAAACAACAAATAGAAATTATGTCTATAGGTACCATAATTAATTAAAGTATTATTAGTAAACCTGCCTATAGGAATTATTTTGGTAAATGTCAGCATGTTCAAATGGTTTAAAGAATGAGTTTTATTCACTTTTTTGCAAACAGATTCTGATACCTAAATATTGATAACATATTAAATATCATGCCCATAGGATCAACAAACTTGAGTGATTTGTCAGAAATTATGCATATAGGAAGTCATTAATACAAAACCACTTTATTAAACCAGGCCTATGTTTTGACATTCTAATCACGTAGAAATTCCTGTTATAAATGAGGTCCATGTTCTTTTACTTAACAAGTTCTGCTAACACACCATTGATTAAATTTTATTATATCTTGCGCTATTTGATTTAATTTTTTTTACTATCTGATTTCATAATATTGCGAGAGTTGTAAGCATGTAAATCTGGAATAATTTGGAGTACGTCTAGGACCCAAATCAGTTTGATAAAAGGCATAAAGGTGTTTGCGTTTCTGCGTATGGTATATTTAATCCAACTGTGCTCATACGCATACAATATTTTAGCTTACTAGTTGTCCCATTTCAACCTAGGATTTATGCCTATAGGTCGAGTCGGCAATTTGTTTCACTATTCACAATGTTCATTTATTTCAAACAGGCACCTCTTCAATTTTAGTTTCATACATAAAGTCAGCATATTTACATTAGAGATCATGCTCATAAGACTTATTTACATCCATTTAGAAATCATGTTCATAGGTTTAAATGAAGAAGCCTATCCGAAACCTTCATTTGCTTGTTGTGCTAATTACTGTTTCGTTTGGCGTTTTTTCTTAACTACCATAGGATTTTTAGACCAAAAAATTCAAAATAGTTGTCCAACGCCTCTTGAACGTTAAGTTTGGGACGGGTAGGCAAAAATACTAGGCCGCTAGTTTTCTTCACCTAGAAGCATTATAGGATTAATAATTAACTAGGCGGGTAGATGGGAAATGATAGACTGTGCTCGCTGAATAATACGAGCAATTCAAAGGATTGCGAAATATTATTTAAGTTTCACAGGGTGATCCCATTAGGTCAAACAATTTTTTAGAACTACGTTTGGCCTGATCCCTTAAGGGATACTAGGCGATTCCTCGAGGTTCGGCCCCATAATTAATAAACGTTTATTTGTGGACTTTAATAAATTATTGTTTTTGTTATACTTTATTTGCCACAACTTTTGTATTTATTGTTAAAAAAATAAAATAAGATAAATTTACTTTTAACTTTCATTTCGCCCAAATTTCTTTCTTCTAGCTTGTCCAAACTTCATTATTTATTCCTTTATCATTCTAGTTTAAGCACATATAAGTTAAAATCAACTTTAGACGATCACTTAGTTAATTCCCCATTAATGAATCCGGTCGGGAACCACATTTGTGGACCTCAAAAGGTTCCTAACACCTTTCTTTCGAGGTAATTTAAGCCCTTGCCTGACTCTGGTAACCTAGGTAATGAACTTAGCTTAGAATGGTGCCCTAACGCACCTTAATCCGTTAGGTGGCGACTCTTCAAATTAATAAACCCTTAAGAGTGGTCACATGTTGTATCCCGCTTTCCGCGAGGAAAAATGGGGCTCGATAACATGACGACTCTGCTGGAGATTTTAGGCTTTAACCAATATGTGTTCAATTAAATGGGGTTTTAGTTAAGTTTGAATTTGCTAAATGTTCAATTTATTTTCTTATTTTTGACTTTGCCATGAAGTTACTAACTGTTTTCTTTGTTTTTTTTTATTGTTTATTATTATTTTCATATGTAATTGTTAATGTATAAAATGTTGTAATTTTCTTTTATTTAACTGGCATATCGTTCATATTTCCCCCACTTGAAAATTTTACACTATCACACACGATAACGGTTGCGTGGTTTCACGGACGATCACTATTTTAAAACACCTCGAGGATTGTCTTGTGATTTGGTCGATCAGCGGTGCGTCGACGGTCATAAGCTTCCTCACTCTCAAGTTGTCCGCTCGAGGGAATCGTGTCATACCCACTCTTATTCCTAGAACGTGACCGTGTACGCCTTTAGTAAGGCATGCCCATCATTTCAAACTTAGAAAAATCGCGACGTCCATGGTGCTTCAAGATTAAATAGAAACTTGCCCTAAGTCTTAAGGGATTTTTAAAATCACAAAAAAAGACGATCCATAAATTATGTGCATTTTTGAGAGAAACATTGTTTAAAGTAACGTCATTTTGCTCCCGGGTGGGTAGGTTAGTCTAGCTTTCCTTGTGCTGCAGGCACAATGAGTCTCCCAACTTCTTACCTAAGGTTTGGTATGGTTTGGTGCATGCCTGTAGGCATGAAAGCATGGTGGTTATATTTGGGAAAATATGGACAGAACGAAGTAAGGAAAGTATTAGGACACTTACCTTCGCTTATGCAAGTTACTCCATGCCGGGAACTCATAGAAGCAGCCACAACTTTCTGGGACGAGAAAAGAGTGGTATTCAGATTTGGTGAGGTTGAAATGACCCCGTTATTGGAAGAAATTGGGGGGTATGTGGAAAATGTGAGTTTATTATGGAGAAATAGGAAGTGGAAAAAAGCGAAAATGATCATACCTAAACGCGTCACCCTAGAAGATGCGCGTAACAAGTTGGGATTGCAAGGTAACGACATGGTGTCCTTTGTGATGAAGGAAAGGATGCCGGGGAAATATCTGCTCAACCGATTCGGTCACAGTTCTTCTCGGAAAATTTACAAAGAAGATAGTTCCGATCTAGACTCATGGACGAGCAGATGAATTTTTGCTTTCATGGTCTACTTTTTAGGGATGGTGGTCTTCCCACGAGGAGCTGAGGAAGACATCGATATCCGCCTTGTTTCAGTCGTCCACGCCTTATGCAAAGGTATCGACAAAGGACATTGCACTATTGTTCCAATGATCGTGGCTGACATTTACCGGTCTCTGGGGAGGTGCAAAAATGGGTTTAAGCACTTCGAGGGATGTAACTTATTGCTTCAGCTCTGGCTTATTGAACATCTTCAAAAGGTGCGTGGCAATTCAACCATGCCTCGGCCTACAGAAACCTATCACATTGTGGCTCACCATTTTAGGGTCACCATGGGAGTTAAGCCAATAAAACGGCCGGAAGAGGTGGAGAAATGGGGTCAAATGTTGGGTAATTTGACCGAACACTCTGTGCAGTGGATGTTCGACTGGTTTCCGAGATCCAACTTTTTTGTATATACCAAGTCCCGATACTACTTGGTCTTGATAGGACTACGAGGTCTCCAACCGTACTCTCAAATGCGAATAATGCAGCAGGCTGGAAGAATGCAAATAATACCCAGAGTTGCCGACATGGATGCATACCAAGTGGATTACAAGGACGATTTTGTCCTGCATGCTTTAGACATTGCAAAAGCATGGAACTACAATAGCGAGCGTCAAATGAGGTAAACATGTAGAGGATAAAGAGGCTCAAGCACAAACCCTCTATCGCTGTTTAAAAAGAAAGGTACAAGATTCCGAGGCTTGTCATCAGCAGTTACACGACGACAATGCCAAAGAAATTGCTGAGATGGGAAAGGAATTGGAATATTGGAAAGATCGGGCTTTAGGTTTGGATTTGAGGATACAGGATTTGCGTGATGAGTTCAGCAAACAGGGAGAGGAATGCTTGAATAGGGGAGCTATGTGGAAAGATCTAGCATTGGCCTACCTTCTGTCCAGTCGTCACCGTTTCGACAAAGTACTAGAAGATCCAAAGAAGTCGGACGTCGACGAAGATGTTTTCAAGATTTAATGTTTTGTTTCTTGTAATTCTTGTAACTTTTATAGCAACAAAGTTTATTTTGGGTTTATTTTGGGAGCAAAATGACGATACTTAATGACAAGTTCTCTCAAACTCGTTAGGCCTACCTCTGGCATAAAAGAGGCCCCAAAATTAGGAAATACATCACTATTCTTATTTGACCTTTCTTTCAATATTATTTCTAACTTCTATTACTAATTATAGTTTGTTTATTTTTCCCCTTCCCAAAGGTTGATCTGTGCAAATCTGGCTTACTACACAAGATCGAAAGGGGCTCCTCCTTCTCCTCCTCCCGTCCCTAACCGCAACAAAGGAAAGAACCAAATGGATGAACATAATAGCAGTGGTAGCGACACACTTAGAAATGAGCGGGACAACTTTGAGGGGGCCGACCCTCCTGGTTATAATGAAATTATTATGAGGCTCGAGCAGAAAATTTTTGAGCTTCAAGAGGAATTGGTACAAGTTCGGAATCTAAATACCCAGGCAGCACTATTTGGGACTCAAGTTGATGTCTCGACTTCAAAAGCACCAGCCAGTCTTCCCATGTCCTCACAACCCGCAGCTCCACTACAAGACGCTCCACCCCAACATTACCAATACCTTCCATATACTTATCCACATCCGCTAGCTCTAGCTACCACCCATTACCCATCACCACCTCAAGAAATACCTCCTCCAACCCATATAAATATAGCCTACGCCCACACCCATACCAACCCGATCTATGTTGAGACTGCACCTGCAACTTATCATCTTGAGGATTCTGAACCTTCGGAAAAGGATAGACTGATTCAGACTCTAGCAGAAGAGTTGAAGAAGATAAATAGTAGGTTGCAAAATGTTGAAGGCAACAAAGGAATAACAGGTCTGGATTATGAAGACTTGTGTATACATCCGGATGTTGAATTACCTGAGGGGTATAAACCTCCCAAGTTCGAGCTATTCAACGGAACTGGTGATCTAAGGGCCCACCTGAGATTGTATTGCGATAAACTGATAGGAGTGGGACGGAATGAGAAGATAAGAATGAAGTTGTTCATGCGAAGTCTGACCGGTGAAGCTCTCAGCTGGTATGTAGAGCAGAATTCGAAAAAATGGTTTACTTGGGCAGAAATGGCATCAGCCTTTGTGGAACATTTTAGGTTCAACACGGAAAATGCACCTGACTTGCATTACATCCAAAACCTGAAGAGGAAGCTCACCGAGACTTTTAGGGAATTCGCAACTCGCTGGAGGACTGAAGCCGCAAGAGTGCGACCCCCAATGGAAGAGTCTCAAATGAAGGATATTTTTATGCGGACTTTAGACCCGCAAGTTTATGACAGATTGATGCTGGTTAGCGAAAAAAGCTTTGCAGAAATTATCAAGCTTGGAGAGAGGATTGAGGACGGTATCAAGGATGGTACCATTATCAACTTGAATGCACTACAAGCGGCTAACAAAGACTTGCAGTCCGGAACTGCTTCGAAAAGCCGCAAGAAGAAGGAAATTGGAACTGTTATGATGGCCCAAGGGCCGAAAAGTTATGTTTACAGACCACAGACTCCAACACCACACTACCAAATGCCAACCCGGCACTACCAAACTTCACCATACCAAACTCCACCTCCACCATATCACACTCCGTCATCACCTTATCAAGCTCCATCACCATATCAAAATCTCCATCCCTATCAAGCTCCATATCAAACTTCCCCCTCCGACCCATTTCCAAACACCTCCACCACATTACCAAGCCTCCATTTATCCCGTTTATAACACACAGCCCTCTCATCCACAACCTTCTCACCCACGACCTTCTTTCTCACCAAACCAAAGGCCTAGGGCTCAATTTAGGCCAACAAAAACTTATACCCCTCTATCCGAACCAATTGACCAACTTTATGTGAGATTGAAAGAAGCTGGTTACATTGAGCCTACTCCCCACTCCCGGCGATACCCAAGTGAAGTGGTACGACCACAACAAAATATGCATGTATCACTCGGGAATGAGAAGGCACACCACAGAGTCCTGCAGGTCTTTGAAGGACAAAATATAGAAGTTGATTGACATCAAGGTTATTCACCTCAAGGATCCGACACCGAATGTGACAAGTAATCCTCTGCCGAATCACCAGGTGAACATGATTTCTTGTAATGGGGCTGAGAACTTGGCGGATACTATTGGGATGATTGAATACAGAGCAGGTTCTTCTTCAGATTCATCTCGAAGAGTACAGGTGCGCCCTCCGTTTGAGGTTGAGGTAGCTACACCAAGGCCTCCCTTCACGGTGGTAAGAGCTGCTCCAGTTTCATACAAGACAGTACCTTGGAGTTACAAGGAAAATGCCTCATATAAAACAAAGGTGTTGGAGGCAGATGCGGCACAAGGAGTGACATGGTCTAGAAGAATATACACTCCTGATACCTTGGTTCAAGGATCCGATAAAGAAAAGCAGCAAGCGGTGGAAGCCGAAAATGGGATCTAGAAAAAGGTGCAGGTGAAGGAGTATTCGGTGGTAGAACAATTGAGCAAGACCCAGGCTCAAATTTCTATCTTATCACTTCTACAGAGCTTTGAGCAACACCAAAAGGCTTTGTTGAAGGTTTTAGGAGAAGCCTATGTCCCTGCAAGCATATATAGTAGTGAGGTGGCTAACATGGTGGGTCAGGTATTTGAGGCCCAGAAAATATCCTTCCATGAAGATAAGTTGCCTGTGGAAGGCGTGGCCCATAATAAACCGTTGCATATCACAGTGCAACACTATTCATCATCAAGGTATTGATCGACCCAAGCTCCGGTCTAAATATTTGTTCGCTGAATACTTTGACCCGGTTGGAAGTTGACCTTGCCCGAATCAAGCAATGGAAGATGAACGTCAAAGCGTTTGACGGTTCATAAAGGGACACTGTGGGAGAAATAGATCTTGACGTGCTAGTTGGCCCTGCCACATTCACCATGACATTTCAGGTAATGGACATCCCAACCTCTTACAATCTGCTATTGGGACGTCTATGGATTCATGCTGTGGGAGCGGTGCCTTCAACTCTGCACCAATTCCTGAAGTTTGAGTGGGACCATCAAGAAGTCGTGGTCCACGGGGATGAAAGTCGTCCAATTTACACTGCTCCTGTTATCCCTGTCATTGAAGGAAAGGGAGGCCTGGACGGGGAAAGTTTTCACACCGTAGAGCTTGTTGGTGTCATCGAGGAAGGTAGATGGTGGGGTGATAAGATCCTGAGTATGCTACTTTGGTTGGGGTTTGAACTAGGTCAGGGTCTTGGAGTAAAATTACAAGGAATCTCTGAACCGTTGCAAGTGGCAACGCAAAAGACCACTTTTGGATTGGGATATCAACCTACTGAAGAAGAGCTGGACAATTGGAAATATCCCTTGGGAAAGAGAAGTTTTCTGTTGCCAAACCCATTGCCTTCGCTTGGACAAACCTTCGTTTCGGATGGTTTTCTTGATGTTAAATGGGCTGAAGAAGATGTCGTGCTGCTTAGTCTAAGGGATTTGTTTCTGGATGATAACAGCTGTAACGCCATTAGCAACGGGGAGGAAGGAGGGGCCCCACAACAAGGAGGAGTTCAAAGAGGAACCCCAAATTGGACAGCCACTCCATCCAGAGCTCGCCAGGCATCTGGGTAGACCAAAGGACCAGTTTTCCATTTTTTTGTTTCAAAATAAATATTTGTTTTCAAAGTTGTGAATTTTCTTTTGAGTATTATGTCAACTTCTGATCGATTTTAATAAAATTATTTCTCTTTCATTTATTTAATTTAATTTTTTTTATTTTCAGCATTTCTAATATCGAACGAGTTGAATCTAAGGCCATGGCTTGTAATGAAACTGTGCGACATAACACAGGCAACTCTTTAGAAGCTGAAGAATATAAGTTACCTGCTGAAATTGTCAGGGAGGTAAAAGAGTTCGAGGACAAGCCCAAAGCAAATCTGACAGAGACCGATGTGGTAACTTTGGAAGATTCAGAAATACCCAAAGAGACTCAAGTCAGCACTCACTTGCCAAAAGAAGAGATTGAGGAGTACATAGAGTTTCTGAAGGAGTATAAAGACATCTTTGCTTGGTCTTATGCTGATATGACAGGGCTCAGCCATTCCATAGTAGCGCATAGGTTGCCTACTGATCCAGCATATCCCTCTGTGAAGCAAAAGCCGAGAAAATAGAAACCTGACATGAATTTGAAAATCAAAGAAGAGGTAGCCAAGCAGATCGATGCCAGAATCCTCAAAGTAGTAGAATACCCCACTTGGTTGGCCAACATCGTTCCTGTACCGAAGAAGGACGGAAAAGTAAGAGTCTGTGTGGATTACAGGGATCTCAACAAGGTCAACCCTAAAGACGACTTTCCGTTACCAAACATCCACATCCTTATTGACAAGTGTACCAAGCATGAGACACAGTCGTTCGTGGATTATTTCGCTGGTTATCATCAGATAAAAATGCATGAAGAGGATGCTGAGAAAACCACATTTCTTTCCCTATGGGGGGTATATTGTTACAAGGTAATGCCATTCGGGTTGAAAAATGCTAGAGCCACCTACATGCAGGCCATGACTACCATCTTCCACGACATGATTCACAAGGAAATTGAAGTTTATGTGGATGATGTCATCATCAAGTCAAAGAGAAGCTCAGATCATCTGGCAGACCTCAGAAAGTTCTTTGACAGATTGAGGAAGTATAATCTGAAGCTAAATCCGGCAAAGTGTGCATTTGGGGTTCCATCAGGAAAATTATTGGGTTTTATCGTCAGCCGTTGGGGTATTGAGTTGGATCCAACCAAGATTAAGGCCATCCAAGAGCTCCACCACCGAAAAGTAGGAAAGAAGTCATGAGATTTTTAGGACGACTCAACTACATTAGCCGTTTCATTGCTCAGTCAATGGTTATTTGTGAGCCTATCTTCAAACTGCCGAAAAAGGATGCTGCTACAGAATGGACTCCTGAGTGCCAACAAGCTTTCGATGGAATCAAAGATTATCTATTGAAGCCTCCAGTTTTAGTGCCACCAGAACAAGGAAGACCTCTGCTCTTGTATTTGTCCGTGCTAGAGAATGCCTTTGGTTGTGTTTTGGGACAACATGACAAGACAGGGAGAAAGCAGCAAGCCATATATTATTTGAGCAAGAAGTTCACACCGTATGAGGCTCGGTATTCACTGTTGGAAAGAACATGTTGCGCTTTGACTTGGGTCGCTCAGAAGTTGAGGAACTATTTGTCTACCTACACAACTTATTTGATTTCAAGGATGGATCCATTGAAGTATATCTTTCAAAAGCCCATGCCTACGGGGAAGCTGGCCAAGTGGCAGATATTGCTAAGTGAGTTGGACATTGTCTATGTTACGCAGAAAGCCGTAAAAGGACAGGCTCTTGCAGACCATTTGGCAGAAAATTAGATGAGGAGTATGAGCCACTGAAGACATACTTTCTTGACGAGGAAGTAGCCTTCGTAAGAGAAGATATTGCCGAAGAGTACGATGGTTGGAGTTATTCTTCGATGGAGCAGCAAACTCCAAAGGAGTGGGCATTAGAGCAGTGTTAGTATCAGAAACTAGGCAGAATTACCCTGTATCAGCTAAGCTTCGATTTCCTTATACTAACAACATGGATGAGTATGAAGCCTGCATTTTGGGTATTCGACTGGCAGTTGACATGAACGTGCAATCGTTACTGGTAATTGGAGACTCATATTTGCTGATGCACCAAGTAAGGGGAGAATGGGCCATGAAGAATACGAAGATTCTTCCCTATCTACATTGTGTGCAAGAATTGTGCAAGAGGTTTATCAAGATTAAGTTCCATCATGTTCCCAGAATACAGAATGAATTTGCGGATGCTCTAGCCACTTTGTCGTTAATGATCCAGCACCCTGATAATAATTACATTGATCCCATTCCTGTTCACATACATAAGAAGCCGACTTATTGCCTTCATGTTGAGGAAGAACCAGATGGTGAACCATGGTATGCCGACATCAAAAGGTATCTGAAAAATGGGGGTTATCCTGAGCATGCTACAAGCGTCCAAAAGCGCACGATTCAGAGGCTAGCCAATCAGTTTTTCCTAAACGGGGAAATCCTTTATAGGAGGACCCCCGACTAGGGATTGCTAAGATGTGTGGATGCTAAAGAGGCAACAACTTTGATTGAGGAAGTTCACGCTGGGACTTGTGGACCCCATATGAACAGTTTCATGTTGGCGAAGAAGATCTTGAGAGCTGGCTATTTTTGGTTGACTATAGAGACGGACTGTATCAAGTACGTACAAAGATGTCATCGCTGTCAAACCCACGCCGATGTGATTCGAGCTCCTCATAATGAGCTTCATGCCAGAGGCTTGCCTTGGCCATTTGCAGCTTGGGGAATGGATGTAATCGGCCCCATCGAGCCTGCAGCGTCTAATGGACATAGATTCATTCTGATTGCAATTGACTACTTCACTAAGTGGGTTGAAGCTACCTCTCACAACTCTATCACAAAGAAAGTGGTGACATATTTTGTCCGCGACCATCTCATTTGCCGATTTGGGGTACCTGAATCAATCATTACCGACAATGGTGCTAATTTGAATAGTGACTTGATGAGAACGACGTGCGAAAACTTCAAGATCAAGAGCCGTAGAGTCTGCAAACAAAAACATCAAGAGGATTATGCGCAAGATGATTGACAACTATAGACATTGGCATGAGAAGTTGCCCTTTGCATTGTTGGGATATCGCACCACTCTTCGAACGTCTACTGGAGCTACACCTTATATGTTGGTATATGGTAATGAAGCAGTGATACCAGCTGAAGTGGAAATTCCTTCTTTGAGAATCATTCAAGAAGCAGAACTGAACGATGTAGAATGGGTGCAAAGTAGATTCGAGCAACTAGCACTCATTGATGGGAAAAGGATAAATGCAATCTGTCACGGTCAACTTTATCAGAACAGGATGACTAAGGCCTTTAACAAGAAAGTTAGGCCAAGATTTTTCATGCCTGGGCAACTGGTTTTGAAGCGGATTTTTCCACACCAATATGAAGCTAAAGGCAAGTTCTTGCCTAACTGGCAAGGTCCCTACATAGTTCACCGAGTGCTGACAGGAGGAGCACTTAACCTAGCAGAGATGGATGGTGAAATCTGGCCTAAACCTATCAACTCAGACGCGGTTAAGAGATACTACATTTAGATCGGGATTTTGTTTCTTTTTGCTCTGCCTTGTAACCTGAACTACGTTGGACCTGATTCCCATTTAAGAGGGATACGTAGGCGTCCCTGTGGGACTCGGTCTATATCTTTATAAATTTTTATTCTCCCCTTTTCATTAAAAGGTTCTCGGTGATTTTGTTACATTTTCATGGTGTTTTGGTTAACAAGCTGCAACTGGGGCAGAATTTTTGAGAGGACCTCAAAAATTCTCAAATCTCCGTCATTTGCAAGGAAGTCTATGTCATCTTCTACACTGGGGCAGAAATTTTGGAAGGATCCCAAAATTTCGTCAAACTAGGTCAAGACAAGGTTCCGATTTAAAAAAGGGTGTTGTACAGTTTTTAAAATATGCCGTGGCCCGTGATTTAACTCAATTTTCTCTATGTATTTATTTTACTTTTACTAAGTTATTTACCTTTTGCTTGAGCGTATGCCTGGACGGAGTGCAACAACCGATGTCCATTGAATAGAAGAAGGCTACAAGGCAGACACACAGATTAACCTCCCTTTTTCGAACTAATAAATTTTCTTTAAACGCGGAAATTGCAAAAGGCAGAGATGGAAATGTCTTGTCACAAGGCGACATAGAGCTAAGTCATTCTTCCTTATGCCCCTACTTATTATTTTGGTATTCCATCATCTGAGCACTCAGTTGTATATCAAACCCATGATATACACTTTAATATATGCATAATTGCGCATTTGAGCCCCGTATCGCATTTTGAGCCCCTGATATATGCATTTGAGCCTCGATATACATTTATGTATGCATTCGAGCTCTTGATATATATTTCATATATGCATTTCAGCCCTTGATATACATTTATATAAGCATTTGAGCCCCTGCTATACACTCATATATGCATTTTGAGCCCTTGATATACATTTACATATGCATCCGAGCCCGTGGTATACATTCTGACGTATGCATCTGAGCCCCTATTTGCATTTAAGCCCGAATCTACATTTGAGCCCAGATATACATTTACATATGCATTTGAGCCCTTGGTATAACTTTATTTATGCATTTGAGCCCTTGATATACATTTACATATGCATTCTAAGCCCGTGATATACATTTTATATATGCATTTGAGCCCTAGATATACATTTTATATATGCATTCGAGCCCGTGACATACATTTATATTCATTTTGAGCCCGTGGTATACATTTACATATGCATGTTGAGCCCGTGGTATGCATTTTGAGTCCATATTCACATATTGAGCCCGTGATATATATTATAACATGCATTTGAGTCTTTATTTGCATATTGAGCCCATAAATATACGCATACAATTGAGCCCATACTTGCATTTGAGCCCGTTATTTGCATCTTAAGCCCGTTATTTACATTTCAAGCTCATTTATGCATTTCGAGCCCATTTATTTGCATCTTAAGCTCGTTTATGCATTTCGAGCCCGTTATTTGCATTTCAAGCCCATTTATGCATTTTGAGCCCGTTATCCACACTTCGAGCCCGTTATTTGCATCTTAAGCCTGTTTATGCATTCGAAGCCCGTTATTCGCATTTCGAGCCCGTTTTTGCATTTTGAGCCCCGTGACTTATTTGCATTGAGCCCGAATAAACTAGAGCTCTCGATTGAATTATTGAGGCTCTCGAATAATTTACTCTCTTTGAATTAGCACTTCTTCCACTCATCCGAAGGCATCATAGTCTAAAGGCATCGTTTCATGGCCTGTGGACATCATATCATAGCCTGAGGATTTATTCTCCAGTTTATCATGCCCCTAAGGCGTCATAGTCTAAAGACGTCATTTTCATGGCCTGCAGACACCATTTCATGGCCTAGGGAATTTATTTTCTGCTTATCATGCTCCTAAGGCATCATAGTCTAAAGGTGTCATTTTTCATGGCCTGCAGACATCATTTCATGGCCTAAGGAATTTATTTTTTGCGTACCATGGCCCGAGACATCATAGCTTAGAGACATCATCCTTTTATCTCAAAGCAAACTTTCATTGTCTAAAGGGAACTTGCATCATGTTTAATTTTCGCATCCGTTTATTTTATGAAGTATTTTGATGCATATGCTTTAGTTATTTACTCGAGCATCGAAGAAATATCAAGCTACGAATGATAGTGCCTTCCTACTATTTTCTTTCGAACCGTATTCCCACCTGTTTATTTATGCAATGCATTCTAAATCGTTTTGATTCGTGCTACCCCATCCTTATTCAAGCCTCGTGTTGTAAATTTTTAGGGATCTCGTTCGTCCCTAAATCCAGAACTACACGCGGCCTGATTCTCGTGAGACCCGAGATATGTAGGCGACTTGATACCAAAGTCTCGGCCACAACATCTCCATAACCCCATCTCGTTTCATCTGGCCCTATCGAAAATTTTTCCTTCGGTCGGACAAAATTGGCTACTAGGTCAACGTTCTTTGCTCAACAATTCATTCTTCATTCCTGAGCAAAGAAGGGGCAGCTGTTGACACCCAATTTTGACCTCCCTACGCCTTAATATGCTGCTTATATATTTATTTATTTATTTTACGCAAATATTTGACTTACTTTGATATTTATAAAATAATTTATTATCATAATGTTGTGAAAATTATTTCGAATTACATATATATGACTCATATTAATTTAAGTTTTGATATTAAATAATTACGCCGTATATAACGTGTTTCATTTTAATATGCACCTTTATCTTGAAATATATATTTATTTAATAAACTATTTACATAATTTTCCTAAATTTTATCAATTTATTTGATTAATATTATTACTCGAATTTATAAATTATTTATGCTAATAATATTATTTTTATAATACTTGATAACTTAATGTTATTTTCTAGTCATTAAATTATTTATAAATATAATAATTTAATTATATGATATTTACATAATTATACTTAAATTTAGGATTTATTTATATTAATAATAATGTTTATGTGATAATTTAGATTACTTTATTATCTATTTATTAAATTATTTTAAAATGTAGTATATTTATTAATTTAATAGCAGCTAAATCCAATTTCATTCAATTTATTTAAATTATAGTAATTTCTATTCAATTTCATCCAATTTATTTCAAATCTGGCCACTTTCTATTCAATTTATGTCAATTTTAGCCATTTTTCATCAATTTTGGCTATTTTGTAAATTTAATTCTAGCCTAAATTAATTTCTAACCCATGATCCTACTCGTGACCCATGAATATTATCCAAACCCGACCCATAAACCGCCCATCTTCGCTTAAAAGTTAATCTCAGTCGTCTATTCATTTTGATCCGACGGCTAAGATGAAAAACCTATTTATTTCCTTTAATAACCAATTACCCCCAAAACCCTACAACACACTTTCATTTTTCCCTCATCTCCTCTCACCTGGCCGCTAGTCCCTCTCCCCCTCTCTCCTCTTCTCTCATCCCCGGACCGCCATGACCGCCGCACCATTTTTCCCTCTCCTCCCACTTAAAATCCGCACAGAACCCCGACCAGACCTCCTCTTCCCTCTTATCTTCTCTTCTCCCACCCGAAACCCGCAACACCATCAATTTCGGCCGTTGTTGGCCAAGAAATGAACAGACGCGTCGCACCACCATTACTTCCGGCAGCCGCCGGCGAACCTCCCTTCCCACCTAACCTTGCACCGATCTTACCTCCTTTCTCCCTCTCCATCTTCTCTCCCTCACAAACCAGCCGCAACAACCACCGGCTCCACCCTCTCCCAAACAGCAACGCCGTCCTCCTCTTCCTCTTCTCTTCTCACCTTCACCACCGAAAACACCAACAACTACACCGACAAAACTCGTCAAACCACCAACACTCACCATTACATCGTCGCTGCCCCTCTATCCACCGGAAATACCTCCCAACCGACCGGATCCGGACAGATCTACGAAGATCTGTCCGTAAATTTCTTTATTAATTTATTTTCTATTTTATTTTATTTTTCTTTGTTTGTTTGTATATTGTAATATGTATATAATAAATATATTTATAAATAATATATATATATACATATATATATATATAATGTATATATGATAAATATATAAATATATAATAATATATAGTAGATATGTATAATATACTGCTTTCCGTTTCATTTATATATATAATATAATAAATATATAAGTATATAATATATATAATATATATAATATAATATATATGTATAAGTACGTATACTGTTTTTCTTTTCTGTTTCATTTATGTGTAATATAATACATATCTATTATATATATATATATATATATATAGATATGTATATATATATAGATATACTATTTTTACTTTTCTGTTTCTTTTATATATAATATATATATAAGTAATATAGTGTTTCCCTTTCTGTTTCGTCTATATATAATAATATATATTGTTCTTCCTTTTGTTTCACTTGTATATTTATATAATAAATATCTGCTAGTTAATTAATCTATGTCCGATAAAATCCTGATATTAGTTGATAACATTGTTATTTGATTGCCCTTGACAAATGTTAATTAAGTTAAACATGGTAGTTAGAATCAATTTGCATGATAAGGAATAATTTAGTATTAATTAAATTATGGCAAGTTATTACTGTTTGATTTGATTTCTTTCCTTGTGTGACTAGGAATATGCTTTGATATTCTTTTACTTTACTTATTTGTTAACTGATTTGATTTAGGTGATTTATTTAGCTTATGGAAAGATCTCCTGTGATTGATTTCTTGATTTCTTTTCCTTCCTTTAAAATACCTCAGTTAATGTAATGGTAAAAAGGGGATTTTTCTGATTTTTTTTATTATTTTCTGTCAATTTGGAGAAATTCTCTCAACTAATTAAATGGATAATTTATTCTTTCCTTATTACTCTCTAAATTGACTGATTCTTTCCTTTCTTAATATTTGTGATTATGGTAAGGAAAATTTTTCTTTCGTAATTTATTTATTTATTTATTTATTAAGTTGAATAATTTAGTTATGTATGGTAAGTAATTATTTGGAGTTGTTTTTAATATTCTCTTCCCCTTTTAAACCTTTGGACGGTTTAACTATATAAAGGGGGTCTGTTCCTCTCTAGTTATTCAGTCGAACATTTGGATTTTTATATCAATACTGTGTTCTAATAGTGCTCTGCTCAAAAAGAAAAAAAAGAAACTTCTCTTAGAATTAATTCAAAACAAGCATCTACTTTCAATACTTCTCTTCAACCGGTTAGTATATCTTCTATGTTATATTTTTGTAATAACACACTCTAAAAAATCTACTACGTGTATTGTTGAGTAATTTTGATCCTTCTAAATTTATTGGTTTTTCCTATGTGGTGCAAGATAAAAAATGTGATTTGTTTTTAGGTCTAGAGTGTATGTGTGTATGTTGTGTTATTATTTAACAGGTTTATCCGAAAGCAAGTACCAAAGAGTCGCCTTGGGTGTAGAGTAAAAATAGTTCGGATCGATTGTTTATATTATTTTAAAACCATTAGGTTTCATTTTTTTAATATTTATTTTCATCTCATTTATTATTATCAATTGTAACTTTGTAATAAACGCTATAATAGTGGAATGGGGTCTGGGGTGGGGTTTGTATGTTTTACTTTATCGCGTCTAATTGTTAAATTCACCTAGAAAGCATGTTCATAGGTTTCTAATAAATGTGCAACACTAGAAAGCATGCCTATAGAATTTTTCACAAACAACGAATAGAAATTATGTCTATAGGTACCATAATTAATTAAAGTATTTTTAGTAAACCTGCCTATAGGAATTATTTTGGTAAATGTCAGCATGTTCAAATGGTTTAAAGAATGGGTTTTATTCACTTTTCTGCAAACAGATTCTGATACCTAAATATCTATTCATGTCTATAGGTATCATAATTAATTAAAGTATTATTAGTAAACCTGCCTATAGGAATTATTTTGGTAAATGTCAGCATGTTCAAATGGTTTAAAGAATTGGTTTTATTCACTTTTCTGCAAACAGATTCTGATACCTAAATATTGATAACATATTAGATATCATGCCCATAGGATCAACAAACTTGAGTGATTGGTCAGAAATTATGCATATAGGAAGTCATTAATACAAAATCACTTTATTAAACCAGGCCTATGTTTTGACATCCTAATCACGTAGAAATTCCTGTTATAAATGAGGTCCATGTTCTTTTTGTCACACCCCGCCTTGGGGGGTATGACTGGCACCTGGTGCCCTACTAGGACCTGACCTGCTGGACTATTAAGCCTGGGCGCATCTGGCGCCTGGCTGGCTCTAACTCACATTTCTGGAAACAAAGGGCTATATAACGGCTGTAAACACAGCCCCCGGCCCATTGGCCTATAGCCTTCTGTACCTGTACTAGCAGCTGACCAGAAACATATCATCTCAGGGAAACCTATGCGGGCCGACAAAGCCACCATGCTGTCTAGTTATCTATAACTCAATCATAACGTACTGAAAAGCTACGTGACCGGCAAGGTCACCACTACTGGCAACTATGGCCCCACACGACCATCATAATGAAAGCAAGAATACTAATAACTAAACAACTGCACAGCCTCACACGACCGGCTCAACTGACCACACGGGATATATACAGACTGCAAGCCTCTAGGAATAATAATAGAACTGATCGGGACAGGGCCCCGACCTACCCGTACTATATAGAACAAAAGGAACTGAACTACACCTCTGGGATTCAGCCTCCGGATGACTGGAGCTGAATACTCAACCGCTGACAGGGTGTCACGTAGAATCGCCTGCTCGTCTAAGAGTACCTGCAGGCAAGTAATGCAGCGCCCCAACGGGCGTCAGTACCGCTGGTACTGAGTATGTAAAGCAATAACTGAAAAAGATATCTGAATCAATAATATAACTAACGAAACTGAAACAGGAAGAACTAGATTATCTGTCTGAAGATGTAAGTCGTACATGTTCTCAATCATACTGGGAGGAGTAGGTGTCGTGTCTGGAGACGTATCATTCTACTACTAATATACTCATGTCTAATGTAACATAACATGACATACATAACATAACATGGCACACACAAACCTTACCCGGCCCCCATAAGCCGGGAGGTACAATCAACACAGAATCTATACCCCTACCCCGGTCATCCTATCTCCTATAGTGGATGTAAGCATCCTGCCGGTCCCTGGGTATGCACTTGGGCTCGCTGAGCCCCTGACTATAACTGTACCTGAGTCCGAAGGACTCCAAATCAACACCCCGGGCGTACCCGCTCGACGGGGGTGTATAAGGGCCGACCAAGGCACAATATGGGGAAACTGGCATCCCATCTTCGTCCCCTTGCGGGACGACATATCACTCTGTAGAGTGACGTATCCTCGTCCTCTGGAGGACGAGTCGATACAGCTATTAACCCTGGGCGGTCATGGATGCTAGGTAATCCAACCCCAATCAATACAACGATCTCAACTAGTCATGCTGTCTGTGTATCTCATAAGCTAAGGCTAACAGGGGTAAGGTATCACATAAATCACATACTGAGCTAATAATAGTAATTTGTAAGTGTCTGATACATGCTGAGACAGGTATGTATAAATATGAATATAGTCTCCTGTCAAACTGTACTGGAGCAAAGGCTATACAAGAGGGTGTTTCTGCTGAAAGCTATGCTGTTTACTGAGTTTCTGTATTAACATGATTTCCTATTTCTAACATGCTTACTAAACCTTATTTAGTTACTATTCTATGTCTGGAATGCTTTATGGATACTATACTACTTCACGAGGCTTCAGCTAAACACAACAATATCTTAACATGGCATGTTACATCACATACTGAATATACTGGGCAATCTTAATCACTTACGTCCGAATCTATATCATACGGATAGATATCGTACACGTTACAACCCAAAACTTCTCATATTGCACCAATATTCATAATAACACAATAATCGACTTCTGAACATTCTACTGGTCTGTAAATTACCATACTGTCTCAATATTTCTTAACTTGCCGAGGAAACTAACTTTACATACCTTATCTTCGACTATTCGTCCGTCGGACGAGGCTCGGCCGGTACTTCAACTATTTTCTCCCAACTTCATTCATAAATACGTCAATCAATACTAAATACAGCTTTATTGTAAAGAGCAACGTTACTTTCGATATAGTTTATAGCCTAAACTTAGGCTTATCGAAAGACGGTCGAAAACTCGCTATTTTTCAGCGGCCCAGAAGGGAGAAGTATTCACTTCTCAGCTAGGAACACATAGACATTAATTTAGAGCAATTCTACTTAACTTAGTTCGGTGGCTCGCCGATTCGTCGGCCGTATTTCACGAAACTAAATCCGTAGAAATGCTCTCTGCTGCTAAATACTTCGGTATCTAGGATTAATTTGAGTTTGGGCAGCATTTGGTAGCATAATCGGACGAAAATATTTAATTTTCCTTCATCTTCCTCTGCTTACTGCGCGTTTCTGGAAATTTTTAAGTGTTAAAATGATTTTAAACCGAAGTGGGGGCTTTATATACTTGGGCCTGAACTTGGGCAACATGTCACGGAGCCATCGCGGAGGCCTCACCTCCGTGACACGCTGCCATCGCGGAGGGGCTCTGCCTCGGCTCCTCCCGCGATGGTTCGATAGGTTTCTCGTCCGATCTTTTTCCCGGCCTTTCTCTAGCACGTATGGCCTTCTAATATGCTTAACCAACGTGCGAATAGGTCATCTAAGTGCCCGGAATTCTACGGGGTATAACATTCTCCCCCCCTTAGGAACATTCATCCTCGAATGTACACTGTTATCTAGAGGACTGCTTACTTTACTTTCTGGGAAAATTTTGGCACAGTTTCCCCTGTAATATGGACTATCGCAAAAACCTGAAATGCAGAAAAGTCCAACACAGGCACTGCACACAATATTCTAAGATTCACTGGACAACTAAATATCACTTCTTCTTTATCATTTACAAACATACAATCATAAGGTACTGTATAAGTAATGATACGGACATACCTGTCGTCTGACTAGGCCTGAAATAGGTGAGGGTATCTGGTTTTCATATCTTCTTCAGCCTCCCACGTCATTTCCTCCCGATTTCTGTTACGCCATAATACTTTGACAGCTGCAACATCTTTAGTTCTCAGCCTGTGAATCTGTCTGTCTAAGATAGCTACGGGAACCTCTTCATAGGCTAACTCCTCTGTGACCTGAACATCCTGAACTGGAACTACTGTAGAAGGGTCCCCTACGAACTTCCTTAACATAGAAACATGGAATACTGGGTGAACATATGCTAATTCTGGAGGCAAGTTCAACTTGTATGCAACTCGGCCTATTCTTCGCCGAATCTGGTATAGCCCAATGAATCTTGGGCTAAGCTTGCCTTTCTTACCAAATCTCATTACCCCTTTCATCGGGGACACTTTCAGGTATACCCAGTCATTTATTGAAAATTCTAGATTCTGCGCCGCCTATCTGCATAAGACTTCTAGCGGCTCTGAGCGGTCAGTAAACGTTCTCTGATAAGCTTTATCTTTTCCTCGGACTGCCGAACAATGTCTGGCCCAACTAATGCTGATTCTCCTATTTCAAACCAGCCCACCGGCGATCTACATTTTCACCCGTATAATGCCTCGAAAGGCGCCATCTGAATAGTTGAATGGTAGTTGTTATTATAAGCAAATTCAATCAACGAAAGATGCTCATCCCAGCTACCGCCAAAATCTAACACACACGCTCGTAGCATATCTTCGAGCGCCTGAATTGTACGTTCAGCCTGCCCATCTGTTTGAGGATGGAATGTTGTGCTCAAGTTAATCTGCGTCCCCAAACCTTTCTGAAACGACTGCCAGAATCTAGCTGTAAACTGTGCTCCCCTATCTGAAATAATAGATATCGGCACTCCATGCAATATAACTATTTCTCTGATATATAATTCGGCATAATCCTCAGCTGAAAAGGTAACCCTTACTGTCAGGAAATGAGCTGATTTTGTCAGCCTGTCAACTATTACCCAAATGGAATCATTTCTGCGTCTAGTACGGGGTAATCCCGTTACAAAATCCATGTTTATTACTTCCCATTTCCACATAGGTATCATTATCTCTTGAGTCAAACCACCCGGTTTCTGGTGCTCGGCTTTTACCTGCTGACAATTAGAACATCTAGATACAAATTCAGCTATTTCAGATTTCATACCTGGCCACCAGTAGATGTCTCTGATATCGTGGTACATTTTCGTTGCTCCTAGATGGAGGGAATAACGAGCGTAATATACCTCATGCATGATCTGCTGGCGAAGCCCTGGTACGTTCGGGACACACAGACGGCCCTTACAACGTAGCACTTCATTTTTGGTCACTTGGAAATCTGACTCCTTACCTTTCTGAATTCTATCTCTGAGCTGGACTAAGTCAGGGTCCTCGTACTGCCGTTCTTTTACCTCTGTAACTAGTGATGACTCGGCAGAATTCTGAATTACCGCTCTGTTATTTTCTATCTCCACTACTCGAACGGCTAAACCAGCTAGTTGATGAATTTCCTTGGCTAATTCCCGCTTCTCGGGCCGCAAATACGCTAAACTCCCCATTGACTTACGGCTCAGGGCATCTGCTACTACATTAGCTTTTCCCGGGTGATAGAGAATATTTACATCATAATCTTTCAACAATTCTAACCAGCGACGCTGCCGCAGATTTAACTCCCTCTGTGTAAAAAGGTATTGCAGACTTTTATGATCTGTAAAAATGTCTACATGGACGCCATACAGATAATGCCTCCAAATTTTCAAAGCGTGGATCACTGCAGCCAGTTCCAGGTCATGGGTCGGATAGTTCTTTTCGTGTTTCCTTAGTTGTCTGGAAGCATAAGCAATCACCTTACCATGTTGCATTAACACACAACCCAGTCCCAAACCTGAAGCGTCGCAATACACCGCATACCCATCTGTTCTCTCTGGCAATGCTAGTACTGGGGCGGAGGTCAGTCTGTCTTTCAATTCTTGAAAACTCTGCTCGCAGGCCTCCGTCCACTGAAATTTCGCTGCTTTCTGTGTTAGCTTTGTCAGAGGTGCTGCTATAGTGGAGAATCCTTCGACAAATCTCCGGTAATATCCTGCTAAACCTAAGAAACTGCGAACCTCGGTTGGAGTGGTAGGTCTGGGCCATGTCTTGACCGCCTCTATTTTCTGTGTGTCTACCTGTATACCAGCATCTGACACGATGTGCCCCAAAAAGGCAACTGAGTTCAGCCAGAACTCACACTTAGAAAATTTGGCGTACAACTGACGTTCTCTAAGGATCTAGAGTACTGTTCGTAAATGGTTCCGGTGATCTGTCTCTGAATGAGAATATACCAGAATATCATCGATAAATACTATCACGAACAGATCCAAATACGGTCTGAATATGCTATTCATCAGGTCCATAAACACTGCGGGAGCATTCGTCAGTCCAAAAGACATAACTAGAAATTCAAAGTGACCATACCTGGTCCTGAAAGCAGTCTTTGGAATGTTCCTCTCCCGAACCCGGACCTGGTGATATCCGGACCTCAGATCTCTCTTAGAGAAACATTTGGCCCCCTGCAACTGGTCAAACAAATCATCTATTCTCGGGAGCGGGTATTTGTTTTTAACTGTTACCTTATTCAGCTGCCGGTAGTCCACACACATACAGAGTGAGCCATCTTTCTTTCTTACAAACAGAACTGGCGCACCCCACGGGGAAGTACTAGGCCTAATAAAACCTTTGTCGAGCAAATCTTTTAACTGCTCTTTCAACTCTCTAAGCTCAGTTGGTGCCATGCGATACGGGGGAATGGATATAGGTTGAGTCCCTGGCAACAAGTCAATCGCAAAATCTATCTCCCTTTCGGGAGGGATACCAGGCAACTCATCTGGAAATACGTCAGGGAATTCATTGACTACTGGAACAGACTGAAGAGTCGGAGGTTCCACCCGAACGTCCTGGACTCTAACTAGGTGGAAAATACATCCCTTTGCTATTAATTTTCTTGCCTTAAGGTAGGAAATAAACCTACCTTTCGGCGTAGGTGTACTCCCTTTCCACTCTCGCACTGCTTCCCCCGAAAAGTGAAATCGGACCGTCTTGGTCCAGCATTCTAAGTTGGCATAGCATGGCACTAACCAGTCCATACCCATAATGGCATCGAAGTCGACCATCTCAAGTTCTATTAAGTCTACTGTGGTCTGACGATCAGTAACCTCTACCGTACACCCCCGGTAAACTCTTTTAGCTGTAAGCGAGTCACCGACCGGTGTAAGCACTGAAAAGGGCTGCTGAAGCAATTCTAGTTCGATACCCAACTTTCGGGCCACAAATGGTGTGATATATGACAATGTAGACCCTGGATCAATCAATACATAAACAGGATATGAATAGATAATCAGTGTACCTGTGACCATGTCGGGAGATGCCTCTGAATCCTTCCTCCCCGGTAATGCATAGGTACGACTGGGGCCTGCACCTGAGCCAGAGGCTCCTGGTCTACCTCGACCCCTATTCCCTGAACCTGAGGGTCTGCGCCCTGCTGAGGCTGCTGGAACTCGTGGCCCTGCTGACGCTCTATCCAGATCATCCTGACTACCCTATCCCCTGGCTGGACAATCTCTCATTAAATGCCCTTCCTGTCCGTAGTAATAACACCCTGGGAAGCCTTGCCTGCAGGCTCCAGAATGTAGTCGGTGGCATATAGGACAAGGGGTGGATGTAACTCTACTCTGTTCTACCCTCCGCTGCTGAGGTGAGGCTACTGTCCGTGAACTGCTACCGGACTCCGACTGACTCCGGCGAATAAACCTGCCCCTCTGTTGCTGTACCGGTGGTAGAGATCTGGGTGGCCTATCTGAAAACCATGGTCTCGCCCCCCTAGGAATTTCCCTCTGAATCTCAGCGGGTCTGCTCCGACGGCGCTGCTCTGAAGTCGCCTGTCTGTCACCCCGCTATCGCTGCCTTAGGCCCTCAATTGTCTGTGCAAAGGCCTGTACCCTGGCTATGTCCATGTCCTCTCTCAAAGTAGCTGTCATGCACGTCTCTATGTACTCTGGATTCAGGCCCATAATAAAGCGGTGGACTCTGGACGACATGGTGTCCACAAATGCAGGAGCATAGCGGGCTAAGGAGTCGAATTGTAAGGAATATTCACGGACGCTCCAAGCCCCCTGCTCTAAATGTAAGAACTGGTCCATCCGGGCCTGTCTGACCTCCCGGGGTAAGTAGTGGTCCAGGAAGGCCTCTGAAAAGCTGGACCATGTAGGAGGGGCTGCATCTCTTCCCCAAGACCTCTCCCAACTTTCGTACCACAAAACAGCAATATCCCTTAATCGGAACACTGCTAGCTCAACTGATTCTGCTAGGGTTACGTGCATGACTCTAAAGATCCTCTGCATCTGGTCCAAAAAGTCCTGAGGATCCTCCGCTGAATCCGATCCAGTAAACTGAGGGGGTCCCAACGCTAAGAATTCTCTGACCCTGGAACTACCTTGCCCCCTGGGGATTCTGCTGCTGTAGGTGGTGCTGGCTGACGCTGAGCAGCTAGCATCTGAGTCAACATAACCACCGCACTACGCAGCTCCTGATCAGATGAAGTGGGTGCAGGAGCTGTGGGAGGCGGTGCTGCCTCAAATGGTATCTGGCGAGGCGGAGACTGCTGGGAGGGTCGAGATGACACCTCCGTATTGCTCTCAGACCGGGCGGAATCTGGCTGTAACTGAGGCATCCTGCTGGTGCCTTCGCCCGCTGCTGTATCCAATCTCCTACCTGTAGTTGGGTGCCACTGGTCTACCATAATATCTGTGAGCAAAAAGGGTGGTGAGTTTCAAAAGTCAACTCTATACTGTACCGCTCTATAGCACGATTGAATAAGAAAGAAGAGTGACAATCCTAACATGCCTCGCAGCCTTCTGCCTATAGTATGTGGTGCACAATACATCCATAGACAAGACTATACTTATCACGGCTTGCAGACTCCCTGGGACACGAACTGCTCTGATACCAAGTTTGTCACACCCCGCCTTGGGGGGTATGACTGGCACCTGGTGCCCTACTAGGACCTGACCTGCTGGACTATTAAGCCTGGGCGCATCTGGCGCCTGGCTGGCTCTAACTCACATTTCTGGAAACAAAGGGCTATATAACGGCTATAAACATAGCCCCCGGCCCATTGGCCTATAGCCTTCTGTACCTGTACTAGCAGCTGACCAGAAACATATCATCTCAGGGAAACCTATGCGGGCCGACAAAGCCACCATGCTGTCTAGTTATCTATAACTCAATCATAACGTACTGAAAAGCTACGTGACCGGCAAGGTCACCACTACTGGCAACTATGGCCCCACACGACCATCATAATGAAAGCAAGAATACTGATAACTAAACAACTGCACGGCCTCACACGACCGGCTCAACTGACCACAGGGGATATATACAGACTGCAAGCCTCTAGGAATAGTAATAGAACTGATCGAGACAGGGCCCCGACCTACCCGTACTATATACAACAAAAGGAACTGAACTACACCTCTGGGATTCAGCCTCCGGATGACTGGAGCTGAATACTCAACCGCTGACAGGGAGTCACGTAGAATCGCCTGCTCGTCTAAGAGTACCTGCAGGCAAGTAATGCAGCGCCCCACCGGGCGTCAGTACCGCTGGTACTGAGTATGTAAAGCAATAACTGAAAAAGATATCTGAATCAATAATATAACTGACGAAACTGAAACAGGAAGAACTAGATTATCTGTCTGAAGATGTAAGTCGTACCTGTTCTCAATCATACTGGGAGGAGTAGGTGTCGTGTCTGGAGACGTATCATTCTACTACTAATCTACTCAAGTCTAATGTAACATAACATGACGTATCATTCTACTACTAATCTACTCATGTCTAATGTAACATAACATGACATACATAACATAACATGGCACACACAAACCTTACCCGGCCCCCATAAGCCGGGAGGTACAATCAACACAGAATCTATACCCCTACCCCGGTCATCCCATCTCCTATAGTGGTTGTAAGCATCCTGCCGGTCCCTGGGTATGCACTTGGGCTCGCTGAGCCCCTGACTATAACTGTACCTGAGTCCGAAGGACTCCAAATCAACACCCCGGGCGTACCCGCTCGACGGGGGTGTATAAGGGCCGACCAAGGCACAATATGGGGAAACTGGCATCCCATCTTCGTCCCCTTGCGGGACGGCATATCACTCCGTAGAGTGACGTATCCTCGTCCTCTGGCGGACGAGTCGATACAGCTATTAACCCTGGGCGGTCATGGATGCTAGGTAATCCAACCCCAATCAATACAACGGTCTCAACTAGTCATGCTGTCTGTGTATCTCATAAGCTAAGGCTAACAGGGGTAAGGTATCACATAAATCACATACTGAGCTAATAATAGTAATTTGTAAGTGTCTGATACATGCTGAGACAGGTAA
The DNA here is from genome assembly GCA_035772735.1 of Datura wrightii. Classification (NCBI taxonomy): domain Eukaryota; kingdom Viridiplantae; phylum Streptophyta; class Magnoliopsida; order Solanales; family Solanaceae; genus Datura; species Datura wrightii. The sequence continues at coordinate 163,936,471 of JASDFA010000027.1, read as the reverse complement.
GTATAAATATGAATATAGTCTCCTGTCAAACTGTACTGGAGCAAAGGCTATACAAGAGGGTGTTTCTGCTGAAAGCTATGCTGTTTACTGAGTTTCTGTATTAACATGATTTCCTATTTCTAACATGCTTACTAAACCTTATTTAGTTACTATTCTATGTCTGGAATGCTTTACGGATACTGTACTACTTCACGAGGCTTCAGCTAAACACAACAATATCTTAACATGGCATATTACATCACATACTGAATATACTGGGCAATCTTAATCACTTACATCCGAATCTATATCATACGGATAGATATCGTACACGTTACAACCCAAAACTTCTCATATTGCACAAATATTCATAATAACACAATAATTGACTTCTAAACATTCTACTGGTCTGTAAATTACCATACTGTCTCAATATTTCTTAACTTGCTGAGGAAACTAACTTTACATACCTTATCTTCGACTATTCGTCCGTCGGACGAGGCTCGGCCGATACTTCAACTATTTTCTCCCAACTGCATTCATAAATACGTCAATCAATACTAAATACAGCTTTATTGTAAAGAGCAACGTTACTTTCGATATAGTTTATAGCCTAAACTTAGGCTTATCGAAAGACGGTCGAAAACTCGCTATTTTTCAGCGGCCCAGAAGGGAGAAGTATTCACTTCTCAGCTAGGAACACATAGACATTAATTTAGAGCAATTCTACTTACCTTAGTTCGGTGGCTCGCTGATTCGTCGGTCGTATTTCACGAAACTAAATCCGTAGAAATGCTCTCTGCTGCTAAATACTTCGGTATCTAGGATTAATTTGAGTTTGGGCAGCGTTTGGCAGCGTAATCGGATGAAAATATTTAATTTTCCTTCGTCTTCCTCTGCTTACTGTGCGTTTCTGGAAATTTTTAAGTGTTAAAATGATTTTAAATCGAAGTGGGGCCTTTATATACTTGGGCCTGAACTTGGGCAACGTGTCAAGGAGCCATCGCGGAGGCCTCACCTCCGTGACACGCTGCCATCGCGGAGGGGCTCTGCCTCGGCTCCTCCCGCGATGGTTTGACAGGTTTCTCGTCCGATCTTTTTCCCGGCCTTTCTCTAGCACGTATGGCCTTCTAATATGCTTAACCGACGTGCCAATAGGTCATCTAAGTGCCGGGAATTCTACGGGGTATGACACTTTTACTTAACAAGTTCTGCTAACACACCAGTGATTAAATTTTATTATATCTTGCGCTATTTGATTTAATATTTTTTACTATCTGATTTCATAATATTGCGAGAGTTGTAAGCATGTAAATCTGAGATAATTTGGAGTACGTCTAGGACCCAAATCAGTTTGATAAAAGGCATAAAGGTGTTCGCGTTTCTGCATATGGTATATTTAATCCAACTGTGCTCATACGCGTACAACATTTTAGCTTACTGGTTGTCCCATTTCAACCTAGGATTTATGCCTATAGGTCGAGTCGGCAATTTGTTTAACTATTCACAATGTTCATTTATTTCAAACAGGCACCTCTTTAATTTTAGTTTCATACATAAAGTCAGCATATTTACATTAGAGATCATGCTCATGAGACTTATTTACATCCATTTAGAAATCATGTTCATAGGTTTAAATGAAGAAGCCTATCCGAAACCTTCATATGCTCGTTGTGCTAATTACTGTTTTGTTTGGCATTTTTTCTTAACTACCATAGGATTTTTAGACGAAAAAATTTAAAATAGTTGTCCAACGCCTCTTGGACGTTAAGTTTGGGACGAGTAGGCAAAAATACTAGGCCGCTAGTTTTCTTCACCTAGAAGCGTTATAGGATTAATAATTAACTAGCCGGGTAGATGGGAAATGATAGCCTGTGCTCGCTGAATAATACGAGCAATTCAAAGGATTGCAAAATATTATTTAAGTTGCATGGGGTGATCCCATTAGGTCAAACAATTTTTTAGAACTACGTTTGGCCTGATTCCCTTAAGGTATACATAGGCGCCTCCTCGAGGTTCGGCCCCATAATTAATAAACGTTTATTTGTGGACTTTAATAAATTATTATTTTTTTATACTTTATTTGCCACAACTTTTGTATTTATTTTTAAAAAAAATAAAATAAGATAAATTTACTTTTAACTTTCATTTCGCCCAAATTTCTTTCTTCTCGCTTGTCCAAACTTCATTATTTATTCCTTTATCATTTTAGTTTAAGCACATATAAGTTAAAATCAACTTTAGTTGATCACTTAGTTAATTTTTCATTAATGAATCCAGCCGGAAACCACATTTGTGGACCTCGAAAGGTGCCTAACACCTTCCTTTCGAGGTAATTTAAGCCCTTGCCCGACTCTGGTAACCTAGGTAACGAACTTAGCTTAGAACGGTGCCCTAACGCAGCTTAATCCGTTAGGTGGCGACTCTTCAAATTAATAAACCCTTAAGAGTGGTCACATATTGTATCCCGCTTTCCGCGAGGAAAAATGGGGCGCAACACTCACCACGGCTTGTGGTGTGAGTCATTCTGATGGAAAAAGTTCAACTTTCTGCTAATTTTCTACTTTATGTCTTGTATCTGATCTTAGGGACTTTTGGGTTATTACAACACATTGGGCATGCTGTAACTGGATGAAATAGGAATTGATGATGTTACCCCTACTTTCTAAACATTGCAACAATGGTAAAGTCATAAAGGGAGAAACATAGGAGGAACCATGTCCCTCCATTAGAAAAAAAAGTATTCATTTCCATTTACTCAACATGTGTATTATCACTTTGTTTTTCAGATTACAGTCATATAATTGATAAACCTAATCCCTAGTGTCCACTCATTTATTAAAATGTCTAGCGTCCACCCCAAGATATTGCAAACACTAAAAAGGGGAAGGAGTGGGATTAAATCATTAATCCATGTTTTCCCATTCCAAAATCCATCTAACATGTCAATTAACTCTTGATGATTGTCAGTCTTGGTAACCATTAATCACCTCAAGTCCTCCCCATTACTCCACAAAAACCTTCCCACTCCCCAACCTACCTATAAGGGAAGCTGAACCTAGAATATAATCTCTCCAAATCAAGATAGACTAAAACTTTCTTTAATCATCTTCTTTTTTTTACCTTCCAACTGTCATCCATGGCATCTTCAACTTCAAAACCCTCATTGGTCGAGTACTCTGATGAAAAAAAAAATTAGTTCTTAAAGTACCCCTTCACTGATTCAAGGGGAAAGTTCCTCACTAAAGGGTTATGAAGGGTAATGAAGGAAAAAATGCAACCAAATCACAAGTTATTGTGTTAGTTAATAAGTGTTTGTTGCCCAAGACTGAAAGGCATCAAGAGGCATCTTATAGAGATATAGGAGTAATATAGAAAGCTAGATACTAACTTAATCTTTCCTTTAAATGATAAAACATATGAGAAGGGTGATTAATCCTGCAAGAAGGGCTCATGGGCTTGCATATGGGTTCTTCCTTACAAAGGTCTTTAAAGAGTATCATGTTCCTTTATCAGGAGGGAAGGTGGGATCTAAGAAAGAACTATTTGATCGTAGGACCTTGGAGGAGTGTGACTTGGTACAAATAGCACTTGGCACAAAGGGAAGGAGTCCTATTACTCAGCTAGTTCAATACCTACAATCCTCCAATGCACGCATTGCCTCTCTGGAAGAAGAAAACTCCCAACTTAAGTCAAATCTAAAAGCTGCCAAAAATAAAAATTTTCAACTTAAGGAGAAGATGCTTGCTGAGAAATTGATTCACAACAATAGGATTGACATGCTCCTCTCCTCTTCAAGAAAAACACCTCCTTCTCCTCAACTCTTCCTTAATCCATCTCTTTTCAATTTTTAGTTGTTAGTTCTATGTTTTTTTATCTTCTATGGTTTATCAATAGAGTTGTATTGTGTTTGCAAAATGTTTATAATGATATGGTTGTGTTTTGGTGTTATACTTGCTTACCCAGTTCTCTCAATATGAATAATAACATATTTGGTCAATGTTCTAAAATCAGTTTATTTTGAGAAGTGTTTTCTTAAAAGTGCTTATCAAAAAAGTATTTTTCGTGAGAAGCAGCTTGTGTTTGACCAATAAATTTAGAAACTACTTTTGAGAAGCAACTAGAATTTGTCCAATCTTTTGAAAAGTGTTTCTAAGTTTATTTTCCTTAAAAGTATTTTTTGAATAAGTGCTTTTGGGAGAAACCACTTATTTTAGCTTCTGAAAAACAACTTATACTACTCCCTAAAAGCACTTATTTTTTCTCAAAAGCTTGACTAAAAACCTTATTTTTAAATTTAAAAAAAGCACTTTTGGCCTCCCAAAAGCTTGGCCAAATAGGCTATAAACCTGTGCAAAAATTAGATGGCTAATATCATCAGTTCATCTATGATATCTAGTTTGCTAGTGTGCTCTGATAAGTGTAGCCCCAATGGCCATAGGTTAGAAAATTATTGCATTTTGCTTGAAACCTGATGGGTTCTTTGTTTAAAAACTTTTTGATGATGTAGAAAGGGGAAAGATTTAGGTAGGGGTAATTGAATATTGGTTTGTTTGTCATCATCAAATAGGGAGAATTTGTTATAATGTGAAGGTTTTGATGACTGACAAAAGTAAACCAGGTTAACTGCACAGCTGGATGTTTTTTAAGGTACTTGGAGATTTTAATGTGGGAAGTGTAGACAAAATTGATTCAAATAAGGCAAGAGGAAAAGAACATGTACTTGGATTCCAACCATTATGTGTAAATTCAACACAAAAGGAAAAAAAAGATTTGCTTTCCTTCTAGGATACTAAAACCTAAAGGGAACGTCATGTGAAGCAGCAAGTTGAATCTGAGTTGGACAAGGGTTACACAAGAAGCCTGGAAGCCTATATATAATTTACGATTGAGAAGAAAAAGATTTGATGATTGCCAGAGAAAAATACACTGAAAGTTCTTAAAGTAATTGACGAGAGAAAGTAAGGAGAGCTAGTGTTAGCTTTGTGAGTTAGAGAATTTGTTGAGAGAGTCTTTCGTGTTTCTGATACATGTTGAGTTAGAAAACCATTATTAGTTAGAGTTTATTGGTGAGGTTGAGGTACTAGAGTTAGTCTACTTGATTATAGAGTTGTAATCTAAAACCTGTTCATGGAATTCGATAAAAGCCTATTGGATAGGTCGTGTTTTTCTACTCCCTTGAGCAAGGAGGCTTTTCATGAAATTTCATGTGTGCTCATATATTTAATTACTTTATTATTCGCATATCAACTGAACCTGGTTCAGGTGTATTGAATTTTACTATTCGTGATTATTTTATATATATATATTTCGTGTCTTTGTTAATTTTGTTAAAGGTATATTTACCTGCACTTATTAAACTAACAATATGTATTTATCGGCATACTGCATATCATTAGAAGTTATATATTATAAATTAGATTCATATCTCTTGCTCGATTCTAAATACATTATCCCGATATTATGAATTTCATCTAGTGAATAAATTTAAACGATATATTTGATATTCTTAATTACAACATTTTCTATCTTGCAAACAACTAATAATAAAATATAAAAAAACTAGTTGATATAATTCTGTTTGTAAAGAGCAAAATAGTTTTTGTCGAATATATTTTAGTCTAAAAAATTATTTTTGGAATCATTTATTACAAACTTCTTTTGGATATAAAAGTTTGTTTTATATATTCACATACATTAATGAATACAAGGTCTATCCATAAATATATCAAGAGATAAATAGCATTTATTAGAAGTTCTAATAATTTGAATTTCGTGAAATGAAAAAAGAACAACAATCTTAAAGCGGATAAAATATATATTTAAAGAGTGCACATGACATCTCAACCTGATATCAACTGACAATTAAATATTTCAACTCGTTCTCAATGTGTTTCATGGACACAAGAAGTTGATGTGACACATAAATTTTGGCGGTATCTAGATGATCATTTTGTAAGTTTGAGTCCAACTAACACAATGGAGACAAGTTGAGGTGCCTAGGTATACATACTCAAATTTGAAATGTCAAGTTTGAATATTTATTTATATATTATGTCTATATATTTACAATATAAAATTATGTCATATATACATGTTGTAGCAAGTTAATTATCTTATTTTCAAGAATCTAAATCTGACTTTTTATGAATAATTACATGTAGATAACTTTTGATGACCACTTATAAGAAAAAAATTTCACATTGTCGATGTATATATTGATGTTAGTTAAACTCTAAAATTTTTAAAGAATTTAAGTTATATATAAAAGAAAAGAAAAAAATATACCCTTCAACTTTGTGATTTAAAGTGTGGATATATCCCTCGTTAAGAAATGATACATATATACCCTCATCGTTTAACAAAAACTGCATATATACACTCATCGTCTAAGAAATGGTGCATATTTACTCTTTTTGTTAACAAACTGAATTACAAATAATAATCCTAAAACTATTTTTTTTTAATTTCAAAAATGTCACGTGACTTTTAAAAAATTCGCTCACATATTTTTTTACCCTTCCAAACTCAACCTGACTAAAAAAATCAATTTCTCTTCTATTCAAACCCGTCCCAAACCCGTTTTATTACTAAGTAGAAGACAGATTTTTTTTTTCATTTGGATCAGGTTCGGAAGGGTACAAAGATGGATGAGGTAAATTTTTTGAAGTCATGGGACCTCTTTTTTTTAAAAAAAATTATAACATAGTGGGTAGGGAAAGGGACTATAAGTTGGAGAATCAAACCCGAACCAACAAGATGAAAATTAAGGTAGCCAACCAAAAGAGCTACGAAGTTTTCCCTCCACGTGACATTTTTTAAAAAGTCAGTTTTAGATTTATTTTTTTAATTCAGTAATTATAGGTTGTTAATGAAAAGGATAAAATATGCACCATTTGTTAGACGATGAAGGTATATATATGCACCACTTTTTATGCGAGGAGTATATCTTCTTTGAATCACAAAGTTGAGGGATACTTTTTTGTCTTTTGCCTATATAGAATGACAATATAAAGAAAATTTTATACTATCAGATTATAAAAGATATTATAGAGGGAAAAGGAATAAGTAACCCCAGCGCTAAGATCGAAGTTCTGTGGATACACCTTTCCTTCACGGGATTCTATTTTCTCCTTGAACTATTTTTATAGTAATTATTTATGTTGTGATCGAAATAACAAGGCATCATGCGAAAGTTAATAATTGCAAATCTTGATGGATGATAAATCAGATGACAAAGAAAAACTATTAAAAAAAAGACTTTATGACATGATATGGGTTTGGTCATTTGACCTACATATGATAATATTAATATAAAATATATTCTAAATCTACTAAGAGAATAACTTTTCCCCTAAATAAAACTCTCTAAACAATTATATTATGGATGTTATTATGCCGCGGTATGAGAAGAAAGTATCTTTTATTTATAGAAGTCCAGAACTTCTCTTCCAAGAAAATAATAGATAGAAGGGTTATTTTCTACTAAATAAACTTTTTTCACTAGAAAAACCTTCTGAAATAAATAAACTCCTAATATTTAGTTAATTCGAATTCACATTACTATTTTAGGGTTTGCAATTTCTTTACCAATTTCTATATGTGAGATGTTAGGGTTACAAATGATAAATACCAACTTGAATAAATTTTGCATGGGCGAAGAAGACCCAATGCTCAATGTTGAAATGCGATGCGAACATGATATTTTGCTATAAACACAAATTTCTTGTTCAAAGCATAATCCTGAAAGAAGATTTTGATCTTGCATTCTCTATTACATTTGAGTTTTGTCTTTATATTGATGTTCTTTATAAGAACTTCAGATCAAGAATTACAAATGTATTCGGTTGAGAGATAATGAAGTTGACAAACCAAAGTTGATTAGTGCTATAGATTTGTTGGATAGTTTCTAATTGCATTTTGTGTGATGTTATTTGACACTATTAAATAAAAGTACTTTTTTAGTGGAGTCCCATCACGTGATGACGTGAATTGAACAGGAACGCCCTAGTGTTTGGAAAGTTAAAGAAATAGAGGAAGAAGTCTCGATCAAGCAATGAATTCATAATTACTAACTCTTTTAGGAATATTACCATGCACAAAACTCTAATATTTAAAAAAAATTCAAGAAAGTCAATAACTTAATTCTTGAAATAGAAAATTTTCAAAGCATGAATAGCATTGTCGACTATGAGTGTTACGTTTGAGAGCAATGAGGGTGTTAGAGAGACACGATTTTTAATAACAGGGCCAAAATTGATGGATTTCAAGCACAACTTAATTAGGAGATTTGAGAATAATGAAATAAGTAGATTTTATTATGCAATTGTTGATATTCAAATATGTGAATGTTATGCAATTTAATATGCAAAAGTGAAAATTATAAGCATTTTGGTTTGAATTATTCTAGGTTAGTTTCTTGACACAAGTTTTGGTTACATAAGCAACGAATGGTCAATATACAATAATAGATGATTGACAAATCAAAGACAAATTTGATAATGAATTCAACATGGTTCAAATAGAATTTTGTCAATTATGTTACTTAAGCCATATTCGATTATTCGCATGTTACGACTAGTTATTTCTTCAAAGAATTTTGTATTGAGCACTATAATTAGATGGATAGTTAATAAATATTTTCATTTATCTAACACATGTTCTTGTCAGTTCTCAAAAGGACATATCTTCAAATATTTCATTGAGAAAATATTATGACTGATTATCTTCTTTAATAATGATTTTTTTAGCATGATGAATTTCATTTGTAATTTTATTGATTGTAATACAAGTCAAACTTTAATCCACGTAAAAGAATCACTCACTAAGATATATTGCAATACTAAATGGAAGAGGATCACTTTAATTTTACAAATTAAATTGCAATATTCTAGATGAAACAGAATCACCCAAAACATTCCAAGATTATTTGTAAATGAGTTTCGATCCTTTTTATTTTCTTTCCTTCTAACCCTCTTTTCAAGTAATTCTCTATTTCACAATAAGAAAGTAAGCTTTAGGAACAAAAAAAAGGCTATGGGGTACGACATAAAAATACAAACGATATGGTGCAAATTAAATTTTAAAAAATAGTTGAAAAGGGTAAATATATCTCTCAACTTTGCGATTTAGAGAGGATATACCCCTCATTAAAAAAGTGATGTATATATACCCTTGTTGTTTATCAAATGGTGCATATATACCATCATCGTCTATCAAATGATGCATATTTACCATTTTCATTAATTGACCTATATTTACTGAATTAAAAAAATTTTAAAACTTATTTTTTAATGTCAAATATGTCGTGTGACTTTAAAAATTACCTCATTTATTTATTTTTACCACTATAGACGTGACCCAAATGAAAAAGATGCCTCAATTCCTCTTCTACTCAACCATAAAATAAGTTTGGAACGAATCTGAATAAAAAAGGAATTGAATTATTTTTAATTGAGTTAGGTCTGGAGGGGTAAAACAATGAGTGAGATAACTTTTTAAAGTCATGTGACATTTTTAAAATTAAAAAATCAGTTTTAAATTTTTTAAAATTCAGTCTATTAACGAAAAATGATAAATATGCATCATTTGTTAGACAACGAGGGTATATATGCACAATTTGTTAGACAGTGAGGATATATGCACCATTTTATAATAAGGGACATATCCACTCTAAATCATAAAGTTATGGGTATATTTGCCCCTTTACCCAATGAATTCTCTCCTTGGAATTAGTCAAGATTTACTAAACAGAAAAAGGGTCAAATATACCCATATATTATCAGAAATAGTTTAAATATACCTTTTATTTAAATTTCAGTCCAAATATATCCCTCTCATTTTTTTGGGTCAAAATGTACTCCTTTCATTATACTTTGTGATAAATTTTTCCTTAATTTTGATTGAGGGACACATGTCAAACTCAAAATCAAATAATCTGCCCTCAATTTTAAATACTCAATTCCTTTAAAAATTCACTTGTTTAACCTAACGCGATCTATTTTATTTTTTTTCATCTTCCTTTTCCCGATATAGTTTCCCAATAGGCTCCAAGCCTAAAATCAGAGTTGGATCTAAAGAGAAAAGAAGATGAAAGAAAGAGAAAATTCGTCGGGTCGAGCTAAATTGGTGAATTTCTAAAAAAACACTAAGTATTTAATATTAGGGGTGAGTCATTTTGTTCTGAACTTGACATGTGTCTCTGTCAAAATGAAGGGTAAGTTTATGTCAAAATATAATGTCAGGGTATATTTGAATTCAAAATATAATAAAAGGATATATTTAGACTAAAACTCAAATAAGAAGTATATTTAAATTATTTCTAACAGTAAAAGGGAATATTTAACTATTTTCTCTTTACATGATCTCTCTGTCATGTATAGATAACTTTTTCCAACTTTCAATTAAAAGAAAATTATGCTATGAATAAATATTGGCAAATTAGATATTATTTTATTAAATAAGTTTGCTTTGTGGCTCAAATAATGCAACATTTTGACGTTCACAGCTTTTTCGTTACTATTTATTACGCTTTTAATTTTAAATTAAATTTTATTAAATTTTCATAATTAAATGAGACTATGTTAATTCAAAAATCATTCAATAGCATTTTATAAGATTCAAAATCTCTACCATAAAAATATAAAAGAATAAATATTAAAGTATTAACCAAAATTAATTTAGTTTGACTCTACTAAAATCATATTTGACAATAAAAACATAGATTACTAGAATATAGTTTAGCTTATCTCTAGTTCTATATATGTAGACTTTTGGATGTAAAAACAACTTATTTCTAATTTCTCAAAAGTTTTTTTCAATTGACGCGCAAGTTCTATCAAAGGTAAACTATAAATTTCCGTCCTTGCAAGTTGATTTATGATTAAACAATTTTCTATTTTATTGTGAAAATGAGAATGAACAGATTTATACTTATTTTTTATTACAAAGTTCTGTAATTATTTTTTTGTGTATGATAAGTGATCAGTTTTTTTTCCCTTCACTAAGAGATCATAAGAATAAAATTCAACTTTAATTTGGTGTTTGTAACTTTTTTTTTCATTTTTCCTTCCCTTTTTTCTCATGGTTTCCACCCTTATGTATCAGTTTTATTTAAAACTGTTGATTGTAAATTTAGATTCATCGATATTATTCAATTTATTTACTCAAAATTTATTTTGTTTATTCATGTTTTTTTTTAAAAAAAAATTCCAATGAAAAAAATAAATAAAATGAAACCTAAAATCAAGCATGTACTAGTTTGAATGTAGAAATAGCAGGAGCTAGCCATTTTTCAGCCAAATAGTTGAAAAATAATTATTATAATGAAAATTTTAAAATTGAAAGTGACTACTTAATGTTTAATTGTATGAACTGAAAAATGACTATTTGTGTACTTTATCTTATTAGAATATGCATTTTTTTTGGGGGGGGGGGGGGGGAATTAATAGGCTCTATTACTAAGATTTTGTTTAATTTTGTAGAATGATGATGAATTTTAATGTAAGGCTTGCTCTCAGAGTGGAAGGTCAAGATAGACTTAGTGACATGCCAATAGATGTTATTAATCATATCCTCAATTTCATGTCAATCCACGATGCAGCAAGAACGAGTATATTGGCCAAAAGATGGAGATATATTTGGACCAGGCATCCAAATCTTGTGCTAGATAAGTTGACTTGCAAAAAATTGTCAATGAATGACAAATTTGGTTTCCATAAAATAATTGACAAAATCCTTCTACAACATGATGGGGATATTATTAAATTTGTTCTTGATACTTCAAAAGTCAATCTACTTCCATTTATTGACATTGATACATGGATAAATTTTGTTATTGAAAAAGGTATTAGGGAACTCACTCTTGATTTTTCAAACAACAAAACCTATAAATTCCCATCATGCTTATATTCTTACAAAAATTTGACACATTTGAAACTCTTCAATTGTTCATTTAAGCCATCAACTTTCATTTTTTTCTGTCCACATTTGAAGACCCTATTTCTTAAACAGATCACATTTATGGCAACCAAGTTGAATTATATTCTGAAATTTCCTATTCTAGCCAAATTGACTATTATCTCCTGCAATGGTATTGAATTCTTGAATATCAATTCACCCCAATTAAATTGGTTGTTTGTTATTGAGAGTCAATATCTTAAGCTGAATTGTTTCACCAACTGCACAAGTTTGAGTGTTGTAAGCCTTTCATTAGACAAAGTGTGGGAGAATCCCAAGCAAGATGATAGAACAACTTTGTTGAAGTTCATTTTTGGCTTGCCTCTGCTTACCAAACTTTATCTGGACGATTTTTATCTCAAGGTAAGGTTTGATTTATTGTTTTACATAAATAATACCTCATTTTATTTTTATTTAAGTGATACACTTTGGTTCAACGCAGAATTTAAGAAAGAAAACAAAGATTCGAAACTTACATCATTAAAATTTCGTAATATTTATGTGACTGTAAAAGCCCCTCATTAAAAGTAAAATGATATCTAAAATTAAATAATTTTTAAATATAAATATGTGTCATTCTTCTTATTTCTGACTAGCTTATTAGAATTTATTTATTTTTGTTTATCCACGTGTTTTGGTAAAAAAAAAAATTCTAAGTCAAGTATTTATAAGTTAAAATCAGTCAAATATTATAGATTGATTATGCCGAACTTATGATTTTACAGCTAAGCACTTTTGATTTGACTAATTCTATTATAATTTTATCCCAATATCTATTCTAATTTTTGAAAATATTGCCAAAACATAACTTTTAATTATCTTTTAATCCTATTTTCATCATTCCTCTATTTTTATGTAAAAATACTTTTTTTAAAATAATTTTTGTAAATATTTTTAACAATATTTTAATTATTTTAACAAAAAAAAAAGCACATTCACTAATTACAATCGGATGCAATACTTCTATTCAAATACATAACTGGTAATTCATTAAATCGGATCTAACACCTAAATATGCCTATATTTATTTTTAATAAAATAACCCAAACAAGATTATAATATAATTTATATATTTTTTTATTTGCTTCATAGTTTTTGGGTGAAGCTCCCGTTATTCCAAGGAGTGCTCCAGTTGTACGAGACTATTTACGGCAGATCATGCTCAGTATAAAACTTACTGATTTGGCTCAAGTTTCTTATGCTCTTCTCTTCATCCAGTACTTTCTCAATTTGCAGAGGCTTCACATTTGGGTAAGATATGTATTTAATTTGATTTGCATATATATAAAATCTAATTTAGTAATAAATTCAACTCATACACATATTGATTGTGTAAAAAAATTTGTATACTATAATTTAACCTAATAAAGAAGGTTGTTTGCCTACTTTAATTTTCATGTTATCGATTATGGAAAGTTACCTGTAGTTCACTTTAAAATGACTTGACAATGTAAATTTTTTTTTTTCATAGGTATAACATGATGGATTCAATCATTGTGTTTTTATCATTGAACCCATTGCACGTTTAAACTTATGAGTGGAATATGTTATATTTATATATTAAAATTTTAATAATCTTTAAATATATATAATTAGGGTTGATTTTGTAGATGGTGGCTTAATTTTTATTTAGCGCACTAAAACTACTAAATTATTGTGTGTAACATAAAAATTACTTAACTTTGCTCAAGTACCGTAGGAATCTACAAGACTATTTTTAAAACAAAAAGATCAATTAACTTTGTCTAAGAATTACAACAAGTCAATAAATAATTTCATTTGTGACCGAAAGATCAGTCAACTTTGCCCAAGTGTCATATATAATATTTTTTTGTTTTCCCCTGATAACTTTTGTGATACTTAAGTGAAGTTAAGTGGCTTTTTTATGACAAGAAAATAATAATTGATAAATTTTGGTGATACTTAGATAAAATTGTGTGATTTTTTATTACGAAAAATAGTTAAATGATTGAAGTGCAATAAAGTGAAAGTTGAGTGATCATTTATGTAATCAACCCTGTATATCTACGCTTCCTATTAAGACTACTGGGTTTGATTGATATCATAGCTTGTTATCTACATATGACAATGTTCTTTATACACTCATGATCGAGTATACACAAGTTAAATTAGATCTATCCTGTATAACAACAGTGCGAAGAAATTATTATACTACTATCATGTAACCAAAATATTAACTACAGATAATAATTCATATAAAGTGAGATCTACTAAGTAATATGAAAATAAGATATGTTACCTATTACAACAAGTTTAGTAAAAAAATATAACAATGTTAATCCATATACCTTGATAACATATGTTGCTATATATTTTCTTTCTTTGTTATAGGTATTTGATACCTGGAATTCTGCTGAAGATGTTTTGAAGTATTTGGAGGCACCACACAACTTTGATCGCCAACTTGTCAATCTAAAACAAGTTGTAATTCGATTTTTTAATGGTACAAAACCGGAATTGCTGCTTATAAAGTTGTTGCTTGCTGCAACTCCAAGTTTAGAAAAAATGAGCATTGAGAAGGAAATGAACTTTAGTTCAATTCAAGAAAGGAAGATAACTGCAGAGTTGTTGCGTTATCCCAGAGCTTCAACAAAAGCAAAAATTTATTGGCGACCACGAAGGTTATGAGTTTAATATGTTTTTGATCAATTATGATCTTACATTTATTTTCAAGATTTTCGGAGATTGAACCTTTTGCATTTCCTCATACAATAATTGCAACTTGTTTGGTTTATTTTCGATTCATTTACTATATATATCGGTTGGCTTTGTTATAAATTTAGTAACTTTTCATATATATGAAAGCATGTTTTGATTTTTTGATGTCGTAGCTATGAGACAACTTCTTTTTGTTTCAAGGTTTTTGAATCCAAAAGTATAATATTTTCTTTCATTAATTTGTGAAATAGAAATAAATATCACATAATTTAAGTCGGTAGTGGAAGACACAAAATAAAATTTCTCTATATTATGTGTTAAAATATTATGTCGGGTTGGAGCCAATAAAAAATAAGCTATATTGCTTATAATGTGTAAAGACGTTTTTACATCATCAATTAAAAATAAGAAGATTATGAGTTTCATATTTGTTTTTTTAATTTTTTAAATTATTTTATTTTATTTTATTTTTTGGGTGGATCAGATCCTTTTGAATTTATTTGTTTGTTTCTTTTATTAGTTGGTTCGACTTTGTTAATCGATAATTTATAATCTTTATATATTTTTATGATATATATTTCATATTTCAAATATTGCGTTATGTCTAAGTTGGATACAAAGTTAAAAGGTAAGATTCTTTTATTAAGTACATTGAAATTTAATTAAATGAAATGCTTAAATTTTTTTCCTAAGACACACGACTTAAATTTGTTAGGACAAGATAATTTATTTTCTTTAGCATATTTTCTCAATTTATCAAATTCTCATCATACTTGTAGCCTTCATATGCCAGAAAGCTAGTCTGCATATTGATTAGCCTCCTCCCGAATATTTTTGATAGTGATTTAATTGACTTCCAACAAATAATTTTTAATGTTATGTTTGACAGTAAATGTGCAATTTGTTTTCACTTCCAATTCTTTTTTCTCATTGTATGATGTTAATTGTTTATTATGTTTGAATTAACATGCTAAATTCTATAATATATGGTACTTAAAGAGATTGCTAATATTGGAAGTTAACCTTGCTTGGTTGGTTAAAGTGGCACGTGAACTTAATTTGATTGTGATTATATGAGATGAAAGCCGCTAAATTTTAAATACCAAATTGTATTTACTATTTTGTGGACGTACGCTTTCAAAATGGGGGGAAAACATTATCCCTCACTATATAATTAATCAGAAATCAGTCTTAACTATTACTACAATAAAATTGGATCTAATATGATTGGATTGGGTCAAGATGAATGATAATTAAGTAGGATATCTGCAAAAAAACTCTATATTTGCAAGATTGAATTAACATATTGCCGCGGTTATAATTTTTCACAATTTGTTATCACGACGATTTTCAAAACTACTGCTATAATTTTTGCACAAATTATTTGCGAAATTTTTCTTGCTGACCGCTACAATAAGTTACTACGGTTATTTAATAACGGTGTAACCTCCATAATTCTTAAATTGACTTATCTAATATATTTAATTTTAAAAAGATTGTGAGGGTTAAAATCCCCAATATTTATTTATTTAATGGGGTTACAACCTACACGAATTTGAATGACAATTCTGATAGAAGCAGTTACAACCTCCACTATTGTTTCTATTCTTTTTTGGGTGCATTGCTTACTAAAATCAAATAACATTAATATATTATTAAGTCATAAACACATTAACATAAGACAGTATATCATTAATAGTCTCAAAACTTATGTTGAACACATCTACTCCAAGCATTAAACATAAACATTATCATTAGTCTCGAACACTATCATTAAACATAAACATTATCATTAGTCTGAAACATTTATATTAAACATATCCACTCCAACATCAATATTATCAATAGTCTCAATCATTAATCATAAATGATCTGCTACATTCATTAAACCAATTACCATATTTAATAGTCTAATACAATTGAACGGAAGTTCATTGATTTTCATTAGGATTACTGTTGCCGGATGATCTTCTTACGTTTGTGGGTGAATCACGTCTGCTAGTTGCGTCACTTGGCTACCAAAAAAATTAAAATAAAATAAATAAAAAAAAACACAATAAAATGAAACTTATCTATATATTATATTAAAAGTGTGAAGACCCTTGTAAATGTTGATTGAACTTTTTGTCATTCATTAAAAAACTCTATAATAAACAAAATTGTCATTTGCTATTTTTCTTATATTATTATTTAATTTACCGTCATAAACCCAAAAAGATTTTACGTAAAATTTATAATCAGCCTTCCATAAATTTTTGTTTTTTAAAAATAAAAATAAAATTACTCTATAAATTTTACCTTAAACTTAGTGCCGTCTAAATTTTCCTTTAAAAAAAATAAAATTACCTACCCTAGATTTTTTTAATCTAAAACTTAAAATTTTCCTTTCATAAATTTTTCTTTAAAAAAATAAAAATTACTCTATAAAATCTTGCCTTAAATTTAAAATTTATCGTTAAAATTTTCCTCAAAAACGTTGCTTACCCTACAATTAAAGAAAATGTTGCCCATTTGTCACATTTGCTAAAATTGCTATTTTTCTATATAAAAATATTTATCAAATTAAAAAAATTTCAATTCTATAAAATTTTTATAATTACATAATATTCATAAAATTTTCTTCATCAACAATTTTATCTCAAAGACTTCTTCATTAACTACAGTAACTTTGTATGTTTTCAAATTTTCTTCATCTTAAAATCTGTCTGTCATTTTTGGTTTCATGTTGTCGATTTGAAGAACACATAGTAATTGCTACGCCAGCTCAAGTTGCTTATGTTCAAAATAATGTAACTTAGATTGCCTCCTTTAGTTGATTCTAATATTTATATTATGTTGTCTCCTTTAATTGAGTCAAATATCGATATTATGTGATTTAAAATTTATCTTACTTGTAATTAACATTCTTCATCTACTTATGCATTCACAAGTTTCATCTATTCAAGGTAAAGTGATCTCATCATCTCATAAAATAATTTTTTTTAAAATTATATATTATTATAATTGTAGCTCTTGTGCACAATTTATTTTAGATAATCATGCAATGGAATCTGAAAAAGGATTTCGTGAATGAAATTGTGTCAATTAACAACTTAAGCCGATACGATTCTCATCGAAGAATAAAAGTCTTAGTAATTGGAGGTGAATTAGTAAAAAAATATAAAAAGGGAACTAAGAAACACACTAACGCACTCCAATGACTATGACATTAGTTGACGAAGAGGTAAAAAAAAATTAATCTATATTTTATATTTTTACATATATGTTTGAGTTTTTACCTATATTATATTTTATATTTTATATTTTATATATATATATATTGTGTGTGTGTGTGTTTTAACCATTAAGTTTAATAGACAAAATTTTCATGTATTATTTTTCTTAAATAATTATCATTTAATTATTATCCTAATATTTAGGACTTTGAGATTAATTAAATTTATAGAAATTAAATTTTTACTTATTTGTAAAAGGTAAGAACTCCTAATATTTAGTACTTTAAAATTGACTAAAATTTTGTTTCTTAAATTTTTCCTTATTTGAACTATATTAAAAGTGCTAATATTTAAGACTTTAAAATATATTACAATTATGTTAACTTATAGCAATCCTTTATTTATTAAACTAACTAATTATTCATTACAATCTTTCAACTCAAAATATGAGAAAATAAATTAAAGAATATAATTTTATTATGCATTAATACGCTGAATTCCTTCTTCCTCCTCCTCCTTCTTCTTCTTTTAATATATATATAATTTTATTATGCATTAATACGTCGCATTCCTCCTCCTCCTCTTCTATATATATATATATATATATATATACAACATACTTTAAGATGTTTCAATTAAGCGAGTGTTCTTATTATTCAATTTACGTGAAAATGTGTGACTAGACAAATAGATTAAGAGGGAGAGGGAGAGAGAGAGAGAGAGAGAGAGAGAGAGAGAGAGAGAGAACAAAAAATGAGTTGAAAATCATCTCATAAAAGGTAAAATAAAAAATTTTAAATTAAGTTACTACTAAATATTTAAAAGTACGATGCCTTATAGCATAATATCATTCATCTTTTTACTCTTCTAAAGATAGAGTTCACACTTGACAAAATAGTTATTTAATTATTTTTTTAATATTTAGAATCTTAAATTAACTAAATTTTATGTACTAAATCCTTCCTTATTTGAAATATATGGAAAATATTAATATTTTGAAATTTAAAAATAATTAAGATTTTATCTTTTAAGAAATAGTTACACGTTAAATAAAATTATACTTATAATGCAAATCAATCTTAGGTTTAGGGTTTTTGAAAAATACAATTTGACAACTTGAACATTTGCAGGAAGTCATACAATGGGCCATCGTGATAAGTCATCCTTCGATACCATGAGTCATTTCTTGACTCATGATGTCTGGGTTTAACTTGAACATTTCACTGAATTAGACACCATGACTCATTCCTACCAATCGTGCACACATACCACGACTCGTGGCCTGGGTAGTAGTTTCCTAGACCCTCACTGATTAGGTGACCATGGGTGATTCCCATGACTCATAATCTCACCCTACGAGTCATGGTTTGGACTCGTGGTCCCTAGGAAGAAAATGCAAGGTTGCGGGATCTTGTTTAGGATGCTCAGGACAAGCCTTCCCACGACTCGTGGTCACTCACTGTTAACACCCAATTTTTACTTTCCTACGCCTTAGTATGCTGCTTTTATATATATATATTACGCAAATATTTGACTTACTTTGATATTTATAAAATAATTTATTATCATAATGTTGTGAAAATTATTTCAAATTACATATATATGACTCATAGTAATTTTAAGTTTTGATATTAAATAATTACGCCGTATATAATGTGTTTCGTTTTAATATGCGCCCTTATCTGAAATATATATTTATTTAATAAACTATTTACATAATTTTCCTAAATTTTACAAATTTATTTGATTAATATTATTACTCGAATTTATAAATTATATATGTTAATAATATTGTTTTTATAATACTTGATAACTTAATTTTATTTTCTAGTCATTAAATTATTTATAAATATAATAATTTAATTATATGATATTTACATAAGTATACTTAAATTTAGGATTTATTTATACTAATAATAATGTTTATGTGATAATTTAGATTACTTTATTATCTATTTATTAAATTATTTAAAAGTGTAGTATATTTATTAATTTAATAGCAGCTAAATCCAATTTCATTCAATTTATTTAAATTATAGCCATTTTCTGTTCAATTTCATCCAATTTATTTCAAATCTGGCCACTTTCTATTCAATTTATGTCAATTTTAGCCATTTTGATCGATTTTGGCTATAATTTAAATTTAATTCTAGCCTAAATTAATTCCTAACCCATGATCCTACCCGCGACCCATGAATACTATCCAAACCCGACCCATAAACCGCCCATCTTCCCTTAAAAGTTAATCTCAACCGTCTATTCATTTTGATCCGACGGCTAAGATGAAAAACCTATTTATTTTCTTTAATAACCAATTACCCACAAAACCCTACAACACACTTTCATTTTTACCTCATCTCCTCTCACCTGGCCGCTAGTCCCTCTCCCCCTCTCTCCTCTTCTCTCATCCCCGGACCACCATGACCGCCGCACCATTTTTCCCTCTCCTCCACCGAAAAGCCGCATAGAACCCCGACCAGACCTCCTCTTCCCTCTTATCTTCTCTTCTCCCAGCCGAAACCCGCAACACCATCAATTTCGGCCGTTGTTGGCCGAGAAATGAACAGACGCGTCGCACCACCATTACTTCCGGCAGCCGCCGGCGAACCTCCCTTCCCACCTAACCTTGCGCCGATCTCACCTCCTTTCTCCCTCTCCATCTTCTATCCCTCACAAACTAGCCGCAACAACCACCGACTCCTCCCTCTCCCAAACAACAACGCCGTCCTCCCTTCCTCTTCTCTTCTCACCTTCACCACCGAAAACAGCAACAACTACACCGGCAAAAACCGTCAAACCACCAACACTCACCATTACATCGTCGCTGCCCCTCTATCCACCGGAAATACTTCCCAACCGACCGGATCCGGACAGATCTACGAAGATCTGTCCGTAAATTTCTTTCTTTCTTTATTTATTTTTTTAATTTTATTTTTCTTTGTTTGTTTATATATTGTAATATGTATATAATAAATATATTTATAAATAATATATATATAAATAATGTATATATGATAAATATATAAATATATAATAATATTTAGTAGATATGTATAATATACTGCTTTCCGTTCCATTTATATGTATAATATAATAAATATATAAGTATATAATATATATAATAGATATGTACATATAAATATATATAATATAATATATATGTATAAGTATGTATACTGTTTTTCTTTTCTGTTCCATTTATGTATAATATAATAAATATATAATATATATGTATATATATAAGTATATACTGTTTTTACTTTTCTGTTTCATTTATATAATATATATATGTATATATATATAAGTAATATATTGTCCCTTTCGTCTATATATAATAATATATATAAATAATATATATTGTTCTTCCTTTTGTTTCACTTGTATATTTATATAATAAATATCTGCTAGTTAATTAATCTATGCCCGATAAAATCCTGATATTAGTTGATAACATTGTTATTTGATTGCCCTTGACAAATGTTAATTAAGTTAAATACGGTAGTTAGAATCAATTTGCATGATAAGGAATAATTTAGTATTAATTAAATTATGGCAAGTTGTTACTGTTTGATTTGATTTCTTTCCTTGTGTGACTAGGAATATGCTCTGATATTCTTTTACTTTACTTATTTGTTAACTGATTTGATTTAGGTGATTTATTTAGCTTATGGAAAGATCTCCTGTGATTGAATTCTTGATTTCTTTTCTTTCCTTTAAAATAACTCAGTTAATGTAACGGTAAAAAGGGGATTTTTCTGATTTTTTTATTATTTTCTGTCAATTAGGAGAAATTCTTTCAACTAATTAAATGGATAATTTATTCTTTCCTTATTACTCTCTAAATTGATTGATTCTTTCCTCTCTTAATATTTGTGATTATGGTAAGGAAAATTTTTCTTTCGTAATTTATTTATTTATTTATTAAGTTGAATAATTTAGTTATGTATGGTAAGCAATTAGTTGGAGTTATTTTTAATAATCCCTTCCCCTTTTAAACCTTTGGACGGTTTAACTATATAAAGGGAGGTCTCTTCCTCTCTAGTCATTCAGTCGAACATTTGAATTTTTATATCAATACTGTGTTCTAATAGTGCTTTGCTCAAAACGAAAAAAAGAAACTTCTCTTTTAGAATTAATTCAAAACAAGCATCTACTTTCAAGACTTCTCTTCAACCGGTTAGTATATCTTCTATGTTATATTTTTGTAATAACACACTTCAAAAAATCTACTACGTGTATTGTTGAGTAATTTTGATCCTTCTAAATTTATTGGTTTTTCCTATGTGGTGCAAGATAAAAAATATGATTTGTTTTTAGGTCTAGAGTGTATGTGTGTATGTTGTGTTATTATTTAACAGGTTTATCCGAAAGCAAGTACCGAAGAGTCGCCTTGGGTGTGGAGTAAAAATAGTTCGGATCGGCTGTTTATATTATTTTAAAACCATTAGGTTTCTTTTTTTTTATATTTATTTTCATCTCATTTATTATTATCAATTGTAACTTAGTAATAAACGCTATAATAGTGGAATGGGGTCTGGGGTGGGGTTTGTATGTTTTACTTTATCGCGTCTAATTATTAAATTCACCTAGAAAGCATGTTCATAGGTTTCTAATAATATGTGCAACATTAGAAAGCATGCCTATAGGATTTTTCACAAACAACTAATAGAAATTATGTCTATAGGTACCATAATTAATTAAAGTATTATTAGTAAACCTGCCTATAGGAATTATTTTGGTAAATGTCAGCATGTTCAAATGGTTTAAGGAATGGGTTTTATTCACTTTTCTGCAAACATATTCTGATACCTAAATATATATTCATGTCTATAGGTACCATAATTAATTAAAGTATTATTAATAAACCTGCCTATAGGAATTATTTTGGTAAATGTCAGCATGTTCAAATGGTTTAAAGAATGGGTTTTATTCACTTTTCTGCAAACAGATTCTGATACCTAAATATTGATAACATATTAGATATCATGCCCATAGGATCAACAAACTTGAGTGATTTGTCAGAAATTATGCATAGAGGAAGTCATTAATACAAAATCACTCTATTAAACCAAACCAATGTTTTGACATCCTAATCACGTAGAAATTCCTGTTATAAATGAGGTCCATGTTCTTTTACTTAACAAGTTCTGCTAACACACCAGTGATTAAATTTTATTATGTGTTGCACTATTTGATTTAATTTTTTTTACTATCTGATTTCATAATATTGCGAGAGTTGTAAGCATGTAAATCTGGAATAATTTGGAGCACGTCTAGGACCCAAATCAGTTTGATAAAAGGCATAAAGGTGTTCACGTTTCTGCATATGGTATATTTAATCCAACTGTGCTCATACGCGTACAACATTTTAGCTTACTGGTTGTCCCATTTCAACCTAGGATTTATGCCTATAGGTCGAGTCGGCAATTTATTTAACTGTTCACAATGTTCATTTATTTCAAACAGGCACCTCTTTAATTTTAGTTTCATACATAAAGTCAGCATATTTACATTAGAGATCATGCTCATAAGACTTATTTACATCCATTTAGAAATCATGTTCATAGGTTTAAATGAAGAAGCCTATCCAAAACCTTCATATGCTCGTTGTGCTAATTACTGTTTTGTTTGGCGTTTTTTCTTAACTACCATAGGATTTTTAGACCAAAAAATTCAAAATAGTTGTCCAATGCCTCTTGGACGTTAAGTTTGGGACGGGTAGGTAAAAATACTAGGTCGCTAGTTTTCTTCACCTAGAAGCGTTATAGGATTAATAATTAACTAGGCGGGTAGATGGGAAATGATAGCATGTGCTCGCTGAATAATACGAGCAATTCAAAGGATTGCGAAATATTATTTAAGTTGCACGGGGTGATCCCATTAGGTCAAACAATTTTTTAGAACTACGTTTGGCCTAATTCCCTCAAGGGATACGTAGGCGCCTCCTCGAGGTTCAGCCCCATAATTAATAAACGTTTATTTGTGGACTTTGATAAATTGTTGTTTTTGTTATACTTTATTTGCCACAACTTTTGTATTTATTGTTAAAAAAATAAAATAAGATAAATTTACTTTTATCTTTCATTTCGCCCAAATTTCTTTCTTCTCGCTTGTCCAAACTTCATTATTTATTCCTTTATCATTTTAGTTTAAGAACATATAAGTTAAAATCAACTTTAGTTGATCACTTAGTTAATTTCCCATTAGTGAATCCGGCCGAGAACCACATTTGTGGACCTCGAAAGGTGCCTAACATCTTCCTTTTGAGGTAATTTAAGCCCTTGCCCGACTCTGGTAACCTAGGTAACGAACTTAGCTTAGAACGGTGCCCTAACGCACCTTAATCCATTAGGTGGCGACTCTTCAAATTAATAAACCCTTAAGAGTGGTCACATGTTGTGTCCCGCTTTCCGCTTGGAAAAATGGGGCGCGACAGCATGGCGACTCTGCTGGGGATTTTAGGCTTTAACCAATACGTGTTCATTTAAATGGGGTTTTAGTTAAGTTTGAATTTGCTAAATGTTCAATTTATTTTCTTATTTTTGACTTTTCCATGAAGTTACTAACTGTTTTCTTTATTTTTTTTTTGTTATTGTTTATTATTATTTTCATATGTAATTGTTAATGTATAAAATGTTGTAATTTTCTTTTATTTAACTGGCATATCGTTCATATTTTCCCCACTTGGAATTTTACACTATCACACACGATAACGGTTGCGTGGTTTCACGGTCGTTCACTATTTTAAAACACCTCGAGGATTGTCTTGTGATTTGGTCGATCAGCGGTGCGTCGACGGTCATAAGCTTCCTCACTCTCGAGTTGTCCGCTCGAGGGAACCATATCATACCCACTCTTATTCCTAGAACGTGACCGTGTACGCCTTTAGTAAGGCATGCACATCATTTCAAACTTAGAAAAATCGCGACGTCCATGGTACGTCAAGATTAAATAAAAACTTGCCCTAAGTCTTAAGTGATTTTTAAAATCTCGAAAAAAGACGATCCATAAATTATGTGCATTTTTTAGAGAAACATTATTTAAAGTAACATCATTTTGCTCCCAGGTAGGTAGGTTAACTTTCCTTTTGCTGCAGGCACAATGAGTCTCCCAACTTCTTACCCAAGGTTTGGTATGATTTGGTGCATGCCTGTAGGCATGAAAGCATGGTGGTTAGATTTGGGAGAATACGAACAGAACGAAGTAAGGAAAGTATTAGGACACTTACCTTCACTTATGCAAGTTACTCCATGCCGAGAACTCATAGAAGCAGCCACAGCTTTCTGGGACGAGAAAAGAGTGGTATACAGATTTGGTGAGGTTGAAATGACCCTGTTATTGGAAGAAATTAGGGGGTATGTGGAAAATATGAGTTTATTATGGAGAAATAGGAAGTGGGAAAAAGCGGAAATGATCATACCCAAACGCGTCACCCTAGAAGATGCGCGTAACAAGTTGGGATTGCAAGGTAGCGACATGGTGTCCTTTGTGATGAAGGGAAGGATGCCGGGGAAATATCTGCTCAACTGATTCGGTCACAGTTCTTCTCGGAAAATTTATAAAGAAGACAGTTCCGATCTAGACTCATAAACGAGCAGACGAATTTTTGCTTTCATGGTCTACTTTTTAGGGATGTGGTCTTCCCATGAGGAGCTAAGGAAGACATCGATATCCGCCTTGTTTCAGTCGTCCACGCCTTATGCAAAGGTATCGACAAAAAACATTGCACTATTGTTCCAATGATCATGGCCGACATTTACCGGTCTCTCAGGAGGTGCAAAAATGGGTTTAAGCACTTCGAGGGATGTAACTTATTGCTTCAGCTCTAGCTTATTGAACATTTTCAAAAGGTGCATGGCGATCCAACCATGCCTCGGCCTACAGAAACCGATCACATTGCCGCTCACCATTACAGGGTCACCATGGGAGTTAAGCCAATAAAACGGCCCGAAAAGGTGGAGAAATGGGGTCAAATGTTGGGTAATTTGACCGAAGACTTTGTGCAGTGGATGTTCGACTGGTTTCCGAGATCCAACTTTGTTGTATATACCAAGTCCCGATACTACTTGGTCTTGATAGGACTACGATGTCTCCAACCGTACTCTTCGATGCGAACAATGCGGCAGGCTGGAAGAATGCAAATAATACCCAGAGTTGCCGACATGGATGCATACCAAGTGGATTACAAGGACGATTTTGTTCCGCATGCTTTAGACATTGCAAAAGCATGGAACAAAAAGATTTATCTCGATGAAAAGAGCATAGAGGTTAACCGATATCAGGCAGGCTACGTAACCGGGTATATTGAGTAGTTACATGATGATTCGGCTGGTACTGCAATAGCGAGCGTAAAACGAGGCAAACATGTAGAGGATAAAGAGGTTCAAGCACAAACCCTCTATCGCCGTTTAAAAAGAAATGTCCAAGATTCTGAGGCTTGTCATCGGCAGTTACACAATGACAATGCCAAAGAAATTGCTGAGATGGGAAAGGAATTGGAATATTGGAAAGATCGGGCTTTAGGTTTGGATTTGAAGATACAGGATTTGCGTGATGAGTTCAGCAAACAGGGAGAGGAATGCTTGAATAGGGGAGCTATGGGGAAAGATCTAGAATTGGCCTACCTTCTGTCCAGTCGTCACCGTTTCGACAAAGTACTAGAAGATCCAAAGAAGTCGGACATCGACGAAGATGTTTTCAAGATTTAATGTTTTGTTTCTTGTAATTCTTGTAACTTTTATAGAAATAAAGTTTATTTTGGGTTTATTTTGGGAGCAAAATGACGATACTTAATGAAAAGTTCTCTCAAACTCGTTAGGCCTACCTCTGGCATAAAAGAGGCCCCAAAATTAGGAAATACGTCACTATTCTTATTTGACCTTTCTTTTAATATTATTTCTAACTTCTATTACTAATTATGGTTTGTTTATTTTTCCCCTTCCCAAAGGTTGATCTGTGCAAATATGGCTTACTACACAAGATCGAACGGGGCTCCTCCTTCTCCTCCTCCCGTCCCTAACCGCAACAAAGGAAAGAACCAAATGGATGAACATAATAGCAGTGGTAGCGACACATCTAGAAATGAGTGGGACAACTTCGAGGGGGCCGGCCCTCCAGCTTATAATGAGATTATTATGAGGCTCGAGTAGAAAATTTTTGAGCTTCAAGAGGAATTGTTACAAGTTCGGAATCTAAATACCCAGGCAGCACTATTTGGGACTCAAGTTGATGCCTCGACTTCAAAAGAACCAGCCGGTCTTCCCATGTCCTCACAACCCGCAGCTCCACCACAAGACGCTCCACCCCAACATTACCAATACCCTCCATATACTTATCCACATCCGCCAGCTCCAGCTACCGCCCATTACCCCTCACCACCTCAAGAAATACCTCCTCCAACCCATATAAATACAGCCTATGCCCACACCCATACCAACCCGATCTATGTTAAGACTGCACCTGTAACTCATCATCTTGAGGATTCTGAACCTTCGAAAAAGGATAGACTGATTCAAACTCTAGCAGAAGAGTTGAAGAAGATAAATAGCAGGTTGCAAAATGTTGAAGGCAACAAAGGAATAACAGGTCTGGATTCTGAAGACTTGTGTATACATCCGGATGTTGAATTACCGGAGGGGTACAAACCTCCCAAGTTCGAGCTATTCAATGAAACTAGTGATCCAAGGGCCCACCTGAGATTGTATTGTGATAAACTAGTAGGAGTGGGACGGAATGAGAAGATAAGAATGAAGTTGTTCATGCGAAGTCTGACCGGTGAAGCTCTCAGCTGGTATGTAGAGCAGAATCTGAAAAAATGGTTTACTTGGGCAGAAATGGCATCAGCCTTTGTGGAACGTTTTGGATTCAACACGGAAAATGCACCTGACTTGCATTACATCTAAAACCTGAAGAGGAAGCCCACCGAGACTTTTAGGGAATTCTCAACTCGCTGGGGGTCTGAAGCTGCAAGAGTGCGACCCCCAATGAAAGAGTCTCAAATGAAGGATATTTTTATGCGGACTTTGGACCTGCAAGTTTATGACAGATTGATGCTGGTTAGCAAAAAAAGCTTTGCAGAAATTATCAAGCTTGGAGAGAGGATTGAGGACGGTATCAAGGATGGTACCATTATCAACTTGAATGCACTACAAGCAGCTAAGAAAGCCTTGCAGTCCGGAACTGCTTCGGAAAGCCGCAAGAAGAAGGAAATTGGAACTGTTATGATGGCCCAAGGGCCGAAAAGTTATGTTTACAGACCACAGACTCCAACACCACACTACCAAATGCCAACCCCGCACTACCAAACTTCACCATACCAAACTCCACCTCCACCATATCACACTCCGTCATCACCTTATCAAGCTCCATCACCATATCAAAATCTCCATCCCTATCGAGTTCCATATCAAACTCCCCCTCCGACCCATTTCCAAACACCTCCATCACATTACCAAGCCCCCACTTATCCCGTTTATAACACACAACCCTCTCATCCACGACCTTCTCACCCACGACCTTCTTTCTCACCAAACCAAAGGCCTAGGGCTCAATTTAGTCCAACAAAAACTTATACCCCTCTAGCCGAACCAATTGACCAGCTGTATGTGAGATTGAAAGAAGCTGGTTACATTGAGTCTATTCCCGCACTCCCGGTCGATACCCAAGCTAAGTGGTACGACCACAACAAAATATGCATGTATCACTCGGGAATGAGAGGGCACACCACAGAGTCCTGCAGGTCTTTGAAGGATAAAATACAGAAGTTGATTGACACCAAGGTTATTCACCTCAAGGATCTGACACCAAATGTGACAAGTAATCCTCTGCTGATCACCAGGTGAACATGATTTCTTGTAATGGGGATGAGGACTTGGCGGATACTATTGGGATGATTGAACATAGAGCAGGTTCTTCTTCAGATTCATCTCTGCGCCCTCCGTTCGAGGTTGAGGTAGCTACACCAAAGCCTCCCTTCACGGTGGTAAGAGCTGCTCCAGTTTCATACAAGACAGTACCTTGGAGTTACAAGGAAAATACCTCACATAAAACAAAGTTGTTGGAGGCAGATGCGGCACAAGCAGTGACACGGTCTGGAATAATATACACTCCTGATACCTTGGTTCAAGGAGCCGATAAAGGAAAGCAGCCAGCGGTGGAAGCCGAAAATGGGATCTGGAAAAAGGTGCAGGTGAAAGAGTATTCGGTGGTAGAACAATTGAGCAAGACCCAGGCTCAAATTTCTATCTTATCACTTCTACAGAGCTCTGAACAACACCAAAAGGCTTTGATGAAGGTGTTAGGATAAGCCTATGTCCCTGCAAGCATATCTAGTAGTGAGGTGGCTAACATGGTGGGTCAGGTATTTGAGGCCCAGAAAATATCCTTCCATGAAGATGAGTTGCCTGTGGAAGGCGTGGCCCATAATAAAGCGCTGCATATCACAGTGCAGCACTCAGACAAATTCATCACCAAGGTATTGATTGACCCAGGATCCGGTCTAAATATTTGTCCGCTGAATACTTTGACTCGATTGGAAGTTGACCTTGCCCGGATCAAGCAATGGAAGGTGAACGTCAAAGAGTTTGACAGTTCACAAAGGGACACTATGGGAGAAATAGATCTTGACGTGCTAGTTGGCCCTGCCACATTCACCATGACATTTCAGGTAATGGACATCCCAACCTCTTACAATTTGCTATTGGGACGTCCATGGATTCATGCTGCTGGAGCGGTGCCTTCAACTCTGCACCAATGCCTGAAGTTTGAGTGGGACCATCAAGAAGTCGTGGTCCATGGGGATGAAGCCATCCAATTTACACTACTCATGTTATCCCTATCATTGAAGGAAAGGGAAGACTGGACGGTGAAAGTTTTCATACCGTTGAACTTGTCGGTGTCATCGAGGAAGGTAGATGGTGGAGTGATAAGATCCTGAGTATGCTACTTTGGTTGGGGTTTGAACTAGGTCGGGGTCTTGGAGTAAATTTACAAGGAATCTCTGAACCGTTGCAAATGGCAACGCAAAAGACCACTTTTGGATTGGGATATCAACCTACTGAAGAAGAGCTGGACAATTGGAAATATCCCTTGGGAAAGAGAAGTTTTCTGTTGCCAAACCCATTGCCTTCGCTTCGACAAACCTTCATTTCGGATGGTTTTGCCGAAGAAGATGTCGTGCTGCTCAGTCTAAGGGATTTGTTTCTGGATGATAACAACTGTAACGCCATTGGCAACGGGGAGGAAGGAGGGGCCCACAATGAGGAGGAGTTCAAAGAAGAACTGCAAATTGGACAGTCACTCCATCCAGAGCTCGCCGGGCATCTGGGTAGACTAAAGGACCAGTTTTCCATTTTTTGTTCAAAATAAATATTTATTTTCAAAGTTGTGAATTTTCTTTTGAGTATTATGTCGAATTCTGATCAATTTTAATAAAATTATTTCTCTTTCATATATTTAATTTTATTTTATTTATTTTTAGCATTTCTAATATCGAACGAGTTGAATCTAAGGCCATGGCTTGTAATGAAATTGTGCGACATAACACAGGCAACTCTTTAGAAGTTGAAGAAGATGAGTTACCTGCTGAATTTGTCAGGGAGGTAGAAGAGTTCGAGGACAAGCCCAAAGCAAATCTGACAGAGACCGATGTGGTAACTGTGGAAGATTCAGAAATACCCAAAGAGACTCAAGTCGGCACTCACTTGCCAAAAGAAGAGATTGAGGAGTACATAGAGTTTCTGAAGGAGTATAAAGACATCTTTGCTTGGTCTTACACTGATATGACAGGGCTAAGCCATTCCATAGTAGCGCATAGGTTGCCTACTGATCCAGCATATCCCCCTATGAAGTAAAAGCCGAGAAAATACAAACCTGACATGAGTTTGAAAATCAAAGAAGAGGTAGCCAAGAAGATCGATGCCGGAATCCTCAAAGTAGTAGAATACCCCACTTGGTTGGCCAACATCGTGCCTGTACCGAAGAAGGACGGAAAGGTCAGAGTCTTTGTGGATTACAGGGATCTCAACAAGGCCATCCCTAAAGACGATTTTCCGTTACCAAACATCCACATCCTTATTGACAACTGTGCCAAGCATGAGACACAGTCGTTCGTGGATTGTTTCGCTGGTTATCATCAAATCAGAATGCATGAAGAGGATGCTGAGAAAACCGCATTTCTTTCCCCATGGGGGGTATATTGTTACAAGGTAATGCCATTCGGGTTGAAAAATGCTGGAGCCACCTACATGCGGGCCATGACTACCATCTTCCACGACATGATTCACAAGGAAATTGAAGTTTATGTGGATGATGTCATCATCAAGTCAAAGAGAAGCTCAGATCATCTGGCAGACCTCAGAAAGTTCTTTTGAGGAAGTATAATCTAAAGCTAAATCCGGAAAAATGTGCATTTGGGGTTCCATCAGGAAAATTATTGGGTTTTATCATCAGCCGTCGGGGTATTGAGTTGTATCCAACCAAGATTAAGGCCATCCAAGAGCTCCCACCGTCGAAAAGTAGGAAAAAAGTCATGAGCTTCTTAGGACGACTCAACTACATTAGCTGTTTCATTGCTCAGTCAACGGTTATTTGTGAGCCTATCTTCAAACTGCTGAAAAAGGATGCTGCTACAGAATGGACTCCTGAGTGCCAACAAGCTTTCGATAGAATCAAAGATTATCTATCGAAGCCTCCAGTTTTAGTGCCACCAGAACAAGGAAGACCTCTGCTCTTGTATTTGTCCGTGCTAGAGAATGCCTTTGGTTGTGTTTTGGGACAACATGATGAGACAGGGAGAAAGCAGCAAGCCATATACTATTTGAGCAAGAAGTTCACACCGTATGAGGCTCGGTATACACTGTTGGAAAGAACATGTTGCGCTTTGACTTGGGTCGCTCAGAAGTTGAGGCACTATTTGTCTGCCTACACAACTTATTTGATTTCAAGGATGGATCCATTGAAGTATATCTTTCAAAAGCCCATGCCTACGGGGAAGCTGGCCAAGTGGCAGATATTGCTAAGTGAGTTTGACATTGTCTACGTTACGCAGAAAGCCGTAAAAGGATAGGCTCTTGCAGACCATTTGGCAAAAAATCCTGTAGATGAGGAGTATGAGCCACTGAAGACATACTTTCCTGACGAGGAAGTAGCCTTCGTAGGAGAAGATATTGCCGAAGAGTACGATGGTTGGAGGTTATTCTTCAATGGAGCAGCGAACTTCAAAGGAGTGGGCATTGGAGCAGTGTTAGTATCAGAAACTGGGCAGCATTACCCTGTATCAGCTAAGCTTCGATTTCCTTGTACTAACAACATGGCTGAGTATGAAGCCTGTATTTTGGGTATTCGACTGGCAGTTGACATGAACGTGCAATCGTTACTGGTAATTGGAGACTCAGATTTATTGATGCACCAAGTAAGGGGAGAATAGGCCACGAAGAATATGAAGATTCTTCCCTATCTACATTGTGTGCAAGAATTGTGCAAGAGGTTTATCAAGATTGAGTTCCATCATGTTCCCAGAATACAGAATGAATTTGCGGATGCTCTAGCCACTTTATCGTCAATGATCCAGCACCCTGATAAGAATTACATTGATCCCATTCCTGTTCACATACATAAGCAGCCGAATTATTGCCTTCATGTTGAGGAAGAACCAGACGGTGAACCATGGTATGCCAACATCAAAAGGTATCCAAAAAACGGGGGTTATCCTGAGCATGCTACAAGCGTCCAAAAGCGCACAATTTGGAGGCTAGCCAATAAGTTTTTCCTAAATGGGGAAATCCTTTATAGGAGGACCCCCGACTTGGGATTGCTAAGATGTGTGGATGCTAAAGAGGCAACAACTTTGATTGAGGAAGTTCATGCTGGGACTTGTGGACCCTACATGAACGGTTTCATGTTGGCGAACAAGATCTTGAGAGCTGGCTATTTTTGGTTGACTATGGAGACGGACTGTATCAAGTACGTGCAAAGATGCCATCGCTGTCAAATCCACACCGATGTGATTCGATCTCCTCCTAATGAGCTTCATGCCACAAGCTCGCCTTGGCCATTCGCAGCTTGGGGAATGGATGTAATCGGCCCCATCGAGCCTGCAGCGTCTAATGGACATAGATTCATTCTGGTTGCAATTGACTACTTCACTAAGTGGGTTGAAGCTACCTCTCACAAGTCTATCACAAAGAAAGTGGTGACAGATTTTGTCCGCGACCATCTCATTTTCCGATTTGGGGTACCTGAATCAATCATTACCGACAATGGTGCTAATTTGAATAGTGACTTGATGAGAACGACGTGTGAAAACTTCAAGATCAAACACCACAATTCTACCGCATATAGGCCGCAAATGAATGGAGCCGTAGAGGCTGCAAACAAAAACATCAAGAGGATTCTGCGCAAGATGATTGACAACTATAGACATTGGCATAAGAAGTTGCCCTTTGCTTTGTTAGGATATTGCACCACTCTCCGAACATCTACTGGAGCTACACCTTATATGTTGGTATATGTTAATGAAGCAGTGATACCAGCTGAAGTGGAAATTCCTTCTTTGAGAATCATTCAAGAAGCAGAACTGAACGATGCAGAATGGGTGCAAAGTAGATTCGAGCAACTAGCACTCATTGATGGGAAAAGGATAAATGCAATCTGTCACGGTCAACTTTATCAGAACAGGATGACCAAGGCCTTTAATAAGAAAGTTAGGCCAAGAGTTTTCATGCCTGGGCAACTGGTTTTGAAGCGGATTTTTCCACACCAAGATGAAGCTAAAGACAAGTTGTTGCCTAACTGGCAAAGTCCCTACATAGTTCACCGAGTGCTGACAGGAGGAGCACTTATCCTAGCAGAGATGGATGGTGAAATCTGGCCTAAACCTATCAACTTAGACGCGGTTAAGAGATACTACATTTAGATCGGAATTTTATTTCTTTTTGCTCTGCCTTGTAACCTGAACTAAGTTGGACCTGATTCCCATTTAAGAGGGATACGTAGGCGTCCCTGTGGGACTCGGTCTATATCTTTATAAATTTTTCTTCTCCCATTTTCGTTAAAAGGTTCTTGGTGATTTTGTTACATTTTCATGGTGTTTCGGTTAACAAGCTACAACTGGGGCAGAATTTTTGAGAGGACCTCAAAAATTCTCAAATCTCCGTCATTTGCAAGGAAGTCCATGTCATCTTCTACACTGGGGCATAAATTTTGGAAGGATCCCAAAATTTCGTCAAACTAGGTCAAGACAAGGTTCCGATTTAAAAAAGGGTGTTGTACAGTTTTTAAAATATGTCGTGGCCCGTGATTTAACTCAATTTTCTCTATGTATTTATTTTACTTTTACTAAGTTGTTAAGCAAATATTATTTACTTAATATTTGTGATTATGGTAAGGAAAATTTTTCTTTCGTAATTTATTTATTTATTTATTTATTAAGTTGAATAATTTAGTTATGTATTGCAAGCAATTAGTTGGAGTTGTTTTTAATATTCCCTTCCCCTTTTAAACCTTTGGACGGTTTAACTATATAAAGGGGGTCTCTTCCTCTCTAGTCATTCAGTCGAACATTTGGATTTTTATATCAATATTGTGTTCTAATAGTGCTCTGCTCAAAAAGAAAAAAAAGAAACTTCTCTTTTAGAATTAATTCAAAACAAGCATCTACTTTCAAGACTTCTCTTCAATCGGTTAGTATATCTTCTATGTTATATTTTTGTAATAACACACTTTAAAAAATCTACTACGTGTATTGTTGAGTAATTTTGATTCTTCTAAATTTATTGGTTTTTCCTATGTGGTGCAAGATAAAAAATGTGATTTGTTTTTAGGTATAGAGTGTATGTGTGTATGTTGTGTTATTATTTAACAGGTTTATCCGAAAGCAAGTACCGAAGAGTCACCTTGGGTGTGGAGTAAAAATAGTTCGGATCGGCTGTTTATATTATTTTAAAACCATTAGCTTTCCTTTTTTTTTATATTTATTTTCATCTCATTTATTATTATCAATTGTAACTTTGTAATAAACGCTATAATAGTGGAATGGGGTCTGGGGTGGGGTTTGTATGTTTTACTTTATCGCGTCTAATTATTAAATTCACCTAGAAAGCATGTTCATAGGTTTCTAATAATATGTGCAACATTAGAAAGCATGCCTATAGGATTTTTCACAAACAACGAATAGAAATTATGTCTATAGGTACCATAATTAATTAAAGTATTATTAGTAAACCTGCCTATAGGAATTATTTTGGTAAATGTCAGCATGTTCAAATGGTTTAAAGAATGGGTTTTATTCACTTTTCTGCAAACAGATTCTGATACCTAAATATCTATTCATGTCTATAGATACCATAATTAATTAAAGTTTTATTAGTAAACCTACCTATAGGAATTATTTTGGTAAATGTCAGCATGTTCAAATGGTTTAAAGAATGGGTTTTATTTATTTTTCTGCAAACAGATTCTGATACCTAAATATTAATAACATATTAGATGTCATGCCCATAGGATCAACAAACTTGAGTGATTTGTCAGAAATTATGCATATAGGAAGTCATTAATACAAAATCACTTTATTAAACCTGACCTATGTTTTGACATCCTAATCAGGTAGAAATTCCTCTTATAAATGAGGTCCATGTTCTTTTACTTAACAAGTTCTGCTAACACACTAGTGATTAAATTTTATTATATCTTGCGCTATTTGATTTAATTTTTCTTACTATCTGATTTCATAATATTGTGAGAGTTGTAAGCATGTAAATCTGGAATAATTTGGAGTACGTCTAGGACCCAAATCAGTTTGATAAAAGGCATAAAGGTGTTCGCGTTTCTGCATATGGTATATTTAATCCAACTGTTCTCATACGCGTACAACATTTTAGCTTACTGGTTGTCCCATTTCAACCTAGGATTTATGCCTATAGGTCGAGTCGGCAATTTGTTTAACTGTTCACAATGTTCATTTATTTCAAACAGGCACCTCTTTAATTTTAGTTTCATACATACTGTCAGCATATTTACATTAGAGATCATGCTCATAAGACTTATTTACATCCATTTAGAAATCATGTTCATAGGTTTAAACGAAGAAGCCTATCCGAAACCTTCATATGCTCGTTGTGCTAATTACTGTTTTGTTTGGCGTTTTTTTCTTAACTACCATAGGATTTTTAGACCAAAAAATTTAAAATAGTTGTCCAACGCCTCTTGGAAGTTAAGTTTGGACGGGTAGGCAAAAATACCAGGCCGCTAGTTTTCTTCACCTAGAAGCGTTATAGGATTAATAATTAACTAGGCGGGTAGATGGGAAATGATAGCCTGTGCTCGCTGAATAATACGAGCAATTCAAAGGATTGCAAAATATTATTTAAGTTGCACGGGGTGATCCCATTAGGTCAAATAATTTTTTAGAACTACGTTTGGCCTAATTTCCTTAAGGGATACGTAGGCGCCTCCTCGATGTTCGGCCCCATAATTAATAAACGTTTATTTGTGGACATTAATAAATTGTTTTTTTTGTTATACTTTATTTGCCACAACTTTTGTATTTATTGTTAAAAAAAATAAAATAAGATAAATTTACTTTTAACTTTCATTTCGCCCAAATTTCTTTCTTCTCGCTTGTCCAAACTTCATTATTTATTCCTTTATCATTTTAGTTTAAGCACATATAAGTTAAAATCAACTTTAGTTGATGACTTAGTTAATTTTCCATTAATGAATCCGGCCGGAAACCACATTTGTGGACCTCGAAAGGTGCCTAACACCTTCCTTTTGAGGTAATATAAGTCCTTGCCCGACTCTGGTAACCTAGGTAACGAACTTAGCTTAGAACGGTGCCCTAACGCACCTTAATCCATTAGGTGGCGACTCTTCAAATTAATAAACCCTTAAGAGTGGTCACATGTTGTATCCCGCTTTCCGCGAGGAAAAATGGGGCGCGACACTCACCACGGCTTGTGGTGTGAGTCATTCTGATGGAAAAAAGTTCAACTTTCTGCTAATTTTCTACTTTGTGTCTTGTATCTGATCTTAGGGACTTTTGGGGTATTACAACACATCGGGCATGCTGTAACTGGATGAAATAGGAATTGATGATGTTACCCCTACTTTCTAAACATTGCAACAATGGTAAAGTCATAAAGGGAGAAACATAGGAGGAACCATGTCCCTCCATTAGAAAAAAAAGTATTCATTTCCATTTACTCAACATGTGTATTATCACTTTGTTTTTCAGATTACAGTCATTTAATTGATAAACCTAGTCCCTAGTGTCCACTCATTTATTAAAATGTCTAGCGTCCACCCTAAGATATTGCAAACACTAAAAAGGGGAAGGAGTGGGATTAAATCATTAATCCATGTTTCCCCATTCCAAAATCCATCTAACATGTCAATTAACTCTTGATGATTATCAGTCTTGTTAACCATTAATCACCTCAAGTCCTCCCCATTACTCCACAAAGACCTTCCCACTCCCCAATCTACCTATAAGGGAAGCTGAACCTAGAATATAATCTCTCCAAATCAAGATAGACTAAAACTTTCTTTAATCATCTTCTTTTTTTTACCTTCCAACTGTCATCCATGGCATCTTCAAGTTCAAAACCCTCATTGGTCGAGTACACTGATGAAGGCAAAATTAGTTCTTAAAGTACCCCTTCACCGATTCAAGGGGAAAGTTCCTCACCATATTCACCTAAAGAAAAATTCAAACCCCCAAAATCTCCATGTGGTTCTTCACCAACGGAACCTAACCCCCAACCAAAAAGTCCCTCCTAATAAATCTATCCCTAGAATTTCTATACAGGAGGAACTTCCTCTGCCTGTTGACTCTTGTTGACCCTACTTCTGAAAGTCCTGCAAAAGGAGATAGAATGGAAGGAGAACACATAGGATTGGAGGAGGCGACTGGAGAAGGGGGTTTATCTAAGGATGAGGAAAGGGTGAATGAGACAAGTGAAAGTGAAGACAATGTGACCCTTTATTCAAGGTCGAAAGTTCTTAAGAGTAGAAAGACTACCTGTGCAAGAAAACACTTAGCTGTAGAATCCCCTTCACTCAGGAAACCCAGAACTATAGGTGTGTAGAAGAGGAAATTGGAAAGAATATCTTAAACCAACAACAGGTTGCAAGCAGATGAGGGTGAGAAAATTATTAAGAAAGAGACCTCAGACCATATCATTATTGATGAGAAAACTATTAAGAAGAAAAATTCTCGCACTTCTAATGTTTCTAGGACTGGAGCATCAGTGAAAACGGGGTCTAAAATAAACAACAATATGGAAAAATTTCTTGCATCATGAAAAGATAGGTATTTTGGTGCACAAAAGGAGTTGAAGGGAGGGTTATTGATTTTTCTGTGTTTTTTGAACCAGGTATAGGGAGGTTAGTAGAGAAGTTGAAGTTCTAAAAGTGGGATCACTTATTTTTCTGTCCATTACCAATAATATATAAGTCTGAATGTGTTGAGTTCTACATAAATCTGGAGGTTATTGAGGAAGGAAAGATCAATTGTCTGTTCATGGCACGTATTCTATTGACGGAAGGGATCTTGGGTGATATCCTACAGATTCCATGTGAGGAGTATGCTGAGTATGAATTGG
The DNA here is from genome assembly GCA_035772735.1 of Datura wrightii. Lineage (NCBI taxonomy): Eukaryota > Viridiplantae > Streptophyta > Magnoliopsida > Solanales > Solanaceae > Datura > Datura wrightii. Next base: position 163,898,040 of record JASDFA010000027.1, on the reverse strand, counting down.
AGAAGACTGAAGACTATTCACGTACTACTAAATTCACTCAAGAGAGAGTCACTACAGGGTTATGAAGGGTAATGAATGAAAAAATGCAACCAAATCACAAGTTATTGTTTGAGTTAGTTAATAAGTGTTTGTTGCCCAAGACTGAAAGGCATCAAGAGGCATCTTATAGAGATATAGGAGTAATGTAGAAAGCTAGATACTAACTTAATTTTTCCTTTTAGTGATAAAACATATGAGAAGGGTAATTAATCCTACAAGAAGGGCTCATGGGCTTGCATATGGGTTCTTCCTTACAAAGGTCTTTAAAGCGTATCATGTTCCTTTATCAGGAGGGAAGGTGGGATCTAAGAAAGAACTATTTGATCGTAGGACCTTGGAGGAGTGTGACTTGGTACAAATAGCACTTGGCACAAAGGGAAGGAGTCCTATTACTCAGCTAGTTCAATACCTACAATCCTCCAATGCACGCATTGCCTCTCTGGAAGAAGAAAACTCCCAACTTAAGTCAAATCTAAAAGCTGCCAAAAATAAAAATTTTCAACTTAAGGAGAAGATGCTTGCTGAGAAATTGATTCACAACAATAGGATTGACATGCTCCTCTCCTTCTTCAACAAAAACACCTCCTTCTCCTCAGCTCTTCCTTAATCCATCTCTTTTCAATTTTTAGTTTTTAGTTCTATGTTTTTTTATCTTCTGTGGTTTATCAATAGAATTGTATTGTGTTTGCAAAATTTATATAATGCTATGGTTGTGTTTTGGTGTTATACTTGCTTATCCAGTTCTCTCAATATGAATAATAACCTATTTGGTCAATGTTCTAAAATCAGTTTATTTTGAGAAGTGTTTTCTTAAAAGTGCTTATCAAAAAAGTATTTTTCATGAGAAGCAGCTTGTGTTTGACCAATAAATTTAGAAACTACTTTTGAGAAGCAACTAGTATTTGTCCAAGCTTTTGAAAAGTGTTTCTAAGTGTATTTTCCTTAAAAGTATTTTTTGAATAAGTGCTTTTGGGAGAAATCATTTATTTTAGCTTCTGAAAAATAACTTCTACTACTCCCTAAAAGCACTTATTTTTTCTTAAAAGCTTGACTAAAAACCTTATTTTTAAATTTAAAAAAAGCACTTTTGGCCTCCCAAAAGCTTGGCCAAACAGGCTATAAACCTGTGCAAAAATTAGATGGCTAATATCATCAGTTCATCTATGATATCTAGTTTGCTAGTGTGCTCTGATAAGTGTATCCTCAATGGCCATAGGTTAGAAAATTATTGCATTTTGCTTGAAACCTGATGGGTTCTTTGTTTCGATGATGTCGAAAGGGGAAAGATTTAGGTAGGGTTAATTGAATATTGGTTTGTTTGTCATCATCAAATAGGGAGAATTTGTTATAATGTGAAGGTTTTGATGACTGACAAAAGTAAACCAGGTTAACTGCACAGCTGGATGTTTTTTAAGGTACTTGGAGATTTTAACGTGGGAAGTGTAGACAAAATTGATTCAAATAAGGCAAGAGGAAAAGAACATGTACTTGGATTCCAACCATTATGTGTAAATTCAACACAAAAGGAAAAAGAAGATTTGCTTTCCTTCTAGGATACTAAAACCTAAAGGGAACGTCATGTGAAGCAGCAAGTTGAATCTGAGTTGGACAAGGGTTACACAAGAAGCCTGGAAGCGTATCTATAATTTACGATTGAGAAGAAAAAGATTTGATGATTGCCAGAGAAAAATACACTGAAAGTTCTTAAAGTAATTGACGAGAGAAAGTAAGGAGAGCTATGTTAGCTTTGTGAGTTAGAGAATTTGTTGAGAGAGTCTTTCGTGTTTCTGACTCATGTTGAGTTAGAAAACCGTTATTAGTTAGAGTTTATTGGTGAGGTTGAGGTACTAGAGTTAGTCTACTTGATTATAGAGTTGTAATCTAAAACCTGTTCATGGAATTCGATAAAAGCCTATTGGATAGGTCGTGTTTTTCTACTCCCTTGAGCAAGGAGACTTTTCATGAAATTTCATGTGTGCTCATATATTTAATTACTTTATTATTCGCATATCAACTGAACCTGGTTCAGGTGTATTGGATTTTACTATTTGTGATTATTTTTTTTATATATATATTTCGTTTTGTTAATTTTGTTAAAGGTATATTTACCTGCACTTATTAAACTAACAATATGTATTTATCGACATACTGCATATCATTAGAAGTTATATATTATTAATTAGATTCATATCTCTTGCTCGATTCTAAATACATTATCCCGATATTATGAATTCATCTAGTGAATAAATTTAAATAATAAATTTGATATTCTTAATTACAGCATTTTCTATCTTGCAAACAACTAATAATAAAATATAAAAAAACTAGTTGATATAATTCTGTTTGTAAAGAGCAAAATAGTTTTTGTCGAATATATTTTAGTCTAAAAAATTATTTTTGGAATCATTTATTACAAACTTCTTTTGGATATAAAAGTTTGTTTTATATATTCACATACATTAATGAATACAAGGTCTATCCATAAATATATCAAGAGATAAATAGCATTTATTAGAACTTTTAATAATTTGAATTTCGCGAAATGAAAAAAGAACAACAATCTTAAAGCGGATAAAATATATATTTAAAGAGTGCACATGACATCTCAACCTGATATCAACTGACAATTAAATATTTCAACCCGTTCTCAATGTATTTCATGGAAATAAGAAGTTGATGTGACACATAAATTTTGGCGGTATCTAGATGATCATTTTGTAAGTTTGAGTCCAACTAACACAATGGAGACAAGTTGAGGTGCCTAGGTATACATACTCAAAGTTGAAATGTCAAGTTTGAATATTTATTTATATATTATGTCTATATATTTACAATATAAAATCATGTCATATATACATGTTGTAGCAAGTTAATTATCTTATTTTCATGAATCTAAATCTGACTTTTTATGAATAATTACATGTAGATAACTTTCGATGACCATTTATAAGAAAAAAATTTCACATTGTCAATGTAATATTGATGTTAGTTAAACTCTAAAATTTTAAAGAATTTAAGTTATATATAAAAGAAAAGAAAAAAATAATTTTGTGATTTAAAGTGTGGATATATCCCTCGTTAAGAAATGATACATATATACCCTCATCGTTTAACAAATACTGCATATATACACTCATTGTCTAAGAAATGGTGGATATTTACTCTTTTTGTTAACAAACTGAATTACAAATAATAATCCTAAAACTTTTTTTTTAATTTCAAAAATGTCACGTGACTTTTAAAAAATTCGCTCACATATTTTTTTGCCCTTCCAAATCTGACCTGACTTAAAAAATCAATTTCTCTTCTATTCAAACCCGTCCCAAACCCGTTTTATTACTAAGTAGAAGAGAGATTGCATTTTTTTTCATTTGGATCGAGTTCGGACGGGTACAAAGATGGATGAGGTAAATTTTTTGAAGTCATGGGACCTCTTTTTTGAAAAAAAAAAATTTATAACATAGTGGGTAGGGAAAGGGACTATAAGTTGGAGAATCAAACTAGGACCAACAAGATGAAAATTAAGGTAGCCAACCAACAGAGCTACGAAGTTTTCCCTCCACGTGACATTTTTTAAAAAGTCAGTTTTAGATTTATTTTTTTAATTCAGTAATTATAGGTTGTTAATGAAAAGGATAAAATATGCATCATTTGTTAGACGATGAAGGTATATATATGCACCACTTTTTAAGCGAGGAGTATATCTTCTTTGAATCACAAAGTTGAGGGATACTTTTTTGTCTTTTTCCTATATAGAATGACAATATAAAGAAAATTTTACACTATCAGATTATAAAAGGTATTATAGAGGGAAAAGGAATAAGTAACCCCAGCGCTAAGATCAAAGTTCCGTGGATACACCTTTCCTTCACGGGATTCTATTTTTTCCTTGAACTATTTTTATAGTAATTATTTGTGTTGCGATCGAAATAACAAGGCATCATGCGAAAGTTAATAATTGCAAATCTTGATGGATGATAAATCAGATGACAAAGAAAAACTATTAAAAAAAAGACTTTATGACATGATATGGATTTGGTCATTTGACCTACATATGATAATATTAATATAAAATATATTCTAAATCTACTGAGAGAATAACTCTTCCCCTAAATAAAACTCTCTAAACAATTATATAATGGATGTTATTATGTCGTGGTATGAGAAGAAAATATTTTTTATTTATAGAAGTCCAAAACTTCTCTTCCAAGAAAATAATAGATAGAAGGGTTATTTTCTACTAAATAAACTTTTTTTCACTAAAAAAATCTTCTGAAATAAATAAACTCCTAATATTTAGTTAATTCGAATTCACATTACTATTTTAGGGTTTGCAATTTCTTTACCAATTTCTATATATGAGATGTTAGGGTTACAAATGATAAATACCAACTTGAATAAATTTTGCATGGACGAAGAAGACCCAATGCTCAATGTTGAAATGCGATGCGAACATGATATTTTGCTATAAACACAAATTTCTTGTTCAAAGAATAATTCTAAAAGAAGATTTTGATCTTGCATTCTCTATTACATTTGAGTTTTGTCTTTATATTGATGTTCTTTATAAGAACTTCAGATCAATAATTACAAATGTATTCGGTTGGGAGATAATGAAGTTGACGAACCAAAGTTGATTAGTGCTATAGATTTGTTGGTTAGTTTCTAATTGCATTTTGTGTGATGTTATTTGACACTATTAAATAAAAGTATTTTTTTAGTGGAGTTCCATCACGTGATGACATGAATTGAACAGGAACACCCCAATGTTTGGAAAGTTCAAGAAATAGAGGAAGAAGTCTCGATCAAGCGATGAATTCATAATTACTAACTCTTTTAGGAATATTACCATGCACAAAACTCTAATATTTAAAAAAAATTCAAGAAAGTCAATAACTTAATTCTTGAAATAGAAAATTTTCAAAGCATGAATAGCATTGTCGACAATGAGTGTTACGTTTGAGAGCAATAAGGGTGTTAGAGAGACACGATTTTCAATAACTGGGCCAAAATTGATGGATTTCAAGCACAACTTAATTAGGAGATTTGAGATTAATGAAATAAGTAGATTTTATTATGCAATTGTTGATATTCAAATATGTGAATGTTATGCAATTTAATATGCAAAAGTAAAAATTATAAGCATTTTGGTTTGAATTATTCTAGGTTAGTTTCTTGACACAAGTTTTGGTTACATAAGCAACGAATGGTCAATATCCAATAATAGATGATTGACAAATCAAAGACAAATTTGATAATGAATTCAACATGGTTCAAATAGAATTTTGTCAATTATGTTACTTAAGTCATATTCGATTATTCGCATGTTACGACTAGTTATTTCTTCAAAGAATTCTGTATCGAGCACTATAATTAGATGGATAGTTAATAAATATTTTCATTTATCTAACACATGTTCTTGTCAGTTTTCAAAAGGCCAAATCTTCAAATATTTCATTGAGAAAATATTATGACTGATCATCTTCTTTAACAATGATCTTTTTTAGCATGATGAATTTAATTTGTAATTTTATTGATCATAATACAAGTCAAACTTTAATTCACGTAAAAGAATCACTCACTAAGACATATTGCAATACTAAATGGAAGAGGATCACTTTGATTTTACAAATTAAATTGCAATATTCTAGATGCAACAGAATCACCCAAAACATTCCAAGATTATTTGTAAATGAGTTTCGATCCTTTTTATTTTCTTTCCTTCCAACCCTCTTTTCAAGTAATTCTCTATTTCACAATAAGAAAGTAAGCTTTTGGAACAAAAAAAAAGGCTAGGGGGTACGACATAAAAATACAAACGATATGGTGCAAATTAAATTTTAAAAATAGTTGAAAAGGGTAAATATATCTCTCAACTTTGTGATTTAGAGAGGATATACCCCTCATTAAAAAAGTGATGTATATATATCATCATCGTCTATCAAATGATGCATATATACCATTGTCGTCTATCAAATGATGCATATTTACCATTTTCATTAATTGACCTATATTTACTGAATTAAAAAAATTTTAAAACTTATTTTTTAATGTCAAAAATGTCGTGTGACTTTAAAAATTACCTCATTTATTTCTTTTTACCACTATAGACCTGACCCAAATGAAAAAGATGCCTCAATTCTTCTTCTACTCAACCATAAAATGAGTTTGAAACGAATCTGAATAAAAGAGGAATTGAATTATTTTTAATTGAGCTAGGTCTGGAGGGGTAAAACAATAAGTGAGATAACTTTTTAAAGTCATGTGACATTTTTAAAATTAAAAAATTAGTTTTAGATTTTTTAAAATTCAGTCTATTAACGAAAAATGATAAATATGCATCATTTGTTAGACAACGAGGGTATATATGCACAATTTGTTAAACAGCGAAAATATATGCACCATTTTGTAATAAGGGATATATTCACTCTAAATCATAAAGTTAAGGGTATATTTGCCCCTTTACCCAATGAATTCTCTCCTAGGAATTAGTAAATCTTGACTAGATTTACTAAACAGAAAAAGGGTCAAATATACCCATATATTATCAGAAATAGTCTAAATATACCTTTTATTTAAATTTCAGTCCAAATATATCTCTCTCATTTTTTGGGGTCCAAATGTACTCCTTTCATTATACTTTGTGATAAATTATTCCTTAATTTTGATTGAGGGACACATGTCAAACTCAAAATCAAATAATCTACCCTCAATTTTAAATACTCAATTCCTTTAAAAATTCACTTGTTTAACCCGACGCGACCTATTTTATTTTTTTTCATCTTCCTTTTCCCGATATAGCTTCCCAATAGGCTCCAAGCCAAAAATCAGATTTGGATCTAAAGAGAAAAGAAGATGAAAAGAAGAGAAAATTCATCGGGTCGAGCTAAATTGGTGAATTTCTAAAAAAACACTAAGTATTTAATATTAGGGGTGAGTCATTTTGTTCTGAACTTGACATGTGTCTCTGTCAAAATGAAGGGTAAGTTTATGTCAAAATATAATGTCAGGGTATATTTGAATTCAAAATATAATAAAAGGATATATTTAGACTAAAACTCAAATAAGAAGTATATTTAAATTATTTCTAACAGTAAAAGGGCATATTTAACTATTTTCTCTTTACATGATCTCTCTGACATGTATAGATAACTTTTTCCGACTTTCAATTAAAAGAAAATTATGCTATGAATAAACATTGGAAAATTAGATATTATTTTATTAAATAAGTTTGCTTTGTTGCCCAAATAATGCAACATTTTGACGTTCACAGCTTTTTAGTTACTATTTATTACGCTTTTAATTTTAAATTAAATTTTATTAAATTTTCATAATTAAATGAGACTATGTTAATTCAGAAATCATTCAATAGCATTTTATAAGATTCAAAATTTCTACCATAAAAATATAAAAGTATAAATATTAAAGTATTAACCAAAATTAATTTAGTTTGACTCTACTAAAATCATATTTGACAATAAAAACATAGATTACTAGAATATAGTTTAGCTTATCTCTAGTTCTATATATGTAGACTTCTGGATGTAAAAACAACTTATTTCTGATTTCTCAAAAGTTTTTTTCAATTGAAGCGCAAGTTGTATCAAAGGTAAACTATAAATTTCTTTCCTTGCAAGTTGATTTAAGATTAAACAATTTTCTATTTTATTGTGAAAATGAGAATGAACAGATTTATACTTATTTTTTATTATAAAGTTCTGTAATTATTTTTTTGTGTATGATAAGTGATCAGTTTTTTTTTTCCTTCACTGAGAGATCATAAGAATAAAATTCAACTTTAATTTGGTTTTTGTAACTTTTTTTTTCATTTTTCCTTCCCTTTTTTCTCATGGTTTCCACCCTTATATATCAGTTTTATTTAAAACTGTTGATTGTAAATTTAGATTCATCGATATTATTCAATTTATTTACTCAAAATTTATTTTGTTTATTCATGTTTTTTTTGAAAAAAAAAATTCCAATGAAAAAAATAAATAAAATGAAACCTAAAATCAAGCATGTACTAGTTTGACTGTACAAATAGTAGGAGCTAGCCATTTTTCAGCCAAATAGTTGAAAAATAATTATTATAATGAAAATTTTAAAATTGAAAGTGACTACTTAATTTTTAATTGTATGAACTGAAAAATGACTATTTGTGTACTTTATCCTATTAGAATATGCAAAATTTTTTTTTCGGGGGGGGGGGGGGGGAGGGGAGGGGAAATTAATAGGCTCTGTTGCTAAGATTTTGTTTAATTGTGTAGAATGATGATGAATTTTAATGTAAGGCTTGCTCTCAGAGTGGAAGGTCAAGATAGACTTAGTGACATGCCAATAGATGTTATTAATCATATCCTCAATTTCATGTCAATCCACGATGCAGCAAGAACGAGTATTTTGGCCAAAAGATGGAGATATATTTGAACCAGGCATCCAAATCTTGTGTTAGATAAGTTGACTTGCAAAAAATTGTCAATGAATGACAAATTTGGTTTCCATAAAACAATTGACAAAATCCTTCTACAACATGATGGGGATATTATTAAATTTGTTCTTGATACTTCAAAAGTCAATCTACTTCCATTTATTGACATTGATACATGGATAAATTTTGTTATTGAAAAAGGTGTTAGGGAACTCACTCTTGATTTTTCAAACAACAAAACCTATAAATTCCCATCATGCTTATATTCTTACAAAAATTTGACACATTTGAAACTCTTCAATTGTTCATTTAAGCCATTAACTTTCATTTTTTTCTGTCCACATTTGAAGACCCTATTTCTTAAACAGATCACATTTATGGCAATCAAGTTGAATTATATTCTGAAATTTTCTATTCTAGCCAAATTGACTATTATGTCCTGCAATGGTATTGAATTCTTGAATATCAATTCACCCCAATTAAATTGGTTGTTTGTTATTAAGAGTCAATATCTTAAGTTGAATTGTTTCACCAACTGCACAAGTTTGAGTGTTGTAAGCCTTTCATTAGACAAAGTGTGGAAGAATCCCAAGCAAGATGATAGAACAACTTTGTTGAAGTTCATTTTTGGCTTGCCTCTGCTTACCAAACTTTATCTGGATGATTTTTATCTCAAGGTAAGGTTTGATTTATTGTTTTACATAAATAATACCTCTTTTTATTTTTATTTAAGTGATACACTTTGGTTCAACGCAGAATTTAAGAAAGAAAACAAAGATTCGAAACTTACATCATTAAAATTTCGTAATATTTATGTGACTGTAAAAGCCCCTCATTAAAGTAAAATGATATCTAAAATTAAATAATTTTTAAATATAAATATGTGTCATTCTTCTTATTTCTGACTAGCTTATTAGAATTTATTTATTTTTGTTTATCCACGTGTTTTGGTAAAAAAAAAAAAATTCTAAGTCAAGTGTTTATAAGTTAAAATCAGACAAATATTATAGATTGATTATGCCGAACTTATGATTTTACAGCTAAGCACTTTTGATTTGACTAATTCTATTATAATTTTATCCCAATATCTATTCTAATTTTTGAAAATATTGCCAAAACATAACTTTTAATTATCTCTTAATCCTATTTTCATCATTCCTCTATTTTTATGTAAAAATACTTTTTTTAAAATAATTTTTGTAAATATCTTTAACAATATTTTAATTATTTTAACAAAAAAAAAAGCACATTCACTAATTACAATCGGATGCAATACTTCTATTCAAATACATAACTGGTAATTCATTAAATCGGATTTAACACCTAAATATGCCTATTATTTATTTTTAATAAAATAACCCAAATAAGATTATAATATAATTTATATTTTTTTTATTTGCTTCATAGTTTTTGGGTGAAGCTCCCGTTGTTCCAACGAGTGCTCCAGTTGTACGAGACTGTTTACGGCAGATCATGCTCAGTATAAAACTTACTGATTTGGCTCAAGTCTCTTATGCTCTTCTCTTCATCCAGTACTTTCTCAATTTGCAGAGGCTTCACATTTGGGTAAGATATGTATTTAATTTGATTTGCATATATATAAAATCTTATTTAGTAATAAATTTAACTCATACACATATTGATTGTGTAAAAAAAATTATATACTATAATTTAACCTAATAAAGAAGGTTGTTTGCCTACTTTAATTTTCATGTTATCGATTATGGAAAGTTACCTGTAGTTCACTTTAAAATGACTTGACAATGTAAATATTTTTTTTCATAGGTGTAACATGATGGATTCAATCATTGTGTTTTTATCATTGAACCCATTGCACGTTTAAACTTATGAGTGGAATATGTTATATTTATATATTAAAATTTTGATAATCTTTAAATATATATAATTAGGGTTGGTTTTTTAGATGGTGGCTTAATTTTTATTTAGCGCACTAAAACCACTAAATTATTGTGTGTAACATAAAAATTACTTAACTTTGCTCAAGAACCGTAGGAATCTACAAGACTATTTTTAAAACAAAAAGATCAATTAACTTTGTCTAAGAATTACAACAAGTCAATAAACAATTTCATTTGTGACCGAAAGATCAGTCAACTTTGCCCAAGTGTCATATATAATATTTTTTTGTTTTCCCCTGATAACTTTTGTGATACTTAAGTGAAGTTAAGTGGCTTTTTTATGACAAGTTAATAATAATTGATAAATTTTGGTGATACTTAGATAAAATTGTGTGATTTTTTATTACGAAAAATAGTTAAATGATTGAAGTGCAATAAAGTGAAAGTTGAGTGATCATTTATGTAATCAACCCTGTATATCTATGCTTCCTATTAAGACTACTGGGTTTGATTGATATCATAACTTGTTATCTACATATAACAATGTTCTTTATACACTCATGATCGAGTATACACAAGTTAAATTAGATCTATCCTGTATAACGACAGTGCGAAGAAATTATTATACTACTATCAAGTAACCAAAATATTAACTACATATAATAATTCATATAAAGTGAGATCTACTAAGTAATATGAAAATAAGATATGTTACCTATTACAACAAGTTTAGTAAAAAAAATATAACAATGTTAATCCATATACCTTGATAACATATGTTGCTATATATTTTCTTTCTTTGTTATAGGTATTTGATACCTGGAATTCTGCTGAAGATGTTTTGAAGTATTTGGAGGCACCACACGACTTTGATCGCCCACTTGTCAATCTAAAACAAGTTGTAATTCAATTTTTTAATGGTACAAAACCTGAATTGCTGCTTATAAAGTTGTTGCTTGCTGCAACTCCAAGTTTAGAAAAAATGAGCATTGAGAAGGAAATGAACTTTAGTTCAATTCAAGAAAGGAAGATAACTGCACAGTTGTTGCGTTATCCCAGAGCTTCAACAAAAGCAAAAATTTATTGGCGACCACGAAGGTTATGAGTTTAGTATGTTTTTGATCAATTATGATCTTACATTTATTTTCAAGATTTTCGGAGATTGAGCCTTTAGCATTTCCTCATACAATAATTGCAACTTGTTTGGTTTATTTTCGATTCATTTACTATATATATCGGTTGCCTTTGTTATAAATTTAGTAACTTTTCATATATATGAAAGCATGTTTTGATTTTTTGATGTCGTAGCTATGAGACAACTTCTTTTTATTTTCAAGATTTTTGAATCCAAAAGTATAATATTTTCTTTCATTAATTTGTGAAATAGAAATAAATATCACATAATTTAAGTTGGTAGTGGAAGACGCAAAATAAATTTTCTCTATATTATGTGTTAAAATATTATGTCGGGTTGGAGCAAATAAAAAATAAGCTATATCACTTATAATGTGTAAAGACGTTTTTACATCATCAATTAAAAATAAGAAGATTATGAGTTTCTTATTTGTTTTTTTTAATTTTTTAAATTATTTTATTTTATTTTATTTTATTTTTTGGGTGGATCAGATCCTTTTGAATTTATTTGTTTGTTTCTTTTATTAGTTGGTTCGACTTTGTTAATCGATAATTTATAATATTTATATATTTTTATGATATATATTTCATATTTCAAATATTGCATTCTGTCTAAGTTGGATACAAAGTTAAAAGGTAAGATTCTTTTATTAAGTACATTGAAATTTAATTAAATGAAATGCTTAAATTTTTTTCCTAAGACACACGACTTAAATTTGTTAGGACAAGATAATTTATTTTCTTTAGCATATTTTCTCAACTTATCAAATTCTCATCATACTTGTAGCCTTCATCTGCCAAAAAGCTAGTCTGCATATTGATTAGCCTCCTCCCGAATATTTTTGATAGTGATTTAATTGACTTCCAACAAATAATTTTTAATGTTATGTTTGACAGCAAATGTGCAATTTGTTTTCACTTCCCATTCTTTTTTCTCATTGTATGATGTTAATTGTTTATTCTGTTTAAATTAACATGCTAAATTCTATAATATATGGTACTTAAAGAGATTGCTAATATTGGAAGTTAACCTTGCTTGGTTGGTTAAAGTGGCACGTGAACTTAATTTGATTGTGATTATATGAGATGAAAGCCGCTAAATTTTAAATACCAAATTGAATTTACTATTTTGTGGACATACGCTTTCAAAATGGGGGAAAAACATTATCCCTCACTATATAATTAATCAGAAATCAGTCTTAACTATTACTACAATAAAATTGGATCTAATATGATTGGATTGGGTCAAGATGAATGATAATTAAGTAGGATATCTGCAAAAAAATCTATATTTGCAAGATTGAATTAACATATTGCCGCGGTTATAAATTTTCACAATTTGTTATCACGACGATTTTCAAAACTACTGCAATAATTTTCGCACAAATTATTTGCGAAATTTTTCTTGCTGACCGCTACAATAAGTTACTACGGTTATTTAATAACGGTGTAACCTCCATAATTCTTAAATTGACTTATCTAATATATTTAATTTTAAAAAGATTGTGAGGGTTAAAATCCCCAATATTTATTTATTTAATGGGGTTACAACCTACACGAATTTGAACGACAATTCTGATAGAAGCAGTTACAACCTCCACTATTGTTTCTATTCTTTTTTGGGTGCATTGCTTACTAAAATCAAATAACATTAATATATTATTAAGTCATAAACACATTAACATAAGACAGTATATCATTAATTAGTCTCAAAACTTACGTTGAACACATCTACTCCAAGCATTAAACATAAACATTATCATTAGTCTCGAACACTATCATTAAACATAAACATTATCATTAGTTTGAAACATTTATATTAAACATATCCACTCCAACATCAATATTATCAATAGTCTCAATTATTAATCATAAATGATATGCTACATTCATTAAACCAATTACCATATTTAATAGTCTAATACAATTGAACGGAAGTTCATTGATTTTCATTAGGACTACTGTTGCCAGATGATCTTCTTACGTTTGTGGGTGAATCACATCCGCTAGCTGCGTCACTTGGCTACCAAAAAAATTAAAATAAAATAAATCAAAAAAACACACAATAAAATGAAACTTATCTATATATTATATTAAAAGTGTGAAAACCCTTGTAAATGTTGATTGAACTTTTTGTCATTCATTAAAAAACTCTATAATAAACAAAATTGTCATTTGCTATTTTTCTTAAATTATTATTTAATTTACCATCATAAACCCAAAAAGATTTTACGTAAAATTTATAATCAGCCTTCCATAATTTTTTTTTAAAAAAAATAAAAATAAAATTACTCTATAAATTTTACCTTAAACTTAGTGCCGTCTAAATTTTCCTTTAAAAAAAATAAAATTACCTACCCTAGATTTTTTTAATCTAAAATTTAAAATTTGCCTTTCATAAATTTTTCTTTAAAAAAATAAAAATTACTCTATAAAATCTTGCCTTAAATTTAAAATTTATTGTTAAAATTTTCCTCAAAAACGTTGCTTACCCTAAAATTAAGAAGCCTTTCCCATAGATTTCCTTAAAAAAAATGTTGCCCATTTGTCACATTTGCTAAAATTTCTATTTTTCTATATAAAAATATTTATCAAATTAAAAAATTTTCAATTCTATAAAATTTTTATAATTGCATAATATTCATAAAATTTTCTTCATCAACAATTTTATCTCAAAGACTTCTTCATTAACTACAGTAACTTTGTATGTTTTCAAATTTTCTTCATCTTAAAATCTGTCTGTCATTTTTGGTTTCATGTTGTCGATTTGAAGAACACATAGTAATTGCTACGCCAGCTCAAGTTGCTTATGTTCAAAATAATGTAACTTAGATTGCCTCCTTTAGTTGATTCTAATGTTTATATTATGTTGTCTCCTTTAATTGAGTCAAATATTGATATTATGTGATTTAAAATTTATCTTACTTGTAATTAACATTCTTCATCTACTTATGCATTCACAAGTTTCATCTATTCAAGGTAAAGTGATCTCATCATCTTATAAAATAATTTTTTTTAAAATTATATATTATTATAATTGTAGCTCTTGTGCACAATTTATTTTAGATAATCATGCAATGGAATCTGAAAAAGGATTTCGTGAACGAAATTGTGTCAATTAACAACTTAAGCCGATACGATTCTCATCTAAGAATAAAAGTCTTAGTAATTGGAGGTGAATTAGTAAAAAAATATAAAAAGGGAACTAAGGAACACACTAACGCACTCCAATGACTATGACATTAGTTGACGAAGAGGTAAAAAAAATTTAATCTATATTTTATATTTTTACATATATGTTTGAGTTTTTACCTATATTATATTTTATATTTTATATTTTATATATTATATATTATATTATATTATATATATATATTTTTTTTTTGTGTGTGTGTGTGTGTGTTTTAACCATTAAGTTTAATAGACAAAATTTTCATGTATTATTTTTCTTAAATAATTATTATTTAATTATTATCCTAATATTTAGGACCTTGAGATTAATTAAATTTATAGAAATTAAATTTTTACTTATTTGTAAAAGGTAAGAACTCCTAATATTTAGTACTTTAAAATTGACTAAAACTTTGTTTCTTAAATTTTTCCTTATTTGAACTATATTAAAAGTGCTAACATTTAAGACTTTAAAATATATTACAATTCTGTTAACTTATAGCAATCCTTTATTTATTAAACTAACTAATTATTCATTACAATTTTTCAACTCAAAATATAAGAAAATAAATTAAAGAATATAATTTTATTATGCATTAATACGCTGAATTCCTTCTTCCTCCTCCTCCTTCTTCTTCTTCTAATATATATATATATATATAATTTTATTATGCATTAATACGTCGCATTCCTCCTCCTCCTCTTCTATATATATATATATATATATACACAACATACTTTAAGATGTTTCAATTAAGCGAGTGTTCTTATTATTCAATTTACGTGAAAATGTGTGACTAGACAAATAGATTAAGAGGGAGAGGGAGAGAGAGAGAGAGAGAACAAAAAATGAGTTGAAAATCATCTCATAAAAGATAAATTGAAAAATTTTAAATTAAGTTACTACTAAATATTTAAAAGTACGATGCCTTATAGCATAATATCATTCATCTTTTTACTCTTCTAAAGATAGAGTTCACACTTGACAAAATAGTTATTTAATTATTTTTTTAATATTTAGAATCTTAAATTAACTAAATTTTATGTACTAAATCCTTCCTTATTTGAAATATATGGAAAATATTAATATTTTGAAATTTAAAAATAATTAAGATTTTATCTTTTAAGAAATAGTTACACGTTAAATATTATACTTATAATGCAAATCAATCTTAGGTTTAGGGTTTTTGAAAAATACAATTTGACAACTTGAACATTTGCAGGAAGTCATACAATGGGCTATCGTGATAAGTCGTCCTTCGATATCATGAGTCATTTCTTGACTCATGATGTCTGGGTTTAACTTGAACATTTCACTGAATTAGACACCATGACTCATTCCTACCAATCGTGCACACATACCACGACTCATGGCCTGGGTAGTAGTTTCCTAGACCCTCACTGATTAGGTGACCATGGGTGATTCCCATGACTCATAATCTCCCCTACGAGTCATGGTTTGGACTCGTGGTCCCTAGGAAGAAAATGCAAGGTTGCGGGATCTTGTTTAGGATGCTCAGGACAAGCCTTCCCACGACTCGTGGTCACTCACTGTTGACACCCAATTTTTACTTCCCTATGCCTTAGTATGCTGCTTTTATATATATATATATATATATATATATATATATATATATATTACGCAAATATTTGACTTACTTTGATATTTATAAAATAATTTATTATCATAATGTTGTGAAAATTATTTCAAATTACATATACATGACTCATATTAATTTTAAGTTTTGATATTAAATAATTACGCCGTATATAATGTGTTTCGTTTTAATATGCGCCCTTATCTGAAATATATATTTATTTAATAAACTATTTACATAATTTTCCTAAATTTTACAAATTTATTTGATTAATATTATTACTCGAATTTATAAATTATTTATGTTAATAATATTATTTTTATAATACTTGATAACTTAATTTTATTTTCTAGTCATTAAATTATTTATAAATATAATAATTTAATTATATGATATTTACAGAAGTATACTTAAATTTAGGATTTATTTATATTAATAATAATGTTTATGTGATAATTTAGATTACTTTATTATCTATTTATTAAATTATTTAAAAGTGTAGTATATTTAGTAATTTAATAGCAGCTAAATCCAATTTCATTCAATTTATTTAAATTATAGCCATTTTCTATTCAATTTCATCTAATTTATTTCAAATCTGGCCACTTTCTATTCAATGTATGTCAATTTTAGCCATTTTTGATAAATTTTGGCTATAATTTAAATTTAATTCTAGCCTAAATTAATTCCTAACCCATGATCCTACCCGCAACCCATGAATACTATCCAAACCCAACCCATAAACCGCCCATCTTCCCTTAAAAGTTAATCTCAGCCGTCTATTCATTTTGATCCGACGGCTAAGATGAAAAACCTATTTATTTTCTTTAATAACCAATTACCCCCAAAACCCTACAACACACTTTCATTTTTCCCTCATCTCCTCTCACCTGGCCGCTAGTCCCTCTCCCCCTCTCTCCTCTTCTCTCATCCCCGGACCACCATGACCGCCGCACCATTTTTCCCTCTCCTCCCACCGAAAAGCCGCATAGAACCCCGACCAGACCTCCTCTTCCCTCTTATCTTCTCTTCTCCCAGCCGAAACCCGCAACACCATCAATTTCGGCCGTTGTTGGCCGAGAAATGAACAGACGCGTCGCACCACCATTACTTCCGGCAGCCGCCGGCGAACCTCCCTTCCCACCTAACCTTGCGCCGATCTCACCTCCTTTCTCCCTCTCCATCTTCTCTCCCTCATAAACTAGCCGCAACAACCACCGGCTCCTCCCTCTCCCAAACAACAACGTCGTCCTCCTCTTCCTCTTCTCTTCTCACCTTCACCACCGAAAATACCAACAACTACACCGGCAAAACCCGTCAAACCACCAACACTCACCATTACATCGTCGCTGCCCCTCTATCCACTGGAAATACTTTCCAACCGACCGGATCCGGACAGATCTACGAAGATCTGTCCGTAAATTTCTTTATTTATTTATTTATTTATTTATTTTTATTTTTTTTGTTTGTTTATATATTGTAATATGTATACAATAAATATATTTATAAATAATATATATATAAATAATGTATATATGATAAATATATAATAATATATAGTAGATATGTATAATATACTGCTTTCTGTTTCATTTATGTATATAATATAATAAATATATAAGTATATAATATATATAATAGATATGTACATATAAATATATATAATATAATATATATGTATAAGTATGTATACTGTTTTTCTTTTCTGTTCCATTTATGTATAATACAATAAATATATATATATATATATATATATATATATATAATAGATATGTATATATATAAGTATATACTGTTTTTACTTTTCTGTTTCATTTATATATATATATATATATATATATATATATATATATATATATATTATTTCCCTTTCGTCTATATATAATAATATATATAAATAATATATATTGTTCTTCCTTTTGTTTCACTTGTATATTTATATAATAAATATCTGCTAGTTAATTAATCTATGCCCGCTAAAATCCTGATATTAGTTGATAACATTGTTATTTGATTGCCCTTGACAAATGTTAATTAAGTTAAATATGGTAGTTAGAATCAATTTGCATGATAAGGAATAATTTAGTATTAACTAAATTATGACAAGTTGTTACTGTTTGATTTGATTTCTTTCCTTGTGTGACTAGGAATATGCTCTGATATTCTTTTACTTTACTTATTTGTTAACTGATTTGATTTAGGTGATTTATTTAGCTTATGGAAAGATCTCCTGTGATTGACCTTGATTTCTTTTCCTTCCTTTAAAATACCTCAGTTAATGTAACGGTAAAAAGCAGATTTTTCTGATTTTTTTATTATTTTCTGTCAATTAGGAGAAATTCTTTCAACTAATTAAATGGATAATTTATTCTTTCCTTATTACTCTCTAAATTGATTGATTCTTTCCTCTCTTAATATTTGTGATTATGGTAAGGAAAATTTTTCTTTTGTAATTTATTTATTTATTTATTAAGTTGAATAATTTAGTTATGTATGATAAGCAATTAGTTGGAGTTGTTTTTAATATTCCCTTCGCCTTTTAAACCTTTGGACGGTTTAACTATATAAAGGGGGATCTCTTCCTCTCTAGTCATTCAGTCGAACATTTGAATTTTTATATCAATACTGTGTTCTAATAGTGCTCTGCTCAAAAAGCAAAAAAAGAAACTTCTCTTTTAGAATTAATTCAAAACAAGCATCTACTTTCAAGACTTCTCTTCAATCGGTTAGTATATCTTCTATGTTATATTTTTGTAATAACACACTTTAAAAAATCTACTACGTGTATTGTTGAGTAATTTTGATCCTTCTAAATTTATTGGTTTTTCCTATGTGGTGCAAGATAAAAAATGTGATTTGTTTTTAGGTCTAGAATGTATGTGTGTATGTTGTGTTATTATTTAACAGGTTTATCCGAAAGCAAGTACCGAAGAGTCGCCTTGGGTGTGGAGTAAAAATAGTTCGGATCGACTGTTTATATTATTTTAAAACCATTAGGTTTCGTTTTTTTTATATTTATTTTCATCTTATTTATTATTATCAATTGTAACTTTGTAATAAACGCTATAATAGTGGAATGGGGTCTGGGGTGGGGTTTATATATTTTACTTTATCACGTCTAATTATTATATTCACCTAGAAAGCATGTTCATAGGTTTCTAATAATATGTGCAACACTAGAAAGCATGCCTATAGAATTTTTCACAAACAACGAATAGAAATTATGTCTATAGGTACCATAATTAATTAAAGTATTATTAGTAAACCTGCCTATAGGAATTATTTTGGTAAATGTCAGCATGTTCAAATGGTTTAAAGAATGGTTTTATTCACTTTTCTGTAAACAGATTCTGATACCTAAATATTGATAACATATTAGATATCATGACCATAGGATCAACAAACTTGAGTGATTTGTCAGAAATTATGCATATAGGAAGTCATTAATACAAAATAACTTTATTAAACCAGGCCAATGTTTTGACATCCTAATCACGTAGAAATTTCTGTTATAAATGAGGTCCATGTTCTTTTACTTAACAAGTTCTGCTAACACACCAGTGATTAAATTTTATTATATCTTGCTATTTGATTTAATTTTTTTTACTATCTGATTTCATAATATTGCGAGAGTTGTAAGCATGTAAATCTGGAATAATTTGGAGCACGTCTAGGACCCAAATCAGTTTGATAAAAGGCATAAAGGTGTTCGCGTGTCTGCATATGGTATATTTAATCCAACTGTGCTCATACGCGTACAACATTTTAGCTTACTGGTTGTCCCATTTCAACCTAGGATTTATGCTTATAGGTCGAGTCGGCAATTTGTTTAACTGTTCACAATGTTCATTTATTTCAAACAGGCACCTCTTTAATTTTAGTTTCATACATAAAGTCAGCATATTTACATTAGAGATCATGCTCATAAGACTTATTTACATCCATTTAGAAATCATGTTCATAGGTTTAAATGAAGAAGCCTATCCGAAACCTTCATATGCTCATTGTGCTAATTACTATTTTGTTTGGCGTTTTTTCTTAACTACCATAGGATTTTTAGACCAAAAAATTCAAAATAGTTGTCCAACGCCTCTTGGATGTTAAG
Organism: Datura wrightii; assembly: GCA_035772735.1. Classification (NCBI taxonomy): domain Eukaryota; kingdom Viridiplantae; phylum Streptophyta; class Magnoliopsida; order Solanales; family Solanaceae; genus Datura; species Datura wrightii. The sequence goes on along the minus strand of JASDFA010000027.1, from coordinate 163,877,706 downwards.
TTTGGGACGGGTAGGCAAAAATACTAGGCCACTAGTTTTCTTCACCTAGAAGCGTTATAGGATTAATAATTAACTAGGCGGGTAGATGGGAAATGATAGCCTGTGCTCGCTGAATAATACGAGCAATTCAAAGGATTGCGAGATATTATTTAAGTTGCACAGGGTGATCCCATTAGGTCAAATAATTTTTTAGAACTACGTTTGGCTGATTCTCTTAAGGGATACGTAGGCGCCTCCTCGAGGTTCGACCCCATAATTAATAAACGTTTATTTGTGGACCTTAATAAATTGTTGTTTTTGTTATACGTTATTTGTCACAACTTTTGTATTTATTGTTAAAAAAATAAAATAAGATAAATTTACTTTTAACTTTCATTTCGCCCAAATTTCTTTCTTCTCGCTTGTCCAAACTTCATTATTTATTCCTTTATCATTTTAGTTTAAGAACATATAAGTTAAAATCAACTTTAGTTGATCACTTAGTTAATTCCCCATTAATGAATCCGGTCGGGAACCACATTTGTGGACCTCGAAAGGTGTCTAACACCTTCCTTTCGTGGTAATTTAAGCCCTTGCCCGACTCCGGTAACCTAGGTAATGAACTTAGCTTAGAACGGTGCCCTAACGCACCTTAATCCATTAGGTGGCGACTCTTCAAATTAATAAACCCTTAAGAGTGGTCACATGTTGTGTCCCGCTTTCTGCAAGGAAAAATGGGGCGCGACAGCATGGCGTCTCTACTGGGGATTTTATGGTTTAACCAATACGTGTTCATTTAAATGGGGTTTTAGTTATGTTTGAATTTGCTAAATGTTCAATTTATTTTCTTATTTTTGACTTTGCCATAAAGTTACTAACTATTTTCTTTGATTTTTTTGTTATTGTTTATTATTATTTTCATATGTAATTGTTAATGTATAAAATATTGTAATTTTCTTTTATTTAACTGGCATATCGTTCATATTTCCCCCACTTGAGAATTTTACACTATCACACACGATAACGGTTACGTGGTTTCACGGTCGTTCACTATTTTAAAATACCTCGAGGATTGTCTTGTGATTTGGTAGATCAGCGGTGCATCGAGGGTCATAAGCTTCCTCACTCTCGAGTTGTCCGCTCGAGGGAACCGTATCATACCCACTCTTATTCCTAGAACGTGACCGTGTACGCCTTTAGTAAGGCATGCACATCATTTCAAACTTAGAAAAATCGCGACGTCCATGGTACGTCAAGATTAAATAGAAACTTGCCCCAAGTCTTAAGGGATTTTTAAAATCCCGAAAAAAGACGATCCATAAATTATGTGCATTTTTTAGAGAAACATTGTTTAAAGTAACGTCATTTTGCTCCCGGGTAGGTAGGTTAACTTTCCGTATGCTGCAGGCACAATGAGTCTCCCAACTTCTTACCCAAGGTTTGGTATGGTTTGGTGCATACTTGTAGGCATGAAAGCATGGTGGTTAGATTTGGAAGAATACGGACAGAACGAAGTAAGGAAAGTATTAGGACACTTACCTTCACTTATGCAAGTTACTCCATGCCGGGAACTCATAGAAGCAGCCACAACTTTCTGGGACGAGAAAAGAGTGGTAATCAGATTTGGTGAGGTTGAAATGACCCTGTTATTGGAAGAAATTAGGGGGTATGTGGAAAATGTGAGTTTATTATGGAGAAATAGGAAGTGGGAAAAAGCGAAAATGATCATACCCAAACGCGTCACCCTAGAAGATGCGCGTAACAAGTTGAGATTGCAAGGTAACGACATGGTGTCCTTTTTGATGAAGGGAAGGATTCCGGGGAAATATCTGCTCAACCGATTCGGTCACAGTTCTTCTCGGAAAATTTACAAAGAAGACAGTTCCGATCTAGACTCATGGACGAGCAGACGAATTTTTGCTTTCATGGTCTACTTTTTAGGGATGGTGGTCTTCCCATGAGGAGCTGAGGAAGACATCGATATCCGCCTTGTTTCAGTCGTCCACGCCTTATGCAAAGGTATCGACAAAGGACATTGCACTATTATTCCAATGATCGTGGCCGACATTTACCGGTCTCTGGGGAGGTGCAAAAATGGGTTTAAACACTTCGAGGGATGTAACTTATTGCTTCAGCTCTGGCTTATTGAACATCTTCAAAAGGTGCGTGGCAATCCAACCATGCCTCGGCCTACAGAAACCGATCACATTGCCGCTCACCATTACAGGGTCACCATGGGAGTTAAGCCAATAAAACGGCCCGAAAAGGTGGAGAAATGGGGTCAAATGTTGGGTAATTTGACCGAAGACTCTGTGCAGTGGATGTTTGACTGGTTTCTGAGATCCAACTTTGTTATATATACCAAGTCCCGATACTACTTGGTCTTGATAGGACTACGAGGTCTCTAACCGTACCCTCCGATGCGAACAATGCGACAGGCTGGAAGAATGCAAATAATATCCAGAGTTGCCGACATGGATGCATACCAAGTGGATTACAAGGACGATTTTGTCCCGCATGCTTTAGACATTGCAAAAGCATGGAACAAAAAGATTTATCTTGATGAAAAGAGCATAGAGGTTAACCGATATCAGGCAGGCTACATAACCGGGTATATTGAGTGGTTACATGATGATTCGGCTGGTACTGCAATAGCGAGCGTCAAATGAGGCAAACATGTAGAGGATAAAGAGGCTCAAGCACAAACCCTCTATCGCCGTTTAAAAAGAAAAGTCCAAGATTCTGAGGCTTGTCATCGACAGTTACACGAAGACAATGCCAAAGAAATTGCTGAGATGGGAAAGGAATTGGAATATTGGAAAGATCGGGCTTTAGGTTTGGATTTGAGGATACATGATTTGTGTGATGAGTTCAGCAAACAGGGAGAGGAATGCTTGAATAGGGGAGCTATGGGGAAAGATCTAGCATTGGCCTACCTTCTGTCCTGTCATCACCGTTTCGACAAAGTACTAGAAGATCCAAAGAAGTCGGACGTCGACGAAGATGTTTTCAAGATTTAATGTTTTGTTTCTTGTAATTCTTGTAACTTTTATAGAAATAAAGTTTATTTTGGGTTTATTTTGGGAGCAAAATGACGATACTTAATGACAAGTTCTCTCAAACTCGTTAGGCCTACCTCTGGCATAAAAGAGGCCCCAAAATTAGGAAATACGTCACTATTCTTATTTACCTTTCTTTCAATATTATTTCTAACTTCTATTACTAATTATGGTTTGTTTATTTTTCCCCTTCTCAAAGGTTGATCTGTGCAAATATGGCTTACTACACAAGATCGAAAGGGGCTCCTCCTTCTCATCCTCCCGTCCCTAACCGCAACAAAGGAAAGAACCAAATGGATGAACATAATAGCAGTGGTAGAGACATACCTAGAAATGAGTGGGACAACTTCGAGGGGGCCGACCCTCCAGGTTATAATGAGATTATTATGAGGCTCGAGCAGAAAATTTTTTAGCTTCAAGAGGAATTGGTACAAGTTCGGAATCTAAATATCCAGGCAGCACTATTTGGGACTCAAGATGATGCCTCGACTTCAAAAGCACCAGCCGGTCTTCCCATGTCCTCACAACCAGTAGCTCCACCACAAGACGCTCCACCCCAACAATACCAATACCTTCCATATACTTATCCACATCCGCCAGCTCCAGCTACCGCCCATTACCCATCACCACCTCAAGAAATACCTCCTCCAACCCATGTAAATACAGTCTATGCCTACACCCATACCAACCCGATCTATGTTAAGACTGCACCTGTAACTCATCATCTTGAGGATTCTGAACCTTCAAAAAAGGATAGACTGATTCAAACTCTAGCAGAAGAGTTGAAGAAGATAAATAGCAGGTTGCAAAATGTTGAAGGCAACAAAGGAATAACAGGTCTGGATTATGAAGACTTGTGTATACATCCGGATGTTGAATTACCGGAGGGGTACAAACCTCCCAAGTTCAAGCTATTCAATGGAACTGGTGATCCAAGGGCCCACCTGAGATTGTATTGCGATAAACTGGTAGGAGTGGAATGGAATGAGAAGATAAGAATGAAGTTGTTCATGCGAAGTCTGACCGGTGAAGCTCTCAGCTGGTATGTAGAGCAGAATCCCAAAAAATGGTTTACTTGGGCAGAAATGGCATTAGCCTTTGTGGAACGTTTTGGATTCAACACGGAAAATGCACCTGACTTGCATTACATCCAAAACCTAAAGAGGAAGCCCACCGAGACTTTTAGGTAATTCGCAACTCGCTGGAGGACTGAAGCCGCAAGAGTGCGACCCTCAATGGAAGAGTCTCAAATGAAGGATATTTTTATGCGGACTTTAGACCCGCAAGTTTATGATAGATTGATGCTGGTTAGCGAAAAAAGCTTTGCAGAAATTATCAAGCTTGGAGAGAGGATTGAGGACGGTATCAAGGATGGTACCATTATCAACTTGAATGCATTACAAGCGGCTAACAAAGCCTTACAGTCCGGAACTGCTTTGGAAAGCCGCAAGAAGAAGGAAATTGGAACTGTTATGATGGCCCAAGGGCCGAAAAGTTATGTTTACAGACCACAGACTCCAACACCATACTACCAAATGCCAACCCCGCACTACCAAACTTCACCATACCAAACTCCACCTCCACCATATCACACTCCGTCATCACCTTATCAAGCTCCATCACCATATCAAAATCTCCATCCCTATCAAGCTCCATATCAAACTCCCCCTCCGACCCATTTCCAAACACCTCCATCACATTCCAAGCCCCCACTTATCCCGTTTATAACACACAACCCTCTCATCCACAACCTTCTCACCCACGACCTTCTTTCTCACCAAACCAAAGGCCTAGGGCTCAATTTAGGCCAACAAAAACTTATACCCCTCTAGCCGAACCAATTGACCAGCTGTATGTGAGATTGAAAGAAGCTGGTTACATTGAGCCTATTCCCGCACTCCCGGTCGATACCCAAGCTAAGTGGTACAACCACAACAAAATATGCATGCATCACTCGGGAATGAGATGGCACACCACAGAGTCCTGCAGGTCTTTGAAGGACAAAATACACAAGTTGATTGACACCAAGGTTATTCACCTCAAGGATCCGACACCGAATGTGACAAGTAATCCTCTGCCGAATCACCAGGTGAACATGATTTCTTGTAATGGGGATGAGGACTTGGCGGATACTATTGGGATGATTGAACACAGAGCAGGTTCTTCTTTAGATTCATCTCAGAGAGTACAGGTGCGCCCTCCGTTCAAGGTTGAGGTAGCTACACCAAGGCCTCCCTTCACGGTGGTAAGAGCTGCTCCAGTTTCATACAAGACAGTACCTTAGAGTTACAAGGAAAATGCCTCACATAAAACAAAGGTGTTGGAGGCAGATGCAGCACAAGGAGTGACACGGTCTGGAAGAATATACACTCCTGATACCTTGGTTCAAGGAGCCAATAAAGGAAAGCAGCCGGTGGTGGAAGCCGAAATGGGATCTGAAAAAAGGTGCAGACGAAGGAGTATTCGATGGTAGAACAATTGAGCAAGACCCAGGCTCAAATTTCTATCTTATCACTTCTACAGAGCTATGAGCAACACCAAAAGGCTTTGATGAAGGTGTTAGGAGAAGCCTATGTCCCTGCAAGCATATCTAGTAGTGAGGTGGCTAACATGGTGGGTCAGGTATTTGAGGCCCAGAAAATATCCTTCCATGAAGATGAGTTGCCTGTGGAAGGCGTGGCCCATAATAAAGTGCTGCATATCACAGTGCAGCACTCAGAAAAATTCATCACCAAGGTATTGATTGACCCAGGCTCTGGTCTAAATATTTGTCCGCTGAATACTTTGACCCGGTTGGAAGTTGACCTTGCCTGGATCAAGCAATGGAAGGTGAACGTCAAAGCGTTTGACGGTTCACAAAGGGACACTATGGGAGAAATAGATCTTGACGTGCTAGTTGGCCCTGCCACATTCACCATGACATTTCAGGTAATGGACATCCCAACCTCTTACAATCTGCTATTGGGACGTCCATGGATTCATGTTTCGGGAGCGGTGCCTTCAACTCTGCACCAATGCCTGAAGTTTGAGTGGGACCATCAAGAAGTCGTGGTCCACGGGGATGAAGCCGTCCAATTTACACTACTCCTGTTATCCCTGTCATTGAAGGAAAGGGAGGACTGGACGGGGAAAGTTTTCACACTGTAGAGCTTGTCGGTGTCATCGAGGAAGGTAGATGGTGGAGTGATAAGATCCTAAGTATGCTACTTTGGTTGGGGTTTGAACCAGGTCGGGGTCTTGGAGTAAAATTACAAGGAATCTCTGAACCGTTGCAAGTGGCAACACAAAAAACCACTTTTTGATTGGGATATCAACCTACTGAAGAAGAGCTGGACAATTGGAAATATCCCTTGGGAAAGAGAAGTTTTCTGTTGCCAAACCCATTGCCTTCGCTTCGACAAACCTTCATTTCGGATGGTTTTCTTGATGTTAAACGGGCCGAAGAAGATGTCGTGTTGCTCAGTCTAAGGGATTTGTTTGGATGATAACAGTTGTAACGCCATTGATAACGGGGAGGAAGGAGGGGCCCCACAACGAGGAGGAGTTCAAAGAAGAACCGCAAATTGGACAACCACTCCATCCAGAGCTCGCCGGGTATCTGGGTAGACCAAAGGACCAGTTTTCCATTTTTTGTTCAAAATAAATATTTGTTTTCAAAGTTGTGAATTTTATTTTGAGTATTATGTCTAATTCTGATCGATTTTAATAAAATTATTTCTCTTTCATATATTTAATTTAATTTTATTTATTTTCAGCATTTCTAATATCGAACGAGTTGAATCTAAGGCCATGGCTTGTAATGAAACTGTGCGACATAACACATGCAACTCTTTAGAAGCTGAAGAAGATGAGTTACCTGCTGAAATTGTCAGGGAGGTAGAAGAGTTCGAGGACAAGCCCAAAGAAAATCTGACAGAGACCGATGTGGTAACTTTGGAAGATTCAGAAATACCAAAAGAGACTCAAGTCAGCACTCACTTGCCAAAAGAAGAGATTGAGGAGTACATAGAGTTTCTGAAGGAGTATAAAGACATCTTTGCTTGGTCTTACACTGATATGACAGGGCTAAGCCATTCCATAGTAGCGCATAGGTTGCCTACTGATCCAGCATATCCCCATGTGAAGCAAAAGCCGAGAAAATACAAACCTGACATGAGTTTGAAAATCAAAGAAGAGGTAGCCAAGCAGATCGATGCCGGAATCCTCAAAGTAGTAGAATACCCTACTTGGTTGGCCAACATCGTGCCTGTAGCGAAGAAGGACGGAAAGGTCAGAGTCTGTGTGGATTACAGGGATCTCAACAAGGCTATCCCTAAAGACGATTTTCCGTTACCAAACATCCACATCCTTATTGACAACTGTGCCAAGCATGAGACACAGTCGTTCGTGGATTGTTTCGCTAGTTATCATCAAATCAGAATGCATGAAGAGGATGCTGAGAAAACCGCATTTCTTTCCCCATGGGGGGTATATTGTTACAAGGTAATGCCATTCGGGTTGAAAAATGCTGGAGCCACCTACATGCGGGCCATGACTACCATCTTCCACGACATGATTCACAAGGAAATTAAAGTTTATGTGGATGATTTCATCATCAAGTCAAAGAGAAGCTCAGATCATCTGGCAGATCTCAGAAAGTTCTTTGACAGATTGAGGAAGTATAATTTGAAGCTAAATCCAAAAAAGTGTGCATTTGGGGTTCCATCAGAAAAATTATTGGGTTTTATCGTCAGCCGTCGGGGTATTGAGTTGGATCCAACCAAGATTAAGGCCATCCAAGAGCTCCCACCGCCGAAAAGTAGGAAAAAGTCATGAGCTTTTTAGGACGACTCAACTACATTAGCCGTTTCATTGCTCAGTCAACGGTTATTTGTGAGCCTATCTTCACACTGCTGAAATAGGATGCTGCTACAGAATGGACTCCTGAGTGCCAACAAGCTTTCGATAGAATCAAAGATTATCTATCGAAGCCTCCAGTTTTAGTGCCACCAGAACAAGGAAGACCTCTGCTCTTGTATTTGTCCGTGCTAGAGAATGCCTTTGGTTGTGTTTTGGGACAACATGACGAGACAGGGAGAAAGCAGCAAGCCATATACTATTTGAGCAAGAAGTTCACACCGTATGAGGCTCGGTATACACTGTTGGAAAGAACATGTTGCGCTTTGACTTGGGTCGCTCAGAAGTTGAGGCACTATTTGTCTGCCTACCTAACTTATTTGATTTCAAGGATGGATCCATTGAAATATATCTTTCAAAAGCCCATGCCTACGGGGAAGCTAGCCAAGTGGCAGATATTGCTAAGTGATATTGCTGGGAAGTCATTAATACAAAATCACTTTATTAAACCAGGCCTATGTTTTGACATCCTAATCAGGTAGAAATTCCTGTTATAAATGAGGTCCATGTTCTTTTACTTAACAAGTTCTGCTAACACACCAGTGATTAAATTTTATTATATCTTGCACTATTTGATTTAATTTTTTTTACTATCTGATTTCATAATATTGCGAGAGTTGTAAGCATGTAAATCTGGAATAATTTGGAGCGCGTCTAGGACCCAAATCAGTTTGATAAAAGGCATAAGGTGTTCGCGTTTCTGCATATGGTATATTTAATCCAACTATGCTCATACGCGTACAACATTTTAGCTTACTGGTCGTCCCATTTCAACCTAGGATTTATGCCTATAGGTCGAGTCGGCAATTTGTTTAACTGTTCACAATGTTCATTTATTTCAAACAGGCACCTCTTTAATTTTAGTTTCATACATAAAGTTAGCATATTTACATTAGAGATCATGTTCATAAGACTTATTTGCATCCATTTAGAAATCATGTTCATAGTTAAACGAAGAAGCCTATCCGAAACCTTCATATGCTCGTTGTGCTAATTACTGTTTTGTTTGGCATTTTTTCTTAACTACCATAGGATTTTTAGACCAAAAAATTCAAAATAGTTGTCCAACGCCTCTTGGACGTTAAGTTTGGAACGGGTAGGCAAAAATACTAGGCTGCTAGTTTTCTTCACCTAGAAGCGTTATAGGATTAATAATTAACTAGGCAGGTAGATGGGAAATGATAGCCTGTGCTCGCTGAATAATACGAGCAATTCAAAGGATTGCGAAATATTATTTAAGTTGCACGGGGTGATCCCATTAGGTCAAACAATTTTTTTAAAACTACGTTTGGCCTGATTCCCTTGAGGGATACGTAGGCACCTCCTCGAGGTTCGACCCCATAATTAATAAACGTTTATTTGTGGACTTTAATAAATTGTTGTTTTTGTTATACTTTATTTTCCACAACTTTTGTATTTATTGTTAAAAAAAATAAAATAAGATAAATTTACTTTTAACTTTAATTTCGCCCAAATTTCTTTCTTCTCTCTTGTCCAAACTTCATTATTTATTCCTTTATCATTTTAGTTTAAGCACATATAAGTTAAAATCGACTTTAGTTGATCACTTAGTTAATTTTTCATTAATGAATTCGGCCGGAAACCACATTTGTGGAACTCAAAAGGTGCCTAACACCTTCCTTTCGAGGTAATTTAAGCCCTTGCCCGACTCTGGTAACCTAGGTAACGAACTTAGCTTAGAACGGTGCCCTAACACACCTTAATCCGTTAGGTGGCGACTCTTCAAATTAATAAACCCTTAAGAGTGGTCACATGTTGTATCCCGCTTTCCTCGAGGAAAAATGGGGCGCGACACTCACCACGGCTTATGGTGTGAGTCATTCTGATGGAAAAAGTTCAACTTTCTGCTAATTTTCTACTTTATGTCTTGTATCTGATCTTAGGGACTTCTGGGGTATTACAACACATCGGGCATGCTGTAACTGGATGAAATAGGAATTGATGATGTTACCCCTACTTTCTAAACATTGCAACAACGGTAAAGTCATAAAGGGAGAAACACAGGAGGAACCATGTCCCTCCATTAGAAAAAAAGGTATTCAGTTCCATTTACTCAACATGTGTATTATCACTTTGTTTTTCAGATTACTGTCATTTAATTGATAAACCTAGTCCCTAGTGTCCACTCATTTATTAAAATGTCTAGTGTCCACCCCAAGATATTGCAAACACTAAAAAGGGGAAGGAGTGGGATTAAATCATTAATCCATGTTTCCCCATTCCAAAATCCATCTAACATGTCAATTAACTCTTGATGATTGTCAGTCTTGGTAACCATTAATCACCTCAAGTCCTCCCTATTACTCCACAAAAACCTTCCCACTCCCCAATCTACCTATAAGGGAAGCTGAACCTAGAATATAATCTCTCCAAATCAAGATAGACTAAAACTTTCTTTAATCATCTTCTTTTTTTTTTACCTTCCAACTGTCATCCATGGCATCTTTAAGTTCAAAACCCTCATTGGTCGAGTACTCTGATGAAGACAAAATTAGTTCTTAAAGTACCCCTTCACCGATTCAGGGGGAAAGTTCCTCACCATCTTCACCTAAAGAAAAATTCAAACTCCAAAATCTCCATGTGGTTCTTCACCAACGGAACCTAACCCCCAACCAAAAAGTCCCTCCTAATAAATCTATCCCTAGAATTTCTACATAGGAGGAACTTCCTCTGCCTGTTGACTCTTGTTGAGCCTACTTCTGAAAGTCCTGCAAAAGAAGATAGAATCGAAGGAGAACACATAGGATTGGAGGAGGCGACTGGAGAAGTGGGTTTATCTAAGGATGAGGAAAGGGTGAATGAGAAAAGTGAAAGTGAAGACAATGTGACCCTTTGTTCAAGGTTGGAAGTTCTTAAGAGTAGAAAGACTACCTGTGCAAGAAAACACTTAGCTGTAGAATCCCCTTCACTCAGGAAACCCAGAACTATAGGTGTGTAGAAGATGAAATTGGAAAGAATATCTGAAACCAACAACAGGTTGCAAGCAGATGAAGGTGAGAAAATTATTAAGAAAGAGACCTCAGACCATATCATTATTGATGAGAAAACTATTAAGAAGAAAAAGTCTCGCACTTCTAATGTTTCTAGGTCTGGAGCATCAGTGAAAACGGGGTCTAAAATAAACAACAATATGGAAAAATTTCTTGCATCATGAAAAGATAGGTATTTTGGTGCACAAAAGGAGTTGAAGGGAGGGTTATTGATTTTTCTGTGCTTTTTGAACTAGGTATAGGGAGGTTAGTAGAGAAGTTGAAGTTCTAAAAGTGGGATCACTTATTTGTCTGTCCATTACCAATAATATATAAGTCTGAATGTGTTGAGTTCTACATAAACCTGGAGGTTATTGAGGAAGGAAAGATCAGTTCTTCTATTCATGGCACGAGTATTCTATTGACGGAAGGGATCTTGGGTGATATCCTACAGATTCCATGTGAGGAGTATGCTGAGTATGAATTGGAGAAGACTGAAGACTATACACGTACTACTAAATTCACTCAAGAGAGAGTCACTATAGGGTTATGAAGGGTAATGAAGGAAAAAATGCAACCAAATCACAAGGTATTGTTTGAGTTAGTTAATAAGTGTTTGTTGCCCAAGACTGAAAGGCATCAAGAGGCATCTTATAGAGATATAGGAGTAATGTAGAAAGCTAGATACTAACTTAATCTTTCCTTTTAGTGATAAAACATATGAGAAGGGTAATTAATCCTGCAAGAAGGGCTCATGGGCTTGCATATGGGTTCTTCCTTACAAAGATCTTTGAAGCGTATCATGTTCCTTTATCAGGAGGGAAGGTGGGATATAAGAAAGAACTATTTGATAGTAGGACCTTGGAGGAGTGTAACTTGGTACAAATAGCACTTGGCACAAAGGGAAGGAGTCCTGTTACTCAGCTAGTTCAAGACCTACAGTCCTCCAATGCACGCATTGCCTCTCTGGAAGAAGAAAACTCCCAACTTAAGTCAAATCTAAAAGCTTCCAAAAATAAAAATTTTCAACTTAAGGAGAAGATGCTTGCTGAGAAATTGATTCACAACAATAGGATTGACAATCTCCTCTCCTTCTTCAAGAAAAACACCTCCTTCTCCTCAGCTCTTCCTTAATCCATCTCTTTTCAATTTTTAGTTGTTAGTTCTATGTTTTTTTATCTTTTGTGGTTTATCAATAGAGTTGTATTGTGTTTGCAAAATGTTTATAATGCTATGGTTGTGTTTTAGTGTTATACTTGCTTATCCAGTTCTCTCAATATGAATAATAACCTATTTGGTCAATGTTCTATAATCAGTTTATTTTGAGAAGTGTTTTCTTAAAAGTGTTTATCAAAAAAGTATTTTTCGTGAGAAGCAGCTTGTGTTTGACCAATAAATTTAGAAACTACTTTTGAGAAGCAACTAGTATTTGTCCAAGCTTTTGAAAAGTGCTTCTAAATGTATTTTCCTTAAAAGTATTTTTTGAATAAGTGCTTTTGGGAGAAACCACTTATTTTAGCTTCTGAAAAACAAATTCTACTACTCCCTAAAAGCACTTATTTTTTCTCAAAAGCTTGACTAAAAACCTTATTTTTAAATTTAAAAAAAGCACTTTTGGCCTCCCAAAAGCTTGGCCAAACAGGCTATAAACCTATGCAAAAATTAGATGGCTAATATCATCAGTTCATCTATGATATCTAGTTTGCTAGTGTGCTCTGATAAGTGTAGCCCCAATGGCCATAGGTTAGAAAATTATTGCATTTTGCTTGAAACCTGATGGGTTCTTTGTTTAAAAACTTTTCGATGATATCGAAAGGGGAAAGATTTAGGTAGGGGTAATTGAATATTGGTTTGTTTGTCATCATCAAATAGGGAGAATTTGTTATAATGTGAAGGTTTTGATGACTAACAAAAGTAAACCAGGTTAACTGCACAGCTGGATGTTTTTTAAGGTACTTGGAGATTTTAACGTGGGAAGTGTAGACAAAATTGATTCAAATAAGGCAAGAGGAAAAGAACATGTACTTGGATTCCAACCATTATGTGTAAATTCAACACAAAAGGAAAAAGAAGATTTGCTTTCCTTCTAGGATACTAAAACCTAAAGGGAATGTCATGTGAAGCAACAAGTTGAATCTGAGTTGGACAAGGGTTACACAAGAAGCCTGGAAGCCTATATATAATTTACGATTGAGAAGAAAAAGATTTGATGATTGCCAGAGAAAAATACACTGAAAGTTCTTAAAGTAATTGACGAGAGAAAGTAAGGAGAGCTAGTGTTAGCTTTATGAGTTAGAGAATTTGTTGAGAGAGTCTTTCGTGTTTCTGACTCATGTTGAGTTAGAAAACCGTTATTAGTTAGAGTTTATTGGTGAGGTTGAGGTACTAGAGTTAGTCTACTTGATTATAGAGTTGTAATCTAAAACCTGTTCATGGAATTCGATAAAAGCCTATTGGATAGGTCATGTTTTTCTACTCCCTTGAGCAAGGAGGCTTTTCATGAAATTTCATGTGTGCTCATATATTTAATTACTCTATTATTCGCATATCAACTGAACCTGGTTCAGGTGTATTGGATTTTACTATTTGTGATTATTTTTTTATATATATATATTTCGTGTCTTTGTTAATTTTGTTAAAGGTATATTTACCTGCACTTATTAAACTAACAATATGTATTTATCAACATACTGCATATCATTAGAAGTTATATATTATTAATTAGATTCATATCTCTTGCTCGATTCTAAATACATTATCCCGATATTATGAATTTCATCTAGTGAATAAATTTAAATGATAGATTTGATATTCTTAATTACAGCATTTTCTATCTTGCAAACAACTAATAATAAAATATAAAAAAACTAGTTGATATAATTCTGTTTGTAAAGAGCAAAATAGTTTTTGTCGAATATATTTTAGTCTAAAAAATTATTTTTGGAATCATTTATTACAAACTTCTTCTGGATATAAAGGTTTGTTTTATATATTCACATACATTAATGAATACAAGGTCTATCCATAAATATATCAAGAGATAAATAGCATTTATTAGAAGTTTTAATAATTTGAATTTCGTGAAATGAAAAAAGAACAACAATCTTAAAGCGGATAAAATATATATTTAAAGAGTGCACATGACATCTCAACCTGATATCAACTGACAATTAAATATTTCAACTCGTTCTCAATGTGTTTCATGGACACAAGAAGTTGATGTGACACATAAATTTTGGCGGTATCTAGATGATCATTTTGTAAGTTTGAGTCCAACTAACACAATGGAGACAAGTTGAGGTGCCTAGGTATACATACTCAAAGTTGCAATGTCAAGTTTAAATATTTATTTATATATTATGTCTATATATTTACAATATAAAATCATGTCATATATACATGTTGTAGCAAGTTAATTATCTTATTTTCAAGAATCTAAATCTGACTTTTTATGAATAATTACATGTAGATAACTTTTGATGACCACTTATAAGAAACAAATTTCACATTGTCGATGTATATATTGATGTTAGTGAAACTCTAAAATTTTAAAGAATTTAAGTTATATATAAAAGAAAAGAAAAAAATATACCCTTCAACTTTGTGATTTAAAGTGTGGATATATCCCTCGTTAAGAAATGATACATATATACCCTCATCGTTTAACAAATACTGCATATATACACTCATCATCTAAGAAATGGTGCATATTTACTCTTTTTGTTAACAAACTGAATTACAAATAATAATCCTAAAACTTTTTTTAATTTCAAAAATGTGACGTGACTTTTAAAAAATTCGCTCACATAATTTTTACCCTTCCAAACCCGACCTGACTAAAAAAATCAATTTCTCTTCTATTCAAACCCGTCCCAAACCCGTTTTATTACTAAGTAGAAGAGAGATTTCATTTTTTTTTCATTTGGATCAGGTTCGAAAGGGTACAAAGATGGATGAGGTAAATTTTTTGAAGTCATGGGACCTCTTTTTTTTTAAAAAAAATTATAACATAGTGGGTAGGGAAAGGGACTATGAGTTGGAGAATCAAACCCGGACCAACAAGATGAAAATTAAGGTAGCCAACCAACAGAGCTACGAAGTTTTTCCTCCACGTGACATTTTTTAAAAAGTCAGTTTTAGATTTATTTTTTTAATTCAGTAATTATAGGTTGTTAATGAAAAGGATAAAATATGCACCATTTGTTAGACGATGAAGGTATATATATGCACCACTTTTTATGCAAGGAGTATATCTTCTTTGAATCACAAAGTTGAGGGACACTTTTTTGTCTTTTCCCTATATAGAATGACAATATAAAGAAAATTTTACACTATCAGATTATAAAAGGTATTATAGAGGGAAAAGGAATAAGTAACCCCAGCGCTAAGATCGAAGTTCCGTGGATACACCTTTCCTTCACGGGATTCTATTTTCTCCTTGAACTATTTTTGTAGTAATTATTTGTGTTGCGATCGAAATAACAAGGCATCATGCGAAAGTTAATAATTGCAAATCTTGATGGATGATAAATCAAATGACAAAGAAAAACTATTAAAAAAAAGACTTTATGACATGATATGGGTTTGGTCATTTGACCTACATATGATAATATTAATATAAAATATATTCTAAATCTACTGAGAGAATAACTCTTCCCCTAAATAAAACTCTCTAAACAATTATATTATGGATGTTATTATGTCGCGGTATGAGAAGAAAATATTTTTTATTTATAGAAGTCCAGAACTTCTCTTCCAAAAAAATAATAGATAGAAGGGTTATTTTCTACTAAATAAACTGTTTTCACTAAAAAAACCTTCTGAAATAAATAAACTCCTAATATTTAGTTAATTCGAATTCACATTACTATTTTAGGGTTTGCAATTTCTTTACCAATTTCTATATATGAGATGTTAGGGTTACAAATGATAAATACCAACTTGAATAAATTTTGCATGGACGAAGAAGACCCAACGCTTAATGTTGAAATGCGATGCGAACATGATATTTTGCTATAAACACAAATTTCTTGTTCAAAGCATAATCCTGAAAGAAGATTTTGATCTTGCATTCTCTGTTACATTTTGTCTTTATATTGATGTTCTTTATAAGAACTTCAGATCAAGAATTACAAATGTATTCGGTTGAGAGATAATGAAGTTGACGAACCAAAGTTGATTAGTGCTATAGATTTGTTGGTTAGTTTCTAATTGCATTTTGTGTGATGTTATTTGACACTATTAAATAAAAGTACTTTTTTAGTGGAGTCCCATCACGTGATGACGTGAATTGAACAGGAACACCCCAATGTTTGGAAAGTTCAAGAAATAGAGGAAGAAGTCTCGATCAAGCGATGAATTCATAATTACTAACTCTTTTAGGAATATTACCATGCACAAAACTCTAATATTTAAAAAAAATTCAAGAAAGTCAATAACTTAATTCTTGAAATAGAAAATTTTCAAAGCATGAATAGCATTGTCGACAATGAGAGTTACGTTTGAGAGCAATGAGGGTGTTAGAGAGACACGATTTTCAATAACTGGGCCAAAATTGATGGATTTCAAGAACAACTTAATTAGGAGATTTGAGAATAATGAAATAAGTAGATTTTATTATGCAATTGTTGATATTCAAATATGTGAATGTTATGCAATTTAATATGCAAAAGTAAAAATTATAAGCATTTTTATTTGAATTATTCTAGGTTAGTTTCTTGACACAAGTTTTGGTTACATAAGCAACGAATGGTCAATATCCAAGAGTAGATGATTGACAAATCAAAGACAAATTTGATAATGAATTCAACATGGTTCAAATAGAATTTTGTCAATTATGTTACTTAAGCCATATTCGATTATTCGCATGTTACGACTAGTTATTTCTTCAAAGAATTTTGTATCGAGTACTATAATTAGATGGATAGTTAATAAATATTTTCATTTATCTAACACATGTTCTTGTCAGTTCTCAAAAGGCTATATCTTCAAATATTTCATTGAGAAAATATTATGACTGATCATCTTCTTTAATAATGATTTTTTTAGCATGATGAATTTAATTTGTAATTTTATTGATCGTAATACAAGTCAAACTTTAATCCACGTAAAAGAATCACTCACTAAAATATATTGCAATACTAAATGGAAGAGGATCACTTTAATTTTACAAATTAAATTGCAATATTCTAGATGAAACAGAATCACCCAAAACATTCCAAGATTTATTTGTAAATGAGTTTCGATCCTTTTTATTTTCTTTCCTTCTAACCCTCTTTTCAAGTAATTCTCTATTTCACAATAAGAAAGTAAGCTTTTGGAACAAAAAAAAGAGGCTAGGGGGTACGACATAAAAATACAAACGATATGGTGCAAATTAAATTTTAAAAAATAGTTGAAAAGGGTAAATATATCTCTCAACTTTGTGATTTAGAGAGGATATACCCCTCATTAAAAAGTGATGTATATATACCCTTGTTGTTTATCAAATGGTGCATATATACCATTGTCGTCTATCAAATGATGCATATTTACCATTTTCATTAATTGACCTATATTTACTGAATTAAAAAAATTCTAAAACTTATTTTTTAATGTCAAATATGTCGTGTGACTTTAAAAATTACCTCATTTATTTCTTTTTACCACTATAGACCTGACCCAAATGAAAAAGATGCCTCAATTCCTCTTCTACTCAACCATAAAATAAGTTTGGAACGAATCTGAATAAAACAGGAATTCAATTATTTTTAATTGAGCTAGGTCTGGAGGGGTAAAACAATGAGTGAGATAACTTTTTAAAGTCATGTGACATTTTTAAAATTAAAAAAATCAGTTTTAAATTTTTTAAAATTCAGTCTATTAACGAAAAATGATAAATATGCATCATTTGTTAGACAACGAGGGTATATATGCACAATTGTTAAACAGTGAGGATATATGCACCATTTTATAATAAGGGATATATCCACTCTAAATCATAAAGTTAAGGGGATATTTGCCCCTTTACCCAATGAATTCTCTCCTTCGAATTAGTAAATCTTGACTAGATTTACTAAACAGAAAAAGGGTCAAATATACCCATATATTATCAGAAATAGTTTAAATATACCTTTTATTTAAATTTCAGTCCAAATATATCCCTCTCATTTTTTTGGGTCAAAATGTACTCCTTTCATTATACTTTGTGATAAATTTTTCCTTAATTTTGATTGAGGGACACATGTCAAACTCAAAATCAAATAATCTGCCCTCAATTTTAAATACTCAATTCCTTTAAAAATTCACTTGTTTAACCTAACGCGACCTATTTTATTTTTTTTCATCTTCCTTTTCCCGATATAGTTTCCCAATAGGCTCCAAACCAAAAATCAGAGTTGGATCTAAAGAGAAAAGAAGATGAAAAAAAGAGAAAATTCGTCGGGCTGAGCTAAATTGGTGAATTTCTAAAAAAAAACATTAAGTATTTAATATTAGGGGTGAGTCATTTTGTTCTAACTTGACATGTGTCTCTGTCAAAATGAAGGGTAAGTTTATGTTAAAATATAATGTCAGGGTATATTTGAATTCAAAATATAATAAAAGGATATATTTAGACTAAAACTCAAATAAGAAGTATATTTAAATTATTTCTAACAGTAAAAGGACATATTTAACTATTTTCTCTTTACATGATCTCTCTGACATGTATATATAACTTTTTCCAACTTTCAATTAAAAGAAAATTATGCTATGAATAAATATTGGCAAATTAGATATTATTTTATTAAATAAGTTTGCTTTGTGGCTCAAATAATGCAACATTTTGACGTTCACAGCTTTTTCGTTACTATTTATTACGCTTTTAATTTTAAATTAAATTTTATTAAATTTTCATAATTAAATGAGACTATGTTAATTCAGAAACCATTCAATAGCATTTTATAAGATTCAAAATTTCTACCATAAAAATATAAAAGAATAAATATTAAAGTATTAACCAAAATTAATTTAGTTTGACTCTACTAAAATCATATTTGACAATAAAAACATAGATTACTAGAATATAGTTTAGCTTATCTCTAGTTCTATATATGTAGACTTCTGGATGTAAAAACAACTTATTTCTGATTTCTCAAAAGTTTTTTTCAATTGACGCGCAAGTTCTATCAAAGGTAAACTATAAATTTCCTTCCTTGCAAGTTAATTTATGATTAAACAATTTTCTATTTTATTGTGAAAATGAGAATGAACAGATTTATACTTATTTTTTATTATAAAGTTCTGTAATTATTTTTTTGTGTATGATAAGTGATCAGTTTTTTTTCCCTTCACAGAGAGATCATAAGAATAAAATTCAACTTTAATTTGGTGTTTGTAACTTTTTTTTCATTTTTCCTTCCCTTTTTTCTCATGGTTTCCACCCTTATGTATCAGTTTTATTTAAAACTGTTGATTGTAAATTTAGATTCATCGATATTATTCAATTTATTTACTCAAAATTCATTTTGTTTATTCATGTTTTTTTTTGAAAAAAAAATTCCAATGAAAAAATAAATAAAATGAAACCTCAAATCAAGCATGTACTAGTTTGAATGTAGAAATAGCAGGAGCTAGCCATTTTTCAGCCAAATAGTTGAAAAATAATTATTATAATGAAAATTTTAAAATTGAAAGTGACTACTTAATGTTTAATTGTATGAACTGAAAAAATGACTATTTGTGTACTTTATCCTATTAGAATATGCATTTTTTTGGGGGGGTGGGGGGTGGGGGGGGGGGGAATTAATAGGCTCTATTACTAAGATTTTGTTTAATTTTGTAGAATGATGATGAATTTTAATGTAAGGCTTGCTCTCAGAGTGGAAGGTCAAGATAGACTTAGTGACATGCCAATAGATGTTATTAATCATATCCTCAATTTCATGTCAATCCACGATGCAGCAAGAACGAGTATATTGGCCAAAAGATGGAGATATATTTGGATCAGGCATCCAAATCTTGTGCTAGATAAGTTGACTTGCAAAAAATTGTCAATGAATGACAAATTTGGTTTCCATAAAATAATTGACAAAATCCTTCTACAACATGATGGGGATATTATTAAATTTGTTCTTGATACTTCAAAAGTCAATCTACTTCCATTTATTGACATTGATACATGGATAAATTTTGTTATTGAAAAAGGTATTAGGGAACTCACTCTTGATTTTTCAAACAACAAAACCTATAAATTCCCATCATGCTTATATTCTTACAAAAATTTGACACATTTGAAACTCTTCAATTGTTCATTTAAGCCATCAACTTTCATTTTTTGTTGTCCACATTTGAAGACCCTATTTCTTAAACAGATCACATTTATGGCAACCAAGTTGAATTATATTCTGAAATTTCCTATTCTAGCCAAATTGACTATTATGTCCTGCAATGGTATTGAATTCTTGAATATCAATTCACCCCAATTAAATTGGTTGTTTGTTATTGAGAGTCAATATCTTAAGCTGAATTGTTTCACCAACTGCACAAGTTTGAGTGTTGTAAGCCTTTCATTAGACAAAGTGTGGGAGAATCCCAAGCAAGATGATAGAACAACTTTGTTGAAGTTCATTTTTGGCTTGCCTCTGCTTACCAAACTTTATCTGGACGATTTTTATCTCAAGGTAAGGTTTGATTTACTGTTTTACATAAATAATACCTCATTTTATTTTTATTTAAGTGATACACTTTGGTTCAACGCTGAATTTAAGAAAGAAAACAAAGATTCGAAACTTACATCATTAAAATTTCGTAATATTTATGTGACTGTAAAAGCCCCTCATTAAAAGTAAAATGATATCTAAAATTAAATAATTTTTAAATATAAATATGTGTCATTCTTCTTATTTCTGACTAGCTTATTAGAATTTATTTATTTTTGTTTATCCACGTGTTTTGGTAAAAAAAAAAATTCTAAGTCAAGTATTTATAAGTTAAAATCAGTCAAATATTATAGATTGATTATGCCGAACTTATGATTTTACAGCTAAGCACTTTTGATTTGACTAATTCTATTATAATTTTATCCCAATATCTATTCTAATTTTTGAAAATATTGCCAAAACATAACTTTTAATTATCTTTTAATCCTATTTTCATCATTCCTCTATTTTTATGTAAAAATACTTTTTTTAAAATAACTTTTGTAAATATCTTTAACAATATTTTAACTATTTTAACAAAAAAAAAAAAGCACATTCACTAATTACAATCGAATGCAATACTTCTATTCAAATACATAACTGGTAATTCATTAAATCGGATCTAACACCTAAATATGCCTATATTTATTTTTAATAAAATAACCCAAACAAGATTATAATATAATTTATATTTTTTTTATTTGCTTCATAGTTTTTGGGTGAAGCCCCCGTTGTTCCAAGGAGTGCTCCAGTTGTACGAGACTATTTACGGCAGATCATGCTCAGTATAAAACTTACTGATTTGGCGCAAGTTTCTTATGCTCTTCTCTTCATCCAGTACTTTCTCAATTTGCAGAGGCTTCACATTTGGGTAAGATATGTATTTAATTTGATTTGCATTTATATAAAATCTTATTTAGTAATAAATTTAACTCATACACATATTGATTGTGTAAAAAAAATTGTATACTATAATTTAACCTAATAAAGAAGGTTGTTTGCCTACTTTAATTTTCATGTTATCGATTATGGAAAGTTACCTGTAGTTCACTTTAAAATGACTTGACAATGTAATTTTTTTTTTCATAGGTGTAACATGATGGATTCAATCATTGTGTTTTTATCATTGAACCCATTGCACGTTTAAACTTATGAGTGGAATATGTTATATTTATATATTAAAATTTTGATAATCTTTAAATATATATAATTAGCGCACTAAAACTACTAAATTATTGTGTGTAACATAAAAATTACTTAACTTTGCTCAAGTACCGTAGGAATCTACAAGACTATTTTTAAAACAAAAAGATCAATTAACTTTGTCTAAGAATTACAACAAGTCAATAAACAATTTCATTTGTGACCGAAAGATCAGTCAACTTTGCCCAAGTGTCATATATAATATTTTTTTGTTTTCCCCTGATAACTTTTGTGATACTTAAGTGACTTTTTTATGACAAGAAAATAAGAATTGATAAATTTTGGTGATATTTAGATAAAATTGTGTGATTTTTTATTACGAAAAATAGTTAAATGATTGAAGTGCAATAAAGTGAAAGTTGAGTGATCATTTATGTAATCAACCCTGTATATCTACGCTTCCTATTAAGACTACTGGGTTTGATTGATGTCATAGCTTGTTATCTACATATGACAATGTTCTTTATACACTCATGATCGAGTATACACAAGTTAAATTAGATCTATCCTGTATAACAACAGTGCGAAGAAATTATTATACTACTATCATGTAACCAAAATATTAACTACACATAATAATTCATATAAGTGAGATCTACTAAGTAATATGAAAATAAGATATGTTAGTAAAAAAATATAACAATGTTAATCCATATACCTTGATAACATATGTTGCTATATATTTTCTTTCTTTGTTATAGGTATTTGATACCTGGAATTCTGCTGAAGATGTTTTGAAGTATTTGGAGGCACCACACAACTTTGATCGCCCACTTGTCAATCTAAAACAAGTTGTAATTCGATTTTTTAATGGTACAAAACCGGAATTGCTGCTTATAAAGTTGTTGCTTGCTGCAACTCCAAGTTTAGAAAAAATGAGCATTGAGAAGGAAATGAACTTTAGTTCAATTCAAGAAAGGAAGATAACTGCAGAGTTGTTGCGTTATCACAGAGCTTCAACAAAAGCAAAAATTTATTGGCGACCACGAAGGTTATGAGTTTAATATGTTTTTGATCAATTATGATCTTACATTTATTTTCAAGATTTTCGGAGATTGAACCTTTTGCATTTTCTCATACAATAATTGCAACTTGTTTGGTTTATTTTCGATTCATTTACTATATATATCGGTTGGCTTTGTTATAAATTTAGTAACTTTTCATATATATGAAAGCATGTTTTGATTTTTTGATGTCGTAGCTATGAGACAACTTCTTTTTGTTTTAAGGTTTTTGAATCCAAAAGTATAATATTTTCTTTCATTAATTTGTGAAATAGAAATAAATATTACATAATTTAAGTCGGTAGTGGAAGACACAAAATAAAATTTCTCTATATTATGTGTTAAAATATTATGTCGGGTTGGAGCCAATAAAAAATAAGCTATATTGCTTATAATGTGTAAAGACGTTTTTACATCATCAATTTAATAAGAAGATTATGAGTTTCATATTTGTTTTTTTAATTTTTTAAATTATTTTATTTTATTTTATTTTTTGGGTGGATCAAATCCTTTTGAATTTATTTGTTTGTTTCTTTTATTAGTTGGTTCGACTTTGTTAATCGATAATTTATAATCTTTATATATTTTTATGATATATATTTCATATTTCAAATATTGCATTATGTCTAAGTTGGATACAAAGTTAAAAGGTAAGATTCTTTTATTAAGTACATTGAAATTTAATTAAATAAAATGCTTAAATTTTTTTCCTAAGACACACGACTTAAATTTGTTAGGACAAGATAATTTATTTTCTTTAGCATATTTTCTCAACTTATCAAATTCTCATCATACTTGTAGCCTTCATCTGCCAGAAAGCTAGTCTGCATATTGATTAGCCTCCTCCCGAATATTTTTGATAGTGATTTAATTGACTTCCAACAAATAATTTTTAATGTTATGTTTGACAGTAAATGTGCAATTTGTTTTCACTTCCAATTCTTTTTTCTCATTGTATGATGTTAATTGTTTATTCTGTTTAAATTAACATGCTAAATTCTATAATATATGGTACTTAAAGAGATTGCTAATATTGGAAGTTAACCTTGCTTGGTTGGTTAAAGTGGCACGTGAACTTAATTTGATTGTGATTATATGAGATGAAAGCCGCTAAATTTTAAATACCAAATTGAATTTACTATTTTGTGGACGTACGCTTTCAAAATGGGGGGAAAACATTATCCCTCACTATATAATTAATCAGAAATCAGTCTTAACTATTACTACAATAAAATTGAATCTAATATGATTGGATTGGGTCAAGATGAATGATAATTAAGTTGGATATCTGCAAAAAAAAACTCTATATTTGTAGGATTGAATTAACATATTGCCGCGGTTATAAATTTTCACAATTTTTTTATCACGGCGATTTTCAAAACTACTGCAATAATTTTTGCCACAAATTATTTGCGAAATTTTTCTTGCTGACTGCTACAATAAGTTACTATGGTTATTTAATAATGGTGTAACCTCCATAATTATTAAATTGACTTATCTAATATATTTAATTTTAAAAAGATTGTGAGGGTTAAAATCTCCAATATTTATTTATTTAATGGGGTTACAACCTACACGAATTTGAACGACAATTCTGATAGAAGCAGTTACAACCTCCACTATTGTTTCTATTCTTTTTTGGGTGCATTGCTTACTAAAATCAAATAACATTAATATATTATTAAGTCATAAACACATTAACATAAGACAGTATATCATTAATTAGTCTCAAAACTTACGTTAAACACATCTACTCCAAGCATTAAATATAAATATTATCATTAGTCTCGAACACTATCATTAAACATAAACATTATCATTAGTCTGAAACATTTATATTAAACATATCCACTCCAACATCAATATTATCAATAGTCTCAATCATTAATCATAAATGATCTGCTACATTCATTAAACCAATTATCATATTTAATAGTCTAATACAATTGAACGGAAGTTCATTGATTGTCATTAGGATTACTGTTGCCAGATGATCTTCTTACGTTTGTGGGTGAATCACGTCCGCTAGCTGCGTCACTTGGCTACCAAAAAAATTAAAATAAAATAAAATAAATAAATAAAAACACAATAAAATGAAACTTATCTATATATTATATTAAAAGTGTGAAGACCCTTGTAAATGTTGATTGAACTTTTTGCCATTCATTAAAAAACTCAATAAACAAAATTGTCATTTGCTATTTTTCTTAAATTATTATTTAATTTACCGTCATAAACCCAAAAAGATTTTATGTAAATTTTATAATCAGCCTTCCATAAATTTTTCTTAAAAAAATAAAAATAAAATTACTCTATAAATTTTACCTTAAACTTAGTGCCGTCTAAATTTTCCTTTAAAAAAAATAAAATTACCTACCCTAAATTTTTTTAATCTAAAATTTAAAATTTTCCTTTCATAAATTTTCCTTTAAAAATTTAAAAATTACTCTATAAAATCTTGCCTTAAATTTAAAATTTGTAGTTAAAATTTTTCCCTAAAATTAAGAAGCCTTTCCTGTAGATTTCCGTAAAAAAAAATGTTGTCCATTTGTCACATTTGCTAAAATTGCTATTTTTCTATATAAAAAAATTTATCAAATTAAAAAAATTTCACTTCTATAAAATTTTTATAATTGCATAATATTCATAAAATTTTCTTCATCAACAATTTTATCTCAAAGACTTCTTCATTAACTACAGTAACTTTGTATGTTTTCAAATTTCTTCGTCTTAAAATCTGTCTGTCATTTTTGGTTTCATGTTGTCGATTTGAAGAACATATAGTAATTGCTATGCCAGCTCAAGTTGCTTATGTTCAAAATAATATAACTTAGATTGCCTCCTTTAGTTGATTCTAATGTTTATATTATGTTGTCTCCTTTAATTGAGTCAAATATCGATATTATGTGATTTAAAATTTATCTTATTTGTAATTAACATTCTTCATCTACTTATACATTCACAAGTTTCATCTATTCAAGGTAAAGTGATCTCATCATCTCATAAAATAATTTTTTTTAAAATTATATATTATTATAATTGTAGCTCTTATGCACAATTTGTTTTAGATAATCATGCAATGGAATCTGAAAAGGATTTCGTGAACGAAATTGTGTCAATTAACAACTTAAGCCGATACGATTCTCATCAAAAATTAAAAGTCTTAGTAATTGGAGGTGAATTAGTAAAAAATTATAAAAAGGGAACTAAGGAACACAGTAACGCACTCTAATGACTATGACATTAGTTGACGAAGAGGTAAAAAAAAATTAATCTATATTTTATATTTTTACATATATGTTTGAGTTTTTACCTATATTATATTTTATATTTTATATTTTATATATATATATATATATGTGTGTGTGTGTGTGTGTGTGTGTGTGTGTGTTATGTGTGTGTGTGTGTGTTTTAACCATTAAGTTTAATAGATAAAATTTTCATGTATTATTTTTCTTAAATAATTATTATTTAATCATTATCCTAATATTTAGGACTTTGAGATTAATTAAATTTATAGAAATTAAATTTTTACTTATTTGTAAAAGGTAAGAACTCCTAATATTTAGTACTTTAAAATTGACTAAAATTTTGTTTCTTAAATTTTTCCTTATTTGAACTATATTAAAGGTGCTAACATTTAAGCCTTTAAAATATATTACAATTCTATTAACTTATAGCAATCCTTTATTTATTAAACTAACTAATTATTCATTACAATCTTTCAACTCAAAATATGAGAAAATAAATTAAAGAATATAATTTTATTATGCATTAATACGTTGAATTCCTTCTTCCTCCTCCTTCTTCATCTTCTAATATATATATATATATATATATATAATTTTATTATGCATTAATACGTCGCATTCCTCCTCCTCCTCTTCTATATATATATACACACACAACATACTTTAAGATGTTTCAATTAAGCGAGTGTTCTTATTATTCAATTTACGTGAAAATGTGTGACTAGACAAATAGATTAAGAGGGAGAGGGAGAGAGAGAGAGAGAGAGAGAACAAAAAATGAGTTGAAAATCATCTCATAAAAGGTAAAATGAAAAATTTTAAATTAAGTTACTACTAAATATTTAAAAGTACGATGCCTTATAGCATAATATCATTCATCTTTTTACTCTTCTAAAGATAGAGTTCACACTTGACAAAATAGTTATTTAATTATTTTTTTAATATTTAGAATCTTAAATTAACTAAATTTTATGTACTAAATCCTTCCTTATTTGAAATATATGACAAATATTAATATTTTGAAATTTAAAATAATTAAGATTTTATCTTTTAAGAAATAGTTACACGTTAAATAAAATTATACTTATAATGCAAATCAATCTTAGGTTTAGGGTTTTTGAAAAATATAATTTGACAATTTGAACATTTGCAAGAAGTCATACAATGGGCCATCGTGATAAGTCATCCTTCGATATCATGAGTCATTTCTTGACTCATGATGTCTGGGTTTAACTTGAACATTTCACTGAATTAGACACCATGACTCATTCCTACCAATCGTGCACACATACCACGACTCGTGGCCTGGGTAGTAGTTTCCTAGACCCTCACTGATTAGGTGACCATGGGTGATTCCCATGACTCATAATCTCACCCTACGAGTCATGGTTTGGACTCGTGGTCCCTAAAAAGAAAATGCAAGGTTGCGGGATCTTGTTTAGGATGCTCAGGACAAGCCTTCCCATGACTTGTGGTCACTCACTGTTGACACCCAATTTTTACTTCCCTACGCCTTAGTATGCTGCTTTTATATATATATATATATATATATATATATATATATATATATATATATATATATATATATATATATATATATATATATATATATATATGTATATATTACGCAAATATTTGACTTACTTTGATATTTATAAAATAATTTATTATCATAATATTGTGAAAATTATTTCAAATTACATATATATGACTCATATTAATTTTAAGTTTTGATATTAAATAATTACGCCGTATATAATGTGTTTCGTTTTAATATGCGCCCTTATCTGAAATATATATAATAAACTATTTACATAATTTTTCTAAATTTTACAAATTTATTTGATTAATATTATTACTCAAATTTATAAATTATTTATGTTAATAATATTATTTTTATAATACTTGATAACTTAATTTTATTTTCTAGTCATTAAATTATTTATAAATATATTAATTTAATTATATGATATTTACATAAGTATACTTAAATTTAGGATTTATTTATATTAATAATAATGTTTATGTGATAATTTAGATTACTTTGTTATCTATTTATTAAATTATTTAAAAGTGTAGTATATTTATTAATTTAATAGCAGCTAAATCCAATTTCATTCAATTTATTTAAATTATAGCCATTTTCTATTCAATTTCATCCAATTTATTTCAAATCTGGCCACTTTCTATTCAATTTATGTCAATTTTAGCCATTTTTGATCAATTTTGGCTATAATTTAAATTTAATTCTAGCCTAAATTAATTCCTAACCCATGATCCTACCCGCGACCCATGAATACTATCCAAACCCGACCCATAAACCGCCTATCTTCCCTTAAAAGTTAATCTCAGCCGTCTATTCATTTTGATCCGACGGCTAAGATGAAAAACCTATTTATTTTCTTTAATAACCAATTACCCCCAAAACCCTACAACACACTTTCATTTTTCCCTCATCTCCTCTCACCTGGCCACTAGTCCCTTTCTCCCTCTCCATCTTCTCTCCCTCGCAAACTAGCCGCAACAACCACCGACTCCTCCCTCTCCCAAACAACAACGCCGTCCTCCTCTTCCTCTTCTCTTCTCACCTTCACCACCGAAAACACCAACAACTACACCGGCAAAACCCTTCAAACCACCAACACTCACCATTACATCGTCGCTGCCCCTCTATCCACCGAAAATACTTCCCAACCGACCAGATCCGGACAGATCTACGAAGATCTATCCGTAAATTTCTTTCTTTCTTTATTTATTTTTTTAATTTTATTTTTCTTTGTTTGTTTATATATTGTAATATGTATATAATAAATATATTTATAAATAATATATATATAAATAATGTATATATGATAAATATATAAATATATAATAATATATAGTAGATATGTATAATATACTGCTTTTCGTTTCATTTATATATATAATATAATAAATATATAAGTATATAATATATATATAATAGATATGTACATATAAATATATATAATATAATATATATGTATAAGTATGTATACTGTTTTTCTTTTCTGTTCCATTTATGTATAATATAATAAATATATAATATATATATATATATATATATATATATATATAAGTAAGTAATATATTGTTTCCCTTTCGTCTATATATAATAATATATATAAATAATATATATTGTTCTTTCTTTTGTTTCACTTGTATATTTATATAATAAATATCTGCTAGTTAATTAATCTATGCCCAATAAAATCCTGATATTAGTTGATAACATTGTTATTTGATTGCCCTTGACAAATGTTAATTAAGTTAAATATGGTAGTTAGATGGCAAGTTGTTACTGTTTGATTTGATTTCTTTCCTTGTGTGACTAGGAATATGCTCTGATATTCTTTAACTTTACCAATTTGTTAACTGATTTGATTTAGGTGATTTATTTAGCTTATGGAAAGATCTCCTGTGATTGATTTCTTGATTTTTTTTTCCTTCCTTTAAAATACCTCAGTTAATGTAACGGTAAAAGGGGATTTTTCTGATTTTTTTATTATTTTCTGTCAATTAGGAGAAATTCTCTCAACTAATTAAATGGATAATTTATTCTTTCCTTATTACTCTCTAAATTGATTGATTCTTTCCTCTCTTAATATTTGTGATTATGGTAAGGAAAATTTTTCTTTCGTAATTTATTTATTAAGTTGAATAATTTAGTTATGTATGGTAAGTAATTAGTTGGAGTTGTTTTTAATATTCCCGTCCCCTTTTAAACCTTTGGACGGTTTAACTATATAAAGGGGGGTCTCTTCCTCTCTAGTCATTCAGTCGAACATTTGAATTTTTATATCAATACTGTGTTCTAATAGTGCTCTGCTCAAAAAGAAAAAAAAGAAACTTCTCTTTTAGAATTAATTCAAAACAAGCATCTACTTTCAAGACTTCTCTTCAACCGGTTAGTATATCTTCTATGTTATATTTTTGTAATAACACACTTTAAAAAATCTACTACGTGTATTGTTGAGTAATTTTGATCCTTCTAAATTTATTGGTTTTTCCTATGTGGTGCAAGATAAAAAATGTGATTTATTTTTAGGTCTAGAGTGTATGTGTGTATGTTGTGTTATTATTTAACAGGTTTATCCGAAAGCAAGTGCCGAAGAGTCGCCTTGGGTGTGGAGTAAAAATAGTTCGGATCGGCTGTTTATATTATTTTTAAACCATTAGGTTTCATTTTTTTTATATTTATTTTCATCTCATTTATTATTATCAATTGTAACTTTGAAATAAATGCTATAATAGTGGAATGGGGTCTGGGGTGGGGTTTGTATGTTTTACTTTATCGCGTCTAATTATTAAATTCACCTAGAAAGCATGTTCATAGGTTTCTAATAATATGTGCAACATTAGAAAGCATGCCTATAGGATTTTTCACAAACAACGAATAGAAATTATGTCTATAGGTACCATAATTAATTAAAGTATTATTAGTAAACCTGCCTATAGGAATTATTTTGGTAAATGTCAGCATGTTCAAATGGTTTAAAGAATGGGTTTTATTCACTTTTCTGCAAACATATTCTGATACCTAAATATATATTCATGTGTATAGGTACCATAATTAATTAAAGTATTATTAGTAAACCTGCCTAGAGGAATTATTTTGGTAAATGTCAGCATGTTCAAATGGTTTAAAGAATGGGTTTTATTCACTTTTCTGCAAACAGATTCTGATACCTAAATATTGATAACATATTAGATATCATGCCCGTAGGATCAACAAACTTGAGTGATTTGTCAGAAATTATGCATATAGGAAGTCATTAATACAAAATCACTTTATTAAACCAGACCAATGTTTTGACATCCTAATCACGTAGAAATTCCTATTATAAATGAGGTCCATGTTCTTTTACTTAACAAGTTCTGCTAACACACCAGTGATTAAATTTTATTATATGTTGCGCTATTTGATTTAATTTGTTTTACTATCTGATTTCATAATATTGCGAGAGTTGTAAGCATGTAAATCTGGAATAATTTGGAGCACGTCTAGGACCCAAATCAGTTTGATAAAAGGCATAAAGGTGTTCACGTTTATGCATATGGTATATTTAATCCAACTGTGCTCATACGCGTACAACATTTTAGCTTACTGGTTGTCCCATTTCAACCTAGGATTTATGCCTATAGGTCGAGTCGGCAATTTGTTTAACTGTTCACAATGTTCATTTATTTCAAACAGGCACCTCTTTAATTTTAGTTTCATACATAAATTCAGCATATTTACATTAGAGATCATGCTCATAAGACTTATTTACATCCATTTAGAAATCATGTTCATAGGTTTAAACGAAGAAGCCTATCCGAAACCTTCATATGCTCGTTGTGCTAATTACTATTTTGTTTGGCGTTTTTTCTTAACTACCATAGGATTTTTAGACCAAAAAATTTAAAATAGTTGTCCAACGCCTCTTGGACGTTAAGTTTGGACGGGTAGGCAAAAATACTAGGCCGCTAGTTTTCTTCACCTAGAAGCGTTATAGGATTAATAATTAACTAGGCGAGTAGATAGGAAATGATAGCCTGTGCTCGCTGAATAATACGAGCAATTCAAAGGATTGCGAAATATTATTTAAGTTGCACGGGGTGATCCCATTAGGTCAAACAATTTTTTAGAACTACGTTTGGCCTGATTCCCTTAAGGGATACGTAGGCGCCTCCTCGAGGTTCGCCCATAATTAATAAACGTTTATTTGTGGACTTTAATAAATTGTTGTTTTTGTTATACTTTATTTGCCACAACTTTTGTATTTATTGTTAAAAAAATAAAATAAGATAAATTTACTTTTAACTTTCATTTCGCCCAAATTTCTTTCTCCTCGCTTGTCCAAACTTCATTATTTATTCCTTTATCATTTTAGTTTAAGAACATATAAGTTAAAATCAACTTTAGTTGATCACTTAGTTAATTTCCCATTAAAGAATCCGGCCGGGAACCACATTTGTGGACCTCAAAAGGTGCCTAACACCTTCCTTTCGAGGTAATTTAAGCTTTTGCCCGACTCTGGTAACCTAGGTAACGAACTTAGCTTAGAACGGTGCCCTAACGCATCTTAATCCATTAGGTGGCGACTCTTCAAATTAATAAACCCTTAAGAGTGGTCACATGTTGTGTCCCGCTTTCCGCGAGGAAAAATGGGGCGCGACAGCATGGCGACTCTGCTAGGGATTTTAGGCTTTAACCAATACGTGTTCATTTAAATGGGGTTTTAGTTAAGTTTGAATTTGCTAAATATTCAATTTATTTTCTTATTTTTGACTTTTCTATGAAGTTACTAACTGTTTTCTTTGTTTTTTTTGTTATTGTTTATTATTATTTTCATATGTAATTGTTAATGTATAAAATGTTGTAATTTTCTTTTATTTAACTGGCATATCGTTCATATTTCCCCCACTTGAGAATTTTACACTATCACACACGATAACGGTTGCGTGGTTTCACGGTCGTTCACTATTTTAAAACACCTCGAGGATTGTCTTGTGATTTGGTCGATCAGCGGTGCGTCGAGGGTCATAAGCTTCCTCACTCTCGAGTTGTCCGCTCGAGGGAACCGTATCATACCCACTCTTATTCCTAGAACGTGACCGTGTACGCCTTTAGTAAGGCATGCACATCATTTCAAACTTAGAAAAATCGCGACGTCCATGGTACGTCAAGATTAAATAGAAACTTGCCTTAAGTCTTAAGTGATTTTTAAAATCCCGAAAAAAGACGATCCATAAATTATGTGCATTTTTTAGAGAAACATTGTTTAAAGTAACATCATTTTGCTCCCGGGTAGGTAGGTTAACTTTCCTTTTGCTACAAGCACAATGAGTCTCCCAACTTCTTACCCAAGGTTTGGTATGGTTTGGTGCATGCCTGTGGGCATGAAAGCATGGTGGTTAGATTTGGGAGAGTACGAACAGAACGAAGTAAGGAAAGTATTAGGACACTTACCTTCACTTATGCCAGTTACTCCATGCCGAGAACTCATAGAAGCAGCCACAGCTTTCTGGGACGAGAAAAGAGTGGTATTCAGATTTGGTGAGGTTGAAATGACCCCGTTATTGGAAGAAATTAGGGGGTATGTGGAAAATGTGAGTTTATTATGGAGAAATAGGAAGTGGGAAAAAGCGGAAATGATCATACCCAAATGCGTCACCCTAGAAGATGCGCGTAACAAGTTGGGATTGCAAGGTAGCTGTCACACCCCGCCTTGGGGGGTATGACTGGTACCTGGTGCCCTACTAGGACCTGAACTACTGGACTGCTAAGCCTAGGCACATCTGGTGCCTGGCTGGCTCTGACTCGCATTTTTGGAAACAAAGGGCTATATAACGGCTGTAAACACAGCCCCCGACCCATTAGCCTATAGCCTCCTGTACCTGTAATAACAGCTGGCCAGAACATGCAACCACAGGGAAACCTATGCGGGCCGACAAGGCCACCATGCTGTCTAGTTATCTACAACTCAGCAATAAAATACTAGAAGGCTACGTGACCGGCAAGGTCACCACTACTGTCAAACTTATGGCCCCACACGACCAACATAAAAGAAACAGGAGTACTAACAGCTAACAACTGCACGGCCTCACACGACCGGCTCATCTGACCACAGGGAAACATACGGACTGCAAGCCTCTAGGAATAGCAATAGAAATGATCGGGACAGGGCCCCGACCTACCCGTGCTATACAACAAAAAGGAACTGAAATACACCTCTGAAATTCAGTCTCCGGATGACAGGAGCTGAATACTCGATCGCTGACAGGAATCACGTGGTATCGCCTGCTCGTCTACGAGTACCTGCAGGCAAGTAATGCAGCGCCCCACCGGGCATCAGTACCGCTGGTACTGAGTATGCAAAGTAATAACTGAAAAGAATATCTGAAAACAATAATATAACTGATGAAACTGAAGTAAAGAGAATAGATTAACTGTCTGGTAATGTAAATCATACCTTCTCTCAATCTTTACTGGAAGGGATAGGAGTCATACCTGGAGACGTATCGTGCTACTGCTGATCTACTCGTATCTAACATAACATGGCATAACATAACATAGCACACACAAACCTTACCCGGCCCCCATAAGCCGGGAGGTACAACCAGCACAGAATCTACACCCCTACCCCGGTCATCCCATCTCCTATAATGGCTGTAAGCATCCCGCCGGTCCCCTGGGTATGCACTTGGGCTCGCTGAGCCCCTGACTATAACTGTACCTGAGTCCGAAGGACTCCTGAATCAACACCCGGGCGTATCCGCTCGACGGGGGTGTATAAAAGCCAACCAAGGCAAAATATGGGGAAACTGGCATCCCATCTTCGTCCCCTGTGGGACGGCATGCCACTCCGTAGAGCGACGTATCCTCGTCCTCTAGCGGACGAGTCGATATAGCTATCAACCCTGGGGCGGTCATGGATGCTAGGTAGTCCAACCCCAAACAATACAACGGTCTCAACTAGTAATACTGTCTGCATATCTCACCTGCTGAGGCTAATAGGGGTAAGGTATCGTATATATTACATACTGAACTAATGATAGTAATCTATATGTATTTAATACGTGCTGAGGCTGGTAAATATATATAAATATGAATATAGTCTCCTGTCGGGCTGTACTGGGGCAAATGCTATATAAGATAGTGTTTCTGCTGAAAACTATGTTGTTTACTGAATTTCTGTATTAACATGATTTACTATTCCTAACATACTTTCTAAACTTCATTTTGGCCTGCTATTCTATTTCTGAAGTGCTTTACGGATACTGCATTGCTTTGCGGGGTTTCAACTAAGTACAACAACATCTTAACAATTCGTATTACATCACATACTGGGCATGCTGAGCAGTTTCTAACACTTGTACTGGAATCTATATCGTACTAGTAAGTTTCACGCAAGTTACAACTTGTGCTTCTATTACCGTATCAACATCCATAATAAACGTAACACTTGACTTCTGAACGTTCTACTGGCCATTAAATTACTACACTGTATCGATATTACTTAACTTGCTGAGGGAACTAGCTTTACATACCTTATCCTTGAACTATTCGTCTGTCGGACGAGGCTCGGCCGGTACTTCAACTGTTTTCTCCCAACTGCATTCATAAATATGTCAATCAATACTAAATACAACTTTATTTCAAAAGGCAACGTCACTTTCGATATAGTTTATAGCCTAAACTTAGGCTTATCGAAAGACGGCTAGAAACTCGCTATTTTTCAGAGGTCCAGAAGGGAGAAATATTCACTTCACAGCTAGGAACACACAGACACTAGTTTAGAGCAATTCCACTTACCTTAGCTCGGTGGCTCGACGATTCGTCGGCCGTATTTTACGAAACTGAATCCGTAGGAATGCTCTCTGACGCTAAATACCTCAGTATCTGGAGTTAATTTGAATTTGGGCAGCGTTTAGCAGCGTAATCGGATGAAAATTATATAATTTCCTTCGTTCTTCCTCTTTCTCTGATTTCTCTCTCTGTTTTCCTGGAAATTTCTAAGTATATAACTGATTTAAAATCAAAGTGGGCTTTATACACTTGGGCCTGGACAAGGCCAACGTGTCACGGAGCCAACGCGGAGGCTCTTCCTCCGTGACACGCTGCCATCGCGGAGGGGCTCTACCTCGGCTCCTTCCGCGATGGTTCGACAAGTTTCTCGTCCGATCTTTTCCCGAGCCTTTCTCTAGCACGTATGGCCTTCAAATATGCTTAACCAACGTGCGAATAGGTTGTCTAGGTGCCGGGAATTCTACGGGGTATAACAGTAGCGACATGGTGTCCTTTGTGATGAAGGGAAGGATGCCGGGGAAATATCTTCTCAACCGATTCGGTCACAGTTCTTCTCGGAAAATTTACAAAGAAGACAGTTCCGATCTAGACTCATGAATGAGCAGACAAATTTTTGCTTTCATGGTCTACTTTTTAGGGATGGTGGTCTTCCCATGAGGAGCTGAGAAAGACATCGATATCCGCCTTGTTTCAGTCGTCCACGCCTTATGCAAAGGTATCGACAAAGGACATTGCACTATTGTTCCAATGATCGTGGCCGACATTTACCGGTCTCTGGGGAGGTGCAAAAAATGGGTTTAAGAACTTCGAGGGATGTAACTTATTGCTTCAGCTCTGGGTTATTGAACATCTTCAAAAGGTGCGTGGCAATCCAACCATGCCTCGGCCTACAGAAACCGATCACATTGCCGCTCACCATTACAGGGTCACCATGGGAGTTAAGCCAATAAAACGGCCCGAAAAGGTGGAGAAATGGAGTCAAATGTTGGGTAATTTGACCAAAGACACTGTGCAGTGGATGTTCGACTGGTTTCCGAGATCCAACTTTGTTGTATATACCAAGTCCCAATACTACTTGGTCTTGATAGGACTACGATGTCTCCAACCGTACTCTCCGATGCGAACAATGCGGCAGGCTGGAAGAATGCAAATAATACCCAGAGTTGCCGACATGGATGCATACCAAGTGGATTACAAGGACGATTTTGTTCTAAATGCTTTAGACATTGCAAAAGCATGGAACAAAAATATTTATCTCGATGAAAAGAGCATAGAGGTTAACCGATATCAGGCAGGCTACGTAACCGGGTATATTGAGTGGTTACATGATGATTCGGCTGGTACTGCAATAGCGAGCGTCAAACGAGGCAAACATGTAGAGGATAAAGAGGCTCAAGCACAAACCCTCTATCGCCGTTTAAAAAGAAAGGTCCAAGATTTCGAGGCTTGTCATCGGCAGTTACACGACGACAATGCCAAAGAAATTGCTGAGATGGGAAAGGAATTGGAATATTGGAAAGATCGGGCTTTAGGTTTGGATTTGAAGATACAGGATTTGCGTGATGAGTTCAGCAAACAGGGAGAGGAATGCTTGAATAGGGGAGCTATGGGGAAAGATCTAGCATTGGCCTACCTTCTATCCAGTCGTCACCGTTTTGACAAAGTACTAGAAGATCCAAAGAAGTCGGACGTCGACGAAGATGTTTTCAAGATTTAATGTCTTGTTTCTTGTAATTCTTGTAACTTTTATAGCAATAAAGTTTATTTTGGTTTTATTTTGGGTGCAAAATGACGATACTTAATGACAAGTTCTCTCAAACTCGTTAGGCCTACCTCTGGCATAAAAGAGACCCCAAAATTAGGAAATACGTCACTATTCTTATTTGACCTTTCTTTCAATATTATTTCTAACTTCTATTACTAATTATGGTTTGTTTATTTTTCCCCTTCCCAAAGGTTGATCTGTGCAAATATGGCTTACTACACAAGATCGAAAGGGGCTCCTCCTTCTCCTCCTCCTGTCCCTAATAGCAACAAAGGAAAGAACCAAATGGATGAACATAATAGCAGTGGTAGCGACACATCTAGAAATGAGTGGGACAACTTCGAGGGGGTCGGCCCTCCAGGTTATAATGAGATTATTATGAGGCTCAAGCAGAAAATTTTTGAGCTTCAAGAGGAATTGGTACAAGTTCGGAATCTAAATACCCAGGCAGCACTATTTGGGACTCAAGCTGATGCCTCGACTTCAAAAGCACCAGCCGGTCTTCCCATGTCCTCACAACCCGCAGCTCCACCACAAGACGCTCCGCCCCAACACCCTCCATATACTTATCCACATCCGCCAGCTCCAGCTACCGCCCATTACCCATCACCACCTCAAGAAATACCTCCTCCAACCCATATAAATATAGCCTACGCCCACACCCATACCAACCCGATCTATGTTAAGACTGCACCTGTAACTCATCATCTTGAGGATTCTAAACCTTCGAAAAAGGATAGACTGATTCAAACTCTAGCAGAAGAGTTGAAGAAGATAAATAGCAGGTTGCAAAATGTTGAAGGCAACAAAGGAATAACAGGTCTGGATTATGAAGACTTGTGTATACATCCGGATGTTGAATTATCGGAGGGGTACAAACCTCCCAAGTTCGAGCTATTCAACGGAACTAGTGATCCAAGGGCCCACCTGAGATTGTATTGTGATAAACTGGTAGGAGTGGGACGGAATGAGAAGATAAGAATGAAGTTGTTCATGCGAAGTCTGACTGGTGAAGCTCTCAGCTGATATGTAGAGCAGAATCCAAAAAAATGGTTTACTTGGGCAGAAATGGCATCAGCCTTTGTGGAACGTTTTGGATTCAACACGGAAAATGCACCTGACTTGCATTACATCCAAAACCTAAAGAGGAAGCCCACCGAGACTTTTAGGGAATTCGCAACTCGCTGGAGGTCTGAAGCTGCAAGAGTGCGACCCCCAATGGAAGAGTCTCAAATGAAGGATATTTTTATGCGGACTTTAGACCCGCAAGTTTATGACAGATTGATGCTGGTTAGCGAAAAAAGCTTTGCAGAAATTATCAAGCTTGGAGAGAGGATTGAGGACGGTATCAAGGATGGTACCATTATCAACTTGAATGCACTACAAGCAGCTAACAAAGCCTTACAGTCCGGAACTGCTTCGGAAAGCCGCAAGAAGAAGGAAATTGGAACTGTTATGATGGCCCAAGGGCCGAAAAGTTATGTTTATAGACCACAGACTCCAACACCACACTACCAAATGCCAACCCCGCACTACCAAACTTCACCATACCAAACTCCACCTCCACCATATCACACTCCGTCATCACCTTATCAAGCTCCATCACCATATCAAAATCTCCATCCCTATCGAGCTCCATATCAAACTCCCCCTCCGACCCGATTCCAAACACCTCCATCACATTACCAAGCCCCCACTTATCCCGTTTATAACACACAACCCTCTCATCCACGACCTTCTCACCCACGACCTTCTTTCTCACCAAACCAAAGGCCTAGGGCTCAATTTAGTCCAACAAAAACTTATACCCCTCTAGCCGAACCAATTGACCAGCTGTATGTGAGATTGAAAGAAGCTGGTTACATTGAGCCTATTCCCGCACTCCTGGTCGATACCCAAGCTAAGTGGTACGACCACAACAAAATATGCATGTATCACTCGGGAATGAGAGGGCACACCACAGAGTCCTATAGGTCTTTGAAGGACAAAATACAGAAGTTGATTGACATCAAGGTTATTCACCTCAAGGATCCGACACCGAATGTGACAAGTAATCCTCTGCTGATCACCAGGTGAACATGATTTCTTGTAATGGGGATGAGGACTTGGCGGATACTATTGGGATGATTGAACATAGAGCTGGTTCTTCTTCAGATTCATCTCGAAGAGTACAGGTGCGCCCTCCGTTCGAGGTTGAGGTAGCTACACCAAAGCCTCCCTTCACGGTGGTAAGAGCTGCTCCAGTTTCATACAAGACAGTACCTTGGAGTTACAAGGAAAATGCCTCACATAAAACAAAGTTGTTGGAGGCAGATGCGGCACAAGGAGTGACACGGTCTGGAAGAATATACACTCCTGATACCCTGGTTCAAGGAGCCGATAAAGGAAAGCAGCCAGCGGTGGAAGCCGAAAATGGGATCTGGAAAAAGGTGCAGGCGAAGGAGTATTCGGTGGTAGAACAATTGAGCAAGACCCAGGCTCAAATTTCTATCTTATCACTTCTACAGAGCTCTGAGCAACACCAAAAGGCTTTGATGAAGGTGTTAGGAGAAGCCTATGTCCCTGCAAGCATATCTAGTAGTGAGGTGGCTAACATGGTCGGTCAGGTATTTGAGGCCCAGAAAATATCCTTCCATGAAGATGAGTTGCCTGTGGAAGGCGTGGCCCATAATAAAGCGCTGCATATCACAGTGCAACACTCAGACAAATTCATCACCAAGGTATTGATGGACCCAGGATCCGGTCTAAATATTTGTCCGCTGAATACTTTGACCCGGTTGGAAGTTGACCTTGCCCGGATCAAGCAATGGAAGGTGAACGTCAAAGAGTTTGACTGTTCACAAAGGGACACTGTGGGAGAAATAGATCTTGACGTGCTAGTTGGCCCTTCCACATTCACCATGACATTTCAGGTAATGGAGATCCCAACCTCTTACAATCTGCTATTGGGACGTCCATGGATTCATGCTGCGGGAGAGGTGCCTTCAACTCTGCACCAATGCCTGAAGTTTGAGTGGGACCATCAAGAAGTCGTGGTCCACAGGGATGAAGCCATCCAATTTACACTACTCCTGTTATCCCTGTCACTGAAGGAAAGGGAAGACTGGACGGGGAAAGTTTTCATACCGTAGAGCTTGTCGGTGTCATCGAGGAAGGTAGATGGTGGAGTGATAAGATCCTGAGTATGCTACTTTGGTTGGGGTTTGAACTAGGTCGGGGTCTTGGAGTAAAATTACAAGGAATCTCTGAACCGTTGCAAGTGGCAACGCAAAATACCACTTTTGGATTAGGATATCAACCTACTGAAGAAGAGCTGCACAATTGGAAATATCCCTTGGGAAAGAGAAGTTTTCTGTTGCCAAACCCATTGCCTTCGCTTCGACAAACCTTCATTTCGGATGGTTTTCTTGATGTTAAACGGGCCGAAGAAGATGTCGTGCTGCTCAGTCTAAGGGATTTGTTTCTGGATGATAACAGCTGTAACGCCATTGGCAACGGGGAGGAAGGAGGGGCCCCACAACGAGGAGGAGTTCAAAGAAGAACCGCAAATTGGACAGCCACTCCATCCAGAGGTCGCCGGGCATCTGGGTAGACCAAAGGACCACTTTTCCATTTTTTGTTCAAAATAAATATTTGTTTTCAAAGTTGTGAATTTTCTTTTGAGTATTATGTCGAATTCTGATCGATTTTAATAAAATTATTTCTCTTTCATATATTTAATTTAATTTTATTTATTTTCAGCATTTCTAATATCGAACGAGTTGAATCTAAGGCCATGGCTTGTAATGAAACTGTGCGACATAACACATGCAACTCTTTAGAAGCTGAAGAAGATGAGTTACCTGCTTAAATTGTCAAGGAGGTAGAAGAGTTCGAGGACAAGCCCAAAGCAAATCTGACAGAGACCGATGTGGTAACTTTGGAAGATTCAGAAATACCCAAAGAGAGTCAAGTCATCACTCACTTGCCAAAAAAAGAGATTGAGGAGTACATAGAGTTTCTGAAGGAGTATAAAGACATCTTTGCTTGGTCTTACACTGATATGACAGGGCTAAGCCATTCCATAGTAGCGCATAGGTTTCCTACTGATCCAGCATATCCCCCTCTGAAGCAAAAGCCGAGAAAATACAAACCTGACATGAGTTTGAAAATCAAAGAAGAGGTAGCCAAGCAGATCGATGCCAGAATCCTCAAAGTAGTATAATACCCCACTTGGTTGGCCAACATCGTGTTTGTACCGAAGAAGGACGGAAAGGTCAGAGTCTGTGTGGATTACAGGGATCTCAACAAGGCCATCCCTAAAGACGATTTTTCGTTACCAAACATCCACATCCTTATTGACAATTGTGCCAAGCATGAGACACAATCGTTCGTGGATTGTTTCGCTGGTTATCATCAAATCAGAATGCATGAAGAGGATGCTGAGAAAACCGCATTTCTTTCCCCATGGGGGGTATATTGTTACAAGGTAATGTCATTGGGGTTGAAAAATGCTGGAGCCACCTACATGCGGGCCATGACTACCATCTTCCACGACATGATTCACAAGGAAATTGAAGTTTATATGGATGATGTCATGATCAAGTCAAAGAGAAGCTCAGATCATCTGGCAGACCTCAGAAAGTTCTTTGACAGATTGAGGAAGTATAATCTGAAGCTAAATTCAAAAAAGTGTGCATTTGGGGTTCCATCAGGAAAATTATTGGGTTTTATCGTCAGCCGTCGGGGTATTGAGTTGGATCCAACCAAGATTAAGGCCATCCAAGAGCTCCCACCACCGAAAAGTAGGAAAAAAGTCATGAGCTTTTTAGGACGACTCAACTACATTAGCCGTTTCATTGCTCAGTCAATGGTTATTTGTGAGCCTATCTTCAAACTGCTGAAAAAGGATGCTGCTATAGAATGGACTCCTGAGTGCCA
Organism: Datura wrightii; assembly: GCA_035772735.1. Taxonomy (NCBI): domain Eukaryota; kingdom Viridiplantae; phylum Streptophyta; class Magnoliopsida; order Solanales; family Solanaceae; genus Datura; species Datura wrightii. Next base: position 163,835,667 of record JASDFA010000027.1, on the reverse strand, counting down.
ACAAGCTCTCGATAGAATCAAAGATTATCTATCGAAGCCTCCAGTTTTAGTGCCACCAGAACAAGGAAGACCTCTGCTCTTGTATTTGTCCGTGCTAGAGAATACCTTTGGTTGTGTTTTGGGACAACATGACGAGACAGGGAGAAAGCAGCAAGCCATATACTATTTGAGCAAGAAGTTCACACCGTATGAGGCTCGGTATACACTGTTGGAAAGAACATGTTGCGCTTTGACTTGGGTCGCTCAGAAGTTGAGGCACTATTTGTCTGCCTACACAACTTATTTGATTTCAAGGATGGATCCATTGAAGTATATCTTTCAAAAGCCCATGCCTACGGGGAAGTTGGCCAAGTGGCAGATATTGCTAAGTGAGTTTGACATTGTCTACGTTACGCAGAAAGCCGTAAAAGGACAGGCTCTTGCAGACCATTTGGCAAAAAATCCTGTAGATGAGGAGTATGAGCCACTGAAGACATACTTTCCTGACGAGGAAGTAGCCTTTGTAGGAGAAGATATTGCCAAAGAGTACGATGGTTTGAGGTTATTCTTCAATGAAGCAGCGAACTTCAAAGGAGTGGGCATTGGAGCAGTGTTAGTAACAGAAACTGGGCAGCATTACCCTGTATCAGCTAAGCTTCGATTTCCTTGGACTAACAACATGGATGAGTATGAAGCCTGTATTTTGGGTATTCGACTGGCAGTTGACATGAACGTGCAATCGTTACTGGTAATTGGAGACTCAGATTTGCTGATGCACCAAGTAAGGGGAGAATAGGCCACGAAGAATACAAAGATTCTTCCCTATCTACATTGTGTGCAAGAATTGTGCAATAGGTTTATCAAGATTGAGTTCCATCATGTTCCTAGAATACAGAATGAATTTGCGGATGCTCTAGCCACTTTGTCGTCAATGTTCCAGCACCCTGATAAGAATTACATTGTTCCCATTCATGTTCACATACATAAGCAGCCGATTTATTGTCTTCATGTTGAGGAAGAACTAGACGGTGAACCATGGTATGCCGACATCAAAAGGTATCTGAAAAATGGGGGTTATCCTGAGCATGCTACAAGCGTCCAAAAGCGCACAATTTGGAGGCTAGCCAATAAGTTTTTCCTAAACGGGGAAATCCTTTATAGGAGGACCCCCGACTTGGGATTGCTAAGATGTGTGGATGATAAAGAGGCAACAACTTTGATTGAGGAAGTTCATGCTGGGACTTGTGGACCCCACATGAACGGTTTCATGTTGGCGAACAAGATCTTGAGAGCTGGCTAGTTTTGGTTGACTATGGAGACGGACTGTATCAAGTACGTGCAAAGATGTCATCGCTGTCAAATCCACGCCGATGTGATTCGAGATCCTCCTAATGAGCTTCATGCCACAAGCTCGCCTTGGCCATTCGCAGCTTGGGGAATGGATGTAATCGGCCCCATCGAGCCTGCAACGTCTAATGGACATAGATTCATTCTGGTTGCAATTGACTACTTCACTAAGTGGGTTGAAGCTACCTCTCACAAGTCTATCACAAAGAAAGTGGTGACAGATTTTGTCCGCGACCATCTCATTTTCCGATTTGGGGTACCTGAATCAATCATTACCGACAATGGTGCTAATTTGAATAGTGACTTGATGAGAACAACGTGTGAAAACTTCAAGATCAAGCACCACAATTCTACCGCATATAGGCCGCAAATGAATGGAGCCGTAGAGGCTGCAAACAAAAACATCAAGAGGATTTTGCGCAAGATGATTGAAAACTATAGACATTGGCATAAGAAGTTGCCCTTTGCTTTGTTAGGATATCGCACCACTCTCCGAACGTCTACTGGAGCTACACCTTATATGTTGGTATATGTTAATGAAGCAGTGATACCAGCTGAAGTGGAAATTCCTTCTTTGAGAATCATTCAAGAAGCAGAACTGAACGATGCAGAATGGGTGCAAAGTAGATTCGAGCAACTAGCACTCATTGATGGGAAAAGGATAAATGCAATCTGTCACGGTCAACTTTATCAGAACAGGATGACCAAGTCCTTTAACAAGAAAGTTAGGCCAAGAGTTTTCATGCCTGGGCAACTGGTTTTGAAGCGGATTTTTCCACACCAAGATGAAGCTAAAGGCAAGTTGTCGCCTAACTGGCAAAGTCCCTACATAGTTCACCGAGTGATTACAGGAGGAACACTTATCCTAGCAGAGATGGATGGTGAAATCTGGCCTAAACCTATCAACTCAGACGCGGTTAAGAGATACTACATTTAGATCGGGATTTTGTTTCTTTTTGCTCTGCCTTGTAACCTGAACTAAGTTGGACCTGATTCCCGTTTAAGAGGGATACGTAGGCGTCCCTGTGGGACTCGGTCTATATCTTTATAAAATTTTCTTCTCCCATTTTTGTTAAAAGGTTCTCGGTGATTTTGTTACATTTTCATGGTGTTTCGGTTAACAAGCTGCAACTGGGGCAGAATTTTTGAGGTTGTCATTTGCAAGGAAGTCCATGTCATCTTCTACACTGGGGTAGAAATTTTTGAAGGATCCCAAAATTTCGTCAAACTAGGTCAAGACAAGGTTCCGATTTAAAAGGGTGTTGTACAGTTTTTAAAATATGTCGTGGCCCGTGATTTAACTCAATTTTCTCTATGTATTTATTTTACTTTTACTAAGTTATTAAGTAAATATTATTTACTTAATATTTGTGATTATGGTAAGGAAAATTTTTCTTTCGTAATTTATTTATTTATTTATTTATTTATTAAGTTGAATAATTTAGTTATGTATGGTAAGCAATTAGTTGGAGTTGTTTTTAATATTCCCTTCCCCTTTTAAACCTTTGGACGATTTAACTATATAAAGGGGGTCTCTTCCTCTCTAGTCATTCAGTCGAACATTTGGATTTTTATATCAATACTGTGTTCTAATAGTGCTCTGCTCAAAAAGAAAAAAAAGAAACTTCTCTTTTAGAATTAATTCAAAACAAGCATCTACTTTCAAGACTTCTCTTCAACCGGTTAGTATATCTTCTATGTTATATTTTTGTAATAACACACTTTAAAAAATCTACTACGTGTATTGTTGAGTAATTTTGATCCTTCTAAATTTATTGGTTTTTCCTATGTGGTGCAAGATAAAAAATGTGATTTGTTTTTAGGTATAGAGTGTATGTGTGTATGTTGTGTTATTATTTAACAGGTTTATCCGAAAGCAAGTACTGAAGAGTCGTCTTGGGTGTGGAGTAAAAATAGTTCAGATCGGCTGTTTATATTATTTTAAAACCATCAGGTTTCATTTTTTTTTTATATTTATTTTCATCTCATTTATTATTATCAATTGTAACTTTGTAATAAACGCTATAATAGTGGAATGGGGTCTGGGGTGGGGTTTGTATGTTTTACTTTATCGCGTCTAATTATTAAATTCACCTAGAAAGCATGTTCATAGGTTTTTAATAATATGTGCAACATTAGAAAGCATGCCTATAGGATTTTTCACAAACAACGAATAGAAATTATGTCTATAGGTACCATAATTAATTAAAGTATTATTAGTAAACCTGCCTATAGGAATTATTTTGGTAAATGTCAGCATGTTCAAATGGTTTAAAGAATGGGTTTTATTCACTTTTCTGCAAACAGATTCTGATACCTAAATATCTATTCATGTCTATAGATACCATAATTAATTAAAGTTTTATTAGTAAACCTGCCTATAGGAATTATTTTGGTAAATGTCAGCATGTTCAAATGGTTTAAAGAATGAGTTTTATTTATTTTTCTGCAAACAGATTCTGATACCTAAATATTGATAACATATTAGATATCATGTCCATAGGATCAACAAACTTGAGTGATTTGTCAGAAATTATACATATAGGAAGTCATTAATACAAAATCACTTTATTAAACCAGGCCTAGGTTTTGACATCCTAATCAGGTAGAAATTCCTGTTATAAATGAGGTCCATGTTCTTTTACTTAACAAGTTCTGCTAACACACCAGTGATTAAATTTTATTTTATCTTGCGCTATTTGATTTAATTTTTTTTACTATCTGATTTCATAATATTGCGAGAGTGGTAAGCATGTAAATCTGGAATAATTTGGAGTACGTCTAGTACCCAAATCGGTTTGATAAAAGGCATAAAGGTGTTCACATTTCTGCATATGGTATATTTAATCCAACCGTGCTCATACGCGTACAACATTTTAGCTTACTGGTTGTCCCATTTCAACCTAGGATTTATGCCTATAGGTCAAGTCGGCAATTTGTTTAACTGTTCACAATGTTCATTTATTTCAAACAGGCACCTCTTTAATTTTAGTTTCATACATAAAGTCAGCATATTTACATTAGAGATCATGCTCATAAGACTTATTTACATCCATTTAGAAATCATGTTCATAGGTTTAAACGAAGAAGCCTATCCGAAACCTTCATATGCTCGTTGTGCTAATTACTGTTTTGTTTGGCGTTTTTTCTTAACTACCATAGGATTTTTAGACCAAAAAATTTAAAATAGTTGTCCAACACCTCTTGGACGTTAAGTTTGGACGGGTAGGCAAAAATACTAGGCCGCTAGTTTTCTTCACCTAGAAGCGTTATAGGATTAATAATTAACTAGGCGAGTAGATGGGAAATGATAGCTTGTGCTCGCTGAATAATACGAGCAATTCAAAGGATTGCGAAATATTATTTAAGTTGCACGGGGTGATCCCATTAGGTCAAACAATTTTTTAGAACTACGTTTGGCCTAATTTCCTTAAGGGATACGCAGGCGCCTCCTCGAGGTTCGGCCCCATAATTAATAAACATTTATTTGTGGACTTTAATAAATTGTTGTTTTTGTTATACTTTATTTGCCACAACTTTTGTATTTATTGTTAAAAAAATAAAATAAGATAAATTTACTTTTAACTTTCATTTCGCCCAAATTTCTTTCTTCTCGCTTGTCCAAACTTCATTATTTATTCCTTTATCATTTTAGTTTAAGCACATATAACTTAAAATCAACTTTAGTTGATGACTTAGTTAATTTTCCATTAATGCATCCGGCCGGAAACCACATTTGTGGACCTCGAAAGGTGCCTAACACCTTCCTTTCGAGGTAATTTAAGCCCTTGCCCGACTCTGGTAACCTAGGTAACGAACTTAGCTTAAAACGGTGCCCTAACACACCTTAATCCATTAGGTGGAGACTCTTCAAATTAATAAACCCTTAAGAGTGGTCACATGTTGTATCCCGCTTTCTGTGAGGAAAAATGGGGCGCGACCCTCACCACGGCTTGTGGTGTGAGTCATTCTGATGGAAAAAGTTCAACTTTTCGCTAATTTTCTACTTTATGTCTTGTATCTAATCTTAGGGACTTTTGGGGTATTACAACACATCGGGCATGCTGTAACTGGATGAAATAGGAATTGATGATGTTACCCCTACTTTCTAAACATTGCAACAACGGTAAAGTCATAAAGGGAGAAACACAGGAGGAACCATGTCCCTCCATTAGAAAAAAAAGTATTCATTTCCATTTACTCAACATGTGTATTATCACTTTATTTTTCAGATTACAGTCATTTAATTGATAAACCTAGTCCCTAGTGTCCACTCATTTATTAAAATGTCTAGCGTCCACCCTAAAATATTGCAAACACTAAAAAGGGGAAGGAGTGGGATTAAATCATTAATCCATGTTTCCCCATTCCAAATCCATCTAACATGTCAATTAACTCTTGATGATTTTCAGTCTTGGTAACCATTAATCACCTTCAAGTCCTCCCCATTACTCCACAAAACCTTCCCACTCCCCAATCTACCTATAAGGGAAGCTGAACCTAGAATATAATCTCTCCAAATCAAGATAGACTAAAACTTTCTTTAATCATCTTCTTTTTTTTTACCTTCCAACTGTCATCCATGGCATCTAAGTTCAAAAACCTCATTGGTCGAGTACTCTGATGAAGGCAAAATTAGTTCTTAAAGTACCCCTTCACCGATTCAGGGGGAAAGTTCCTCACCATATTCACCTAAAGAAAAATTCAAACCCCCAAAATCTCCATGTGGTTCTTCACCAACGGAACCTAACCCCCAACCAAAAAGTCCCTCCTAATAAATCTATCCCTAGAATTTCTATACAGGAGGAACTTCCTCTGTCTGTTGACTCTTGTTGACCCTACTTTTGAAAGTCCTGCAAAAGGAGATAGAATGGAAGGAGAACACATAGGATTGGAGGAGGCGACTGGAGAAGGGGGTTTATCTAAGGATGAGGAAAGGGTGAATCAGACAAGTGAAAGTGAAGACAATGTGACCCTTTATTCAAGGTTGGAACTTCTTAAGAGTAGAAAGACTACCTGTGCAAGAAAACACTTAGATGTAGAATCCCCTTCACTCAGGAAACCCAGAACTATAGGTGTGTAGAAGAGGAAATTGGAAAGAATATCTTAAACCAACAACAGGTTGCAAGCAGATGAAGGTGAGAAAATTATTAAGAAAGAGACCTCAAACCATATCATTATTGATGAGAAAACTATTAAGAAGAAAAATTCTCGCACTTCTAATGTTTCTAGGACTGGAGCATCAGTGAAAACGGGGTCTAAAATAAACAACAATATGGAAAAATTTCTTGCATCCTGAAAAGATAGGTATTTTGGTGCACAAAAGGAGTTGAAGGGAGGGTTATTGATTTTTCTGTGCTTTTTGAACCAGGTATAGGGAGGTTAGTAGAGAAGTTGAAGTTCTAAAAGTGGGATCACTTATTTGTTTGTCCATTACCAATAATATATAAGTCTGAATGTGTTGAGTTCTACATAAATCTGGAGGTTATTGAGGAAGGAAAGATCAGTTCCTCTGTTCATGGCACGAGTATTCTATTGACGGAAGGGATCTTGGGTGATATCCTATAGATTCCACGTGAGGAGTATGCTGAGTATGAATTGGAGAAGACTGAAGACTATACACGTACTACTAAATTCACTCAAGAGAGAGTCACTACAGGGTTATGAAGGGTAATGAAGGAAAAAATGCAACCAAATCACAAGGTATTGTTTAAGTTAGTTAATAAGTATTTGTTGCCCAAGACTGAAAGGCATCAAGAGGCATCTTATTGAGATATAGGAGTAATGTAGAAAGCTAGATACTAACTTAATTTTTCCTTTTAGTGATAAAACATATGAGAAGGGTAATTAATCCTGCAAGAAGGGCTCATGGGCTTGCATATGGGTTCTTCCTTACAAAGGTCTTTAAAGCGTATCATGTTCCTTTATCAGGAGGGAAGGTGGGATCTAAGAAAGAACTATTTGATCGTAGGACCTTGGAGGAGTGTGACTTGGTACAAATAGCACTTGGCACAAAGGGAAGGAGTCCTATTACTCATCTAGTTCAATACCTACAATCCTCCAATGCACACATTGCCTCTCTGGAAGAAGAAAACTCCCAACTTAAGTCAAATCTAAAAGCTGCCAAAAATAAAAATTTTCAACTTAAGGAGAAGATGCTTGTTGAGAAATTGATTCACAACAATAGGATTGACATGCTCCTCTCCTTCTTAAAGAAAAACACCTCCTTCTCCTCAGCTCTTCCTTAATCCATCTCTTTTCAATTTTTAGTTGTTAGTTCTATGTTTTTTTATCTTCTGTGGTTTATCAATAGAATTGTATTGTGTTTGCAAAATTTTTATAATACTATGGTTGTGTTTTGGTGTTATACTTGCTTATCCAGTTCTCTCAATATGAATAATAACCTATTTGGTCAATGTTCTAAAATCAGTTTATTTTGAGAAGTGTTTTCTTAAAAGTGCTTATCAAAAAAGTATTTTTCGTGAGAAGCAGCTTGTGTTTGACCAATAAATTTAGAAACTACTTTTGAGAAGCAACTAGTATTTGTCCAAACTTTTGAAAAGTGTTTCTAAGTGTATTTTCCTTAAAAGTATTTTTTGAATAAGTGCTTTTGGGAGAAACCATTTATTTTAGCTTCTGAACAACAACTTCTACTACTCCCTAAAAGCACTTATTTTTTCTCAAAAGCTTGACTAAAAACCTTATTTTTAAATTTAAAAAAAGCACTTTTGGCCTCCCAAAAGCTTGTCCAAACAGGCTATAAACCTGTGCAAAAATTAGATGGCTAATATCATCAGTTCATCTATGATATCTAGTTTGCTAGTGTGCTCAGCTAAGTGTAGCCCCAATAGCCATAGGTTAGAAAATTATTGCATTTTGCTTGAAACCTGATGGGTTCTTTGTTTAAAAACTTTTCGATGATGTCGAAAGGGGAAAGATTTAGGTAGGGGTAATTGAATATTGGTTTGTTTGTCATCATCAAATAGGGAGAATTTGTTATAATGTGAAGGTTTTGATGACTGACAAAAGTAAACCAGGTTAACTGCACAACTGGATGTTTTTTAAGGTACTTGGAGATTTTAACGAGGGAAGTGTAGACAAAATTGATTCAAATAAGGCAAGAGGAAAAGAACATGTACTTGGATTCCAACCATTATGTGTAAATTCAACACAAAAGCAAAAAGAAGATTTGCTTTCCTTCTAGGATACTAAAACCTAAAGGGAACGTCATGTGAAGCAACAAGTTGAATCTGAGTTGGAAAAGGGTTACAAAAGAAGCCTGGAAGCCTATATATAATTTATGATTGAGAAGAAAAAGATTTGATGATTGCCAGAGAGAAATACATTGAAAGTTCTTAAAGTAATTGATGAGAGAAAGTAAGGAGAGCTAGTGTTAGCTTTGTGAGTTAGAGAATTTGTTAAGAGAGTCTTTCGTGTTTCTAACTCATGTTGAGTTAGAAAACCGTTATTAGTTAGAGTTTATTGGTGAGGTTGAGGTACTAGAGTTAGTCTACTTGATTATAGAGTTGTAATCTAAAACCTGTTCATGGAATTCGATAAAAGCCTATTGGATAGGTCGTGTTTTTCTACTCCCTTGAGCAAGGAGGCTTTTCATGAAATTTCATGTGTGCTCATATATTTAATTACTTTATTATTCGCATATCAACTAAACCTGGTTCAGGTGTATTGGATTTTACTATTCGTGATTATTTTTTTTTATATATATATTTCGTGTCTTTGTTAATTTTGTTAAAGGTATATTTACCTGCACTTAATAAACTAACAATATGTATTTATTGACATACTGCATATCATTAGAAGTTATATATTATTAATTAGATTCATATCTCTTGCTCGATTCTAAATACATTATCCCGATATTATGAATTTCATCCAGTGAATAAATTTAAATGATAGATTTGATATTCTTAATTACAGCATTTTCTATCTTACAAACAACTAATAATAAAATATAAAAAAACTAGTTGATATAATTCTGTTTGTAAAGAGCAAAATAGTTTTTGTCGAATATATTTTAGTCTAAAAAATTATTTTTGGAATCATTTATTACAAACTTGTCACACCCCGCCTTGGGGGGTATGACTGGCACCTGGTGCCCTACTGGGACCTGGACTGCTAGACTGCTAAGCCTGGGCACCTCTGGTGCCTGGCTGGCTCTAACTCATATTTCTGGAAACAAAGGGCTATATAACGGCTGTAAACACAGCCCCCGGCCCATTGGCCTATAGCCTCTTGTACCTGTACTAACAGCTGACCAGAAACACATCGATTCAGGGAAACCTATGCGGGCCGACAAGGCCACCATGCTGTCTAGTTATCTGCAACTCAATCATGAAGCACTAAAAAGCTACGTGACCGACACGGTCACCACTACTGGTAAACTATGGCCCCACACGGCCATCATAAAAGAAAGAAAGAGTACTAACAGCTATACAACTGCACGGCCTCACACGACCGGCTCATCTGACCATAGGGAATATATACAGACTGCAAGCCTCTAGGAATAGCAATAGAACTGATCGGGACAGGGCCCCGACCTACCCGTACTATACAACAAAAAGGAACTGAAATACACCTCTGAAATTCAGCCTCCGGAGGACAGGAGCTGAATACCCGATCGCTGACAGGAATCACGTAGTCTCGCCTGCTTGTCTATGAGTACCTGCAGGAAAGTAATGCAGCGCCCTACCGGGCGTCAATACCGCTGGTACTGAGTATGTAAAGCAATAACTGAAAGAGATATCTAAAATCAATAACATAACTGACGAAACTGAAATAGAAAGAACTAGATTAACTGTCTGATGGTGTAAGTCGTACCTGTTCTTAATCATACTGGAGGGAGTGGGAGTCATACCTGGAGACGTATCATTCTACTACTAATCTACTCATGTCTAATGTAATATGGCATAACATACATAACATAACATGGCATACACAAACCTTACCCGACCCCCATAAGCCGGGAGGTACAACCAGCACAGAATCTACACCCCTACCCCGGTCATCCCATCTCCTATAATGGCTATAAGCGTCCTGCCGGTCCCCTGGGTATGCACTTGGGCTTGCTGAGCCCCTGACTATAACTGTACCTGAGTTCGAAGGACTACTGAATCAACACCTCGGGCGTACCCGCTCGACGGGGGTGTATAAGGGCCGACCAAGGCACAATATGGGAAAACTGGCATTCCATCTTCGTCCCCTTGCGGGACGGCATACCACTCCGTAGAGTGACGTATCCTCATCCTCTGGCGGACGAGTCGATACAGCTATTAACCCTGGGGCGGTCATGGATGCTAGGTAGTCCAACCCCAAACAATACAATGGTCTCAACTAGTAATGTTGTCTGCGTATCTCACATGCTGAGGCTAATAGGGGTAGGGTATCGTATATATTACATGTTGAGCTAATGATAGTAATCTGTACGTATCTGATACGTGTTGAGCAAGTAAATATATATAAATATGAATATAGTCTCCTGTCGGGCTGTACTGGGGCAAATGCTATACAAGATAGTGTTTCTGCTGAAAACTATGCTATTTACTGAGTTTCTGTATTAACATGATTTCCCTATTCCTAGCATGCTTTCTAAACTTCACTTTAGCCTGCTATTCTGTTTCTGAGGTGCTTTACGGATACCGCATTGCTTTGCGGGGTTTCAATTGAATACAACAATATCTTAACATTTCGTATTACATCACATACTGAGCATGCTGAGCAGTTTCTAACACTTGAGTTGGAATCTATGTCATACTAGTAAGTTTCATGCAAGTTACAACTTGAGGCTTCTAATATCGTATCAACATTTACAGTAACGCAATACTTAACTTCTGAACATTCTACTGGCCTGTGAATTACTATACTGTGTCAATATTACTTAACTTGCCGAGGGAACGAGCTTTACATACCTTATTCTTGAACTATTCGTCCGTCGGACGAGGCTCGGCCGGTACTTCAGCTATTTTCTCCCAACTGCATTCATAAGCATGTGAATTAATACTAAATACAGCTTTATTGTAAAGAGCAACGTCACTTTCGATATAGTTTATAGCCTAAACTTAGGCTTATCGAAAGACGGTCGAAAACTCGCTATTTTTCAGCGGGCCAGAAGGGAGAAATATTCACTTCACAGCTAGGAACACATAGACACTAATTTAGAGCAATTCCACTTACCTTAGCTCGGTGGCTCGATGATTCATCGGCCGTATTTTACGAAACTGAATCCGTAGGAATGCTCTCTGCTGCTAAATACTTCGGTATCTGGGATTATTTGAGTTTGGGCAGCGTTTAGCAGCGTAATCGGGCAAAAATTATTTAATTTCCTTCGTTCCTTTTCTCCCTCTGCCGGTTTGCTCTGTTCTCTGGAAATTATAACATGTTTTTACCATTTAAAATCGTAGTGGGGCTTTATATACTTGGGCCTAGACAAGGCCAACATGTCACGGAGCCAACGCGGAGGCCCCTCCTCCGTGACACGCTGCCATCGCGGAGGGGCTCTGCCTCGGCTCCTTCCGCGATGGTTCGACAGGTTTCTCGTCAGATCTTTTCCCGGAGCTTTCTCCAGCACGTATGGCCTTCAAATATGCTTAACCAACGTGCGAATAGGTCGTCTAGGTGCCGGGAATTCTATGGGGTATAACATTCTCCCCCCTTAAGAACATTCATCCTCGAATGTACACTGTTATCTAGAGGACTACTTACTCTACTTTCTAGAAAAATTTCGGCAGAGTTTCCCCTGTAATATGGACTATAGCAAAAACCTGAAATGCAGAAAAGTCCAACACAGGCACTGCACACAATATTCTAGGATCCACTAGATAACTAGATATCAATCTTTCTTTATCATTTACAAACATACAACCATAAGGTACTGCATAAGTAATAATACGGACATACCTGTCGCCTGACTAGGCCTGAAATAGGTGAGGGTATCTGGCTTTCATATCTTCTTCAGCCTCCCACGTCATTTCCTCATGATTTCTGTTACGCCACAATACTTTGACAGATGCAACATCTTTAATTCTCAACCTGCGAATCTGTCTGTCTAAGATAGCTACGGGAATCTCTTCATATGCTAATTCTTCTGTGACCTGGACATCCTGAACTGGAGCTACTGTAGAAGGGTCCCCTACGAACTTCCTTAACATAGAAACATGGAATACTGGGTGAACAGATGCTAACTCTGGAGGCAAGTTCAACTCGTATGCAACTCGGCCTATTCTTCGCCGAATCTGATATGGCCCAATGAATCTTGGGCTAAGCTTGCCTTTCTTGCCAAACCTCATTACCCCTTTCATCGGGGACACCTTCAGATATACCCAGTCATACACATCAAACTCCAATTTTCTGCGCCGCACATCTGTATATGATTTCTGGCGGCTCTGTGCTGTCAGTAGGCATTCTTCGGATAAGCTTTACCTTTTCCTTTGACTGCTGAACAATGTCTGGGCCAACCAACACTGACTCTCCGATTTCAAACCAACCATTCAACGATCTGCATTTTTGCTTGTATAATGCCTCAAAAGGCGCCATCTGGATGGCTGAATGATAGCTATTATTGTAGGCAAATTCAATTAACGGTAAATGCTCACTTTGGCTACTACCGAAATCTAGCACACACGCTCGCAACATGTCTTTGAGTGTCTGAATTATGCGCTCAGCCTGCTCATCTGTCTGAGGATAGAATGCTGTGTTTAAATTAGTCTGCGTTTCCAGACCCCTCTGGAATGACTGCCAGGATCTAGCTGTAAACTGTGCTCCCCTATTAGAAATGATAGATACCGGCACTTCATGCAATCTAACTATTTCTCTGATATATAATTCGGCATAGTCCTCAGCCGAGAAGGTAGCTTTCACTGGCAGGAAATGAGCTGATTTTGTCAGCCTGTCAACTATTACCCAAATGGAATCATTTCCGCGTCTAGTACGGGGTAGTCCTGTCACAAAATCCATATTTATCGCTTCCCATTTCCACATAGGTACCGTTATCTCTTGCGTCAAACCGCCCGGTTTCTGGTGCTCTGCTTTCATCTGCTGACAATTAGAACATCTAGATACAAATTCAGCTATCTCAGCTTTCATACCTGGCCACCAGTAGGTGTCTCTGATATCGTGGTACATTTTCGTCGCCCCTGGATGAAGGGAATAGCGAGCGTAGTGTACCTCGTGCATGATCTGCCCACGAAGTCCTGAGACATTCGGGACACAGAGGCGGCCCTTACAGCGTAGCACAGCATCCTCGGTTATCTGAAAATCTGGCTCCTTACCTTTCTGAATTCTATCTCTGAGTTGGACTAAATCTGGATCCTCGTACTGTCGTTCTTTTACCTCTGTAACTAATGATGATACAGCAGAATTCTGAATTACTGCTCTATTATTTTCTGTTTCCATTACTCGAACGGCTAGACCAGCTAACTGATGAATTTCTTTAGCTAACTTCTGTTTCTCAGGTTGCAAATACGCCAAACTCCCCATTGACTTACGGCTCAGGGCATCTGCTACAACATTAGCTTTTCCGGGGTGGTATAGAATATTCACATCATAATCTTTTAACAGCTCCAACCAGAGGCGTTGCCGCAGATTCAACTCCCTCTGAGTGAAAATGTACTGTAGGCTCTTATGATCTGTGTAAATATCAACATGGACGCCGTACAGGTAATGCCTCCACATCTTCAAGGCATGAATTACTGCGGCCAATTCCAGGTCATGGGTAGGGTAATTCTTTTCGTGTTTCCTCAGCTGTCTGGAAGCATATGCAATTACTCTACCATGCTGCATCAACACACAACCTAACCCCATACCTGACGCGTCACAATAAACTGAATAACCCTCTGTGCCTTCCGGTAATGTCAACACTGGAGCGGAGGTTAATCTGTCTTTCAATTCCTGGAAGCTCTGCTCGCATGTCTCTATCCATTGAAACTTTGCTGCTTTCTGTGTCAATTTAGTTAAAGGTGCTGCAATGGTCGAGAACCCCTCAACGAACCTCCTATAATATCCTGCCAACCCCAGAAAGCTACGAACTTTAGTCGGGGTGGTAGGCCTAGGCCATGACTTAACTGCTTCTATCTTCTGCTTGTCTACCTGTATACCAGCGTTTGAGACGATATTCCCTAAAAAGGCCACTGAGTTAAGCCAGAATTCACACTTCGAAAATTTAGCATACAACTGGCGGTCCTTGAGAATCTGGAGCACTGTCCGCAAATGAGTCCGGTGATCTGCTTCAGAGCGAGAATACACCAGAATATCATCAATGAATACTATCATGAACAAGTCCAGGAAAGGTCTGAAAATACTGTTCATCAGGTCCATAAAGACCGCTGGGGCATTCGTTAACCCGAAGGACATAACTAGAAATTCAAAATGTCCATATCGGGTCCTGAACGTTGTCTTAGGAATATCTCTCTCACGTACTCGGACCTGGTGATATCCGGACCGCAAGTCAATCTTAGAAAAGTATCTGGCTCCCTGTAACTGATCAAATAAGTCATCAATTCTGGGGAGCGGGTACTTGTTCTTTACTGTAACTTTGTTTAGCTGCCGATAGTCTATGCACATTCGGAGCGAGCCATCTTTCTTCCTCACAAACAAGACTGGCGCACCCCACGGTGAAGTACTCGGCCTGATAAAACCTTTATCTAACAAATCTTTCAACTGCTCCTTTAATTCTCTGAGTTATGCAGGAGCCATACGATAGGGAGGTATCGATATTGGCTGAGTGCCTGGTAACAAGTCGATAACAAAGTCTATTTCCCTTTCTGGGGGAATACCAGGTAACTCATCAGGAAATACATCTGGGAATTCATTCACCACTGGGACAGACTGGAGTGTCGGAGATTCTGTTTGGACATCCTGAACTCTGACCAGATGGTAAATACACCCTTTGGATATCAACTTTCTCACCTGAAGGTAGGAAATAAACCTACCTTTTGGCGTAGCGGTACTACCCTTCCACTCCCGTACTGCTTCTCCTGGGAAGTGGAATCGGACTGTCTTGGTCCAACATTCCACGTTGGCAAAGCATGGTACTAACCAATCCATACCCATTATGGCATCGAAGTCTATCATTTCTAACTCGACCAGATCTACTGTGGTCTGACGATCAGCAACCTCTACTGTACACCCGCGGTAGATTTGGCTAGCTGTGGTAGAGTCACCGACGGGCGTGGATACTAGGAAAGGCTGCTGTAATGATTCTGGTACAATACTAAACTTTCGTGCCACAAATGGAGTAATGTAGGACAAAGTAGACCCTGGATCAATCAACACATAAGCAGGGTGTGAGCAGATGGTTAACATACCTGTCACAACATCAGGCGACGCTTCTGAATCCTGCCTCCCTGGTAAGGCATATGTGCGACTTGGACCCGCACCTGTACTAGAGGCCCCTGATCTGCCCCGACCCCTGCCTGCTGAAACTGAGGGCCTGTGCCCAGTCGAGGATACTGTGGCTCGTGATCCTGCCGATGCCCTATCCTGTCTATCCCAGTCCTCTCGACCTCTGGCTGGGTAATCTCTCATCAAATGGCCTTCTTGGCCACAAATATAACATGCGGTAGAACCATATCTGCATGCTCCAGAATGGCGTCGACTGCATATAGGGCAAAGTGGTAGGGTATACCTACTCTGCTCTGCCCTCCTCTGTAACGGTGAGTCTGCCATCTGCGAGCCTCTACCAGTCTCTGACTGCCCCCTGCGGCTGAATCTACCCCCTGCGACTGTGGCAGAGGCGGGGGCCTGGGCGGCCTGTCTGACAATCGTGGCCTGGGTCCTCCCCGGGCCTCTCTCTATAACTCAACTGGCCTGTCCCGGCGACGCTGTTCCTGATTGACCCTTCTGATCTCCCGATGTCGCTGTCTGATGCCCTCAATATTCTGGGCAAATGCCTAAATTCGAGAAATGTCCATGTCCTCTCGCAGTGTGGCCGTAATACAAGTCTCAACATATTCTGGGTTCAACCCCATAATAAAACGGTGCACTCTGGATGCCATGGTATCAACAAAGGCCGGTGCATATCGAGCCAAAGAATCAAACCGCAAGGAATATTCCCGAACACTCATGGCCCCCTGCTCTAGATGTAGGAACTGGTCTACACGGGCCTGTCGAATCTCCCGCGGCAAATAGTGATCCAGAAAGGCTCCTGAAAAGCTGGACCAGGTGGGAGGGGAAACATCTCTCCCTCGGGACCTTTCCCAGCTTTCATACCATAACACAGCAATATCCCGTAACCGGAATGCTGCCAATTCAACTGATTCAATAGGCGTAGCATGCATAACCCTGAAGATTCTCTGCATCTGATCCAGAAAATCCTGAGGGTCCTCTGTCCGATCCGTACCTGTAAACTGTGGGGGATTCAGGGCTAAGAACTCTCGGACCCTCGAACTACCGGGCCCTCCTGATGATTCCGCAACTGTAAACGGCATTGGCTGACGCTGAGCAGCCATCATCTGTGCTAACATAACTACAGAACTCCTAACCTCCTGGTCGGAAGGTGTCGGTATAGGGACTGCTGAAGGTAATGTCGCCCCAAGTGGCTCCTGACGCGGTGGAGACTGCTGAGGGGGCTGGGACGATGCCTCTGTAGTGCCCTCTGATCGGGCTGTTTCTAAACGAGGGTGAGGCATCCTGATGGTGCCTTCCCCTGCTGCAACATCTAAGCTCCGACCTGTGATAGGATGGCGCTGGTCTGACATTATTCTTAACCAAAGAATATGGTAAGCTTTTAGGGACTCAACCCTATACTGTACCGCTCTACAGCACGATTGAATAAGAATAAAAGACAACCATCCTATCATGCCTTGCAGCCTCCTATCCATAGTATGTGGTGCACAACACATCCATGGACAGGACTCTACTTAGCACGGCTTGCAGACTCCCTGGGATACGACCTGCTCTGATACCAAGTTTGTCACACCCCGCCTTGGGGGGTATGACTGGCACCTGGTGCCCTACTGGGACCTGGACTGCTAGACTGCTAAGTCTGGGCACCTCTGGTGCCTGGCTGGCTCTAACTCATATTTCTGGAAACAAAGGGCTATATAACGGCTGTAAACACAGCCCCCGGCCCATTGACCTATAGCCTCCTGTACCTGTACTAACAGCTGAGCAGAAACACATCGATTCAGGGAAACCTATGCGGGTCGACAAGGCCACCATGCTGTCTAGTTATCTGCAACTCAATCATGAAGAACTAAAAAGCTACGTGACCGGCAAGGTCACCACTACTGGTAAACTATGGCCCCACACGGCCATCATAAAAGAAAGAAAGAGTACTAACAGCTATACAACTGCACGGCCTCACACGACCGGCTCATCTGACCACAGGGAATATATACAGACTGCAAGCCTCTAGGAATAGCAATAGAACTGATCGGGACAGGGCCCCGACCTACCCGTACTATACAACAAAAAGGAACTGAAATACACCTCTGAAATTCAGCCTCCGGAGGACAGGAGCTGAATACCCGATCGCTGACAGGAATCACGTAGTCTCGCCTGCTCATCTATGAGTACCTGCAGGCAAGTAATACAGTGCCCCACCGGGCGTCAGTACCGCTGGTACTGAGTATGTAAAGCAATAATTGAAAGAGATATCTGAAATCAATAACATAACTGACGAAACTGAAATAGAAAGAACTAGATTAACTGTCTGATGGTGTAAGTCGTACCTGTTCTTAATCATACTGGAGGGAGTGGGAGTCATACCTGGAGACATATCATTCTACTACTAATCTACTCATGTCTAATGTAATATGGCATAACATACATAACATAACATGGCATACACAAACCTTACCCGGACCCCATAAGCCGAAAGGTACAACCAGCACAGAATCTACACCCCTACCCCGGTCATCCCATCTCCTATAGTGGCTATAAGCGTCCTGCCGGTCCCCTGGGTATGCACTTGGGCTCGCTGAGCCCCTGACTATAACTGTACCTGAGTTCGAAGGACTACTGAATCAACACCCCGGGCGTACCCGCTCGACGGGGGTGTATAAGGGCCGACCAAGGCACAATATGGGGAAACTGGCATCCCATCTTCGTCCCCTTGCGGGACGGCATACCACTCCGTAGAGTGACGTATCCTCATCCTCTGGCGGATGAGTCGATACAGCTATTAACCCTGGGGCGGTCATGGATGTTAGGTAGTCCAACCCCAAACAATACAACGGTCTCAACTAGTAATGCTGTCTGTGTATCTCACATGCTGAGGCTAATAGGGGTAGGGTATCGTATATATTACATGCTGAGCTAATGATAGTAATCTGTACATATCTGATACGTGCTGAGGCAAGTAAATATATATAAATATGAACTGGGGCAAATGCTATACAAGATAGTGTTTCTGCTGAAAACTATGCTATTTACTGAGTTTCTGTATTAACATGATTTCCCTATTCCTAGCATGCTTCCTAAACTTCACTTTAGCCTGTTATTCTATTTTTGAAGTGCTTTACGGATACCGCATTACTTTGCGGGGTTTCAACTGAATACAACAATATCTTAACATTTCGTATTACATCACATACTGAGCATGCTGAGCAGTTTCTAACACTTGAGTTGGAATCTATGTCATACTAGTAAGTTTCATGCAAGTTACAACTTGAGGCTTCTAATATCGTATCAACATTTACAGTAATGCAATACTTAACTTCTGAACATTCTACTGGCCTGTGAATTACTATACTGTGTCAATATTACTTAACTTGCCGAGGGAACGAGCTTTACATACCTTATTCTTGAACTATTCGTCCGTCGGACGAGGCTCGGCCGGTACTTCAGCTATTTTCTTCCAACTGCATTCATAAGCATGTCAATTAATACTAAATACAGCTTTATTGTAAAGAGCAACGTCACTTTCGATATAGTTTATAGCCTAAACTTAGGCTTATCGAAAGACGGTCGAAAACTCACTATTTTTCAGCGGGCCAGAAGGGAGAAATATTCACTTCACAGCTAGGAACACATAGACACTAATTTAGAGCAATTCCACTTACCTTAGCTCGGTGGCTCAATGATTCGTCGGCCGTATTTTACGAAACTGAATCCGTAGGAATGCTCTCTGCTGCTAAATACTTCGGTATCTGGGATTAATTTGAGTTTGGGCAGCGATTAGCAGCGTAATCGGACGAAAATTATTTAATTTCCTTCGTTCCTTTTCTCCCTCTGTCGGTTTGCTCTGTTCTTTGGAAATTATAACATGTTTTTACCATTTAAAATCGAAGTGGGGCTTTATATACTTGGGCCTGGACAAGGCCAACGTGTCACGGAGCCAATGCGGAGGCCCCTCCTCCGTGACACGCTGCCATCACGGAGGGGCTCTGCCTCGGCTCCTACCACGATGGTTCGACAGGTTTCTCGTCAGATATTTTCCCGGACCTTTCTCCAGCACGTATGGCCTTCAAATATGCTTAACCAACGTGCGAATAGGTCGTCTAGGTGCCGGGAATTCTACGGGGTATAACAAAACTTCTTTTGGATATAAAAGTTTGTTTTATATATTCACATACATTAATGAATACAAGGTCTATCCATAAATATATCAAGAGATAAATAGCATTTATTAGAAGTTTTAATAATTTGAATTTCGCAAAATGAAAAAAGAACCACAATCTTAAAGCGGATAAAATATATATTTAAAGAGTGCACATGACATCTCAACCTGATATCAACTGACAATTTAATATTTCAACCCGTTCTCAATGTGTTTCATGGACACAAGAAGTTGATGTGACATATAAATTTTGGCGGTATCTAAATGATCATTTTTTAAGTTTGAGTCCAACTAGCACAATGGAGACAAGTTGAGGTGCCTAGGTATACATACTCAAAGTTGAAATGTCAAGTTTGAATATTTATTTATATATTATGTCTATATATTTACAATATAAAATCATGACTTATATACATGTTGTAGCAAGTTAATTATCTTATTTTCAAGAATCTAAATCTGACTTTTTATGAATAATTGCATGTAGATAACTTTTGATGACCATTTATAAGAAAAAAGTTTCACATTGTCGATGTATATATTGATGTTAGTTAAACTCTAAAATTTTAAAGAATTTAAGTTATATATAAAAGAAAAGAAAAAATATACCCTTCAACTTTGTGATTTAAAGTGTTGATATATCCCTCGTTAAGAAATGATACATATATACCCTCATCATTTAACAAATACTGCATATATACACTCATCGTCTAAGAAATGGTGGATATTTACTCTTTTTGTTAACAAACTGAATTACAAATAATAATCCTAAAACTTTTTTTTTAATTTCAAAAATGTCATGTGACTTTTAAAAAATTCGCTCACATATTTTTTTACCCTTCCAAACCCGACCTGACTTAAAAAATCAATTTCTCTTCTATTCAAACCCGTCCCAAACCCGTTTTATTACTAAGTAGAAGAGAGATTGCATTTTTTTTTCATTTGGATCGGGTTCGGAAGGGTACAAAGATGGATGAGGTAAATTTTTTGAAGTCATGGGACCTCTTTTTTTTAAAAAAAAATTATAACATAGTGGGTAGGGAAAGGGACTATAAGTTGGAGAATCAAACTCGGACCAACAAGATGAAAATTAAGGTAGCCAACCAACAGAGCTACGAAGTTTTCCCTCCACGTGACAATTTTTAAAAAGTCAGTTTTAGATTTATTTTTTTAATTCAGTAATTATAGGTTGTTAATGAAAAGGATAAAATATGCATCATTTGTTAGACGATGAAGGTATATATATGCACCACTTTTTATGCAAGGAGTATATCTTCTTTGAATCACAAAGTTGAGGGATACTTTTTTGTCTTTTGCCTATATAGAATGACAATATAAAGGAAATTTTACACTATCAGATTATAAAAGGTATTATAGAGGGAAAAGGAATAAGTAACCCCAACGCTAAGATCGAAGTTCCGTGGATACACCTTTCCTTCACGGGATTCTATTTTCTCCTTGAACTATTTTTATAGTAATTATTTGTGTTGCGATCGAAATAACAAGGCATCATGCGAAAGTTAATAATTGCAAATCTTGATGGATGATAAATCAGATGACAAAGAAAAACTATTAAAAAAAAGACTTTATGACATGATATGGGTTTGGTCATTTGACCTACATATGATAATATTAATATAAAATATATTCTAAATCTACTGAGAGAATAATTCTTCCCCTAAATAAAACTCTCTAAACAATTATATTATAGATGTTATTATGCCGTGGTATGAGAAGAAAATATTTTTTATTTATAGAAGTCCAAAACTTCTCTTCCAAGAAAATAATAGATAGAAGGGTTATTTTCTACTAAATAAACTTTTTTCACTAAAAAAACCTTCTGAAATAAATAAACTCCTAATATTTAGTTAATTCGAATTCACATTACTATTTTAGGGTTTGCAATTTCTTTACCAATTTATATATATGAGATGTTAGGGTTACAAATGATAAATACCAACTTGAATAAATTTTGCATGGACGAAGAAGACCAATGCTCAATGTTGAAATGCGATGCGAACATGATATTTTGCTATAAACACAAATTTCTTGTTCAAAGCATAATCCTGAAAGAAGATTTTGATCTTGCATTCTCTATTACATTTGAGTTTTGTCTTTATATTGATGTTCTTTATAAGAACTTCATATCAAGAATTACAAATGTATTCGGTTGAGAGATAATGAAGTTGACGAACCAAAGTTGATTAGTGCTATAGATTTGTTGGTTAGTTTCTAATTGCATTTTGTGTGATGTTATTTGATACTATTAAATAAAAGTACTTTTTTAGTGGAGTCCCATCACGTGATGACATGAATTGAACAGGAACACCCCAATGTTTGGAAAGTTCAAGAAATAGAGGAAGAAGTCTCGATCAAGCGATGAATTCATAATTACTAACTCTTTTAGGAATATTACCATGCACAAAACTCTAATATTTAAAAAAAATTCAAGAAAGTCAATAACTTAATTCTTGAAATAGAAAATTTTCAAAGCATAAATAGCATTGTCGACAATGAGTGTTACATTTGAGAGCAATGAGGGTGTTAGAGAGACACGATTTTCAATAACTGGGCCAAAATTGATGGATTTCAAGCACAACTTAATTAGGAGATTTGAGAATAATGAAATAAGTAGATTTTATTATGCAATTGTTGATATTCAAATATGTGAATGTTATGCAATTTAATATGCAAAAGTAAAAATTATAAGCATTTTGGTTTGAATTATTCTAGGTTAGTTTCTTGACACAAGTTTTGGTTACATAAGCAACGAATGGTCAATATCCAATAATAGATGATTGACAAATCAAAGACAAATTTGATAATGAATTCAACATGGTTCAAATAGAATTTTGTCAATTATGTTACTTAAGCCATATTCGATTATTCTCATGTTACGACTAGTTATTTCTTCAAAGAATTTTGTATCGAGCACTATAATTAGATGGATAGTTAATAAATATTTTCATTTATCTAACACATGTTCTTGTCAGTTCTCAAAAGGCCATATCTTCAAATATTTCATTGAGAAAATATTATGACTGATCATCTTCTTTAATAATGATTTTTTTAGCATGATGAATTTAATTTGTAATTTTATTGATCGTAATACAAGTCAAACTTTAATCCACGTAAAAGAATCACTCACTAAGATATATTGCAATACTAAATGGAAGAGGATCACTTTAATTTTACAAATTAAATTGCAATATTCTAGATGAAACAGAATCACCCAAAACATTCCAAGATTATTTGTAAATGAGTTTCGATCCTTTTTATTTTCTTCCTTCTAACCCTCTTTTCAAGTAATTCTCTATTTCACAATAAGAAAGTAAGCTTTTGGAACAAAAAAAAAGGCTAGGGGGTACGACATAAAAATACAAACGATATGGTGCAAATTAAATTTTAAAAAATAGTTGAAAAGGGTAAATATATCTCTCAACTTTGCGATTTAGAGAGGATATACCCCTCATTAAAAAAGTGATGTATATATACCCTTGTTATTTATCAAATGGTGCATATATACCATCGTCGTCTATCAAATGATGCATATTTACCATTTTCATTAATTGACCTATATTTACTGAATTAAAAAAATTCTAAAACTTATTTTTTAATGTCAAATATATCATGTGACTTTAAAAATTACCTCATTTATTTCTCTTTACCACTATAGACCTGACCCAAATTAAAAAGATGTCTCAATTCCTCTTCTACTCAACCATAAAATAAGTTTGAAACGAATCTGAATAAAAGAGGAATTGAATTATTTTTAATTGAGCTAGGTCTGGAGGGGTAAAACAATGAGTGAGATAACTTTTTAAAGTCATGTGACATTTTTAAAATTAAAAAATCAGTTTTAAATTTTTTAAAATTTAGTTTATTAACGAAAAATGATAAATATGCATCATTTGTTAGACAACAAGGGTATATATGCACAATTTGTTAAACAGCGAGGATATATGCACCATTTTGTAATAAGGGATATATCCACTCTAAATCATATGCCCCTTTACCCAATGAATTCTCTCCTTGGAATTAGTAAATCTTGACTAGATTTACTAAACAGAAAAAGGGTCAAATATACCCATATATTATCAGAAATAGTTTAAATATACCTTTTATTTAAATTTCAGTCCAAATATATCCCTCTCATTTTTTTGGGTCAAAATGTATCCTTTCATTATAATTTGTGACAAATTTTTCCTTAATTTTGATTGAGGGATACATGTCAAACTCAAAATCAAATAATCTGCCCTCAATTTTAAATACTCAATTCCTTTAAAAATTCACTTGTTTAACCCGACGTGACCTATTTTATTTTTTTTCATCTTCCTTTTCCCGATATAGTTTTCCAATAGGCTCCAAGCCAAAAATCAGATTTGGATCTAAAGAGAAAAGAAGATGAAAAGAAGAGAAAATTCGTCGGGTCGAGCTAAATTGGTGAATTTCTAAAAAAACACTAAGTATTTAATATTAGGGGTGAGTCATTTTGTTCTAAACTTGACATGTGTCTCTGTCAAAATGAAGGGTAAGTTTATGTCAAAATATAATGTTAGGGTATATTTGAATTCAAAATATAATAAAAGGATATATTTAGACTAAAACTCAAATAAGAAGTATATTTAAATTATTTCTAACAGTAAAAGGGCATATTTAACTATTTTCTCTTTACATGATCTCTCTGACATGTATAGATAACTTTTTCCAACTTTCAATTAAAAGAAAATTATGCTATGAATAAATATTGGCAAATTAGATATTATTTTATTAAATAAGTTTGCTTTGTGGCCCAAATAATGCAACATTTTGACGTTCACAGCTTTTTCGTTACTATTTATTACGCTTTTAATTTTAAATTAAATTTTATTAAATTTTCATAATTAAATGAGACTATGTTAATTCAGAAATCATTCAATAGCATTTTATAAGATTCAAAATTTCTACCATAAAAATATAAAAGTATAAATATTAAAGTATTAACTAAAATTAATTTAGTTTGACTCTACTAAAATCATATTTGACAATAAAAATATAGATTACTAGAATATAGTTTAGCTTATCTCTAGTTCTATATATGTAGACTTCTGGATGTAAAAACAACTTATTTCTGATTTCTCAAAAGTTTTTTTCAATTGAAGCGCAAGTTGTATCAAAGGTAAACTATAAATTTCCTTCCTTGCAAGTTGATTTATGATTAAACAATTTTCTATTTTATTGTAAAAATGAGAATGAACAGATTTATACTTATTTTTTATTATAAAGTTATGTAATTATTTTTTTGCGTATGATAAGTGATCAGTTTTTTTTTTCCCTTCACTAAGAGATCATAAGAATAAAATTCAACTTTAATTTGGTTTTTGTAACTTTTTTTTTTCATTTTTCCTTCCCTTTTTTCTCATGGTTTTCACCCTTATGTATCAGTTTTATTTAAAACTGTTGATTGTAAATTTAGAATCATCGATATTATTCAATTTATTTACTCAAAATTCATTTTGTTTATTCATGTTTTTTTTGAAAAAAAAAATTCCAATGAAAAAAATAAATAAAATGAAACCTAAAATCAAGCATGTACTAGTTTGAATGTAGAAATAGCAGGAGCTAGCCATTTTTCAGCCAAATAGTTGAAAAATAATTATTATAATGAAAATTTTAAAATTAAAAGTGACTACTTAATTTTTAATTGTATGAACTGAAAAATGACTATTTGTGTACTTTATCCTATTAGAATATGCAATTTTTTTATTTTTTATTTTGAGGGGGGGCGGGGGGGGGGGGGGAGGGAAAATTAATAGGCTCTATTACTAAGATTTTGTTTAATTTTGTAGAATGATGATGAATTTTAATGTAAGGCTTGCTCTCAGAGTGGAAGGTCAAGATAGACTTAGTGACATGCCAATAGATGTTATTAATCATATCCTCAATTTCATGTCAATCCACGATGCAGCAAGAACGAGTATTTTGGCCAAAAGATGGAGATATATTTGGACCAGGCATCCAAATCTTGTGCTAGATAAGTTGACTTGCAAAAAATTGTCAATGAATGACAAATTTGGTTTCCATAAAACAATTGACAAAATCCTTCTACAACATGATGGAGATATTATTAAATTTGTTCTTGATACTTCAAAAGTCAATCTACTTCCATTTATTGACATTGTACATGGATAAATTTTGTTATTGAAAAAGGTGTTAGGGAACTCACTCTTGATTTTTCAAACAACAAAACCTATAAATTCCCATCATGCTTATATTCTTACAAAAATTTGACACATTTGAAACTCTTCAATTGTTCATTTAAGCCATCAACTTTCATTTTTTTCTGTCCACATTTGAAGACCCTATTTCTTAAACAGATCACATTTATGGCAACCAAGTTGAATTATATTCTGAAATTTCCTATTCTAGCCAAATTGACTATTATGTCCTGCAATGGTATTGAATTCTTGAATATCAATTCACCCCAATTAAATTGGTTGTTTGTTATTGAGAGTCAATATCTTAAGCTAAATTGTTTCACCAACTGCACAAGTTTGAGTGTTGTAAGCCTTTCATTAGACAAAGTGTGGAAGAATCCCAAGCAAGATGATAGAACAACTTTGTTGAAGTTCATTTTTGGCTTGCCTCTGCTAACCAAACTTTATCTGGATGATTTTTATCTCAAGGTAAGGTTTGATTTATTGTTTTACATAAATAATACCTCATTTTATTTTTATTTAAGTGATACACTTTGGTTCAACGCAGAATGTAAGAAAGAAAACAAAGATTCGAAACTTACATCATTAAAATTTCGTAATATTTATGTGACTGTAAAAGCCCTCATTAAAGTAAAATGATATCTAAAATTAAATAATTTTTAAATATAAATATGTGTCATTCTTCTTATTTCTGACTAGCTTATTAGAATTTATTTATTTTTGTTTATCCACGTGTTTTGGTAAAAAAAAAAATTCTAAGTCAAGTATTTATAAGTTAAAATCAGACAAATATTATAGATTGATTATGCCGAACTTATGATTTTACAGCTAAGCACTTTTGATTTGACTAATTCTATTATAATTTAATCCCAATATCTATTCTAATTTTTGAAAATATTGCCAAAACATAACTTTTAGTTATCTCTTAATCCTATTTTCATCATTCCTCTATTTTTATGTAAAAATACTTTTTTTAGAATAATTTTTTTAAATATCTTTAACAATATTTTAATTATTTTAACAAAAAAAAAAAGCACATTCACTAATTACAATCGGATGCAATACTTCTATTCAAATACATAACTGGTAATTCATTAAATCGGATCTAACACCTAAATATGCCTATTATTTATTTTTAATAAAATAACCCAAACAAGATTATAATATAACTTATATTTTTTTTATTTGCTTCATAGTTTTTGGGTGAAGCTCCCGTTGTTCCAAGGAGTGCTCCAGTTGTACGAGACTGTTTACGGCAGATCATGCTCAGTATAAAACTTACTGATTTGGCTCAAGTCTCTTATGCTCTTCTCTTCATCCAGTACTTTCTCAATTTGCAGAGGCTTCACATTTGGGTAAGATATGTATTTAATTTGATTTGCATATATATAAAATCTTATTTAGTAATAAATTTAACTCATACACATATTGATTGTGTAAAAAAAATTGTATACTATAACTTAACCTAATAAAGAAGGTTGTTTGCCTACTTTAATTTTCATGTTATCGATTATGGAAAGTTACCTGTAGTTCACTTTAAAATGACTTGACAATGTAAATTTTTTTTTTCATAGGTGTAACATGATGGATTCAATCATTGTGTTTTTATCATTGAACCCATTGCACGTTTAAACTTATGAGTGGAATATGTTATATTTATATATTAAAATTTTGATAATCATTAAATATATATAATTAGGGTTGGTTTTTTAGATGGTGGCTTAATTTTTATTTAGCGCACTAAAACCACTAAATTATTGTGTGTAACATAAAAATTACTTAACTTTGCTCAAGTACCGTAGGAATCTACAAGACTATTTTTAAAACAAAAAGATCAATTAACTTTGTCTAAGAATTACAACAAGTCAATAAACAATTTCATTTGTGACCGAAAGATCAGTCAACTTTGCCCAAGTGTCATATATAATATTTTTTTGTTTTCCCCTGATAACTTTTGTGATACTTAAGTGAAGTTAAGTGGCTTTTTTATGACAAGAAAATAATAATTGATAAATTTGGTGATACTTAGATAAAATTGTGTGATTTTTTATTACGAAAAATAGTTAAATGATTGAAGTGTAATAAAGTGAAAGTTGAGTGATCATTTATGTAATCAACCCTGTATATCTATACTTCCTATTAAGACTACTGGGTTTGATTGATGTCATAGCTTGTTATCTACATATGACAATGTTCTTTATACACTCATGATCGAGTATACACAAGTTAAATTAGATCTATCTTGTATAACGACAGTGCGAAGAAATTATTATACTACTATCAAGTAACCAAAATATTAACTACAGATAATAATTCATATAAAGTGAGATCTACTAAGTAATATGAAAATAAGATATGTTACCTATTACAACAAGTTTAGTAAAAAAAATATAACAATGTTAATCCATATACCTTGATAACATATGTTGCTATATATTTTCTTTCTTTGTTATAGGTATTTGATACCTGGAATTCTGCTGAAGATGTTTTGAAGTATTTGGATGCACCACACAACTTTGATCGCCCACTTGTCAATCTAAAACAAGTTGTAATTCGATTTTTTAATGGTACAAAACCTGAATTGCTGCTTATAAAGTTGTTGCTTGCTGCAACTCCAAGTTTAGAAAAAATGAGCATTGAGAAGGAAATGAACTTTAGTTCAATTCAAGAAAGGAAGATAACTGCAGAGTTGTTGCGTTATTCCAGAGCTTCAACAAAAGCAAAAATTTATTGGCGACCACGAAGGTTATGAGTTTAATATGTTTTTGATCAATTATGATCTTACATTTATTTTCAAGAATTTCGGAGATTGAACCTTTAGCATTTCCTCATACAATAATTGCAACTTGTTTGGTTTATTTTCGATTCCTTTACTATATATATCGGTTGCCTTTGTTATAAATTTAGTAACTTTTCATATATATGAAAGCATGTTTTGATTTTTTGATGTCGTAGCTATGAGACAACTTCTTTTTATTTCAAGGTTTTTGAATCCAAAAGTATAATATTTTCTTTCATTAATTTGTGAAATAGAAATAAATATCACATAATTTAAGTCGGTAGTGGAAGACACAAAATAAAATTTCTCTATATTATGTGTTAAAATATTATGTCGGGTTGGAGCCAATAAAAAATAAGCTATATCGCTTATAATGTGTAAAGACGTTTTTACATCATCAATTAAAAATAAGAAGATTATGAGTTTCATATTTGTTTTTTTAATTTTTTAAATTATTTTTTTTGTATTTTATTTTTTGGGTGGATCAGATCCTTTTGAATTTATTTGTTTGTTTTTTTTATTAGTTGGTTTGACTTTGTTAATCGACAATTTATAATCTTTATATATTTTTATGATATATATTTCATATTTCAAATATTGCATTATGTCTAAGTTGGATACAAAGTTAAAAGGTAAGATTCTTTTATTAAGTATATTGAAATTTAATTAAATGAAATGCTTAAAGTTTTTTCCTAAGACACACGACTTAAATTTGTTAGGACAAGATAATTTATTTTCTTTAGCATATTTTCTCAACTTATCAAATTCTCATCATACTTGTAGCCTTCATCTGCCAGAAAGCTAGTCTGCATATTGATTAGCCTCCTCCCGAATATTTTTGATAGTGATTTAATTGACTTCCAACAAATAATTTTTAATGTTATGTTTGACAGTAAATGTGCAATTTGTTTTCACTTCCAATTCTTTTTTCTCATTGTATGATGTTAATTGTTTATTCTGTTTAAATTAACATGCTAAATTCTATAATATATGGTACTTAAAGAGATTGCTAATATTGGAAGTTAACCTTGCTTGGTTGGTTAAAGTGGCACGTGAACTTAATTTGATTGTGATTATATGAGATGAAAACCGCTAAATTTTAAATACCAAATTGAATTTACTATTTTATGGACGTACGCTTTCAAAATGGGGGGAAAACATTATCTCTCACTATATAATTAATCAGAAATCAGTCTTAACTATTACTACAATAAAATTGGATGTAATATGATTGGATTGGGTCAAGATGAATGATAATTAAGTAGGATATCTACAAAAAAAACTCTATATTTGCAGGATTGAATTAACATATTGCCGCGGTTATAAATTTTCACAATTTGTAATCACGACAATTTTCAAAACTACTGCAATAATTTTCGCATAAATTATTTGCGAAATTTTTCTTGCTGACCGCTACAATAAGTTACTACGTTTATTTAATAACGGTGTAACCTCCATAATTCTTAAATTGACTTATCTAATATATTTAATTTTAAAAAGATTGTGAGGGTTAAAATCCCCAATATTTATTTATTTAATGGGGTTACAACCTACACGAATTTGAACGACAATTCTGATAGAAGCAGTTACAACCTCCACTATTGTTTCTATTCTTTTTTGGGTGCATTGCTTACTAAAATCAAATAACATTAATATATTATTAAGTCATAAACACATTAACATAAGACAGTATATCATTAATTAGTCTCAAAACTTACGTTGAACACATCTACTCCAAGCATTAAACATAAACATTATCATTAGTCTTGAACACTATCATTAAACATAAACATTA
This sequence comes from Datura wrightii, assembly GCA_035772735.1. Lineage (NCBI taxonomy): Eukaryota > Viridiplantae > Streptophyta > Magnoliopsida > Solanales > Solanaceae > Datura > Datura wrightii. The sequence goes on along the minus strand of JASDFA010000027.1, from coordinate 163,805,059 downwards.
TCATTAGTATGAAACATTTATATTAAACATATCCACTCCAACATCAATATTATCAATAGTCTCAATTATTAATCATAAATGATCTGCTATATTCATTAAACCAATTACCATATTTAATAGTCTAATACAATTGAACGGAAGTTCATTAATTTTCATTAGGATTACTGTTGCCAGATGATCTTCTTACGTTTGTGGGTGAATCACGTCCGCTAGCTGCGTCACTTGGCTACCAAAAAATTAAAATAAAATAATAAATTAAAAAAAACAATAAAATGAAACTTATCTATATATTATATTAAAAGTGTGAAGACCCTTGTAAATGTTCATTGAACTTTTTGTCATTCATTAAAAAACTCTATAATAAACAAAATTGTCATTTGCTATTTTTCTTAAATTATTATTTAATTTACCATCATAAACCCAAAAAGATTTTATGTAAATTTTATAATCAGCCTTCCATAAATTTTCCTTAAAAAAAATAAAAATAAAATTACTCTATAAAAATTTTATAATTGCATAATATTCATAAAATTTTCTTCATCAACAATTTTATCTCAAAGACTTCTTTATTAACTACAGTAACTTTGTATGTTTTCAAATTTTCTTCGTCTTAAAATCTGTCTGTCATTTTTGGTTTCATGTTGTCGATTTGAAGAACATATAGTAATTGTTATGCCAGCTCAAGTTGCTTATGTTCAAAATAATGTAACTTAGATTGCCTCCTTTAGTTGATTCTAATGTTTATATTATATTGTCTCCTTTAATTGAGTAAAATATCGATAGTATGTGATTTAAAATTTATCTTATTTGTAATTAATATTCTTCATCTACTTATACATTCACAAGTTTCATCTATTCAAGGTAAAGTGATCTCATCATCTCATAAAATAATTTTTTTAAATTATATATTATTATAATTGTAGCTCTTATGCACAATTTGTTTTAGATAATCATGCAATGGAATCTGGAAAGGATTTCGTGAACGAAATTGTGTCAATTAACAACTTAAGCCGATACGATTCTCATCGAAGAATAAAAGTCTTAGTAATTGGAGGTGAATTAGTAAAAAAATATAAAAAGGGAACTAAGAACACACTAACGCACTCCAATGACTATGACATTAGTTGATGAAGAGGTAAAAAAAATTTAATCTATATTTTATATTTTTACATATATGTTTGAGTTTTTACCTATATTATATTTTATATTTTTTTTTTATTTTTTTTTTGTGTGTGTGTGTGTTTTAACCATTAAGTTTAATAGACAAAATTTTCGTGTATTATTTTTCTTAAATAATTATCATTTAATTATTATCCTAATATTTAAGACCTTGAGATTAATTAAATTTATAGAAATTAAATTTTTACTTATTTGTAAAAGGTAAGAACTCCTAATATTTAGTACTTTAAAATTGACTAAAATTTTGTTTCTTAAATTTTTCCTTATTTGAACTATATTAAAAGTGCTAACATTTAAGACTTTAAAATATATTACAATTTTGTTAACTTATAGCAATCCTTTATTTATTAAACTAACTAATTATTCATTACATTTTTTAACTCAAAATATGAGAAAATAAATTAAAGAATATAAAATCACATAATATTTAAATTAAGTTACTACTAAATATTTAAAAGTACGATGCCTTATAGCATAATATCATTCATTTTTTTACTCTTCTAAAAATAGAGTTCACACTTGACAAAATAGTTATTTAATTATTTTTTTAATATTTAGAATCTTAAATTAACTAAATTTTATGTACTAAATCCTTCCTTATTTGAAATATATGGAAAATATTAATATTTTAAAATTTAAAAATAATTAAGATTTTATCTTTTAAGAAATAGTTACACGTTAAATAAAATTATACTTATAATGCAAATCAATCTTAGGTTTAGGGTTTTTAAAAAATACAATTTGACAACTTGAACATTTGCAGGAAGTCATACAATGGGCCATCGTGATAAGTCGTCCTTCGATACCATGAGTCATTTCTTGACTCATGATGTCTGGGTTTAACTTGAACATTTCACTGAATTAGACACCATGACTCATTCCTACCAATCGTGCACACATACCACGACTCGTGGCCTGGGTAGTAGTTTCCTAGACCCTCACTGATTAGGTGACCATGGGTGATTCCCATGACTCATAATCTCACCCTACGAGTCATGGTTTGGACTCGTGGTCCCTAGGAAGAAAATGCAAGGTTGCGGAATCTTGTTTAGGATGCTCAGGACAAGCCTTCCCACGACTCATGGTCACTCACTGTTGACACCCAATTTTTACCTCCCTACGCCTTAGTATGCTGCTTTTATATATATATATTTATTTATTTATTTACGCAAATATTTGACTTACTTTGATATTTATAAAATAATTTATTATCATAATATTGTGAAAATTATTTCAAATTACATATATATGACTCATATTAATTTTAAGTTTTGATATTAAATAATTACGTCGTATATGATGTGTTTCGTTTTAATATGCGCCCTTATCTGAAATATATATTTATTTAATAAACTATTTATATAATTTTCCTAAATTTTACAAATTTATTTGATTAATATTATTACTCGAATTTATAAATTATTTATGTTAATAATATTATTTTTATAATACTTGATAACTTAATTTTATTTTCTAGTCATTAAATTATTTATAAATATAATAATTTAATTATATGATATTTACATAAGTATACTTTAATTTAGGATTTATTTATATTAATAATAATGTTTATGTGATAATTTAGATTACTTTATTATCTATTTATTAAATTATTAAAAGTGTAGTATATTTATTAATTTAATAGCAGCTAAATCCAATTTCATTCAATTTCTTTAAATTATAGCCATTTTCTATTCAATTTCATCCAATTTATTTCACATCTGGCCACTTTCTATTCAATTTATGTCAATTTTAGCCATTTTTGATTAATTTTGGCTATAATTTAAATTTAGTTCTATCTAAATTAATTCCTAACCCATGATCCTACCCGCGACCCATGAATACTATCCAAACCCGACCCATAAACCGTCCATCTTCCCTTAAAAGTTAATCTCAGCCATCTATTTATTTTGATCCGACGGCTAAGATGAAAAACCTATTTATTTTCTTTAATAACCAATTACCCCCAAAACCCTACAACACACTTTCATTTTTCCCTCATCTCCTCTCACCTGGCCGCTAGTCCCTCTCCCCCTCTCTCCTCTTCTCTCATTCCCGGACCACCATGACCGCCGCACCATTTTTCCCTCTCCTCCCACCGAAAAGCCGCATAGAACCCCGACCAGACCTCCTCTTCCCTCTTATCTTCTCTTCTCCCAGCCGAAACCCGCAACACCATCAATTTCGGCCGTTGTTGGCCGAGAAATGAACAGACGCGTCGTACCACCCTTACTTTCGGCAGCCGCCGGCGAACCTCCCTTCCCACCTAACCTTGCGCCGATCTCACCTCCTTTCTCCCTCTCCATCTTCTCTCCCTCACAAACTAGCCGCAGCAACCACCGGCTCCTCCCTCTCCCAAACAACAACGTCGTCCTCCTCTTCCTCTTCTCTTCTCACCTTCACCACCGAAAACACCAACAACTACACCGGCAAAACCCGTCAAACCACCAACACTCACCATTACATCGTCGCTGCCCCTCTATCCACCGGAAATACTTCCCAACTGACCGGATTCGGAAAGATCTACGAAGATCTGTCCGTAAATTTCTTTCTTTATTTATTTATTTTTTTAATTTTATTTTTCTTTATTTGTTTATATATTGTAATATGTATATAATAACTATATTTATAAATAATATATATATAAATAATGTTTATATGATAAATATATAAATATATAATAATATATAGTAGATATGTATAATATACTGCTTTCCGTTTCATTTATATATATAATATAATAAATATATAAGTATATAATATATATATATATATATATATATATATATATATAATAGATATGTACATATAAATATATATAATATAATATATATGTATAAGTATGTATATTGTTTTTCTTTTCTGTTCCATTTATGTATAATACAATAAATATATATAATATATATATAATAGATATGTATATATATAAGTATATACTGTTTTTACTTTTTTGTTTCATTTATATATAATAATAATAATATATATATATATATATATATATAAAAGTAATATATTGTTTTCCTTTCGTCTATATATAATAATATATATAAATAATATATATTGTTCTTCCTTTTGTTTCACTTGTATATTTATATAATAAATATCTGCTAGTTAATTAATCTATGCCCAATAAAATCCTAATATTAGTTGATAACATTGTTATTTGATTGCCCTTGACAAATGTTAATTAAGTTAAATATGGTAGTTAGCATCAATTTGCATGATAAGGAATAATTTAGTATTAACTAAATTATGGCAAGTTGTTACTGTTTGATTTGATTTCTTTCCTTGTGTGACTAGGAATATGCTCTGATATTCTTTTACTTTACTTATTTGTTAACTGATTTGATTTAGGTGATTTATTTAGCTTATGAAAAGATCTCCTGTGATTGATTTCTTGATTTCTTTTCCTTCCTTTAAAATACCTCAGTTAATGTAACGGTAAAAAGGGGATTTTTCTGAATTTTTTTATTATTTTCTGTCAATTTGGAGAAATTCTCTCAACTAATTAAATGGATAATTTATTCTTTCCTTATTACTCTCTAAATTGATTGATTCTTTCCTCTCTTAATATTTGTGATTATGGTAAGGAAATTTTTTCTTTCGTAATTTATTTATTTATTAAGTTGAATAATTTAGTTATGTATGGTAAGCAATTAGTTGGAGTTGTTTTTAATATTCCCTTCCCCTTTTAAACCTTTGGACGGTTTAACTATATAAAGGGGGGTCTCTTCCTCTCTAGTCATTCAGTTGAACATTTGAATTTTTATATCAATACTGTGTTCTAATAGTGCTCTGCTCAAAAAGAAAAAAAAGAAACTTCTCTTTTAGAATTAATTCAAAACAAGCATCTACTTTCAAGACTTCTCTTCAATCGGTTAGTATATCTTCTGTGTTATATTTTTGTAATAACACACTTTAAAAAATCTACTACGTGTATTGTTGAGTAATTTTGATCCTTCTAAATTTATTGGTTTTTCCTATGTGGTGCAAGATAAAAAATGTGATTTGTTTTTAGGTCTAGAGTGTATGTGTGTATGTTGTGTTATTATTTAACAGGTTTATCCGAAAGCAAGTACAGAAGAGTCGCCTTGGGTGTGGAGTAAAAATAGTTCGGATCGACTGTTTATATTATTTTAAAACCATTAGGTTTCATTTTTTTTATATTTATTTTCATCTCATTTATTATTATCAATTGTAACTTTGTAATAAACGCTATAATAGTGGAATGGGGTCTGGGGTGGGGTTTGTATGTTTTACTTTATCGCGTCTAATTATTAAATTCACCTAGAAAGCATGTTCATAGGTTTCTAATAATATGTGCAACATTAGAAAGCATGCCTATAGGATTTTTCACAAACAACGAATAGAAATTATGTCTATAGGTACCATAATTAATTAAAGTATTATTAGTAAACCTGCCTATGGGAATTATTTTGGTAAATGTTAGCATGTTCAAATGGTTTAAAGAATGAGTTTTATTCACTCTTCTGCAAACATATTCTGATACCTAAATATATATTCATGTCTATAGGTACCATAATTAATTAAAGTATTATTAGTAAACCTGCCTATAGGAATTATTTTGGTAAATGTCAGCATGTTCAAATGGTTTAAAGAATGGGTTTTATTCACTTTTCTGCAAACAGATTCTGATACCTAAATATTGATAACATATTAGATATCATGCCCATAGGATCAACAAACTTGAGTGATTTGTCAGAAATTATGCATATAGGAAGGCATTAATACAAAATAACTTTATTAAACCAGGCCAATGTTTTGACATCCTAATCACGTAGAAATTCCTGTTATAAATGAGGTCCATGTTCTTTTACTTAACAAGTTCTGCTAACACACCAGTGATTAAATTTTATTATATGTTGCGCTATTTGATTTAATTTTTTTTACTATCTGATTTCATAATATTGCGAGAGTTGTAAGCATGTAAATCTGGAATAATTTGGAGCACGTCTAGGACCCAAATCAGTTTGATAAAAGGCATAAAGGTGTTCGCGTTTCTGCATATGGTATATTTAATCCAACTGTGCTCATACGCGTACAACATTTTAGCTTACTGGTTGTCCCATTTCAACCTAGGATTTATGCCTATAGGTCGAGTCGGCAATTTGTTTAACTGTTCACAATGTTCATTTATTTCAAACAGGCACCTCTTTAATTTTAGTTTCATACATAAAGTCAGCATATTTACATTAGAGATCATGCTCATAAGACTTATTTACATCCATTTAGAAATCATGTTCATAGGTTTAAACGAAGAAGCCTATCCGAAACCTTCATATGCTCGTTGTGCTAATTACTGTTTTGTTTGGCGTTTTTTCTTAACTACCATAGGATTTTTAGACCAAAAAATTCAAAATAGTTGTCCAATGCCTCTTGGACATTAAGTTTGGACGGGTAGGCAAAAATACTAGGCCGCTAGTTTTCTTCACCTAGAAGCGTTATAGGATTAATAATTAACTAGGCGGGTAGATGGGAAATGATAGCCTGTGCTCGCTGAATAATACGAGCAATTCAAAGGATTGCGAAATATTATTTAAGTTGCACGGGGTGATCCCATTAGGTCAAATAATTTTTTAGAACTACGTTTGGCCTGATTCCCTTAAGGGATACGTAGGCGCCTCCTCGAGGTTCGGACCCATAATTAATAAACGTTTATTTGTGGACTTTAATAAATTGTTGTTTTTGTTATACTTTATTTGCCACAACTTTTGTATTTATTGTTAAAAAAATAAAATAAGATAAATTTACTTTTAACTTTCATTTCACCCAAATTTCTTTCTTCTCGCTTGTCCAAACTTCATTATTTATTCCTTTATCATTTTAGTTTAAGCACATATAAGTTAAAATCGACTTTAATTGATCACTTAGTTAATTCCCCATTAATGAATCCGGCCGGGAAGCACATTTGTGGACCTCGAAAGGTGCCTAACATCTTCCTTTCGAGGTAATTTAAGCCCTTGCCCGACTCTGGTAACCTAGGTAACGAACTTAGCTTAGAAACACACCTTAATCCGTTAGGTGACGACTCTTCAAATTAATAAACCCTTAAGAGTGGTCACATGTTGTGTCCCGCTTTCCGCGAGAAAAAATGGGGCGCGACAGCATGACAACTCTGCTGGGAATTTTAGGCTTTAACCAATACGTGTTCATTTAAATGGGGTTTTAGTTAAGTTTGAATTTGCTAAATGTTCAATTTATTTTTTTTTTTTTTACTTTGCCATGAAGTTACTAACTGTTTTCTTTGAATTTTTTTGTTATTGTTTATTATTATTTTCATATGTAATTGTTAATGTATAAAATATTGTAATTTTCTTTTATTTAACTGGCATATCGTTCATATTTCCCCCACTTGGGAATTTTACACTATCACACACGATAACGGTTGCGTGGTTTCACGGTCGTTCACTATTTTAAAGTACCTCGAGGATTGTCTTGTGATTTGGTCGATCATCGGTGCGTCGAGGGTCATAAGCTTCCTCACTCTCGAGTTGTACGCTCGAGGGAACCGTATCATACCCACTCTTATTCCTAGAACGTGACCGTGTACGCCTTTAGTAAGGCATGCACATCATTTCAAACTTAGAAAAATCGCGACGTCCATGGTACGACAAGATTAAATAGAAACTTGCCCTAAGTCTTAAGGGATTTTTAAAATCCTAAAAAAAGATGATCCATAAATTATGTGCATTTTCTAGAGAAACATTGTTTAAAGTAACGTCATTTTGCTCCCGGGTAGGTAGGTTAACTTTCCTTTTGCTGCAGGCACAATGAGTCTCCCAACTTCTTACCCAAGGTTTGGTATGGTTTGGTGCATGCCTGTAGGCATGAAAGCATGGTGGTTAGATTTGGGAGAATACGGACAGAACGAAGTAAGAAAAGTATTAGGACACTTACCTTCACTTATGCAAGTTACTCCATGCCGGGAACTCATAGAAGCAGCCACAACTTTCTGGGACGAGAAAAGAGTGGTATTTAGATTTGGTGAGGTTGAAATGACCCCGTTATTGGAAGAAATTAGGGGGTATGTGGAAAATATGAGTTTATTATGGAGAAATAGGAAGTGGGAAAAAGCGGAAATGATCATACCCAAACGCGTCACCCTAGAAGATGCGGGTAACAAGTTGGGATTGCAAGGTAACGATATGGTGTCCTTTTTGATGAAGGGAAGGATGCCAGGGAAATATCAGCTCAACCGATTCGGTCACAGTTCTTCTCGGGAAATTTACAAAGAAGACAGTTCCGATCTAGACTCATGGACGAGCAGACAAATTTTTGCTTTCATGGTCTACTTTTTAGGTATGGTGGTCTTCCCACGAGGAGCTGAGGAAGACATCGATATCCGCCTTGTTTCAGTCGTCCACGCCTTATGCAAAGGTATCGACAAAGGACATTGCACTATTGTTCCAATGATCGTGGCCGACATTTACCGGTCTCTAGGGAGGTGCAAAAATGGGTTTAAGCACTTCGAGGGATGTAACTTATTGCTTCAGCTCTGGCTTATTGAACATCTTCAAAAGGTGCATGGCAATCCAACCATGCCTCAGCCTACAGAAACCGATCACATTGCCGCTCACCATTACAGGGTCACCATGGGAGTTAAGCCAATAAAACGGCCCGAAAAGGTGGAGAAATGGGGTCAAATGTTGGGTAATTTCACCGAAGACTCTGTGCAGTGGATGTTCGACTGGTTTCCGAGATCCAACTTTGTTATATATACCAAGTCCCGATACTATTTGGTCTTGATAGGACTACGAGGTCTCCAACCATACTCTCCGATGCGAACAATGCGACAGGCTGGAAGAATGCAAATAATACCCAGAGTTGCCGACATGGATGCATACCAAGTGGATTACAAGGACGATTTTGTCCCGCATGCTTTAGACATTGCAAAATCATGAAACAAAAAGATTTATCTCGATGAAAAGAGCATAGAGGTTAACCGATATCAGGCAGGCTACGTAACCGGGTATATTGAGTGGTTACATGATGATTCAGCTGGTACTGCAATAGCGAGCGTCAAACGAGGCAAACATGTAGAGGATAAAGAGGCTCAAGCACAAACCCTCTATCGTCGTTTAAAAAGAAGTCCAAGATTCTGAGGCTTGTCATCGGCAGTTACACGACGACAATGCCAAAGAAATTTCTGAGATGGGAAAGGAATTGGAATATTGGAAAGATCGGGCTTTAGGTTTGGAATTGAGGATACAGGATTTGCGTGATGAGTTCAGCAAACAGGGAGAGGAATGCTTGAATAGGGGAGCTATGGGGAAAGATCTAGCATTGGCCTACCTTCTGTCCTGTCGTCACCGTTTCGACAAAGTACTAGAAGATCCAAAGAAGTCGGACGTCGATGAAGATGTTTTCAAGATTTAATGTTTTGTTTCTTGTAATTCTTGTAACTTTCATAGCAATAAAGTTTATTTTGGGTTTATTCTGGGAGAAAAATGACGATACTTAATGACAAGTTCTCTCAAACTCGTTTGGCCTACCTCTGGCATAAAAGAGGCCCCAAAATTAGGAAATACGTCACTATTCTTATTTGACCTTTCTTTCAATATTATTTCTAACTTCTATTACTAATTATGGTTTGTTTATTTTTCCCCTTCCCAAAGGTTGATCTGTGCAAATATGGCTTACTACACAAGATCGAAAGGAGCTCCTCCTTCTCCTCCTCCCGTCCCTAACCGCAACAAAGGAAAGAACCAAATGGATGAACATAATAGCAGTGGTAGAGACATACCTAGAAATGAGTGGGACAGCTTCGAGGGGGACGGACCTCCAGGTTATAATGAGATTATTATGAGGCTCGAGCAGAAAATTTTTGATCTTCAAGAGGAATTGGTACAAGTTCGGAATCTAAATACCCAGGCAGCACTATTTGGGACTCAAGCTGATGCCTCGACTTCAAAAGCACCAGCCGGTCTTCCCATGTCCTCACAACCCGTAGCTCCACCACAAGACGCTCCACCCCAACATTACCAATACCCTCCATATACTTATCCACATCCGCCAGCTCCAGCTACCGCCCATTACCCATCACCACCTCAAGAAATACCTCCTCCAACCCATATAAATACAGCCTATGCCTACACCCATACCAACCCGATCTATGTTGAGACTGCACCTGTAACTCATCATCTTGAGGATTCTGAACCTTCGAAAAAGGATAGACTGATTAAAACTCTAGCAGAAGAGTTGAAGAAGATAAATAGCAGGTTGCAAAATGTTGAAGGCAACAAAGGAATAACAGGTCTGGATTATGAAGACTTGTGTATACATCCGGATGTTGAATTACCGGAGGGGTACAAACACCTCCCAAGTTCTAGCTATTCAATGGAACTGGTGATCCAAGGGCCCACCTAAGATTGTATTGCGATAAACTGGTAGGAGTGGGACAGAATGAGAAGATAAGAATGAAGTTGTTCATGCGAAGTCTGACCGGTGAAGCTCTCAGTTGGTATGTAGAGCAGAATCCCAAAAAATGGTTTACTTGGGCAGAAATGGCATCAGCCTTTATGGAACGTTTTGGATTCAACACGGAAAATGCACCTAACTTGCATTACATCCAAAACCTGAAGAGGAAGCCCACCGAGACTTTTAGGTAATTCGCAACTCGCTGAAGGACTGAAGCCGCAAGAGTGCGACCCTCAATGGAAGAGTCTCAATTGAAGGATATTTTTATGCGGACTTTAGACCCGCAAGTTTATGATAGATTGATGCTGGTTAGCGAAAAAAGCTTTACAGAAATTATCAAGCTTGGAGAGAGGATTGAGGACGGTATCAAGGATGGTACCATTATCAACTTGAATGCACTACAAGCAGCTAACAAAGCCTTGTAGTCCGGAACTGCTTCGGAAAGCCGCAAGAAGAAGGAAATTGGAACTGTTATGATGGCCCAAGGGCCGAAAAGTTATGTTTACAGACCACAGACTCCAACACCACCCTACCAAATGCCAACCCCGCACTACCAAACTTCACCATACCAAACTCTACCTCCACCATATCACACTCCGTCATCACCTTATCAAGCTCCATCACCATATTAAAATCTCCATCCCTATCGAGCTCCATATCAAACTCCCCCTCCGACCCATTTCCAAACACCTCCATCACATTACCAAGCCCCCACTTATCCCGTGTATAACACACAACCCTCTCATCCACGACCTTCTCACCCACGACCTTCTTTCTCACCAAACCAAAGGCCTAGGGCTCAATTTAGGCCAACAAAAACTTATACCCCTCTAGCCGAACCAATTGACCAGCTGTATGTGAGATTGAAAGAAGCTGGTTACATTGAGCCTATTCCCGCACTCCCGGTTGATACCCAAGCTAAGTGGTACAACCACAACAAAATATGCATGCATCACTCGGGAATGAGAGGGCACACCACAGAGTCCTGCAGGTCTTTGAAGGACAAAATACACAAGTTGATTGACACCATGGTTATTCACCTCAAGGATCCGACACCGAATGTGACAAGTAATCCTCTGTCGAATCACCAGGTGAACATGATTTCTTGTAATGGGGATGAGGACTTGGCGGATACTATTGGGATGATTGAACACAGAGCAGGTTCTTCTTTAGATTCATCTCGGAGAGTACAGGTGTGCCCTCCGATCGAGGTTGAGGTAGCTACACCAAGGCCTCCTTTCACGGTGGTAAGAGCTTCTCCAGTTTCATACAAGACAGTACCTTGGAGTTACAAGGAAAATGCCTCACATAAAACAAAGGTGTTGGAGGCAGATGCGGCACAAGGAGTGACATGGTCTGGAAGAATATACACTCCTGATAACTTGGTTCAAGGAGCCAATAAAGGAAAGCAGCCGGTGGTGGAAGCCGAAAATGGGATCTGGAAAAAGGTGCAGGCGAAGGAGTATTCGGTGGTAGAACAATTGAGCAAGACCCAGGCTCAAATTTCTATCTTATCACTTCTACAGAGCTATGAGCAACACCAAAAGGATTTGATGAAGGTGTTAGGAGAAGCCTATGTCCCTGCAAGCATATCTAGTAGTGAGGTGGCTAACATGGTGGGTCAGGTATTTGAGGCCCAGAAAATATCCTTCCATGAAGATGAGTTGCCTGTGGAAGGCGTGGTCCATAATAAAGCATTGCATATCACAGTGCAGCACTCAGACAAATTTATCACCAAGGTATTGATTGACCCAGGCTCCGGTCTAAATATTTGTCCGCTGAATACTTTGACCCAGTTGGAAGTTGACCTTGCCCCGATCAAGCAATGGAAGGTGAACGTCAAAGAGTTCACAAAGGGACACTATGGGAGAAATAGATCAAAGAAGAGGTAGCCAAGCAGATCGATGCCGGAATCCTCAAAGTAGTAGAATACCCCACTTGGTTGGCCAACATCATGCCTGTACCGAAGAAGGACGAAAAGGTCAGAGTCTGTGTGGATTATAGGGATCTCAACAAGTCCATCCCTAAAGACGATTTTCTGTTACCAAACATCCACATCCTTATTGACAACTGTGCCAAGCATGAGACACAGTCGTTCGTGGATTGTTTCACTGGTTATCATCAAATAAGAATGCATGAAGAGGATGCTGAGAAAACCGCATTTCTTTTCCCATGGGGGGTATATTGTTACAAGGTAATGCCATTCGGGTTGAAAAATGCTGGAGCCACCTACATGCGGGCCATGACTACCATCTTCCACGACATGATTCACAAGTAAATTGAAGTTTATGTGGATGATGTCATCATCAAGTCAAAGAGAAGCTCAGATCATCTGGCAGACCTCAGAAAGTTCTTAGACAGATTGAGGAAGTATAATCTGAAGCTAAATCCGGAAAAGTGTGCATTTGGGGTTCCATCAGGAAAATTATTGGGTTTTATCGTCAGCCATCGGGGTATTGAGTTGGATCCAACCAAGATTAAGGCCATCCAAGAGCTCCCACCGCCGAAAAGTAGGAAAAAAGTCATGAGCTTTTTAGGACGACTCAACTACATTAGCCGTTTCATTGCTCAGTCAACGGTTATTTGTGAGCCTATCTTCAAACTGCTGAAAAAGGATGCTGCTACAGAATGGACTCCTGAGTGCCAACAAGCTTTCAATAGAATCAAAGAATATCTATCGAAGCCTCCAGTTTTAGTGCCACCAGAACAAGGAAGACCTCTGTTCTTGTATTTTTCCGTGCTTGAGAATTCCTTTGGTTGTGTTTTGGGACAACATGATGAGACAGGGAGAAAGCAGCAAGCCATATACTATTTGAGCAAGAAGTTCACACCGTATGAGGCTCGGTATACACTGTTGGAAAGAACAGGTTCCGCTTTGAGTTGGGTCGCTCAGAAGTTGAGGCACTATTTGTCTGCCTACACAACTTATTTGATTTCAAAGATGGATCCATTGAAGTATATCTTTCAAAAGCCCATGCCTACGGGGAAGCTGGCCAAGCGGCATATATTGCTAAGTGATATTGCTAGGAAGCCATTAATACAAAATCACTTTATTAAACCAGGCCTATGTTTTGACATCCTAATCACGTAGAAATTCCTGTTATAAATGAGGTCCATGTTCTTTTACTTAACAAGTTCTGCTAACACACCAGTGATTAAATTTTATTATATCTTGTGCTATTTGATTTAATTTTTTTTACTATCTGATTTCATAATATTGCGAGAGTTGTAAGCATGTAAATCTAGAATAATTTGGAGCACGTCTAGGACCCAAATCAGTTTGATAAAAGGCATAAAGGTGTTCGCGTTTCTGCATATGGTATATTTAATCCAACTGTGCTCATACGCGTAGGATTTATGCCTATAGGTCGAGTCGGCAATTTGTTTAACTGTTCACAATGTTCATTTATTTCAAACAGGCACCTCTTTAATTTTAGTTTCATACATAAAGTCAGCATATTTACATTAGAGATCATGCTTATAAGACTTATTTGCATCCATTTAGAAATCATGTTTATAGGTTTAAACGAAGAAGCCTATCGGAAACCTTCATATGCTCGTTGTGCTAATTACTGTTTTGTTTGGCGTTTTTTCTTAACTACCATAGGACTTTTAGACCAAAAAATTCAAAATAGTTGTCCAACGCCTCTTGGATGTTAAGTTTGGAACGGGTAGAAGCGTTATAGGATTAATAATTAACTAGGCAGGTAGATGGGAAATGATAGTCTGTGCTCGTTGAATAATACGAGCAATTCAAAGGATTGTGAAATATTATTTAAGTTGCACGGGGTGATCCCATTAGGTCAAACAATTTTTTTAGAACTACGTTTGGCCTAATTTCCTTAAGGGATACGTAGGCGCCTCCTCGAGGTTCGGCCCCATTATTAATAAATGTTTATTTGTGGACTTTAATAAATTGTTGTTTTTGTTATACTTTATTTTCCACAATTTTTGCATTTATTGTTAAAAAATGAAATAAGATAAATTTACTTTTTACTTTCATTTCACCCAAATTTCTTTCTTCTCGCTTGTCCAAATTTCATTATTTATTCCTTTATAATTTTAGTTTAAGCACATATAAGTTAAAATCGACTTTAGTTGATCACTTAGTTAATTTTCCATTAATGAATCCGGCCGGAAACCACATTTGTGGAACTCGAAAGGTGCCTAACACCTTTCTTTCGAGGTAATTTAAGCCCTTGCCCGACTCTGGTAACCTAGGTAACGAACTTAGCTTAGAACGGTGCCCTAACGCACCTTAATCCGTTAGGTGGCGACTCTTCAAATTAATAAACCCTTAAGAGTGGTCACATGTTGTATCCCGCTTTCCGCGAGGAAAAATAGGGCGCGACACTCACCACGACTTGTGGTGTGAGTCATTCTGATAGAAAAAGTTCAACTTTCTGCTAATTTTCTACTTTATATCTTGTATCTGATCTTAGGGACTTCTGGGGTATTACAACACATCGGGCATGCTGTAACTGGATGAAATAGGAATTGATGATGTTACCCCTACTTTCTAAACATTGCAACAACGGTAAAGTCATAAAGGGAGAAACACAGGAGGAACCATGTCCCTCCATTAGAAAAAAAGGTATTCATTTCCATTTACTCAACATGTGTATTATCACTTTGTTTTTCAGATTACAGTCATTTAATTGATAAACCTAGTCCCTAGCGTCCACTCATTTATTAAAATGTCTAGCGTCCACCCTAAGATATTGCAAACACTAAAAAGGGGAAGGAGTGGGATTAAATCATTAATCCATGTTTCCCCATTCCAAAATCCATCTAACATGTCAATTAACTCTTGATGATTATCAGTCTTGGTAACCATTAATCACCTCAAGTCCTCCCCATTACTCCACAAAAACCTTCCCACTCCCTAATCTACCTATAAGGGAAGCTGAACCTAGAATATAATCTCTCCAAATCAAGATAGACTAAAACTTTCTTTAATCATCTTCTTTTTTTTACCTTCCAACTGTCATCCATGGCATCTTCAAGTTCAAAACCCTCAATGGTCGAGTACTCTGATGAAGACAAAATTAGTTCTTAAAGTACCCCTTCACCGATTCAGGGGGAAAGTTCCTCACCATCTTCACCTAAAGAAAAATTCAAACCCCCAAAATCTCCATGTGGTTCTTCACCAACGGAACCTAACCCCCAACCAAAAAGTCCCTCCTAATAAATCTATCCCTAGAATTTCTACACAGGAGGAACTTCCTCTGCCTGTTGACTCTTGTTGACCCTACTTCTGAAAGTCCTGGAAAAGGAGATAGAATCGAAGGAGAACACATAGGTTTGGAGGAGGCGACTGGAGAAGGGGGTTTATCTAAGGATGAGGAAAGGGTGAATGAGACAAGTGAAAGTGAAGACAATGTGACCCTTTGTTCAAGGTTGGAAGTTCTTAAGAGTAGAAAGACTACCTATGCAAGAAAACACTTAGCTGTAGAATCCCCTTCACTCAGCAAACCCATAACTATAGGTGTGTAGAAGAGGAAATTGGAAAGAATATCTTAAACCAACAACAGGTTGCAAGCAGATGAAGGTGAGAAAATTATTAAGAAAGAGACCTCAGACCATATCATTATTGATGAGAAAACTATTAAGAAGAAAAAGTCTCGAACTTCTAATGTTTCTAGGTCTGGAGCATCAGTGAAAACAGGGTCTAAAATAAACAACAATATGGAAAAATTTCTTGCATCATGAAAAGATAGGTATTTTGGTGCACAAAAGGAGTTGAAAGGAGGGTTATTGATTTTTCTATGCTTTTTGAACCAGGTATAGGGAGGTTAGTAGAGAAGTTGAAGTTCTAAAAGTGGGATCACTTATTTGTCTGTCCATTACCAATAATATATAAGTCTAAATGTGTTGAGTTCTACATAAACCTGGAGGTTATTGAGGAAGGAAAGATCAGTTCTTCTGTTCATGGCACGAGTATTCTATTGACGGAAGGGATCTTGGGTGATATCCTACAGATTCCATGTGAGGAGTATGCTGAGTATGAATTGGAGAAGACTGAAGACTATACACGTACTACTAAATTCACTCAAGAGAGAGTCACTACAGGGTTATGAAGGGTAACGAAGGAAAAAATGCAACCAAATCACAAGGTATTGTTTGAGTTAGTTAATAAGTGTTTGTTGCCCAAGACTGAAAGGCATCAAGAGGCATCTTATAGAGATATAGGAGTAATGTAGAAAGCTAGATACTAACTTAATCTTTCCTTTTAATGATAAAACATATGAGAAGGGTAATTAATCCTACAAGAAGGGCTCATGGGCTTGCATATGGGTTCTTCCTTACAAAGATCTTTGAAGCGTATCATGTTCCTTTATCAGGAGGGAAGGTGGGATCTAAGAAAGAACTATTTGATAGTAGGACCTTGGAGGAGTGTAACTTGGTACAAATAGCACTTGGCACAAAGGGAAGGAGTCCTATTACTCAGCTAGTTCAAGACCTACAGTCCTCCAATGCACGCATTGCCTCTCTGGAAGAAGAAAACTCCCAACTTAAGCCAAATCTAAAAGCTTCCAAAAATAAAAATTTTCAACTTAAGGAGAAGATGCTTGCTGAGAAATTGATTCACAACAATAGGATTGACAAGCTCCTCTCCTTCTTCAAGAAAAACACCTCCTTCTCCTCAGCTCTTCCTTAATCCATCTCTTTTCAATTTTTAGTTGTTAGTTCTATGTTTTTTATCTTCTGTGGTTTATCAATAGAGTTGTATTGTGTTTGCAAAATGTTTATAATGCTATGGTTGTGTTTTGGTGTTATACTTGCTTATCCTGTTCTCTTAATATGAATAATAACCTATTTGGTCAATGTTCTAAAATCAGTTTATTTTGAGAAGTGTTTTCTTAAAAGTGCTTATCAAAAAAGTATTTTTCGTGAGAAGCAGCTTGTGTTTGACCAATAAATTTAGAAACTACTTTTCAGAAGCAACTAGTATTTGTCCAAACTTTTGAAAAGTGCTTCTAAGTGTATTTTCCTTAAAAGTATTTTTCGAATAAGTGCTTTTGGGAGAAACCACTTATTTTAGCTTCTGAAAAACAACTTCTACTACTCCCTAAAAACACTTATTTTTTCTCAAAAGCTTGACTAAAAACCTTATTTTTAAATTAAAAAAAAGCACTTTTGACCTCCCAAAAGCTTGGCCAAACAGGCTATAGACCTGTGCAAAAATTAGATGGCTAATATCATCAGTTCATCTATGATATCTAGTTTGCTAGTGTGCTCTGATAAGTGTATCCCCAATGGCCATAGGTTAGAAAATTATTGCATTTTGCTTGAAACCTGATGGGTTCTTTGTTTAAAAACTTTTCGATGATGTCGAAAGAGGAAAGATTTAGGTAGGGGTAATTGAATATTGGTTTGTTTGTCATCATCAAATAGGGAGAATTTGATATAATGTGAAGGTTTTGATGACTGACAAAAGTAAACCAGGTTAACTGCACAGCTGGATGTTTTTTAAGGTACTTGGAGATTTTAACGTGGGAAGTGTAGACAAACATGATTCAAATAGGGCAAGAGGAAAAGAACATGTACTTGGATTCCAACCATTATGTGTAAATTCAACACAAAAGGAAAAAGAAGATTTGCTTTCCTTCTAGGACACTAAAACCTAAAGGGAACGTCATGTGAAGCAGCAAGTTGAATCTGAGTTGGACAAGGGTTACACAAGAAGCCTGGAAGCCTATATATAATTTACGATTGAGAAGAAAAAGATTTGATGATAGCCAGAGAAAAATACACTGAAAGTTCTTAAAGTAATTGACGAGAGAAAGTAAGGAGAGCTAGTGTTAGCTTTGTGAGTTAGAGAATTTGTTGAGAGAGTGTTTCGTGTTTCTGACTCATGTTGAGTTAGAAAACCGTTATTAGTTAGAGTTTATTGGTGAGGTTGAGGTACTAGAGTTAGTCTATTTGATTATAGAGTTGTAATCTAAAACCTATTCATGGAATTCGATAAAAGCCTATTGGATAGGTCGTATTTTTCTACTCCCTTGAGCAAGGAGGCTTTTCATGAAATTTCATGTGTGCTCATATATTTAATTACTTTATAATTCGCATATCAACTGAACCTGGTTCAGGTGTATTGGATTTTACTATTGGTGATTATTTTATATATATATATTTATATTTCGTGTCTTTGTTAATTTTGTTAAAGATATATTTACCTGCACTTATTAAACTAACAATATGTATTTTGCGACATACTGCATATCATTAGAAGTTATATATTATTAATTAGATTCATATCTCTTGCTCGATTCTAAATACATTATCCCGATATTATGAATTTCATCTAGTGAATAAATTTATATGGTAGATTTGATATTCTTAATTACAGCATTTTCTATCTTGCAAATAACTAATAATAAAATATAAAAAAACTAGTTGATATAATTCTGTTTATAAAGAGCAAAATAGTTTTTGTCGAATATATTTTAGTCTAAAAAATTATTTTTGGAATCATTTACTACAAACTTCTTTTGGATATAAAAGTTTGTTTTATATATTCGCATACATTAATGAATACAAGGTCTATCCATAAATATATCAAGAGATAAATAGCATTTATTAGAAGTTTTAATAATTTGAATTTCGTGAAATGAAAAAAGAACAACAATCTTAAAGCGGATAAAATATATATTTAAAGAGTGCACATGACATCTCAACCTGATATCAACTGACAATTAAATATTTCAACTCGTTCTCAATGTGTTTCATGGACACAAGAAGTTGATGTGACACATAAATTTTGGCGGTATTTAGATGATCATTTTGTAAGTTTGAGTCCAACTAACACAATGGAGACAAGTTGAGGTGCCTAGGTATACATACTCAAAGTTGAAATGTCAAGTTTGAATATTTATTTATATATTATGTCTATATATTTACAATATAAAATCATGTCATATATACATGTTGTAGCAAGTTAATTATCTTATTTTCAAGAATCTAAATCTGACTTTTTATGAATAATTACATGTAGATAACTTTTGATGACCATTTATAAGAAAAAAATTTCACATTGTCGATGTATATATTGATTTTAGTTAAACTCTAAAATTTTAAAGAATTTAAGTTATATATAAAAGAAAAGAAAAAAATAGACCATTCAACTTTGTGATTTAAAGTGTTGATATATCCCTCGTTAAGAAATGGTATATATATACCCTCATCGTTTAACAAATAGTGCATATATACACTCATTGTCTAAGAAATGGTGCATATTTACTCTTTTTGTTAACAAACTGAATTACAAATAATAATCCTAAAACTTTTTTTTTATTTTCAAAAATGTCACATGACTTTTAAAAAATTCGCTCACATATTTTTTTACCCTACCAAACCCGACCTGACTAAAAAAATCAATTTCTCTTCTATTCAAACCCGTCCCAAACCCGTTTTATTACCAAGTAGAAGAGAGATTGCATTTTTTTTTTCATTTGGATCTGGTTCGGAAGGGTACAAATATGGATGAGGTAAATTTTTTGAAGTCATGGGACCTCTTTTTTTTAAAAAAAAATTATAACATAGTGGGTAGGGAAAGGGACTATAAGTTGGAGAATCAAACTCGGACCAACAAGATGAAAATTAAGGTAGCCAACCAACAGAGCTACGAAGTTTTCCCTCCACGTGACATTTTTTAAAAAGTCAGTTTTAGATTTATTTTTTTAATTCAGTAATTATAGGTTGTTAATGAAAAGGATAAAATATGCACCATTTGTTAGACGATGAAGGTATATATGCGCACCACTTTTTAAGCGAGGAGTATATCTTCTTTGAATCACAAAGTTGAGGGATACTTTTTTGTCTTTTGCCTATATAGAATGACAATATAAAGAAAATTTTACACTATCAGATTATAAAAGGTATTATAGAGGGAAAAGGAATAAGTAACCCCAGCGCTAAGATCGAAGTTCCGTGGATACACCTTTCCTTCACGGGGTTTTATTTTCTCCTTAAACTATTTTTATAGTAATTATTTGTGTTGCGATCGAAATAACAAGGCATCATGCGAAAGTTAATAATTGCAAATCTTGATGGATGATAAATCAGATGACAAAGAAAAACTATTAAAAAAAAGACTTTATGACATGATATGGGTTTGGTCATTTGACCTACATATGATAATATTAATATAAAATATATTCTAAATCTACTGAGAGAATAATTCTTCCCCTAAATAAAACTCTCTAAACAATTATATTATGGATGTTATTATGCCGTGGTATGAGAAGAAAATATTTTTTATTTATAGAAGTCCAAAACTTCTCTTCCAAGAAAATAATAGATAGAAGGGTTATTTTCTACTAAATAAACTTTTTTCACTAAAAAAACCTTCTGAAATAAATAAACTCCTAATATTTAGTTAATTCGGATTCACATTACTATTTTAGGGTTTGCAATTTCTTTACCAATTTCTATATATGAGATGTTAGGGTTACAAATGATAAATACCAACTTGAATAAATTTTGCATGGACGAAGAAGACCCAATGCTCAATATTGAAATGCGATGCGAACATGATATTTTGCTATAAACACAAATTTCTTGTTCAAAGCATAATCCTGAAAGAAGATTTTGATCTTGCATTCTCTATTACATTTGAGTTTTGTCTTTATATTGATGTTCTTTATAAGAACTTCAGATCAAGAATTACAAATGTATTCGGTTGAGAGATAATGAAGTTGACGAACCAAAGTTGATTAGTGCTATAGATTTGTTGGTTAGTTTCTAATTGCATTTTGTGTGATGTTATTTGACACTATTAAATAAAAGTACTTTTTTAGTGGAGTCCCGTCACGTGATGACGTGAATTGAACAGGAACACCCCAATGTTTGGAAAGTTCAAGAAACAGAGGAAGAAGTCTCGATCAAGCGATGAATTCATAATTACTAACTCTTTTAGGAATATTACCATGCACAAAACTCTAATATTTAAAAAAAATCAAGAAAGTCAATAACTTAATTCTTGAAATAGAAAATTTTCAAAGCATGAATAGCATTGTCGACAATGAGTGTTACGTTTGAGAACAATGAGGGTGTTAGAGAGACACGATTTTGAATAACTGGGCCAAAATTGATGGATTTCAAGCACAATTTAATTAGGAGATTCGAGAATAATGAAATAAGTAGATTTTATTATGCAATTGTTGATATTCAAATATGTGAATGTTATGCAATTTAATATGCAAAAGTGTAAATTATAAGCATTTTGGTTTGAATTATTCTAGGTTAGTTTCTTGACACAAGTTTTGGTTACATAAGCAACGAATGGTCAATATCCAATAATAGATGATTGACAAATCAAAGACAAATTTGATAATGAATTCAACATGGTTCAAATAGAATTTTGTCAATTATGTTACTTAAGCCATATTCGATTATTCGCATGTTACGACTAGTTATTTCTTCAAAGAATTCTGTATCGAGCACTATAATTAGATGGATAGTTAACAAATATTTTCATTTATCTAACACATGTTCTTGTCAGTTCTCAAAAGGCCATATCTTCACATATTTCATTGAGAAAATATTATGACTGATCATCTTCTTTAATAATGATCTTTTTAGCATGATGAATTTAATTTGTAATTTTATTGATCGTAATACAAGTCAAACTTTAATCCACGTAAAAGAATCACTCACTAAGACATATTGCAATACTAAATGGAAGAGGATCACTTTAATTCTACAAATTAAATTGCATTATTCTAGATGAAACAGAATCACCCAAAACATTTCAAGATTATTTGTAAATGAGTTTCGATCCTTTTTATTTTCTTTCCTTCCAACCCTCTTTTCAAGTAATTCTCTATTTCACAATAAAAAAGTTAGCTTTTGGAAAAAAAAAAGGCTAGGGGGTACGACATAAAAATACAAATGATATGGTGCAAATTAAATTTTAAAAAATAGTTGAAAAGGGTAAATATATCTCTCAACTTTGCGATTTAGAGAGGATATACCCCTCATTAGAAAAGTGATTATATATACCCTTGTTGTTTATCAAATAGTGCATATATACCATCGTCGTCTATCAAATGATGCATATTTACCATTTTCATTAATTGACCTATATTTACTGAATTAAAAAAATTCTAAAACTTATTTTTTAATGTCAAAAATGTCGTGTGACTTTAAAAATTACCTCATTTATTTCTTTTTACCACTATAGACCTGACCCAAATGAAAAAGATGCCTCAATTCCTCTTCTACTCAACCATAAAATTAGTTTCGAACGAATTTGAATAAAAGAGGAATTGAATTATTTTTAATTGAGCTAGGTCTGGAGGGGTAAAACAATGAGTGAGATAACTTTTTAAAGTCATGTGACATTTTTAAAATTAAAAAATCAGTTTTAAATTTTTTAAAATTCAGTCTATTAACAAAAAATGATAAATATGCATCATTTGTTAGACAACGAGGGTATATATGCACAATTTGTTAAACAACGAGGATATATGCACCATTTTATAATAAGAGATATATCCACTCTAAATCATAAAGTTAAGGGTATATTTGCCCCTTTACCCAATGAATTCTCTCCTTCGAATTAGTAAATCTTGACTAGATTTACTAAACAGAAAAGGGTCAAATATACCCATATATTATCAGAAATAATTTAAATATACCTTTTATTTAAATTTCAGTCCATATATATCCCTCTCATTTTTTTTTTGGGTCAAAATGTACTCCTTTCATTATAATTTGTGATAAATTTTTCCTTAATTTTGATTGAGGGACACATGTCAAACTCAAAATCAAATAATCTGCCCTCAATTTTAAATACTCAATTCCTTTAAAAATTCACTTGTTTAACCCGACGCGACCTATTTTATTTTTTTTCATCTTCCTTTTCCCGATATAGTTTCCCAATAGGCTCCAAGCCAAAAATCAGATTTGAATCTGAAGAGAAAAGAAGAGAAAATTCGTCAGGTCGAGCTAAATTGGTGAATTTCTAAAAAAATACTAAGTATTCAATATTAGGGGTGAGTCATTTTGTTCTGAACTTGACATGTGTCTCTGTCAAAATGAAGGGTAAGTTTATGTCAAAATATAATGTCAAGGGTATATTTGAATTCAAAATATAATAAAAGGATATATTTAGACTAAAACTCAAATAAGAAGTATATTTAAATTATTTCTAACAGTAAAAAGGCATATTTAACTATTTTCTCTTTACATGATCTCTCTGACATGTATAGATAACTTTTTCCAACTTTCAATTAAAAGAAAATTATGCTATGAATAAATATTGGCAAATTAGATATTATTTTATTAAATAAGTTTGCTTTATGGCCCAAATAATGCAACATTTTGACGTTCACAGCTTTTTCGTTACTATTTATTATGCTTTTAGTTTTAAATTAAATTTTATTAAATTTCCATAATTTAATGAGACTATGTTAATTCAAAAATCATTCAATAGCATTTTATAAGATTCAAATTTTCTACCATAAAAATACAAAAGAATAAAAATTAAAGTATTAACCAAAATTAATTTAGTTTGACTCTACTAAAATCATATTTGACAATAAAAACATAGATTACTGGCATATAGTTTAGCTTCTGGATGTAAAAAGAACTTATTTCTGATTTCTCAAAAGTTTTTTTTCAATTGAAGTGCAAGTTGTATCAAAGGTAAACTATAAATTTCCTTCCTTGCAAGTTGATTTATGATTAAACAATTTTCTATTTTATTGTGAAAATGAGAATGAACAGATTTATACTTATTTTTTATCATAAAGTTCTGTAATTATTTTTTTGTGTATGATAAGTGATCAGTTTTTTTTCCCTTCACTGAGAGATCATAAGAATAAAATTCTAACTTTAATTTGATGTTTGTAACTTTTTTTTTCATTTTTTCTTCCCTTTTTTCTCATGGTTTCCACCCTTATGTATCAGTTTTATTTAAAACTGTTGATTGTAAATTTTAGATTCACCAATATTATTCAATTTATTTACTCAAAATTTATTTTTTTTTCATGTTTTTTTTGAAAAAAAAAATTCCAATGGCAAAAATAAATAAAATGAAACCTAAAATCAAGCATGTACTATTTTGAATGTAGAAATAGCAGGAGCTAGCCATTTTTCAGCCAAATAGTTGAAAAATAATTATTATAATAAAAATTTTAAAATTGAAAGTGACTACTTAATTTTTAATTGTATGAACTGAAAAATGACTATTTGTGTAATTTATCCCATTAGAATATGCAATTTTTTTTTTGAAAAATTAATAGGCTCTATTACTAAGATTTTGTTTAATTTTGTAGAATGATGATGAATTTTAATGTAAGGCTTGCTCTCAGAGTGGAAGGTCAAGATAGACTTAGTGACATGCCAATAGATGTTATTAATCATATCCTCAATTTCATGTCAATCCACGATGCAGCAAGAACGAGTATTTTGGCCAAAAGATGGAGATATATTTGGACCAGGCATCCAAATCTTGTGCTAGATAAGTTGACTTGCAAAAAATTGTCAATGAATGACAAATTTGGTTTCCATAAAACAATTGACAAAATCCTTCTACAACATGATGGGGATATTATTAAATTTGTTCTTGATACTTCAAAAGTCAATCTACTTTCATTTATTGATATTGATACATGGATAAATTTTGTTATTGAAAAAGGTGTTAGGGAACTCACTCTTGATTTTTCAAACAACAAAACCTATAAATTCCCGTCATGCTTATATTCTTACAAAAATTTGACACATTTGAAACTCTTCAATTGTTCATTTAAGCCATCAACTTTCAATTTTTTTCTGTCCACATTTGAAGACCCTATTTCTTAAACAGATTACATTTATGGAAACCAAGTTGAATTATATACTGAAATTTCCTATTCTAGCCAAATTGACTATTATGTCCTGCAATGGTATTGAATTCTTGAATATCAATTCACCCCAATTAAATTGGTTGTTTGTTATTGAGAGTCAATATCTTAAGCTGAATTGTTTCACCAACTGCACAAGTTTGAGTGTTGTAAGCCTTTCATTAGACAAAGTGTGGGAGAATCCCAAGCAAGATGATAGAACAACTTTGTTGAAGTTCATTTTTGACTTGCCTCTGCTTACCAAACTTTATTTGGACGATTTTTATCTCAAGGTAAGGTTTGATTTACTGTTTTACATAAATAATAACTCATTTTATTTTTATTTAAGTGATACACTTTGGTTCAACGCAGAATTTAAGAAAGAAAACAAAGATTCAAAACTTGCATCATTAAAATTTCGTAATATTTATGTGACTGTAAAAGACCCTCATTAAAAGTAAAATGATATCTAAAATTAAATAATTTTCAAATATAAATATGTGTCATTCTTCTTATTTCTGACTAGCTTATTAGAATTTATTTATTTTTGTTTATCCACGTGTTTTGGTAAAAAAAAAAAAAGTTTCTAAGTCAAGTATTTATAAGTTAAAATCAGTCAAATATTATAGATTGATTATGCCGAACTTATGATTTTACAGCTAAGCACTTTTGATTTGACTAATTCTATTATAATTTTATCCCGATATCTATTTTCATTGTTCCTGTATTTTTATGTAAAAATACTTTTTTTAAAATAATTTTTGTAAATATCTTTAATAATATTTTAATTATTTTAACAAAAAAAAAAGCACATTCACTAATTACAATCGGATGCAATACTTCTATTCAAAAACATAACTGGTAATTCATTAAATCGGATCTAACACCTAAATATGCTTATTATTTATTTTTAATAAAATAACCCAAATAAGATTATAATATAATTTATATTTTTTTATTTGCTTAATAGTTTTTGGGTGAAGCTCCCGTTGTTCCAAGGAGTGCTCCAGTTGTACAAGACTGTTTACGGTAGATTATGCTCAGTATAAAACTTACTGATTTGGCTCAAGTCTCTTATGCTCTTCTCTTCATCCAGTACTTTCTCAATTTGCAGAGGCTTCACATTTGGGTAAGATATGTATTTAATTTGATTTGCATATATATAAAATCTTATTTAGTAATAAATTTAACTCATACACATATTGATTGTGTAAAAGAATTTGTATACTATAACTTAACCTAATAAAGAAGGTTGTTTGCCTACTTTAATTTTCATGTTACCGATTATGGAAAGTTACCTGTAGTTCACTTTAAAATGACTTGACGACGTAAATTTTTTTTTTCATAGGTGTAACATGATGGATTCAATCATTGTGTTTTTATCATTGAACCCATTGCACGTTTAAACTTATAAGTGAAATATGTTATATTTATATATTAAAATTTTGATAATCTTTAAATATATATAATTAGGGTTGATTTTTTTAGATGGTGGCTTAATTTTTATTTAGCGCACTAAAACCACTAAATTATTGTGTGTAACATAAAAATTACTTAACTTTGCTCAAGTACCGTAGGAATCTACAAGACTATTTTTAAAACAAAAAGATCAATTAACTTTGTCTAAGAATTACAACAAGTCAATAAACAATTTCATTTGTGACCGAAAGATCAGTCAACTTTGCCCAAGTGGCATATATAATATTTTTTTATTTTCCCCTGATAACTTTGTGATACTTAAGTGAAGTTAAGTGGCTTTTTTATGACAAGAAAATAATAATTGATGAATTTTGGTGATACTTAGATAAAATTGTGTGATTTTTTATTACGAAAAATAGTTAAATGATTGAGTGCAATAAAGTGAAAGTTGAGTGATCATTTATGTAATCAACCGTGTATATCTACGCTTCCTATTAAGACTACTGGGTTTGATTGATGTCATAGCTTGTTATCTACATATGACAATGTTCTTTATACACTCATGATCGAGTATACACAAGTTAAATTAGATCTATCTTGTATAACGACAGTGCGAAGAAATTATTATACTACTATCAAGTAACCAAAATATTAACTACGGATAATAATTCATATAAAGTGAGATCTACTAAGTAATATGGAAATAAGATATGTTACCTATTACAACAAGTTTAGTAAAAAAATATAATAATGTTAATCCATATACCTTGATAACATATGTTGCTATATATTTTTCTTTCTTTGTTATAGGTATTTGATACCTGGAATTCTGCTGAAGATGTTTTGAAGTATTTGGAGGCACCACACAGCTTTGATCGCCCACTTGTCAATCTAAAACAAGTTGTAATTCGATTTTTTAATGGTACAAAACCTGAATTGCTGCTTATAAAGTTGTTGCTTGCTGCAACTCCAAGTTTAGTAAAAATGAGCATTGAGAAGGAAATGAACTTTAGTTCAATTCAAGAAAGGAAGATAACTGCAGAGTTGTTGCGTTATCCCAGAGCTTCAACAAAAGCAAAAATTTATTGGCGACCACGAAGGTTATGAGTTTAATATGTTTTTGATCAATTATGATCTTACATTTATTTTCAAGATTTTCGGAGATTGAACCTTTTGCATTTCCTCATACAATAATTGCAACTTATTTGGTTTATTTTCGATTCATTTACTATATATATCGGTTGCCTTTGTTATAAATTTAGTAACTTTTCATCTATATGAAAGCATGTTTTGATTTTTTGATGTCGTGGCTATGAGACAACTTCTTTTTGTTTCAAGGTATTTGAATCCAAAAGTATAATATTTTGTTTCATTAATTTGTGAAATAGAAATAAATATCACATAATTTAAGTCGGTAGTGGAAGACACAAAATAAAAATTCTCTATATTATGTGTTAAAATATCATGTCGGGTTGGAGCCAATAAAAAATAAGCTATATCGCTTATAATGTGTAAAGACGTTTTTACATCATCAATTAAAAATAAGAAGATTATGAGTTTCATATTTGTTTTTTTAATTTTTTTAATTATTTTATTTTATTTTATTTTTGGGTGGATCAGATCCTTTTGAATTTATTTGTTTGTTTCTTTTATTAGTTGATTCGACTTTGTTAATTGATAATTTATAATCTTTATATATTTTTATGATATATATTTCATATTTCAAATATTGCATTATGTCTAAGTTGGATACAAAGTTAAAAGGTAAGATTCTTTTATTAAGTACATTGAAATTTAATTAAATGAAATGCTTAAATTTTTTTCCTAAGACACACGACTTAAATTTGTTAGGACAACATAATTTATTTTCTTTAGCATATTTTCTCAACTTATCAAATTCTCATCATACTTGTAGCGTTCATCTTCCAGAAAGCTAGTCCTCATATTGATTAGCCTCCTCCCGAATATTTTTGATAGTGATTTAATTGACTTTCAACAAATAATTTTTAATGTTATGTTTGACAGTAAATGTGCAATTTGTTTTCACTTCCAATTCTTTTTTCTCATTGTATGATGTTAATTGTTTATTCTGTTTAAATTAACATGCTAAATTCTATAATATATGGTACTTAAAAAGATTGCTAATATTTGAAGTTAACCTTGCTTGGTTGGTTAAAGTGGCACGTGAACTTAATTTGATTGTGATTATATGAGATGAAAGCCGCTAAATTTTAAATACCAAATTGAATTTACTATTTTGTGGACGTACGCTTTCAAAATGGGGGGAAAACATTATCCCTCACTATATAATTAATCAGAAATCAGTGTTAAATATTACTACAATAAAATTGAATCTAATATGATTGGATTGGGTCAAGATGAATGATAATTAAGTAGGATATCTGCAAAAAAAACTCTATATTTGCAGGATTGAATTAACATATTGCCGCGGTTATAAATTTTCAAAATTTGTTATCACGACGATTTTCAAAACTACTGCAATAATTTTTGTCATAAATTATTTGGGAAATTTTTCTTGCTGACCGCTACAATAAGTTACTAACAGTTATTTAATAACGGTGTAACCTCCATAATTCTTAAATTGACTTATCTAATATATTTAATTTTAAAAAGATTGTGAGGGCTAAAATCCTAAATATTTATTTATTTAATGGGGTTACAACCTACACGAATTTGAACGACAATTCTGATAGAAGCAGTTACAACCTCCACTATTGTTTCTATTCTGTTTTGGGTGCATTGCTTACTAATCAAATAACATGAATATATTATTAAGTCATAAACACATTAACATAAGACAGTATATCATTAATTAGTCTCAAAACTTACGTTGAACACATCTACTCCAAGCATTAAACATAAACATTATCATTAGTCTTGAACACTATCGTTAAACATAAACATTATCATTAGTCTGAAACATTTATATTAAACATATCCACTCCAACATCAATATTATCAATAGTCTCAATCATTAATCATAAATGATCTGCTACATTCATTAAACCAATTACCATATTTAATAGTCTAATACAATTGAGCGGAAGTTCATTGATTGTCATTAGAATTACTGTTGCCAGATGATCTTCTTACGTTTGTGGGTGAATCACGTTCGCTAGCTGGGTCACTTGGCTACCAAAAAAATTAAAATAAAATAAAATTAAAAAAAAAACACAATAAAATGAAACTTATCTATATATTATATTAAAAGTGTGAAGACCCTTGTAAATGTTGATTGAACTTTTTGTCATTCATTAAAAAACTCTATAATAAACAAAATTGTCATTTGCTATTTTTCTTAAATTATTATTTAATTTACCGTCATAAACTCAAAAAGATTTTACGTAAAATTTATAATCATCCTTCCATAATTTTTTTTTAAAAAAAATAAAAATAAAATTACTCTATAAATTTTACCTTAAACTTAGTGTCGTCTAAATTTTCCTTTTAAAAAAATAAAATTACCTAGCCTAGATTTTTTTAATCTAAAATTTAAAATTTGCCTTTCATAAATTTTTCTTTAAGAAAATAAAAATTACACTATAAAATCTTGCCTTAAATTTAAAATTTATCGTTAAAATTTTCCTCAAAAACGTTGCTTACCCTAAAATTAAGAAGCCTTTCCCGTAGATTTCCTTAAAAAAAATGTTGCCCATTTGTCACATTTGCTAAAATTGCTATTTTTCTATATAAAAATATTTATCAAATTAAAAAATTTTCACTTCTATAAAATTTTTATAATTGCATAATATTCATAAAATTTTCTTCATCAACAATTTTATCTCAAAGACTTCTTCATTAACTACAGTAACTTGTATGTTTTTAAATTTTCTTCGTCTTAAAATCTGTCTGTCATTTTTGGTTTCATGTTGTCGATTTGAAGAACACGTAGTAATTGCTACGCCAGCTCAAGTTGCTTATGTTCAAAATAATGTCACTTAGATTGCCTCCTTTAGTTGATTCTAATGTTTATATTATGTTATCTCCTTTAATTGAGTCAAATATCGATATTATGTGATTTAAAATTTATCTTACTTGTAATTAACATTCTTCATCTACTTATGCATTCACAAGTTTCATCTATTCAAGGTAAAGTGATCTCATCATCTCATAAAATAAATTTTTTTCAAATTATATATTATTATAATTGTAGCTCTTGTGCACAATTTGTTTTAGATAATCATGCAATGGAATCTGAAAAGGATTTCGTGAACGAAATTGTGTCAATTAACAACTTAAGCCGATACGATTCTCATCGAAGAATAAAAGTCTTAGTAATTGGAGGTCAATTAGTAAAAAAATATAAAAAGGGAACTAAGAAACACACTAACGCACTCCAATGACTATGATATTAGTTGACGAAGAGGTAAAAAAAATTTAATCTATATTTTATATTTTTACATATATGTTTGAGTTTTTACCTATATTATATTTTATATTTTATATTTTATATATATATATATATATATATATATATATATATATATACATATATATATATATTGTGTGTGTGTGTGTGTGTGTTTTAACCATTAAGTTTAATAGACAAAATTTTCATGTATTATTTTTCTTAAATAATTATCATTTAATTATTATCCTAATATTTAGGACTTTGAGATTAATTAAATTTATAGAAATTAAATTTTTACTTATTTGTAAAAGGTAAGAACTCCTAATATTTAGTACTTTAAAATTGACTAAAATTTTGTTTCTTAAATTTTTCCTTATTTGAACTATATTAAAAGTGCTAACATTTAAAACTTTAAAATATATTACAATTCTGTTAACTTATAGCAATCCTTTATTTATTAAACTAACTAATTATTCATTACAATCTTTCAACTCAAAATATGAGAAAATAAATTAAAGAATATAATTTTATTATGCATTAATACGCTGAATTCCTTCTTCCTCCTCCTTCTTCTTCTTCTAATATATATACATATACATATATATATATATATACAACATACTTTAAGATATTTCAATTAAGCGATTGTTCTTATTATTCAATCTACGTGAAAATGTGTGACTAGACAAATAGATTAAGACGAGAGGGAGAGAGAGAGAGAGAGAGAGAGAACAAAATATGAGTTGAAAATCATCTCATAAAAGGTAAAATGAAAAATTTAAAATTAAGTTACTACTAAATATTTAAAAGTACGATGCCTTATAGCATAATATCATTCATTTTTTTACTCTTCTAAAGATAGAGTTCACACTTGACAAAATAGTTATTTAATTATTTTTTTAATATTTAGAATCTTAAATTAACTAAATTTTATGTACTAAATCCTTCCTTATTTGAAATATATGCAAAATATTAATATTTTAAAATTTAAAAATAATTAAGATTTTATCTTTTAAGAAATAGTTACACGTTAAATAAAATTATACTTATAATGCAAATCAATCTTAGGTTTAGGGTTTTTGAAAAGTACAATTTGACAACTTGAACATTTGCAGAAAGTCATACAATGGGCCATCGTGATAAGTCGTCCTTCGATACCATGAGTCATTTCTTGACTCATGATGTCTGGGTTTAACTTGAATATTTCACTGAATTAGACACCATGACTCGTTCCTACCAATCGTGCACACATACCACGACTCGTGGCCTGGGTAGTAGTTTCCTAGACCCTCACTGATTAGGTGCCCATGGGTGATTCCCATGACTCATAATCTCACCCTACGAGTCATGGTTTGGACTCATGGTCCTTAGGAAGAAAATGCAAGGTTGCGGGATCTTGTTTAGGATGCTCAGGACAAGCCTTCCCACGACTCGTGGTCACTCACTGTTGACACCCAATTTTGACCTTCCTACGCCTTAATATGCTGTTTATATATATATATATATATATATATATATATATATATATATATATGTATGTATATTTATTTATTTATTTATTTTACGCAAATATTTGACTTACTTTGATATTTATAAAATAATTTATCATCATAATGTTGTGAAAATTATTTCAAATTACATATATATGACTCATATTAATTTTAAGTTTTGATATTAAATAATTACGCCATATATAATGTGTTTCGTTTTAATATGCGCCCTTATCTTGAAATATATATTTATTTAATAAACTATTTACATAATTTTCCTAAATTTTACAAATTTATTTGATTAATATTATTACTCGAATTTATAAATTATTTATGTTAATAATATTATTTTTATAATACTTAATAACTTAATTTTATTTTCTAGTCATTAAATTATTTATAAATATAATAATTTAATTATATGATATTTACATAAGTATACTTAAATTTAGGATTTATTTATATTAATAATAATGTTTATGTGATAATTTAGATTAATTTATTATCTATTTATTAAATTATTTAAAAGTGTAGTATATTTATTAATTTAATAGCAGCTAAATTCAATTTCATTCAATTTATTTAAATTATAGCCATTTTCTATTCAATTTCATCCAATTTATTTCACATCTGGCCACTTCTATTCAATTTATGTCAATTTTAGCAATTTTTTGATCAATTTTGGCTATTATTTAAATTTAATTCTAGCCTAAATTAATTCCTAACCCATGATCCTACTCGCGACCCATGAATACTATCCAAACCCGACCCATAAACCGCCCATCTTCCCTTAAAAGTTAATCTCAGCCGTCTATTCATTTTGATCCGACGGCTAAGATGAAAAACCTATTTATTTCCTTTAATAACCAATTACCCCCAAAACCCTACAACACACTTTCATTTTTCCCTCATCTCCTCTCACCTGGCCGCTAGTCCCTCTCCCCCTCTCTCCTCTTCTCTCATCCCCGGACCGCCATGACTGCCGCACCATTTTTCTCTCTCCTCCCACCGGAAAGCCGCACAGAACCCCGACCAAGACCTCCTCTTCCCTCTTATCTTCTCTTCTCCCAGCCAAAACCCGCAACACCATCAATTTCGGCCGTTGTTGGCCGAGAAATGAATAGACGCGTTGCACCACCATTACTTCCGGCAGCCGCCGGCGAACCTCCCTTCCCACCTAACCTTGCGTCGATCTCACCTCCTTTCTCCCTCTACATCTTCTTTCCCTCACAAACCAGCTGCAGCAACCACCAGCTCCTCCCTCTCCCAAACAGCAACGCCGTCCTCCTCTTCCTCTTCTCTTCTCACCTTCACCACCGAAAACACCAACAACTACACCGGCAAAACCCGTCAAACCATCAACACTCACCATTACATCGTCGCTGCCCCTCTATCCACCGGAAATACCTCCCAACCGATCGGATTCGGACAGATCTACGATGATCTGTCCGTAAATTTCTTTCTTTATTTATTTTTTTATTTTATTTTTCTTTGTTTGTTTATGTATTGTAATATGTATATAATAAATATATTTATAAATAATATACATATATATATATGATGTATATATGATAAATATATAAATATATAATAATATATAGTAGATATGTAAAATATACTGCTTTCCGTTTCATTTATATATATAATATAATAAATATATAAGTATATAATATATATAATAGATATGTACATATAAATATATATAATATAGTATATATGTATAAGTATGTGTACTATTTTTCTTTTCTGTTCCATTTATGTATAATATAATAAATATATAATATATATATAATAGATATGTATATATATAAGTATATACTGTTTTTACTTTTCTGTTTCATTTATATATAATAATATAATAATATATATATATATATATATATATTGTTTCCCTTTCTGTTTCGTCTATATATTATAATATATATAAATAATATATATTGTTCTTCCTTTTGTTTCACTTGTATATTTATATAATAAATATCTGCTAGTTAATTAATCTATGCCCGATAAAATCCTGATATTAGTTGATAACATTGTTATTTGATTGCCCTTGACAAATGTTAATTAAGTTAAATATGGTAGTTAGAATCAATTTGCATGATAAGGAATAATTTAGTATTAATTAAATTATGGCAAGTTGCTACTGTTTGATTTGATTTCTTTCCTTGTGTGACTAGGAATATGCTCTGATATTCTTTTACTTTACTTATTTGTTAACTGATTTGATTTAGGTGATTTATTTAGCTTATGGAAAGATCTCCTGTGATTGATTTCTTGATTTCTTTTCCTTTCTTTAAAATACCTCAGTTAATGTAACGGTAAAAAGAGGATTTTTCTGATTTTTTAATTATTTTCTGTCAATTATGAGAAATTCTCTCAACTAATTAAATGGATAATTTATTCTTTCCTTATTACTCTCTAAATTGATTGATTCTTTCATCTCTTAATATTTGTGATTATGGCAAGGAAAATTTTCCTTTCGTAACTTATTTTATTTATTTATTTATTAAGTTGAATAATTTAGTTATGTATGGTAAGCAATTATTTGGAGTTGTTTTTAATATTCCCTTCTCCTTTTAAACCTTTGGACGGTTTAACTATATAAAGGGGGTCTTTTCCTCTCTAGTCACTCAATCGAATATTTGGATTTTTATATCAATACTGTGTTCTAATAGTGCTCTGCTCAAAAAGAAAAAAAAAAGAAACTTCTCTTTTAGAATTAATTCAAAACAAGCATATACTTTCAAGACTTCTCTTCAACCGGTTAGTATGTCTTCTACGTTATATTTTTGTAATAACACACTTTAAAAAATCTACTACGTGTATTGTTGAGTAATTTTGATCCTTCTAAATTTATTTGTTTTTCCTATGTGGTGCAAGATAAAAATGTGATTTATTTTTTGGTCTAGAGTGTATGTGTGTATGTTGTGTTATTATTTAACAGGTTTATCCGAAAGCAAGTACCGAAGAGTCGCCTTGGGTGTGGAGTAAAAATAGTTCGGATCGGCTGTTTATATTATTTTAAAACCATTAGGTTTCAATTTTTTTATATTTATTTTCATCTCATTTATTATTATCAATTGTAACTTTGTAATAAACGCTATAATAGTGGAATGGGGTCTGGGGTGGGGTTTGTATGTTTTACTTTATCACGTCTAATTATTAAATTCACCTAGAAAGCATGTTCATAGGTTTCTAATAATATGTGCAACATTAGAAAGCATGCCTATAGAATTTTTCACAAACAACGAATAGAAATTATGTCTATAGGTACCATAATTAATTAAAGTATTATTAGTAAACCTGCCTATAGGAATTATTTTGGTAAATGTCAGCATGTTCAAATGGGTTAAAGAATGGGTTTTATTCACTTTTCTGCAAACAGATTATGATACCTAAATATCTATTCATGTCTATAGGTACCATAATTGATTAAAGTTTTATTAGTAAACCTGTCTATAGGAATTATTTTGGTAAATGTCAGCATATTCAAATGGTTTAAAGAATAGATTTTATTCACTTTTCTGCAAACAGATTCTGATACCTATATATTGATAACATATTAGATATCATGTCCATAGGATCAACAAACTTGAGTGATTTGTCAGAAATTATGCATATAGGAAGTCATTAATACAAAATCACTTTATTAAGCCAGGCCTATGTTTTGACATCCTAATCACGTAGAAATTCCTGTTATAAATGAGGTCCATGTTCTTTTACTTAACAAGTTCTGCTAACACACCAGTGATTAAATTTTATTATATCTTGCGCTATTTGATTTAAATTTTTTTACTATCTGATTTCATAATATTGCGAGAGTTGTAAGCATGTAAATCTGGAATAATTTGGAGTACGTCTAGAACCCAAATCAGTTTGATAAAAGGCATAAAGGTGTTCGCGTTTCTGCATATGGTATATTTAATCCAACTGTGCTCATACGCGTACAACATTTTAGCTTACTGGTTGTCTCATTTCAACCTAGGATTTATGCCTACAGGTCGAGTCGACAATTTGTTTAACTGTTCACAATGTTCATTTATTTCAAACAGGCACCTCTTTAATTTTAGTTTCATACATAAAGTCAGCATATTTACATTAGAGATCATGCTCATAAGACTTATTTACATCCATTTAGAAATCATGTTCATAGGTTTAAACGAAGAAGCCTATGCGAAACCTTCATATGCTCGTTGTGCTAATTACTGTTTTGTTTGGCGTTTTTTCTTAACTACCATAGGATTTTTAGACCAAAAAATTCAAAATAGTTGTCCAACGCCTCTTGGATGTTAAGTTTGGGACGGGTAGGCAAAAATACTAGGCCGCTAGTTTTCTTCACCTAGAAGCGTTATAGGATTAATAATTAACTAGGCGGGTAGATTGGAAATGATAGCCTGTGCTCGCTGCATAATACGAGCAATTCAAAGTATTGCAAAATATTATTTAAGTTGCACGGGGTGATCCCATTAGGTCAAACAATTTTTTAGAACTACGTTTGGGTTGATTCCCTTAAGGGATACGTAGGCGCCTCCTCGAGGTTCGGCCCCATAATTAATAAATATTTATTTGTGGACTTTAATAAATTGTTGTTTTTGTTATACTTTATTTTCCACAACTTTTGTATTTATTGTTAAAAAAATAAAATAAGATAAATTTACTTTTAACTTTCATTTCGCCCAAATTTCTTTCTTCTAGCTTGTCCAAACTTCATTATTTATTCCTTTATCATTCTAGTTTAAGCACATATAAGTTAAAATCAACTTTAGTTGATCACTTAGTTAATTCCCCATTAATGAATCCGGCCGGGAACCACATTTGTGGACCTCGAAAGGTGCCTAACACCTTCCTTTCGAGGTAATTTAAGCCCTTGCCCGACTCTGGTAACCTAGGAAACGAACTTAGCTTAGAACGGTGCCCTAACGCACCTTAATCCGTTAGGTGGCGACTCTTCAAATTAATAAACCCTTAAGAGTGGTCACATGTTGTATCCCGCCTTCCGCGAGGAAAAATGGGGCGCGACAACATGACGACTCTGCTAGGGATTTTAGGCTTTAACCAATACGTGTTCATTTAAATGGGGTTTTAGTTAAGTTTGAATTTGCTAAATGTTCAATTTATTTTCTTATTTTTGACTTTTCCATGAAGTTACTAACTGTTTTCTTTGTTTTTTTTTGTTATTGTTTATTGTTATTTTCAGATGTAATTGTTAATGTATAAAATGTTGTAATTTTCTTTTATTTAACTGGCATATCGTTCATATTTCCCCCACTTGGGAATTTTACACTATCACACACGATAACGGTTGCGTGGTTTCACGGCCGATCACTATTTTAAAACACCTCGAGGATTGTCTTGTGATTTGGTCGATCAGCGGTGCGTCGACGGTCATAAGCTTCCTCACTCTCAAGTTGTCCGCTCGGGGGAACCATGTCATACCCACTCTTATTCCTAGAACGTGACCGTGTACGCCTTTAGTAAGGCATGCACATCATTTCAAACTTAGAAAAATCGCGACGTCCATGGTACGTCAAGATTAAATAGAAACTTGCCCTAAGTCTTAAGGGATTTTTAAAATCCAGAAAAAAGACGATCCATAAATTATGTGCAGTTTTGAGAGAAACATTGTTTAAAGTAACGTCATTTTGCTCCTGGGTGGTTGGTTAGTCTAACTTTTCTTTTGCTGCAGGCACAATTAGTCTCCCAACTTCTTACCCAAGGTTTGGTATGGTTTGGTGCATGCCTGTAGGCTTGAAAGCATGGAGGTTAGATTTGGGAGAATACGGACAGAACAAAGTAAGGAAAGTATTATGACACTTACCTTCGCTTATGCAAGTTACTCCATACCGGGAACTCAAAGAAGCAGCCACAGCTTTTTGGGACGAGAAAAGAGTGGTATTCAGATTTGGTGAGGTTGAAATGACCCCGTTATTGGAAGAAATTGGTGGGTATGTGGAAAATGTGAGTTTATTATGGAGAAATAGGAAGTGGGAAAAAGCGAAAATGATCATACCCAAACGCGTCACCCTAGAAGATGCGTGTAACAAGTTGGGATTGCAAGGTAGAGACATGGTGTCCTTTGTGATGAAGGGAAGGATGTCAGAAAAATATCTGCTCAACCGATTCGGTCACAGTTCTTCTCGGGAAATTTACAAAGAAGACAGTTCCGATCTAGACTCATGGACGAGCAGACAAATTTTTGCTTTCATGGTCTACTTTTTAGGGATGGTGGTCTTCCCACGAGGAGCTGAGGAAGACATCGATATCCGCCTTGTTTCATTCGTCCATGCCTTATGCAAAGGTATCGACAAAGGACATTGCACTATTGTTCCAATGATCGTGGCCGACATTTACCGGTCTCTGGGGAGGTGCAAAAATGGGTTTAAGCACTTCGAGGGATGTAACTTATTGCTTCAGATCTGGCTTATTGAACATCTTCAAAAGGTGCGTGGCAATCCAACCATGCCTCGGCCTACAGAAACCGATCACATTGCCGCTCACCATTACAGGGTCACCATGGGAGTTAAGCCAATAAAACGGCCCGAAGAGGTGGAGAAATGGGGTCAAATGTTGGGTAATTTGACCGAAGACTCTGTGCAGTGGATGTTCGACTGGTTTTCGAGATCCAACTTTTTTGTATATACCAAGTCCCGATACTACTTATTCTTGATAGGACTACGAGGTCTCCAACCGTACTCTCCGATGCGAACAATACGGCAGGCTGGAAGAATGCAAATAATACCCAGAGTTGCCGACATGGATGCATACCAAGTGGATTACAAGGATGATTTTGTCCCGCATGCTTTAGACATTGCAAAAGCATGGAACAAAAAGATTTTATCTCGATGAAAAGAGCATAGAGGTTAACCGATATCAGGCAGGCTACATAACCAGGTATATTGAGTGGTTACATGATGATTCGGCTGGTACTACAATAGCGAGCGTCAAACGAGGCAAACATGTAGAGGATAAAGAGGCTCAAGCACAAACCCTCTATCGCCGTTTAAAATGAAAGGTCCAAGATTCTGAGGCTTGTCATCGGCAGTTACACGACGACAATGCCAAAGAAATTGCTGAGATGGGAAAGGAATTGGAATATTGGAAAGATCGGGCTTTAGGTTTGGATTTGAGGATACAGGATTTGCGTGATGAGTTGAGCAAACAGGGAGAGGAATGCTTGAATAGGGGAGCTATGGGGAAAGATCTAGCATTGGCCTACCTTCTGTCCAATCGTCACCGTTTCGACAAAGTACTAGCAGATCCAAAGAAGTCGGACGTCAACAAAGATGTTTTCAAGATTTAATGTTTTGTTTCTTGTAATTCTTGTAACTTTTATAGAAATAAAGTTTATTTTGGGTTTATTTTGGGAGCAAAATGACGATACTTAATGACAAGTTCTCTCAAACTCGTTAGGCCTACCTCTGGCATAAAAGAGGCCCCAAAATTAGGAAATACGTCACTATTCTTATTTGACCTTTCTTTCAATATTATTTCTAACTTCTATTACTAATTATGGTTTGTTTATTTTTCCCCTTCCCAAAGGTTGATCTGTGCAAATCTGGCTTACTACACAAGATCGAAAGGGGCTCCTCCTTCTCCTCCTCCCGTCCCTAACCGCAACAAAGGAAAGAACCAAATGGATGAACATAATAGCAGTGGTAGCGACACACTTAGAAATGAGCAGGACAACTTTGAGGGGGCCGGCCCTCCAGGTTATAATAAGATTATTATGAGGCTCGAGCAGAAAATTTTCGAGCTTCAAGAGGAATTGGTACAAGTTCAAAATCTAAATACCCAGGCAGCACTATTTGGGACACAAGATGATGCCTCGACTTCAAAAGCACCAGCCAGTCTTCCCATGTCCTCACAACCCGCAGCTCCACTACAAGACACTCCACCTCAACATTACCAATACCTTCCATATACTTATCCACATCCGCCAGCTCTAGCTACCGCCCATTACCCATCACCACCTCAAGAAATACCTCCTCCAACCCATATAAATACAGCCTACGCCCACACCCATACCAACCCGATCTATGTTGAGACTGCACCTGTAACTCATCATCTTGAGGATTCTGAACCTTCGGAAAAGGATAGACTGATTCAGACTCTAGCAGAAGAGTTGAAGAAGATAAATAGCAGGTTGCAAAATGTTGAAGGCAACAAAGGAATAACAGGTCTGGATTATGAAGACTTGTGTATACATCCGGATGTTGAATTACCGGAGGGGTATAAACCTCCCAACTTTGAGCTATTCAACGGAACTAGTGATTCAAGGGCCCACCTGAGATTATATTGCGATAAACTGGTAGGAGTGGGACGGAATGAGAAGATAAGAATGAAGTTGTTCATGCGAAGTCTAACCGGTGAAGCTCTCAGCTGGTATGTAGAGCAGAATCCGAAAAAATGGTTTACTTGGGTAGAAATGGCATCAGCCTTTGTGGAACATTTTGGATTCAACACGGAAAATGCACCTGACTTGCATTACATCCAAAAACTGAAGAGGAAGCCCACCGAGACTTTTAGGGAATTCGCAACTCGCTGGAGGACTGAAGCCGCAAGAGTGCGACCCCCAATGGAAGAGTCTCAAATGAAGGATATTTTTATGCGTACTTTAGACCCGCAAGTTTATGATAGATTGATGCTGGTTAGCGAAAAAAGCTTTGCAGAAATTATCAAGCTTGGAGAGAGGATTGAGGACGGTATCAAGGATGGTACCATTATCAACTTGAATGCACTACAAGCGGCTAACAAAGCCTTGCAGTCCGGAACTGCTTCGGAAAGCCGCAAAAAGAAGGAAATTGGAACTGTTATGATGTCCCAAGGGCCGAAAAGTTATGTTTACAGACCACAGACTCCAACACCACACTACCAAATGCCAACCCCGCACTACCAAACTTCACCATACCAAACTCCACCTCCACCATATCACACTCCGTCATCACCTTATCAAGCTCCATCACCATATCAAAATCTCTATCCCTATCAAGCTCCATATCAAAATTCCCCCTCTGACCCATTTCCAAACACCTCCATCACATTACCAAGCCCCCACTTATCCCGTTTATAACACACAGCCCTCTCATCCACGACCTTCTCACCCACGACCTTCTTTCTCACCAAACCAAAGGCCTAGGGCTCAATTTAGGCCAACAAAAACTTATACCTCTCTAGCCGAACTAATTGACCAGCTGTATGTGAGATTGAAAGAAGCTGGTTACATTGAGCCTATTCCTGCACTCCCGGTCGATACCCAAGCGAAGTGGTACGACCACAACAAAATATGCATGTATCACTCGGGAATGAGAGGGCACACCACAGAGTCCTGCAGGTCTTTAAAGGACAAAATACAGAAGTTGATTGACACCAAGGTTATTCACCTCAAGGATCCCACACCGAATGTGACAAGTAATCCTCTACCGAATCACCAGGTGAACATGATTTCTTGTAATGGGGCTGAGGACTTAGCGGATACTATTGGGATGATTGAACACAGAGTAGGTTCTTCTTCAGATTCATCTCGGAGAGTACAGGTGCGCCCTCCGTTCGAGGTTGAGGTAGCTACACCAAGGCCTCCCTTCACGGTGGTAAGAGCTGCTCCAGTTTCATACAAGACAGTACCTTAGAGTTACAAGGAAAATGCCTCACATAAAACAAAGGTGTTGGAGGCAGATGCGGCACAAGGAGTGACACGGTCTGGAAGAATATACACTCCTGATACCTTGGTTCAAGAAGCCGATAAAGGAAAGCAGCCAGCGGTGGAAGCCGAAAATGGGATCTAGAAAAAGGTGCAGGCGAAAGAGTATTCGGTGGTAGAATAATTGAGCAAGACCCAGGCTCAAATTTCTATCTTATCGCTTCTATAGAGCTCTGAGCAACACCAAAAGGCTTTGATGAAGGTGTTAGGAGAAGCCTATGTCCCTGCAAGCATATCTAGTTGTGAGGTGGCTAACATGGTGGGTTAGGTATTTGAGGCCCAGAAAATATACTTCCATGAAGATGAGTTGCTTGTGGAAGGCGTGGCCCATAATAAACCATTGCATATCACAGTGCAGCACTTAGACAAATTCATCACCAAGGTATTGATTGACCCAGGTTCCGGTCTAAATATTTGTCCGCTAAATACTTTGACCCAGTTGGAAGTTGACCTTGCCCGGATCAAGCAATGGAAGATGAACATCAAAGCGTTTGACGGTTCACAAAGGGACACTGTGGGAGAAATAGATCTTGATGTGCTAGTTGGCCCCGCCACATTCACCATGACATTTCAGGTAATGGACATCCCAACCTCTTACAATATGCTATTGGGACGTCCATGGATTCATGCTGCGGGAGTGGTGCCTTCAACTCTGCACCAATGCCTGAAGTTTGAGTGGGACCATCAAGAAGTCGTGGTCCACGGGGATGAAAGCCGTCCAATTTACACTGCTCCTGTTATCCCTGTCATTGAAGGAAAGGGAGGCCTGGATGGGGAAAGTTTTCACACCGCAGAGCTTGTCGGTGTCATCGAGGAAGGTAGATGGTGTAGTGATAAGATCCTGAGTATGCTACTTTGGTCGGGGTCTTGGAGTAAAATTACAAGGAATCTCTGAACCATTGCAAGTGGCAACGCAAAAGACCACTTTTGGATTGGGATATCAACCTACTGAAGAAGAGCTGGACAATTGGAAATATCCCTTGGGAAAGAGAAGTTTTATGTTGCCAAACCCATTGCCTTCGCTTCGACAAACCTTTGTTTCAGATGGTTTTCTTGATGTTAAACTGGCCGAAGAAGATGTCGTGCTGCTCAGTCTAATGGATTTGTTTCTGGATGATAACAGCTGTAACGCCATTGGCAACGGGGAGGAAGGAGGGGCCCCACAACAAGGAGGAGTTCAAAGAGGAACCGCAAATTGGACAGCCACTCCATCCAGAGCTCGCCGAGCATCTGGGTAGACCAAAGGACCAGTTTTCCATTTTTTTGTTTCAAAATAATATTTGTTTTCAAAGTTGTGAATTTTCTTTTGAGTATTATGTCAAATTCTGATCGATTTTAATAAAATTATTTCTCTTTCATATATTTAATTTAATTTTATTTATTTTTGGCATTTCTAATATCGAACGAGTTGAATCTAAGGCCATGACTTGTAATAAAACTGTGCGACATAACATAAGAAACTCTTTAGAAGCTGAAGAAGATGAGCTACCTGCTGAAATTGTCAGGGAGGTAGAAGAGTTCGAGGACAAGCCCAAAGCAAATCTGACATAGACCGATGTGGTAACTTTGGAAGATTCAGAAATACCCAAAGAGACTCAAGTCAGCACTCACTTGCCAAAAGAAGAGATTGAGGAGTACATAGAGTTTCTGAAGGAGTATAAAGACATCTTTGCTTGGTCTTACGCTAATATGACAGGGCTCAGCCATTCCATAGTAGCGCATAGGTTGCCTACTGATCCAACATATCCCCCTGTGAAGCAAAAGCAGAGAAAATACAAACCTCACACAAGTTTGAAAATCAAAGAAGAGGTAGCCAAGAAGATCGATGTCGGAATCCTCAAAGTAGTAGAATACCCCACTTGGTTGGCCAACATCGTGCTTGTATCGAAGAAGGACGAAAAGGTCAGAGTCTGTGTGGATTACAGGGATCTCAACAAGGCCATCCCTAAAGATGATTTTTCGTTACCAAACATCCACATCCTTATTGACAACTGTGCCAAGCATGAGACACAGTCGTTCG
This sequence comes from Datura wrightii, assembly GCA_035772735.1. Taxonomy (NCBI): domain Eukaryota; kingdom Viridiplantae; phylum Streptophyta; class Magnoliopsida; order Solanales; family Solanaceae; genus Datura; species Datura wrightii. Next base: position 163,760,613 of record JASDFA010000027.1, on the reverse strand, counting down.
TTGATTGTTTCGCTGGTTATCATCAGACCAGAATGCATTAAGAGGATGCTAAGAAAACCGCATTTCTTTCCCCATGGGGGGTATATTGTTACAAGGTAATGCCATTCGGGTTGAAAAATACTGGAGCCACCTACATGCGGGCCATGACTACCATCTTCCACGACATGATTCACAAGGAAATTGAAGTTTATGTGGATGATGTCATCATCAAGTCAAAGAGAAGCTCAGATCATCTAGCAGACCTCAGAAAGCTCTTTGACGGATTGAGGAAGTATAATCTGAAGCTAAATCCGGCAAAGTGTGCATTTGGGGTTCCATCAGGAAAATTATTGGGTTTTATCGTCAGCCGTCGGGGTATTGAGTTGGATCCAACCAAGATTAAGGCCATACAAGAGCTCCCACCGCCGAAAAGTACGAAGAAGTCATAAGCTTTTTAGGATGACTCAACTACATTAGCCATTTCATTGCTCAGTCAACGGTTATTTGTGAGCCTATCTTCAAACTGCCGAAAAGGGATGCTGCTACAGAATGGACTCCTGAGTGCCAACAAGCTTTCGATAGAATCAAAGATTATCTATTGAAGCCTCCAGTTTTAGTGCCACTAGAACAAGGAAGACCTCTGCTCTTGTATTTGTCCGTGCTAGAGAATGCCTTTGGTTGTGTTTTGGGACAACATGATGAGACAGGGAGGAAGAAGCAAGCCATATACTATTTGAGCAAGAAGTTCACACCGTATGAGGCTCGGTATACATTGTTGGAAAGAACATGTTGCGCTTTGACTTGGGTCGCTCAGAAGTTGAGGCACTATTTGTCTGCCTACACAACTTATTTGATTTCAAGGATGGATCCATTGAAGTATATCTTTCAAAAGCCCATGCCTACGGGGAAGCTGGCCAAGTGGCAGATATTGCTAAGTGAGTTTGACATTGTCTACGTTACGCAGAAAGCCTTAAAAGGATAGGCTCTTCCAGACCATTTGGTAGAAAATCCTGTAGATGAGGAGTATGAGCCACTGAAGACATACTTTCCTGACGAGGAAGTAGCCTTTGTAGGAGAAGATATTGCCGAATAGTACGATGGTTGGAGGTTATTCTTTGATGGAGCAGCGAACTTCAAAGGAGTGGGCATTAGAGCAGTGTTAGTATCAGAAACTGGGCAGCATTACCCTGTATCAACTAAGCTTCGATTTCCTTGTACTAACAACATGGCTGAGTATGAAGCCTGCATTTTGGGTATTCGACTAGCAATTGACATGAACGTGCAATCATTACTGATAATTGGAGACTCAGATTTGCGGATGCACCAAGTAAGGGGAGAATGGGCCATGAAGAATATGAAGATTCTTCCCTATCTACATTGTGTGCAAGAATTGTGCAAGAGGTTTATCAAGATTGAGTTCCATCATGTTCCCAGAATACAGAATGAATTTGCGGATGCTCTAGCCACTTTGTCGTCAATGATCCAGCACCCTGATAATAATTACATTGATCCCATTCCTGTTCACATACATAAGCAGCCGACTTATTGCCTTCATGTTGAGGAAGAACCAGACGGTGAACCATGGTATGCCGACATCAAAAGGTATATGAAAAATAGGGGTTATCCTGAGCATGCTACAAGCGTCCAAAAGCGCACGATTCGGAGGCTAGCCAATCAATTTTTTCCTAAACGGGGAAATCCTTTATAGGAGGACCCCCCGACTTGGGATTGCTAAGATGTGTGGATGCTAAAGAGGCAACAACTTTAATTGAGGAAGTTCACACTGGGACTTGTGGACCCCATATGAATGGTTTCATGTTGGCGAAGAAGATCTTGAGAGCTGGCTATTTTTGGTTGACTATGGAGAAGGACTGTATCAAGTACGTGCAAAGATGTCATCGCTGTCAAACCCACGCCGATGTGATTCGAGCTCCTCCTAATGAGCTTCATGCCACAAGCTCTCTTTAGCCATTCGCAGCTTGGGGAATGGATGTAATCGACCCCATTGAGCCTGCAGCGTCTAATGGACATAGATTCATTTTGGTTGTAATTGACTACTTCACTAAGTGGGTTGAAGCTACCTCTCACAAGTCTATCACAAAGAAAGTGGTGACAGATTTTGTCCGCGACTATCTCATTTGCCAATTTGGGGTATCTGAATCAATCATTACCGACAATGATGTTAATTTGAATAGTGACTTGATGAGAACGACGTGTGAAAACTTCAAGATCAAGCACCGCAATTCTACCGCATATAAGCCGCAAATGAATGGAGCCGTAGAGGCTGTAAACAAAAACATCAAGAGGATTCTACACAAGATGATTGACAACTATAGACATTGGCATGAGAAGTTGCCCTTCGCTTTGTTGGGATATCGCACCACTCTCCGAACGTCTACTGGAGCTACACCTTATATGTTGTTATATGGTAATGAAGCAGTGATACCAGCTGAAGTGGAAATTCCTTCTTTGAGAATCATTCAAGAAGCAGAACTGAACGATGCAGAATGGGTGCAAAGTAGATTCGAGCAACTAGCACTCATTGATTGGAAAAGGATAAATGCAATCTGTCACGGTCAACTTTATCAGAACAGGATGACCAAGGCCTTTAACAAGAAAGTTAGGCCAAGAGTTTTCATGCCTGGGAAACTGGTTTTGAAGCGGATTTTTCCACACCAAGATGAAGCTAAAGGCAAGTTCTCGCCTAACTGGCAAGGTCCCTACATAGTTCATCGAGTGCTGACAGGAGGAGCACTTATCCTAGCAGAGATGGATGGTGAAATCTGGCCTAAACCTATCAACTCAGATGCGGTTAAGAGATACTACATTTAGATTGGGATTTTGTTTCTTTTTGATCTGCCTTGTAACTTGAACTATGTTGGACCTGATTCCCGTTTAAGAGGGATACGTAGGTGTCCCTGTGGGACTCGATCTATATCTTTATAAATTTTTATTCTCCCCTTTTCGTTAAAAGGTTCTCGGTGATTTTGGTACATTTTCACGGTGTTTCGGTTAACAAGCTGCAACTGGGGCAGAATTTTTGAGAGGACCTCAAAAATTCTCAAATCTCCGTCATTTGCAAGGAAGTCCATGTCATCTTCTACACTGGGGCAGAAATTTTGGAAGGATCCCAAAATTTTGTCAAACTAGGTCAAGACAAGGTTCCGATTTAAAAAAGGGTGTTGTACAGTTTTTAAAATATGACGTGGCTTGTGATTTAACTCAATTTTCTCTATGTATTTATTTTACTTTTACTAAGTTATTTACCTTTTTCCTGAGCATATGCCTGGACGGAGTGCAACAACTGGTGTCCATTGAATAGAAGAAGGCTACAAGACAGACACACAAATCAACCTCCCCTTTTCAAACTAATAAATTTTCTTTGAACGCAGAAATAACAGAAATTGCAAAAGGCAGAGATGGAAATGTCTTGTCACAAGGCGACATAGAGCTAAGTCATTCTTCCTTATGCCCCTACTTATTATTTTGGTATTCCATCATCGGAGCACTCAGTTGTATATCAAACCCGTGATATACACTTTAATATATGCATAATTGCGCATTCGAGCCCCGTATTGCATTTTGAGCCCCTGATATATGCATTTGAGCCCCGATATACATTTATGTATGCATTCGAGCTCTTGATATATATTTTATATATGCATTTCAGCCCTTGATATACATTTATATAAGCATTTGAGCCCCTGCTATACACTTATATATGCATTTTGAGCCCTTGATAAACATTTACATATGCATCCGAGCTCGTGGTATACATTCTGATGTATGCATCTGAACCCCTATTTGCATTTAAGCCCGAATCTACATTTGAGCCCGGATATACATTGACATATGCATTTGAGCCCTTGGTATAACTTTATATATGCATTTGAGCCCTTGATATACATTTACATATGCATTCTGAGCCTGTGATATACATTTTATATATGCATTTGAGCCCTAGATATACATTTTATATATGCATTCGAGCCCGTGGCATACATTTATATTCATTTTGAGCCCGTGGTATACATTTACATATGCATTTTGAGCCTGTGGTATGCATTTTGAGCCCGTATTCACATATTGAGCCCGTGATATATATTATAACATGCATTTGACTCTTTATTTGCATATTGAGCCCGAAATGCACGTGATATACGCATACAATTGAGCCCGTACTTGCATTTGAGCCCGTTATTTGCTTCTTAAGCCCGTTATTTATATTTCAAGCTCATTTATGCATTTCGAGCCCATTTATTTGCATCTTAATCCCGTTTATGCATTTCGAACCCGTTATTTGCATTTCAAGCCCATTTATGCATTCCGAGCCCGTTATCCACACTTCAAGCCCGTTATTTGCATCTTAAGCCCGTTTATGCATTCGAAGCCCGTTATTCGCATTTCGAGCCCGTTGTTGCATTCTGAGCCCCGTGACTTATTTGCATTGAGCCCGAATAAACTAGAGCTCTCGATTGAATTATTGAGGCTCTCGAATAATTTACTCTCTTTGAATTAGCACTTTTCCACTCATCCGAAGGCGTCATAGTCTAAAGGCATCGTTTCATGTCCTGTGGACATCATATCATAGCCTGAGGATTTATTCTCCAGTTTATCATGCCCCTAAGGCGTCATAGTCTAAAGGCGTCATTTTCATGGCCTGCAGACACCATTTCATGACCTAGGGAATTTATTTTCTGCTTATCATGCTCCTAAGGCATCATAGTCTAAAGGCGTTATTTGTCATGGCCTGCAGACATCATTTCATGACCTAAGGAATTTATCTTTTGCGTACCATGGCCCGAGACATCATAGCTTAGAGACATCATTCTTTTATCTCAAAGAAAACTTTCATTGTCTAAAGGGAACTTGCATCATGTTTAATTTTCACATCCGTTTATTTTACAAAGTATTTTAATGCATATGCTTTAGTTATTTACGCGAGCATCGAAGAAATATCAAGCTTCAAAATATCAAGCTACGAATGATAGTGCCTTCCTTCTATTTTATTTCGAACCGTATTCAACCTATTTATTTTTGCAATGCATTCTAAATCGTGTCGATTCATGCAACCCCATCCTTATTCAAGCCTCATGTTGTAAATTTTTAGGGATCTCGTTCGTCCCTAAATACAGAACTACACTCGGCCTAATTCTCGTGAGACTCGAGATATGTAGGCGACTTGATACCAAAGTCTCGGCCACAACATCTCCATAACCCCATCTCGTTTCATCTGGCCCTACCGAAATTTTTTTCTTCGGTCGGACAAAATTGGCTACTAGGTCAATGTTTTTTGCTCAATAATTCATTCTTCATTCCCGAGCAAAGAAGGGGCAGCTGTTGACCCCCAATTTTGACTTCCTTACGCCTTAATATGCTGCTTATATATTTATTTATTTATTTTACGCAAATATTTGACTTACTTTGATATTTATAAAATAATTTATTATCATAGTGTTGTGAAAATTATTTCAAATTACATATATATGACTTATATTAATTTTAAGCTTTGATATTAAATAATTAGCCGTATATAATGTGTTTCATTTTAATATGCGCCCTTATCTTGAAATATATATTTATTTAATAAACTATTTACATAATTTTCCTAAATTTTACAAATTTATTTGATTAAAATTATTACTCGAATTTATAAATTATTTATGTTAATAATATTATTTTTATAATACTTGATAACTTAATTTTATTTTCTAGTCATTAAATTATTTATAAATATAATAATTTAATTATATGATATTTATATAATTATCTTAAATTTAGGATTTATTTATATTAATAATAATGTTTATGTGATAATTTAGATTACTTTATTATCTATTTATTAAATTATTTAAAAGTGTAGTATATTTATTAATTTAATAGCAGCTAAATCCAATTTCATTCAATTTATTTAAATTATAGTCATTTTCTGTTCAATTTCATCTAATTTATTTCAAATCTGGCCACTTTCTATTCAATTTATGTCAATTTTAGCCATTTTTGATCAATTTTGGCTATTATTTAAATTTAATTCTAGCCTAAATTAATTCCTAACCCATGATCCTACTCGCAACCCATTAATACTATCCAAACCCGACCCATAAACCGTCCATCTTCCCTTAAAAGTTAATCTCAGCCGTCTATTCATTTTGATCTGACGGCTAAGATGAAAAACCTATTTATTTCCTTTAATAACCAATTACCCCCAAAAAAACCCTACAACACACTTTCATTTTTCCCTCATCTCCTCTCACCTGGCCGCTAGTCCCTCCCCCCCCTCCTCTTCTCTCATCCCCGGACCGCCATGACTGCCGCACCATTTTTCCCTCTCCTCCCACCGGAAAGCCGCACAGAACCCCGACCAGACCTCCTCTTCCCCCTTATCTTCTCTTCTCCCAGCCGAAACCCGCAACACCATCAATTTCGGCCGTTGTTGGCCAAGAAATGAACAGACGCGTCGCACCATCATTACTTCTGGCAGCCGTCGGCGAACCTCCCTTCCCACCTAACCTTGCGCCAATCTCACCTCCTTTCTCCCTCTCCATCTTCTCTCCCTCACAAACCAGCCGCAACAACCACCGGCTCCTCCCTCTCCCGAACAGCAACGTCGTCCTCCTCTTCCTCTTCTCTTCTCACCTTCACCACCGAAAACACCAACAACTATACCGGCAAAACCCGTCAAACTACCAACACTCACCATTACATCGTCTCTGCCCCTCTATCCACCGGAAATACCTCCCAACCGACTGGACCCGGACAGATCTACGAAGATCTGTCCGTAAATTTCTTTCTTTATTTATTTTATTTTTCTTTGTTTGTTTATATATTGTAATATGTATATAATAAATATATTTACAAATAATATATATATATATATATATATATATTGTATATATGATAAATATATAAATATATAATAATATATAGTAGATATGTATAATATACTGCTTTCCGTTTCATTTATATATATAATATAATAAATATATAAGTATATAATATATATATATATATATATATATATATATATAATAGATATGTACATATAAATATATATAATATAATATATATGTATAAGTATGTATATTGTTTTTCTTTTTTGTTCCATTTATGTATAATATAATAAATATATAATAGATATGTATATATACAAGTATATACTCTTTTTACTTTTCTGTTTCTTTTATATATAATATATATATATATATATATATATATATATATAAGTAATATATTGTTTCCCTTTCTGTTTCGTCTATATATAATAATATATATAAATAATATATATTGTTCTTCCTTTTGTTTCACTTGTATATTTATATAATAAATATCTGCTAGTTAATTAATCTATGCGCGATAAAATCCTAATATTAGTTGATAACATTGTTATTTGATTTCCCTTGACAAATGTTAATTAAGTTAAATATGGTAGTTAGAATCGATTTGCATGATAAGGAATAATTTAGTATTAATTAAATTATGGCAAGTTGTTACTGTTTGATTTGATTTCTTTCCTTGTTGGACTAGGAATATGCTCTGATATTCTTTTACTTTACTTATTTGTTAGCTGATTTGATTTAGGTGATTTATTTAGCTTATGGAAAGATCTCCTGTGATTGATTTCTTGATTTCTTTTCCTTTCTTTAAAATACCTCAGTTAATGTAACGGTAAAAAGGGGATTTTTCTGATTTTTTTTTATTATTTTCTGTCAATTAGGAGAAATTCTCTCAACTAATTAAATGGATAATTTATTCTTTCCTTATTACTCTCTAAATTGACTGATTCTTTCCTCTCTTAATATTTGTGATTATGGTAAGAAAAATTTTCCTTTCGTAATTTATTTATTTATTTATTTATTAAGTTGAATAATTTAGTTATGTATGGTAAGCAATTATTTGGAGTTGTTTTTAATATTCCCTTCCCCTTTTAAACCTTTGGACGGTTTAACTATATAAAGGGAGTCTCTTTCTCTCTAGTCATTCAATCGAACATTTGGATTTTTATATCAATACTGTGTTCTAATAGTGCTCTGCTCAAAAAGAAAAAAAAGAAACTTCTCTTTTAGAATTAATTCAAAACAAGCATCTACTTTCAAGACTTCTCTTCAACCGGTTAGTATATCTTCTATGTTATATTTTTGTAATAACACACTTTAAAAAATCTACTACGTGTATTGTTGAGTAATTTTGATCCTTCTAAATCTATTGATTTTTCCTACGTGGTGCAAGATAAAAAATGTGATTTATTTTTAGGTCTAGAGTGTATGTGTGTATGTTGTGTTATTATTTAACAGGTTTATCCGAAAGCAAGTACCGAAGAGTCGCATTGGGTGTAGAGTAAAAATAGTTCGGATCGGCTGTTTATATTATTTTAAAACCATTAGGTTTCATTTTTTTTTATATTTATTTTCATCTCATTTATTATTTTCAATTGTAACTTTGTAATAAACGCTATAATAGTGGAATGGGGTCTGGGTGGGGTTTGTATATTTTATTTTATCGCATCTAATTATTAAATTCACCTAGAAAGCATGTTCATAGGTTTTTAATATTATGTGCAACATTAGAAAGCATGCCTATAGAATTTTTCACAAACAACGAATAGAAATTATGTTTATAGGTACCATAATTAATTAAAGTATTATTAGTAAACCCGCCTATGGAAATTATTTTGGTAAATGTCAGCATGTTCAAATGGTTTAGAGAATGAGTTTTATTCACTTTTCTGCAAACAGATTCTGATACCTAAGTATCTATTCATGTTTATAGGTACCATAATTAATTAAAGTATTATTAGTAAACCTACCTGTAGGAATTATTTTGGTAAATGTCAGCATGTTCAAATGGTTTAAAGAATGGGTTTTATTCACTTTTCTGCAAACAGATTCTGATACCTAAATATTGATAACATATTAGATATCATGCCCGTAGGATCAACAAACTTGAGTGATTTGTCAGAAATTATGCATATAGGAAGTCATTAATACAAAATCAATTTATTAAACCAGGCCTATGTTTTGACATCCTAATCACGTAGAAATTCCTGTTATAAATGAGGTCCATGTTCTTTTACTTAACAAGTTTTGCTAACACACCAGTGATTAAATTTTATTATATCTTGCGCTATTTGATTTAATTTGTTTTACTATCTGATTTCATAATATTGCGAGAGTTGTAAGCATGTAAATCTGGAATAATTTGGAGTACGTCTAGGACCCAAATCAGTTTGATAAAAGGCATAAAGGTGTTCGCGTTTCTGCATATGGTATATTTAATCCAATTGTGCTCATACGCGTACAACATTTTAGCTTACTGGTTATCCCATTTCAACCTAGGATTTATGCCTATAGGTCGAGTCGGCAATTTGTTTAACTGTTCACAATGTTCATTTATTTCAAACAGACACCTCTTTAATTTTAGTTTCATACATAAAGTCAGCATATTTACATTAGAGATCATGCTCATAAGACTTATTTACATCCATTTAGAAATCACGTTCATAGGTTTGAATGAAGAAGCCTATCCGAAACCTTCATATGCTCGTTGTGCTAATTACTGTTTTGTTTGGCGTTTTTTCTTAACTACCATAGGATTTTTAGACCAAAAAATTCAAAATAGTTGTCCAACGCCTCTTGGACGTTAAGTTTGGAACGGGTAGGCAAAAATACTAGGCTGCTAGTTTTCTTCACCTAGAAGCGTTATACGATTAATAATTAACTAGGCGGGTAGATGGAAAATGATAGTCTGTGCTCGCTGAATAATACGAGCAATTCAAAGGATTGCGAAATATTATTTAAGTTGCACGGGTGATCCCATTAGGTCAAACAATTTTTTAGAACTACGTTTGTCCTGATTTTCTTAATGGATACGTAGGCGCTTCCTCGAGGTTCGGCCCCATAATTAATAAACGTTTATTTGTGGACTTTTATAAATTATTGTTTTTGTTATACTTTATTTGCCACAACTTTTGTATTTATTGTTAAAAAAAATAAAATAAGATAAATTTACTTTTAACTTTCATTTCGCCCAAATTTCTTTCTTCTCGCTTGTCCAAACTTCATTATTTATTCCTTTATCATTTTAGTTTAAGCACATATAAGTTAAAATCAACTTTAGTTGATCACTTAGTTAATTTTCCGTTAATGAATCTGGCCGGAAACCACATTTGTGGACCTCGAAAGGTGCCTAACACCTTCCTTTCGAGGTAATTTAAGCCCTTACCCGACTCTGGTAACCTAGGAAACGAACTTAGCTTAGAACGGTGCGCTAACGTAGCTTAATCCGTTAGGTGGCGACTCTTCAAATTAATAAACTCTTAAGAGTGGTCACATGTTGTATCCCGCTTTCCGTGAGGAAAAATGGGGCGCGACACTCACCACGACTTGTGGTGTGAGTCATTCTGATGGAAAAAGTTCAACTTTCTGCTAATTTTCTACTTTATGTCTTGTATCTGATCTTAGGGACTTTTGAGGTATTACAACACATCGGGCATGCTGTAACTAGATGAAATAGGAATTGATAATGTTACCCCTACTTTCTAAACATTGCAACAACGGTAAAGTCATAAAGGGAGAAACACAGGAAGAACCATGTCCCTCCATTAGAAAAATAGGTATTCATTTCCATTTACTCAACATGTGTATTATCACTTTGTTTTTCAGATTACAATCATTTAATTGATAAACCTAGTCCCTAGTGTCCACTCATTTATTAAAATGTCTAGCGTCCACCCCAAGATATTGCAAACACTAAAAAGGGGAAGGAGTGGGATTAAATCATTAATCCATGTTTCCCCATCCCAAAATCCATCTAACATGTCAATTAACTCTTGATGATTGTCAGTCTTGGTAACCATTAATCACCTCAAGTCCTCCCCATTACTCCACAAAAACCTTCCCACTCCCCAATCTACCTATAAGGGAAGTTGAACCTAGAATATAATCTCTCCAAATCAAGATAGACAAAAACTTTCTTTAATCATCTTATTTTTTTTACCTTCCAACTGTCATCCATGGCATCTTCAAGTTCAAAACCCTCATTGGTCGAGTACTCTGATGAAGACAAAATTAGTTCTTAAAGTACCCCTTCACCGATTCAAGGGGAAAGTTCCTCACCATCTTCACCTAAAGAAAAATTCAAACCTCCAAAATCTCTATATGGTTCTTCACCAACGGAACCTAACCCCCAACCAAAAAGTCCCTCCTAATAAATCTATCCCTAGAATTTCTATACAGGAGGAACTTCCTTTGCCTGTTGACTCTTGTTGATCCTACTTCTGAAAGTCCTGCAAAAGGATATAGAATCGAAGGAGAACACATAGGATTGGAAGAGGCGACTGGAGAAGGGGGTTTATCTAAGGATGAGGAAAGGGTGAATGAGACAAGTGAAAGTGAAGACAATGTGACCCTTTGTTCAAGGTTGGAAGTTCTTAAGAGTAGAAAGACTACCTGTGCAAGAAAACACTTAGTTGTAGAATCCCCTTCACTCAGGAAACCCAGAACTATAGGTGTGTAGAAGAGGAAATTGGAAAGAATATCTGAAACCAACAACAGGTTGCAAGCAGATGAAGGTGAGAAAATTATTAAGAAAGAGACCCCAGACCGTATCATTATTGATGAGAAAACTATTAAGAAGAAAAAGTCTCGCACTTATAATGTTTCTAGGTCTGGAGCATCAGTGAAAACGGGGTCTAAAAGAAACAACAATATGAAAAAAATTCTTGCATCATGAAAAGATCGATATTTTGGTGCACAAAAGGAGTTGAAGGGAGGGTTATTGATTTTTTTGTGCTTTTTGAACCAGGTATAGGGAGGTTAGTAGAGAAGTTGAAGTTCTAAAAGTGGAATCACTTATTTGTCTGTCCATTACCAATAATATATAAGTTTGAATGTGTTGAGTTCTACATAAATCTGGAGGTTATTGAGGAAGGAAAGATCAGTTCCTCTGTTCATGGCACGAGTATTCTATTGATGGAAGGGATCTTGGGTGATATCCTACAGATTCCATGTGAGGAGTATGCTGAGTATGAATTGGAGAAGACTGAAGACTATACACGTACTACTAAATTCAGTCAAGAGAGAGTCACTACAGGGTTATGAAGGGTAATGAAGGAAAAAATGCAACCAAATCACAAGTTATTGTTTGAGTTAGTTAATAAGTGTTTGTTGCCCAAGACTGAAAGGCATCAAGAGGCATCTTATAGAGATATAGGAGTAATGTAGAAAGCTAGATACTAACTTAATATTTCCTTTTAATGATAAAACATATGAGAAGGGTGATTAATCCTGCAAGAAGGGCTCATGGGCTTGCATATGGGTTCTTCCTTACAAAGGTCTTTGATGTGTATCATGTTCCTTTATCAGGAGGGAAGGTGGGATCTAAGAAAGAACTATTTGATCGTAGGACCTTGGAGGAGTGTGACTTGGTACAAATAACACTTGGTACAAAGGGAAGGAGTCCTATTACTCAGCTAGTTCAAGACCTATAGTCCTCCAATGCACGCATTGCCTCTCTGGAAGAAGAAAACTCCCAACTTAAGTCAAATCTAAAAGCTGCCAAAAATAAAAATTTTCAACTTAAGGAGAATATGCTTGCTGAGAAATTGATTCACAACAATAGGATTGACAAGCTCCTCTCCTTCTTCAAGAGAAACACCTCCTTCTCCTCAGCTCTTCCTTAATCCATCTCTTTTCAATTTTTAGTTGTTAGTTCTATGTTTTTTTTATCTTCTGTGGTTTATCAATAGAGTTGTATTGTGTTTGCAAAATGTTTATAATGCTATGGTTGTGTTTTGGTGTTATACTTTCTTATCCAGTTCTCTCAATATGAATAATAACCTATTTGGTCAATATTCTAAAATTAGTTTATTTTGAGAAGTGTTTTCTTAAAAGTGCTTATCAAAAAAGTATTTTTCGTGAGAAGCAGCTTGTGTTTGACCAATAAATTTAGAAACTACTTTTGAGAAGCAACTAGTATTTGTCCAAGCTTTTGAAAAGTGCTTCTAAATGTATTTTCCTTAAAAGTATTTTTCGAATAAGTGCTTTTGGGAGAAACCACTTATTTTAGCTTCTGAAAAACAGCTTCTACTACTCCCTAAAAGAACTTATTTTTTCTCAAAAGCTTGACTAAAAACCTTATTTTTAAATTTAAAAAAAGTACTTTTGGCCTCCCAAAAGCTTGGCCAAACAGGCTATAAACCTGTGCAAAAATTAGATGGCTAATATCATCAGTTCATCTATGATATCTAGTTTGCTAGTGTGCTCTGATAAGTGTAGCCTCAGTGGCCATAGGTTAGAAAATTATTGCACTTTGCTTGAAACCTGATGGGTTCTTTGTTTAAAAACTTTTCGATAATGTCGAAAGGGGAAAGATTTAGGTAGGGGTAATTGAATATTGGTTTTTTTGTCATCATCAAAAAGGGAGAATTTGTTATAATGTGAAGGTTTTGATGGTTGACAAAAGTAAACCAGGTTAACTGCACAGCTGGATGTTTTTTAAGGTACTTGGAGATTTTAACGTGGGAAGTGTAGACAAACATGATTCAAATAAGGCAAGACGAAAAGAACATGTACTTGGATTCCAACCATTATGTGTAAATTCAACACAAAAGGAAAAAGAAGATTTGCTTTCCTTCTAGGATACTAAAACCTAAAGGGAACGTCATGTGAAGCAGCAAGTTGATTCTGAGTTGGACAAGGGTTACACAAGAAGCCTGGAAGCCTATATATAATTTACGATTGAGAAGAAAAAGATTTGATGATTTCCAGAGAAAAATAGACTGAAAGTTCTTACAGTAATTGACGAGAGAAAGTAAGGAGAGTTAGTGTTAGCTTTGTGAGTTAGAGAATTTGTTGAGAGAGTCTTTCGTGTTTCTGACTCATTTTGAGTTAGAAAACCGTTATTAGTTAGAGTTTATTGGTGAGGTTGAGGTACTAGAGTTAGTCCATTTAATTATAGAGTTGTAATCCAAAACCTGTTCATGGAATTCGATAAAAGCCTATTGGATAGGTCGTGTTTTTCTACTCCCTTGAGCAGGGAGGCTTTTCATGAAATTTCATGTGTGCTCATATATTTAATTACTTTATTATTCGCATATCAACTGAACCTGGTTTAGGTGTATTGGATTTTACTATTGGTGATTATATATATATATTTTATGTCTTTGTTAATTTTGTTAAAGGTATATTTACCTGCACTTATTAAACTAACAATATGTATTCATCGACATACTGCATATCATTAGAAGTTATATATTATTAATTAGATTCATATCTCTTGCTCGATTCTAAATACATTATCCCGATATTATGAATTTCATCTAGTGAATAAATTTAAATGGTAGATTTGATATTCTTAATTACAGCATTTTTGTTATACCCCGTAGAATTCACGGCACCTAGACGACCTATTCGCACGTTGGTTAAGCATATTTGAAGGCCATACGTGCTGGAGAAAGGCCCGGGAAAAGATCGGACGATAAACCTGTCGAACCATCGTGGAAGGAGCAGAGGCAGAGCCCCTCCGCGATGGCAGCGTGTCACGGAGGAGGGGCCTCCGCGTTGGCTCCGTGACACGTTGGCCTTGTCCAGGCCCAAGTATATAAAGCCCCACTTTGGTTTTAAATGATAAAAACCTTTAAAATTTCCAGAGAACAGAGGGCAAACGCAGAGGGAGAAAAAGGAACGAAGAAATTATATAATTTTCGTCCGATTACGCTGCTAAACGCTGCCCAAATTCAAATTAACTCCAGATACTGAGGTATTTAGCAGCAGAGAGCATTCCTACGGATTCAGTTTCGTAAAATACGGCCGACGAATCATCGAGCCACCGAGCTAAGGTAAGTGGAATTGCTCTAAATTAGTGTCTATGTGTTCCTAACTGTGAAGTGAATATTTCTCCCTTCTGGACCGCTGAAAAATAGCGAGTTTTCGGTCGTCTTTCGATAAGCCTAAGTTCGGGCTATAAACTATATCGAAAGTGACGTTACTCTTTAAAAGTAAAGTTGTATTTAGTATTGATTGACATATTTATGAATGCAGTTGGGAGAAAATAGTTGAAGTACCGGCCGAGTCCCGTCCGACAAACGAATAATTCAAGGATAAGGTATGTAAAGCTAGTTCCCTCGGTAAGTTAAGTAATATCGGTACAGTGTAGTAATTTACAGACCAGTAGAATGTTCAGAAGTCTAGTGTTACGTATATTGTGAATGTTGATACGATATGAGAAGCATCGAGTTGTAACTTGCGTGAAACTTACTAGTACGACATAGATTCTAACACAAGTGTTAGAAATTGCCCAGTACGCTCAATATGTGATGTAATATGAAATGTTAAGATACTATTGTATTTAGTTGAAACCCCGTAAAGTGATGCAATATCCGTGAAGCACTTCAGAAATAGAATGGCAGGTTAAAATAAAGTTTAGAACGCATGTTAGGAATAGTAAATCATGTTAATACAGAAACTCAGTAAACAGGATAGTTTTTAGCAAAAACACTATCTTGTATAGCATTTGCCCCAGTACAGTTTGGCAGGAGACTATATTCATATATATATATATATATTTACCAGTCTCAGCACGTATTAAATACGTACAGATTACTATCATTAGCTCAGCATGTAATATATACGATACCTTACCCCTATTAGCCTCAGCATGTGAGATATGCAGACAGTATTACTAGTTGAGACCGTTGTATTGTTTGGGGTTGGACTACCTAGCATCCATGAACGTCCCAGGGTTAATAGCTGTATCGACTCGTCCGCCAGAGGATGAGGATACGTCTCTCTACGGAGTGGCATGCCGTCCCCCAGGGGACGAAGATGGGATGCCAGTTTCCCCATATTTTGCCTTGGTCGGCTTTTATACACCCCCGTCGAGCGAATACGCCCGGGTGTTGACTCAGGAGTCCTTCGGACTCAGGTAGAGTTATAGTCAGGGGCTCAGCGAGCCCAAGTGCATACCCAAGGGACCGGCGGGATGCATACAACCATTATAGGAGATGGGATGACCGCGGTAGGGGTGTAGATTCTGTGTTGGTTGTACCTCCCGGCTTATGGGGGCCGGGTAAGGTTTGTGTGTGCCATGTTATGATATTTCATGTTATGCCATGTTACGTTAGATACGAGTAGATCAGCAGTAGAGGGATGTGTCTCTAGGTATGACTCCTATTTCCTTCCAGTATAAATGAGAAAAGGTATGACTTACAGTATCAGGCAGTTAATCTAATTCTTCCTACTTCAGTTCATCAGTTACATTGTTGTTTTCAGACTTTGCTTTCAGTTATTGCTTTACATACTCAGTACCAGCGGTACTGACGCCCGGTGGGGCGCTGCATTACTTGCCTACAGGTACTCATAGACGAGCAGGCGATACTACGTGATCCCTGTCAGCGACCGAGTATTCAGCTCCTGTCATCCGGAGACTGAATTCCAGAGGTATAGTCCAGTTCCTTTTGCTGTATAGTACGGGTAGGTCGGGGCCCTGTCCCGATCATTTCTATTGCTATTCCTAGAGGCTTGCAGTGTGTATATATCTCTCTATGGTCAGATGAGTCGGTCGTGTGAGGCCGTGCAGTTGTATAGCTGTTAGTACTCTTTCTTTCTTTTATGATGGCCATGTGGGGCCATAATTTGCCAGTAGTGGTGACCTTGCCGGTCACGTAGCTTTTTAGTACTTCATGATTGAGTTGCAGATAACTAGACAGCATGGTGGCCTTGTCGGCCCGCATAGGTTTCCCTGAGTTGATATGTTTCTGGTCAGCTGTTAGTACAGGTACAGGAAGCTATAGGCCAATGGGTCGGGGGCTGTGTTTACAGCCGTTATATAGCCCTTTGTTCCCAGAAATGTGAGTAGAGCCAGCCAGGCACCAAATGTGCCCAGGCTTAGCAGTCCAGCAGTTCAGGTCCCAGTAGGGCACCGGGTGCCAGTCATACCCCCCAAGGCGGGGTGTGACAAACTTGGTATCAGAGCAGGTCGTATCCCAGGGAGTCTGCAAGCCGTGCTAAGTAGAGTCCTGTCCATGGATGTGTTGTGCACCACATACTATGGATAGGAGGCTGCAAGGCATGATAGGATGGTTGTCCTTTATTCTTATTCAGTCGTGCTGTAGAGCGGTACAGTATAGGGTTGAGTCCCTAAAAGCTTACCATATTCTTTGGTTACAGATAATGTCAGACCAGCGCCATCCTATCACAGGTCGGAGCTTAGATATTGCAGCAGGGGAAGGCACCAGCAGGATGCCTCCCCCTCGTTTGGAAACAGCCCAATCCGAGGGCACTACAGAGGCATCGTCCCAGCCTCCTCAACAGTCTCCACCACGTCAGGAGCCACTTGGGGCGACATTACCTTCAGTAGTCCCTATACCGACACCTTCCGACCAGGAGGTTAGGAGTGCTGTAGTGATGTTAGCACAGATGATGGCTGCTCAGCGTCAGCCAATGCCGTCTACAGTTGCGGAGTCATCAGGAGGGCCCAGTAGTTCGAGGGTCCGAGAGTTCTTAGCTTTGAATCCCCCACAGTTTACAGGTACGAACCGGACAGAGGACCCTCAGGATTTTCTGGATCAAATGCAGAGAATCTTCAGGGTTATGCATGCCACGCCTACCGAATCAGTTGAATTGGCGGCATTCCGGTTACGGGATATCGCTGTGCTATGGTATGAAAGCTGGGAAAGGTCTCGAGGGAGAGATGTTTCCCCTCCCACCTGGTCCATCTTTTCAGGGGATTTTCTGGATCACTATCTGCCGTGGGAGATTCGACAGGCTCGGGTAGATCAGTTCCTACATCTGGAGCAGGGGGCCATGAGTGTTCGGGAATATTCCCTGCGGTTTGATTCCTTAGCCCGGTATGCACCGGCCTTTGTTGATACCATGGCATCCAGAGTACACCGCTTCATCATGGGATTGAATCCAGAATATGTTGAGACTTGTATTACAGCCACACTGCGAGAGGACATGGACATTGCTCGAGTTCAGGCATTTGCCCAAAATATTGAGGGCATCAGACAGCGACAACGGGAGATAAGAAGTGTCAATCAGGAACAGCGTCGCCGGGACAGGCCAGTTGAGTTACAGAGGGAGGCCCGAGGAGCACCCAGGCAACGATTATCAGATAGGCCGCCCAGGCCCCCGCCTCCACCGCAGTCCCAGGGGGGTAGATTTAGTCGCAGGGGGCAGTCAGAGACCGGTAGAGGCTCGCAGATGGCAGATTCACCAGTATAGAGGAGGGCGGAGCAGAGTAGGTACACCCTACCACTTTGCCCTATATGCAGTCGACGCCATCCTGGAGCATGCAGATATGGCTCCACCGCATGTTATATTTGTGGCCAAGAAGACCATTTGATGAAAGATTTCCCAGCCAGAGGTCAATAGGACCGGGATAGACAGGATAGGGCATCAGCAGGATCACGAGCCACAACATCCTCGACTGGGCGCAGGCCCTCAGTTCCAGCAGGCAGGGGTCGGGGCAGATCAGGGGCCTCCAGTACAGGTGCGGGTCCAAGCCGCACATATGCCTTACCAGGGAGGCAGGATTCAGAAGCGTCACCTGATGTTGTGACAGGGTATGTTAGCTATCTGCTCACACCCTGCTTATGTGTTGATTGATCCAGGGTCTACTTTGTCCTACATTACTCCATTTGTAGCACGAAAGTTTAGTATTGCACCAGAATCATTGCAGCAGCCCTTCTTAGTATCCACACCCATCGGTGACTCTATCATAGCTAGCCGAATTTACCGCGGGTGTACAGTAGAGGTTGCTGACCGTTCGACCACAGTAGATCTGGTCGAGTTAGAAATGATAGACTTCGATGCCATAATGGGTATGGATTGGTTAGTACCGTGCTTTGCCAACGTTGAATGTTGGACCAAAACGGTCCGATTCCACTTCCCAGGAGAAGCAGTGCGGAAGTGGAAGGGCAGCATCGCTACGCCAAAAGGTAGGTTTATTTCCTACCTTCAGGCGAGGAAGTTGATATCTAAGGGATGTATTTACCATCTGGTCAGAGTTCAGGATGTCCAAACAGAATCTCCGACACTCCAGTCTGTTCCAGTGGTGAATGAATTCCCTGATGTGTTCCCTGATGAGTTACCTGGTTTTCCCCCAGAAAGGGAAATAGACTTTGCTATTGACTTGTTACCAGACACTCAGCCGATATCAATTCCTCCCTATCGTATGGCTCCTGCAGAACTCAGAGAATTAAAGGAGCAGTTGAAAGATTTGTTGGATAAAGGTTTTATCAGGCCGAGCACTTCACCGTGGGGTGCGCCAGTTTTATTCGTGAGAAAGAAAGATGGCTCACTCCGAATGTGTATAGATTACCGGCAACTAAACAAAGTTACAGTAAGGAACAAGTACCCGCTCCCCAGAATTGACGACCTATTTGATCAGTTGCAGGGAGCCAGATACTTTTCTAAGATTGACTTGCGGTCCGGATACCACCAGGTCCGAGTACGTGAGAGAGATATTCCTAAGACAGCGTTTAGGACCCAATATGGACATTTTGAATTTCTAGTTATGTCCTTCGGGTTAACGAATGCCCCAGCAGTCTTTATGGACCTGATGAACAGTATTTTCAAACCTTTCCTGGACTTGTTCGTGATAGTATTCATTGATGATATTCTGGTGTATTCTCGCTCTGAAGCAGATCACCGGACTTATTTGCGGACAGTGCTCCAGATTCTCAGGGACCGTCAGTTGTATGCTAAATTTTCTAAGTGTGAATTTTGGCTTAACTCAGTGGCCTTTTTAGGGCATATCATCTCAGACGCTGGTATACAGGTAGACAAGCAGAAAATAGAAGCAGTTAAGTCATGGCCTAGGCCTACCACCCCAACTGAAGTTCGTAGCTTCCTAGGATTGGCAGGATATTACAGGAGGTTCGTTGAAGGGTTCTCGACCATTGCGGCACCTCTGACCAAATTGACACAGAAAACAGCAAAGTTTCAATGGACAGAGGCATGTGAGCAGAGCTTCCAGGAACTGAAAGACAGATTAACCTCCGCCCCAGTGTTAGCATTGCCGGAAGGCACAGAAGGTTATTCAGTCTATTGTGACGCGTCAGGTGTCAGGTTGGGTTGTGTGTTGATGCAACATGGTAGAGTAATTGCATATGCATCCAGACAGCTGAGGAAACACAAAAAGAATTATCCTACCCACGACCTGGAATTGGCCGCAGTAATCCACGCCTTAAAGATGTGGAGGCATTACCTGTACGGCGTCCATGTTGATATTTACACAGATCATAAGAGCTTACAGTACATTTTCACTCAGAGGGAGTTGAATCTACGGCAACGCCGCTGGTTGGAGCTGTTAAAAGATTATGATGTGAATATTCTATATCTCCCCGAAAAAGCTAATGTTGTAACAGATGCCCTGAGCCGTAAGTCAATGGGGAGTTTGGCGTATTTGCGACCTGAGAAATGGAAGTTAGCCAAAGAAATTCATCAGTTAGCTGGTCTAGTCGTTCGAGTAACGGAAACAGAAAATAATAGAGCAGTAATTCAAAATTCTGCTGTGTCATCATTAGTTACAGAGGTAAAAGAACGACAGTACGAGGATCCTGATTTAGTCCAACTCAGAGATAGAATTCAGAGAGGTAAGGAGTCAGATTTTTAGATAACCGAGGATGATGTGTTACGTTGTAAGGGCCGCCTCTGTGTCCCGAATATTTCAGGGCTTCGCGGGCGGATCATGCATGAGGTACATCACGCTCGCTATTCCCTTCATCCAGGAGCGACCAAAATGTACCACGACATCAGAGACACCTACTGGTGGCCAGGTATGAAAGCTGAGATAGCCGAATTTGTATCTAGATGTTCTAACTGTCAGCAGGTGAAAGCAGAGCACCAGAAACCAGGCGGTTTGATGCAAGATATAACGGTGCCTATGTGGAAATGAGAAGCGATAAACATGGATTTTGTAACAGGGTTACCCCGTACTAGACGCATAAATGATTCCATTTGGGTAATAGTTGACAGGCTGACAAAATCAGCTCATTTCCTGCCAGTGAGGGCTACCTTCTCAGCTGAGGATTATGCCGAATTATATATCAGAGAAATAGTTAGATTGCATGGAGTGCCAGTATCCATCATTTCAGATAGAGGAGCACAATTCACAGCTAGATTCTGGCAGTCGTTTCAGAAGGGTTTGGGAACACAGATTAACTTGAGCACAACATTCCATCCTCAAACAGATGGGCAGGCTGAACGTACAATTCAGACACTCGAAGATATGTTACGAGCGTGTGTGTTGGATTTTGGGGGTAGCTGGGATGAGCATCTTTCGTTAATTGAATTTGCTTATAATAACAGCTATCATTCAGCTATCCAGATGGCGCCTTTCGAGGCATTATACAGGCGAAAATGTAGGTCGCCGGTGAACTGGTTTGAAATAGGAGAATTAGCATTGGTTGGCCCAGACATTGTTCGGCAGTCAGAGGAAAAGATAAAGCTTATCCGAGAACGTTTACTGACTGCTCAGAGCCGCCAGAAGTCTTATGCAGATATGCGGTGCAGAAACCTAGAATTTGCGGTAAATGACTGGGTATATCTGAAAGTGTCCCCAATGAAAGGGGTAATGAGGTTTGGCAAGAAAGGCAAGCTTAGCCCGAGATTCATTGGGCCATATCAGATTCGGCGAAGAATAGGCCGAGTTGCATACGAATTGAACTTGCCTCCAAAGTTAGCATCTGTTCACCCAGTATTCCATGTCTCTATGTTAAGGAAGTTCGTAGGGGACCCTTCTACAGTAGCTCCAGTTCAGGATGTTCAGGTCACAAAAGAGTTAGCATATGAAGAGGTTCCCGTAGCTATCTTAGACAGGCAGATTCGCAGATTGAGGACTAAAGATGTTGCATCTGTCAAAATATTGTGGCGTAACAGGAACCGTGAGGAAATGACGTGGGAAGCTGAAGAAGATATGAAAGCCAGATACCCTCACCTATTTCAGGCCTAGTCAGGCGACAGGTATGTCTGTATTACTACTTATGCAGTACCTTATGGTTGTATGTCTGTGAATGAGAAAGATTGATACTTAGTTATCCAGTGGGTCCTAGAATATTATGTGCAGTGCCTGTGTTGGATTTTTCTGCATTTCAGGTCTTTGCTATAGTCCATATTACAGGGGAAACTCTGCCGAAATTTTTCTAAGAAGCAAGCAAGTAGTCCTCTAGATAACAGTGTACATTCGAGGACGAATGTTCTTAAGGGGTGGAGAACGTTATACCTCGTAGAATTCACGGCACCTAGACGACCTATTCGCACGTTGGTTAAGCATATTTGAAGGCCATACGTGCTGGAGAAAGGCCCGGGAAAAGATCGGACGAGAAACCTGTCGAACCATCACGGAAGGAGCCGAGGCAGAGCCCCTCCGTGATGGCAGCGTGTCACGGAGGAGGGGCCTCCGCGTTGGCTCCGTGACACGTTGGCCTTGTCCAGGCCCAAGTATATAAAGCCCCACTTCGGTTTTAAATGATAAAAACCTTTAAAATTTCCAGAGAACAGAGGGCAAACGCAGAGGGAGAAAAAGGAACGAAGAAATTATATAATTTTCATTCGATTACGCTGCTAAACGCTGCCCAAATCCAAATTAACTCCAGATACTGAGGTATTTAGCAGCAGAGAGCATTCCTACGGATTCAGTTTCATAAAATACGGCCGACGAATCGTCGAGCCACCAAGCTAAGGTAAGTGGAATTGCTCTAAATTAGTGTCTATGTGTTCGTAACTGTGAAGTGAATATTTCTCCCTTCTGGACCGCTGAAAAATAGCGAGTTTTCGACCGTCTTTCGATAAGCCTAAGTTCGGGCTATAAACTATATCGAAAGTGACGTTACTCTTTAAAAGTAAAGTTGTATTTAGTATTGATTGACATATTTATGAATGCAGTTGGGAGAAAATAGTTGAAGTACCGGCCGAGTCCCTTCCGACAGACGAATAATTCAAGGATAAGGTATGTAAAGCTAGTTCCCTCGGTAAGTTAAGTAATATCGGTACAGTGTAGTGATTTACAGACCAGTAGAATGTTCAGAAGTTGAGTGTTACGTATATTGTGAATGTTGATACGATATGAGAAGCATCGAGTTGTAACTTGCGTGAAACTTACTAGTACGACATAGATTCTAACACAAGTGTTAGAAATTGCCCAGTACGCTCAGTATGTGATGTAATATGAAATGTTAAGATACTATTGTATTTAGTTGAAACCCCGTAAAGTGATGCAATATCCGTGAAGCACTTCAGAAATAGAATGGCAGGTTAAAATAAAGTTTAGAACGCATGTTAGGAATAGTAAATTATGTTAATACAGAAACTCAGTAAACAGGATAGTTTTTAGCAGAAACACTATCTTGTATAGCATTTGCCCCAGTACAGTTTGGCAGGAGACTATATTCATATATATATATATATATTTACCAGTCTCAGCACGTATTAAATACGTACAGATTACTATTATTAGCTCAGCATGTAATATATAGGACACCTTACCCCTATTAGCCTCAGCATGTGAGATATGCAGACAGTATTACTAGTTGATACCGTTGTATTGTTTGGGGTTGGACTACCTAGCATCCATGACCGGCCCAGGGTTAATAGCTGTATCGACTCGTCCGCCATAGGATGAGGATACGTCGCTCTACGGAGTGGCATGCCGTCCCCCAGGGGACGAAGATGGGATGCTGGTTTCCCCATATTTTGCCTTGGTTGGCTTTTATACACCCCCGTCGAGCGAATACGCCCGGGTGTTGACTCAGGAGTCCTTCGGACTCAGGTACAGTTATAGTCAGGGGCTCAGCGAGCCCAAGTGCATACCCAGGGGACTGGCGGGATGCTTACAGCCATTATAGGAGATGGGATGACCGGGGTAGGGGTGTAGATTCTGTGTTGGTTGTACCTCCCGGCTTATGGGGGCCGGGTAAGGTTTGTGTGTGCCATGTTATGATATTTCATGTTATGCCATGTTACGTTAGATACGAGTAGATCAGCAGTAGAGGGATGTGTCTCCAGGTATGACTCCTATTTCCTTCCAGTATAAATGAGAAAAGGTATGACTTACAGTATCAGGCAGTTAATCTAATTCTTCCTACTTCAGTTCATCGGTTACATTATTGTTTTCAGACTTTGCTTTCAGTTATTGCTTTACATACTCAGTACCAGCGGTACTGACGCCCGGTGGGGCGCTGCATTACTTGCCTGCAGGTACTCATAGACGAGCAGGCGATACTACGTGATCCCTGTCAGCGACCAAGTATTCAGCTCCTGTCATCCGGAGACTGAATTCCAGAGGTGTAGTTCAGTTCCTTTTGCTGTATAGTACGGGTAGGTCGGGGCCCTGTCTCGATCATTTCTATTGCTATTCCTAGAGGCTTGCAGTCTGTATATATCTCCCTATGGTCAGATGAGCCGGTCGTGTGAGGCTGTGCAGTTGTATAGCTGTTAGTACTCTTTCTTTCTTTTATGATGGCCGTGTGGGGCCATAATTTGCCAGTAGTGGTGACCTTGCCGGTCACATAGCCTTTTAGTACTTCATGATTGAGTTGCAGATAACTAGACAGCATGGTGGCCTTGTCGGCCCGTATAGGTTTCCCTGAGTTGATATGTTTCTGGTCAGCTGTTAGTACAGGTACAGGAGGCTATAGGCCAATGGGCCGGGGGATGTGTTTACAGCCGTTATATAGCCCTTTGTTCCCAGAAATGTGAGTAGAGCCAGCCAGGCACCAGATGTGCCCAGGCTTAGCAGTCCAGCAGTTCAGGTCCCAGTAGGGCACCGGGTGCCAGTCATACCCCCCAAGGCGGGGTGTGACAATTTTCTATCTTGCAAACAACTAATAATAAAATATAAAAAAACTAGTTGATATAATTCTGTTTGTAAAGAGCAAAATAGTTTTTGTCGAATATATTTTAGTCTAAAAAATTATTTTTGGAATCATTTATTACAAACTTCTTTTGGATATAAAAGTTTGTTTTATATATTCACATACATTAATGAATACAAGGTCTATCCATAAATATATCAAGAGATAAATAGCATTTATTAGAAGTTTTAATAATTTGAATTTCGTGAAATGAAAGAAGAACAACAATCTTAAAGCGGATAAAATATATATTTAAAGAGTGCACATGACATCTCAACCTGATATCAACTAACAATTAAATATTTCAACTCGTTCTTAATGTGTTTCATGGACACAAGAAGTTGATGTGACACATAAATTTTGGCGGTATCTAGATGATCATTTTGTAAGTTTGAGTCCAACTAACACAATGGAGACAAGTTGAGGTGCCTAGGTATACATACTCAAAGTTGAAATGTCAAGTTTGAATATTTATTTATATATTATGTCTATATATTTACAATATAAAATCATGTCATATATACATATTGTAGCAAGTTAATTATCTTATTTTCAAGAATCTTAATCTCACTTTTTATGAATAATTACATGTAGATAACTTTTGATGATCATTTATAAGAAAAAAATTTCACATTGTCGATGTATATATTGATTTTAGTTAAACTCTAAAATTTTAAAGAATTTAAGTTATATATAAAAGAAAAGAAAAAAATATACCCTTCAACTTTGTGATTTAAAGTGTGGATATATCCCTCGTTAAGAAATGGTACATATATACCCTCATCGTTTAACAAATAGTGCATATATACACTCATCGTCTAAGAAATGGTGCATATTTACTCTTTTTGTTAACAAACTGAATTACAAATAATAATCCTAAATTTTATTTTATATTTAATTTCAAAAATGTCACGTGACTTTTAAAAAATTCGCTCACATGTTTTTTTACCCTTCCAAACCCGACCTGACTAAAAAAATCAATTTCTCTTCTATTCAAACCCGTCCCAAACCCGTTTTATTACTAAGTAGAAGAGATGTTGCATTTTGTTTTCATTTGGATTGGGTTCGGAAGGGTACAAAGATGGATGAGGTAAATTTTTTGAAGTCATGGGACCTCTTTTTTTTAAAAAAAAATTATAACATAGTGGGTAGGGAAAGGGACTATAAGTTGGAGAATCAAACCTGAACCAACAAGATGAAAATTAAGGTAGCCAACCAACGGAGCTACGAAGTTTTCCCTCCACGTGACATTTTTTAAAAAGTCAGTTTTAGATTTATTTTTTTAATTCAGTAATTATAGGTTGTTAATGAAAAGGATAAAATATGCACCATTTGTTAGACGATGAAGGTATATATATGCACCACTTTTTAAGCGAGGAGTATATCTTCTTTGAATCACAAAGTTGAGGGATACTTTTTTGTCTTTTGCCTATATAGAATGACAATATAAAGAAAATTTTACACTATCAGATTATAAAAGGTATTATAGAGGGAAAAGGAATAAGTAACCCCAGCGCTAAGATCGAAGTTCCGTGGATACACCTTTCCTTCACGGGATTCTATTTTCTCCTTGAACTATTTTTATAGTAATTATTTTTGGTGCGATCGAAATAACAAGGCATCATGCGAAAGTTAATAATTGCAAATCTTGATGGATGATAAATCAGATGATAAAGAAAAACTATTAAAAAAAAAGACTTTATAACATGATATGGGTTTGGTCATTTGACCTACATATGATAATATTAATAAAAAATATATTCTAAATCTACTGAGAGAATAACTCTTCCCCTAAATAAAACTCTCTAAACAATTATATTATGGATGTTATTATGCCGTGGTATGAGAAGAAAATATTTTTTATTTATAGAAGTCCAAAACTTCTCTTCCAAGAAAATAATAGATAGAAGGGTTATTTTCTACTAAATAAACTTTTTTCACTAAAAAAACCTTCTGAAATAAATAAACTCCTAATATTTAGTTAATTCGAATTCACATTACTATTTTAGGGTTTGCAATTTCTTTACCAATTTCTATATATGAGATGTTAGGGTTACAAATGATAAATACCAACTTGAATAAATTTTGCATGGACGAAGAAGACCCAATGCTCAATGTTGAAATGCAATGCGAACATGATATTTTGCTATAAACACAAATTTCTTGTTCAAAGCATAATCCTGAAAGAAGATTTTGATCTTGCATTCTCTATTACATTTGAGTTTTGTCTTTATATTGATGTTCTTTATAAGAACTTCAGATCAAGAATTACAAATGTATTTGGTTGAGAGATAATGAAGTTGACGAACCAAAGTTGATTAGTGCTATAGATTTGTTGGTTAGTTTCTAATTGCATTTTGTGTGATGTTATTTGACACTATTAAATAAAAGTACTTTTTTAGTGGAGTCCCGTCACGTGATGACGTGAATTGAACAGGAACACCCCCAATGTTTGGAAAGTTCAAGAAACAGAGGAAGAAGTCTCGATCAAGCGATGAATTCATAATTACTAACTCTTTTAGGAATATTACCATGCACAAAACTCTAATATTTAAAAAAAATTCAAGAAAGTCAATAACTTAATTCTTGAAATAGAAAATTTTCAAAGCATGAATAGCATTGTCGACAATGAGTGTTATGTTTGAGAGCAATGAGGGTGTTAGAGAGACACGATTTTCAATAACTGGGCCAAAATTGATGGATTTCAAGCACAATTTAATTAGGAGATTTGAGAATAATGAAATAAGTAGATTTTATTATGCAATTGTTGATATTCAAATATGTGAATGTTATGCAATTTAATATGCAACAGTGAAAATTATAAGCATTTTGGTTTGAATTATTCTAGGTTAGCTTCTTAACACAAGTTTTGGTTACATAAGCAACGAATGGTCAATATCCAATAATAGATGATTGACAAATCAAAGACAAATTTTGATAATGAATTCAACATGGTTCAAATAGAATTTTGTCAATTATGTTACTTAAGCCATATTCGATTATTCGCATGTTACGACTAGTTATTTCTTCAAAGAATTCTGTATCGAGCATTATAATTAGATGGATAGTTAATAAATATTTTCATTTATCTAACACATGTTCTTGTCAGTTCTCAAAAGGCCATATCTTCAAATATTTCATTGAGAAAATATTATGACTGATCATCTTCTTTAATAATGATCTTTTTAGCATGATGAATTTAATTTGTAATTTTATTGATTGTAATACAAGTCAAACTTTAATACACGTAAAAGAATCACTCACTAAGAAACATTGCAATACTAAATGGAAGAGGATCACTTTAATTTTACAAATTAAATTGCATTATTCTAGATGAAACAGAATCACCCAAAACATTTCAAGATTATTTGTAAATGAGTTTCAATCCTTTTTATTTTCTTTCCTTCCAACCCTCTTTTCAAGTAATTCTCTATTTCACAATAATAAAGTAAGCTTTTGGAAAAAGAAAAAAAGGCTAGGGGGTACGACATAAAAATACAGACGATATGGTGCAGAGTAAATTTTAAAAAATAGTTGAAAAGGGTAAATAAATCTCTCAACTTTGCGATTTAGAGAGGATATACCCCTCATTAAAAAGGTGATGTATATATACCCTTGTTGTTGATCAAATGGTGCATATATACCATCGTCGTCTATCAAATGATGCATATTTACCATTTTCATTAATTGACCTATATTTACTGAATTGAAAAAATTCTAAAACTTATTTTTTAATGTCAAAAATGTCGTGTGACTTTAAAAATTACCTCATTTATTTATTTTTACCACTATAAACCTGACCCAAATGAAAAAGTTGCCTCAATTCCTCTTCTACTCAACCATAAAATGAGTTTGGAACGAATCTGAATAAAAGAGGAATTCAATTATTTTTAATTGAGCTAGGTCTGGAGGGATAAAACAACGAGTGAGATAACTTTTTAAAGTCACATGACATTTTTAAAATTAAAAAATCAGTTTTAAATTTTTTAAAATTCAGTCTATTAACGAAAAATGATAAATATGCATCATTTGTTAGACAACGAGGGTATATATGCACAATTTGTTAAACAGCGAGGATATATGCACCATTTTATAATAAGGGATATATCCACTCTAAATCATAAAGTTAAGGGTATATTTGCCCCTTTACCCTATGAATTCTCTCCTTGGAATTAGTAAATCTTGACTAGATTTACTAAACAGAAAAAGGGTCAAATATACCCATATATTATCAGAAATAGTTTAAATATACCTTTTATTTAAATTTCAGTCCAAATATATTCCTCTCATTTTTTTGGGTCAAAATGTACTCCTTTCATTATACTTTGTGATAAATTTTTCCTTAATTTTGATTGAGGGACACATGTCAAACTCAAAATCAAATAATCTGCCCTCAATTTTAAGTACTCAATTCCTTTAAAAATTCACTTGTTTAACCCGACGCGACCTATTTTATTTTTTTTCATCTTCCTTTTCCCGATATAGTTTCCCAATAGGCTCCAAGCCAAAAATCAGATTTGGATCTAAAGAGAAAAGAAGATGAAAAGAAGAGAAAATTCGTCGGGTCGAGCTAAATTGGTGAATTTCTAAAAAAAACACTAAGTATTTAATATTAGGGGTGAGTCATTTTGTTCTAAACTTGACATGTGTCTCTATCAAAATGAAGGGTAAGTTTATATCAAAATATAATGTCAAGGGTATATTTGAATTCAAAATATAATAAAGGATATATTTAGACTAAAACTCAAATAAGAAGTATATTTAAATTATTTCTAACAGTAAAAGGGCATATTTAACTATTTTCTCTTTACATGATCTCGTCTGACATGTATAGATAACTTTTTCCAACTTTCAATTAAAAGAAAATTATGCTATGAATAAATATTGGCAAATTAGATGTTATTTTATTAAATAAGTTTGCTTTGTGGCCCAAATAAAGCAACATTTTGACGTTCACAGCTTTTTCATTCCTATTTATTATGCTTTTAATTTTAAATTAAATTTTATTAAATTTTCATAATTAAATGAGACTATGTTAATTGAGAAATCATTCAATAACATTTTATAAGATTCAAATTTTCTACCATAAAAATATAAAAGAATAAATATTAAAGTATTAACCAAAATTAATTTAGTTTGACTCTACTAAAATCATATTTGACAATAAAAACATAGATTACTAGAATATAGTTTAGCTTATCTATATATGTAGACTTCTGGATGTAAAAATAACTTATTTCTGATTTCTCAAAAGTTTTTTTCAATTGAAGCGCAAGTTGTATCAAAGGTAAACTATAAATTTCCTTCCTTGCAAGTTGATTTATGATTAAACAATTTTCTATTTTATTGTGAAAATGAGAATGAATAGATTTATACTTATTTTTTATCATAAAGTTCTGTAATTATTTTTTTATATATGATAAGTAATCAGTTTTTTTTCCCAGAGGTCATAAGAATAAAATTCAACTTTAATTTGGTGTTTGTAACTTTTTTTTTCATTTTTCCTTCCCTTTTTTCTCATGGTTTCCACCCTTATGTATCAGTTTTATTTAAAACTGTTGATTGTAAATTTAGATTCATCGATATTATTCAATTTATTTACTCAAAAATTCATTTTTTTTATTAATGTTTTTTTTGAAAAAAAAACTTCAATGAAAAAAATAAATAAAATGAAACCTAAAATCAAGCATGTACTAGTTTGAATGTAGAAATAGCAGGAGCTAGCCATTTTTCAGCCAAATAGTTGAAAATTAATTATTATAATGAAAATTTTAAAATTGAAAGTGACTACTTAATTTTTAATTGTATGAACTGAAAAATGACTATTTGTGTACTTTATATCTCATTAGAATATGCAATTTTTTTTTTTGGGGGGTGGGGGGGTGGGGGGGAGGGAAATTAATAGGCTCTATTAGTAAGATTTTGTTTAATTTTGTAGAATGATGATGAATTTTAATGTAAGGCTTGCTCTCAGAGTGGAAGGTCAAGATAGACTTAGTGACATGACAATAGATGTTATTAATCATATCCTCAATTTCATGTCAATCCACGATGCAGCAAGAACGAATATTTTGGCCAAAATATGGAGATATATTTGGACCAGGCATCCAAATCTTGTGCTAGATAAGTTGACTTGCAAAAAATTGTCAATGAATGACAAATTTGATTTCCATAAAACAATTGACAAAATCCTTCTACAACATGATGGGATATTATTAAATTTGTTCTTGATACTTCAAAAGTCAATCTACTTTCATTTATTGACATTGATAAATGGATAAATTTTGTTATTGAAAAAGATGTTAGGGAACTCACTCTTGATTTTTCAAACAACAAAACCTATAAATTCCCATCATGCTTATATTCTTACAAAAAATTTGACACATTTGAAACTCATCAATTGTTCATTTAAGCCATCAACTTTCATTTTTTTCTGTCCACATTTGAAGACCCTATTTCTTAAACAGATCACATTTATGGCAACCAAGTTGAATTATATTCTGAAATTTCCTATTCTAGCCAAATTGACTATTATGTCCTGCAATGGTATTGTATTCTTGAATATCAATTCACCCCAATTAAATTGGTTGTTTGTTATTGAGAGTCAATATCTTAAGCTAAATTGTTTCACCAACTGCACAAGTTTGAGTGTTGTAAGCCTTTCATTAGACAAACTGTGGAAGAATCCCAAGCAAGATGATAGAACAACTTTGTTGAAGTTCATTTTTGGCTTGCCTCTGCTTACCAAACTTTATCTGGATGATTTTTATCTCAAGGTAAGGTTTGATTTACTGATTTACATAAATAATACCTCATTTTATTTTTATTTAAGTGATACACTTTGGTTCAACGCAGAATTTAAGAAAGAAAACAAAGATTCGAAACTTGCATTATTAAAATTTCGTAATATTTATGTGACTGTAAAAGCCCCTCATTAAAAGTAAAATGATATCTAAAATTAAATAATTTTTAAATATAAATATGTGTCATTCTTCTTATTTCTGACTAGCTTATTAGAATTTATTTATTTTTGTTTATCCACGTGTTTTGGTTAAAAAAAAAATTTTAAGTCAAGTATTTATAAGTTAAAATCAGTCAAATATTATAGATTGATTATGCCGAACTTATGATTTTACAGCTAAGCACTTTTGATTTGACTAATTCTATTATAATTTTATCCCAATATCTATTCTAATTTTTGAAAATATTGCCAAAACATAACTCTAATTATCTCTTAATCCTATTTTCATTGTTCCTCTATTTTTATGTAAAAATACTTTTTTAAAATAATTTTTGTAAATATCTTTAATAATATTTTAATTATTTTAACAAAAAAAAAAGCACATTCACTAATTACAATCGGATGCAATACTTCTATTCAAAAACATAACTGGTAATTCATTAAATCGGATCTAACACCTAAATATGCCTATTATTTATTTTTAATAAAATAACTCAAACAAGATTATAATATAATTTATATTTTTTTATTTGCTTCATAGTTTTTGGGTGAAGCTCCCGTTGTTCCAAGGAGTGCTCCAGTTGTACGAGACTGTTTACGGCAGATCATGCTCAGTATAAAACTTACTGATTTGGCACAAGTCTCTTATGCTCTTCTCTTCATCTAGTACTTTCTCATTTTGCAGAGGCTTCACATTTGGGTAAGATATGTATTTAAATTGATTTGCATATATATAAAATCTTATTTAGTAATAAATTTAACTCATACACATATTGATTGTGTAAAAGAATTTGTATACTATAACTTAACCTAATAAAGAAGGTTGTTTGCCTCTTTAATTTTCATGTTACCGATTATGGAAAGTTACATGTAGTTCACTTTAAAATGACTTGACAATGTAAATTATTTTTTCATAGGTGTAACATGATGGATTCAATCACTGTGTTTTTATCATTGAACCCATTGCACGTTTAAACTTATGAGTGGAATATGTTATATTTATATATTAAAATTTTGATAATCTTTAAATATATATAATTAGGGTTGGTTTTGTAGATGGTGGCTTAATTTTTATTTAGCGCACTAAAACCACTAAATTATTGTGTGTAACATAAAAATTACTTAACTTTGCTCAAGTACCGTAGGAATCTACAAGACTATTTTTAAAACAAAAAGATCAATTAACTTTGTCTAAGAATTACAACAAGTCAATAAACAATTTCATTTGTGACCGAAAGATCAGTCAACTTTGCCCAAGTGTCATATATAATATTTTTTTGTTTTCCCCTGATAACTTTTGTGATACTTAAGTGAAGTTAAGTGGCTTTTTTATGACAAGAAAATAATAATTGATGAATTTTGGTGATACTTAGATAAAATTGTGTGATTTTTTATTACGAAAAATAGTTAAATGATTGAAGTGCAATAAAGTGAAAGTTGAGTGATCATTTATGTAATCAACCCTATATATCTACGCTTCCTATTAAGACTACTGGGTTTGATTGATGTCATAGCTTATTATATACATATGACAATATTTTTTATACACTCATGATCGAGTATACACAAGTTTAATTAGATCTATCCTGTATAACGACAGTGCGAAGAAATTATTATACTACTATCAAGTAACCAAAATATTAACTACATATAATAATTCATATAAAGTGAGATCTACTAAGTAATATGAAAATAAGATATCTTATCTATTACAACAAGTTTAGTAAAAAAATATAACAATGTTAATCCATATACCTTGATAACATATGTTGATACCTGGAATTCTGCTGAAGATGTTTTGAAGTATTTGGAGGCACCACACAGCTTTGATCGCCCACTTGTCAATCTAAAACAAGTTGTAATTCGATTTTTTAATGGTACAAAACCTGAATTGCTGCTTATAAAGTTGTTGCTTGCTGCAACTCCAAGTTTAGTAAAAACGAGCATTGAGAAGGAAATGAACTTTAGTTCAATTCAAGAAAGGAAGATAACTGCAGAGTTGTTGCGTTATCCCAGAGCTTCAACAAAAGCAAAAATTTATTGGCGACCACGAAGGTTATGAGTTTAATATGTTTTTGACCAATTATGATCTTACATTTATTTTCAAGATTTTAGGAGATTGAACCTTTTGCATTTCCTCATACAATAATTGCAACTTGTTTGGTTTATTTTCGATTCATTTACTATATATATCAGTTGCCTTTGTTATAAATTTAGTAACTTTTCATATATATGAAAGCATGTTTTGATTTTTTGATGTCGTAGCTATGAGACAACTTCTTTTTGTTTCAAGGTTTTTGAATCCAAAAGTATAATATTTTGTTTCATTAATTTGTGAAATAGAAATAAATATCACATAATTTAAGTCGGTAGTGGAAGACACAAAATAAAATTTCTATATACTATGTGTTAAAATATCATGTCGGGTTGGAGCCAATAAAAAATAAGTTATATCGCTTATAATGTGTAAAGACGTTTTTACATCATCAATTAAAAATAAAAAGATTATGAGTTTCATATTTGTTTTTTTAATTTTTTAAATTATTTTATTTTATTTTATTTTTTGGGTGGATCAGATCCTTTTGAATTTATTTGTTTGTTTCTTTTATTAGTTGGTTCGACTTTGTTAATCGATAATTTATAATCTTTATATATTTTTATGATATATATTTCATATTTCAAATATTGCATTATGACTAAGTTGGATACAAAGTTAAAAGGTAAGATTCTTTTATTAAGTACATTGAAATTTAATTAAATGAAATGCTTAAATTTTTTTCCTAAGACACACAACTTAAATTTGTTAGGACAAGATAATTTATTTTCTTTAGCATATTTTCTCAACTTATCAAATTCTCATCATACTTGTAGCCTTCATCTGCCAGAAAGCTAGTCTGCATATTGATTAGCCTCCTCCTGAATATTTTTGATAGTGATTTAATTGACTTCCAACAAATAATTTTTAATGTTATGTTTGATAGTAAATGTGCAATTTGTTTTCACTTCCAATTCTTTTTTCTCATTGTATGATGTTAATTGTTTATTCTGTTTAAATTAATATGCTAAATTTTATAATATATGGTATTTAAAGAGATTGCTAATATTGGAAGTTAACCTTGCTTGGTTGGTTAAAGTGGCACGTGAACTTAATTTGATTGTGATTATATGAGATGAAAGCCGCTAAATTTTAAATACCAAATTGAATTTACTATTTTTGGACGTACGCTTTCAAAATGGGGGGAAAACATTATCCCTCACTATATAATTAATCAGAAATCAGTCTTAACTATTACTACAATAAAATTGGATCTAATATGATTGGATTGGGTCAAGATGAATGATAATTAAGTAGGATATCTGCAAAAAAAACTCTATATTTGCAGGATTGAATCAACATATTGCCGCGGTTATAAATTTTCACAATTTGTTATCACGACGATTTTCAAAACTACTGCAATAATTTTCGCCACAAATTATTTGCGAAATTTTTCTTGCTGACCGCTACAATAAGTTACTACGGTTATTTAATAACGGTGTAACCTCCATAATTCTTAAATTGACTTATCTAATATATTTAATTTTAAAAAGATTATGAGGGTTAAAATCCCCAATATTTATTTATTTAATGGGGTTACAACCTACACGAATTTGAACGACAATTCTGATAGAAGCAGTTACAACCTCCACTATTGTTTCTATTCTTTTTTGGGTGCATTGCTAACTAAAATCAAATAACATTAATATATTATTAAGTCATAAACACATTAACATAAGACAGTATATCATTAATTAGTCTTACGTTGAACACATCTACTCCAAGCATTAAACATAAACATTATCATTAGTCTCGAACACTATCATTAAATATAAACATTATCATTAGTCTGAAACATTTATATTAAACATATCCACTCCAACATCAATATTATCAATAGTCTCAATCATTAATCATAAATGATCTGCTATATTCATTAAACTAATTACCATATTTAATAGTCTAATACAATTGAACGGAAGTTCATTGATTGTCATTAGGATTACTGTTGCCAGATGATCTTCTTACGTTTGTGGGTGAATCACGTCCGCTAGCTGCGTCACTTGGCTACTAAAAAAATTAAAATAAAATAAATAAATAAATAAAAAACACAATAAAATGAAACTTATCTATATATTATATTAAAAGTGTGAAGACCCTTGTAAATGTTGATTGAAGTTTTTGCCATTCATTAAAAAACTCTATAATAAATAAAATTGTCATTTGCTATTTTTCTTAAATTATTATTTAATTTACCGTCATAAACCCAAAAAAATTTTACGTAAATTTTATAATCAGCCTTCCATAAATTTTCCTTAAAAAATAAAAATAAAATTACTCTATAAATTTTACCTTAAACTTAGTGTCGTCTAAATTTTCCTTTAAAAAAAATAAAATTACCTACCCTAAATTTTTTTTATCTAAAATTTAAAATTTGCCTTTCATAAATTTTTCTTTAAAAAAATAAAAATTATTCTATAAAATCTTGCCTTAAATTTAAAATTTGTTGTTAAAATTAAGAAGCCTTTCCCGTAGATTTTCCTAAAAAAAATGTTGTCCTAAATATATATGTCACACCCCGCCTTGGGGGGTATGACTGGCACCTCGTGCCCTACTAGGACCTGAACGGCTGGACTGCTAAGCCTTGGCACATCTGGTGCCTGGCTGGCTCTAACTCACATTTCTGGAGACGAAGGGCTATATAACGGCTGTAAACACAGCCCCCGGCCCACTGGCCCATAGCCTCCTGTACCTGTAATAACAGCTGACCAGAACATGCAACTATAGGGAAACCTATGCGGGCCGACAAGGCCACCATGCTGTCTAGTTATCCGCAACTCAGCATCAAAATACTAGAAGGCTACGTGACCGGCAAGGTCACCACTACTGTCAAACTTATGGCCCCACACGGCCAACATAAAAGAAGTAAAAGTACTAACAGCTAACAACTGCACGGCCTCACACGACCGGCTCAACTGACCACAGGGAAATATGCAGACTGCAAGCCGCTACGAATACTGTAAGAAATTAATAGAAATGATCGGGACAGGGCACCGACCTACCCATACTGCACAACAAAAGAAAAGGAGCTACACCTCTGGGGATCAGACTTCGGATGACAGGAGCTGATGACTCACTGGCTGGCTGGAATCATGAGGGATCGGCTCCTCGTCCGTGAGTACCTGTAGGCAAGCAATACAGCGCCCCGCTGGGCGTCAGTACCACAGGTACTGAGCATGTAAAGCAAACTGAAATATGCAACTGAAACGAATAGCAACAATAACATGACATTTAAGCAAGAAGTAGCTGAGTCTATCCAGCTGAGGATAACTGGGGAGAGTTTGTACTTTCTGTAACTAACTGAACGTACCTGAAGACGTGTCGTCCTTCTGTCTATCAGTATCTAATAGCACATATCAATATACATAATAATACACACAATACCTGACCGACCCCCATAAGCCGGAAGGTGCCCACCAAGCAAGCAATCTATTTACCCCTACCCGGGTCTAAACCAACCAAAAACAAGTCACTCCACTCATCTGATAATTGTGAGCTCCTCCTACCGGCCCCCTTGGGTACGTAGCTCAGGCCTTGGCCTCTGACAATAAACTGTGTCTGAGTCCGAAGACTCCTGCCTCTGGGCACAGGTGTGCACACAGAGTGGTCTACCCCTGTGAACAGGGTGTGCTAGCTCTGCGTAGAGTAAACTGAACTACCCCTGCAAGCAGGGTGGTCTGGACCGTATTATCATGGTGGTCGGCCATCATCGTCCTTTAGTCGGACGGCATCGCCCAGCTGGTGGCGGCATCTGAATCTGGTATCGACACAGCTATAACCCAGGGGCGGTGGGGATTCTAAAGGGTGCCCACATGCCACAACAAGTCTCAACATACAAACACATACACAGCAAGCATGCTCAAATGAAAAATACTAATCATGTTCTCTTCTTTTGTTTCGAGGCTAATCTGTATTAAATAACTGATGCTATATGTTGTCTTACACTGTTTCTGGCTGCTGGACTTACTGCTACCTGGCCTTTATCTGTCTATCTGATTATATCTGAATATAACTCAATAACATAGTACATGTCATCTATAACGGAATATAGCTCAATGATATAAAATGTACCATCTACTACTGGATACAATCTCAACAGATGAAATATGTATTGCCTAAATATCTATTATTCTGATTATTGCATAATACGTAATAAAATACTAGCATGCTTGCTGGAATTTGTACTAAAATCGTTCCTGTACGCTGGGTATCTGCTAATAGCGTTTATTCTATTTATTTTCTACCCTGTACTTCCTGGCTTGACGAAAGAATAACTTTACATACCTGGTTTCTGAGTACCCGACTGACCGATGTGATTTCCGTTGGTACTTCTGCTGTTTCTCCCAACTACGTTCATATACACGTCAATTAGAACTAAATACATTAATATTCGGGAGAAATTGTCACTTTTGATATATATATTTATCCCAACTTTAACCTTTCGGAAAACGGCCGAAACTCGTTATTTTTCAGCGGTCCAGAAGGGAGAAATATTCACTTCTCAGCTAGGAACACATAGACATTAATTTAGAGCAATTCTACTTACCTTAGTTCGGTGGCTCGCCGACTCGTCGGCCGTATTTCACGAAACTAAATCCGTAGGAATGCTCTCTGCTAAATACCTCAGTATCTGGGGTTAATTTGAATTTGGGCAGCGTTTAACAGCGTAATCGGACGAAAATTATATAATTTCCTTCGTTCTTACTTCTCTCTGCCGTAGCCTCTGTTTTCTGGAAATTTTTAAAGGTTTTAAATGAAATTAAACCGAAGTGGGGCTTATATACTTGAGCCTGAACCTGGGCAACGTGTCACGAAGCTATCGCGGAGGCCTCACCTCCGTGACACGCTGCCATCGCGGAGGGGCTCTGCCTCGGCTCCTCCCGCGATGGTTCGACAGGTTTCTCGTCCGATCTTTTCCCGGGCCTTTCTCTAGCACGTATGGCCTTCAAATATGCTTAACCAACGTGCGAATAGGTCGTCTAGGTGCCGGGAATTCTACGGGGTATAACATTCTCCCCCCCTTAAGAACATTCGTCCTCGAATGTATACTGCTATCTAGAGGACTACTTAACTTACTTGTTTAGAAAAATTTCGCCAGAGTCTCCCCTGTAATATGGACTATACCAAAAACCTGAAACGCAGAAAAGTCCAATACAGGTACTGTACATAATACTTTAGGATCCACTGGGTGGCTAAGTATCAATCTTTCTCACTTATACATATACAACCATAAGATACTACATAGTAATAATACGGACATACCTGTCGCCTAACTGGGCCTGAAATAGGTGAGGATATCTGGTCCTCATATCTTCCTCCGCTTCCCAAGTCATCTCCTCTCGGTTCTTGTTATGTCTTAATACCTTGATAGACGTGATATCTTTAGTCCTCAATCTGCGAATCTGTCTGTTTAAGATAGTTATTGGAACCTCTTCATAGGCCAGCTTTTTTGTAACCTGGATATTCTGGACTGGGACTGCTCTGGACGGGTCTCCTGTGCATTTCCTCAGCATAGATACATGAAAGACCGGAAGAACGGATTCTAATTCTGGAGGCAAATTCAATTAACGGTAAATGCTCACTTTGGCTACTACCGAAATCTAGTACACACGCTCGCACCATACCTTTGAGCGTCTGAATTATGCACTCAGCCTGCTCATCTGTCTGAGGATAGAATACTGTGCTTAAATTAATCTGTGTTTCCAGATCCCTCTGGAACGACTGCCAGAATCTAGCTGTAAACTGTGCTCCCTTATCAGAATGATAGATACCAGCACTCCATGCAATATAACTTATTTTCTGATAGATAATTCGGCATGATCCTCAGCCGAGAAGGTAGCTTTCACTGGCAGGAAATGAGCTGATTTCGTCAGCCTGTCAACTATTACCCATATAGAATCATTTTCGCATTCGGTACGGGGCAACCCTGCCACAAAATCCATATTCACTGCTTCTCATCTCCAGAGAGGCATAGCTATGTCCTAAGTTAACCCGCCTGGTTTCTGATGTTCTGCTTTCGCCTATTGGCAGTTAGGACACTAGGCTACAAATTCAGCAAATTCTCTTTTCATACTTGGACACCAGTAGTTTTCTTTGATATCATGGCACATTTTCGTTGCGCCTGGGTGGAGAGAATAGCGGGCGTAATGCGCCTCGCTTATAAGCTGCTGGCGATGCCCCCAAAATATCTGGAACACAATGCGGCCTTTATATCGTAACACTTCATCCTCGGTTATCGGAAAATATGTCACCTCTCCTTACTGAACCTTATGTTCAAATTGGACCTAGCTAGGGTTTCTATACTGCCGTTCCTTTACTTCCACCATTAACGATAACACTGCGACATTCCGCATTATCACTCTGTTATCTTTTATTTCTGCTATGTGACCAGCTAAACCGGCTAACTAGTGAAATTCTCGGGTCTATTCTCACCGTTCAGGCGGCAAGTATTCCGACTCCCCATAGATTTACGGCTAAGGGCGTCTGCTACCATATTAGCCCTTCCTGGGTGATACAAAATTTTCACTCTCTAAGGCATAAGCTACTGCAACTAACTCCAGGTCGTAGGTAAGATAATTCTCTTCACGTTTCTTCAACTGCCTGAAAACATAAGCTATTACCTTACCACACTGCATCAACCCTCTGTACCTCCTGGCGATACTAACACTGGAGCTGATGTTAGCCTGACTTTTAACTCTTGGAAGTTCTGCTCACACGCCTCAGTCTACTGGAACTTTGTTGCCTTCTGTGTCAATTTAGTCAAAGGTGCTGCTAAGGTGGAAAATCCTTCCACAAACCCTCTGCAGTACCCGGCTAACCGCAGGGACTGTGTACTTCGATCGGAGTGGTACGTCTAGGCTATGTCTTCACTACCTCGATTTTCTGTATATCTATCTGTACACCAGCCTCCGACACAACGTGACCAAAAAGGCTACTAAACTCAACCAAAATTCACATTTACAAAATTTGACATATAACTGACGGTCATACTGGTTTATTATACCGGAGAATCTGACAAGTAATCTACCGGTATAGCTAGAGCTTTATCTGGCCTTCTGACCGCATGCTAAGGCCACTTGTTACTAAGGTAACCTTGAACGACTATCTGTACACCATGTGCCCGTATCTGATCAGGGGGTCCTGATATTGATCATGACCTCTAATGATCTGGCTGTATAACCTTAAATAACTGAATAGTCGGGTTGAATGACCCGAATGTGGCAGTAGTCTAACAATGCTCTAGCTGTTCTACTTGAGTGCTTATAGTTCGTGCATAACCGCAAACTCGTGGGCATCTAATTGCTCTGTTATTTTGCTTAAACCACTGTAAGGCTGGACTTAATCAAACTTACTCCCAGGCGATCAATCTCTGGATCCTCACGGGGAGTCTACTGATCCCTTGGTCTTAATAAACACTGTGCTAGCAGGGTACTATCAATTTCTTATGCCTTGTGTGTATCCACTTGGATTTATACTGCTATTCTGGGAAATTCTCAGTCTTATGAGCTATTCTGTAAATACTGGCCTTCAGCTAGGGCTCTGTATCTGAATATCTTATGAAAATCAGCTGAAGTACTAGTCTGTCGCTGACTACTGATGTGGACCCTTCCTTGGGGTACCCACGGGTATTCTGACTGGGACGGCCGGCTGACTTATGGGGTGTTCCAAATAATAACTGCTAGGTTGGTTAAGGCCGACTTTCACCTACAAGGCTGGGGAAAATGACGTACGACCACTTAACATACTAGAACAATTTAGTATTGCTAATCTCTGAAATTTGCCTATTCGGCCTCTAATCCTGGTTCTAGCACATGCACTACTATTACCGATCTTCAGGGATGCCTCCCTGCTAATGCAGGCGCCAGCTGGTCGGTAGACCGTCTAACTGCGCCCTTATCATCTAGCCATCTGATTCAGGCCATTAACTCTAGTAAGCTTCCAGAGCCTAGATCTGGCAACCACATATAAGTCCATTAACTTAATAACTGAGAACTGAGATAGTTTCTATGACTTCATACGTAACTCACACCTAATCCGCCCTTTCTCTTCTTATTTTCTTTCTTTCTTCTCTTCTTTTTTTTTTTTTTGGGGGGGGGGCAAGGGGGTGTCCTGCAATGCAATTTGTATATGCTTTCTATTACTAATCAGCATCTGTGATTGTAGCCCTTATAGGCAGCAGCTCACCGCATATCTATTATCTGTATATATATATATATATATATATATATATATATCAATAGCTACGTACAATATGTACTGAGTTCTGTGATAATACATAATCTCTGACATGCTTTGCTGAATCTCATATCGTACATGATACATTGCTTCTTACGGCCTAATAATATCTCCTACCCTGACTTATCTTTTCATTGCATTGTCACCCCATTCTGAAAGTAACAAACATAGACATTTTAGTTATCGTCTGCTTTTTGAAATTCGCCACTCTTGCGATGTGGGGTTGACGTTCGAATCTTGTAGCCTTACTAGGCATATATTGAGGGCCCATGACTGCCTGCTGGGCCTTATCTCTAGGCCACACTAGATTAGAATTGTTGTATCAGTAACTTCTTAACTTTTCCATAGCGGACGTACTGTGGTATTCTGAACTG
The DNA here is from genome assembly GCA_035772735.1 of Datura wrightii. Taxonomy (NCBI): domain Eukaryota; kingdom Viridiplantae; phylum Streptophyta; class Magnoliopsida; order Solanales; family Solanaceae; genus Datura; species Datura wrightii. The sequence goes on along the minus strand of JASDFA010000027.1, from coordinate 163,718,119 downwards.
CAATCCTACTGTCAGCCCGAAGCTTAATCCTTAAAATGATACTCTATTAATCTGGGGGGGGGGGTAACCCTGATTTCCCCACAAAATCTAGCATTCCTGCTCCTTCCTCTCATCTTGCTTAAGCTGAACTCTAGGGTTCAAGGTACCTGCCTTTCGTTGCTAATGAGATTACTGATCAAGCCTCGGCCTATACTTCTTCTGGCGTATATTCAAGCCCATCTGATTCACATGACCTCTATATCTTTCGATGTCACAACTAGATCATAACTATAATCTTACAGGTATGTCTTGCTATCTGTTAGCATATGTGGCGGACTTGGCCTTTTTATGACTCAAACTTGACTATTATTAGGCATTCATCACTAGCAGGTCTGTTACCCCTACTTCGGGTAAGCTAACAGTCTTACTTTCTTTACTGGCTTGTTATCATAAGGGTCTGCTCAGCTTACGTAATCATAAGGGCTCTTTATACTTTCTAATACTTACTAGGATCAATCAGCCCATCTTTACTTACTGCTTGATTTGGCAACCCTATCTCAAGTCTTATGCCTCTTTACTATACTGACATCAAAAGCAAGAGGTGGGAATAGCCCTTTTCTTATTGCAACAATTAAAAGCATTTGACTGTACCATATCCGAAAAGATGTATTTGGGATTCCTGCATTTCCCTCTCTTTTTCATACTTACCTGGTGGTCTGACCTTGTCTATAATCTTAATCAGATCTTATATAACTAATAAGTAAATCAACTCATATGTACATTATACTTCTGACTTACTATTCTAACGTTATCAACGTATACTGGGAATAATGCCAACAAAGGTATCACGCTGGGAGGTCTCTGATACCCCCTCCTGCTGCTGTAGTTATCATGTAACTGACTGATGCTCTCTTCCGTTGCTATCTCTGATCTTCTATCTGTGATAGGGTAATGCTGATCTGCCTTTGTATCTATAATCAAAGAATACGGTAAGTTCGTAAGGACTCAACCCTATACTGTACCGCTCTAAAGCACGACTGACTGAGAAGGAAGGGTAACCATCATATCATGCCTCGCAGCCTCCTGCCTATAGTATGTGGTGCACAACATATCCATAGACAAGACTCTACTTAGCATGGCTTGCAGACTCCCTAGGACACGACCTGCTCTGATACCAAGTTTGTCACACCCCGCCTTGGGGGGTATGACTGGCACCTGGTGCCCTACTAGAACCTGAACGGCTGGACTGCTAAGCCTGGGCACATCTGGTGCCTGGCTGGCTCTAACTCACATTTCTGGAGACAAAGGGCTATATAACGGCTGTAAACACAGCCCCCGGCCCACTGGCCTATAGCCTCCTGTACCTGTAATAACAACTGACCAGAACATGCAACTATAGGGAAACCTATGCGGGCCGACAAGGCCACCATGCTGTCTAGTTATCCGCAACTCAGCATCAAAATACTAGAAGGCTACGTGACCGGCAAGGTCACCACTACTGTCAAACTTATGGCCCCACACGGCCAACATAAAAGAAGTAAAAGTACTAACAGCTAACAACTGCACGGCCTCACACGACCGGCTCAATTGACCACAGGAAAATATGCAGACTGCAAGCCTCTACGAATACTGTATGAAATTAATAGAAATGATCGGGACAGGGCCCCGACCTACCCATACTGCACAACAAAAGAAAAGGAGCTACACCTCTGGGGATCAGACTCCGGATGACAGGAGCTGATGACTCACTGGCTGGCTGGAATCACGAGGGATCGGCTCCTCATCCGTGAGTACCTGTAGGCAAGCAATACAGTGCCCCGCTGGGCGTCAGTACCACAGGTACTGAGCATGTAAAGCAAACTGAAATATGCAACTGAAACGAATAGCAACAATAACATGACATTTAAGCAAGAAGTAGCTGAGTCTATCTAGCTGAGGATAACTGGGGAGAGTTTGTACTTTCTGTAACTAACTGAACGTACCTGAAGACGTGTCGTCCTTCTATCTATCAGTATCTAAGAGCACATATCAATATACATAATAATACACACATTACCTGACCGACCCCCATAAGCCGGAAGGTGCCAACCAAGCAAGCAATCTATTTACCCCTACCCGGGTCTAAACCAACCAAAAACAAGTCACTCCACTCATCTGATAACTGTGAGCTCCTCCTACCGGCCCCCTTGGGTACGTAGCTCAGGTCTTGGCCTCTGACAATAAACTGTGTCTGAGTCCGAAGACTCCTGCCTCTGGGCACAGGTGTGCACACAGAGTGGTCTACCCCTGTGAACAGGGTGTGCTAGCTTTGCGCAGAGTAAACTGAACTACCCCTGCAAGCAGGGTGATCTGGACCGTATTATCATGGTGGTCGGCCATCATCGTCCTTTAGTCGGACGGCATCGCCCAGCTGGTGGCGGCATCTGAATCTGGTATCGACACAGCTATAACCCAGGGGCGGTGGGGATGCTAAAGGGTGCCCACATGCCACAACAAGTCTCAACATACAAACACATACACAGCAAGCATGCTCAAATGAAAAATACTAATCATGTTCTCTTCTTTTGTTTCGAGGCTAATCTGTATTAAATAACTGATGCTATATGTTGTCTTACACTGTTTCTGGCTGCTGGACTTACTGCTACCTGGCCTTTATCTGTCTATCTGATTATATCTGAATATAACTCAATAACATAGTACATGCCATCTATAACGGAATATAGCTCAATGATATAAAATGTACCATCTACTACTGGATACAATCTCAACAGATGAAATACGTATTGCCTAAATATCTATTATTCTGATTATCGCATAATACGTAATAATATACTAGCATGCTTGCTGGAATTAGTACTAAAATCGTTCCTGTACGTTGGGTATCTGCTAATAGCGTTTATTCTATTTATTTTCTACCCTGTACTTCCTGGCTTGCCGAAAGAATAACTTTACATACCTGGTTTCTGAGTACCCGACTGACCGATGTGATTTCCGTTGGTACTTCGGTTGTTTCTCCCAACTACATTCATATACACGTCAATTAGAACTAAATACATTAATATTCGGGAGAAATTGTCACTTTTGATATATATATTTATCCCAATTTTAACCTTTCGGAAAATGGTCAAAACTCATTGTTTTTCAGCGGTCCAGAAGGGAGAAATATTCACTTCTCAGCTAGGAACACATAGACATTAATTTAGAGCAATTCTACTTACCTTAGTTCGGTGGCTCGCCAACTCGTCGGCCGTATTTCACGAAACTAAATCCGTAGGAATGCTCTCTGCTGCTAAATACCTCAGTATCTGGGGTTAAATTGAATTTGGGCAGCGTTTAACGGCGTAATCGGACGAAAATTATATAATTTCCTTCGTTCTTACTTCTCTCTGTCGTAGCCTCTGTTTTCTGGAAATTTTTAAAGGTTTTAAATGAAATTAAACCGAAGTGGGGCTTATATACTTGAGCCTGAACCTGGGCAACGTGTCACGGAGCTATCGCGGAGGCCTCACCTCCGAGACACGCTGCCATCGCGGAGGGGCTCTACCTCGGCTCCTCCCGCGATGATTCGACGGGTTTCTTGTCCGATCTTTTTCCGGGCCTTTCTCTAGCACGTATGGCCTTCAATTATGCTTAACCAACGTGCGAATAGGTCGTCTAGGTGCCGGGAATTCTACGAGGTATAACAATATATATATATATTTTACGCAAATTTTTGACTTACTTTGATATTTATAAAATAATTTATTATCATAATGTTGTGAAAATTATTTCAAATTACATATATATGACTCATATTAATTTTAAGTTTTAATATTAACTAATTACGCCGTATATAATGTGTTTCGTTTTAATATGCGCCCTTATCTTGAAATATATATTTATTTAATAAACTATTTACATAATTTTTCTAAATTTTATAAATTTATTTGATTAATATTATTACTCGAATTTATAAATTATTTATGTTCATAATATTATTTTTATAATACTTGATAACTTAATTTTATTTTCTAGTCATTAAATTATTTATAAATATAATAATTTAATTATATGATATTTACATAAGTATACTTAAATTTATGATTTATTTATATTAATAATAATGTTTATGTGATAATTTAGATTACTTTATTATCTATTTATTAAATTATTTAAAAGTGTACTATATTTATTAATTTAATAGCAGCTAAATCTAATTTCATTCAATTTATTTAAATTATAGCCATTTTCTATTCAATTTCATCCAATTTATTTCAAATCTGGCCACTTTTCTATTCAATTTATGTCAATTTTAGCCATTTTGATCAATTTTGGCTATTATTTAAATTTAATTCTAGCCTAAATTAATTTCTAACCCATGATCCTACCCGCAACCCATGAATACTATCCAAACTCGACCCATAAACCGCCCATCTTCCCTTAAAAGTTAATCTCAGCCGTCTATTCATTTTGATCCGACGGCTAAGATGAAAAACATATTTATTTCCTTTAATAACCAATTACCCCCAAAACCCTACAACACACTTTCATTTTTCCCTCATCTCCTCTCACCTGGCCTCTAGTCCCTCTCCCCCTCTCTCCTCTTCTCTCATCCCCGGACCGCCATGACCGCCGCACCATTTTTCCCTCTCCTCCTACTGGAAAGCCGCACAGAACCCCGACCAGACCTCTTCTTCCTCTTATCTTCTCTTCTCCCAGCCGAAACCCGCAACACCATCAATTTCGGCCGTTGTTGGCTGAGAAATGAACAGACGCGTCGCACCACCATTACTTCCGGCAGCCGCCGGCGAACCTCCCTTCCCACCTAACCTTGCGCCGATCTCACCTCCTTTCTCCCTCTCCATCTTCTCTCCCTCACAAACCAGTCGCACCAACCACCGGCTCCTCCCTCTCCCAAACAACAACGCCGTCCTCCTCTTCCTCTTCTCTTCTCACCTTCACCACCGAAAACACCAACAACTACACCGGCAAAACCCGTCAAACCACCAACATTCACCATTACATCGTCGCTGCCCCTCTATCCACCGAAGATACTTCCCAACCGACCGGATCCGGACAGATCTACGAAGATCTGTCCGTAAATTTCTTTATTTATTTATTGATTTATTTTATTTTATTTTTCTTTGTTTGTTTATATATTGTAATATGTATATAATAAATATATTTATAAATAATATATATATAAATAATGTATATATGATAAATATATAAATATATAATAATATATAGTAGATATGTATAATATACTGCATATAATATAATATATGTGTATAAGTATGTATACTATTTTTTTCTGTTCCATTTATGTATAATATAATAAATATATAATACATATATAATAGATATGTATATATATAACTATTTACTGTTTTTACTTTTCTGTTTCATTTATATATATATATATATATATATATATATATATATATATTGTTTCCCTTTCTGTTTCGTCTATATATAATAATATATATAAATATATATATTGTTCTTCCTTTTGTTTCACTTGTATATTTATATAATAAATATCTGCTAGTTAATTAATCTATGCCTGATAAAATCCTGATATTAGTTGATAACATTGTTATTTGATTGCTCTTGACAAATGTTAATTAAGTTAAATATGATAGTTAGAATCAATTTGCATGATAAGGAATAATTTAGTATTAATTAAATTATGGCAAGTTGTTACTGTTTGATTTGATTTCTTTCCTTGTGTTACTAGGAATATGCTCTGATATTCTTTTACTTTACTTATTTGTTAACTGATTTGATTTAGGTGATTTATTTAGCTTATGGAAAGATCTCCTGTGATTGATTTCTTGATTTCTTTTCCTTCCTTTAAAATACCTCAGTTAATGTAACGGTAAAAAGGGGATTTTTCTGATTTTTTTATTATTTTCTATCAATTAGGAGAAATTCTCTCAACTAATTAAATGAATAATTTATTCTTTCCTTATTACTCTCTAAATTGATTGATTCTTTCATCTCTTAATATTTGTGATTATGGTAAGGAAAATTTTCCTTTCATAATTTATTTATTTATTTATTTATTAAGTTGAATAATTTAGTTATGTATGGTAAGCAATTAGTTGGAGTTGTTTTTAATATTCCCTTCCCCTTTTAAGCCTTTGGACGGTTTAACTATATAAAGGGGGGTCTCTTCCTCTCTAGTCATTCAGTCGAACATTTGGATTTTTATATCAATACTGTGTTCTAATAGTGCTTTGCTCAAAAAGAAAAAAAAAGAAACTTCTCTTTTAGAATTAATTCAAAACAAGCATCTACTTTCAAGACTTCTCTTCAACCGGTTAGTATATCTTCTATGTTATATTTTTGTAATAACACACTTTAAAAAATCTACTACGTGTATTGTTGAGTAATTTTGATCCTTCTAAATTTATTGGTTTTTCCTATGTGGTGCAAGATAAAAAATGTGATTTGTTTTTAGGTCTAGAGTGTATATGTATATGTTGTGTTATTATTTAACAGGTTTATCCGAAAGCAAGTACCGAAGAGTCGCCTTGGGTGTAAAGTAAAAATAGTTCGGATCGGCTGTTTATATTATTTTAAAACCATTAGGTTTCATTTTTTTTATATTTATTTTCATCTCATTTATTATTATCAATTGTAACTTTGTAATAAACACTATAATAGTGGAATGGGGTCTGGGGTGGGGTTTGTATGTTTTACTTTATTGCGTCTAATTATTAAATTCACCTAGAAAGCATGTTCATAGGTTTCTAATAATATGTGCAACATTAGAAAGCATGCCTATAGGATTTTTCACAAACAACGAATAGAAATTATGTCTATAGGTACCATAATTAATTAAAGTATTATTAGTAAACCTGCCTATAAGAATTATTTTGGTAAATGTCAGCATGTTCAAATGGTTTAAAGAATGAGTTTTATTCACTTTTCTGCAAATATATTCTGATACCTAAATATCTATTTATATCTATAGGTACCATAATTAATTAAAGTATTATTAGTAAACCTGCCTATAGGAATTATTTTGGTAAATGTCAGCATGTTCAAATCGTTTAAAGAATGGGTTTTATTCACTTTTCTGCAAACAGATTCTGATACCTAAATATTGATAACATATTAGATATCATGCCCATAGGATCAACAAACTTGAGTGATTTGTCAGAAATTATGCATATAGGAAGTCATTAATACAAAATCACTTTATTAAACCAGACCTATGTTTTGACATCCTAATCACGTAGAAATTTCTGTTATAAATGAGGTCCATGTTCTTTTACTTAACAAGTTTTGCTAACACACCAGTGATTAAATTTTATTATATCTTGCGCTATTTGATTTAATCTTTTTTACTATCTGATTTCATAATATTGCGAGAGTTGTAAGCATGTAAATCTAGAATAATTTGGAGCACGTCTAGGACCCAAATCAATTTGATAAAAGGCATAAAGGTGTTCACGTTTCTGCATATGGTATATTTAATCCAACCGTGCTCATACGCGTACAACATTTTAGCTTACTGGTTGTCCCATTTCAACCTAGGATTTATGCCTATAGGTCGAGTCGGCAATTTGTTTAACTGTTCACAATATTCATTTATTTCAAACAGGCACCTCTTTAATTTTAGTTTCATACATAAAGTCAGCATATTTAAATTAGAGATCATTCTCATAAGACTTATTTACATCCATTTAGAAATCATGTTCATAGGTTTAAACGAAGAAGCCTATCCGAAACCTTCATATACTCGTTGTGCTAATTACTGTTTTGTTTGGCGTTTTTTCTTAACTACCATAGGATTTTTAGACCAAAAAATTCAAAATAGTTGTCCAACGCCTCTTGGACGTTAAGTTTGGGACGGGTAGGCAAAAATACTAGGCCGCTAGTTTTCTTCACCTAGAAGCGTTATATGATTAATAATTAACTAGGCGGGTAGATATGAAATGATAGCCTGTGATCGCTGAATAATACGAGCAATTCAAATGATTGTGAAATATTATTTAAGTTGCACGGGGTGATCCCATTAGGTCAAACAATTTTTTAGAACTACGTTTGGCCTGATTCCCTTAAGGGATACGTAGGCGCCTCCTCGAGGTTCGGCCCCAAAACGTTTATTTGTGGACTTTAATAAATTGTTGTTTTTGTTATATTTTATTTGTCACAACTTTTGTATTTATTGTTAAAAAAAATAAAATAAGATAAATTTACTTTTAACTTTCATTTCGCCCAAATTTCTTTCTTCTCGCTTGTCCAAACTTCATTATTTATTCCTTTATCATTTTAGTTTAAGAACATATAAGTTAAAATCAACTTTACTTGATCACTTAGTTAATTCCCCATTAATGAATCCGGACGGGTACCACACTTGTGGACCTTGAAAGGTGTCTAACACCTTTCTTTCGAGGTAATTTAAGCCCTTGCCCGACTCTGGTAACCTAGGTAACGAACTTAGCTTAGAATGGTGCCCTAACGCACCTTAATCCGTTAGGTGGTGACTCTTCAAATTAATAAACCCTTAAGAGTGGTCAAATGTTGTATCCCGCTTTCCGCGAGGAAAAATGGGGCGCGACAGCATGGCGACTCTGCTGGGGATTTTAGGCTTTAACCAATACGTGTTCATTAAAAGGGGTTTTTAGTTAAGTTTGAATTTGCTAAATGTTCAATTTATTTTCTTATTTTTGACTTTGCCATGAAGTTACTAACTGTTTTCTTTGTTTTTCTTTTGTTATTGTTTATTATTATTTTCATATGTAATTGTTAATGTATAAAATGTTGTAATTTTCTTTTATTTAACTTGCATATTGTTCATATTTCCCCCACTTGAGAATTTTACACTAGCACACACGATAACGGTTGCGTGGTTTCACGGTCGTTCACTATTTTAAAACACCTCGAGGATTGTCTTGTCATTTGGTCGATCAGCGGTGCGTCGACGGTCATAAGCTTCCTCACTCTCGAGTTGTCCGATCGAGGGAACCATGTCATACCCACTCTTATTCCTAGAACGTCACCGTGTACGCCTTTAGTAAGGCATGCACATCATTTCAAACTTAGAAAAATCGCGACGTCCATGGTACGTCAAGATTAAATAGAAACTTGCCCTAAGTCTTAAGGGATTTTTAAAATCCCAAAAAAAGATGATCCATAAATTATGTGCATTTTTTAGAGAAACATTGTTTAAAGTAACGTCATTTTGCTCCTGGGTGGGTAGGTTAGTCTAACTTTCCTTTTGTTGCAGGCACAATGAGTCTCCCAACTTCTTACCCAAGGTTTGGTATGGTTTGGTGCATGCCTGTAGGCATGAAAGAATGGTGGTTAGATTGGGAGAATACGGACAAAACGAAGTAAGGAAAGTATTAGGACACTTACCTTCGCTTATGCAAGTTACTCCATGCTGGGAACTCATAGAAGCAGCCACAGCTTTCTGGGATGAGAAAAGAGTGGTATTCAGATTTGGTGAGGTTTAAATGACCCCGTTATTGGAAGAAATTGGGGGGTATGTGGAAAATATGAGTTTATTATGGAGAAATAGGAAGTGGGAAAAAGCGAAAATGATCATACCCAAGCACGTCACCCTAGAAGATGCGTGTAACAAGTTGGGATTGCAAGTAGCAACATGGTGTCATTTGTGATGAAGGGAAGTATGCCGGGGAAATATCTGCTCAACCGATTCGATCACAGTTCTTCTCAAAAAACTTACAAAGAAGACAATTCCGATCTAGACTCATGGACGAGCAGACGAATTTTTGCTTTCATGGTCTACTTTTTAGGGATGGTGGTCTTCCCACAAGGAGCTGAGGAAGACATCGATATCCGCCTTGTTTCAGTCGTCCACGCCTTATGCAAAGGTATCGACAAAGGACATTGCACTATTGTTCCAATGATCGTGGCCGACATTTACCGGTCTCTGGGCAGGTGCAAAAATGGGTTTAAGAATTTCGAGGGATGTAACTTATTGCTTCAGCTCTGGCTTATTGAACATCTTCAAAAGGTGCGTGGCAATCCAACCATGCCTCGGCCTACAGAAACCGATCACATTGTCGCTCACCATTACAGGGTCACCATGGGAGTTAAGCCAATAAAACGGCCCGAAGAGGTGGAGAAATGGGGTCAAATGTTGGGTAATTTGACCGAAGACTCTGTGCAGTGGATGTTCGACTGGTTTCTGAGATCCAACTTTGTTGTATATACCAAGTCCCGATACTACTTGGTCTTGATAGGACTACGAGGTCTCCAACCGTACTCTCCGATGCGAACAATGCGGCAGGCTGGAAGAATGCAAATAATACCCAGAGTTACCGACATGGATGCATACCAAGTGGATTACAAGGACGATTTTGTCCCGCATGCTTTAGACATTGAAAAAGCATGGAAACAAAATATTTATCTCGATGAAAAGAGCATAGAGGTTAACTGATATCAAGCAAGCTACGTAACTGGGTATATTGAGTGGTTACATGATGATTCGGCTGGTACTGCAATAGTGAGCGTCAAACGAGGCAAACATGTATAGGATAAAGAGGCTCAAGCACAAACCCTCTATTTCCGTTTAAAAAGAAAGGTCCAAGATTCTGAGGCTTGTCATCGGCAGTTACACGAACAATGCCAAAGAAATTGCTGAGATGGGAAAGGAATTGGAATATTGGAAAGATCGGGCTTTAGGTTTGGATTTGAGGATACAGGATTTGCGTGATGAGTTCAGCAAATAGGGAGAGGAATGCTTGAATAGGGGAGCTATGGGGAAAGATCTAGCATTGGCCTACCTTCTGTCCAGTCGTCACCGTTTCGACAAAGTACTAGAAGATCCAAAGAAGCCGGACGTCGACGAAGATGTTTTCAAGATTTAATGTTTTGTTTCTTGTAATTCTTGTAACTTTTATAGCAATAAAGTTTATTTTGGGTTTATTTTGGGAGCAAAATGATGATACTTAATGACAAGTTCTCTCAAACTCGTTAGGCCTACCTCTGGCATAAAAGAGGCCCCAAAATTAGGAAATACATCACTATTCTTATTTGACCTTTCTTTCAATATTATTTCTAACTTCTATTACTAATTATGGTTTGTTTATTTTTCCTCTTCCCAAAGGTTGATCTGTGCAAATCTGGCTTACTACACAAGATCAAAAGGGGCTCCTCCTTCTCCTCCTCCCGTCCCTAACCGCAACAAAGGAAAGAACCAAATGGATGAACATAATAGCAGTGGTAGCGACACACCTAGAAATGAGTGGGACAACTTCGAGGGGGCCGACCCTCCAGGTTATAATGAGATTATTATGAGGCTCGAGCTGAAAATTTTCGAGCTTCAAGAGGAATTGGTACAAGTTCGGAATCTAAATACCCAGGCAGCACTATTTGGGACTCAAGTTGATGCCTCGACTTCAAAAGCACCAACCGGTCTTCCCATGTCCTCACAACCCGCAGCTCCACCACAAGACACTCCACCCCAACATTACCAATACCCTCCATATACTTATCCACATCCGCCAGCTCCAGCTACCGCCCATTACCCATCACCACCTCAAGAAATACCTCCTCCAACCCATATAAATACAGCCTACGCCCACACCCATACCAACCCGATCTATGTTGACACTGCACTTGTAACTCATCATCTTGAGGATTTTGAACCTTCGAAAAAGGATAGACGGATTCAAACTCTAGGAGAAGAGTTGAAGAAGATAAATAGCAGGTTGCAAAATGTTGAAGGCAACAAAGGAATAATAGGTATGGATTATGAAGACTTGTGTATACATCCGAATGTTGAATTACCAGAGGGGTACAAACCTCCCAAGTTCAAGCTATTCAACGGAACTGGTGATCCAAGGGCCCACCTGAGATTGTATTGCGATAAACTGGTAAGAGTGGGACGGAATGAGAAGATAAGAATGAAGTTGTTCATGCGAAGTCTGACCGGTGAAGCTCTCAGCTGGTATGTAGAGCAGAATCCGAAAAATGGTTTACTTGGGCAGAAATGGCATCAGCCTTTGTGGAACATTTTGGATTCAACACGGAAAATGCACCTGACTTGTATTACATCCAAAACCTGAAGAGGAAGCCCACCGATACTTCTAGGTAATTCGCAACTTGCTGGAGGACTGAAGCTGCAAGAGTGCGACCCTCAATGGAAGAGTCTCAAATGAAGGATATTTTTATGCGGACTTTAGACCCGCAAGTTTATGACAGATTGATGCTGGTTAGCGAAAAAAGCTTTGCAGAAATTATCAAGCTTGGAGAGAGGATTGAGGACGGTATCAAGGATGGTACCATTATCAACTTGAATGCACTACAAGCGGCTAACAAAGCCTTGCAGTCCGGAACTGCTTCGGAAAGCCGCAAGAAGAAGGAAATTGGAACTGTTATGATGGCCCAAGGGCCGAAAAGTTATGTTTACGGACCACAGATTCCAACACCACACTACCAAATGCCAACCCCGCACTACCAAACTTCACCATACCAAACTCCACCTCCACCATATCACACTCCGTCATCACCTTATCAAGCTCCATCACCATATCAAAATCTCCATCCCTATCAAGCTCCATATCAAACTCCCCCTCCGACCCATTTTCAAACACCTCCATCACATTACCAAGCCCCCACTTATCCCGTTTATAACACACAGCCCTCTCATCCATGACCTTCTCACCCACGACCTTCTTTCTCACCAAACCAAAGGCCTAGGGCTCAATTTAGGCCAACAAAAACTTATACCCCTCTAGCCGAACCAATTGACCAGCTATATGTGAGATTGAAAGAAGCTGGTTACATTGAGCCTATTCCTGCACTCCCGGTCGATACCCAAGCTAAGTGGTACGACCACAACAAAATATGCATGTATCACTCGGGAATGAGAGGGCACACCACAAAGTCCTGCACGTCTTTGAAGGACAAAATACAGAAGTAGATTGACACCAAGGTTATTCACCTCAAGGATCCGACACCGAATGTGACAAGTAATCCTCTGCCGAATCACAAGGTGAACATGATTTCTTGTAATGGGGATGAGGACTTGGCGGATACTATTGGGATGATTGAACACAGAGCAGGTTCTTCTTCAGATTCATCTCGGAGAGTACAGGTGCGCCCTCCGTTCGAGGTTGAGGTAGCTACACCAAGGCCTCCCTTCACGGTGGTAAGAGCTACTCCAGTTTCATACAAGACAGTACCTTGGAGATACAAGGAAATGCCTCACATAAAATAAAGGTGTTGGAGGCAGATGCGACATAAGGAGTGACACGGTCTGGAAGGATATACACTCCTGATACCTTGGTTCAAGGGGCCAATAAAGGAAAGCAGCCAGCAGTGGAAGCCAAAAATGGGATCTGGAAAAAGGTGCAGGCGAAGGAGTATTCGGTGGTAGAACAATTGAGCAAGACCCAGGATCAAATTTCTATCTTATCACTTCTACAGAGCTCTGAGCAACACCAAAAGGCTTTGATGAAGGTGTTAGGAGAAGCCTATGTCCCTGCAAGCATATCTAGTAGTGAGGTGGCTAACATGGTGGGTCAGGTATTTGAGGCCCAGAAAATATCCTTCCATGAAGATGAGTTGCCTGTGGAAGGCGTGGCCCATAATAAAGCGCTGCATATCACAGTGCAGCACTCGGACAAATTCATCACCAAGGTATTGATTGACCCAGGCTCCGGTATAAATATTTGTCCGCTAAATACTTTGACCCGGTTGGAAGTTGACCTTGCCCGGATCAAGCAATGGAAGATGAACGTCAAAGCGTTTGACGGTTCACAAAGGGACACTATGGGAGAAATAGATCTTGACGTGCTAGTTGGCCCTGCCACATTCACCATGACATTTCAGGTAATGGACATCCCAACCTCTTATAATCTGCTATTGGGACGTCCATGGATTCATGCCGCTGGAGCGGTGCCTTCAACTTTACACCAATGCCTGAAGTTTGAGTGGGACCATCAAGAAGTCGTGGTCCACGGGGATGAAGCCGTCCAATTTACACTTCTCATGTTATCCTTGTCATTGAAGGAAAGGGAGGACTGGGCGGGGAAAGTTTTCACAGCGTAGAGCTTGTCGGTGTCATCGAGGAAGGTAGATGGTGGAGTGATAAGATCCTGAGTATGCTACTTTGGTTGGGGTTTGAACCAGGTCGGGGTCTTGGAGTAAAATTACAAGGAATCTCTGAACCATTGCAAGTGGCAATGCAAAAGACCACTTTTGGATTGGGATATCAACCTACTGAAGAAGAGCTGGACAATTGGAAATATCCCTTGGGAAAGAGAAGTTTTCTGTTGCCAAACCCATTGCCTTCGCTTCGACAAATCTTCATTTCGGATGGTTTTCTTGATGTTAAACGGGCCGAAGAAGATGTCGTGCTGCTCAGTCTAAGGGATTTGTTTCTGGATGATAACAGTTGTAACGCCATTGGCAATGGGGAGGAAGGAGGGGCCCCACAACAAGGAGGAGTTCAAAGAGGAACCGCAAATTGGACAGCCACTCCATCCAGAGCTCGTCGGGCATCTGGGTAGACCAATGGACCAGTTTTCCATTTTTTGTTCAAAATAAATATTTGTTTTCAAAGTTGTGAATTTTCTTTTGAGTATTATGTCAAATTCTGATCGATTTTAATAAAATTATTTCTCTTTCATATATTTAATTTAATTTTATTTATTTTCAGCATTTCTAATATTGAACGAGTTGAATCTAAGGCCATGGCTTGTAATGAAATTGTGTGATATAAAACAGGCAACTCTTTAGAAGCTGAAGAAGATGAGTTACCTGCTGAAATTGTCAGGGAGGTAGAAGACTTCGAGGACAATCCCAAAGCAAATCTGACAGAGACCGATGTGGTAACTTTGGAAGATTCAGAAATACCCAAAGAGACTCAAGTCAGCACTCACTTGCCAAAAGAAGAGATTGAGGAGTACATAGAGTTTCTGAAGGAGTATAAAGGCATCTTTGCTTGGTCTTACGCTGATATGACAGGGCTCAGCCATTCCATAGTAGTGCATAGGTTGCCTACTGATCCAGCATATCCCCCTGTAAAGGAAAAGCTGAGAAAATACAAACCTGACATGAGTTTGAAAATCAAAGAAGAGGTAGCCAAGCAGATCAATGCCGGAATCCTCAAAGTAGTAGAATACTCCACTTGGTTGGCCAACATCGTGCCTGTACCGAAGAAGGACGGAAAGGTTAGAGTCTGTGTGGATTACAGGGATCTCAACAAGGCCAGCCCTAAAGACGATTTTTTGTTATCAAACATCCACATCCTTATTGACAACTGTGCCAAGCATGAGACACAGTCGTTCGTGGATTGTTTCGCTGGTTATCATCAAATCAGAATGCATGAAGAGGATGCTGAGAAAACCGCATTTCTTTCCCCATGGGGGGTATATTGTTACAAGGTAATGCCATTCGGGTTGAAAAATGCTGGAGCCACCTACATGCGGGCCATGACTACCATCTTCCATGACATGATTCACAAGGAAATTAAAGTTTATGTGGATGATGTCATCATCAAGTCAAAGAGAAGCTCAGATCATCTAGCAGACCTCAGAAAGTTCTTTGACAGATTGAGGAAGTATAATCTGAAGCTAAATCCGGCAAAGTGTGCATTTGGGATTCCATCAGGAAAATTATTGGGTTTTATTGTTAGCCATCAGGGTATTGAGTTGGATCCAACCAAGATTAAGGCCATCCAAGAGCTCCCACCGCCGAAAAGTAGGAAAGAAGTCATTAGCTTTTTAGGACGACTCAACTACATTAGCCGTTTCATTGCTCAGTCAACGGTTATTTGTGAGCCTATCTTCAAACTGCTGAAAAAGGATGCTGCTACAGAATGGACTCCTGAGTGCCAACAAGCTTTCGATAGAATCAAAGATTATCTGTCGAAGCCTTCAGTTTTAGTGCCACCAGAACAAGGAAGACCTCTGCTCTTGTATTTGTCCGGCTAGAGAATGCCTTTGGTTGTGTTTTGGGACAACATGACGAGACAGGGAGAAAGCAGCAAGCCATATACTATTTGAGCAAGAAGTTCACACCGTATGAGGCTCGGTATACACTGTTGGAAAGAACATGTTGCGCTTTGACTCGGGTCGCTCAGAAGTTGAGGCACTATTAGTCTGCCTACACAACTTATTTGATTTCAAGGATGCATCCATTGAAGTATATCTTTCAAAAGCCCATGCCTACGGGGAAGCTGGCCAAGTGGTAGATATTGCTAAGTGAGTTTGACATTGTCTACGTTACGCAGAAAGCCATAAAAGGACAAGCTCTTGCAGACCATTTGGTAGAAAATCCTGTAGATGAGGAGTATGAGCCACTGAAGACATACTTTCCTAACGAGGAAGTAGCCTTCGTAGAAGAAGATATTGCCAAAGAGTACGATGGTTGGAGGTTATTCTTCAATGGAGCAGCGAACTTCAAAGGAGTGGGCATTGGAGCAGTGTTAGTATCAGAAACTGGGAAGCATTACCCTGTATCAGCTAAGCTTCGATTTCCTTGTACTAACAACATGGCTAAGTATGAAGCCTACATTTTGGGTATTCGACTGGCAGTTGACATGAACGTGCAATCGTTACTGGTAATTGGAGACTCAAATTTGCTGATGCACCAAGTAAGGGGAGAATGGGCCATATAGAATACGAAGATTCTTCCCTATCTACATTGTGTGGAAGAATTGTGCAAGAGGTGTATCAAGATTGAGTTCCATCATGTTCCCAGAATACAGAATGAATTTGCGGATGCTCTAGCCACTTTGCCGTCAATGATCCAGCACCTTGATAAGAATTACATTAATCCCATTCCTGTTCACATACATAAGAAGCCGACTTATTGCCTTCATGTTGAGGAAGAACCAGACGGTGAACCATGGTATGCCGACATCAAAAGGTATCTGAAAAACGGGGGTTATCCTGAGCATGCTACAAGCATCCAAAAGCACACGATTCGGAGGCTAGCCAATCAGTTTTTCCTAAATGAGGAAATCCCTTATAGGAGGACCCCCGACTTGGGATTGCTAAGATGTGTGGATGCTAAAGAGGCAACAACTTTGATTGAGGAAGTTCATGCTGGGACTTATGGGCCCCACATGAACGGTTTCATGTTGGCGAAGAAGATCTTGAGAGCTGGCTATTTTTGGTTGACTATGGAGACGAACTGTATCAAGTACGTGCAAAGATGTCATCGCTGTCAAACCCACGCCGATGTGATTCGAGCTCCTCCTAATGAGCTTCATGCCACAAGCTCGCCTTGGCGATTCACAGCTTGGGGAATGGATGTAATCGGCCCCATCGAGCCTGCAGCACCTAATGGACATAGATTCATTCTGGTTGCAATTGACTACTTCACTAAGTGGGTTGAAGCTACCTCTCACAAGTCTATCACAAAGAAAGTGGTGACAGATTTTGTCCGTGACCATCTCATTTGCCGATTTGGGGTACCTGAATCAATCATTACCGATAATGGTGCTAATTTGAATAATGACTTGATGAGAACGACGTGTGAACACTTCAAGATCAAGCACCGGAATTCTACCGCATATAGGCCGCAAATGAATGGAGCCGTAGAGGCTGCAAACAAAAACATCAAGAGGATTCTACGCAAGATGATTGACAACTATAGACATTGGCATGAGAAGTTGCCCTTTGCTTTGTTGGGATATTGCACCACTCTCCGAACGTCTACTGGAGCTACACCTTATATGTTGGTATATGGTAATGAAGCAGTGATACCAGCTGAAGTGGAAATTCCTTCTTTGAGAATCATTCAAGAAGCAGAACTGAACGATGCAGAATGGGTGCAAAGTAGATTCTAGCAACTAGCACTCATTGATAGGAAAAGGATAAATGCAATCTGTCACGGTCAACTTTATCAGAACAGGATGACCAAGGCCTTTAACAAGAAAGTTAGGCCAAGAGTTTTCATGCCTGGGCAACTGGTTTTGAAGCGGATTTTTCCACACCAAGATGAAGCTAAAGGCAAGTTCTCGCCTAACTGGCAAGGTCCCTACATAGTTCACCGAGTGCTGACAAGAGGAGCACTTATCCTAGCAGAGATGGATGGTGAAATCTGGCCTAAACCTATCAACTCAGACGCGGTTAAGAGATACTACATTTAGATCGGGATTTTGTTTCTTTTTGCTCTACCTTGTAACCTGAACTAAGTTGGACCTGATTCCCGTTTAAGAGGGATACGTAGGCGTCCCTGTGGGACTCGGTCTATATCTTTATAAATTTTTCTTCTCCCATTTTCGTTAAAAGGTTCTCGGTGATTTTGTTACATTTTCATGGTGTTTCGGTTAACAAGCTGCAACTGGGGCAGAATTTTTGAGAGGACCTCAAAAATTCTCAAATCTCCGTCATTTGCAAGGAAGTCCATGTCATCTTCTACACTGGGGCAGAAATTTTGGAGGGATCCCAAAATTTCGTCAAACTAGGTCAAGACAAGGTTCCGATTTAAAAAAGGGTGTTGTACAATTTTTAAAATATGTCGTGGCCCGTGATTTAACTCAATTTTCTCTATGTATTTATTTTACTTTTACTAAGTTATTTACCTTTTGCCTAAGCGTATGCCTGGACAGAGTGCAACAACCGGTGTCCATCGAATAGAAAAAGGCTACGAGACAGACACACAGATCAACCTCCCCTTTTCGAACTAATAAATTTTCTTTGAACGCATAAATAACAGAAATTGCAAAAGGCAGAGATGGAAATGTCTTGTCACAAGGAGACATAGAGCTAAGTCATTCTTCCTTATGCCCCTACTTATTATTTTGCTATTCCATCATCGGAGCACTCAGTTGCATATCAAACCCGTGATATACACTTTAATATATGCATAATTGCGCATTCGAGCCCCGTATAGCATTTTAATACGCATTTGAGCCCCGATATACATTTATGTATGCATTCAAGCTCTTGATATATATTTCATATATGCATTTCAGCCCTTGATATACATTTATATAAGCATTTGAGCCCCTGCTATACACCCATATATGCATTTTGAGCCCTTGATAAACATTTACATATGCATCCGAGCTTGTGGTATACATTCTGACGTATGCATCTGAGCCCCTATTTGCATTTAAGCCCAAATCTACATTTGAGCCCGGATATACATTGACATATGCATTTGAGCCCTTGGTATAACTTTATATATGCATTTGAGCCCTTGATATACATTTACATATGCATTCTAAGCCCGTGATATACATTTTATATATGCATTTGAGCCCTAGATATACATTTTACATATGCATTCGAGCCCGTGGCATACATTTATATTCATTTTGAGCCCGTGGTATACATTTACATATGCATTTTGAGCCCGTGATATATATTATAACATGCATTTGAGTCTTTATTTGCATATTGAGCCCGTAATGCACGTGATATACGCATACAATTGAGCCCATACTTGCATTTGAACCCGTTATTTGCATCTTAAGCCCGTTATTTACATTTCAAGCTCATTTATGCATTTCGAGCCCGTGTATTTGCATCTTAAGCCCGTTTATGCATTTCGAGCCCGTTATTTGCATTTCAAGCCCATTTATGCATTTCGAGCCCGTTTCCATACTTCGAGCCCGTTATTTGCATCTTAAGCCCGTTTATGCATTCGAAGCCCGTTATTCGCATTTCGAGCCCGTTGTTGCATTCTGAGCCCCGTGACTTATTTGCATTGAGCCCGAATAAACTGGAGCTCTCGATTGAATTATTGAGGCTCTCGAATAATTTACTCTCTTTGAATTAGCACTTCTTCCACTCATCCGAAGGCGCCATAGTCTAAAGGCATCGTTTCATGGCCTGTGGACATCATATCATAGCCTGAGGATTTATTATCCAGTTTATCATGCCCCTAAGGCGTCATAGTCTACAGGCGTCATTTTCATGGCCTGCAGACACCATTTCATGGCCTAGGGAATTTATTTTCTGTTATCATGCTCCTAAGGCATCATAGTCTAAAGGCGTCATTTTTTATGGCCTGCAGACATCATTTCTTGGCCTAAGGAATTTATTTTTTGCGTACCATGGCCCGAGATATCATAGCTTAGATACATCATCCTTTTATCTCAAAGCAAACTTTCATTATCTAAAGAAAACTTGCATCATGTTTAATTTTCGCATCCGTTTATTTTACGAAGTATTTTGATGCATATGCTTTAGTTATTTACGTGAGCATCGAAGAAATATCAAGCTACGAATGATAGTGCCTTCCTACTATTTTCTTTCGAACCGTATTCCCACCTGTTTATTTTTGCAATGCATTCTAAATCGTGTCGATTCGTGCTACCCCATCCTTATTCAAGCCTCGTGTTGTAAATATTTAGGGATCTCGTTCGTCCCTAAATCCAGAACTACATGCGGCCTAATTCTCGTGAGACCCGAGATATGTAGGCGACTTGATACCAAAGTCTCGGCCACAACATCTCCATAACCCCATCTCGTTTCATCTGGCCCTATAGAAAATTTTTCCTTCGGTCGGACAAAATTGGCTACTATGTCAACATTCATTGCTCAACAATTCATTCTTCATTCCCGAGCAAAGAAGGGGAAGTTGTTGACACCCAATTTTGACCTCCCTACGCCTTAATATGTTGCTTATATATTTATTTATTTATTTATTTATTTTACGCAAATATTTGACTTACTTTGATATTTATAAAATAATTTATTATCATAATCTTGTGAAAATTATTTCAAATTACATATATATGACTCATATTAATTTTAAGTTTTGATATTAACTAATTACGCCGTATATAATGTGTTTCGTTTTAATATGCGCCCTTATCTTGAAACATATATTTATTTAATAAACTATTTACATAATTTTCCTAAATTTTACAAATTTATTTGATTAATATTATTACTCGAATTTATAAATTATTTATGTTAATAATATTATTTTTATAATACTTGATAACTTAATTTTATGTTCTAGTCATTAAATTATTTATAAATATAATAATTTAATTATATGATATTTACATAAGTATACTTAAATTTAGGATTTATTTATATTAATAATAATGTTTATCTGATAATTTAGATTACTTTATTATCTATTTATTAAATTATTTAAAAGTGTAGTATATTTATTAATTTAATAAAAGCTAAATCCAATTTCATTCAATTTATTTAAATTATAGCCATTTTCTATTCAATTTCATCCAATTTATTTCAAATCTGGCCACTTTCTATTCAATTTATGTCAATTTTAGCCATTTTTTGATCAATTTTGGCTATTATTTAAATTTAATTCTAGCCTAAATTAATTCCTAACCCATGATCCGACTCGCGACCCATGAATACTATCCAAACCCGACCCATAAACCGTCCATCTTCCCTTAAAAGTTAATCTCAGCCGTCTATTCATTTTGATCCGACGGGTAAGATGAAAAACCTATTTATTTCCTTTAATAACCAATTACCCTCAAAACCCTACAACACACTTTCATTTTTCCCTCATCTCCTCTCACCTGGCCGCTAGTCCCTCTCCCCCTCTCTCCTCTTCTCTCATCCCCGGACCGCCATGACCGCCGCACCATTTTTCCCTCTCCTCCCACCGGAAAGCCGCATAGAACCCCGACCAGACCTCCTCTTCCCTCTTATCTTCTCTTCTCCCAGCCGAAACCCGCAACACCATCAATTTCAGTCGTTGTTGGCCGAGAAATGAACAGACGCGTCGCACCACCATTACTTCCAGCAGCCACCGGCGAACCTTCCTTCCCACCTAACCTTGCACCGATCTCACCTCCTTTCTCCCTCTCCATCTTCTCTCCCCCACAAACCAGCCGCAGCAACCACCGGCTCCTCCCTCTCCCAAACAACAACGCCGTCCTCCTCTTCCTCTTCTCTTCTCACCTTCACCACTGAAAACACCAACAACTACACCGGCAAAACCCGTCAAACCACCAACACTCACCATTACATCATCGCTGCCCCTCTATCCACCGGAAATACCTCCCAACCGACAAGATCCGGACAGATCTACGAAGATCTGTCCGTAAATTTCTTTATTTATTTATTTATTTATTTTATTTTTCTTTGTTTGTTTATATATTGTAATATGTATATAATTAATATATTTATAAATAATATATATATATATATATATAATGTATATATGATAAATATATAAATATATAATAATATATAGTAGATATGTATAATATACTGCTTTCCGTTTCATTTATATATATAATATAATAAATATATAAGTATATAATATATATAATAGATATGTACATATAAATATATATAATATAATATATATGTATAAGTATGTATATTATTTTTCTTTTCTGTTCCATTTATGTATAATATAATAAATATATAATATATATATATAATAGATATGTATATATATAAGTATATACTGTTTTTACTTTTCTGTTTCATTTATATATAATAATAATAATAAGTAATATATTGTTTCCCTTTCTGTTTCGTCTATATATAATAATAATACATATATATATATATATATATATATATATATATAAAAGTAATATATTGTTTCCCTTTCTGTTTCGTCTATATATAATAATATATATAAATACGAGCAATTCAAAGGATTGCAAAATATTATTTAAGTTGCACGGGGTGATCCCATTAGGTCAAACAATTTTTTTAGAACTACCTTTGGCCTGATTCCCTTAAGGGATACGTAGGCGCCTCCTCGAGGTTCGGCCCCATAATTAATAAATGTTTATTTGTGGACTTTAATAAATTGTTGTTTTTGTTATACTTTATTTGCCACAACTTTTGTATTTATTGTTAAAAAAATAAAATAAGATAAATTACATTTAACTTTCATTTCGCCCAAATTTCTTTCTTCTCGCTTGTCCAAACTTCATTATTTATTCCTTTATCATTTTAGTTTAAGCACATATAAGTTAAAATCAACTTTAGTTGATCACTTAGTTAATTTTCCATTAATGAATCCGGCCGGAAACCACATTTGTGGACCTCGAAAGGTGCCTAACACCTTCCTTTTGAGGTAATTTAAGCCCTTGCCCAATTGTGGTAACCTAGGTAACGAACTTAGCTTAGAATATTGCCCTAATGCACCTTAATCCGTTAGGTGGCGACTCTTCAAATTAATAAACCCTTAAGAGTGGTCACATATTGTATCCCGCTTTCCGCGAAGAAAAATGGGGTGCGACACTCACCACGGCTTGTGGTGTGAGTCATTCTAATGGAAAAAGTCCAACTTTCTGCTAATTTTCTACTTTATGTCTTGTATTTGATCTTAGGGACTTTTGGGGTATTACCACACATCGGGCATGCTGTAACTGGATGAAATAGGAATTGATGATGTTACCCCGACTTTCTAAACATTGCAACAATGGTAAAGTCATAAAGGGAGAAACACAGGAGGAACCATGTCCCTCCATTAGAAAAAAAGGTATTCATTTCCATTTACTCAACATGTGTATTATCACTTTGTTTTTCAGATTACAGTCATTTAATTGATAACCTAGTCCCTAGTGTCCACTCATTTATTAAAATGTCTAGCGTCCACCCCAAGATATTGCAAACACTAAAAAGGGGAAGGAGTGGGATTAAATCATTAATCCATGTTTCCCCATTCCAAAATCCATCTAACATGTCAATTAACTCTTGATGATTGTCAGTCTTGGTAACCATTAATCACCTCAAGTCCTCCCCATTACTCCACAAAAACCTTCCCACTCCCCAATCTACCTATAAGGGAAGCTGAACCTAGAATATAATCTCTCCAAATCAAGATAGACTAAAACTTTCTTTAATCATCTTCTTTTTTTTACCTTCCAACTATCATACATGGCATCTTCAAGTTCAAAACCCTCATTGGTCGAGTACTCTGATGAAGACAAAATTAGTTCTTAAAGTACCCCTTCACCGATTCAAGGGGAAAGTTCCTCACCATCTTCACCTAAAGAAAAATTCAAACCCCCAAAATCTCCATGTGGTTCTTCACCAACGGAACCTAACCCCCAACCAAAAAGTCCCTCCTAATAAATCTATCCCTAGAATTTCTATACAGGAGGAACTTCCTCTGCCTGTTGACTCTTGTTGACCCTACTTCTGAAAGTCCTGCAAAAGGAGATAGAATCAAAGGAGAACACATAGGATTGGAGGAGGCAACTGGAGAAGGGGGTTTATCTAAGGATGAGGAAAGGGTGAATGAGACAAGTGAAAGTGAAGACAATGTGACCCTTTGTTCAAGGTTGGAAGTTCTTAAGAGTAGAAAGACTACCTGTGCAAGAAAACACTTAGTTGTAGAATCCCCTTCACTCAGGAAACCCAGAACTATAGGTGTGTAGCAGAGGAAATTGGAAAGAATATCTGAAACCAACAACAGGTTGCAAGCAGATGAAGGTGAGAAAATTATTAAGAAAGAGACCTTAGACCATATCATTATTGATGAGAAAACTATTAAGAAGAAAAAGTCTCGCACTTCTAATGTTTCTAGGTCTGGAGCATCAGTGAAAACGGGGTCTAAAATAAACAATATGGAAAAATTTCTTGCATCATGAAAATATAGGTATTTTGGTGCACAAAAGGAGTTGAAGGGAGGGTTATTGATTTTTCTGTGCTTTTTGAACCAGGTATAAGGAGGTTAGTAGAGAAGTTGAAGTTCTAAAAGTGGGATCACTTATTTGTCTGTCCATTACCAATAATATATAAGTCTGAACGTGTTGAGTTCTACATAAATCTGGAGGTTATTGAGGAAGGAAAGATCAGTTCTTCTGTTCATGACACGAGTATTCTATTGACGGAAGGGATCTTGGGTGATATCCTACAGATTCCATGTGAGGAGTATGCTGAGTATGAATTGGAGAAGACTGAAGACTATACACGTACTACTAAATTCACTCAAGAGAGAGTCACTACAGGGTTATGAAGGGTAATGAAGGAAAAAATGCAACCAAATCACAAGTTATTGTTTGAGTCAGTTAATAAGTGTTTGTTGCCAAAGACTGAAAGGCATCAAGAGGCATCTTATAGAGATATAGGAGTAATGTAGAAAGCTAGATACTAACTTAATCTTTCCAATTAATGATAAAAAATATGAGAAGGGTAATTAATCCTGCAAGAAGGGCTCATGGGCTTGCATATGGGTTCTTCCTTACAAAGGTCTTTGAAGCGTATCATGTTCCTTTATCAGGAGGGAAGGTGGGATCTAAGAAAGAACTATTTGATCGTAGGACCTTGGAGGAGTGTGACTTGGTACAAATAGCACTTGGCACAAGGGGAAGGAGTCCTACTACTCAGCTAGTTCAAGACCTACAGTCCTCCAATGCACGCATTGCCTCTCTGGAAGAAGAAAACTCCCAACTTAAGTCAAATCTAAAAGCTGCCAAAAATAAAAATTTTCAACTTAAGGAGAAGACGCTTGCTGAGAAAGTGATTCACAACAATAGGATTGACAAGCTCCTTTCCTTCTTCAAGAAAAACACCTCCTTCTCCTCAGCTCTTCCTTAATCCATCTCTTTTCAATTTTTAGTTGTTAGTTCTATGTTTTTTTATCTTCTGTGGTTTATCAATAGAGTTGTATTGTGTTTGCAAAATGTTTATAATGCTATGGTTGTGTTTTGGTGTTATACTTGCTTACCAGTTCTCTCAATATGAATAATAACCTATTTGGTCAATGTTCTAAAATCAGTTTATTTTGAGAAGCGTTTTCTTAAAAGTGCTTATCAAAAAAGTATTTTTCGTGAGAAGTAGCTTGTGTTTGACCAATAAATTTAGAAACTACTTTTGAGAAGCAACTAGTATCTGTCCAAGCTTTTGAAAAGTGCTTCTAAGTGTATTTTCCTTAAAAGTATTTTTCAAATAAGTGCTTTTGGGAGAAACCACTTATTTTAGCTTCTGAAAAATAACTTCTACTACTCCCTAAAAGCACTTATTTTTTCTCAAAAGCTTGACTAAAAACCTTTTTTTAAAATTTAAGAAAAGCACTTTTGGCCTCCCAAAAGCTTGGCCAAACAAGCTATAAACCTGTGCAAAAATTAGATGGCTAATATCATCAGTTCATCTATGATATCTAGTTTGCTAGTGTGCTCTGATAAGTGTAGCCCCAATGGCCATAGGTTAGAAAATTATTGCATTTTGCTTGAAATCTGATGGGTTCTTTGTTTAAAAACTTTTCGATGATGTCGAAAGGGGAAAGATTTAGGTAGGGGTAATTGAATATTGGTTTGTTTGTCATCATCAAAAAGGGAGAATTTGTTATAATGTGAAGGTTTTTATGACTGACAAAAGTAAACCAGGTTAACTGCACAGCTGGATGTTTTTTAAGGTACTTGGAGATTTTAACGTGGGAAGTGTAGACAAACATGATTCAAATAAGGCAAGAGGAAAAGAACATGTACTTGGATTCCAACCATTATGTGTAAATTCGACACAAAAGGAAAAAGAAGATTTGCTTTCCTTCTAAGGATACTAAAACCTAAAGGGAACGTCATGTGAAGCAGCAAGTTGAATCTGAGTTGGACAAGGGTTACACAAGAAGCCTGGAAGCCTATATATAATTTACGATTGAGAAGAAAAAGATTTGATGATTTCCAGAGAAAAATACACTGAAAGTTCTTAAAGTAATTGACGAGAGAAAGTAAGGAGAGCTAGTGTTAGCTTTGTGAGTCAGAGAATTTGTTGAGAGAGTCTTTCGTGTTTCTGACTCATGTTGAGTTAGAAAACCGTTATTAGTTAGAGTTTATTGGTGAAGTTGAGGTACTAGAGTTAGTCTATTTGATTATAGAGTTGTAATCTAAAACCTGTTCATGGAATTCGATAAAAGCCTATTGGATAGGTCGTGTTTTTCTACTCCCTTGAGCAAGGAGGCTTTTCATGAAATTTCATGTGTGCTCATATATTTAATTACTTTATTATTCGCATATCAACTGAACCTGGTTCAGGTGTATTGGATTTTACTATTCGTGATTATTTTATATATATATATATATATATTTCGTGTCTTTGTTAATTTTGTTAAAGGTATATTTACCTGCACTTATTAAACTAACAATATGTATTTATCGACATACTGCATATCATTAGAAGTTATATATTATTAATTAGATTCATATCTCTTGCTCGATTCTAAATACATTATCCCGATATTATGAATTTCATCTAGTGAATAAATTTAAATGGTAGATTTGATATTCTTAATTACAACATTTTCTATCTTGCAAACAACTAATAATAAAATATAAAAAAACTAGTTGATATAATTCTGTTTGTAAAGAGCAAAATAGTTTTTGTCGAATATATTTTAGTCTAAAAAATTATTTTTGGAATCATTTATTACAAACTTCTTTTGGATATAAAAGTTTGTTTTATATATTCACATACATTAATGAATACAAGGTCTATCCATAAATATATCAAGAGATAAATAGCATTTATTAGAAGTTTTAATAATTTGAATTTTGTGAAATGAAAGAAGAACAACAATCTTAAAACGGATAAAATATATATTTAAAGAGTGCACATGACATCTCAATCTGATATCAACTGACAATTAAATATTTCAACTCGTTCTCAATGTGTTTCATGGACACAAGAAGTTGATGTGACACATAAATTTTGGCGGTATCTAGATGATCATTTTGTAAGTTTGAGTCCAACTAACACAATGGAGACAAGTTGAGGTGCCTAGGTATACATACTCAAAGTTGAAATGTCAAGTTTGAATATTTATTTATATATTATGTCTATATATTTACAATATAAAATCATGTCATATATACATGTTGTAGCAAGTTAATTATCTTATTTTCAAGAATCTAAATCTCACTTTTTATGAATAATTACATGTAGATTACTTTTGATGACCATTTATAAGAAAAAAATTTCACATTGTCGATGTATATATTGATTTTAGTTAAACTCTAAAATTTTAAAGAATTTAAGTTATATATAAAAGAAAAGAAAAATATATACCCTTCAACTTTGTGATTTAAAGTGTGGATATATCCCTTGTTAAGAAATGGTACATATATACCCTCATCGTTTAACAAATAGTGCATATATACACTCATCGTCTAAGAAATGGTGCATATTTACTCTTTTCGTTAACAAACTGAATTACAAATAATAATCCTAAAACTTTTTTTTTTAATTTCAAAAATGTCACGTGACTTTTAAAAAATTCGCTCACATATTTTTTTACCCTTCCAAACCCGACCCGACTAAAAAAATTAATTTCTCTTCTATTCAAACCCGTCCCAAACCCGTTTTATTACTAAGTAGAAGAGAGATTGCATTTTTCTTTCATTTGGATCGGGTTCGGAAGGGTACAAAGATGGATGAGGTAAATTTTTGAAGTCATGGGACCTCTTTTTTAAAAAAAATATTATAACATAGTGGGTAGGGAAAGGGACTATAAGTTGGAGAATCAAACCCGGACCAACAAGATGAAAATTAAGGTAGCCAACCAACAGAGCTACGAAGTTTTCCCTCCACGTGACATTTTTTAAAAAGTCAGTTTTAGATTTATTTTTTTAATTCAGCAATTATAGGTTGTTAATAAAAAGGATAAAATATGCACCATTTGTTAGACGATGAAGGTATATATATGCACCACTTTTTAAGCGAGGAGTATATCTTCTTTGAATCACAAAGTTGAGGGATACTTTTTTGTCTTTTGCCTATATAGAATGACAATATAAAGAAAATTTTACAGTATCAGATTATAAAAGGTATTATAGAGGGAAAAGGAATAAGTAACCCCAGCGCTAAGATCGAAGTTCCGTGCATACACCTTTTCTTCACGGGGTTCTATTTTCTCCTTGAACTATTTTTATAGTAATTATTTGTGTTGCGATCGAAATAACAAGTGTCACACCCCGCCTTGGGGGGTATGACTGGCACCTGGTGCCCTACTAGGACCTGAACTGCTGGACTGCTAAGCCTGGGCACATCTGGTGCCTGGCTGGCTCTAATTCACATTTCTGGAAACAAAGGGCTATACAACGGCTGTAAACACAGCCCCTGGCCCATTGGCCTATAGCCTCCTGTACCTGTACTAACAGCTGACCAGAAACATGTCAATATAGGGGAACCTATGCGGGCCGACAAGGCCACCATGCTGTCTAGTTATCTGCAACTTAATCATAGAATGTTAGAAAGCTACGTGACCGGCAAGGTCACCACTACTGTCAAGCTATGGCCCCACACGGCCAACATGAAAGAAACAAAAGTACTAACAGCTAACAACTGCACGGCCTCACACGACCGGCTCATCTGACCACAGGGAACATATACAGACTGCAAGCCTCTAGGAATAGCAATAGAAATGATCGGGACAGGGCCCCGACCTACCCGCACTATACAACAAAAGAAAATGAAGTACACCTATGGAATTCAGTCTCCGGATGACAGGAGCTGAATACTCGATCGTTGATAGGAATCACGTGGTATCGCCTGCTCGTCTATGAGTACCTGCAGGCAAGTAATGCAGCGCCCCACCGGGCGTCAGTACCGCTGGTACTGAGTATGTAAAGCAATAACTGAAAGCAAAATCTGAAAACAACAATGTAACTGATGAAACTGAAGTAGGAAGGAATAGATTAACTGTCTGATAATGTAAGTCATACCTTCTCTTAATTATACTGGAAGGAACAGGAGTCATACCTGAGAATTTATCGTTCTACAGTCGATCTACTCGTATCTACTGTAACACGGCATAACATGTCATAACATAACATAGCACACACACAAACCTTACCCGACCCCCATAAGCCGGGAGGTACAACCAGCACAGAATCTACACCCCTACCCCGGTCATCCCATCTCCTATAACCCTGTAAGCGTCCTGCCGGTCCCCTGGGTATGCACTTGGGCTCGTTGAGCCCCTGACTATAACTGCATCTGAGTTCGGAGGACTCCTGAATTAACACCCGGGCGTATCCGCTCGACAGGGGTGTGTAAAAGCCGACCAAGGCACAATATGGGAAAAACTGGCATCCCATCTTCGTCCCCTGTGGGACGGCATGCCACTCCGTAGAGCGATGTATCCTCGTCCTCTGGCGGACGAGTCGATACAGCTATCAACCTTGGGGCGGTCATGGACGCTAGGTAATCCAACCCCAAACAATACAACGGTATCAACTAGTAATACTATCTGCATATATCACATGCTGAAGCTAATAATTATAATGTATCTGTGTCTACTGTGTGCTGAACTAGTAATGGTAATGTGTACATACTTAATACATGCTGAGACTGATAATAGTATATATGTATAAATATAATCTTCTGTCATGCTGTACTGAGTCTAACACTGAACAAGATATAGTTTTTCTACTGAAAACCATGCTGTATACCGAGTTTCTATAGTAACATGATTTACTATCTCTAACATGCTTGCTAAACTTCATTTTAACCTATCATTCTACTTCTGAGATGTCTTACAAATATTACATTGTTTTACTGGGTTTCAACTGAATACAATGATATCCTAACATTTTGTATCACATCACATACTGAGCATGCTGTGCAGTTCTTAACACTTATATTAGAATCTATATCGTGCTAGCAAGTCTCATGTTGATCATAACATAATGTTTCTAGTATCGTACCATCATTCATAATAAACATCATACATGGCTTCTGAATATTCTACTGGCCTTTAAATTACTGTACTGTACCAAGATTACTAACTTGCCGAGGAAACTAGCTTTACATACCTTATCCTCGAACTATCCGTCTGTCGGATGAGGCTCGGCCAGTATTTCAACTATTTTCTCCCAACTGCATTCATAAATGTGCCAATCAATACTAAATACAGCATTATTGTAAAGAGCAACGTCGCTTTCGATATAGTTTATAGCCTAAACTTAGGCTTATTGAAAGACGGTCGAAAACTGACTATTTTTCAGCGGTCCAGAAGGGAGAAATATTCACTTCGCAGCTAGGAACACATAGACACTAATTTAGAGCAATTCCACTTACCTTAGCTCGGTGGCTCGACGATTCGTCGGCCGTATTTCACGAAACTAAATCCGTAGGAATGCTCTCTGCTGCTAAATACCTTGGTATCTGAGGTTAATTTGAGTTTGGACAATGTTTAGCAGCGTAATCGAACGAAAATTATATTACTACTTCGTTCCTTTTTCCTTCTCCTGCGTTTGCTCTCTGTTTTCTGAAGTTTATATGATTTAATTCTAAAATAAATCGAAGTGGGGCTTTATATACTTGGGCCTGGACAAGGCCAACGTGTCACGGAGCCAACGCGGAGGCCTCACCTCCGTGACACGCTGCCATCGCGGAGGGGCTCTGCCTCGGCTCCTTCCGCGATGGTTCGACAGGTTTCTCGTCCGATCTTTTCCCGGGCCTTTCTCTAGCATGTATGGCCTTCAAATATGCTTAACCAACGTGCGAATAGGTCATCTAGGGGCCGAAAATCCTTTGGGGTATAACATTCTCCCCCCCTTAAGAACATTCGTCCTCGAATGTACACTGTTATCTAGAGGACTACTTAACTTACTTTCTGGAAAAATTTCGGCAGAGTTTCCCCTGTAATATGGACTATAGCAAAAACCTGAAATGCAGAAAAGTCCAATACAGGTACTGCACGCAATATTTTAAGATCCACTAGATAACTAAGTATTAATCTTTCTCATTCACACACATACAACTATAAGGTACTGCATAAGCAATAATACGGACATACCTACCGCCTGACTAGGCCTGGAATAGGTGAGGATATCTGGTCCTCATATCTTCCTCCGCTTCCCAAGTCATCTCCTCTCGGTTCCTGTTACGCCTCAATACCTTGATAGACGTAATATCTTTAGTCCTCAATCTGCGAATCTGCCTGTTTAAGATAGTTATTGGAACCCCTTCATAGACCAGCTTTTTCGTAACCTGGATATTCTGGACTGGGACTGCTCTGGACGGGTCTCCTATGCATTTCCTCAGCATAGATACATGAAAGACCGGATGAATGGATTCTAATTCTGGAGGCAAATTCAACTCATATGCTACTCGGCCTGTCCTTCGACGAATCCGATAAGGCCCAACAAACCTCGGGCTGAGCTTATCTTTCTTGCCGGACCTCATTATCTTTTTTATTGAGGATACTTCAGAAATACCCAGTCATATACATCAAACTCCAATTTTCTGCGCCGCACATCTGCATATGATTTCTGGCGGCTCTGTGCAGTTAGTAGGCATTCTTCGGATAAGCTTTACCTTTTCCTTTGACTGCTAAACGATGTCTGGGCCAACCAACACTGACTCTCCGATTTCAAACCAACCATTTGGCGATCTGCATTTTTGCTCGTATAATGTCTCAAAAGGTGCCATCTGGATGGCTGAATGATAGCTATTATTGTAGGCAAATTCAATTAACGGTAAATGCTCACTTTGGCTACTACCGAAATCTAGCACACACGCTCGCAACATGTCTTTGAGCGTCTGAATTGTGCGCTCAGCTTGCTCATCTGTCTGAGGATAGAATGTTGTGTTTAAATTAGTCTGCGTTTCCAGACCCCTCTGGAATGACTGCCACAATCTAACTGTAAACAGTGCTCCCCTATCAGAAATGATAGATACCGGCACTTCATGCAATCTAATCATTTCTCTGATATATAATTCGGCATAGTCCTTAGCCAAGCAGGTAGCTTTCACTGGCAGGAAATGAGCTAATTTTGTCAGCCTGTCAACTATTACCCAAATAGAATCATTTCCGCGTCTGGTACGGGGTAGTCCTGTCACAAAATCCATATTCACTGCTTCTCATTTCCAGAGAGGCACAGCTATGTCCTAAGTTAATCCGCCTGGTTTCTGATGTTCTGCTTTCACCTGTTGGCAGTTAGGACACTGGGCTACAAATTCAGCGATTTCTCTTTTCATACCTGGCCACCAGTAGTTTTCTGTGATATCATGGCACATTTTCGTCGCGCCTGGGTGGAGAGAATAGCGGGCGTAATGCGCCTCGCTCATAAGCTGCTGGCGATGCCCCAAAATATCTAGAACACAAATGCGGCCTTTATATCGCAACACTTCATCCCCGGTTATCTGAAAATATGTCACCTCTCCTTACTGAACCTTGTGTTCAAGTTGAACCTGGCTAAGGTCTCCATACTGTCGTTCCTTTACTTCCACCACTAACGACAACACTGCGACATTCTGTATTATCACTCTGTTATCCTTTATTTCTGTTATGTGAACGGCTAAACCGGCTAACTAGTGTAATTCTTGGGTCTATTCTCGCTATCTAGGCTGCAAGTATGCCAACTCCCCATAGATTTACGGCTAAGGGCATCTGTTACCATATTAGCCCTTCCTGGGTGATACAAAATTTTCACTCTTTAAGGCATAAACTACTGCAGCTAACTCCAGGTCATGGGTAAGATAATTCTTTTCACGTTTCTTCAATTGCCTGAAAGCATAAGCTATTACTTTACCATGCTGCATCAACCCTCTGTACCTCCTGGCGATACTAACACTGGAGCTGATGTTAACCTGGCTTTTAACTCTTGGAAGTTCTGCTCACACGCCTCAGTCTACTGGAACTTTGCTGCCTTCTGTGTCAATTTAGTCAGAGGTACTGCTAAGGTGGAAAATCCTTCCACAAACCCTCTGCAGTACCCGGCTAACCGCAGGGATTGCGTACTTCAATCGGAGTGGTAGGTCTAGGCTATGTCTTCACTATTTCGATTTTCTGTATATCTATCTGTACACCAGCCTCCGACACAATGTGACCAAAAAGGCTACTAAACTCAACCAAAATTCACATTTACAAAGAATTGGCATATAACTAACGGTCATACTGGTTTATTATGCCGGAGAATCTGACAAGTAATCTACCGGTATAGCTAGAGATTATCTGGCCTTCTGGCCGTATGCTAAGGCTACTTGTTGCTAAGGTAACCTTGAACGACTATCTGCACACCATGTGCCCGTATCTGATCAGGGGGTCCTGATATTGACCATGACCTCTAATGATCTGGCTGCATAACCTTAAATAACTGAATAGTCGGGTTGAATGACCCGAATGTGGCAGTAGTCTAACAATGCTCTAACTGTTCTACTTGAGTGCTTATAGTTCGTGCATAACCGCAGACTTGTGGGCATCTAATTGCTCTGTTATTTTGCATAAACCACTGTAAGGCTGGGCTTAATTAAACTTACTCCCAGGCGATCAATCTCTGGATCTTCACGGGGAGTCTACTGACCCCCTGGTCTTAATAAACACTGTGCTAGCAGGGTATTATCAATTTCTTACGCCTTGTATGTATCCACTTGGATTTATACTGCTATTCTGGGGAATTCTCGGTCTTATGAGCTATTCTGCAAATACTAGCCTTCTGCTAGGGCTCTGTATCTAAATATCTTACGAGAACCAGCTGAAGTACTAGTCTGTCGCTGACTACTGATGTGGACCCTTCCTTGGGGTACCCACGGGTATTCTGACCGGGACGGTCAGCTGACTTATGGGGTGTTCCACATAATAATTGCTAGGTTGGATAAGGCCGACTTTCACCTACAAGGCTGGGAAAATGACGTACGACCACTTAACATACTAGAAAAATTCTGGTATTGCTAATCTCTGAAATTTGCCTATTCGGCCTCTAATCCTGGTTCTAGCATATGCACTAATGTTACCGATCTTCAGGGATGCTTCCCTGCTAATGCAGGCACCAGCTGGTCGGTAGACCGTCTAACTGCGCCCTTATCATCTAGCCATCTGGTTTAGGTCATTAACTCTGGTAAGTTCCTAGAGCCTAGATCTGGCAACAACACGTAAGTCTATTAACTTAATAACTGAGAACTGAGATAGTTTCTATGACTTCATACGTAATTCACACTTAATCTGCCCTTTCTCTTCTCCTTTCCCTTTCTCCTTTCTTCTCTCCTTTTCTTTCTTTCTTCTCCTTTTTTTTGGCAAGGGGGGGTCCTGCAATGCAATTTGTACATGCTTTCTATTACTAATCAACATCTGTAATTGTACCCCTTATAGGCGGCTACTCACAGCATATCTATTATCTGTATATATATATATATATATATATCAATAGCTACGTACAATGTGTACTGAATTCTGCGGTAATACATAATCTCTGACATGCTCTGCTGAGTCTCATCCCGTACATGATACACCGCTTCTACGGCCTAATAATATCTCCTGCCCTGACTTATCATTTCATTGTATTGTCACCCCATTCTGAAAGTAACAAATATAAACACTTTAGTTATTGTCTACTGTTTGAAATTCCGCCACTCTTGCGATGTGGGGTCGACGTTCAAATCTTGTAGCCTTACTAGGCATATATTGAGAGCCCATGACTGCCTGCTGGGCCTTATCTCTAGGCTACTCTAGATTAGAATTGCTGTATCGGTAACTTCTTAACTTTTCCATAGCGGACATACTGCGGTATTCTGAACCGCAATCTTACTGTCAGCCCGAGGCTTAATCCTTAATATGATATTCTATCAATCCGGGGGTAATCCTAATTTCCCCACAACATCTGACACTCCTGCTTCTTCCCCTCATCCTGATTAAGCTGAACTATGGGGTTCAAGGTACCTGCTTTTCATTATTAATAAGATTACTGGTCAAGTATCAATTCATAGTTCCCCTGACTTGCAATCAGACCTATCTGATTCACATGACCTCTCACCCTTTCGATATCACAACTGAATCATATCTATAATCTTACAGATATATCTTACTGTCTATTAGCGTATATGGCGGACTTAGCCTTTTTCTGACTCAAATTTGACTATTACTAAGCATTTATTACTAACAAGTCTTTTACCCCTGCTTCGGGTAAGCTAACAGTCTTACTTTCTTTACTGGCTTGTTGTCATAAGGGTCTGCACAACTTACGTAATCATAGGGGCTCTTTATACTTTCTAATACTTACTAGGATCAATCAGCCCATCTTTACTTACTGCTTGATTTGGCAACCCCATCTCAAGTCTTATGCCCCTTTACTACGCGGGCATCAAAATCAAGAGGTAGGAATAACCCTTTTCTTATTGCAACAAATAAAAATATTTAACTGTACCATATCCGAACAGATGTGTTTGGGATTCCTGCATTTCCCTCTCTTTCTTATACTTACCTGGTGGTCTGACCTTGTCTGTAATCTTAATCAGATCTCATATAGCTAATAAATAAATCAACTCATATGCACATTACACTCCTGACTTCCTATTCTGACGTTATCAACGTATACTGGGGATAGTACCGATAAAGGTATCATGCTGGGAGGTCTCGGGTACCTCCTCCTGCTACCGTAGTTATCATGTAACTGGCTGATGCCTTCTTCTGTTGCTATATCTGATCTTCTGCCTGTAATAGGGTAATGCTGATCTCCCTTTGTATCTGTAATCAAAGAATACGGTAAGTTTTTAGAGACTCCACCCTGTACTGTACCGCTCTAAAGCACGACTGACAGAGAAGGAAGGGTAACCATCCCATCATGTCTCGCAGGCTCCTGCCTATAATATGTGGTGCACAACACATCCATAGACAAGACTCTACTTAGCACGGCTTGCAGACTCCCTGGGACACGACCTGCTCTGATACCAAGTTTGTCACACCCCGCCTTGGGGGTATGACTGGCACCTGGTGCCCTACTAGGACCTGAACTGCTGGACTGCTAAGCCTGGGCAGATCTGGTGCCTGGCTGGCTCTAATTCACATTTCTAGAAACAAAGGGCTATACAACGGCTGTAAACATAGCCCCCGGCCCATTGGCCTATAGCCTCCTGTACCTGTACTAACAGCTGACCAGAAACATGTCAATATAGGGGAACCTATGCGGGCCGACAAGGCCACCATGCTGTCTAGTTATCTGCAACTTAATCATAGAATATTAGAAAGCTACGTGACCGGCAAGGTCACCACTACTGTCAAGCTATGGCCCCACACGGCCAACATGAAAGAAACAGAAGTACTAACAGCTAACAACTGCAAGGCCTCACACGACCGGCTCATCTGACCACAGGGAACATATACAGACTGCAAGCCTCTAGGAATAGCAATAGAAATGATCAAGACAGGGCCCCGACCTACCCGTACTATACAACAAAAGAAAATGAAGTACACCTATGGAATTCAGTCTCCGGATGACAGGAGCTGAATACTCGATCGCTGACAGGAATCACGTGGTATCGCCTGCTCATCTATGAGTACCTGCAGGCAAGTAATGCAGCGCCCCACCGGGCGTCAGTACCGCTGGTACTGAGTATGTAAAGCAATAACTGAAAGCAAAATATGAAAACAACAATGTAACTGATGAAACTGAAGTAGGAAGGAATAGATTAACTGTCTGATAATGTAAGTCATACCTTCTCTTAATTATACTGGAAGGAATAGGAGTCATACCTGAGAATTTATCGTTCTACTGTCGATCTACTCGTATCTACTGTAACACGGCATAACATGTCATAACATAACATAGCACACACACAAACCTTACCCGGCCCCCATAAGCTGGGAGGTACAACCAGCACAGAATCTACACCCCTACCCCGGTCATCCCATCTCCTATAACCCTGTAAGCGTCCTGCCGGTCCCCTGGGTATGCACTTGGGCTCGCTGAGCCCCTGACTATAACTGCATCTGAGTCCGAAGGACTCCTGAATTAACACCCGGGCGTATCCGCTCGACAGGGGTGTGTAAAAGCCGACCAAGGCACAATATGGGAAAAACTGGAATCCCATCTTCGTCCCCTGTGGGACAGCATGCCACTCCGTAGAGCGACGTATCCTCGTCCTCTGGCGGACGAGTCGATATAGCTATCAACCCTGGGGCGGTCATGGACGCTAGGTAATCCAACCCCAAACAATACAACGGTCTCAACTAGTAATACTATCTGCATATATCACATGCTGAAGCTAATAATTATAATGTATCTGTGTCTACTGTGTGCTGAACTAGTAATGGTAATGTGTACGTACTTAATACATGCTGAGACTGATAATAGTATATATGTATAAATATAATCTTCTGCCATGCTGTACTGAGTCTAACACTGAACAAGATATAGTTTTTCTACTGAAAACCATGTTGTATACCAAGTTTCTATAGTAACATGATTTACTATCTCTAACATGCTTCCTAAACTTCATTTTAACCTATCATTCTACTTCTGAGATGTCTTACAGATATTACATTGTTTTACTGGGTTTCAACTTAATACAATGATATCCTAACATTCTGTATCACATCACATACTAAGCATGCTGTGCAGTTCTTAACACTTATATTAGAATCTATATCGTGCTAGCAAGTATCGTGCTGATCATAACATAATGTTTCTAGTATCGTACCATCATTCATAATAAACATCATACATGGCTTCTGAATATTCTACTGGCCTTTAAATTACTGTACTGTACCAAGATTACTAACTTACCGAGGAAACTAGCTTTACATACCTTATCCTCGAACTATCCGTCTGTCGAATGAGGCTCGGCCAGTATTTCAACTATTTTCTCCCAACTGCATTCATAAATGTGTCAATCAATACTAAATACAGCATTATTGTAAAGAGCAACGTCGCTTTCGATATAGTTTATAGCCTAAACTTAGGCTTATCGAAAGACGGTCGAAAACTCGCTATTTTTCAGCGGTCCAGAAGGGAGAAATATTCACTTCGCAGCTAGGAACACATAGACACTAATTTAGAGCAATTCCACTTACCTTAGCTCGGTGGCTCGACGATTCGTCGGCCGTATTTCACGAAACTAAATCCGTAGGAATGCTCTCTACTGCTAAACACCTCGGTATCTGAGGTTAATTTGAGTTTGGACAACGTTTAACAGCGTAATCGGACGAAAATTATATTACTACTTCGTTCCTTTTTCCTTCTCCTGCGTTTGCTCTCTGTTTTCTGAAGTTTATATGATTTAATTCTAAAATAAACCGAAGTGGGGCTTTATATACTTGGGCCTGGACAAGGCCAATGTGTCACGGAGCCAACGCGGAGGCCTCACCTCCGTGACATGCTGCCATCGCGGAGGGGCTCTGCCTCGGCTCCTTCCGCGATGGTTCGACAGGTTTCTTGTCCGATCTTTTCCCGGGCCTTTCTCTAGTACGTATGGCCTTCAAATATGCTTAACCAACGTGCAAATAGGTCATCTAGGGGCCGGGAATCCTACGGGGTATAACAACACGGCATCATCCGAAAGTTAAAACTTGCAAATCTTGATGGATGATAAACAGATGACAAAGAAAAACTATTAAAAGAAAGACTTTATGACATGATATGGGTTTGGTCATTTGACCTACATATGATAATATTAATATAAAATATATTCTAAATCTACTGAGAGAATAACTCTACCCCTAAATAAAACTCTCTAAACAATTATATTATGGATGTTATTATGTCGTGGTATGAGAAGAAAATATTTTTTATTTATAGAAGTCCAAAACTTCTCTCCCAAGAAAATAATAGATAGAAGGGTTACTTTCTACTAAATAAACGTTTTTCACTAAAAAAACCTTCTGAAATAAATAAACTCCTAATATTTAGTTAATTCGAATTCACATTACTATTTTACGGTTTGCAATTTCTTTACCAATTTCTATATATGAGATGTTAGGGTTACAAATGATAAATACCAGCTTGAATAAATTTTGCATGGACGAAGAAGACCCAATGCTCAATGTTGAAATGCGATGCGAACATGATATTTTGCTATAAACACAAATTTCTTGTTCAAAGCATAATCCTGAAAGAAGATTTTGATCTTGCATTCTCTATTACATTTGAGTTTTGTCTTTATATTGATGTTCTTTATAAGAACTTCAGATCAAGA
The DNA here is from genome assembly GCA_035772735.1 of Datura wrightii. Classification (NCBI taxonomy): domain Eukaryota; kingdom Viridiplantae; phylum Streptophyta; class Magnoliopsida; order Solanales; family Solanaceae; genus Datura; species Datura wrightii. Next base: position 163,678,403 of record JASDFA010000027.1, on the reverse strand, counting down.
ATTACAAATGTATTCGGTTGAGAGATAATGAAGTTGACGAACCAAAGTTGATTAGTTCTATAGATTTGTTGGTTAGTTTCTAATTGCATTTTGTGTGATGTTATTTGACACTATTAAATAAAAGTACTTTTTAGTGGAGTCCCGTCACGTGATGACGTGAATTGAACAGGAACACCCCAATGTTTGGAAAGTTCAAGAAATAGAGGAAGAAGTCTCGATCAAGCGATGAATTCATAATTACTAACTCTTTTAGGAATATTACCATGCACAAAACTCTAATATTTAAAAAAATTTCAAGAAAGTCAATAACTTAATTCTTGAAATAGAAAATTTTCAAAGCATGAATAGCATTGTCGACTATGAGTGTTACGTTTGAGAGCAATGAGGGTGTTAGAGAGACACGATTTTCAATAACTGGGCCAAAATTGATGGATTTCAAGCACAATTTAATTAGGAGATTTGAGAATAATGAAATAAGTAGATTTTATTATGCAATTGTTGATATTCAAATATGTGAATGTTATGCAATTTAATATGCAAAGGTGAAAATTATAAGCATTTTGGTTTGAATTATTCTAGGTTAGTTTCTTGACACAAGTTTTGGTTACATAAGCAACGAATGGTCAATATCCAATAATAGATGATTGACAAATCAAAGACAAATTTGATAATGAATTCAACATGGTTCAAATAGAATTTTGTCAATCATGTTACTTAAGCCATATTCAATTATTCGCATGTTACGACTAGTTATTTCTTCAAAGAATTCTATATCGAGCACTATAATTAGATGGATAGTTAATAAATATTTTCATTTATCTAACACATGTTCTTGTCAGTTCTCAAAAGGCCATATCTTCACATATTTCATTGAGAAAATATTATGACTGATCATCTTCTTTAATAATGATCTTTTTAGCATGATGAATTTAATTTGTAATTTTATTGATCGTAATACAAGTCAAACTTTAATCCACGTAAAAGAATCACTCACTAAGACATATTGCAATACTAAATGGAAGAGGATCAATTTAATTTTACAAATTAAATTGCATTATTCTAGATGAAACAGAATCACCCAAAACATTCCAAGATTATTTGTAAATGAGTTTCAATCCTTTTTATTTTCTTTCCTTCCAACCCTCTTTTCAAGTAATTCTCTATTTCAAAATAAGAAAGTAAGCTTTTGGAACAAAAAAAAAAAAGGCTAGGGGGTACGACATAAAAATACAAACGATATGGTGCAAATTAAATTTTAAAAAATAGTTGAAAAGGGCAAATATATCTCTCAACTTTGCGATTTAGAGAGGATATACCCCTCATTAAAAAAGTGATGTATATATACCCTTGTTGTTTATCAAATGGTGTATATATACCATCGTCGTCTATCAAATGATGCATATTTACCATTTTCATTAATTGACTTATATTTACTGAATTAAAAAAATTTTAAAACTTATTTTTTAATGTCAAAAATGTCGTGTGACTTTAAAAATTACCTCATTTATTTCTTTTTGCCACTATAGACCTGACCCAAATAAAAAATATGCCTCAATTCCTCTTCTACTCAACCATAAAATGAGTTTGGAACGAATCTGAATAAAAGAGGAATTGAATTATTTTTAATTTAGCTAGGTCTGGAGGGGTAAAACAATAAGTGAGATAACTTTTTAAAGTCATGTGACATTTTTAAAATTAAAAAATCAGTTTTAAATTTTTTAAAATTCAGTCTATTAACGAAAAATGATAAATATGCACTATTTGTTAGACAATAAGGGTATATATGCACAATTTATTAAACAGCGAGGATATATGCACCATTTTATAATAAGAGATATATCCACTCTAAATCATAAAGTTAAGGGTATATTTGCCTCTTTACCCAATGAATTCTCACCTTGGAATTAGTAAATCTTGACTAGATTTACTAAATATAAAAAGGGTCAAATATACCCATATATTATCAGAAATAGTTTAAATATACTTTTTATTTAAATTTCAGTCCAAATATATCCCTCTCATTTTTTTGGGTCAAAATGTACTCCTTTCATTATACTTTGTGATAAATTTTTCCTTAATTTTGATTGAGGGACACATGTCAAACTCAAAATTAAATAATCTACCCTCAATTTTAAATACTCAATTCCTTTAAAAATTCACTTGTTTAACCCGACGCGACCTATTTTATTTTTTTTCATCTTCCTTTTCCCTATATAGTTTCCAAATAGGCTCCAAGCCAAAAATCAAATTTGGATCTAAATAGAAAAGAAGATGAAAAGAAGAGTAAATTCGTCGGGTCGAGCTAAATTGGTGAATTTCTAAAAAAACACTAAGTATTTAATATTGGAGGTGAGTCATTTTGTTCTGAACTTGACATGTGTCTCTGTCAAAATGAAGGGTAAGTTTATGTCAAAATATAATGTCAAGGGTATATTTGAATTTAAAATATAATAAAAGGATATATTTAGACTAAAACTCAAATAAGAAGTATATTTAAATTATTTCTAATAGTAAAAAGGCATATTTAACTATTTTCTCTTTACATGATCTCGTCTGACATGTATAGATAACTTTTTCCAACTTTCAGTTAAAAGAAAATTATGCTATGAATAAATATTGGCAAATTAGATATTATTTTATTAAATAAGTTTGCTTTGTGGCCCAAATAATGCAACATTTTGACCGTTCACAGCTTTTTCGTTCCTATTTATTACGCTTTTAATTTTAAATTAAATTTTATTAAATTTTCATAATTAAATGAGCTATGTTAATTCAAAAATAATTCAATAGCATTTTATAAGATTCAAATTTTCTACCATAAAAATATAAAAGAATAAATATTAAAGTATTAATCAAAATTCATTTAGTTTGACTCTACTAAAATCATATTTGACAATAAAAACATAGATTACTAGAATATAGTTTAGCTTATCTCTAGTACTATATATGTAGACTTCTGGATGTAAAAACAACTTATTTCTGATTTTTTAAAAGTTTTTTTCAATTGAAGCGCAAGTTGTATCAAAGGTAAACTATAAATTTCCTTCCTTGCAAGTTGATTTATGATTAAACAATTTTCTATTTTATTGTGAAAATGAGAATGAACAGATTTATACTTATTTTTTATCATAAAGTTCTATAATTATTTTTTTGTGTATGATAAGTGATCAGTTTTTTTCCCTTCACTGAGAGATCATAAGAATAAAATTCAACTTTAATTTGGTGTTTGTAACTTTTTTTTCATTTTTCCTTCCCTTTTTTCTCATGGTTTCCACCCTTATGTATCAGTTTTATTTAAAACTGCTGATTGTAAATTTTGAGATTCACCGATATTATTCAATTTATTTACGCAAAATTCATGTTTTTTTTGAAAAAAAATTCCAATGAAAAAAATAAATAAAATGAAACTTAAAATCAAGCATGTACTAGTTTGAATGTAGAAATAGCAGGAGCTAGCCATTTTTCAGCCAAATAGTTGAAAAATAATTAGTATAATGAAAATTTTAAAATTGAAAGTGACTACTTAATTTTTAATTGTATGAACTGAAAAATGACTATTTGTGTACTTTATCCCATTAGAATATGCAATTTTTTTTTTTGGAAATTAATTAGGCTCTATTACTAAGATTTTGTTTAATTTTGTAGAATGATGATGAATTTTAATGCAAGGCTTGCTCTCAGAGTGGAAGGTTAAGATAGACTTAGTGACATGCCAATAGATGTTATTAATCATATTCTCAATTTCATGTCAATCCATAATGCGACCCATTTTTCCTCACGGAAAGCGGGATACAACACGTGACGTCTCTTAAGGGTTAAAAAGAGAAGAGTCGCCACCTAACGAAAATAGATCCGTTAGGACATCGTTCTAAACTAAAGTCTTTTTAATTAACTAGGTCACCAAAGTTGGGCAAGGGCTTAAATTATCTCGAAAGGAAGGTGTTAGGCACCTTTCGAGGTCCACAAATGTGGTTCCCAGCCGGATTCATTAAAAAGTGGAAAAATTATCTAAGTGACCAAATAAAATTGATTTTAGCTAATATTATAATAATTAAACTAAATAATTAAAGACAATCAAGAAGAAAGAAATTTAGGCAAAATAAAATCTAAAAGCAGCTTACCTTATTTTATTTTTGTTTAACAATAAATACAAAATTATGGCAAACAAAGCAAGTAAATAAAAAGACAAACAATAAAGCGGGACAAATTATTAAAATATACATAACATAACAATCAAATAAATTATTATTTTAATTATAGGCCCGAACCTCATAGAGGCGCCTACGTATCCCTTAAGGGAATCAGGCCGAACGTAGTTCTACCTCAGAAAGAGAGGGGGGGTTTGACCTAATGGGATCACCCCGTGCAACTTAAATAATATTTCGCAACCTGTTTAGGTTGCTCGTATTATTCAGCGGGCACAGACTATCATTTCCCACTACCCACCTAATTAATTGATTATTAACTTAAAGCGTTTCTAGATGACAAAGCTATCGTCCTAGTATTTGCCTACCCGTCCCAAGCCTAATGTCCAAGAGGCGTTGGACAACTAATTTGGAATTGGGATTCTAGAGTTCTAGGGGGATTTATTAAAAAAGATTAAACGTCAAGCAATTGGCAAATAGTAATCAAAACACTTAGCATATAAAGGTTTCAATTAAGCCTCTATCTTGTGGTCGTATTTCCTAATGCAATAAGAATCAAATTTGAATATACAACACATAAAGTAACCAAGATATTTAATTTAAACAGATTCAAGTTTAACTGCCTCAGAGAAACACAGGTTTAACTCTCATGCATGATTTTTATTCAAAGACCAGACTAAATTATGACAGATAAAATGAGACTCTAAAAGAAAGTGACTTAGTGGCCAACAACTTGGCGGGAATAACATGAGGATTATGGTTACAGTAATTAATTAACTATCGAACAAGATTGATTCAACCAGTTATTAACCAATTTTTATGCCTACATGCGAGATATTTATACATGATAATTAATGACGAATGGATTAGAAGTACTAACACGTATTGCAACTAATTATTATAGGCAAATTTTACACAAACATAAGACATGCTTTGGAACAGATTGTTTTAATTCCTACAAACATGATTTCTAGGAGTGATAATTAATTCAATATTAATCCTACGACATGATGTCTTTGTTACAGATATTATTTAATTTCCACGGGCATGACTTCTAAAAAAAAATTGTACTTGTATTGTTCTTGAGGGCAAGGTTACTAAAATATTAATCATAAAACGTACTTTAAATTGAATTATTTAAGACCTATAGGCATGATTTCTATGTGCTTGTTAATCCTATAGACATGCTTTCTAGATGAAATTGATAGTTAAGAAAGCAGTAAATAAATATAAGATCCTCACCCCCCATAAGTCCCTTTCCACTATTATGAGTGTTTATTACACTTATTACAACCAGATGAAAATAAATAAATAAATAAACAACACAATGAGAACACACAAAATGCTGAATTAATTAAAACTCTCATAGGCTCTCGCGTCCTGGCAACAGTCAATGATTTAATTTAATAGGGAAACAGCGAACCAATAACATCACCTGGACCTCAACACATCAAGATCACAAAAATCTCATAGATTCCGAGCAATGCTTGTATTGAGGAGGTATAAGAGATTAAAGAATTATAGAAGAGAGAAGAGCATGTAGAAAAGTGTTGGTCATAATATCAGTGTGTCAATGGGGGCAAAACCATTGTTAAGGATACTATTTAATGAAATCCTATTCCAAGGTTTTTCCCTCCATGTTCGACCGACAAATAAAGAAGAGGAAGGGCCCTTTAAATAGTAGAAAGTGAGGGATTAAAAGGAAAGGGAGATATTTAGCATAATCAAATAAAGAAAATTATTCCTTAACAATGGACAAGGTCAATTAATTCACGATTTACAAAAAATACCCAAGCAATGCAACTGTTGTAAATCAGTATAAGGAAACCAATGGTAAATAAATATGCATTTTCATTCAGGGTGTCAATCAACAGAAAAATAATTTCCCTTAAACAGGATTGCATAAAAACATACCATAAATAATATAAGATCAAATTATCACATAATTGAAGGGAACATATAAATTAACCATATATGCTATTCTAAATATCACAGCTTTCAAAATTCGTGAGTGGTAAAAAAAAAAACCACAGTTTATCATAATTAGATAAATACAAGAGCTGTCACAAAATTATTCAATAATTAAAGGAAAGAATAAATCATGGAAGATTTTCCATGAATAGAACAAGAGAATCAATTTAGCATAAAATTAGTCAAGATTTTGCCAAAATAAGTAACTAACTTAGCTGTTGAATTACTATATGTAGCGCGTTATCATGGGATTATACTCGCAAATAGGACCAATTATTCATAAAGTTTAATGGGAAGAGCCATTTGAAATCAAACAAGGTTCCCTATATGGAGCAGTAAATAATACAATTCAAACATATTGGAACTGCAATAGATAGTCACGTACTAAAATGTTCTTACCATTAGAAAGTAATTCGATTGCGATATTAAATTTTCCTCAATATAAGAGTATTGATTGATTTAAAAGAAAAGACGATGGACCATAGAAGATTTTCTTTTATAAGCGAGAGAAAAGAAAGCAATGAATTCCAGACCCGTTTTAGTGTAGATGTCATCATATGATTTTGTTCATGAGATAAAATATTCCAGTATTAATATATAAGGCATTTTCAAAGTAAAAGCAATATTCTGGTATTAACATACGGGCGCGGTCAGAGTAATTCTGAGAAATAAAGAATACCACCATCATGCATAAAGGGCTTACGCCAACAAATAATTCAAAGCTTATTACGAATCAATTTTGAGGAGAAAAACAAGATAATACATGATCAAGCAAGCTGATTCAAAAAGGGATTGCTTAAATTAGAGGCTCAATACGCATATCAATGAGACTTGCTGATCCAAACAACAGCTAATTTACTAGAAAAATCAGAAATTCATAACATTTGTGAAGCATTCACATATGATAATTTTAAATAGGTGAGCAGCAACAGTCAAGAGAGAAAATCCTGAATCAAACATGCATTTGCACAAACACTGTAGATCTTAATGCTTCTTTAGATCCGGCGGATCTAGTTGTTTTCCGGCCAACAGTGGCCGGATCCAATGGAAAAATAATGAGGCTGAGAGAGGCGAGGGTGGTAGAAGATGAAAAAAGGGACGGGTTTCGGTGCTAATGGATTTCGCCGGGAACGAGGGAAGGTGTGGTTTTCAGGCGAGGAGGAGGAAGAGAGGAAGATCCGGATGTTTTCCGGTAGTAGTGAGAAATAGAGGGAGGTCCGGTGATGTTTTCCGGTAGTGGTTGGGAAAATGGAGGCGACTGGTGGTTTTAGGGTGGTGTGCGACGGTCGGGAGGGAGAGAGGGTGAAGGAGAGGGTGCGACTGTTGTTGTTTTGGCGAGAGTGAGTTGCGGGTGGTGGTGAAGGCGATGGAGAGGAGAGAAGAGGGAGAGGGCGGAGGCGGCGCAGGGGCTGGTGGCCTAGCAGATCTGGCCGGAAGTGGGAGGAGAAGGAGAGAGAGGGGATAGGGGCGGCTAGGGTTTAGGGTTAGGGAGAGGGAAAGAAATGAAATGTTTTTAGGGTTTTGGGGGAAAGGGGAATATTAAAGGAAATATAGTGGGTTTATTTGTAGCCATAGGATTAAATTAGATGGACGGATCAGATTTAAAATATGAGTTGGGTCGGGTAGTAAACGGGTCATCCGGATTAGGACAAATGGGTTAATTAAATTGAAATTGCATTGGGTTAAGATTGTAGCCCAAAATTGACTAAATTGGCTAGAATTGACATAAATTGAATAGGAAGTGGCCAAAATTGGTATGAATTGATAGAAAATGGTTAAATTAATAAATATACTATACTTGTAGATAATTTAATAAATAAATAATAAAATAGTTTAAATTATAAAAATCATATAAACATTATTATTAATAAATAAATTTTAAATCTTAGTAAACTTATGTAAATATTATATAATTAAATTATTATATTTATAAATAATTTTATGACTACAAAATAAAATTAAGTTATCGAATATTATAAAAATTATATTATTAACGTAAATAATTTATAAATTCGAGTAATATTACTTGGCAAATAAATTCGTAAAATATTAGTGAAAATTATGTAAATAGTTTATTAAGTAATATATATATATATATATATATATATATATATTTAAAAAGGACGCATATTGATATGAAATATATTATATACGACGTAATTATTTAAATAAAAAATGATGCAAATTATATGAACATATATACATGTCACTTGAAATAAATGATAATTAATTATTTTATAAATACAAAAGTATGTAAAATATTTGCGTAAAATAAATAAATATATATATGAGCAGCATATAAAGGCGTAGGAAGGTTAAAATTGGGTGTCGACATCCACGATGCAGCAAGAACGAGTATTTTGGCCAAAAGATGGAGATATATTTAGACCAGGCATCCAAATCTTATGCTAGATAAGTTGACTTGCAAAAAATTGTCAATGAATGACAAATTTGGTTTCCATAAAACAATTGACAAAATCCTTCTACAACATGATGGAGATATTATTAAATTTGTTCATGATACTTCAAAAGTCAATCTACTTTCATTTATTGACATTGATATATGGATAAATTTTGTTATTGAAAAAGGTGTTAGGGAACTCACTCTTGATTTTTCAAACAAAAAAACCAATAAATTCCCATTATGCTTATATTCTTACAAAAATTTGATACATTTTGAAACTCTTCAATTGTTCATTTAAGCCATCAACTTTCATTTTTTTCTGTCCACATTTGAAGACCCTATTTCTTAAACATATCACATTTATGGCAACCAAGTTGAATTATATTATGAAATTTCCTATTCTAGCCAAATTGACTATTATGTCCTGCAATGGTATTGAATTCTTGAATATCAATTCACCCCAATTAAATTGGTTGTTTGTTATTGAGAGTCAATATCTTAAGCTGAATTGTTTCACCAACTACACAAGTTTGAGTGTTGTAAGCCTTTCATTAGACAAAGTGTGGGAGAGTCCCAAGCAAGATGATAGAACAACTTTGTTGAAGTCCATCTTTGGCTTGCCTCTGCTTACCAAATTTTATCTGGACGATTTTTATCTCAAGGTAAGGTTTGATTTACTGTTTTACATAAATAATACCTCATTTTATTTTTATTTAAGTGATACACTTTGGTTCAACGCAGAATTTAAGAAAGAAAACAAAGATTCGAAACTTGCATCATTAACATCTCGTAATATTTATGTGACTGTAAAAGCCCCTCATTAAAAGTAAAATGATATCTAAAGTTAAATAATTTTCAAATATAAATATGTGTCATTCTTCTTATTTCTGACTAGCTTATTAGAATTTATTTATTTTTGTTTATCCACGTGTTTTGGTAAATAAAAAAAAGCTTCTAAGTCAAGTATTTATAAGTTAAAATCAGTCAAATATTATAGATTGATTATGCCAAACTTATAATTTTACAGCTAAGCACTTTTGATTTGACTAATTCTATTATAATTTTATCCCAATATCTAATTTTTGAAAATATTGCCAAAACATAACTTTTAATTATCTCTTAATCCTATTTTCATCATTCCTCTATTTTTATGTAAGAATACTTTTTTTAAAATAATTTTTGTAAATATCTTTAACAATATTTTAATTATTTTAACCAAAAAAAAAAAGCACATTCACTAATTACAATCGGATGCAATACTTCTATTCAAAAACATAACTAGTAATTCATTAAATCGGATCTAACACCTAAATATGCTTATTATTTATTTTTAATAAAACAACCCAAACAAGATTATAATATAATTTATATTTTTTTTATTTGCTTCATAGTTTTTGGGTGAAGCTCCCGTTGTTTCAAGGAGTGCTCCAGTTGTACGAGACTGTTTACGGCAGATCATGCTCAATATAAAACTTACTGATTTGGCTCAAGTCTCTTATGCTCTTCTCTTCATCTAGTACTTTCTCAATTTGCAGAGGCTTCACATTTGGGTAAGATATGTATTTAATTTGATTTGCATATATATAAAATCTTATTTAGCAATAAATTTAACTCATACACATATTGATTGTGTAAAAAAAATTGTATACTATAATTTAACCTAATAAAGAAGGTTGTTTGCCTACTTTAATTTTCATGTTACCGATTAAGGAAAGTTACCTGTAGTTCACTTTAAAATGACTTGACAACATAAATTTTTTTTTCATAGGTGTAACATGATGGATTCAATCATTGTGTTTTTATCGTTGAACCCATTGCACGTTTAAACTTATGAGTGAAATATATTATATTTATATATTAAAATTTTGATAATCTTTAAATATATATAATTAGGGTTGGTTTTGTAGATGGTGGCTTAATTTTTATTTAGCGCACTAAAACCACTAAATTATTGTGTGTAACATAAAAATTACTTAACTTTGCTCAAGTACCGTAGGAATCTACAAGACTATTTTTAAAACAAAAAGATCAATTAACTTTGTCTAAGAATTACAACAAGTCAATAAACAATTTCATTTGTGACCGAAAGATTAGTCAACTTTGCCCAAGTGTCATATATAATATCTTTTTTGTTTTCCCCTGATAACTTTTGTGATACTTAAGTGAAGTTAAGTGGCTTTTTTATGACAAGAAAATAATAATTGATGAATTTTGGTGATACTTAGATAAAATTGTGTGATTTTTTATTACGAAAAATAGTTAAATGACTGAAGTGCAATAAAGTGAAAGTTGAGTGATCATTTATGTAATCAATCCTGTATATCTACGCTTCCTATTAAGACTACTGGGTTTGATTGATGTCATAGCTTGTTATCTACATATGACAATGTTCTTTATACACTCATGATCGAGTATACACAAGTTAAATTAGATCTATCATGTATAACAACAGTGCGAAGAAATTATTATACTACTATCAAGTAACCAAAATATTAACTACAGATAATAATTCATATAAAGTGAGATCTACTAAGTAATATGGAAATAAGATATGTTACCTATTACAACAAGTTTAGTAAAAAAATATTACAATGTTAATCCATATACCTTGATAACATATGTTGCTATATATTTTCTTTCTTTGTTATAGGTATTTGATACCTGGAATTCTGCTAAAGATATTTTGAAGTATTTGGAGGCACCACACAACTTTGATCGCCCACTTGTCAATCTAAAACAAGTTGTAATTCGGTTTTTTAATGGTACAAAACCTGAACTGCTGCTTATAAAGTTGTTGCTTGCTGCAACTTCAAGTTTTGGTAAAAATGAGCATTGAGAAGGAAATGAACTTTAGTTCAATTCATGAAAGGAAGATAACTACAGAGTTGTTGCGTTATCCCAGAGCTTCAACAAAAGCAAAAATTTATTGGCGACCACGAAGGTTATGAGTTTAATATGTTTTTGATCAATTATGATCTTACATTTATTTTTAAAATTTTCGGAGATTGAACCCTTTGAATTTCCTCATACAATAATTGCAACTTGTTTGGTTTATTTTCGATTCATTTATTATATATATCGGTTGCCTTTGTTATAAATTTAGTAATTTTTCATATATATGAAAGCATGTTTTGATTTTTTGATGTCATGGCTATGAGACAACTTCTTTTTGTTTCAAGGTTTTTGAATCCAAAAGTATAATATTTTGTTTCATTAATTTGTGAAATAGAAATAAATATCACATAATTTAAGTCGGTAGTGGAAGACACAAAATAAAATTTCTCTATATTATGTGTTAAAACATTATGTCGGGTTGGAGCCAATAAAAAATAAGCTATATCGCTTATAATGTGTAAAGACGTTTTTACATCATCAATTAAAAATAAGAAGATTATGAGTTTCATATTTGTTTTTTTAATTGTTTAAATTATTTTATTTTATTTTATTTTTTTGGGTGGATCAGTTCCTTTTGAATTTATTTGTTTGTTTCTTTTATTAGTTGGTTCGACTTTGTTAATCGATAATTTATAATCTTTATATATTTTTATGATATATATTTCATATTTCAAATATTGCATTATGTCTAAGTTGGATATAAAGTTAAAAGGTAAGATTCTTTTATTAAGTACATTGAAATTTAATTAAGTGAAATGCTTAAATTTTTTTCCTAAGACACAAGACTTAAATTTGTTAGGACAAGATAATTTATTTTCTTTAGTATATTTTCTCAACTTATCAATTTCTCATCATACTTGTAGCCTTCATCTGCCAGAAAGCTAGTCTGCATATTGATTAGCCTCCTCCCGAATATTATTGATAGTGATTTAATTGACTTCCAACAAATAATTTTTAATGTTATGTTTGACAGGAAATGTGCAATTTGTTTTCACTTCTAATTCTTTTTTCTCATTGTATGATGTTAATTGTTTATTCTGTTTAAATTAACATGCTAAATTCTATAATATATGGTACTTAAAGAGATTGCTAATATTGGAAGTTAACCTTTGCTTGGTTGGTTAAAGTAGCACGTGAACTTAATTTGATTGTGATTATATGAGATGAAAGCCGCTAAATTTTAAATACCAAATTGAATTTACTATTTTGTGGACGTATGCTTTCAAAATGGGGGGAAAACATTATCCCTCACAATATAATTAATCAGAAATCAGTCTTAACTATTACTACAATAAAATTGGATCTAATATGATTGGATTGGGTCAAGATGAATGATAATTAAGTAGGATATCTGCAAAAAAACTCTATATTTGCAGGATTGAATTAACATATTGTCGCGGTTATAAATTTTCACAATTTGTTATCACGGCGATTTTCAAAACTACTGCAATAATTTTCGCCACAAATTATTTGCGAAACTTTTCTTGCTGCCCGCCACAATAAGTTACTACGGTTATTTAATAACGGTGTAACCTCCATAAGTCTTAAATTGACTTATCTAATATATTTAATTTTAAAAAGATTGTGAGGGTTAAAATCCCCAATATTTATTTATTTAATGGGGTTACAACCTACACGAATTTGAACGACAATTCTGATAGAAGCAGTTACAACCTCCACTATTGTTTCTATTCTTTTTTGGGTGCATTGCTTACTAAAATCAAATAACATTAATATATTATTAAGTCATAAACACATTAACATAAGACAGTATATCATTAATTAGTCTCAAAACTTACGTTGAACACATCTATTCCAATCATTAAACATAAACATTATCATTAGTCTCGAACACTATCATTAAATATAAACATTATCATTAGTCTGAAACATTTATATTAAACATATCCACTCCAACATCAATATTATCAATAGTCTCAATCATTAATCATAAATGATCTGCTACATTCATTAAACCAATTACCATATTTAATAGTCTAATACAATTGAACGGAAGTTCATTGATTGTCATTAGGATTACTGTTGCCAGATGATCTTCTTACGATTGTGGGTGAATCACGTCCGCTAGCTGCGTCACTTGGCTACCAAAAAAATTAAATTAAAATAAAATAAATCAAAAAAAACCCACAATAAAATGAAACTTATCTATATATTATATTAAAAGTGTGAAGACCCTTGTAAATGTTGATTGAACTTTTTGCCCTTCATTAAAAAACTCTATAATAAACAAAATTGTCATTTGCTATTTTTCTTAAATTATTATTTAATTTACCGTCATAAACCCAAAAAGATTTTACGTAAAATTTATAATCAGCCTTCCATAAATTTTTCTTAAAAAAAATAAAATTAAAATTACTCTATAAATTTTACCTTAAACTTAGTGCCGTCTAAATTTTCTTTTAAAAAAATTAAAATTACCTACCCTAAATATTTTTAATCTAAAATTTAAAATTTGCCTTTCATAAAATTTCCTTTAAAAAAATAAAAATTACTCTATAAAATCTTGCCTTAAATTTAAAATTTGTCGTTAAAATTTTCCTCAAAAACATTGCCTACCCTAAAATTAAGAAGTCTTTCCCGTGGATTTCCCTAAAAAAAATGTTGCCCATTTGTCACATTTGCTAAAATTGCTATTTTTCTATATAAAAAAATTTATCAAATTAAAAAATTTTCACTTCTATAAAATTTTTATAATTGCATAATATTCATAAAATTTTCTTCATCAACAATTTTATCTCAAAGACTTCTTCATTAACTACGGTAACTTTGTATGTTTTCAAATTTTCTTCATCTTAAAATATGTCTGTCATTTTTTGTTTCATGTTGTTGATTTGAAGAACACATGGTAATTGCTACGCCAGCTCAAGTTGCTTATGTTCAAAATAATGAAACTTAGATTGCCTCCTTTAGTTGATTCTAATGTTTATATTGTATTGTCTCCTTTAATTGAGTCAAATATCGATATTATGTGATTTAAAATTTATCTTATTCGTAATTAACATTCTTCATCTACTTATACATTCACAAGTTTCATCTATTCAAGGTAAAGTGATCTCATCATCTCATAAAATAATTTTTTTTAAAAATTATATATTATTATAATTGTAGCTCTTGTGCACAATTTATTTTAGATAATCATGCAATGGAATCTGAAAAGGATTTCGTGAACGAAATTGTGTCAATTAACAACTTAAGCCGATACGATTCTCATCGAAGAATAAAAGTCTTAGTAATTGGAGGTGAATTAGTAAAAAAATATAAAAAGGGAACAAAGGAACACACTAACGCACTCCAATGACTATGACATTAGTTGACGAAGAGGTAAAAAAAATTTAATCTATATTTTATGTTTTTACATATATGTTTGAGTTTTTACCTATATTATATTTTATATTTTATATTTTATATTATTATATATATATATATATATATATATATATATATATATATATATATATATATATATATATTGTGTGTGTGTTTTAACCATTAAGTTTAACTTTTCACATGACATAAAAATTCATGTTATACTTTTCAATATATAATCTATCTATCTATCTATCAATACTATATTAAAAGTATGAAGGTCATTTTGATTGAACTTTTTATCCTTCATTAAAAGACTCTATAATAGACAAAATTTTCATGTATTATTTTTCTTAAATAATTATCATTTAATTATTATCCTAATATTTAGGACTTTGAGATTAATTAAATTTATAGCAATTTTTACTTATTTGTAAAAGGTAAGAACTCCTAATATTTAGTACTTTAAAATTGACTAAAATTTTGTTTCTTAAATTTTTCCTTATTTGAATTATATTAAAAGTGCTAACATTTAAGACTTTAAAATATATTACAATTCTGTTAACTTATAACAATCCTTTATTTATTAAACTAACTAATTATTCATGACAATTTTTCAACTCAAAATATGAGAAAATAAATTAAAGAATATAATTTTATTATGCATTAATACGTTGAATTCCTTCTTCCTCCTCCTCCTTCTTCTTCTAATATATATATATATATATATATAATTTTATTATGTATTAATACGTTGAATTCCTCCTCCTCTCTCTCTCTCTCTCTCTCTCTCTCTCTCTATATATATATATATATATATATATATATATATATATATATATATATATATATATACACAACATACTTTAAGATGTTTCAATTAAGCGAGTGTTCTTGTTATTCAATTTACGTGAAAATGTGTGACTAGAAAAATAGATTAAGAGGGAGAGAGAGAGAGAGAGAGAGAGAGAGAGAGAGAGAGAGAGAGAGAGAATAAAAAATGAGTTGAAAATCATCTCATAAAAGGTAAAACAAAAATTTTAAATTAAGTTATTACTAAATATTTAAAAATACGATGCCTTATAGCATAATATCATTCATCTTTTTACTCTTCTAAAGATAGAGTTCACACTTGACAAAATAGTTATTTAATTATTTTTTTAATATTTAAAATCTTAAATTAACTAAATTTTATGTACTAAATCCTTCCTTATTTGAAATATATGAAAAATATTAATATTTTGAAATTTAAAAATAATTAAGATTTTATCTTTTAAGAAATAATTACACGTTGAATAAAATTATACTTATAATGCAAATCAGTCTTATGTTTAGGGCTTTTGAAAAATACAATTTGACAAAAAGACAGCCCGCGGCACAAAGCATCCCGTGTTAACAGGGTCTAAAAAAGGATCTCACCCACCTTAATATAAGCATTAATGACTGTTTCCACTAATTTCGATGAGTCTTTCTTAGCTTGGACGATCAATTACAAATAAATAAATGAGATTGTGATACAATATCAATTTATTAGTGTCAAAACAAGTCAGTAATAACTCATAATATAATTTCATAAGTACTAATTGTTTAAATTAATAACTTATACTATATGTTCTATTCCACTATGTAACTTTGTATTACAACATGTCTTTGTAATGCTAATATTCATATTAATGGTAATCTGTTAGTAATATAGTAATAGAAATTTTGTAATAATTAACATGAAATACACATATAATGCATGTATTTAAGTACTCATGTAAAAGCGAATAATTTTTTAACTTTCAATCAAAAGTTATTTCTACAATATTTTGGTTCATTGAAACAAGTATTAGAACAAACTGAAAAAAGAACTATTGGATTGAATCAAACTTTTAAACATAATCATTTATCAATTTGAAATTTATAATTTTCTTTTTAAATTCTTATAATGTTACACAAATACATCTTTTAAATATTATTTATACTATTTTTAAAATTTACTTTTATTAATATGAGTCACACGCATGAAGCGCGTACACTTAAACTAGTATATATATAAGAGGCAAGGCAGCTCTAGGTTGTCTTGCCAGCTTCCAACCAAAGGGCATTTGCCCATTTCAAATTTAGTTTTTAATTTACTTATACAAGTTTAGCGGCAAGGCAACCAACTTTCGATTTTCTTACCAACTTTCAATCAAAGGGCATTTTAGCCATTTCAGGTTGGTTTTTAATTTACCTATGCAAGTTTACTTTAAAGCATGCTGAACTCTTCTTTTATTCTCACATTGGGAAATTGATTAGTTATTATTTCTCAATTTATTTTTATTTATTCAATATTAATTTTTTATATTCTTAAAAAATAATAAATAAAATGACAATTTTACTATATCATCATTTAAATATAATAAATTTAATATTTTGAGAAATGATTATAGTTAATAATAAGAGTAAATTAAAAATTATGTGATAAATTATCTTTTGATTTTTTAAATTGAACAAGTAAAATTAATATTTATTTTTAGTACAATGGACAAATAAAACTAATCTAAAAAAATAGCCTACATATGATTTTGATGATAGACAAACCATGAAAGGACATGGTCCGCAACCATTATGTGCACCTGATGACAAACAAAAGTTACAACTGTAAAAGTGTACTATTTCCGTGTTGTTAGTGGGACTGCAGCTGAGACGCCATAGTGTGGCAGAAGGTCAATTGTACTCAACTAATGGGATTGTACATAGGTTTTGGGTCTCTCATACTTATCAATTTGAGACACCTTTTGTAACCTAGTTTTTTGAATATTGAAAAAGTGATTTTTCTTCTTGCTCTCAATATAGCAACCGCGGTGAGAAACAAGAACAAGCTGAGACAACAACTAGGAATCTATTCACAGAGATCTCGAGTATTCTTCTAGTCTTAGTTGTTGTTTTAGTTTTGGTATTGAGTCTGAAATATGTACCTACTCTTCAATATAAAGATTGTGTAGGTTTTCTTCTCTGTAATTGCTCTTATGTTCATAGGAGGGATTGTCAACTAGAGTTAGTTGAGTAAAAGGCTAAAGTTAGCTGTGAAGTACTAGCTAGAGTTAGCTGGTTGGAGAGTATGCAATGGAGTTGTTGTGTAGTAGCCTTGTAGTAGAGTTTTTCAAGCAGAGTTGGATTAAGAGTTTAATCCAAGGTGGTACTGGAGTTTGTAATCGCCATTGCTCAGTTTAATGAGGTTGGTTGTGAAATCCTATGAGGTAGGTCGTGGTTTTTTCTCCCTTGAGCAAGGAGTTTTTTACGTAAATATCTTGTGTTATCTTTACTATTCGTGTTTGTTTTTATCTATTTTGATTACTGTTGATATCAGTCTAAGGACCAGATCCCCAGACTGACTCTTATAACTCATCAATTGGTATCAGAGCAGGCTCTTCCTAAAAGGTTAACACCTAGGAAGGTCCTACAAAAATGGTAGCTCCACCAAATCTTGAAGAAGGACAGTCAACTACAAGACCACCTTATTTTAATGCCCAATACTATGGATGGCGGAAGACATGCATGCATGACTTTATCATGGCAGAGTACATTGAACCATGGGACATCATTTTGGATAGATCATATGTTCCCATGAAAACTGCTACAGAGGAAGAAACCACCACCTTCATTCCCCAAACAAGAAGAGAGTATAATGACAGTGATCGGAAGCAAATTGAGAAGAACTATAAAGCTAAAAAGTTGTTGGTCTGTGGAATACACCATGATGAATACAATAGAATTTCAGCATGTAAGTCAGCTAAAGAAATTTGGAATTACCTTAATAATGAAGGGACCAGTTAGGTCAAGTAGTCCAAAGTAGACATGCTGACAACTCAGTATGAGATGTTCTCTGTGAAGGAGGAAGAGTCCATTCAGGAGATGCACACTAGATTCACTGCAATCACAAATGAGCTATACTATCTAGGAGAAATGATCAAGCCCAGCACACTTGTCAGAAAAATTCTTAGCGTTCTTCCCAAATCTTGAAAAAGTAAAGTTGATGCAATCACTAAGGCCCGAAGCTTAGAAACTCTCACAATGGATGAACTCATAGGGAATCTAAAAACTTATAAGGTCAAGAGACAACACGATCAAAGCAGAAATGAGTCAAGAAAGGATAAAGACTTAGCTTTTAAAAAATGCACAAGCAGATTCAAGTGAAGAAGATGAAAATATAGCCTATCTAATAAGGAGATTTCAGAAGGTTATTAGAAGAAATGGAGGATTTCATAAAAGATCTAATGTCAATAAGTCCTCGAGTGGAAATGATCTCTGTCACAAATGTGGGAAGCTAGGCCATTTCATCAAGGATTTTTCAATGCATAAGGTTGATTACAAGGAGTACATGAAGAACAATGCAGACAAAGCTAGAAAATAAGGACCGAATCCCTGATAGATTTAAGAGGAGAGCAGCAACACATCATGTGGTCAGACAGGCTCTTGCTGCTTGGAGAGACTCATCTTGTAAATCAAAAAAATGGTGAGGAACCGGAGGATGCTTCAATGATGGCGATAGAGGATGATGACTCACCTTTCAACTTAATGTTTGTATTTATGGCCAAGTCAGATAAAGATGGAGAAGATGAGGTAACATCAATAAAAAGAATCTCAAAGATTATAATTTGAAGGAATTGAGGTCTTTGGAAAATGTTTTAATTGAATCTTTTTGTGATTTTTGTAAAGAAAAGGAATCTTTGAATAAGAACCTTGATGATCTTGAACTAGAAAAAGAAGTGTTGGTCACTAAATTGATTGAGCTAGAAGAAAAATGTGAAGAACTGTTGTTTGAAAATATCTCACTCATTGAGAGAGTAAATGAAGTGTCTCAAGGGGGGAACAAAAACAAAAGTGAAGTTGGCAATATCTAGGTTGAGGCTGAAGCAGAATTGGAAAAATCTCAATTGGCTGTTGCTACTACTTTAGAGAGAAACTCTGAACTAGAAAGGGACCTGGTCAAAATCAAAGCTGACCTTGAGAAGTCCCTCAAATGGACTTCATCCTCCTAGGTTTTGGCAAATCTGACCAATTAGAGATCAAACGGCGGTGAAGGTCTTGATATATAACGACAAACATTCCATACAATCCATATATCAAGTATATCTCTGATCCAAACAATCTTTTGTGCACACATTGTGGTAGAAATGACCTCCTTAAGCATGTTTGTTTAGCTAGAATAATTGCCATAAAAAGGGTCTTAAATGCCTCTGAGACTATAGGTGACCGTAGGGTACTTGGTCCCCAATTGTCTTGGACTAGGCTACTTGGACGGGCGAAGAAAAATATAATTTATACCTTGTCTCACTTTTGGAAACTCAAACTGAAATGGGTTCCCGAGACTAACCATGAATTTTGAAGGAAAGAGTGAGAGGGAGAAGCCCGGGCTGATTTATGGATAGTGGCTGCTCGAAGCACATGACAGGAAGGATGTAAAACTTCCTCTCACTCAAGGCTCTTCAAGGGGGAACTGTCTCCTTTGCAAATGGGAAGAAAGGTTACATACCTGGTATTGGAAAGATTGGTAAATCTCTTGAACCTGCTATAGAAAGTGTCTATTATGTAAACATGCTAAAATATAGCTTGTTGAGTGTGTCTCAAATTTGTGACTAAGGGAATGAAGTCAGGTTCCTGTCTGCCTCATGCACAGTAAAAAATCTTCAATCTAGAGAAGTAATTTTGACAACTAAGAGGTGGAAAAGTATGTATGTTGCTGATCTTGACTTAGTATTTAGTGATGGTTTTACTTGTCTAAGTATGATGGAAGATGATGTTGTTCTGTGGCATAGAAGGCTGAGGCATGTCAACTCGTCTCTTCTCGACAAATTAGTATCCTTGGAATTGGTTCGTGGTTTGCCTAAGCTGAATTTTGTTGATAATAGGATATGTGATGCCTATGTTAAAGGGAAGCAGATCAGGTTCTCTTTCAAGAAAAAGAAAGAAGTAAGTACCTCAAGAGCCTTAAAGCTACTCCACATGGACCTGTGTGGACCTATGAAGATTGCAAGCCATGTTGGGAAGAGGTTCCTTCTTGTTATTGTCGATGACTATTCAAGATATACATGGACAATGTTTTTGCACTCAAAGGATGAGACTTTTCTTGTATTTGAGTCCTTTGAAAATCAAATATAGGTGAAGTTAAACTGCAAAATTGTGGGGATTAGGTCCGACCATGGTACTGAATTTGAGAATGCAAAATTCGATGCCTTCTATGCAGAAAAAGGAATCAGTCATAATTTCTCAACTTCTAGAACTCCTCAGCAAAATAAAGTTGTGGAAAGAAATAATAGGACACTGCTGGACATTGCTAGAACCTTACTGATATATGGAGGAGTTGTAAAGACCTTCTTGGCAGAAGTAGTTAACACTGCATGTTATGTGGTGAATAGATGCCTTATCTGGTCCCTGCTTGGAAGACGCCTTATGAGTTATTGAACAACAAATAGCCAACACTGAACTATCTTTATGTCTTTGGCTGTAAGTGCTTTGTGTTGAATATTGGTAAAGAGAACCTAGAAAAATCTGATCCTAAAAGTGACGAAGAAATCATCTTGGGTTACTCATCAAATAACAAGGCTTATAGAGTTTATAATAAGAGGACATAATGTGTTGAAGAAAGTGTCCATATTATCTTTGATGAATCCGGAAAACTAGGAAACATGGAGAAGAAAAACGATGATGAAGTTGAGGAGCTGTGGAAAATCCAAAGAGATGCACTGGACAGTAAAAACCCTGAGAACTCAGTCAAGGAGGATGATAAGGATGAAGAACCCTCATCTGAGACTATGAGATCAAGTGAAGAAAAAGTTTCCACAAGTGTTGAAGGTTGAGACACTATTTCAGAAAATCAACAGGAGATGAATCCTCTAGAAAATTACCCTGATGAGGGACCAGGTACAACATGTGATAAATCAATAGTTGGGAGATGAAATTGGAAGCATAGATATTCGTATCCTCTGGATAACTTGCAGTCACCCTTGGACTCTAGTATGCACACCAGGACAAAGTCAAGAAGCATTTTTTCCTCCTCAACATTCATATCTCAGATCAAGCCAAAGAATATCAAGGAGGCCCTACCGATGTAGAATGGGTCAATGCAATGCAGGAAGAACTTCATCAGTTTGAAAGGAACAAGGTATGGTACTTGATTCCTAGACCCTTAGACAGAACTGTTATAGGGACCAAGTGGGTCTTCAGACATAGCTAGATGAACAAGGAGTCACAACAGGAAACAAGGCAAGATTAGCACTCTGGAGAAACAATCAGGAGGAAGGCATAGACTATGATGAGACTTTTGCTCTAGTGGGCAGAATGGAGGCAATTAGAATGTTAATTGTCTTTGCATCCTTTATGGAATTTAAATTGTTCCAAATGGATGTCAAGAATGCTTTTTTGAATAGATACCAGAAGGAATAAGTCTACGTGAAGCAGCCCCTGGCTTTGAAGACATTGATCGTCCACACCATATGTATAAATTGGATAAGGCACTAGATGGGTTAAAGCAAGCACCAAAGGCTTGGTATAAGAGATTATCCAAGTTTATTTTAGATAATGGATTCAAGCGAGGAAAAAATGATAATACTCTTTTCTTAAAGTTTAGAGAAAGAAACTTGCTCATTGTTCAACTTTATGTGGATGATATTATTTTTGGGGCAACTCATGACTCCTTATGTGAGGATTTTGCTAAGCTTATGGGGAGTGAATTTTAAATGAGTATGATTAGATAGCACAATTTCCTCTTAGGTCTACAAGTAAAACAAGTTCAGAATGGAACCATTATTAGCCAACAAAAGTATATTAAGGAGCTTCTCATAAGATTTCACATGGACAATGCAAAGCCAATTGATACTCATATTGGTACATCATCAAAACTAGATGCTGATGAACCTGGTCCCCTAGTGAATGAGACTATGTAAAGGGGAATCATTGGTTCTTTCCTTTATTTGACAGCCAGCAGATTTGACATAGTTTTCAGTGTGGGAATGTGTGCTCGTTTTCAAGCGTGTCCCAAAGAGTCTCAAGGCTGCCAAGAGGATTATCAGATATCTAAAAGAATTCTTTGATCTTGTTCTTTTCTATCCTTCTGGCAGTACATTTGATTTAATTGGTTACCCTAATGCTAACTATGCAGGGTATTTCATAGACAGAAAGAACACTTGTGGAATGACTCATTTCCTTGGCTCCTCACTGATCTCTTAGGGTTCGAGAAAGCAAAACTCAGTAGCTTTTTCTACAACTGAGGCTGAGTATGTGGCTCCTGCCTCATTTCGTGCTTAATTGTTATGGATAAAGCAGCAGCTAGAAGATTTTGAAATTTTAACTAAATGTGTGCCCTTGTTGTGTGACAACACAAGTGCTCTCAACATGACAAAAAATCCTGTTCATCACAAGAGGACCAAACATATTGATATCAAGCTCATTTCTTAAGGGACAATGTGAAAAAAAGGGAATATTCACATGGATTTTTATAAAACTGAAGATCAAATTGCTGATATCTTTACAAAAGCCCTGAGTAGGGACCGGTTTAAGAAGAATCGCAAGAATTTGGGATTAATTAAGATTAACTAGTTTCTCATTCTTTTTATTCTCTCTTATTTTTTCCTTCTGGCTATGACTAGACTGCAGGTATATGAGTAAGTGCTTTTCAAACTATGTGTAGCTCAGCTCCATATAATAACAGGTATACACGCATGATAGACAAGGGAAAGTTTGGTGTAAAGACAAGACAGATGTGGAGCAATGTGATTTAGAATTTCAGAAGAGGGACCAGGTCCCTCTCGTAGGTTAGTATTACGAGCATTGCTTGCAAAAGTTCTTTTAAAATATTTAAGGACTGTCACATAAGTCAATACTTTTCCTGCCCTTCTGTACCGTTGCATTTTTTTATTTTTGAACCAAACCATCACTTTGCCTCTCTCCCACTCGACATGTTGTGTCTCGTCTCTTAAATACTTTCACTTCAATTGTCACTTCTCTCTCTTGCTGACATAAACTTTCTCAGATAAGACTCTCAAAACCCTTATTTTTCAAAACCTATCTTCCCCTACCTTCTTCTTACATCATGTCTCATCCAAAATCTCCTGTGCCTTCATCTCAGATGACTCCTTCTCCAACCTCCATCCCTGAGTCGTCCTTAAATATACACTAGTTTGAAAACCCTTTTTCTAAGAACATTGCCCGCTCCTCCACTCCTCAACTTCAGGATTCCTGTGTTAAAACCCCATTTATCGATTCCACTGATACCTTAATCGACCCAACCACTCCTCTGGGCTCTACGATAGGAGAAGCTCAATTTGATTTGTCAGAGGGAACAAAGGGACAAAACATCCACTATGTTAGTGTTTTTTCCCTACTCAACCAGGTGTCTCATCCGTTCCCAGCAGTGAAGAAGGGGATCTTGTAGAGAAAGGAGCAGTAGAGACCTCTTATACATATTTGTTTGAGGGGAACTTGCCATAGGAGAGAGGAACCACCTCTAACATTCTTGCTCATGGAGACCAGTTGGTAATTCAAAGTCCCACTCAGATGGCTCTAGGTGATGAGAGAGTGCACAATAGTGAGAAAATTGTTGTGTCTCATCTCTCTTCTCCTGCAACTGAATCTCCAATCTTGGCACCTACTCCTAATGGGATGGGACCCTTGGAAGTCTGTATCTACAAAGAGAGGTTGGGAAAATAGATGACAATAGTAAAGATGATCAACCCTCGACTTAGAAAATTAGGAAGATTGCTGCCAGACAGCAAGCAACACCATTAAGGGACCAGGCTCGTCCTCCAAGTACCAGGCCAAGTTCTAAGAGATTGATGGAGGATGCTCTGAAGGAAAGCCAGGAAAAAAACACTCGCAGAAAAAAGTTAAAAAGAAAAGTTATTGTTGAGGATAAAGTTCAACCAAAAAATGTCCTTGATCTAGAGGGAGATGAAGGTGGAAAGAAAACTAATGAGGATATTGCATTGCGTGTCAAGGTACAAAGAGGAAAGACAATTTCTCATCCCTCTTTTGGTAAAGGGACTAGGTTGCCCAAAAGGTTCTCCACCAAGAAGATTGTTTTAGGCTCTAAAAGAAGACCCAGGGCATTGCTTGATGATGATATTCCTGAAAAGAATATGGACCCTTCCAAGTCGAAACCACGTTCTGTGACAACAAGCCAAACTACTGAGGGACCTGGTATGTCCACTGATACCAGATCTCTTACAAGAGAGGAAAAACAGGCTGTGCTGAAGTTACAAAAGGTACTAAGTGTTAATACTCAATTTTGTCCTCCCATCGATTAATTACTCAAGCTTCTCGATTTTCAAACAAAAAAAACTTTATTTTTTGCAATTTAAAAGATTCTGTTAAATTATTTTCGGAGTTATTTTGCCATTTTTTTGGTAAAATACTCTAAATATATATTTAGTATATATTACATATGTATTTACAAATATTAATCATATATTATTCTAGTGCACTTTTTATGTATAAAATTAATTCATGCTAAAAGATGAACTGTTAAATAAGTACGTATCTAATTTTGTTAACACAAGTTCATTTACGCCTTAAACTTTTTAATTAGTCTACATTTATGAATAAATATTTATTTTGTTAAGTCAAGAAGCTTAAATAATTAATTGATAATTAACTCATCTTCATTTTTCATCTCAAGTTGATCACCGATTAAATAGTTTATCTACGATTAAATTATTTTGGCCATTTTTTTAAAAAAAAAATTAAGTTAGCTATATTTTAGTATCATATATAGGTCAGCCCTTATTTTATATTTTTGGACCCAAAACAGACATTTTTCGCAGCCCAATGTCTAATTCATCCGAGCCCAAACCATTTTGACCATATCGGCCTAATACCATCCACTAAACCCAATATCCATCTCCCTCCTTCATTTCAGCCTAACAGCAGCAAATAGAAAAGCAAACGGATACCTAACGGATGCCTTAACCCATCGTTATGCTTTGCGCCGCTCCCTCCCTTTCTCCTTTCCCGCTCTTACATCGCCATTTTAGGCTAAGTCTCCACCAACTTTCTACCCCTCCAGACTGCTCTTGCCCATTTTTAAGTAAGGGACTTTAATGGAGGTTGTTCCATAACCTCAACCCATCTCGAAGCCAGACTCACTTTTTAGAGCGAATTCGCAGTCCTCTTTTGACCTCCATCAGAAGGTATACGCCTATTTCGAGCAAACCCTTAATTGCGTTTGACCACTTCTCTTCTCCAAGCGCCAGAACGGTATTATTTTACTCTCTGTGTTTGTTTGTTTTGGATTTTCCTCCTCGATCCTAATACGAATCAAGGACAGACCATCAATGGTCTTTGTGCTAGCCTCGGATTCATCAATGGTCTTTGTGCTAGCCTCGGATTCAAAATTTCGGATTTGAATTTCAAGATTTCATAATTTTAAACCCTAACGTTGGGGTTCTATAAATATGGAACCCCATTCCTCCATGGAAAGGCAGGGGGTGAGGGATAAAAATCAGAGTAAACTGACTTTCAATTATTTTAGCCCTACCCCCTGCCTTTATCCCCCTGAAATTATTTTCAAACGTTTATCTATGGCGTATTTTGGTTTGTTTGAGATCAATCTAGTCTTCTTTATTTTGGTAACTCTACTTCATTGTTGAGATTTGAAATCACTGGTTCAATTTAAAATATTTAAGGTTCGAGATGAACCTAGCTTATGGGTAGCTGAAGAAAGTGGAGTGTAACTTAGCATCATCTCAACTCAGATTATCTATAAGTTTATGTTTTAGAGCTATGTTCTTGGTTGTTTGTTTATTCGAAAGGTATGATTCTTTTAAGTGATATTTCGGGATAGAAGAAATATCTACAAAGTCCGCATCATAAAAATGAATTATTTCTAGTATTTTCTTTGTGGTAAGTGTCGTTCATCGGCAGCAGGTACATTTGTATATTCTTGCAAATGATAATCCAAACCTTAAAACATGAGAAATCTTAAAATTGTTGAATGGAGGCTAATTTGTGAAATTTCATCTTATGCTTTGATTTCTTTCTTGGATTTAGTTAAATCTTCTCTTAAACTAATATATAACATGTCATCACCCTTTACTTCTATTTAATATTATGTGCTTAGTGATCCAAATGCAAATGACTTGATGATTTAATTTACTGTGATGAGAAGATGAAGTCTTGGAGGATGTTTATATATTTTTAGCTTCAATTCGGCTCTTTCCTCTAGCGTTAACACTCGAATGTTTACTTATTTTAATATCCTCTCAGTTAATCTTGAATTATATTAGGTAAAGCAAGTTTTCATATGATATTTTTTTTCTTCTAAAAAATAAGTTAGAGTAATCATTCCTAATCATCCCTTTTT
Source organism: Datura wrightii (assembly GCA_035772735.1). Classification (NCBI taxonomy): domain Eukaryota; kingdom Viridiplantae; phylum Streptophyta; class Magnoliopsida; order Solanales; family Solanaceae; genus Datura; species Datura wrightii. The sequence continues at coordinate 163,651,336 of JASDFA010000027.1, read as the reverse complement.
ATCACTTTCTAGAAAGTCACTTTTTAAAAACAAATAAATTATTTTTAGCCACAAATCATTTTAAATTTGCCGGTTAACCGCATTTGCGTATCTCTTGAAATGCCTAGCACCTTCTTCGAGAAATCACCGGAACCCTTACCTTTTCTCTGATTTTAAATAAAGATTTTTCAAAAATACCTTTAAATGGTTCCTAATTTCCATAATAATTAGGTGGCGATTCTATTTTTTAAAATAAATTGCCGAGTTATGGAGCGTTTTTGAACATAAGTTTAAAACAGATCGTAACACTGAGAGGAAGGGTGATTGATCCTGATGTAAGAAATTGTCATGGAATGACTGACTTGGTAGAGATGGTGGTCTGCCAAGAATGGAGTAATCTTCTTTCACCTCCTATTCCTGAACTACATGAGAAGGAAGTGAGAGAGTTTTACCATAAGATGGTCTATACTGATAAAGGCCTGGAATTGAGTACAAGTGTGAAAGGGATGGAGATAGCTTTTGATGGGATGATTCTTGGGAAGATTTTGGGGGTCCCCACTGAAGGGATAAGTCTGATAAAGATTAGTGTGCCTCCCATAAGTTCATGTCTCTGATTGGGAAGTTAGAAAATCTCAGTGGTGAGAGGCTTTTCAAAAAACAATTGAGAGGAGAATATCAACTGGTTTTTAAATTTGTTAATAAGGTAGTGCTTCCTAGAATTGTGAAAAGAATGATTGCTGGGTTAGCAGATCTTTACTTCATGGAGGCACTGAGCACTTTTTAGGCCATTAGCTTGTCGGCTATAATGATTGAGCATATGCACAAGGTCATGCATGTTAGGGATGACAAACATGGGCTTTCTTATGGGTTCCTCTTGAACAAAGTTTTTGAGTATTTCAAAGTCCCTTGTGAGAAGCGAATTGCTAGAACTAAGAAATAAATGTTCACCCTTTCCACCCTTGAAGAATGTGAATGTGTTCAAAGAAAAGGTGGTGTAGGCTTCCAATCAGTCATCTTAGATCTGATTGCCTTTGAAGAAAACTCTATCAGGGAAATGGAGAGGTTGACTGGATTATTGGCCCATCGAGATGCTGAAATTGCAAACCTGAAGGCAGCTCTACAACAGGCCTCCGCAGCACGGACAAAGGAACCAGGTCCTCTAAGCACTCTCCGACAGGAGAATGAAGATTTGAAGGCTAAAGTTGGTGACCTGACCTAGAAATTGTTGTATGCTCATGAAGTCGCGAATGAGCATATGTCGTTGCTGCTTTAGAGTCATTTTGGTCCTTGAGCTTGATATTTTCCTTAGCTTCCCTTCCGCCCTTGTGCTTCTTCCTTGCTCCTTCTACCCTGAACTCTTTTTGCTTCTATGTCCTGTTGTCTTGAGTTTGTTCTTATTTATTTTTGTGATTTTATTTCTAGTACTTGTAATGCTATCCTTATCAATGAATGAAAAAATCTATCTATCTCCTTATCTATTGTCCTTTTATGCTTATCTTTAGCTTATACATGTTAGTGTTGACTAGTGGTCATGGATTACCATTGTGCGAATTGTGCTCTGCTTGGTTTACTGTTTGTTCTTTTTAATGATGCCAAGAGGGGGAGGAATAAAGGATGCGAATAGAGAATGTAGGGACATTTAATGCAGGGGAAATGTGAAAGAGAATGTAGGGTCATTGATGAGGATGAAACATTAATAACAAAGAGAATGGTGAAAGGAGGAACTCATAAAAGGATCTGGTAGATCTGGTAAGCTCTGAAAATGAGGGGGTGTGGAGAAAGTTTTGGAACATACTACTTGATATGTTTGTCATCATCAAAAAGTAAAAATTATTGTATCTATGATTTTGATGACAAGTAAACCATGAAGGGACCTCGTCCACAATCGTTATGTGCACTTGGTGACAAATAAAAGTTAAAGCTGTAAAAGCGTACTATTTCTGTACTGTTAGTGGGACTATAGCTGTACTGCAGTAGAGACGCCAAAGTATGGTAGAAGGTCAATTATACTCATGGGATTGCATCTAGATTTTGGGTCTCTCATACTTATCCATTTGAGATACCTTTCATAACCTAATTTTTCAATATTGAAAATTTGGTATTTCTTCTTACTCTCAATATAGCAGCCACGGTGTAAAACAAGAACAAGCTGAGACAAAAACTAGGAATCTATTCACAGAGATCTCGAGTATTCTTCTAGTCTTGGTTGTTTTTTTAGTTTTGGTGTTGAGTCTGAAATATGTACCTACTCTTCAATATGAAGATTGTGTAGGTTTTCTTCTCGCTAATTGCTCTTATATTCATAGGATAGGTTGTCAACAAGAGTTAGTTGAGTAAAAGGCTAGAGTTAGCTGTGAAGTACTACCTAGAGTTAGCTGGTTGGAGAGTATGCAATAGAGTTGTTACATAGTAGCCTTGTAGTAGAGTTATTGTAAGGAGAATTAGATTAAGAGTTTAATCCAAGGTGGTATTGGAGTCTGTAATCGCCATTCCTCGGTTTAGTGAAGTTGATTGAAAAATCCAACGAGGTAGGTCATGATTTTTTCTCCCCCGAGCAAGGAGTTCTTTCACGTAAATATCCTATGTTATTTTTACTATTTTGTGTCTATTTTTATCTATTTGGTTACTGTTGACATCAGTCTAAGGACCAGGTCCCCAAACTGATAGTGGACTTTATAACTCATCATTATGTATATATTTTCTCTATCAGACTAACAGTCAACTTTTAGTTATACTTTTCTTACAAAATCACTAATATAATACACAAGTTAAATAAACAGTTTAACTAGTTTTAACTTTTGATTTGTTTCTAAAGTTAGATACATTCTAATAGAAAATGGAGGAATAAACTGAAAGAGATACTAATATCCGGAGAGGATTTAGTGTATTATGTAAGTGCCCTCTATTAGTCTTCAATTAATTAAAAGACTTCCAGTTTTTTGCCCTTTTTGTTCTTCCCATCAGTTTGAAATTAAAGACTACTTGACCAAGGAGGATGTCGATTGTCGACCATAGATTGATCTCCCTACTACCTAATTGTTCAAATCTATATATATAATAAAGGAAGATTTTGAGAAAATGATGTGACACCTCTCTTAGGCCATCATTAGTATTTATCTTTTTTGTTATTTTTAAAAATATTTTCTCTTATATTTTCTTATTTATTCCATTGTTAAATAAAATTTACTCTAACTTTTCATATTCCTTATCTTTAAATCATTAATATCCACCATTACTTAATTTTTTTAATAATACTTTATAATTCATATCATTTAAAATAAAAGTTAACATTTTTATCATAAAAAGATGACAGTTATTTATATATATTTAATTATCTTTAATTTCAGCTACTAAATATATAGGTTAAAATGTGTAAATATATCACTCAATTAAAAGTTAAAGAAGATGAAGAGATTTTAAGTGAGTATTGTCTAATACTAGAAGAAATTCATATTTTTCGGATATTAAAGGTGTTAGCAAAGGCGAAAGAGAATTTTTGGTATGTTTTATTATTATTAGTAAACTTTTCTTGATAATATTTTCATAATAAGTGTTGCATTGTGATACCATAAAAAATAGAATATAGATTATTACTTATTATCGTGGTTTCTTACCATTGCTATTTTTTCCCCAAGAAATTCTTAATTAATAATTCTTTGTAATTTCTTAATATGTTTCCCCAAAATATGTCTTATGTGCAATTTATAACTCTTTGTATCAATGATCGATAAGAGTTGTAGTGGGATAGATAAAATCCTTCTATGTTTAATAAGAGGTCTCAAATTCGGCTTTTACATATGAAAAAAAATTCTATTAGAAACACTTTCCTGTTAAATGAGCCTTACATGGCACAAATTAGGGTCCCAATATGTATATCAAATGTCTACTAGAAAAAAAAATTGTTTCGAAGAATTTAATAGTAATTTTATATCGAATTTCATTGAGTGGACTCTTTGGATTTATAACATATGATGAGGATTTTTGGAATGACGGAAGGATCAAATGATGTGATGAAATTATTGTTTGAAATTTTGGAGAAAAATTGAAGGAAAGAGGTAAATTGAATTAGATATTGAAAAAGGAAGAGAAACTTTTGTTCTTTTAAATTTTAAATATTAAGTTGAGAGGGAAGAAAATTAAGAAAAGAATTGAAGAAAGAATAAAAGAAGAACAAAAGAAAATCAACTAAAAAAATAGTAAGAGAAATGATGTCACACATTCCTCTCTTCATGTTCCATAATACATATATATTATAATTTGTAGTCTTTGAAGATCATAAATAATTATGTCTTTTCAAATAAATTGTCATTTGCCAATTATAGGCTATAAAGTCGTTCGATTAATATAAATTATAATAAAATTCTTTAAGGAAATGATAGAATATCTTAGTATAGTTAAAAACTTATGTTATATTAATTTATTATAATTAAGTTATAAATGAAAGTAGAAATATATAATTAAGTAACTTTGATTTGTTGATAGGGATATATGAAGATATATATTGCGTATTGATTTAATTGTATAAAAATATTTCTGCATGACAATCCTCTTAAATTATAAAGCCTTCTATTTTAGTTTTTAATTTTACATTTTTTAGGGCGAGGGAGTCATTTTCTATCCTAATTTTTTGTTTGTTTTATTATAAAAGATTTAGAATTATTTAATTATATTACTTAATTAACACTATGAGGTGCAGAAATACGTGCAAAAAAAAAATACTAAAGTATTATAAATATATAATAAAGAACTAAAAGTTGTGTTAATGACTTTTATATATAAATCTTTAAGAGGCTATAAGAAAATCGTTTATTTTTTTTTGTTATGGTTATTTGTCTAAAAAAATATTTAAATAATTTATTAATGTTATTTATAATCGCGCGAAGCGCGGATATGTTTACTAGTAAAAATAATAACATACACAGTGAGATTCCATAAGTGGGGTCTGGGGATGGATGTATGCAGGCCTTGCCGTATATTTTCTGAGGTAGAGAGACTATTTTCGATAGACTCTCAACTTAGAAAAAAATAATCATTTTTCGAAACAGTTTTAAAGAAGTAGCCCCACAAAACTATTTTCGATAAATTCTCGGCTTAGAAACACACAAAGTAATTTTGTGGCGCTGACTAGCTACTATCGTTGATTTGTAAAGGGATTTGCTTCTATTGATTCTCAGTTAATCCAGTTGACCTAGAAAGATGTACCATTTCAGTGGTCTAATGAGTGTGAGGAGAGTTTTCAAAAGCTCAAGACATTGTTGACTACAACCCTCATCCTAGCATTACTGGCAGAAGGGTAAGATTTTGTAGTTTATTGTGATGCTTTACATTCTAGTTTGGGTGCTGTTTTGATGTAGGATAAAGAGTTCATTGCGTATGCATTTAGGCAGCTGAAAGTGCATGAAAAAAATTATCCTATGCATGACTTGAAGTTGGCAGTGGTGGTGTTTGCTCTAAAAATTTGGAGGTACTATCTCTATGGTGTCCGTTGTGAGGTATTTACTGACCACCACAGTTTGCAACATGTGTTTACTTAGAGAGATCTTAACTTGAGGCAGTGCCGGTGGATGGAGATGCTCAAGGATTATGATGTCACAATTTTATATCATCTGGGTAAGGCAAATATGGTGGCTGATGCTCTGAGTAGAAAGTCTGAAAGTATGGGTAACCTGGCTTGTTTAGGGGCTACGAAGCATTCGCTGGCTAGAGAGGTTCAGGACTTGGCTAATAGTTTTATGAGGCTTGATGTGTCTGAAGTGGGGGAAGTATTGGCTTCTGTAGGGGAAGATCTTTGTATCTAAAGTAGATTAAGGCTAGACAATTCGAGGATGCCAAGTTGAGCAAGATCCATAATAAAGTCTTGTAGAGAGAGGCCAAAGAGGCGTTGATTGATAGTAAGGGTATCTTAAGGATCAAGGCACGTGTATGTGTTCCCTGTGTTGATAACCTAATTAAAACTATCTTGTCCGAGGGTACAGTTCGAGATACTCTATGCATCCTGATGCCACCAAGATGTACAATGATATGAGAAAACAACATTGGTGGGGTAGGATGTACATGTATTGTAGAATTTGTTGCCTAGTGTTTAAATTGTCAGTAGGTGAAGTATGTGCACCAGAGGCCTGGAGGAACCCTTTAGAGGATGCCTATTCCTGAATGGAAGTAGGAGAGGATAACTTTAGATTTTATAGTTGGTCTTCCAAAGACCTTGGGTAAATTTGACTCCATATGCGCTATTGTTGATAGGCTGACTAAGTCTGTCCATTTTGTACTCGTTCAGGTGACTTATAATGTGGACAAGTTAGCCAAGATGTACATCAGAGAGGTTGTTTCGTTGCACAGAGTTTCGATTTCTATTATCTTGGATAGAGGTACGCAGTTTACATCTACTTCTAGAGAACTTTACAGGCTGAGTTGGGTACTAGGCTGGATTTAAGCAAAACATTTCACCCTCAAACTGATGGGTAGTTCGAGCGGACGATTCAAGTATTGGAGGATATGCTACGAGCTTGCATGATAGATTTTGGTGGTCATTGGGAACCAATTTTTCCAGTTGGCAAAGTTTGCTTACAACTATAGCTATCATTCGAGCATTGATATGGCTTCGTTTGAGGCCTTTGTATAGGAGAAGATATAGCTCTCCTATTGGTTGGTTTGATGCCTTCGAGATAAAACCATGGGTCACTGATCTTTTAAAAGAGTCACTGAAAAAAGTTAAAGTGATTTCAGGAGAAGCTATTGGTAGCCAAAGTAGGCAAAAAAAGTGTGTGGATCGAAAACTTTGGGACATGGAATTTATGATAGAGAGAAACTTTTACTCAAGGTTTCACCCATGAAGGGTGTGATGAGGTTTGGGAAGCGAGGTAAGCTCAGTTCGAGGTACATTGGTCAGTTTGAGGTACATTGGTCTGTTTGAGATAATTAGACGTATGGGGGAGATGACCTATGAATTGGTGTTTCCTCTAGGTTTTTCCAGAGTTCATCTGATGTTTCATATTTCAATGCTGAAAAAGTATCACAGTGATGGTACATATATTATTCGCTGGGATTTGGTCTTGTTTGATGAAAGTCTATCTTATGAAGAGGAGCCTGTGGCTATGTTAGATAGGGAGATCACGTTTGTGAAGGTCCAGTGGAAGAACTGTCCTGTGGAGGAGCCACTTAGGAGACCAAATCATACATACGTAGCAAGTACCCCCAATTTTTTGCCGAGTCAAGTATTTTTTTCCCCTTGTTTCCTTTTTTTTGTTTGGGGATGGACGGAGGTTTAATTGGTATCTAAGAGTAATTTCATAGCATTGTTTTACTGTGGAGTACACATTTTAAATATGTTGTGATGTCTTGATGTATTACTTGTGTTTGAAATGACAAAATGTTTAGTCTTATCGAGCTACTGGTTAATGAGGCACCGCTACAACAGTGGAAGTTCTGCTGCAACGAGACCAACAGAGCAGTCGGAGTGCTGTTGTAGTGGTGGTTGGTGAGATGCCAAGTCTCACCATAACGAGACCTTGGTTACCATAGTGGGTCAACAACACCGAAGGTAGCGACCCCTGCAGCGAACAACGCGAGGCAGAATGGGTGCTATTGCAGAAAGCTTCAGCAAGAGGCATCATAACAACAGGAACTTCTACAAGAGGCCTTCATTCCCAGACATGCAGTTTGAGGAAAACAACTTCTATCCACAAGGAACTGCTGACGGAACCAGCATCACCGAATGGAATATTGATGGCATGGCAGAAGGATAGATCTATGCCAAGCTACAAGAAATAGGCATGAATATAACTGCCTATAAAATGAAAAATTCTTCTGACAAGGAAGCTTGCGGTTTAATTATTGCAGGTTTTACTGGAATGTTGAAAAATTGGTGGGACAACTACCTTACCGAACAAAACAGACAAGAGATCCTTAGTGCTACAGCACTAAAGACGATTGTTAAAATTGAAGCAGGCCAGGAGCTTGTTAGCCATGAAACGCAAGAAGATGCTACGACAACATTACTGTACAGCATCGCCAAGCATTTTGTGGGTGAACCCAAATTGTTTCAGGACAGAAGCCTGGAGATTCTTAACAATCTGTACTGCAAGAAGCTCACGGACTTCAGGTGGTATAAAGATATGTTCCTTAACAAGGTACTCATCAGGACCGACTGTAACAATGAGTATTGGAAAGAAAGGTTCATCAGCGGCCTTCCTACCCAATTTGCAGAAAAGGTTAGATCCAAGATAAGGGATCGTTGTGACGGTAAGATCCCATATGCAGAACTTGCATATGGTGATATTATTAGTCTAATTAATGTTGTTGCTCTTGAGCTTTGCACATATTTAAAGCTCAAAGAACAAATCAAGAAGGATCAAAGAGATTCTAGCAGAGACTTAGGAACCTTCTGCCAAGACTTTGGGTTTCCTATGTTAAAGCCCCCTTCGTCCAAACCAGACAAAAGGACCAGGAAAGGAGAACCTTTCAAAAGAAGAAGAAAGACCTCAGAAAGGTCCAAGCAAAGAAAGGACGAAAAGAGGTCCAAAAGAAAGGGTTCAAGAAGACCCCAAGCTGTTGACGACACCTGTTGGACATGTGGCAAGAGAGGCCACAAATCCCCAGACTGTCCAAGAAACAGTAAGAAAAAGAAGAAGATTAATCTTCTCGGAGTTGATGAGGAAATGAAACAGAAACTCTTCTCCATCTTGGAAGAAGAAGAATCTGAATCAGAATACTCTTCCTCTGAAGAAGGAGAATCTGATGAGGACTACTTGAATGTAGCACAAGAATTCGAATCAGAAGATTCAACAACAGACTGCAACTGTAATGGTGCATTTTGTCTGTGCGACAGCAGATCTCTCAAGGTTCTTTCAGAAAAGGCTGCAGAAACCTTGTTCGCTACTATCGAGCACATTCAAGATGAAGAAGCTAGAAGGAAGTACCTTCTTGAGCTTCAAAAGCTTATGCTCAAAGAAAAGAAAGACAGACCAACTGTCACTCCATTCAGCATGAAGCAAGTAATGGAAAAATTCAACTCAGAAAAGAGTAAGGAACCTTCCATAAGTGATCTCAGAAAAGAGATTAGTCTCTTAAAAGATGAGGTAAGAGACATCAAAGTTATGTCGGCCAGTAGCTTTATGCCAGCTGCTATTTGTCTTTTCAGGACTGCCATCAATCAGTTAGGCATAAAGCTACTGGCCGACATAACTTTGCTTAAAGACAAAGGCAAAACCATCCACTTTGCGGAAAGCAAGTCTCCACTCAAGAGATTCCCACTCAGACCAGATGGGACCTTACTTTGCGGAAAGCAGGTCTCCACTCAAAAAAAAGATTCCCACTCAAACCAGATGGGACCCGATAAAGATAATGCAATCCAAGTGCTCCAATAGAAAGGAAGACACCTAGATTACGTTATCTCTTCTCTGTCTATATAAGGCAGAAGTTTTTAGCTAAGAGGCATTCGAAATTTTAGACAACAAATACTCTCTGTAATAGTTGCTATTTTCAATGCTTCCGCTGTACTTCCTCTTTATGAAATAAACAAGTAAGTTTATTAATCTTCTTTCTTTTAGCAATTTATATTACATGTTTAGATCCTGAGTAAATGGTATCAGAGCCATGTTAGCCATACTAGGCGAAGTTTTTATCGTCTGAGGTAGATACTTAAGTTAGACTATGTTACTTTATTTAATGGTTTAGAACAACATGTCAATATATTATTAGAATGGTTGAACCAGGTGGGGTTCCGGCAGATTTGAGGAAGATGATTCCTGTACAATTGTTTATATGATGTATAGTATTATTCTTAGGATTCTAGAATATTTTCTTGTTTGAATATTAGTCTGAGTATTGAAGAATTCGGTGAATGGTTCTTAAGTATAGACCAGCCTGAAGGGATCGTAATTGCCGCTTAGCCGAAGGGAGGCGTTAGGCTTGATCCTTGGCCTCGTAGTGTCTATTCCCAAAGAACTATTGTAATATCCATATTAATTCTTCATGTTATATCTTAGACTTAGTCATAATCAAACATTTAAATATTTAAAAATCCAGAGAATTTTACTACTATTCATATAACTATTTGAACAGCGTCATCCAATCAAGTAGACTCGTCCGGATATCGATAACTAATCCTGGCCAATTATTTTAAATAATTGTTTGACTTGATTGTTCTGCCCTATTGATTATAAGTTATACATAGTATAAACTTGATTATCTTATCTCAAAGGCGATAGTTTGTATTATCATGAACCAGCATGTTTATGACATGAATAGTATAAATGTTTCAATTTCTAAAATTGAAAATGATTTGCAAAATTGGTCGATTCCTAGAGAACCGATTGAAAAGGTTTACCAAACTGGCAACTTTGCATTCCTTAAAAAATTGCATATCAAGACATGTGAATCTACTGTCTCTATTAATAATCATTTAGAATGCATAAAGCTTCTAGTATCTGCTGATATACAGAAATTTAAGCATGACTATAAATTCTTGCATATCGGTTTAGTTCAAGTTGCTGTTAAACCATTATTTAGAAAAGGTTTAAACATTCCTCTTTGTCTTCTATTACGTGATGATAGATTATTAAATTTTGATGATTCTCTGTTAGGAGTTTTAGAAAGTAACCTCGCCAATGGCCCGATATACTTTAATTGCTATCCTAATTTCTCGGTCGACATTCAGGACCCCAACATCCTGGATACCTTGACACTTAATGTCAAGACCAAGAATATGAATAGCAAAATTGACACCCGTGAAATAGCTATAATATACAGGGTATATTATAAGCTTATGAAAACCACGATAGCCCCAAAGGCTATTAGTGCTAGTGTCAAAGGGGTTACCATGCTCATGGAAGCAAACCAAGAGCACTGTACTACCTTTGTTCCTAGACTTCTCAGATGGACTGACATCCTATCTGATGAAGAATGGAAATTCGATTCCATTACCAACCCTACTCCTCTTCAACCCGAACGGTCTCAGATCGACAGGGTTATCCAATTTCCAGATGGATCCATAAATCTTAAATTTTTGAGATCCAACTCTTACAGCCAAGCGTCTTCAAGTAGAAGAATGTCTTCGGCCAGACCCTCTTCTTTTTGTCCCCGGGAGGATAATAACTCTTCTTCTGATAATGGTGAAAAAGGGAAAATTCACGGGGTGGATTATTCTCACACCATTCCTAAAGTTTTTTATGAAGAACATGCAGGTGATATGCCTACCAGCCCTACTGCCAGTGAAATGAGACCTGAGCAGAGAAGAAAAGATTCTTTGGGTGTTCTCTCATCAGATGATGATTATGAGATCAACAAGAAGAAAATAACTGAATGGTGGAACCTTCCTGAACATAAGGTTAAAAAAGAATGGTATAAGACAAATTATACCATAGAAGAAAGGACCATTTTCAGAGATAAATGGTACAAAGACATGAAAAGGTTCAGAACAGAACTAGAATTTTTCAAGTGGTTTGAAGTCACTGGTCAGCTCGGAGATAGCAGCTCTTCGCTCAAAATGATTGTCAGACAATGGCATACTAAGGAGAAAACGGTGAACTCTGTCACTCCTCCACTCGAAGGTATCCTAATACCTTACAGAGATGAGACTATAAAAGTCTCTCCTTTCAAAAAACCCAGTAGCCAACCTACTGCTCCAGTCACTGCCGAAGATTTGAACAAAGTCTATGAGCAGAATAATTATACAAACCAAATTCTTCATGTTGTTTCCCAACAAATAGAAGAAACCAAAAATTCTCCCAGTACTTCAAGTACTAATCTTTTCAGCTCCAATTTACACAGGATCTAAACATGTAATATAAATTGCTAAAAGAAAGAAGATTAATAAACTTACTTGTTTATTTCATAAAGAGGAAGTAAAGCGGAAACATTGAAAATAGCAACTATTACAGAGAGTATTGGTTGTCTAGAGCACTGTACTACCTTTGTCCCTAGACTTCTCAGATGGACTGACAGGATTAGTTATCGATATCCGGACGTGTCTACTTGATTGGATGACGCTGTTCAAATAGTTATATGAATAGTAGTAAAATTCTCTGGATTTTTAAATATTTAAATGTTTGATTATGACTAAGTCTAAGATATAACATGAAGAATTAATATGGATATTACAATAGTTCTTTGGGAATAGACACTACGAGGCCAAGGATCAAGCCTAACGCCTCCCTTCGGCTAAGCGGCAATTACGATCCCTTCAGGCTGGTCTATACTTAAGAACCATTCACCGAATTCTTCAATACTCAGACTAATATTCAAACAAGAAAATATTCTAGAATCCTAAGAATAATACTATACATCATATAAAAAATTGTACAGGAATCATCTTCCTCAAATCTGCCGGAACCCCACCTGGTTCAACCATTCTAATAATATATTGACATGTTGTTCTAAACCATTAAATAAAGTAACATAGTCTAACTTAAGTATCTACCTCAGACGATAAAAACTTCGCCTAGTATGGCTAACATGGCTCTGATACCATTTACTCAGGATCTAAACATGTAATATAAATTGCTAAAAGAAAGAAGATTAATAAACTTACTTGTTTATTTCATAAAGAGGAAGTACAGCGGAAGCATTGAAAATAGCAACTATTACAGAGAGTATTTGTTGTCTAAAATTTCGAATGCCTCTTAGCTAAAAACTTCTGCCTTATATAGACAGAGAAGAGATAACGTAATCTAGGTGTCTTCCTTTCTATTGGAGCACTTGGATTGCATTATCTTTATCGGGTCCTATCTGGTTTGAGTGGGAATCTTTTTTTTTTGAGTGGAGACCTGCTTTCCGCAAAGTAAGGTCCCATCTGGTCTGAGTGGGAATCTCTTGAGTGGAGACTTGCTTTCCGCAAAGTGGATGGTTTTGCCTTTGTCTTTAAGCAAAGTTATGTCGGCCAGTAGCTTTATGCCAGCTGCTATTTGTCTTTTCAGGACTAATAGTAACTCTTCTTCTTATAATGGTGAAAAAGGGAAAATTCACGGGGTGGATTATTCTCACACCATTCCTAAAGTTTTTTATGAAGAACATGCAGGTGATATGCCTACTAGCCCTACTGCCAGTGAAATGAGACCTGAGCAGAGAAGAAAAGATTCTTTGGGTGTTCTCTCATCAGATGATGATTATGAGATCAACAAGAAGAAAATAACTGAATGGTGGAACCTTCCTGAACATAAGGTTAAAAAAGAATGGTATAAGGCAAATTATACCATAGAAGAAAGGACCATTTTCAGAGATAAATGGTACAAAGACATGAAAAGGTTCAGAACAGAACTAGAAATTTTCAAGTAGTTTGAAGTCACTGGTCAGCTCGGAGATAGCAGCTCTTCGCTCAAAATGATTGTCAGACAATGGCATACTAAGGAGAAAACGGTGAACTCTGTCACTCCTCCACTCGAAGGTATCCTAATACCTTACAGAGATGAGACTATAAAAGCCTCTCCTTTCAAAAAACCCAGTAGCCAACCTACTGCTTCAGTCACTGCCGAAGATTTGAACAAAGTCTATGAGCAGAATAATTATACAAACCAAATTCTTCATGTTGTTTCCCAACAAATAGAAGAAACCAAAAATTCTCCCAGTACTTCAAGTACTAATCTTTTCAGCTCCAAACAAAGCCCTTCCAAATCTGTTCACACTTCTATCAGTGAACCTCCTTTCAAGGTAAACGAATTCTCCAAAAAAGATTTTCCAAAATACCTTAAAGGCCAAAACCTTCTTGAGAAAATCAGTGAAGAACTGACCAAACTTAACCTCAACAAAGGAGAAAGCAATGGTCAAAAGATTGGTGCTATTGCAGAAAGCTCCAGCAAGAGGCATCATAACAACAGGAACTTCTACAAGAGGCCTTCATTCCCAGACATGCAGTTTGAGGAAAACAACTTCTATCCACAAGGAACTGCTGACGGAACCAGCATCACCGAATGGAATATTGATGGCATGGCAGAAGGACAGATCTATGCCAAGCTACAAGAAATAGGCATGAATATAACTGCCTATAAAATGAAAAATTCTTCTGACAAGGAAGCTTGCGGTTTAATTATTGCAGGTTTTACTGGAATGTTGAAAAATTGGTGGGACAACTACCTTACCGAACAAAACAGACAAGAGATCCTTAGTGCTACAGCACTAAAGACGATTGTTAAAATTGAAGCAGGCCAGGAGCTTGTTAGCCATGAAACGCAAGAAGATGCTACGACAACATTACTGTACAGCATCGCCAAGCATTTTGTGGGTGAACCCAAATTGTTTCAGGACAGAAGCCTGGAGATTCTTAACAATCTGTACTGCAAGAAGCTCACGGACTTCAGGTGGTATAAAGATATGTTCCTTAACAAGGTACTCATCAGGACCGACTGTAACAATGAGTATTGGAAAGAAAGGTTCATCAGCGGTCTTCCTACCCATTTTGCAGAAAAGGTTAGATCCAAGATAAGGGATCGTTGTGACGGTAAGATCCCATATGCAGAACTTGCATATGGTGATATTATTAGTCTAATTAATGTTGTTGCTCTTGAGCTTTGCACAGATTTAAAGCTCAAAGAACAAATCAAGAAGGATCAAAGAGATTCTAGCAGAGACTTAGGAACCTTCTGCCAAGACTTTGGGTTTCCTATGTTAAAGCCCCCTTCGTCCAAACCAGACAAAAGGACCAGGAAAGGAGAACCTTTCAAAAGAAGAAGAAAGACCTCAGAAAGGTCCAAGCAAAGAAAGGACGAAAAGAGGTCCAAAAGAAAGGGTTCAAGAAGACCCCAAGCTGTTGAAGACACCTGCTGGACATGTGGCAAGAGAGGCCACAAATCCCCAGACTGTCCAAGAAACAGTAAGAAAAAGAAGAAGATTAATCTTCTCGGAGTTGATGAGGAAATGAAACAGAAACTCTTCTCCATCTTGGAAGAAGAAGAATCTGAATCAGAATACTCTTCCTCTGAAGAAGGAGAATCTGATGAGGACTACTTGAATGTAGCACAAGAATCCGAATCAGAAGATTCAACAACAGACTGCAACTGTAATGGTGCATTTTGTCTGTGCGACAGCAGATCTCTCAAAGTTCTTTCAGAAAAGGCTGCAGAAACCTTGTTCGCTACTATCGAGCACATTCAAGATGAAGAAGCTAGAAGGAAGTACCTTCTTGAGCTTCAAAAGCTTATGCTCAAAGAAAAGAAAGACAGACCAACTGTCACTCCATTCAGCATGAAGCAAGTAATGGAAAAATTCAACTCAGAAAAGAATAAGGAACCTTCCATAAGTGATCTCAGAAAAGAGATTAGTCTCTTAAAAGATGAGGTAAGAGACATCAAAGTTATGTCGGCCAGTAGCTTTATGCCAGCTGCTATTTGTCTTTTCAGGACTTTAATCAGTGATAATTCCGGACCTTTGGCCCTCTATCACTCTTTCTTTGGTAATTCCGATCTCTGTGAAATCTCTACCAAGAAAGCTAATTATTCCGGATTTTAATATCCTCAATTGGGATTTTAATCCGAGTAAAGACTTAAATAGGACTGTGCTAATACTTTCGGGTTTAGCATATCCCCATTATCACCACTTTGGGATGAACTAACTTTTTCAAGAAGCTGTGATGCTGACTCTTCATCTGAATTTTCATCTAATTCTGAGAGAGCCTTTTGGAGCTTTTTCTTAAGCTCTTCTTTGGATTTTGATTTCTGTGCTACCTTCTTTTTGGGAGGTTGCTTAGAATCATCCTTCTTGAGGGCTGGAGTCCATCCTTTTGCAAAGATTTCTTTTGACAAGTATTTTATCCTGTCAGACTCATAAACTGCAAATGTCCAAGAAATAATAAAAGCTATTTTTTTAATAATAAAATATTTGCATAATTTAATATGCTCAGGTAAAGTAGATATATCAAGATCAATTTGAAATTGACCAAATCTTTCCGCGAAGTTTTTGGGGAGAACTTCAAGATTTCCCCCAAATGCACTCCACCAATCATAGAACCATCTGGGAATGGTTTTATTGCTGATTTCTGGCCCGTATTTGACAAACCATGTGTGGTTGGTTGGCCTAAGGAACAGGAAGTTGAACCATGCGTCCCTGTAGTCGAACCAATTGTATGTCTGGGGCCTGAAGGGCCTTGAAAGGTTGATCGGCGTATGAAGGTGGGATACCTGCCAATCGAATGGTGAAAGAATCTTCTTGATTGTGAATTTTGAGTAGGCAATGCTACTCGGATCAGCTTCATCCTTGAGGATGTGCTCAACATCAATAGACCCTGTGTCGACCAAAATAAACTCATAGTATTTTTTGGCTTTCAAAGGGTTACTTGTTTCAATAAAATTTTGGTCAGTGTAAATAGGTCTGACCAGACTCTTAATATCAAAATTTTCAAACTCTTTGTCTAATGCTAAGACTGGAGTAACAAGTATGGAAACATTTTTAAAGACTTCTTTGGTCTTTGGACTTTTGGCAATCTCTTTACCTTTTGGAGAAAGGTTAGGATTGACGGCTTGAGCAAAGCTTTCAGGAGCTTTGTATGCATAACTGTCTCTAGTCTGAACCTTAGAAAATCTAGGTTCGCCAGAAGGAGAAGAGGATGAAGGTTTAGACTCTTTTACAAAAGGAGAGGAAACCTTGGGTTTATCAGCTTTTGGAGCTGGGGCAGAAAGAAGAGGAAAAGGGGTGACAGTTAGCCTTGGATCCAAAGGTGGAATTCCGGCTAAGACAGAGTATTTATTCATGCTTGGAAGGTCATTCGAGGATGGCCGGATTGTAAAGGGTGAGGCAGATGCCTTGGGAATGTCCTTTCCAGAAGGACCACTGTGTGTCGCGGACTTAGGCCTGAGTGGCTTCATTTTTGTCCTGCAAAAATTCCCTGGTTAGATAATCAGGCAAAGAATTATTTTTTCCCTTCAGGAATTCAATGTCAAAATCAAAATTTGATAATAAGGCTTGCCACCTTGCAAAAATCTGTTTTGAAACCAAATTTTTGACATCTTTTTGTAAAATGTCTTTGGCAGATTTACAGTCTACTCTAAGTAGAAAAGTCTTATTAATTAGATGATCTTGGAATTTAGTAATACACAAGACGATAGAAAGTACTTCCTTTTTAACGGTGCTGTAAATCTTTTGCGCAGAATTCCATACACCTGAGGTATACCTGACAAGTTGTTCAAAATCCTCGGGGGATTTTCTCTGTTTCAAAATACCACCGTAGCCAATGTTTAAAGCATCAGTTTCTACGATCATAAAGGCGTCCGGGTTAGGGATGCCCAAACAAGGAAGATCTTTAACAATCTCTTTGATTTTCTTGACCGCTTTGGTCTGTTCCTCAGACCATGGGCATGGCTTCTTTTTGAGCCTATCAAATAGTGGCTTACAATGTGCCTAACCTTAGGAATAAAATCTGCCACATAATTAATACTTCCCAAAAATCTTTGTAATTGGGTCTTGTCCATAATGATATCTGGAAATTTGCTGGAGAATTCAATAGCCCTGCAAATTGGCTTATAGGTTCCTTGATACAAGTCATGACCAAGAAATCTAATGCTCGTTTGGAAAAACTTAATTTTCTTGGCACTAATGACCAAGCCATTTTTCATAACTATATCAAAAAATATGTTAACATGTTTAAAATGAGAATCAATATCCTCAGAGAAAATTAACACATCATCTATGTAAACTATGGACATATAGCTTACATGGTTGAATATGTCATTCATGATTTTTTGAAATTCAGAAGGGGCATTTTTAAGCCCAAAAGGCATTACATTCCATTCATATTGTCCAAATGGAACATTAAATGCTGTTTTGTATTTATCTTTTTCAGATATTTGGATTTGCCAAAACCCAGACTTCATGTCAAACTTACTGTAGACATTAGCCTTAAAAGTTCGTTTCAAAAGATCCCTTTTATTAGGAATCGGATATCTGATCCATTTTAAAACGGAGTTTAAAGGTTTGTAATTAATCACAAGCCTGGGAGAGCCTCTTTCCTGCTCCGCAGCCTTGTTGACATAAAAGGCCGAACAACTCCAAGGGGACTTGGAGGGCCGGATAATTTTGTTTTCCAAAAGTGAGTTGATTTCTGTTTTACAGATTTCCATAAGTTCATGACTCATTTGAATGGGCCTAGCTTTTGTGCTAATGGACCTTTCATTGAATCCGTCAATATATGGTAAATCAACAGTATGGGCTTTTCTGACCCAAAAAGCATTTGGAAAATCAGAACAGATTTTAGTTTTAAATTTTTTCTCAAGATGGGCTATCTTAGTAACCATTCCCGGGGTTTTTAAAATCTGTTCAATTCTTTTGATTTTTAAATCATCTTTTAAAAATCCAATTTGTTTGGAAAGATGAAAAACCTTGAATGCAATTTTGTCATGCAAAAATTTGCTTTCTTTTCTTGAAAGGGTTTTAACAAAAGGAAATTCAAGGGTCTTCCCCAAAACTTTGGTTTTAATAGATTCAAAACTTGAAATGAAGGGTTTAATTTGGGTGATGAAAGGGATCCCCAAAATAATCTCTTCATTTATATTTTTGGTAATAACAAAATCGTTTTTTAAACAAATTCCATTATTACAAATATGAGCATTAGACAGCTTATAGTCAATCTGTATACGCTCACCTGTTGCACTATACAACTTTGTAGTGCCTTTGGTTAGGTACTTAGAGGGTACCAATCCTTCGATTATGCAGTTCCTGTCTGCACCACTGTCTAACAGAGCAATCTTGTTGAATGTTAGATTATCAATAATCAATTTAATAAAAATATGTGAACTCTGAGGTTTCACCTGAGTTATTGCAAGAACTCCTGGTTCTTCATTTCCTTGATAAGAAGACTCTGCCTCTTCGATGATATCTGTGTATCTTCTTGGAGAGTCTGGTTCTTCTTCAGAGTCAGAAGCTTTCTGTTCTTCTTTTATTTCTTTTAGCAATTTCTTAGCCAGCTTTTCCACCTCAATGCTGCTAAGTCTTGCTTTGATGTCTCTTACCTCATCTTTTAAGAGACTAATCTCTTTTCTGAGATCACTTATGGAAGGTTCCTTACTCTTTTCTGAGTTGAATTTTTCCATTACTTGCTTCATGCTGAATGGAGTGACAGTTGGTCTGTCTTTCTTTTCTTTGAGCATAAGCTTTTGAAGCTCAAGAAGGTACTTCCTTCTAGCTTTTTCATCTTGAATGTGCTCGATAGTAGCGAACAAGGTTTCTGTAGCCTTTTCTGAAAGAACCTTGAGAGATCTGCTGTCGCACAGACAAAATGCACCATTACAGTTGCAGTCTGTTGTTGAATCTTCTGATTCGAATTCTTGTGCTACATTCAAGTAGTCCTCATCAGATTCTCCTTCTTCAGAGGAAGAGTATTCTGATTCAGATTCTTCTTCTTCCAAGATGGAGAAGAGTTTCTGTTTCATTTCCTCATCAACTCCGAGAAGATTAATCTTCTTCTTTTTTTTACTGTTTCTTGGACAGTCTGGGGATTTGTGGCCTCTCTTGCCACATGTCCAGCAGGTGTCTTCAACAGCTTGGGGTCTTCTTGAACCCTTTCTTTTGGACCTCTTTTCGTCCTTTCTTTGCTTGGACCTTTCTGAGGTCTTTCTTCTTCTTTTGAAAGGTTCTCCTTTCCTGGTCCTTTTGTCTGGTTTGGACGAAGGGGGCTTTAACATAGGAAACCCAAAGTCTTGGCAGAAGGTTTCTAAGTCTCTGCTAGAATCTCTTTGATCCTTCTTGATTTGTTCTTTGAGCTTTAAATATGTGCAAAGCTCAAGAGCAACAACATTAATTAGACTAATAATATCACCATATGCAAGTTCTGCATATGGGATCTTACCGTCACAACGATCCCTTATCTTGGATCTAACCTTTTCTGCAAAATGGGTAGGAAGGCCGCTGATGAACCTTTCTTTCCAATACTCATTGTTACAGTCGGTCCTGATGAGTACCTTGTTAAGGAACATATCTTTATACCACCTGAAGTCCGTGAGCTTCTTGCAGTACAGATTGTTAAGAATCTCCAGGCTTCTGTCCTGAAACAATTTGGGTTCACCCACAAAATGCTTGGCGATGCTGTACAGTAATGTTGTCGTAGTCTTGCGTTTCATGGCTAACAAGCTCCTGGCCTGCTTCAATTTTAACAATCGTCTTTAGTGCTGTAGCACTAAGGATCTCTTGTCTGTTTTGTTCGGTAAGGTAGTTGTCCCACCAATTTTTCAACATTCCAGTAAAACCTGCAATAATTAAACCGCAAGCTTCCTTGTCAGAAGAATTTTTCATTTTATAGGCAGTTATATTCATGCCTATTTCTTGTAGCTTGGCATAGATCTGTCCTTCTGCCATGCCATCAATATTCCATTCGGTGATGCTGGTTCCGTCAGCAGTTCCTTGTGGATAGAAGTTGTTTTCCTCAAACTGCATGTCTGGGAATGAAGGCCTCTTGTAGAAGTTCCTGTTGTTATGATGCCTCTTGCTGGAGCTTTCTACAATAGCACCAATCTTTTGACCATTGCTTTCTCCTTTGTTGAGGTTAAGTTTGGTCAGTTCTTCACTGATTTTCTCAAGAAGGTTTTGGCCTTTAAGGTATTTTGGAAAATCTTTTTTGGAGAATTCGTTTACCTTGAAAGGAGGTTCACTGATAGAAGTGTGAACAGATTTGGAAGGGCTTTGTTTGGAGCTAAAAAGATTAGTACTTGAAGTACTGGGAGAATTTTTGGTTTCTTCTATTTGTTGGGAAACAACATGACGAATTTGGTTTGTATAATTATTCTGCTCATAGACTTTGTTCAAATCTTCGGCAGTGACTGGAGCAGTAGGTTGGCTACTGGGTTTTTTGAAAGGAGAGGCTTTTATAGTCTCATCTCTGTAAGGTATTAGGATACCTTCGAGTGGAGGAGTGACAGAGTTCACCGTTTTCTCCTTAGTATGCCATTGTCTGACAATCATTTTGAGCGAAGAGCTGCTATCTCTGAGCTGACCAGTGACTTCAAACCACTTGAAAAATTCTAGTTCTGTTCTGAACCTTTTCATGTCTTTGTACCATTTATCTCTAAAAATGGTCCTTTCTTCTATGGTATAATTTGCCTTATACCATTCTTTTTTAACCTTATGTTCAGGAAGGTTCCACCATTCAGTTATTTTCTTCTTGTTGATCTCATAATCATCATCTGATGAGAGAACACCCAAAGAATCTTTTCTTCTCTGCTCAGGTCTCATTTCACTGGCAGTAGGGCTGGTAGGCATATCACCTGCATGTTCTTCATAAAAAACTTTAGGAATGGTGTGAGAATAATCCACCCCGTGAATTTTCCCTTTTTCACCATTATCAGAAGAAGAGTTACTATTATCCTCCCGGGGACAAAAAGAAGAGGGTCTGGCCGAAGACATTCTTCTACTTGAAGACGCTTGGCTGTAAGAGTTGGATCTCAAAAATTTAAGATTTATGGATCCATCTGGAAATTGGATAACCCTGTCGATCTGAGACCGTTCGGGTTGAAGAGGAGTAGGGTTGGTAATGGAATCGAATTTCCATTCTTCATCAGATAGGATGTCAGTCCATCTGAGAAGTCTAGGGACAAAGGTAGTACAGTGCTCTTGGTTTGCTTCCATGAGCATGATAACCCCTTTGACACTAGCACTAATAGCCTTTGGGGCTATCGTGGTTTTCATAAGCTTATAATATACCTTGTATATTATAGCTATTTCACGGGTGTCAATTTTGCTATTCATATTCTTGGTCTTGACATTAAGTGTCAAGGTATCCAGGATGTTGGGGTCCTGAATGTCGACCGAGAAATTAGGATAGCAATTAAAGTATACCGGGCCATTGGCGAGGTTACTTTCTAAAACTCCTAACAGAGAATCATCAAAATTTAATAATCTATCATCACGTAATAGAAGACAAAGAGGAATGTTTAAACCTTTTCTAAATAATGGTTTAACAGCAACTTGAACTAAACCGATATGCAAGAATTTATAGTCATGCTTAAATTTCTGTATATCAGCAGATACTAGAAGCTTTATGCATTCTAAATGATTATTAATAGAGACAGTAGATTCACATGTCTTGATATGCAATTTTTTAAGGAATGCAAAGTTGCCAGTTTGGTAAACCTTTTCAATCGGTTCTTTAGGAATCGACCAATTTTGCAAATCATTTTCAATTTTAGAAATTGAAACATTTATACTATTCATGTCATAAACATGCTGGTTCATGATAATAGAAACTATCGCCTTTGAGATAAGATAATCAAGTTTATACTATGTATAACTTATAATCAATAGGGCAGAACAATCAAGTCAAACAATTATTTAAAATAATTGGCCAGGATTAGTTATCGATATCCGGACGAGTCTACTTGATTGGATGACGCTGTTCAAATAGTTATATGAATAGTAGTAAAATTCTCTGGATTTTTAAATATTTAAATGTTTGATTATGACTAAGTCTAAGATATAACATGAAAAATTCATATGGATATTACAATAGTTCTTTGGGAATAGACACTACGAGGCCAAGGATCAAGCCTAACGCCTCCCTTCGGCTAAGTGGCAATTACGATCCCTTCAGGCTGGTCTATACTTATAAAAGCATGACCTAAGGTTTGTGTGATGGATAAATTCTTCTACATTTTCTTTGAATTCTAAGATCCACTATGATTATGAGTTAATTATGATTATAAAATAATTGGGTTATCTTGGATCATGTGTTAGATGATGAAAAATGCATGAATATAGAATGTTTTCTATTAAATGGCTTGAATTTCTAATGGGGTTATATTGTTGTTCACTCGATTATAACAATAACTCGCATCCATGGTTTAAAATATGTGAAGATTGTATGATTACCCTAAAGAACTTGAATATGTAATTTGATAAAAATGTTAAGATGAAATTAGGGTTTATGGGCTTGATCAATTGAAATTAAATATATATATTTGCAGTATGCTTTCAATGGAGTTGGTTGGGTATGAGGTGAATTTATGGTAATGGCCTAACTATTGCATCTTTCTCATGAATCTTAGTGAAGTATGAAATGAGTCTTATGACATGAAGATGTATGATTCTCCCATGAATTCATTGTAAATGTTTGAGGTATGAGTTAAATGTATGGGCTTTCTGGAAATCTGAATAAATGAAGTGATGTATCTATGATAAAGTATGAATTGGATCTATGAACCATGCAAGACCCTATGTTATATGTTGAATGTTATGAACTCGGAACTTGAATGTGTGGAAGTATGCAAAAGTATGATTGGAAATTATAAGAAGTCTGTGAATGTAAAGTGCGTGAAATAAATGATGATTTGTACAATGATGATATGAATTGTGATAATAAATCATGAGAATGCGCCTTCAGATCTTCGAGCTTGTTGTTAGGAGAAAGTAGCCTTAGTCAATTCTAAATGAATGTAGTATTATGAAATCAGTAAATGCTCATATTTCTGATTAGCTGTAGTAACTTAGACCAGATGAATAATGTCAGATCAGTATTCCTCATGTTTTAGTCAGTCGGGACTCTCCATAGCTGAGAATGTTTCGTTAGATCAGTCGAGACTCTTGATAGCTGAGAATGTTTCCCTTAAATCAGTCGGGACTCTCCATAGCTGAGAATATTTCCCTTAGATCAGTCGGGACTCTCCATAACTGAGAATGTCTCCATTAGATCAGTCGGGACTCTCAATAGCTGAGAATGTTTCCCCTATTTCAGTTGGGACTCTCCATTGCAAAGAATGACTCCCTTAGTTATGTTATCAGTTTGGCCCAGTTTTGTATAGTTCAAATTTCAAATTAAAAAAGATATTGTATAATGAAATCTTAGTTATCAACATACATCCAGAACAGAGTGAGATGTTAGTTTCAGTTTCAACTCTCATTATATGTTCAGTATCTGACCCCTACGCATGAGTTTGATGATGTTCCAGAATATGAGATCCGAATATAAGTTTCATGTTGGTATGTGTATGTGACTCAGAAGAAGGTTGTTGCATTCTAAATTAGTTATATATCGATGTACTTACTTTATTTCTTTCTCGTATACTTGTATGTTTTAGTTTGTTTATGCTTCCCACATACTCAATAAATTCCAAGTACTGACCGCACACCTTTATGTGCTATATCGTTTCATGATACAGATTCAGATTTCCAGATTAAGCCACGTAGATACGCTTCAT
Organism: Datura wrightii; assembly: GCA_035772735.1. Lineage (NCBI taxonomy): Eukaryota > Viridiplantae > Streptophyta > Magnoliopsida > Solanales > Solanaceae > Datura > Datura wrightii. The sequence continues at coordinate 163,627,256 of JASDFA010000027.1, read as the reverse complement.
TCCCCTATCAGCTGCTAGTGGTGAGTCCTCATCTCCCGAGGTCGTGATTTATGTATGTGTTTTCCTTATGTTTCAGTTTTCAGATTTCAGGAGTTAGGTGGGAGCTTGTCCCAGCAACTCATCAATTTAGTAGAGGCTTTTAGACTTGTTTAGATAGATTCAGATTTGTATTAAAGTGTTGTTATATCTGTTCTTATGGATTTTTATTTAGACTCTTTCAGTTAGCTTTCGCTCAGTATGTTTTGTTAGTTGCTTCGACTATTAAGTGATATGTTATGATCATGCCATGGGTCGACTTGGAGCCTCTCGGGGTTCCTTGTCCTGTGTTACGACTAGGGTTTAAACTCGGGTCGTGATAAATGTGGTATCAGAGCAAAGGTTTGACGTGTCCTGGGGTATCTGAAAGTCGCGTTGAGTAGAGTCTTTTTCATGGGTGTGAAGAGTGCCACACTTATGACGAAGAGGCTATGAAACGTTTTATGAATGTCCATTTCCTTTATGATCCTTATCGTGCGTAGAGTATGAGACTAACAGTTCCTCCCCTGACTCGTGCTTTACGCGCTCGCAGACAATGCCTCCCAGAAGAGCGAATAGAAGAAGGAATGGTACTGGGCGCCAGCAAGCAACACCAGCCCCAGCGAACCCGATGGACAAGCATGTCACTCATGCTGAGTTCCGGGCAACCCTTAATATGTTGGCACAGGCCATGACCGCCCAGATTAACCAGCAGGCAATGGCTCGTGTTCCACAGAACCGAAATGTAGCGGCGACAAGGGTAAGAGACTTCCTTAGAATGAATCCTCCTGAATTCTTGGGGTCAAAGGTGGATGAGGACCCGTATGAGTTCTTGAAAGAGATCCAAAAGATCACCCAAATCATGGGGGTGATGGGAACTGAGAGTGTAGACCTAGCCTCCTACCAGCTGAAAGGAGTAGCTTATATATGGTTTTGCTAGTGAAGGGACAGTCGGGGAGTTGGAGCAAACCCCGTAAGTTGGGATGAGTTTATGACTATGTTCCTGGATAGGTTTTTCCCTAGGGAGTTTAGAGAGGAAAAGGCGGCAGAATTCATCAACTTGAAATAGAATGGTATAACTGTTCAGGAGTATGTGTTGGAGTTTACCCGGTTATCCAAGTATGCCCCCGAGATGGTAGCCGACCAGAGGGATCGAGTGAGAAGGTTCGTGAATGGAGTGTCAGACTCCTTGGTTAAAGAGTGCAGGTCTACCATGTTGCATAGGGACATAGACATTCCACGCTTGGTGATATTTGCTCAACAGATGGAAGCAGAACTGGTGAATGATAAAGAGAGAGAGGCCAAGAGGGCTAGAACCGGGGATTTAGAGTTCACCTAGCAAAGGTTGAGTGGTGGACATCGCTCACGCTACCATCATAAATCATCGGCCCCAGCACCTTCGACAACTAGTGTTTTGTATAAGCCTAGGGTAAGGGAGATTACGTACCCATTGTGTATGAGCTGTGGGAAACTCCATTTAGAAGAATGCATGGCCGGCTCGGATGTTTGTTTTTGGTGCGGCAAGTTGGATCATAAGCACCAGGTTTGCGCAGTAGCTAAGCGAGGCAAGAGTAGGGCCTCAGCCAGCTCTTCAGTAGCTCCAATAGTTCATTCATTTTAGCGAGTTGCATCACCGAGCGTGGGTGGTGGACAACATCAGAACCGCTCCTATGCCATAGCAGCACACCAGGATAAGGGCAAGTCGCCAGTAGTGACCACAAGTATGTAGCGAATTTTTTTTAACCCCAGTATTAAATGAAGCTCTGTAGTGATTGTTGGGAAGAGATTGTCCATGTGTGATGTGAATAGTTGTTAATATAAGACTTGCAGTATTGGCTAGAGGTGAAAGGGGAGCTAGGAGTTAGTGAGTTAGCCTGACCTTAAGAAAGATTTGGGAGCCTTAGATTGATGGCTTAAAGCTAAGGGGCAGATGGTAAGTATGTGAAGCAAGTCGGACTTTGAGAATGCTAATAGGGGAGTCCCAGCCCTAGCAGTTGCGGTATGTCAGTCCCTTCAGGTTCATATAACCTCTCTTGTATTTTAGTTGAAGTTAAGTTATGTTCATCCCTATATGCAGATCCCCGTGATTTCTAGGCAACTGCTTCAGACTGCGATGCCAGTCTTGCTCTATGAATCCTTTAGGCTCATCTTCATGTTACGAATCAGTTATGAGTGTCAGCTCATGTTTCCTAGTGTGATCAGCTTGAACGCAGTCTTTAGAAGTTGCTTAGTAGTTTAGTAGAATCAAATTATCTCATGTATGTGCTCAGTTTTAGATGTCATGAATGACTCGTGCTCATGAATTCCTTACCCCTAGTTAGATTAGATGTCATGAAATCTAGCTTAGTATCAAGAAGCGATTTAAGAATGAAGGTTCAAACCATATCAGTTCAGTGCCAGATAAAGAGGAAGAATTGTTATCGGTGCTCTATCTAGTTCCATGTTAGTTTCATGTTCTTCGGTTTCTCTTGTGCCATGGTATGCTGTTCAATTTGGATATCTAGTTCTGGTGTGTAAGGTTAGCCTGAAGTCAGGTACCCTATTGGTGTTAGCTGTGATTGATTGATGTCAGGATTCCAATTCCATCCCTATCCTTTTAGTATGTTTACCTAACATTCGAGGATGAATGCTCCCAAGGGGGAGATATTGTAACACCCCAAAAGTCCCCAAGATTTAAAACTGGAGTTTGAAAAGTGCTCAGTAGAAAATATGCAACAGTGCCTCAGAACGACTCGTCTAGTGAGTTGTTGGTGGCTCTAACGGCTCATTGGAGGTAGTCATGGTGAGATTTTAGTCTAGTCTATTGGGAAGGAACGAGTCATGTAACAACTCATTGGTGTCTTTGATGGGTCATTATAAGGAGTCATGGGTTGGAGCCCAGGGTTTTAGTATAGTGACAACGGATGATTGTAACAGGTCGTTGGAGCTAGTAACGACCTATAGTGTCAATCGTGGGAAAGGACTTAACGCTTTGTCCAGTGGGGGCGACGGAAGGACTAACGAGTCATTGGATCAGGTAAAGACTCGTCATGTTAGTCGTTGGTTGGTGTACCAGTTGAGGAACCAGTGTAGTTGACGGAAGGCTGTGACGAGTCGTTAGATGTGGCAACAACTCGTCCTGTCAGTCATTAGTTGGAGGATATGAAGCTGTGAAGTAATTTCCAGTGTACCTAATGAGTGGTTTTGATGAGTTGTTAGAAGAAGGAAAGACTCATCATGTTGGTTGAGGAAGCTGAAACTGTGCAAGCAGACCAGTGCACCTAACGCGTGGTCCAAGTTCGACAGATTTTCATGTTTTTTTCAGAGGTATTTTGGTAAAATTCTATGCTTCCAGTTTTAAAGTGACTTCATTTTGAGCATTTTATGGGACATTTTTAAGGGGGTCACTAGCCTAAACCCTCATTCTACATCAAATACCTCTCAAACCCTTCTTCCTCCTCTCTTTTCAAGATTCAAGAATTCTTCAAGGGATTATTCAAAGGCTTCAAGGTCAAGTTCAAGTGGAAAATTCTTCGAAGAAGGTATGTGGGTTCTTCAACAAGGATATTCTTCCATCCTTGTGCCCCAAAAATATTTTAGTAAAAACCCAATTTCAACTATTTTAGAAAAGCATGACCTAGGGTTTGTGTGACGGGTAAATTCTTCTACATTTTCTTTGAATTCTAAGATCCACTATGATTATGAGTTAATTATGATTATAAAATAATTGGGTTATCTTGGATCATATGTTAGATGATGAAAAATGCATGAATATAGAATGTTCATTATTAAATGGCTTGAGTTTCAAATGGGTTGTATTGTTGTTCACTCGATTATAACAATAACTGGCATCCATGGTTTAAAATATGTGAAGATTGTATGATTACTCATAAGAACTTGAATATGTCATTTTCTAAAAATATTAAGATGAAATTAATGTTTATGGGCTTGATCAATTGGAATTAAATATATACATTTGCAGTATTGCTTTCGATGGAGTTGGCTGGGTATGAGGTGAATTTATGGAGGCTATTTCATCTTTCTCATGAATCTTAGTGAAGTATGAAATGAGTCTTATGAAATGAAGATGTATGCTTCTCCCATGAATTCGTTGTGAATGTTTGAGGTATGAGTTAAATGTATGGGATTTCCGAAAATCTAAATAAATGAAGTAATGTATCTATGATAAAGTATGTATTGGATATATGAACCATACAAGACCCTATGTTACATGTTGAATGTTATGAACTCGAAACTTGAATGTGTGGAGGTGTGTAAAGTATGATTGGAAATTATATGAAGTTCGTGAATGTAATGTGTGTGAAATAAATGATGATTTGTATCATGATGATATGAATTGTGATAATAAAGCATGAGAATGCCCCTTCAGATCTTCGGGCTTGTTGTTATTAGAAAGTAGCCTTAGTCAATTCTAAATGAATGTAATATGATGAAATCAGTGAATTTTCAAGTTTCTAATTAGCTTTAGTAACTTAGACCGAATGAATAATGTCAAATCAATATTCCTCATGTTCTAGTCAGTGGGGACTCTCCATAGCTGAGAATGTTTCCCTTAGGTCAGTTGGTTCTCTCGATAGCTGAGAATGTTTTCCTTAGATCACTCGAGACTCTCCATAGCTGAGAGTATTTCCCTTAGATCAGTCGGGACTCTCCATAGCTGAGAATGTTTCCTTAGATCAGTCGGGACTCTCCATAGCCGAGAATGTCTCCCTTAGATCAGTCGGGACTCTCAATAGCTGAGAATGTTTCCTCTAGGTCAGTTGGGACTCTCCATAGCAGAGAATAATTCTGTTAGTTATGTTATCAGTTTGGCCCAGTTTTGTATAGTTTAGACTTAAGATTAAAACAAATATAATATAATGAAGTCTCAGATATCAGCAGACATCCAGAATAGAGTAAGATGTTAGTGTCAGTTTCAACTCTCATTATATGTTCAGTATCTGACCCCTATGCATGAGTTTGATGATGTCCCAAAATATGAGATCCGAATATAAGTTTCATGTTGATTTGTGTATGTGACTCAGAAGAAGGTCGTTGCATTCTAAATCATTTCTATATCAATGTACTTAGTTTATTTCTTTCTCATATACTTGCATGTTTTAGTTTGTTTATGCTTCCCCCATACTCAGTACATTCCTAGTATTGACCACACACCTTTATGTGCTATATTATTTCATGATATAGATTCAGGTTTTCAGATTCAACCACGTGGTTAGATACACTTTATTCCCCTATTAGCTGCTAGTGGTGAGTCCTTATCTCCCGAGGATGTGATTTATGTTTGTATTTTCCTTATGTTTTCGTTTTCAGATTTTAAAAGTTAGCTGGGGGCTTGTCCCAACAACTCATCAGTTTCGTAGAAGCTTTCAGACTTGTTTAGATAGATTCATCTTTGTATCAAAGTGTTGTTATATCTTTTCTTGTGGATTTTTATTTAGACTCATTCAGTTAGCCTCCGCTCAGTATGTTCTATTAGTTGCTTCTACTATTAAGTGATATGCTATGATTATGCAATGGGTTGACTTGGAGCCTCTCGGGGTTCCTTGTCCCGTGTTACGGCTAGGGTGTAAACTCAAGTCGTGACAACAGACGAGCAGATAAGTGGGAGTGGGTACCATGTCGGTATGGTACATGGACACCTAGAGTCCTCTACAGATCATGGATGGATGGAAAAAATATAAAACCCATTGGCATGTGTGTACAAATGAGTGTTCAGATATGATTGATGAGACTTATGAGATATAAAGTATATACAACTGTGATTCAGTGTGGACATGATTTCATGATTTTATTTGATTGCATGTTGAATTACAAGTTCTTGTGATGTGTTGTATATCTGAGTCAGAGACTTATGTCTCCTGCATTTGATTGGCACCGTTGAGCCTGCAACTTGTATATTGTTTTAGTGTAGTGACTATTTGATTATTTGAATTGTTGGTTGAATGTTGTTAAGCTAGTATTTTCTTTATTGATTTGTAATATATGCTTGTTACTAATTTGAGTCAGCCTATGATGCCTATTAGTATATAGTGTTTGTACTGATGCTACTCTTGCATTTTTCTTTGAGTGCAAATGGTGTTTCAGAGCCTGTTTCGCGATTCCGTATCTAGAGTTTCTTGCTGACCGATCTGAAGGTGAGATGTTCTTGTGCAGGTTGCCATAGATCTTCTTTTAGATAGATGACTATTTGTTCAGACACTGATTTTATTTTTTTATTTTGTTATTTTAGACATTGTTAGTTAGAGTCCTTCTATGATGACTTTTGGGTCTTCAAGATTGTAATAGATAGACTTCTGGATTTGTTTTACCTTTAATTAGACTTTCATTATTATTTTTCTAATGTTTTACACTGATTTAATGAATGTTTTATGGTTGGTAAGTTATGATTCTCCCACCAAAGTGTTAGAGTGGGTGTCATTCACGATGGTTGGATCGTGACAACATACATATGGGGTGTGAAAGCGTCATGATGGATTACATGATAAAGTTTTAAGGACAAATTTTTCTTCGAGTGATCTTTGTATAATATAGGATATTTGCAAGTAATATTTAGGTTATTTAAAACCTATCATGTTAAATTCACTTATTTTTCTCTGCATAATTTGGTTCTCAAAGAAATACTAAAAATATATTATCTAGAGAATGTGATGGAGAAGAATGTGAATTGAAAGGGAAGTAAATTTCTTGCTAATATATGATTGAACTCTCAACAAGTTACATGAAAGTTTATTAACTAACTCTTTTAAATTACTATAATTCAGTATCGATACAAGTAAATATAGATGTATTTACATTCTTATGAAATATAACTATTTTTTCATATGATAGTGAGGAATAATCTCCATGAGAAAATTATAATTCAATACTGATATAAGTAACTCTAGAAATGCATTTAGAATCCTTGTAAAAGATGACAGTTTTATAGCAAAAATAAAACGCTTTATTTAATGACATTGTAACTTTAGATATACTTTATTATAGACTCTTCCTTTTGGGAAGCTTGAACATATTGACTATTATTGTATAGGTTTTTAAAATAGAATCTATGTACTTCAATACATAGAAAATACCATTTCTTTTTTTTTTTTTAAATTAGGACTTGAGTCCTGGTGATGTATATTATTCATGTAGAATTACAAATAAAGATGGGACTAGGCCTTACCCTAAGTATACTAAAAAATAAAATTATATTTCAAAATTAGTTTATTCATAACACAAGGTCTAAAATAAGAAATCTCATTGACAACCTAGTCCGTATCGACCCTCAAATAATCAAACTATGATTTCTCAACTTTATGATCAAAATTCCCAAATAAATATGAATAGTCAAACACGGATTAAATCATGAAATAAATAATAAAATAACAGGAAACAAAAATCAAAATCAAGCTTAGAATCTTACCGCCGAGACAAAATGAGAAGGTTGCCTAAAGAAATTTCCAATAAGAATTCTATATTTAAAATAGGATTTAAATTTTCCCAAATGTATTTTATTCTTCATGAGCACGAAGCCCACTTGACTATGCGATAACCAAAAAAAAATCCAACCAATCTCCCTGCAACACCTCAAAACTTTAATAGACCAAACTCAGATCTTGCATGAAAAATGAACCAGAAATTCTTATCTCAGAATGACTCCACAACAAGCCATTGTCAGTAACAGCGGACCGTTGCTAGAAGTCATTGTCAGTCCCAGCAGTCCTCTTTAACGAGCCCTAGTAACAAGTCGTGGAAGGAAACAACGACCCATCGCAAGGAGCTGTTGAGAGAATCTAAAGAGGGTGAGGAACCTAGTCCAGTAACAACGGGTGGAACTAATGACCATTGTTTCATCAAACAGGTCGTTCTATCCAACCGTTGTTTAGTTCCAGTAGCTGGGTATCCTCAGAGCCAGAACCAACGACGGTCTCCAATGAGCCGTGGGTTCGACCAACGACTCATTGTGTGACCAGTTATTGGCCGACGGGTAGCTTTTCAGTCTTTTTCTTAGGGTCATTTTAGTAACTTTCGATCTTTTAACCCCTAAACTATGTCATTTTGGGCATGTTTTGGAGAGAATTAAAGGGGTAGTCGACTTAATCCCTCTCCTTCCTTTCAACTTATGATTTTCGAAACATAGAAGTTTTAAATAGACATTGCAAAGCTAAGCTAGGGCTTCTAGCTTTCTTCAGACTTCTCCAGATTTCTTCCCAAGGTTTTTACTCCAGGTATGTGGGAATTCAATAAGGGAATTGCCCTTCCCTTGTGCCCCAAAATCCTTTTGAAATTTCTTATCAGTTCTAGCCCTGAGGATTTGAATTAGGGTAAAATTTTCAGCCAGATTCAAATTAATTCTTGGGGATTGTTGTTCATATTAATTATTGCTATGTTTTCACTACTTAGTGATCATGTCGCTACTTTCTTCCTATTATATGGTTTTAGCCCTAATTTTACAAATGCAGTAAGTTGGCTCTTGCATAGTTGAGTAGATATTAATGTTTCTTGACTCTATCAGTCTTTGAATTCCCATGTTATTACTATTATATGAATTCTCAGTCAGTTTGCATGTTAGTTCAATCTCAGTTAGAAAATTAGCATTTTCAATGTATTTCAATAAGTCAGCTGATCAGTTTGACAACAGTCAGATCTTGAGGAGTTTAGTTCAATAATACTCCCTAGTTTCAGTTATTAGTTTTATCTTTAGGCGATTACGACGCTTCCAGATAAGCAGCTCTGACCAGTCTTAGAACACCAGTTTTCAGTTATCCGATCCTATAGACTCTTAGCTTACTTCTAGATAAGTAATCCTGACTTAGTCCAGGACCCCAACTTCGAGCTATCAGCTTAGTAGTCAAGTTAGATCTATCCAGTGGGAGTAGTACTAAGCACAGAGCGAACCGGGGTCCAGCGCACCAAGGTTCCCAGAACTATGTTGCCACCATAGATTATTGGCCTGTCGGGTCCCAGACTTGTGATCACCTAGCCTAGCCATTATACCCTGATAAGGTATAGTGGGCTTTCTCCGATAGGGTGTATATATCGGACTCCACGTCTAGCTTACATGGTTATATGTCGGTTATTGATTCTCCCACTTGTTAGTACAGTTTCAGTTTACTTTAGCTCAGATTAGTCACTCAGTTTCAAGACATGTTTATGACCATCAATCACGGTCATTATTGACCATATCTATTATAACTCAGTGTTTACTAGTATTCAGTATAAGTTGGTCATTTCAAGTTATTTCAGTTCAGTTGTTTATTTTCCATGCTTATTGTATATCTCACTTACTCAATACATTCAAAGTACTGATGCATACTTTCTATGCTATATCGTATTATGATATAGGCACAAGTTTCCAGTCTCAGCATCGTCAGTAGTTCCTCCCGATGATATCAACAACAACGTTATTTGATGAGTCCTCATCTTCTGAGGATGATGGTTATTTGTTCAGTTAGTTCTTTATTCAGTTAGACTTTAGAGTTAGCTGGGGGCTTGTCCTAGCAACTCATCAGTTAGTAATTGGCTTTCAAATACAATTGTTCAGTATTCTTTTCAGATTTGTTTACTCTTTTCAAAAAGTATTTCTTGGATAATTATTTTTTATAAAGATTCCACTTATGTTTACTTAGTATACCAGTGCAATGTTAGACCATGGGTTAGCTTGGTGTCACTTGTGGCACCAAGTACCGTGTCTCATCCAGGGTATAGACTCGGGTTTTGACAAACTTGGTATCAGAGCCCTAGGTTTAGAGTATCCTAGGATGTCTGAAAGCCACGTCAAGTAGAGTCCTTTTCATGGGTGTGAAGCGCGCCACACTTATGATGGGGAGGCTACAAGACGTTATTATGAAAATTTCCCATCTGTTCATACTCCTTATCATGCGTTGAAGTTGAATTCCAAAACGTCCTCCTAACTAGTGCTCTATTCGTGTCAGTGAAAATATGCCTCCAAAATGAGGAAATGGAAGGAGGGCTGGCAATGCCAACCGACCTGCCCCACCAGCTCCAGCAGCCCCTTAGGATGATCAAGTATCCACAACAGAATTCTGAGCGGCAATCTAACTACTGGCTCAGATGGTGACTAACCAAGTGAACCAGTAGGTGGTTCTAGTGAACATAAATAGATCTGCAACAGCTGCTAGGGTTCAAGACTTCACCTGAATGAACCCTCCATCTTTCCATGGATCCAAGGTGGGAGAGGACCCACAAGAGTTTGTAGATGAGGTGCGGAAGATCACCTGAATTATGGGTGTTAGTTCCGTGGAGAGTGCTGATCTGGCCGCCTACCAGTTGAAAGGGGTGGCTCAGATTTGGTACAACCAATAGAAGGAAGGGAGGCCCACAGAAGCAGGACTAGAAGAGTGGGATGAGTTCACAACCGCATTTCTAGATAGATTCTTTCCTAGAGAATTGAGGGAGGCCAAGGTCGTTGAATTCATGAATTTAAATCAGGGTAACAGGACCGTGGAGGAGTATGCATTAGATTTCACTCGGTTGTCGAGGTATGCTCAAGAGATGGTAGCCGAGACAAGGGATCGCATGCTTAAATTCGACAATGGAGTGTAGACTTGGTACTTAAGGAGTGCAGAACCGTGATGCTCTTCAGAGACATTGACCTCTCCAGCCTTATCATTCATGCCTAGCAGATTAAGGTAGAGAAATTGAAGGATACGGGTGGGAGAACAAACGGGATAGAATAGGTCAGTCAGATTATGGCCACCAGAGGTCTGGCAATAGTAGTCGTCCACAGCAGCATCAACAGAGAAGTCCAACACCCACATCAGCCAGTGCCCCTTCTTTTCGGTCCTGCAAGGATTGGAAGGGTGGAGCATCTAGCTCTTAGTCCCAGAGTTACAGTGCCAGCAATCGTTACCCAGCTTGTCCTAAGTGTGGCAAGACGATCCAGGTGAATGCCGCATGGGAAAAGAGGGTTGCTTTGAATGTGGACAGTTGGGTCACAGGTTAAAAGAGTGTCCATCAGCAGGATGGGGCAAAACAAAGTCTACCACTTTATCATCTCCAGAAGTCCGTCCAACTCAATAGGGTACCACTTCAGGTACGGATGGTGGTCAACGCTAGAACTGTTTTTATGCTTTGTCCTCTCGTCAGGAAGGAGAGCTCACCTGACGTGGTTATTGGTATGTTACGTCTTTTCCATCTAGATGTGTATGCCCTACTAGATCCAGGAGCCACACTATCATTTGTGACTCCCTATGTAGCTGTTCTATTTGAAATCAGTTTGGAAGTCCTCCCGAAACCATTCTCAGTCTCTACCCCAGTTGGTGAGTCAGTTAGAGCCAACCGGGTATATAGAAATTGCCTAGTCTCAATATTGAGTAAAGTTATTCCAGTCGATCTAGTAGAATTAGACATGGTCGATTTCGACCTCATTCTTGGCATGGATTGGTTACATTCTGAGTATGCCTCAGTCGACTGAGTTAGAGTCGTCATGTTTCAGTTTTCCAATGAGCCAGTCTTAGAATGGATGGGTAGTATTTCAGCGCTTAAGGGTCGATCTATTTCCTACGTTAAGGCACAGAAGCTCATTTTGAAAGGATGCATTTATCACCTAGTTTGGGTCAAAGATTCTAGCTCCGAGACCCCAACTATTCAGTCAGTTCCTGTTGTCAGTGAATTTCCTAATGTGTTTCCCAAAGATCTTCCTAGAGTGCCTCCCATGCGGGAAATAGTCTTCGGCATAGACCTTCCAGACACTCAGCCCATCTCTATTCCTCCTTATAGGATGGCTCCAGCTGAGCTTAAGGAGTTGAAGGAACTGCTAAAAGACCTTCTAGATAACGGTTTCATCAGGCCCAACATCTCTCCATAGGGTGCTCCAGTGTTGTTCGTGCTGAAGAAAGGCGGTACTCTCAGAATGTATATCAACTACCGTCAACTGAACAAAGTTACAGTTAAGAACAGGTATCCTCTACCCAGGATTGATGACTTGTTCGATCAGCTTTCAAGGGCCAATTGTTTTTCCAAGGTAGATCTCAAATTAGGATATCATCAGCTTAGGGTTAGGGAATGTGACACACCGAAAACAATCTTCAGAACTCGATATGGTCACTATGAATTTGTGGTTATTTCCTTTGGACTAACTAATGCCCCTGCAGCTTTCATAGACCTAATGAACATGGTATTCATATAGTATCTGGACATGTTCGTCATTGTGTTCATAGACGATATTTTGGTATACTCCAGAAATGAGGAGGAGCATGCTAACCATCTGAGGATAGTGTTGTAGACTCTCAAAGACCACCAACTGTTCAATAAATTCAGCAAATGTGAATTCTGGCTGAAGTATGTGGCCTTCCTTGGTCATGTGGTCTTGGGTGAGTGTATTCAGGTAGATCCCCAAAAGATAGCAGTAGTGAAAGACTGGCCAAGACCCATTTTCCCAATGAATATCAGGAGTTTCCTAGGTTTAGTTGGTTATTATTAATGATTTGTAGAAGGGTTTTACTCTATTGCATCTCTTATGACTAAGCTAACTAGGAAAAAGGTGAAGTTGTAGTTGTCAGATGAATGCGAGAAGAGTATCCAAGAGCTGAAGACTCGACTCACTACAACTCCAATTTTGACCTTACCAGAAGGAACAGATGGGTTCGTGGTCCATTGTGATGCTTCTCGAGTTGGCCTCGGTTTTGTTTTGATGCAGCAGGGTAAGGTGATAGCTTATGTCTCCAGACAGCTCAAGGTTCTTGAGAAGAAGTATTCGACTCATGATCTAGAATTGGCAAAAGTGGTGTTTTCTTTGAAAATATGAAGACATTGCCTTTATGGGATTCACGTAGATGTTTTCATAGACCACAAGAGCCTTCAGTACGTGTTCAGTTAGAAGGATTTGAACCTTTGCCAAAGAAGGTGGTTGGAGTTGCTGAAGCATTATGACATGAGCGTGCTATATCACCCAGGCAAGGCCAATGTGGTGGCTAACGCCCTAAGTAGGATGTCCATGGGGAGCGTTGCTCATGTTGAAGAGGGAAGAAAAGAACTGACAAAGGATATTCACAGGTTAGCTCGGTTGGGAGTGCAGTTGGAGAATTCAGCTGAGAGCGAAATAGTACAGTAGAGTGGGTCAGAATCCTCGTATTGTTGAGGTTAATTTAGAGAAGGAGGAAGTTCCCATACTACTCAAGTTGAAAGAAGCAGTTCTAAGAAAAGAAGTGGAGGCTTTCTCCAATGGGGAGATGGTGTGCTTCGTTACCAGGGCAGGCTATGTGTTTCGGACGTAGCTGACTTGAGACAGCAAATACTGGCAAAAGCACATAGCTCCAGATATTCTATCCACCCAGGTGCCACTAAGATGTACCGTGGCCTACGGGAAATCTACTGGTGGAACGATATAAAGAGAGACATTGTAGAAATTTTTGGCTAAGTGTCCGAACTGTCAGCAGGTTAAGGTTGAACATTAGAGACCTAGGGGTATGACTCAGGATATCAGCATACCCACGTGGAAGTGGGAAGAAGTGAATATGGACTTCATTACAGGTCTACCTCATACTCGGCGGCATCCTGATTCAATTTGGGTGATAGTAGATCGGATGACCAAGTCAGCACATTTCCTCCCAGTTAAAACTATAGACTCAGCTGAGGATTACGCTAAACTATACATCCAAGATTAGTCAGACTGCATGGAGTTCCCTTATCCATCATATCAAATAGAGGTACCCAATTCACCTCGCATTTTTGGAAGTCATTTCAAAAAGGACTTGGTACTCAGGTCAAGTTCAGCATAACTTTTCACTCTCGGACATATGGACAAGCTGAGGGGACTATTTAGACCTTAGAAGATATGCTGAGAGCTTGTGTGATCGATTCCAAGGCAGTTGGGATGATTACCTACCTCTCATCGAGTTTGCATACAACAACAACTACTACTCCAGTATTCAGATGGCTCCGTTTGAGGCCTTATATGGTAGAAGGTGTAGGTCTCCTATAGGGTGGTTTGAAGATGGAGAAGCCACTTTGATAGGACCAGACTCAGTTCATGAAGCTTTGGAGAAAGTGGAACTTATTAGAGAAGGGTTGAAAATAGCTCAGAGCCGACATAAATCATATGCTGATGTGAGGAGGAGAGAGTTAGAATTTTATATAGATGATTGGGTTTATATGAAAATTTCACTCATAAAAGGGATGATGAGGTTTGGAAAGAAAGGGAAACTCAGACCGAGGTATGTAGGACCCTACAGGATTCTGAGGCGAATTGACAATATGGCCTATGAGTTGGAATTACCTTTGGAGTTAGCACCTGTGCACTCAGTCGTCCATGTGTCACTATTGAAGAAGTGCGTCGGTGATCTGACCTCAGTTGTGCCATTAGATAGTGTGGGAGTGAAGGATAGTCTATCTTACAAAGAAGTCCCAGTCTAGATCTTAGACCGTCAGGTTCGCAAACTAAGAAACAAGGAAGTTGCTTTGGTAAAAGTCTTGTGGAGGAACCAGCTACTAGAGGGGCTAACGGGAAGCAGAAGTGGAAATGATGGCTAATTATCCCCATTTATTCCCTTCCAGTTTAGTTTCAACATCAGGTATTAAATTTCTCCTCAATACTCTATTCTGTGCAGTACCCATCAACTCTATTCAGATTTTCAATGTGCACTTTAGTTGTGTAAATTCAGTTAGTATGCCTATTCTAGTTTGGAGTTAGTCACTCCTTCAGAAATTAGTATATAGTTTCAGTCTGGGAATTACAACTCTTTCCCCAGTTTTCCAGTAGTTTTAGACTTCATTCAAGGACGAATGATCCCAAGGGGGAGATATTGTAACGCCCTAAAACTTTTTTAGACCAAAATCAGACCTTGCATGAAAAATCATAAATGAACCAGAAATTCTTTCCTCATAACGACTCCACCAATGAGCCGTTTTCAGTAACAACAGACCATTGTTAGGAGTTGTTGTCAGTCCCAGCAGTTCCCTTCCCAAATCCAATGAGTCCTTTGATGATCCATTGCTTCCAGTAACGGACCATTGTCTTGATTCGTTGATGGCAGTCTAGAAACTTACCAGATCAGCCGCAGAACTAACGAGCCCTAGTAACGAGTCATGAGAGGCAAAAATGACCCATCACAGGGAGCCGTTGGGAGAATCCAGAGAGGGTGAGGAATCTCCTTCAGTGACAATGTGTTATACCCTAGAAGCCCAAATATCAAACCGGAGAGTTGAAACGGGGAAAAAGTGAAAATTTTGCAGCAGACTCAGAAAGAGTCATGAGAAGACTTGTGAGGGCAGCCCACGAGTCATGAGGTGACTCGTAGGGGGAGGCCCAGGGATTAGTGAGAAGAACTGGAGGAGTGAGACCCCACAGGCATGACCATGACTTGTGGTCAGGTCCCATGAGTCGTCAGGTCAGCCGTGGGAAGGGGAAATAAAGAAAGAAAAGAAAATGGGGAAAAGTCGACATCACGGGAGGTCCCCCCGAGTCGTGGTCAGTCCCCACGATTTGTGGGGTGAGTCATTAGCAAGCTTGCGAATAAATTTGATGAGCCGCAGTAGTGTACCTCACGGGTGGTAACCACGACCCGTGGTCACCAATAACAAGTCGTTGGGTCTCCTGTGACGAGCCCAGAAGATCAGGTGAAGCTGTGCACTTCACAGATGACATCATGAGTCGTTCCCCCTAGCGACGAGTCGTCAGGTCACCCGTTAGGGCCACCTGGCAGTTATTTTCTGCGAATTTAGTAAGGACTTTTCTGTAATTTCTAAGTTCCTAAAGCCTAAACTACGACGTTTTGGGGTATAAATAGTGGCCTTTTAAGGGGTTAAATTCATTTTAGACATATTTCATCCATGCATGCAAAGTAGAAGAGATTTGAGAGGGTGATCAAGCTAGTGATCTTCCATTTCTTCCAAATTCCCTTTGGGCATTCAAAGAAGAGTTAGAATCAGCCTCCAACAGGTATGTAGGATTATGAATGGGTGTTTTCATTCACACCCATGCCCATTCTCTATCAATTTATTAAAATTTATCGAAAATCTCATGGGGTTTTAATTCCAATCTTGTGGAATTTTAATGATTTACTAATGGGTTATTATAATTTGTGAATTTTATGAATTTTGATTAGATTTTACAACTATTTTGATTATAAAATTATTGATTTCAATTTCTACTAAATTAAGCCTAATTACTATAATCTATGATGAATCGACTTATGACCTTCACTTCAATTGTTGATATTTACGAACCCATCATGATTTATGATTTGAAATATGGATTTATTCAAATACCCATTATGATTTGATGATTTACAAGGTACATGTATGATCTATAAGTATGCATGAAACCTATGATTTATGAGTTATGTTTTGGCCAACTCACGGGCCTTATGTCATGGCTAGTTCACGTATGTACAAGTATGTTTATGATTATCATAATTTAACTAGCCCATGAATTCATGCATATTACACTATAAGCACTGTATATGTTTTGGAAGTAGTATTGAACACTGAGTAGGTTCGGAGCTTAGGTTCTGCCCCGAATCTCATAAACTACGTGCCACTGTAGGATATGTTAGGACCTTCTTTGTGACTTTCCCTAGCCCAAATGGCCCTTTTCTTGAGTGATCACGCCCTTCATGGTTCTACCCTTGGCAAGGTACGAACGTCCTCCCAACTAGGTTTACAAGTCGGACTCCATGTGTCTCATATGGGGTATATCGATTAAGAGAATCTCCCACTGTTCTCATGATTTATGCATGTTTATGATTATGTATATTGTCTCAAGTTATGTTCAATACATATTTCTCTCATGATTATGATTATGATTGTATTACGTATGTTTTGAAAACCTTGAGCCTTATGTTATGTTACAATATTTACGGTATGAGCATGATGTCCTATTCTTATGATGTTTTATGAGTTTTTACATATTTTAAATGTTAGTTTTACTTATATTGCATACTTGGTACACTCCACGTACTCACTGCATACTTTCTATGTTGTATCGTTTCATGATACCGGACCCAACTCTCAGCTTCAGCTCCGCTCTTAGTCAGCCTATTAGAGTTAGCGTTGCATTGTTGGTGAGTCCTCATCTTCCGAGGACTAGACTATTCATCTTTCTTTATGTATTTCAGTTTCAGCTTGTTGAGTTAGTTGGGGGTCTTTTCCCATCAGCTCGTCATGTTTAGAGGCTATTCAGACACATGTATGTATTCAGCTTCGAATCTCATATTCTGATGTTATATTCTAGTTAGACTTTCGCTATGATTATATTGTTGATTATTCAGCTTCTTTGATTGAGTTAGATGTATTCTTATTCCATGGATCGACTTGGGGTCTCTCAGGTCTCCTTGTCCCGTGTTACGATCCGGGCCTCTGTTCGAATTGTGACATAATGGGTGGAACCAACGATCCGTTGGTTCATCAAATGGGTCGTTCTATCTGACCGTTGTTCAGTTCCAGTAGCTGGTATCCTCATTCCCAGAACCAACTACGGTCTCCAACAAGCTGTTGGTTCAACCAACGATTCATTATGTGATCCATTGTTGGCCGACGGGCAATTTTTCAGTCTTATTCTCAGGGTCATTTTAGTAACTTTCCATCTTTTTATCCGTCTAAACTATGTCGTTTTGGGCATGTTTTGGAGAGAACTAAATGGATAGTAGACTTAATCCCTCTGATTCCTCTCAACTTACGATTTTTAGAACATAGAAGTTTCAAACAGACAGTGCAGAGCTAAGCTAGGGCTTTCAGCTTTGTTCAGACTTCTCTAGATTTCTTCCCAAGGTTTTTACTCCAGGTATGTGGAAATTCAACAAGGGAATTTCCCATCCCTTGTGCCCCAAAATCCTTTTGAAATTTCTTATCAGTTCTAGCATTGAGGATTTGAATCAGGGTAAAATTTTCAGCTAGATTCTGATTAATTCTTGTGGATTGTTGTTCATATTAATTGTTGCTTTGTTTCCACTACTTAGTGATCATGTTTCTACTTTCTTCATGTGATATGGTTTTACCCCTAATTCTATAAATGCAGTAAATTGGGTCTTGCATAGTTGAGTAGATATTTGTGTTGCTTGACTCTGCCAGTCTTTGAATTCCCATGTTATTACTATCATATGAATTCTCAGTTAGTTTACATGCTAGTTCAGTCTCAATCTGGAAATTAGCATTTTCAGTCTCTTTCAGTATGTCAGCTAATCATTTTGACAACAGTAAGATCTTGAGGAGTTCAATTCAGTAATACTCCATAGTTTCAGTTATCAGTTAGTTCTTTAGCTTCCAGATAAGCAGCTCTGACCAGTCTTAGAACACTAGTTTTCAGTTATCCGGTCCTACTGACTCTCAGGTTACTCCCAGATAAGTATTCCTGACTTCGTCCAAGACCCCAGCTTTGAGCTATCAGCTTAGTAGTCAAGTTAGGATTATCCAATGGGAGTAGCACTTAGCACCAAGCGGACTGGGGTCCCAGCGTACCCAGGTTCCCAGAACTATATTGCCACCTTAGGTTATTAGGCCCCATACTTGTGATCACCCAGCCCAACCACTATACCCTGGCAAGGTACAGTGGGCTTTCTCCAATAGGGTGTATACATCGGACCCCATGTCTAGCTCACATGGTTATATATCGGTTATAGACTCTCCCACTTGTCAGTACAGTTTCAGTTCATTTCGGTCACTTAGTTCCAAGATATGTTTATGACCATCATTAGGGTCATTATTGACCATATCAATTATAGCTCAGTTTTTACCAGTATTCAGTATCAGTTGGTCATTTCATATTTCAGTTCAGTTGTTTATTTTCCATTATTATTGTATATCTCACTTACTCAGTACATCCAAAGTACTGACGCATACTTTCTATTCTGTATCGTATTATGATATAGGCACAGGTTCCCAGACTCAACATCGTCAGTAGTTCCTCCCAACGATATCAGCAACAGTGTCATTTGGTGAGTCCTCATCTTCCAAGGATGATGGTTATTTGTTTAGTTAGTTCTTTATTCAGTTAGACTTTAGAGTTAGCTGGGTTTGTCCCAGCAACTTATCAGTTAGTAGTTGGCTTTCAGACATAGTTGTTCAGTATTCTTTTTAGATTTGTTTACTTTTTTCAAAACAGTATTTCTTGGATAATTATTTTTTATAAAGCTTCCTCTTATGTTTACTTAGTTTACCAGTGCAATGTTAGGCCATGGGTTAACTTGGGGTCACTTGTGGCACCAAGTACCGTGTCTCATCCATGGTGTAACTCGGGTTGAGACACTCCTTCCACGCGAAGAACAACTTGAACCGGCCAAGCTACCTCTTCTTGAACATGATGGGTCCCTCAAGAACAAGATGACCTAGGAAAATCCTTCTATGCGGTGAGCAAGTCTACAAACATGAAGAAGAAATGGAGGATGCATAAGAAACAACAAATTAGCAATTCCAAAGTCATCTAAACTCGCGGATTGGACCTTCGGAAATTATCTAAAACCTCCCAAACACAAATTGATATTGCAAATCGATTATAACATACATTCTAGACTGTTGGAATCATCAATACACCGATCTGAGGTCATGTTTATCAAATATTGATCCTGGACAACTTAAATTTTCTATAAAGTTAGAAATCAACTCAATGGTCCAAATTACTCCAAACCACCTCAGGATCCTTGCAAATCATCCAACTAAGTCATAAATTACCTTTTGAAAATAACAAAGTGTTCAAAACTCAAATTCAATCGTGTTAACCTAAAATTTTGACTTTGGACTAACTTTTCAAAAATCCAATCTTCCAAAATTAGAAGTTTTTCAAGAAACACATTCGATCACCTCAAAAATCGTGTCACCCATCCCAAAAGTCATAAAAAGTTAAACAAAGTTTCAAAAAAGTTCAAATAGGAAAAACAAAGAAGAAATTACAAAATAACTGTGAGGTTCATTACAACTATAGATAACTTTATAACTTTTCATGAATGACAAGTACCTTATTTAGCTAAATAATTGATAGTTTCTCTAGTAGTAGCTCCAAAATACCATCCAACTCCTTACTCTCCCCTCCCCAACCCCCAAACTTCCTAGAGATTTGGATAATTTTCTTTCTCTCATAGGTGAAAGTAAACTAGTTTTTATTTCTATTACAAGTATTTATTAATGTTTTGAGAGTTGAGAAGATTGATTGCTTTCAAATATTTTCAATAAAATAGAAAAAAAAGTTGGAGGTAAATATGATCTTAGTCTAGGTTGTTTTTTTCTAGAAATATTTATGGAGAAAGGTGAAACCGTGATAAAGTAGCAACACTAATCCGCTAGGTTAATTAGGTACTAAAATTAAAGAATTAATTTAGCCCTTGAAACTTAAAAGTAGATACTACCAGTAGGAATCTAAAAATAATTAGCCATCTCATATATTTATATTAGGTATTGAGTAGGACTACACTCTAAATTCATCATTATAATGGTCTCTTCACCCCAAGATATGCTAGATTGAAATTATCTGGTTTGAATCCATGACATGATATGACATTAAGGTTTTTTCATTTTTTTCTCACATTAATTTGCGTAGAGATAAAATATTTAACTAGTTATTTTTTATCGTTGGACTTCTCTAATTGGTTCTACGTTTGTTTGTTAGCAGACTGATCTTGGGCGTATTTATACGATCAAGTGCTCTATTTTCACCCATATTGTAGCCTATTTGAGGATAATACCAATGTATTCATGCATGCTTTAACTAAATTATGCTTTTGGATTAATAAGTGTGATTAAACTATTTACAGGTGGAAAATACAATAAATTCAGCTTGATGTTGTGGATGGATGCTCGAAGTTGAAGTATGGAAGTTAAGAGAGCAAAAAAAAAGGGATGTCAGGAGTCAATTCCGTGCCACGTTTGAGTTTGTTCGCGTTCAACACCGTGCCATTGTGCCTTGGTAAAAAATTAAAGTTTTAGAGGCACAAAATAGTGGACCTTCACAACAAGCGTGCCACGGAGCTGCTACGCCGCGATGGCCTCCGTGTCACTTTGTAGGGTTATTTAGCCGAGGCAAGTTTCCAGTGAAGGACTGAAATAGGTCCGTGTCATGGCGCTAAGTCTCCGCTATGGCCTCCATGCCACGGAGCCTAGTTTATTAGAACTCCTCCAATTTCCGGTGACAGTCCGCGATAGCTCCATGCCACGAAGTACTTCATCCGCGATGGGCTTCGTGTGACAAAGCTAGTTATTCACCGTGTTATTTTTCACTTGTATAAATAGAACACTTAGATTTTTTATTTTCATGATTTGAAATATTAGCAAGAACGTGGAAAACGACAGTTGAGCTGAAGAAAACTCTGGGGTTCTTTCTCTTCTCTTTTCTTCTAATTTCAATTGTCCTTATGCTAAAAACTTGTTCGAAGATGTTCAATCAAAGAATGAGTGGATACTTCACCTTGTTATGAGGTTGAGACTATTTGCATGATTGTATGATTTTTATTTTATTTTCATCTTGAGTTTCTCTAACATGAATGGTTATTCTTCTATTCCTGTTTTTTTTGTATTTTAGTGTTTGGACAACATTAAGATAGATTCATAACCTTAGTATGAATCCGAAAGGAGGATTATTAGGGTAGAATGAGGAATAGGGCAATGTGTTCTTATCTTTCCAGTAAATTAAAGATAGGATTCGCGTGTAGGATAGAAATATACTTGCAACGCCACATTCGGTTAACGAAGGAAACAAATGCTTCTATACCTAAGATTAATTATTGCATTACAATTTAATAAGTGTATTTGCAAAGGTCATAATTAGGCAATTGGCTAGAGGTTCGAAAGACCATAGTCAGACATTAATTCCTCATAACCATCAACCGGATAGAGAACGTAGCTGAAGAAAAATACATATTGTACATGATTGCGTGTCATGCCTTAACAATAGAATATTCTTGCTTATTGAGTTGATCAACGTTCTTTAATTCATTGATTGTTACTTTAATTATTATTTACATTTATAAAACTCATAAATTACTGGATTAATTATGCACTTGTGTGAAATAATTGTGAATACTAAAATAGAAAATTCACTAAGTCTTGAGTCTCTGTGGATTCGATACTCGGCTGGAAAGAGCCACTATATTACTTGCACGACCACATGCATTTGCGTGCCCTTGGGTGACAATAAGTTTTTGGCGCAGTTGCCAGGGACTTGCAGAATTTGTTAATTTCTAAATTTTAGTTTTGCTATATTTTTTGTACAGTGTTGACAACTTGATCTTAGCTGCTATACTTGCAGGCACAAGGTGATTTTTGAAAGCTGGCACGTGACAGAGAATTAGTGGACCCGTATTTGGAGCCTGAAAGACAGTTACATTTTTAAGGAGGGAAACTCTCCAAAATCCTATTCCACTGGCTCCACTTGGGGAAAATCCACCAGCTAAACAAAAAGAAGATTTACCAGAAAGGATGGAAGTGAGACCAGTGAGCGAGGTGGAAATCCCACACGCGAACAATGTTACCTCTAGCATCCGCTGGCCAGAGCTAGGAGGTAGATTTGAGCTGAAATAGAATATGGTGCAGCTCTTGCATATTAGAGGATAAATTACAAGTCTTCCTCATGAAGACCTGCAGCGACACCTATAAAATTTTCTAGAGATAACTGGCACATGCATACCCACAGGGGTATCATCAAACTATGTGAGGCTTACATTGTTCCCATTTTCCTTTCTTGGGGAAGCAATGAGGTGGTTGAAAGCTGAACCACCTAACTCTATAACCACATGGGATGATTTGGCGAGGAAATTTTTGATCAGGTTCTTTCCTTCTAGGAAGACAACAAAACTCAGAAGTCAGATTTTAAGCTTCAAACAGAGAGATGGTGAGAACCTATACTAAGCTTGGGAGAGGTTCAAGTCTATGTTGAGAGATTGTCCTCACTATCACCAATCGAATGATGTGTTGGTGTACACTTCATTAGAAGGCTTGGAGCCTCACACTAAAATCCTTTTTGACTCTACAGTTGGTGGGAAAGCCTTGGAAAAGACTTATGAGGAATTATATACATTGTTGAACCGGATTTCACAGGGCAACCCAGAATGGAATGCTGACACACCTAGAGTTGTGGTAAAGAGAGCGGAAGGTGTCTTAGAGGTAGATGGACTAACAGTTATTAATGCATAGATAGTTGCGTTACAGAATCAGATGAACACTCACTTCAGTAACATGAACTTGGGGTAGTAGAAAGCTCCAGTCAATGCAGTGTAGCAAGTGCGGTGTGAAGTTTATGATAGTAGTGAACACTTAGTAGAGACATGTGGTGCTAACCTAGACTCAGTTTATTTTGTAGGGAATGCACAAAGGAGCAAAAATCAACACTATGGCAATAATTACTACCCAAATAGAGGAGTCATCCAAATTTTTCATGGGGTATTAACACACACCAAAGGCCAAAGTTTGAATCAGGGTCCGCACAGAAATCAGGGGACAACTTAGAATTTCCAGTCCCAGTTCAGAGGGAATAATGCTCCTACTCAATCCAGCAACATTGAGGATATACTAAAGACAATTATAGCCAACCAAGCTCAGATGGCGGTTGACCAAGTAAAATTAACTGTCGATATGAAAAATCAACAACTGGCTACACAGACTTTGGAGATTCAGCTCGAACAGCTAGTTGGATTCCAGAATACTCGACCCCGGGGTGGGTTTCTGACTGATAAACACTAACCCGAAGCAAGTGAATGTCGTCATCACCAGGAGTGGTAAACAACTGAAGGAGTTGGTGCCAGAAAAGCCAGCACAAAAAGTTGTAATTATGGAGGAGGAGGCCGAGGACATTGATAAAGAAGTGAGGAGTGGAAATTCTTCAAGATTTGTTAAGTCACCACCACCACCCCTTTCCCTCAGAAATTGAGGAAGCATAAGGAAGAAGCATGCTTCCAAAAATTTATTGAAGTATTAAAGCAGGTACATATTAATCTTCCACTGGTGGATGTTTTGCAGGGTATTCCAAAGTATGCAAAATACATAAAAGACATTGTGGCAAACAAGAGTAGAGTGAGAAGTATGCCACAGTAGCACTTATTGAGGAATGCACATCACGGATACAGAACATGCTACCTACAAAGCTCAAAGATTCGAAAAGTTTTACTATCTAGATCACCATTGGGCATTTCATTAAAGCCTGTGGTTTATGTAATCTTGGGGCGAGCATCAATCTGATGCCCAACTTAATGTTTAAGAAGTTGGGTTTGGGTAGTCCAAGACCCACAACTGTGATTTTGTAGCTAGTGGACCGTTCATTGGCTAGACCACAAGGAATTATGGATGATGTGCTAGTGCAAGTGGGCTCCCTTATCTTTTCGGTGGACTTCATAATTCTTGATTTTGAGCCAAACCCGAATGTCCCATTTATTTTAGGACGTCCCTTTTTAGCACTAGACGATCCTTGATAGATGTAGCAACGGGGAAGCTAACTATGAGAGCCCATGACATGGTGGAAGTGTTTGATGTCTATAAAGCTATAAAGCTACCTACTATTTATGAGGAGTTGTTGACCATTACTGTTATTAACCAAGAGTCAGCAATTCAGCTCATCAATGCAAAGGACCCCTTGGAAAGAGCATTGGTGGGACATAATCACTTCGGGGACTTTGCAAATTATGAAATGGTTCAAGCTTTGAATGTTGCCAACATATTCTTTCAAAAGTAGGAGTTTGAATCTCTACAGATCTCTGGAGCCTCCACCTAAGCCATCTGTTGAGGAGGCCCCCAAACTGAAGCTGAAGACATTGCCTCCACACCTCAAGTATGCATTCTTGGGGAAAACTGATACACTGCCGATCATTATTTCTGCGGGACTAACAGAAGCACAGGTTCAAGAAGCATTGGCGGCCCAGACATCCGAGGAATCAATCCGACCTTATGCATACACAAGATATTAAGGAAGAAGGATCCAAATCGATTGTGTCGCATCAAAGGAGATTGATCCCGGTAATGAAAGATGTGGTGCGGAAGAAAATGATTAAGTGGTTAGATGAGGGAGTGGTCTATATCATCTCTGACAATAAGTGGGTCAGCCCGGTTTGGTGTGACCTAAAGAAAGGGGGCATGATAGTGATCACTAATGGGAAGAATTAGTTGATCCCTACTCACACAGTCACAGGCTGGAGGATTTGCATAGACTACGGAAAATTAAATGAGGCCACCAGGAAAGACCACTATCCCATCCTATTTATTGACCAGATGTTGGACAGACTTGCAGGCCAGGAGTATTATTGCTTTCTGGACGGTTATTCTGGCTATAATCAAATAGCCATAGCCCTAGAAGATCAGGAGAAGATCATATTTACCTGTCCATATGGAATGTACGCCTTCAAGCGTATGCATTTAGGCTATGCAATGCACCGACAACCTTCCAATGATGCATGATAGCTATATTTGTAATACCCCAGAAGTGCTTAGGAGTATACCTAGGAAGATAAAATGCAAAACTGCTGAAAGTTGGGAAAAGTTGCAGGACTCAGGTATAGCGACCTGTGGTAAGTAACCACAAGCGGTCGTTGGTGGTCATGGGTTCAGGTGTTCAGGTGTCAGTGGGAAATAATGGTTGGTACGATGACCCATTGTGAGATACAACGAGCCATCCTTTGCAGTCGTGGCTAGGATCAGGTTGACTGGCAGTGTAAACCACGGGAGGTAGGACGATCGTTGTGGGAAATAATGAGCTATTGTTAGCGATCATGGGAAGGAGTTAGGTTTTTCAGGTGACTTTCAATGGGAATACCAACAACCTGTTAGTAGGAATCACGAGCTGTGGTTTTTAATCATTGTTGGAGATTAAGTTTTCCAGTGGGGTTTGACGGAGGGGAACAACAACCCGTTGTTTGTCGTGATGGGTCATCCTGACGGTCCGTTGTTTGGTTCCGAGATGGGTCATCAGCAGTTCATTCCACAAGAGACACGATGGGTCGTGGTGGGTTCCAATGACACGCTGGTGCTGTCCGTTGGTTCCATCCAACCAGTTTTCAAGGCCGGTTCATTAAGGGTATTTTTGACTTTTTCACAATATAAGGCCCTAACTACGTCATTTTGGCTTGAGAAAGATGGGTTTTTTAAGAAAATAGACCTTCCTAAACTCCCATTCATGCATGCAAGGATTTTGACAAGTGATCTAAGGGGAGATTTCAAGCTTTTCACCTCAATTCCTTCAATTTCATTCTTGGGATTTTAAGGAGGGTTAGGAGTTGATAATCCTAGGTATGTAAGGTATTCAATGGGTGGATTCTTCCACACCCATGCTCCTTCTCTATTAATTACTCAAAATTTATTTAAAAATTCATGGGGTTTTATATTCGGTTTGTATAAAATTTAATGATTTAATTATGGGTCTTGTGATTTTGAAACCCTATCATTATCTACTGATGTTGATCATCTTTTTGAGCTCTAAATTTGATATTAATATGGTTGATTTCAAATTTCTAATCATTTAAGCTCGATTATGCATGTCCATGATAAACCGATTTCTGATCCATTGATCAATTGATGTTTTTGATAAGCCCAGCATGTATTATGAATTAAATCATGAATATATTATGTTATCTATTATTATCTTATGGAAACTTAAGCTATACGCATGATCTACAAGTATGTATGTATTTTACTAAGCATGAATTGTGTTTTGGCCAACTCACGGGCCTTAAGTCATGGCTAGTTCATGTATGTTCAAGAATGCTTACGATTATCATGATTTGACTAGCCCATGAACTCATGTATGTATTATTATGAGCACTATGTATGTTTTGGGAGTAGTATCAAACAACGAGTAGGTTCGGGGGTTAGGTTAAGTCCCGAATCTCATGAACTACGTGCCACCATAGGTATGTTGGGACCCATTCATGTTTGTCCCTGACCTAAATGGCCCTTTTCATGTGTGATAATTCCCTTCATGGTTCCTACCCTTGGCATGGTATGAACACCTTCCCGACTAGGGTTACAAGTCAGGCTTCATGTATGCCCATATGCGGTATGTCGGTTAAGAGAATCTCCCACTGTTCCTCATGATTTACACATGTTATGAGTATGTATGTTGTCTCAATTTATGTTAGGCAAAGTTCTTCTCTTATGATTATGACTATGTTTATGTTACGAATGTTTTGAAAACCTTGAGCCATATAATATGTTATAATGATTTATGATACGAGCATGTTGTCATACTCATATGACCATCTATGATAGGCAAAGTTCTTCTCTTATGATTATGACTATGTTTATGTTACGAATGTTTTGAAAACCTTGAGCCATATAATATGTTATAATGATTTATGATACGAGCATGTTGTCATACTCATATGACCATCTATGACTTTCATACATGTTTTAATGTCCACTTTGCTTACCTTGCATACTCAGTACATTCCACATACTGACCGTATACTTCCTCTGTTGTATCGTCTCATGATACAGGTCCCAGTTCTCAGGCTCATCCTTACCCGTGGATAGATTTGGACTTGCCCACTGCTTACTTGGTGAGTCCTCATGTTCCGAGGGATACATGTTCACACTCTATGTTATTCTTTTAGATTCTAGATGTTGGATTAGTTGGGGAGTTGTCCCATCACTCCACCTTTCATGTTTAGAGGCTTATCAGACTAAAAAGTTGTATTCCGCCGTATTGTATAAGTATTGTACTGTTTCCCTTATATTATGTTATGATTACGTTTTCTATGCTAAGTCTTTCGCTCATGTGGTTGAATTAGATGTATGCTCATGCCATGGGTCAACTTGAGGTCTCTCGGGCTCCTTGTCCCATGTCTACGATCCAGGTGTACGTTTGGGTCGTGACAATATTTTATGACATAGTGGAAGACTATGTGGAGGTATTTATGGACGATTTATCTATTTTTGGTAACTCTTTTGCTGTGTGTTTGCAAAATTTGGATAAGGTCTTGGATAGGTGCGAAGATATAAACCTGGTATTCAACCGGAAAAATTTCCACTTTTTAGTCAAGGAGGTATTATCCTTGACCACTAAGGGTCACAAAGTGGCTTGGAGGTTGATCATGCCAAAGTAGAGGTTATTGAGAGGTTGCCACCACCAGTATTTATTAAGGGTGTACGTAGTTTCTTAGAACACGCTGGGTTCTATAGATGGTTCATTCGGGATTTTTCAAAGATCTCCAGACTGATGTGCAGACTATTGGAAAAATACATAAAGTTCGAATTTGGGGCAGAATGTGTTAGTGCTTTTGAGGAGTTAAAGAAGAAGCTAGTGGAAGCTCCTATTCTGATTGTTCTTGATTGGGAATGCCCATTTGAGCTGATGTGCGACGCTAGTGATGTGGCCGTGGGTGCAATATTGGGGCATAGAAGAGAAAAGATTTTTCGCTCCATATATTATGTAAGTGAAACTCTAGATGTGGTCAAGGAGAATTATACTGTCACAGAGAAGGAAATGCTGGCACTGGTGTATGCATTCGATAAGTTCAGGTCCTATGTTGTTGGAACAAAAGTGGTGTTGTACATGGATCATGCTGCGATCTGTCACTTATTCAACAAGAAGGAAGCCAAGAACAGGTTGATTAGGTAGATATTATTGTTGCAGGAGTTTGACTTGGAATCTGAGACAGGAAGGGTAGTGAAAATCAAGTAGCAGACCACTTATCGCGGTTAGAGGACATGTCACATGTGTTTGTGTAATACCCCGAAAGTGCCTAAGATTAGACCCGGGATTTAAAAATGGAAATCTATAGTATCTGGGAAAATTCCACAGAACGGGTGACCCAATGGATCGTTGGTCCAACCAATGATCCATGGGAAGCAGTCGTGGGAAGGATGAGCCTGTGACAGTGGAAGTAACGAATGAAGTAATGACTCATTATTTGTTACAATGAGACGTCATATAGAGCCGTGGTAGGTACTGGTCCTCGGCTGAAGGGAAGGTAACGAGTCATCCCATGACCCATCATGAGGAGTAATGGGTCATGGTCACCAGTCGTTGTATAGGATAGCAATATTTTTCCAGTCTACATAATGGAAGCAAACCACGACTCCTTGGAGGAGGTAATAAGTCGTGATGAGGCTTGTGGGAAGGACTGGTACAGATCATGAAGGGTAAATCATCGGATGTCACAACAACCTGCCATTTAAAAGAACGACTTGTCCTATCGAGTCGTGGAAAGGAAATTTTAAGGTGCAAAGTCAAGCAGTGCATCCAACGGCTTGATACCACGAGTTGTGGTTCAATCTAACGACTCGTGGGACCGTCCGTTGGTTTGCCAGTGCAGTTTGTTTTAGGGTTTTATTAAGGGAATTTTTATCATTTCTAAGTCCTAGGGTCCTAAACTACATCGTTTAAGGCTCGAAAATCAGTGTTTATTGAGGGAAAAACCTACCCTATACCTATTCACTCTCTTGCATGCAAAGTTGAAGGATTGAGGAGGTGATCAAGCTTGTCTTCAAGGTTTTCTTCATTGATTTCCCTTGGGCTTCCAAGGAGTGGTGACAATTGAGTTTCCTCAGATATGTAGGGTTATGAATGGACGAATCTTTTCACACCCATACCCAATTTCTTTTAATTCATGAAATGTTCTATCTAAAATCTATGGGGTTTTTACCCAATGTATAAAAAATTGATTTCTCTACATGGGCTTGACCTAATTGAGTTACTATTATTGATTTATGAATTATGGGCAAGTTATATGTTATTTTTCATTTAAAATCACGTTTCAAGTTTTATAAATTAAATTGCCCATTTATTAAAAGTTCATTAAAGTCAAAGTTTATGAAGAATGTTCAAGTATTATGAATTATTGATGATGAAAAGAATGTTTTCAAGTTACCCATGTTTATAAGCATGTTTTTGAATGAATTGAGCATTGCAACACATGTTAATGTATTGGGAAATGCTCACATGTTCAAGAATGAATTATGATTTATGAAATGGAA
Source organism: Datura wrightii (assembly GCA_035772735.1). NCBI lineage: Eukaryota > Viridiplantae > Streptophyta > Magnoliopsida > Solanales > Solanaceae > Datura > Datura wrightii. Next base: position 163,597,421 of record JASDFA010000027.1, on the reverse strand, counting down.
CTCATGATTTATCGATTGATGATGTTGGCCTACTAAAGGGCCTTTTTATTCTTGGCTAATCATGTTTTAATGGGGATCAATGAATGATAATATTTATGGGTCCATTAATCTTAATGAATGATTTTATTGAATTACATATGAGCCTAACGTGCATGTTTTTGGGAGCCATGTCTAGCACCGAGCAGCCCGATGTTCAAAGGACTACACCGGTGTCTCATAACCACGTGCCACCGTGGGTTCATAATGATACATTACAATGATAATGATCCCCTCTTTCATGATATCACGTAATGCACATCCCTCGTCTGGCAAGCCAGGGGCGACTCTGCCCACTTGACTGAGATAGTTCGGGCATCATGAAAGGCTCTACCATGATGGTGTCAATTATGACGAGTCTTCCCATTGTTCTACATGCTTTATGCATTGATATGTTTATGTTATTGTCTCAAGTGATGATTTAGTGAAGTTTCCCTTATGATTATGATAATGAATGATTTACGAATAATTTGAAAACCTTGAGCCTTATGTTATCTTATGATATTTATGATACGAGCATGATGTCCCTCTCTTATGATCATTTATGAGTTTTTATGTACTTTTAAATGTCCGCTTTACTTACCTTACATACTGGGTACATTCCACGTACTAACTGCATACTCTATGCTGTATCGTTTTATGATACAGGCTCCGGTCTTCAGGTTCAGCACCGTCAGCAGTCCATCCCAGAGTTTAGCACCCAGCTTCTTGGTGAGTCCTCATTCTCTGAGGACCATATGCTTCTGACGTTGATGTTTCATTTATTTTTTAGTTATGTCAGGTTAGTTGGGCATGCTGTCCCATCAACACATCTGATACGTTAGAGGCTTTCGAACTACATGTAGTACTAAGCTATTATGTATTTAATATGTACCGCTTATCATATTATGTTATGTTTATGCTTCTGCTATATCATTATGTTAAATATTTTGATTTAAATGATATGCAGTTAGATGTATGCTTATGCCATGGGTCGACTTGGAGTCTCTCGGGGCTCCTTGTCCCATGTTACGATCCGGGTCTATGTTCGGTTTGTGACAAACTTGGTATAAGAGAAATAGGTTTTGTTACACCCCGTAAGTTTCTAATGTTTAGTTGGCCTATTTGTATGTTGGTTAAGAGTCTTGGAGTGCCATATGTACGAGGAAAGAGCCCGAGGAAAGGCCGAACTAGTGCAAAGTCGAGATTTCACGGGAGGAGGCCGAACCAAGTTTCCCAGAGGGGCAAAGTGGCACGGAGCAGCTCCTCCGTATTAGCCAACGTGGCACGGAGTAGAATCAGCGCGATGGGCAGAGTGCCACGTTGCCTTGTCTGCTGCCTCAAGTATATAAAGGCCTTACACTTAGAAATTAGATCATTATCCAAATAATCACGGCTAGAATAGAGGGAGTACGAAGAAACCAAGTAAAAATCATCCGATTACGCCGCTAAACGCCGTCCAAATCCAAATTAACTTTGGGTACTTAAGAAGGCTGCAAAGAGCATTGCTGCGGAGTTATTTTCGCAAAATTTGCCCGGCGAATCATTGTCCCGCCGAGCCAGAGTTGGTGGAATCTCTTCAAACTAGTGTCAATACGATTACAAACTTAAAGTAAGTATTTCTCCCTTCTAGATTCTCGAGAAATAATGAGTTTTTGATCGTCCTTCGATAAGTTGAAGTATAGTCAGTATATATGTATATAAGTTATTGTTTTCTTCGAATTTAGTAACGAAGTTGGCCCTATTCTTCTATTAATATGATTACAGTTGAGAAGGGCAGTTGAATACGAGTTGATACTCATCAGTTAGTCAGAAAACAACATACGAGGTATGTAAGGCTTGACTCTCCGCAAGTATCCTAGTCGTACAGTGTTGCGACTTATGTTCTCGAATAAAAATAACGATCTCAGATGCAGCAGACGGTTGCTACCATTAGATTGGAATTCGATATGTTGTAATTAGCTGTTTTGATATACATATATAAACATCAGATATGTTACGAGTAGCTGCTAATAGGGATTACAGTTACATAAATTCTGGTTAGTTGCTAGAAAACATATAAAGATCGTACTACAGGACCCCTTGCTAAAAGGGAGGAGGTTAAATGTGATTCGTGTTATGGACACTATAGAAACTATTTTAGTTCTCAGTTTATTGTGATGGTAGACTTATATGTTTGTTTCCAGGCCTAGACTTCAGAAGCTCATAAGAGTTATCGGCCTAAATCAGTTGGTTAACCAGTATGGGCACAGTTAGGTGGTCTAACGACCAGTTGGCGCCTGTATTGGCAGGAAAGCATCCCTAGAGGTCATTGACGTTATCGCACGTTCCAGAACTAGAAATAGAGACAAAATAGGCATATTCTAGAGTTAGCGACACTAGGGTTGTCTAGTGTATTGAGGGATCGTCCGTCATCCCTTTAGCCTTGTCAGTGATTGTCAATCTTAGTCGACTTAACAGTTATCACATCGGATGCCCAGCAAGCCAGCCCAATCGTCCGAGTCAGATAAACCTGTGGGTAGCCCAAGGAGGGATCCACATCAGTAGTTAGTGACGGGCCAACACCCTAGCCGGTTCTTGTAAGGTATTTAGGTACAGAGTGCCAGGAGAGGGCCAGTCTTCATAGAATTGCCTATAAGATTGAGAATTGCCCAGAACAGTAATATAGATCCGAGTGGATTCAGACAAGGCCTAAGGAGATCGGTAAGCTCCCTATGGAGGACCAGGGTGCCGATCACCTAGAAGCAAGTTCGACCAAGCCTAGCCCTATAGTTGTTTAATTAGAAGAATAAAGTAGTTAGCTATCCGCAACCCCACAGTTATTCATGAGTTATGGATGTCTGAGTAGGACATTCAGGGTATTGTTAGGCCATTTCAGACCTCGCTCTATTCAGCCCAGACTATTAGATATCATGATTACTATCAGGATCCTCTGATCAAATACAGGCGCATGGCGTGCCTACAGATAGCCATACAGATTATCCCAGAAGCGAGTAGAATTAGCGTTAGGCCCAAAAGGCCAGATACGCTCTCTTTATATAGATAGATTGATGTGTCAGTATAGCACTTGTGTTGGGGTTGCCCTTAGTTAGAAGCCTTCCATGACCGCCCAGGGTTAATAGCTGTGTCGACTCGCCCACCAGGGGTGAGGATACGTCGTTCTACGGAGCGGCATGCCATTCGCAAGGGACGAAGATGGGGATCCAGATCCTCATATTGCCGTGGTTGGCCTTATACACACTCCCGCCGAGCGTTTACGCCCTGGGTGTAGATATCAGGAGTCCTCCGAACTCAGACACAACTACAGTTCAGGGGCCAAGCGGGCCCAGTTGTAGACACAGGGGACTGGTAGGTTGGCTACAGTACTAGTAGAGTTGTAGACACCTGAGTAGGGGTATATAGATTGAGATGTGCTCGCCAGGACTTATGGGGGCCTGAACGAGTTATTCTGTGCTGATTATACCTCCCGACTTATGGGGGCTAGGTGGGGTTCTTATATGAATTCTTGTCTGCTAGCTGTAGTGTATATACGTGTAAGTATGCAGTCTTAGCTTATGTACATGTAGTGCCAGTAGATGCAGAGTACGAATCAGCAGGCGTGAAGGTTAATCTTTCGGCTCTTCTTTTTATTTACTTCTAGTCCTATTCAACTTATCTATTGCCTTACATATTCGGTACATGTTGTACTGACGCCCTTCCCGGGGTGCTGCATTACTTTCCTGTAGGTACAGATAGACGAGGAGCAGGTCCCTAGTAGTTCCAGTTAGCCGTACAGAACCGTCAGCTCCCTTCTTCCGGGGCTTGTATGATAGAGGTTATTCCTTTTGTTCATACATATGGGTAGGTTGGGGCCCTATCTCGACCATCTTATTACTCCTAGAGGCTTGCAGATTGTTTTATTTCCCTGTGGTTAGATGATATCGGCCATGTAGGGCCCATATGTGTTTTAGACTACGTGTGTTGACCGTATGGGGCCCTGTTTAGCTGTTGATTGGCAGCCTTGTCGGCCCGCATAGAACTCCCTATGATTATTTGTCTCTAGTTAGCTGTTTACTTTCATAGGTGGCTATAGGCCTTATCTGCCGGGGGTTGTATTTACAGCCTCTATATAGCCTCTTGTTTTCTTGATTCTAGAGATAGAGTCAGCCCTGCACCAGAGGTGCTTAGGTCAGTCAATTCAGTAGTTCAGATCCTAGTAGGGCACCAGGTGCCAGTCATGCCTCCCAAGGTGGGGCGTGACAGGTTTGAAGTGTCCCAGGGTGTCTGAAAGTCGCGTTAAGTAGAGTCTTTTTCATAGGTGTGAAACGCGCCACACCTATGACAAAGAGGCTACAAGACGTTTAAGAAATGTTCCCTTCTTTCATGATCTATGTCGTGCGATGAAAAGTCTCTCTATCCTTCTAATTCATTCTATTCACGATTGCAAAACCGTTGCTCCTCGAAGAATGAATGGCAGGAGGAATGGGAATGGAGATAGCCACGAGGATGGCAACGGTAATGGGCACCAGTAAGCCCCACCAGTTCAGGAGCACCAGGCACCGAAGCCAGTTACCTATGCTGAGTTTTGGGCAGCTATTCAGATGCTCGCGCAGGCCTTGACCGCTTTGGTCAATCAACAAGCTGTTGCTCGTGTTCTGCAGAACAGCAATGTGGCGGTGACTCGAGTTAGAGATTTTTTGAGGATGAACCTGCTAGAGTTCTTAGGGTTGAAAGTAGATGAGGAACCGCATGAGTTTGTAGATAAGATTGTGAATATCACCCAAGTCATGGGGTGAATGTAGTGAAGTGTGTGGAGTTGGCCTCATATCAGCTAAAGGGGGTTGCACACATCTGGTTTTGTCAATGGAAAGATAGTAGGGCCGCCGGAATGGGCCCAGACACTTGGGAAGAGTTCCATGTTGCATTCTTAGACCGATTCTTCCCTCATGAGATGAGGGAGTTGAAGGTAGCCGAGTTCGTGAATCTGAAATAGGGGAAGATGATGGTACATGAGTATGCTCTCGAGTTCACTCGCTTGTCAAAATATGCCCCAAAGTTAGCGGTTGATCAGAGGGAGCGGGTAAGCCGATTTGTTCATGGCATGGTGGGCTATTTATAGAAAGATTGTAGGACCGCTATGCTCCACTAGGATATGGATTTCCCTTGGATAGTTCTATACGCCCAGCAGATGGAGGTGGCTCATACAAGGGAGAGAGAGGCCAAAAGAGCCCGAACAAATAGCCATGGGTTCACTCATCAGAGATCCGGCGGTTGTCATGCCCTCAGTTTTAGCAGAGGTCACTAGCTCCAGCACCATCATCAGCGAGTGTTCCGTCCAGACCCAGGGGTGACCAAAGGAATAGGGCTTTAGGATCAAGGGACCAGAGGGGAATGCAGGTAGAGCGTACCTTTCCAGCCTATGGGAAGTGTGGCAAGAGTCATGTCGGGGAGTGTTTGCTCGGCTCAAATATTTGCTATGGGTGTGGTAGATCCGGCCACATGCGCCGAGCATGTCCATTTGCTAGATAGGGTGATGGTGGAGGCCATGTTCAAACTACCAGGTCAGCAACAGCTCCAGTGTGTCCAGCTCTGCAGGGAGCATCTACTAGTGGTAGTGACGGACAACGCCAAAACATATTATATGCCCTTGCCTCACGTTAGGAGCAGGAGACTTCACCGGATGTGGTTACTGGTATGTTACGAGTGTTTCACCTTGATGCTTATGCTTTTTTAGATCCAGGGGCTACCTTGTCTTTTATGACACCTTACATTTTTAGTATCTTTGGAGTCAGTCCCGAAATTCTATCAACACCATTTTTAGTTTCTACACCTATTGTCGATTCGGTTCTAGCTAGGCGGCTGTATAGAAGGTGCTCGATCACTGTATTTCATAAAGTCACCTCTGCAGACCTTGTAGAGTTAGCCATGACTGACTTTGATATTATTCTTGGCATGGAGTGGTTGTATGCGTGTTATGCTTTTATTAATTTTAGGACCCATTTGGTGGAGTTCCGCTTTCTGAGTGTGTCAGTCTTGGAGTGGAAGAGTAGTTTGGCCGTGCCTTTAGGTCATTTTATTTCCTATCTTAAGGCCAGGAAATGATTTCCAAGGGATGTGTATATCATCTAGTTAGGGTTAAGGATGTTGAGTCCGAGACCCCGACTATCCAGTAAGTTTTGGTAGTATGTGAGTATCCGAAAGTCTTCCTAGAGGATTTATTGGGAATCCCTCCCCAACGGGAGATTCATTTTGGTATTGACCTTTTTCCCAACATGCAGCCTATATTTATCCCTTCTTATAGAATGGCCCTAGCTGAGCTAAAAGAGTTGAAGGAATAGTTGAAGGATCTTTGGATAAGGGTTTCATTAGGACAAGCAAGTCTCCATGGGGTGCACGAGTCTTATTTTTCCGACAGAAGGATGGTTCCCTTCGAATGTGCATTGACTATCGGCAATTGAACAAAGTCACTATCAAGAACAGGTATCCTCTACCTAGGATTGATGATTTATTTGACCAGCTTCAGGGTGTCAAGTGCTTTTCAAAGATAGATCTTAGATCCAGGTACCATCAGCTCAGGGTGCGGGAGAGTGACATCTTGAAGACAACTTTTCGGACCCAGTATGGTCATTTTGAGTTTGTTTCTATGTCTTTTGGACTAACCAATGCTCCTAACTCTTTTATGGACTTGATGAACAAGGTGTTCAAGCCATACATAGACATGTTCATGATTGTGTCCATTTATGACATTTTGATATACTCTCGGAGCAAGGCGGAGCATGCCTCTCATTTGAGGGTGGTGCTGCAGACTCTCAAGGATCGCCAACTATATACTAAATTAAGCAAGTGTGAGTTTTGGTTGGACTTCGTGGTGTTTTTTGGCCATGTGGTGTAAAGGTGGACTTGCAGAAAATATAGGTGGTAAAGTACTGGCCCAGGACGGTGAATCCTTAGATATTCAAAGCTTCTTAGGTTTAGCTAGCTATTATCGGGGGTTTTTGGAAGGTTTCTCATCAATTGCGGTGCCCTTTACCAAATTGACCCACAAGAAGGTGAAATTTCAATGGTCGGATGCTTGTGAGAAGAGCTTTTAGGAGTTGAAGACTCGACTCACTTTAGCACCAGTTTAACCCTACCGAAGGGTACCGATGGGTTCGTAGTGTATTGTGATTCTTCAAGAATCAGACTTGAGTGTGTATTGATGCAACACAAAAGAGTTATAACATATGCCTCTAGACAGCTGAAGGTGCATGCCCATGATCTTGAATTGGCCGCGGTGGTATTCGCCTTGAAGATATGGCGACATTATTTGTATGGGGTCCACATAGATGTGTTCACGGACCATAAGAGTTTGCAATATGTGTTTACACAAAAAGATCTTAATCTTCAACAAAGGAGGTGGTTGGAGCTACTCAAGGACTATGATATGAGTGTCCTTTACCATCTGAGTAAGGACAATGTAGTGGAAGATGCGCTTAGTATAATCTCTATGGAGAGTGTGTCTCATGTGTATGAAGGGAAAAAGGAACTGGTGAAGGACGTGCATCGACTCGCAAGATTGGGAGTTAGGTTGGTTGACTCGACCGATGGCGGTGTTGTTGTTCATAACGGATCAGAATCGTCCTTAGTGACTAATGTAAAGGCTAGACAAAATGAGGACCCGATCTTAGTAAAGTTAAAGGAAGTCGTTTAGAATCAGAGAGTGGAGGTCTTCTCCAAAGAGGGAGATGGTATGCTTCGATATCAGGGTCGCTTGTGTGTTTGGGACGTTGATGATTTGAGGATTCGGATGTTGCAGGAGGCTCATGGATCTAGGTACTCTATCCATCCAGGTGCCACCAAGATGTACCGTGATTTATGGGAAGTCTATTGGTGGAATGACATGAAAAAGGACATAGCAGAATTTTTGGCTAAGTGCCCAAACTATCAACAAGTGAAGGTTGAGCATCAAATATCAAGAGGCATACTTCAGGATATCAGTATTCCTACTTTGAAATGGGAAGAAATTAATATGGACTTCATTACAAGATTACCTCAGACTCGTAGGCAATATGACTCCAGTTGGGTTGTTGTGGAGAGGTTGACTAAGGCGGCTCATTTTCTACCAGTCAAAACCACCGATTTAGCAGAGGATTATGCTAAGTTATACATCCGAGAGTTGGTTTGGTTGCATGGAGTGCCCTTGTCCATCATTTTAGATAGAGGTACTCAGTTTACCTCTCAGTTTTAGAGATCATTTCAAAAAGAACTAGGTACTCAGGTTAATCTCAGCACCGCATTTTACCCGCAAACGGATGGCTAAGCGGAGTGGACTATTAGGACTCTTGAGGATATATTAAGAGCGTGTGTGATGACTTCAAGGGTAGTTGGGATGACTACTTGCCTCTCATCGAGTTTGCCTATAATAATAGCTACCATTCTAGCATTCAGATGGCTCCATTTGAGGCTCTCTATGGGTGGAGATGTAGATCGCCTATTGGTTGGTTCGAAGTTGGTGAAGCTGCGATGATAGGGCCGAATTCAGTCCATGAGGCTATGGAGAAGGTCCAGCTCATATGGGACAGGTTGAAAACAGCTCAAAGTCGCCAAAAGTCCTATGCCGATGTGAGAAGGAGAGAACTTGAGTTTGCAGTCGATGATTGAGTGTTTTTGAAGGTGTCACCCATGAAGGGAGTGATGTGGTTTGGGAAGAAAGGAAAACTCAACCCTCGTTATATTGGCCCCTATCGAATAGTGAAGCGGGTTGGCAAGGTGGCATATAAATTGGAGTTGCGCTTAGAATTAGCTTCTGTACATCATGTTTTCCATGTGTCACTCTTAAAGAAGTGTTTGGGTGATCCAGCTCTAGTTGTCCCGGTGGACAGTGTTGGGGTGAAAGACAACCTTAGTTATGAGGAGGTTCCGATGGAAATACTGGATCGTCACGTTCGAAAGCTAAGGAACAAGGAAGTAGCTTCAGTTAAAGTGTTATGGAGGAATCAACATGTTGAAGGAGCTACATGGGAAGACGAAGTGGATATGATGACTAGATACCCACATTTATTCTCTACTGACTCAGTTCCAACTTGAATTATTAGTTTTTTATCTAAGAATCTATTTAGTTTTTATGTCCAATTCATGTGCCTAAATTTCTTTTATGTATCTGGTTGTGTATATGAATTATGAATTCAATTCAGCTATGTAGTTTGAATCGGAGGTGGTCATTCCATTAGTTTTTGGTTTAAATAATCAGTATTTGAATATGATGATTGCATTTCTCTGCTTTTTCTGCATGTTTCCAACATTCGAGGATGAATATTCCGGGGGGGGGGGGGGAGAGATATTGTAATACCCCAGAAGTGCCTAAGATTAGACCTAAGATTTAAAAATGGAAATCTGCAGAATTTGGAAAAATTCCACAGAACGGAAGACCCAACAGATTGTTGGTCCAACCAATGACCTATGGGAAGCAGTCACGGGAAGGATGGGCCTGGTGATAGTGGAAGTAACGAACGAAGTAATGACTCATTGTTCGTTACAATGAGTTGTCGTATGGAGCCGTGGTGGGTACTGGTCCTCAGCTGAAGGGAAGGTAACTAGTCATCCCACAACCCGTCAAGAGGAGTAACGGGTCGTGTCACCATTCGTTGTATAGGATAGCAATATTTTTCCAATCTACATAATGGAAGCAAACCACGACTCGTTGGAGGAGGTAACGAGTCGTGATGAGGCTCGTAGGAAGGACTGGTACAGATCATGAAGGAGAAAGCAATGGATGTCACAACGACTTGTCATTTGAAAGAATGACTTGTCCTTCCGAGTCATGGGAAGGAAATCTAAAGGTGCGAAGTGAGGCAGTGCATCCAATGGCTCTATACCACAAGTCGTGGTTTCATCTAATGACTCGTGGGATCATCCGTTTGTTCACCAGTACAGTTTTTCAGGGATTTTATTAAGGGAATTTTCGTCATTTCTAAGTCCTAAGGTCCTAAACTACGTCGTTTAAGGCTCGAAAATTATTGTTTATTGAGGGAAAAACCTACCCTAGACCTATTCACTCTCATGCATGCAAAGTTGAAGGATTGAGGAGGTGATCAAGCTTGTCTTCAAGGGTTTCTTCATTGATTTCCCTTGTGCTTTCAAGGAGTGGAGAGAATTGAGTTTCCCAAGGTATGTAAAGTTATGAATGGGTGAATCATTTCACACCCATGCCCAATTTCTTTTAATTCATGAAATGTTCTATCTAAAATCTATGGGGTTTTTACCCAATGTATGAAAATTCGATTTCTCTACATGGGCTTGACCTAATTGAGTTACTATTATTGAATTATGAATTATGGGTAAGTTATATGTTATTTTTTATTTAAAATTATGTTTCAAGCTTTATAAATCAAATTGTTCATTTATGAAAAGTTCATGAAAGTCAAAGTTTATGAAGAATGTTCAAGTATTATGAATTATTGATGATGAAAAGCATGTTTTCAGGTTACTCACGTTTATAAGCATGTTTTCGAATGAATTGAGTATTGCAAAGCATGTTAAAATATTGGCAATGCCCGCATGTTGAAGAATGATTTACGATTTATGAAATGGATCTCACGGTTTATCAATTGATGTTGTTGGACGACTAAAGGGCCTTTGGTTCTTGGGTAATCATGTTTTAATGGGGATCAATGAATGATAATGTTTATTTGGCCGTGAATCTTAATGAATGATGTTATTGAATTACATATGAGCCTAATGTGCATATTTTTAGGAGTCATGTCTAGCACCGAGCACTCCGGCGTTCAAAGGACTATACGGTGTCTCATAACCATGTGCCACCGTGGTTCCATAATGATACTACAATGATAATGAATCGGTGGAGCGCGATTGGAGGGGAAACATAAGTATAAAAAAGAAGATTTCTTCCATAATGGAAGGATATTTCAAGTAGAAGAGCTGACGTATTGTTTCACATTTGAATTTCTCTTACCCTAATTGGAATTCCGATACTATGTTCTCAAAACCTGTTGCCCTTTTGCTCTTTAGATGGTGTTTTCTATTGTATAATTTTTTATTGTCCGAGTTGGAGTTAGAAATACATCAGGATTTCGTGTGCTTACTTTTATTGCTTTTGGTTTTTGTATTATGGATCTACTCTTTCATGATATTATATAATGCGCGTCCCTCGCCTGTCAAGCCAGGGGCGACTCTGCCGACTTGGGTGAGATAATTGGGGCATCATGAAAGGCTCTACCTTGATGGTATCGGTTATGACGAGTCCTCCTATTGTTCCGCATGTTTTATGCATTGATATGTTTATGTTATTAGCTCAAGTGATGATTTATAAAAGTTTCTCTTATGATTATGATAATGAATGATTTACAAATGATTTGAAAAAATTGAGCCTTATGTTATCTTATGGTATTTATGATATGAGCATGATGTCCCTCTCTTATGATTATTTATGAGTTTTTATGTACTTTTAAATGTTCGCTTTACTTATCTTACATACTGGGTACATTCCACGTACTGACCGCATACTCTATGTTGTATCATTTTATGATACAGGCTTCGATCTTCATGTTCTGCACCGTCAGTAGTCCATCCCAGAGTTTAGCACCTAGCTTCTTGGTGAGTCCTCATTCTCCGAGGACCATATGCTTCTGATGTTGATGTTTCATTTATTTTTCAGTTCTTCCGCTATATCGTTATGTTAAATATTCCGATTTAAATGATATGGATTTACATGGATGCTTATGCCATGGGTCGACTTAGAGTATATCGGGGCTCCTTATCTTGTGTTATAATTCGGATCTACGTTAAGGTCGTGATAGTTTGATGAGGGGCGTATTCGAGAAGAGTTCCCTGATGAGAAGCTCTTGGCACTAAATATGGTGGAACTCCCTTCGTACGCAGACATAGTGAACCTTATAGTAAGTGGAGTGTACCCACCAGAGGCAACTGCTCAACAACGAAAGTAGCTGAACTATGAGTCCTAGTTCTACATGTGGGATGAACCGTATTTATTCAAGAAGGGTCCAGATCAAGTGATGAGACGGTGAATTCCAAAGAGTCAGTGACACAGGTGTTGAGAAGTTATCATTCTTCGTCGTATGGCAGTCATAACAGAGGAGAGTGATAACGCTCAAACTCAAACTTCCTATCAAAGTATGAAGCGGACGTTGTTAACAAAGAACCCAACAAAGAGGTTGGGGTCAAACCACAGGGAATAAGGTAATATCTAGACTAATGCCGGTACTTAAACTTGTTGGTAAGTTATCTCCAAATTGGTAGGTTTCAAAGAAAAACAATATTAAAACAAAAGCGTAATTGTGGTTGTTATAAAGATTTACAAATAACTAGGGTAAGTTTTCCTCATGGGTTCATAACTAGACTAATGTCGGTACTTAAATACTTACTTGTAGAACTGATAACTAGGGTTCATCCAAACGACTGGTTCGTCCCTATTGGATGACTATACTCAATCACCTGGTCTGGTCTCATGAGCGATTTCAAACTAACCATTATTAATATATCTCAAATTAACTTTCCTACGACCACAACTCAAGTCATAATGATCATAAAAATCAAGGCTTCGTTGTAATTCTTTTTCCTAATCTCTATTTCTCCAGGTTCAAGCAAGTAAAAAATTCGGGCAAGTCCTAACGTTGTACACCATTAAGAAACGTTAAATATGAAGAGAATACAATACAAACATTTAGAATTCGTTTAGAATCACTTTGTGCAACCCTAATTCATTAATTCACCATGGTTCCCACAACCCTAGTTGTAGAGGTTTTAGCCTCTCATGGTTATAAGAGAATTATAAGCATTCATAGACAAACACATAATTTAGGACTTACAAAAATAATTGGAAGAAACCCAGATTTGAATATCAAAGAACAATCTCAAGAACAATGGATGAAATCAAGAGTGTATCCTAAGAATTCCTCTCGGAAACTTGATAAAAATTCACAAATAATATTCTTCACATGCCTCTACTACTTCGTTTCTATGTTCCCTGACTAAAATAAAACATAAAAGCTATTTATACAGATATTAGAAACCTTTTCCTAAGCAAATAGGGAATTTTCCTTATCTGGCGCCGACTATATCACGACTAAACATATGAACCGTAGAAGGATTTTATGGGTTATACCTGTTTCTCATACATACTTGGTTGCTGCAAATTTTTCTATGTGTTGGCAGGCTGGTACGACTCATACCACAGTCCTACGAGTCATAAAGTACATTCGTGGTTTGGCCTGTAGAATTTGGACATCTTCTGAAGTTTTTCACAAGTGTAGTGGTACGCCTCGTACCTTCCTCCTACGACTCATACTACTTGTTGTGTATGAAGTTCTGCCAAGTCTTGAAGAATCTCCTGAAGTTCACCACGGCTCATGGTATGGGTTGTATGTGGTTGCTATGATCCGTGAGTTCATCCGTACCAAGAGACTTCCTTTGTGTAAATTTCTCTGAATAATTCCACTATTCCAATTACGGCTCGTACCATCTTGGTACGGCTTGTACTGAGAGTCCTACGTTGCTTTCCTCATATTCCAGCCTTCTGACTTTCACCACGATTCTTAGTACAACTCGTATGATCAAGGTACGGCTCATAATGTGACTTGTACTAGGCTGATTTTCTGCATTTTTAGGCTTCTTTTGCACATTTTTGCTCCAACACTTATTTTCCCTGCAATCAAAGTAAAAGTTCCTCATATCCATATAAACATACCTAAGTCCATGCTAATTTCTCAATTTTAAGCATCGAAAGTTCTGTAAACTCACAACACATCAACACCCTCAACTTAAGACTTTTGCATGTCCTCAGGCAAAGAAAACAAAAAAGACTAAACATGACGCTTAGCTAGAAAATAAACCTAGGATATTACAGCCAACAATCTACCAAAACTTGCACTATAAGCCCAAACAACTTTTGACCCTTTTTTCTGTGAACCAAATCAGTTCATGCACATCAAGTAGCTACAAAACATGATAAATAGGGATCAAGATATGTCATATAGCTATTAACAGATAGTCAAGTCATCACCAATGCTTTTTACACAGACAATTGGTAGAGTTAAATACAAACCATGTACCCTCACAACAAATGAAGTCCCTAACTCACAAATATGTGAAAATATGAAATGTGGGACTAAACAAGTAAGACTCTCATTCTCACAAGGAAGTTCCAAATACTGCACATCGGATACCATAGGCTTGCCCTTATTTTTTCTACTTTGGCTCTTCAGAAAGTTAGGCTAGGATCACTATATGACTTTACTCGGCTTGTAATGTAGGCTTTAAGGCTAGATATGGTAAATATGGAATTTTTAGTGACTAAATCCTCCTTGAAACTACATACACGTGGCTCCATTTTCCACTTTTTTTCACCCTTTTTTCTTTTTCCAACTTTTTCTTCTCTTTTCACCATTTTTTATGCAATTGTATGGGTGTGGTGTGTTTTCACATTTTCATTCATGTAACACCCTGAAAATTTTCTAGACTAAACTTAGACCTTGCATGAAAAACCGAGATGAACCAGAAACTTTTTTCGCCGTGGAATGACTCTTCAAGTAGCTAAATAAGTCATGGTAAGACTCGTGGTAAGAACCCACATGATGACTCGTTAGGTCAAGTAATGAGTCTTCGCGATGAGTCGTCGAGTGGAAGCTCATGGTAAAGGTTTCAGTGGTAACGGCGAACACAACGAGTCATTAGGTTAGGCAACGAATCATTGTGTTAGTCATCGGAGGAGTCTTGGTAAAGGTTAACCCCAAGGCAGTGTTGACAATGAGAGGAGGGGACGAGTTGTTAGGTCAAGTAATGACTCATCGTGACCAGTCGTGGGGGTGAAAGGAGAAATTATGGTTCAGTGATAATGGAAGATGTCATGAGTCGTTAGGTCTCCTGATGACTCATGAAGTCAGTCGTTGGCCAAACGAGGAATTTTGGGGATTTTACAGACATGGCCACGACTGGGCACCACGAGTCATTGCCAACCCCACGACTCGTGGAGTAACTCACGGGGACTGGCAGTAGGTTTCTTTCCTGCGATGCTCCAAGGGTATTTTCATAACTTCTAACTATTTTTATCCCTAAACTACGTCGTTTTGGGGCATGTTTTAGAGAGAATTAAAGGGGTAATCGACTAAGTCTCTTTTGTTTTTCACTCAACTCTCGATCTTCGGAGGAAGGAAGTTACAAACAGACTTCTCAGGGCAAAGCTAGGGCATCCAATCTTTTTCTCAATTTCACAAGGATTTTCTCAAGAATCTTCCATCAGGTATGCAGGTATTTAACAAGAGAATTATTCTCCCCTTGTGCCCCCAAAACTCTTCCTAAAAACTCTTATCAGTTCTAGCTCTGAAGTTCACCATTAGGGTTCAATTGTCAGTAAATTATGGAATTTATCCCTGTTATAATTCTCTTGAGTATTGAGGGTTGTTATTAGTGATAATTTTGGTCATTATCTCCTTACAAGAATTATTATGATTTTATCCCTAGTTACTGAATTCAGTAATAGGGTCTTGCTTAATTTATTAGACATTAATGATGCTTTACTCAATCAAAGTTGGAATTCCCATGTTATTACTATCATATGAATTCTCAGTCAGTGCATGCTAGTTAAGTCTCAGTCAATTAGTCCTTTAGACGGTTACAACTCTTCCATATAAGCAGCTCTGGCCAATATTGGAACACCAGTTTTAGTATTCGGTCCGATAAGACTCTCATGGTACTTCCAGATAAGTATGCTTGACTTAGTCTTAGGCCCCAACTTCGAGCTATCAGTTTAGTAGTTAGACTAGGACTATCCAGTGGGAGTAGGAATTAGCACCGAGAGGATCGGAGTTCCAGCGCACCCAGGTTTCTAGAACTCTGTTGCGACTGTAGGTTATTTGGCCCAAATGGGCCCAGATAGTGATCTCACAGTTCATGCCTTTATACCCTAGCAAGGTATATTAGGTCCTATCGATGGGGCGTATACATTGAACTCCATATTTAGCTCACGTGGTTATATGTCGGTTATAGACTCTCCCACTTGTCAGTACAGTCTCTGCTTAGTTCATCTCAGTTCAGTATCTTGGATTCCAAGACATGTTTATGACCATCAGCCAGGGTCATTATTGACCATATCAGTCATAGTTCAGTTTTACCAATTTATAGTACTTCAGTTGGTCATTTCATGTTATTGTCGTTCAGTCACTAATTCTTACATTCTTATTGTATCTCTTACTTACTCAGTGCATTCAAAGTACTGGCGCATAATTTCTATGTTGTATAGTATTATGATACAGGCGCAGGTTCTCAGTTCCAGCATCGTCCATAGTTTTCCTCAAACAAAATCAGCAATAATGTTTGGTGAATCCTCATCTTCCGAGGACGATATTTGTTTTCAATTAGCTCTCTTTTAGACAGATTTTAGAGTTAGCTGGGGGCTTATCCCAGCAACTCATTTGTTAGTAGTTGGCTTTCAGACATAGTTATGCAGTATTATTTGTTTTGATATATTGACTCTTTTCAAATCAGTATTTCTTGAATGATTGTATTTAAAACTTCCTCTTATGTTTACTCAGTTTACCAGTGTAATGATAGACCATAGGTTAGCTTGGGGTCACTTGTGGCACCAAGTACCGTGTCTCAGTCAGGGTGTAGACTGGGGTCGTGACAAACTTGGTATCGGAGCACTAGGTTTAGCGTATCCTAGAATGTCTGAAAGTCGCATTAAGTAGAGTCTTTTTCATGGGTGTGAAGCATGCCACACTTATGACGTGAAGGATACAAGGCGTTATTAGAAAAACTCCCTTTTTTTCATACTCTTTATCGTGCATTAAAGTCTAATTCCATAAATTCCCTCCTAACTCAAGCTCTATTCATTTTAGTGAAAATATGCCTCCACGACGAGGAAACGAAAGAAGTGCTGGCAACGCTAACCGACCTGCCCCACCAGCTCCAGTAGTCCCTCAACACGACCAAGTGACATCAGCAGAATTCCGAGTGGCAATCCAACTGCTGTCTCAGACAGTGACTAACCAAGTGAACCAACAGGTGGTTCTGGTGAATATAAATGGGTTCTTAGTCCCAGAATCATAGCACCAACAACCGCTACCCAGCTTGTCCTAAGTGTGAAAAGAACCATCCAGGTGAGTGCCTTCTGGCAAAGAGGGTTGCTTTGGATGTTGACAACTAGGTCACAGGCTAAAGGAATGTCCGTCAGCAGGACGAGGGAGATCACAGTCTACCACCTCAGCAGCTTCAGTAGGCTGTCCAGCCCAACAGGGTAACACTTCAAGTACGGATGGCGATGAGAGCTAAAATCGCTTTTATGCTTTGTCCTCTCATCAGGATTAGGATAGCTCACCTGACATGGTTACGGGTATGTTACGTCTCTTCCATCAAGATGTATATGCCCTACTAGGTCTAGGTGCCACACTATTATTTGTGACTCCCTATGTAGCTGATCAGTTTGAAATCAATCCATAAGCCTCTCAGAACCATTCTCAGTCTCTAACCCAGTTGGTTAATCGGTTAGAGCCAGTCGGGTGTATAGAAACTGCCCAGTCTCAGCATTGAGTAAAGTCATTCCAATTGATCTAGTATAGCTAGACATGGTTGATTTCGACCTCATTCTTGGCATGGATTGGTTATATTTCAGTTATGCCTCATTCTACTACAGAACTAGAGTCATCAGAGTTTAGTTTCCAAATGAGTCAGTATTAGAATGGATGGGTAGTGTTTCAGTGCCTAAGGGTCGATTTATTTCATACCTTAAGGCAAGGAATATTATTTCAAAAGGTTGCATTTATCACCTAGTTCGGGTCAAAGATTCTAGCTCTGAAACACCAACTATTCAGTCAGTTCTAGTTGTCAGCAAGTTCCCTGACGTGTTTCCCGAAGATCTTCCCCGAGTCCCTCCCGAGCGGGAAATAGACTTCGGCATAGACCTTCTTCCAAAACTCAGCCCATCTCTATTCCTCCTTATAAAATGGCCCCAACTGAGCTTAAGGAGTTGAAGGAATAGATAAAGGACCTTCTTGATAAGGGTTTCATGAAGCCCAGCATCTCTCCCTAGGGTGCTCCAGTGTTGTTCATGCGAAAGAAGGATGGTACCCTCAGAATGTGTATCGACTACCATCAACTGAACAAGGATAAAGTTAAGAACAGGTATCCCCTACCCAGGATTGATGACTTGTTCGATCAGCTTCAGGGAGCCATTGTTTTTTCCAAGGTAGATCGCAGGTCGGGGTATCATCAGTTTAGGGTCAGGGAATGTGACATACCGAAAATAGCCTTCTGAACTCAGTATGGTCACTATGAATTTGTTGTTATGTCCTTTGGACTAACTAATGCCCCTGCAACTTTCATGGACCTAATGAACAAAGCATTCAAGCAATATATGGACATGTTTGTCATTGTGTTCATAGAGGACATTTTGGTATACTCCAGAAATGAGGAGGAGCATGCTAACCATCTGAGGATAGTATTACAGACTCTAAGAGACCGTCAGTTGTTCTCTAAATTCAGCAAATTCGAATTCTGGTTGAAGTTTGTGGCTTTCCTTGGTCATGTTTTCTTAGGTGAGGGTATTCAGGTAGATCCTCAAAAGATAGCAATGATGAAAGATTGGCCAATACCTACTTCCACAACAGATATTAGAAGTTTACTGGGTCTAGCCGGTTACTACCGACGGTTTGTAGAAGGATTTTCCTCTATTGCGTCTCCTCTGACTACGCTAACTTAAAAAAACCTGAACACAGGATTGATGACTTGTTCGATCAGCTTCAGAGAGCCATTGTTTGTTCCAAGGTAGATCGCAGGTCGGGGTATCATCCGTTTAGGGTCAGGGAATGTGACATACCGAAAATAGCCTTCCGAATTCGGTATGGTCACTATGAATTTGTGGTTATGTCCTTTGGACTAACTAATGCCCCTACAACTTTCATGGACCTAATGAACAGATTATTCAAGCAATATATGGACATGTTCGTCATTGTGTTCATAGACGACATTTTAGTATACTCCAAAAGTGAGGAGGAGCATGCTAACCATCTGAGGACAGTGTTACAGACTCTCAGAGACCATCAGTTGTTCACGAAATTCAGCAAATTCTAATTCTGGCTGAAGTCTGTGGCTTTCCTTGGTCATGTGGTCTTAGGTGAGGGTATTCAGGTAGATCCTAAAAAGATAGCAACAGTGAAAGACTGGCCAAGACCTACTTCCCCAACAGATATTAGAAGTTTTCTGGGTCTAGTCAGTTACTACCGACGGTTTGTAGAAGGATTTTCCTCTATTGCTTCTCCTCTAACTAAGCTAACTCAAAAAAACCTGAACCCAGGATTGATGACTTGTTCGATCAGCTTCAGGGAGCCATTGTTTTTTTCCAAGGTAGATCGCAGGTCGTGGTATCATCAGTTTAGGGTCAGGGAATGTAACATACCAAAAATAGCCTTCTGAATTCGGTATGGTCACTATGAATTTGTGGTTATGTCCTTTGGACTAACTAATGCTCCTGCAACTTTTATGGACCTAATGAACAGAGTATTCAAGCAATATATGTACATGGTTGTCGTTGTGTTCATAGACGACATTTTGGTACTCCAGAAATGAGGAGGAGCATGCTAACCATCTGAGGATAGTGTTACAGACTCTCAGAGACCGTCAGTTGTTCTCTAAATTGAGCAAATTCGAATTTTGGCTAAAGTATATGGTTTCCTTGGTCATGTGGTCTTAGGTGAGGGTATTTAGTTAGATCCTCAAAAGATAGAAACGGTGAAAGACTGGCCAAGACCTACTTCCCCAACAGATACTAGAAGTTTTCTAGGTCTTGCTGGTTACTACCGATGGTTTGTAGAAGGATTTTCCTCTATCGCGTCTCCTCTGACTAAGCCAACTTAAAAAAAGGTGAAGTTTCAGTGGTCAGATGTGTGTGAGAAGAGTTTCCAGGAGTTGAAGACTAGACTCACAACAGCTCTAGTTTTGAACTTACCAGAAGGAACATATATGATTGTAGTCTACTGTGATGTTTCCAGAGTTGGCCATGGTTGTGTTTTGATGCAGTGGGGTAAGGTAATACTTATGCCTCCAGACAACTCAAAGTTCATGAGAAGAATTATCCGACTCATGATCTTGAATTGGAGACAGTGGTGTTTGCTCTAAATATATGGAGGCATTACCTTTATAAGGTTCACATGGATGTTTTCACCAATCACAAGAGCCTTCAATACGTGTTCGGTCAGAAGGATTTAAACATTTGTCAGAGAAGGTGGTTGGAGTTACTGAAGAATTATGATATGAGCATGTTGTACCACCCGGGAAAAGCAAATGTTTTGGCGGATGCCTTGAGTAGAATGTCCATGGGGAGCGTTGCTCATGTTGAAGAGGGCAGAAAAGAACTGGTAAAAGATATTCACAAGTTAGTTTGGTTTGGAGTGCAATTGATGGATTCAGCTGAGGGCAGAGCAGTACTATAAAGTGGGTCAGAATCCTCGTTAGTTGTTGAGGTTAATTCAAAGCAGGATGAAGAACCCATACTGATTAAGCTGAAAGAAACAGTTCTAAGAAAAGAAGTGGAGGCTTTCTCCAAAGGGGGAGATGGTGTGCTTCGTTACTAAGGCAGACTATGTGTTCTAAACGTAGGTGACTTGAGGCAACAAATATTTGCAGAATCCCGCAAGCTCCAGATATTCTACCCATCCAGGTTCCACTAAGATGTATCATGACCTACGGGAAATCTATTGGTGGAACGACATGAAAAGAGATATTGCAGAATTTGTCGCTAAGTGCCCGAACTGCCAGCAGGTTAAGGTTGAGCACCAAAGACCTGGGGGTATGACTCAAGATATCAGCATACCCACTGGAAGTGGGAAGAAGTGAATATGGGCTTTATTATAGGTCTACCTCGTACTCGTTGACAGCATGATTCAATTTGGGTGATAGTAGATCGGATGAGCAAGTCAGCACATTTCCTCCCAGTTAAAACTATGGATTCAGATGAGGATTATGCTAGACTTTACATCCGGGAGCTGGTTAGATTGCATGGAGTGCGCTTTTCCATCATTTCAGATAGAGGTACCTAGTTCACCTCGCATTTCTGGAAGTTATTTGATAAAGGAATCGATACTCAAGTCAAGCTCAACACAACTCTTCACCCTCAGAAAAATGGACAAGATGAGCTGACTATTCAAACCTTAGAAGACATGTTGAGAGCTTGTGTGATCGACTTCAAGGGTAGTTGGTATGATGACTCACCTCTCATCGAGTTTGCATACAAAATAGCTACCACTCTAGTATTTAGATGGCCCCGTTTGAGGCATTATATGGTAGTAGGTGTAGGTCTCCTATAGTGTGGTTTGAAGTTGGTGAAGCTACCTTGATAGGACTATACTCAGTTCATGAAGCTATACAGAAAGTGCAACTTATTAGGGAAAGGTTGAAAATAGCTCAAAGTCGGTAGAAATCATTAGCTGATGTGAGGTGAAGAGAATTGGATACTGTAAATGATTGGGTTTATTTGAAAATTTCACCCATGAAAGGAGTGATGAGGTTTGGAAAGAAAAGGAAACTCAATCCGAGGTATGTAGGACCCTATAGGATTTTGAGGCGAATTGGCAATATGGCCTACGAGTTAGAATTACGTTTGGAGTTAGCACTTGTACACACAGTCTTCCATTTGTCACTGTTGAAGAAGTGCATTGGTTATCAAAGCTCAGTTGTGCCACTAGACAGTGTGGGAGTGAAGGATAGTCTCTCTTACGAAGAAGTCCCAGTTCAGATCCTTGACCGTCAGGTTCGTAAGCTGAGAAACAAGGAAGTCACTTCAGTGAAAGTCTTGTGGAGGAACTAGCTAGTTGAGGGAGCCACATGGGAGGCAGAAGCAGACATGATGGCTAAATACCCTCATTTATTCCCTTCCACTTCAGTTTCAGCATCAGGTATTAAATTCCTCCTTAATACTCTATTCAGTTCAGTACTCATCAGCTCTGTTCAGATTTTCAATATGAAACCTAGTTGCATCAACGTCAATTAGCATGGTTAAATCAGTTCAAAGTCAATCACTCCTTTATAAATCAGTTTATAGTCTCAGTCTGGGGATTGCAACTCTCTTCCCAGTTTTCCAGCAGATTTAGCCTTCATTCGAGGACGAATGATCCCAAGAGGGAGATGTTGTAACACTCTGGAATGTTTCTAGACTAAACTTAGACCTTGCATGAAAAATCGGGATGAACCAAAAAATTTTTGCCATAGAAGGAGCCGTGGGACGACTCATCAAGTGACTAGCCGAGTCATGGTCAGACTAGTGGCTTGAACCAGTGAATTTTCAGTCTAAAGTTAAAAGACCAAAATATTCATAAAAAATTGAACGACCATATTACCCTTCAAATCTATTCATCTACTAAAATGTAATTTACATTTCAAAAAATAATAAAATGATAGTATATAATAAATGTAAAAGATGAATAATATGAAGATGGTTCATGTTTCTAAAAGTAATTTCATTTACTGTAATCAATTAAATTTAGAATTACTTTAATCTTCACTATCTGTTACAAATGTCTGTTAATATCAATTTTTAATATGTCTATTCAATATTTAGTTCCTTCATCTTTCAACTTCCTGATGGAAAATATATTAATTCATTCATTACTTAAAGAAAAAGCTCAATAGAATTTGTGTTCAAAGTGTGTCCTTGTTGGTGATGGTTAGTCTTCTCTTTTGTTATTTTAATTGATGACATTTTGTTTAGATGATGCAATGGAGGTCTGTTGATGTTGTGATGTAATCAAGTCATGAATCCTGATTTTGTGAAGTCTTCTAAGTTGTGTTTTAATTACTTTTTCTATTTAATTATTTCTCAATTGTCTTCATTTATTTGCTAAACAATATTTATTTTGCCATGTTACATCATATTTATTTTATCGCGACTAAAACAATCACTTTTATCGAAAAATACCTGTTCCATGATTAATATATTTTTTATTAACTTATTATGTTGTCTAATTTATATTTTAACATATCCACATCCAGGGCAGAAAGACAGAAATGCATGTCAAGAAAGAGCCAGAATATGGAAGAAAGTCAATAGAATGAATGACGGCGATGCCAAAAATTTAAACTTTGAAATATACAAACCGTACATTTTTTAGAATTATTTTTTGAGGAATTTAGTAATGTCAACAACTTTTCATCTGTTTCTTTTATAAATCTAATTTGCGTTTATTCTATTCAAGCACATATGTACACTGTTTTGCTTTTGCTAAATCAATGAACAACTCTATTTTTGGTCTTCAAACAAATAAAAATCAAATTGCCAACTCGAACACACATTTAATACTCATAATATTTATGTGATTTAACAAAATTTTATACTTTTATTTGATATGAAATACACGTGCAACGCGAGTACCCAAATACTAGTTAATATATACTTGGCACATTATTTTTGAACTTTATTCTTGTATGACAACTATGTAGAGTAAATTCAACCTTATATTTATTATCCAAAAGTTATTATTTTTTATTTTGTTACAAAAAAATCATTCAATCTGTCTCATCTTTCACAAAAATAATTTTGATAAATTTTATCAAAACTCTACTTAAAATGTGAGAGAAAATAATAAAAATAGCCCTTATGTTTGAGGATAGTTCAAAATAGCCACTTAAATACTTTTGAGTAGTTTAAGTACTTTAAGCTTGCTAAATGTGAACATATTTGGTCTCCATCAAATATTTAACAAATCCTGATTGTTAAATTTAACCAAATTACAATTTTTTTTTAATATGACTCACATTTACAGGTGCTTTCTTTGTAAGTTTTGCTTTTTGGCTTATTGTAGGATTTGGTGTAGCTTGTTAGGTGTAATTTATGCTATTTTTAGAATAATTTCAACGAACCTTCTCCAAGCCTCGCTTCATAACGTTGACCTCCCATGTGACATATGATACCACACTTACTTTGGTTATTTTGATTTCTTTGTAATAATTCCTTTAACATATTTATCACTAACGTAAAAATATATACTTAAACTTATTTTTTCCTACTAATACTATTTTATTTAATTAATTTTATAAACATATTCTATTAGTTTTTGCCTTTTTATTTATTGTTTTCACTATTACTTCTCAATAAAAATTTAAATAAAAATGAAGAGTAGATGTTTGCTCTCTTCACAATCAGTGGATACGAATTTTAAGGTATCAGTTGTACAAATTTTTGTAGAAATGAGGTTTAGTTGGAATTATTTCTTTTATGAAATAATTGAAATATAAAGAAGTGAAACACTATGTATAAATTTTTAAAATTTTTAACATGCCATTATTATCAACTATCAACAAATCGTTTAATTCCGTCCTCGACATCTCTAAAAAATCTCTCATCCCAAACTTTTTAAAATTTTAAATTCATAATAAGTAACTTTATATTATTCTTTTTTTTAATAACTCTTATTTACTAAATATATTATAGTTTAGATTGCATATTCAATAAGTTAATAATAATGTTCATAGAAATTATTATAAAATAATTTTAAAATTATAGTTATTTCCTTAATAATTATAATGATATTATGAAAAAAATAATATTATGTTAAAAAGGAAAGGAAAGACAGTCTATAAATTAATCAAATAAAATAATATATTAGTAAAGGATAAGTAAGTGAAAATATTATTATTTTACTTTAATAATAAATAGTTTTTTTCTTTTCTGATTTTACTTTTTTTTTAAAAAATTTTCATCAGATTTAGTGGGTAAAGTTTGTTAAATATATAAAATAAAAAGACTCCTTTTTCAGCAAACTAGTGAACCAAAAATGCTCAAAAGGTATATTCAAGGGACCATTTTGAACTTACCCTCAAACTTAAGGGATATTTTTATTATTTTCTCTTACATTTTAGGTAAAATTTTAATTAAATTTTGTCAAAATTACTTTTATGAAATATGAGGCAAAGTTAAATTATTTTTGTGTAACAAAATAAAAAATAATGACTTTTGGGTAATGAACAAAAAGTTGGATGACCACCCATGAAATTTACTCCAAGTATGTAAAGTATTGACTCATTATGTGCATCTGCCACATTACTTCTTACTCAAACTATTTGCCTTTTAATTCGTTTGAAATGGAAATTACCTTAATTATTTTAATTATTTGGTCGTTCATCATTTGTGGGATACAGACTATGTGGGAAAAAGTCGCTTCTACATGACAATCATATATTGCTGGATAGAGCGCTTCTTTTTCACTCGTTAAGCTTAGTTACAATGATCTACTATTATCTTGGAAGGACCTCCTTCCTTTTTGTCTATGGAATATTTGGCTTACTCGCAATTATAACATCCACAAAAAAGCCAAAATCCCTATTTTTGTTAACTATACCATTGATAAGGCCACAAAATATTTTTTGCATGCATCTAAAACTAACAAACCCCAGTCCCCCATCACCCTACATGTTAAATGACGTCCCTCTAAAAGCTGTTTTCTTTAAATTAAACACGGAAGGAGCCTCACTTTCGCAGTTTGCCCCGGGTGGATGCGTTGGTCTTATTAGAGACTGTACAAAAAACCGGATAGAAGGTTTTGCTAGCTATCTTCCTCATGCAACTCCCCTATTGGCAGAATTGCATGCACTCATGCTAGGTCTAAGTATGATTTTCAAAAAGAAATACACTCCACTGGAAATAGAAGTGGACTCCTTGAATCTTATATCTTTGTTAAAGCATGAAAATTTAATATATGGATCTTTAATTTCTGAATGTAGGTTGTTGTTGCGCCTCCTGGAGAACCGTTGATTAGACACTGTTTCAGGAACAAAATAGGGTCATTGATGTACTAGCTAAGGAAGGGAATAAGTTAGCGGGTAAAAATCTTTTTTCACATTTTGTAGTGCCTCCTTTGCTTGCTTTGCTTAGCCTAAATGTCGACAAGTTAGGCACTTCGTTTACTAGGATTACTTCGGATAACCTATCTTTTTGCTCAAAGTTTGAATTACTGTAATATTAATTAGTGAACCCATCATAGTGCTTCTACAATAACGTATTCTTGTTATGATGCAAATTAAATATGAAATCACCACCTGTTATCTAAGGTATTGAACTTGGTTAAGATTTAGTGCAGAATAACTAGAGTAATGAACACACAACAGTTACGTGAAAAACCACCTTCCTCAATGGAGTAACAAAAACACGATCTACAAATAGGCTTTTATTCAAACTCACGAGCAGGTTTTAAATTACAACTCTGCAATCAAAGGGACTAACTCTAGTACCTCTAGAATCGCTAATTACCTCTCATTAGTGATGCATTTCTCAACTCACACTCCAAGTTAGAAACTCATAAAAACTCTTAACAATGAAGAAAACTAAAACACAAGAATTTCACTCAACTCTCAGATCTTGACAATTGCATAGAAAGCTTCTGGTCATTTCTTGCTGTCAATCGTCAGTCATCTTCTGTTGCCTGGTATCATATAAATATCCCATCCATAAGAGTAATCCTACTCCAACTACAATTCCTCTTCTTTTTGAACTCCTTGTTGTGCTCTCCTTGCTTTATGTGTTCTAGGAGGAATGCAATACTTCACTGGCTTCCTTATCTTGATACAAGTCTCGTTGCCTTATCTACATTACATACTCCTTGTTTGAGTAGGAATTGTTGTCTTCCGCCTCTGTATGCCTGTACCTGTATAACTATCTCTGGGTTGAACCTGGTTCACCTTGGTATACTTTGTATAGTCAACTTTCCTTGGACCTAGTTCACTTGTCAACTTACAAAAATTTTATCAGTCATAGTCAATCATCAAAACTAAACAACAAATTCCAACAATAAATTTCTCCTTTTTGATGATGACAAACAATGTACATGCAGTCACCCCTTCCTCCTTTTGACATCATTAAAAAGTCTTTAGACTAAGAACCCATTAGGTGTCAAGCATGTGCAATAAATTACTAAACTATAGCCACTGGGGGTAGCACTTATCAGAACAAGCTTTAAACAGTAACAAGTGTTGCAGCAATTGATGATATGAGTCATCTAAAGCACACATGAATTTAAAACTTCAAGGAAAGACCAGAATAAACTAGTAGTGCACAAATCCCAACACATAACATTTAATTCATAGGAAAAGTACAACCATCATGAGAAAGAAAACAACAAAATAGAAACAGTCCAAATAGAAAGGAACTTAGGAAACTAGATTATCAAAAACAACAAAAAGACAGACTGATGGATAGACATTGGTTAGGATAGATGTGAGGGAGTTAATTTTTCTCTATCATAGATAGAAGCTTATCAATTATGTTGTTCTGAATAGTTTGTTATTTGAGCATTCTATATTTGAGGGAGGAGATCTCAGCATCAGCAATGGACAGATCATCTTTATGTTGGGCATTCTCCCTTTCCAGTTCTACCACTTTGGCATTTGCATTCTGCAGATCAAGGAGAATCTAAATCACAGGATTCTTCCCCTTTGAACCTGACATAGTCTGTAAAAGATCACATTCTTCAAGCGTTTTACTATCAAACAACTTCATCTTGGAGACAACCTTTCCTATTGGCAAGGGGATATGGTGCACCTCAAATATCCTAGTTAAGAAGGACCCATACGCCAAACCATGAGCTCCCCTTGCCGGGTTTGATAACCCTGGCCATATGTCTGAGCATCATTGAAGAAAGATTGACTTTCTGTTGAATATCAATGGCCTTCATTAGCCCAAGATCATAACGAGATGCTTCATAGCGGGGCTTAGTTCATGGTAGAAGACACTTATTAACCATTTCACATAAAAGCTTGTGATTAGGCCCCATCTCTCCTTTTAGAACACACCTTGGTCCAGTAACCTTTCCCTTCAGCACCTTCTGAGAGCTAAAGTAATTTTCTTTTCTCAATACATAAAATCGTGCGAAATTCTTATTTCTAGGGGCATCAGGCTATACTGAAGAAGTGGATCCTGATACATTTTAAGAGCCAACCCTAAATATATTTGGAGTAGGTCCCTCATACCTGGGACCAGGTTTATTGGGGCTGTTCTCTTTATCACTACTAATATCCACATAAATAGATGCTGAGGTCTTCTCCTTCTCTTTACTTTTCTTTGAAGGTTGTTTCTTCTTTTTCATACAACCCTCTTCTCCACTTGCAGTCTCAATCCTCCCCTGGTTCTTGGTCTCTTGGGAGTAGAGGGTTTGACTTCTATGTGTTTTCTCGCTGATTAGGTCCTCAGAGTCTTGAGGCTCTCCCCTTTTTTATTGAGAGGAACATCATCATCATTGTCCTCCTCATTTTCCTTCACACCAGAGATGTCATCCATGGTCTTCCATTTTTCAAGATTAGTGTCAGAGATATCTGTATCCCCCAGCCTATATCTGGACCCACTCCTTCTTCATCTAAGGGCACAATAGGATCAACAATCTTTGGACTTTCTGAGCTTGGTGGAACTGGTGTGGGTAAGAAGGTTTCAAAGCTTGGTTGAGTAAGAGAGGATGAACCAGATACAGATGGAAGTTCCTCTTAAGTGGATGGAGGGGTTGTTTCTACCAGGGGAGCATCAACTCTTGAAGAGGTGTCATAGGAAGCATCAATTGTTGAGTGGAAGAGGAATTGAAGACTATAAAAAGAAGAAAGATCTTGATTTATCAAAAAGGAGATGATTTGGTAGTAGGTCTGATGGTAGAATGATGGAAGGGATTGGAAATATAAATAGTAGATAGGGAAGTGGAAGAGTTTATAGGAGTAATGGGGATGGGACGTGGTAATGATGGACCTCATTCAAGAAATGACAATTGTTAGATTGAAACTGATTCTGGGCGGGAAGGGGAATAGTGGGACACGTTTTGCCGCTCCTTTTTTTCTTTGAAAAGCTGACAATACGTGTTGAGTCCCATAAACATGACATGAGAGAATGAACCAGATTCACTGGAATGGTGGTTGTAACTTTATCTATAAATCAAACACTTATGCGATGAAAAGAGTACCACTTGGCTTATAGAGGTACTAGGTTCCTCCAGTATTTTTTTCCTTGAGTCTTGTCCAATTTGCAGTAGTTAGAAAATAAGGGTCCCATCATTAATTTCTAAACACTTCATTTGTAGCCTGCCTGATGTGTGAACCTAGTCAAAGAAACAGGACTGGATTAGTAATTAATATGCAAAGAGACCTAATGAGCACAAGAATAAACGAATTTATAGTCAAAAGTGAGAAAGAATGAAATGCACAAATTTAGTTAAGCTTGATGAGTCCAAGATCCACACAAACTTTTTCATATGGTTCCCATCCCAATGCTTTGGTGAAGACGTCAGCCACCTGATCCTCTATTTTACAAAATTTTATAAAAATGTTCTCTTTTTCCACATTGTCTCTTAGAAAGTGGTGGTGCACATTAATGTGTTTGGTCCTTTTATAATGAACCGGATTCTTTGCCATGTTGGTGGCACTATGTTGTCACATAGGATGGGAATCCTTTGCATCTTGATTCCATAATATTCAAATTGTTTGTTAATCCATAATACTTGGGAACAACATAAAGCAATTGCAATATATTCTGCTTTTGCAATAGATAATGCCACTAAGTTTTGCTTCTTGGTTGCCCAAGAGAATAAACAATGTCCTAAAAAGTGTGTTATTCCAGATATACTCTTCCTATCTACCAAGAACCCTGCATAGTCTACATCTGTATACCCTATTAACTTGAAGGAATCACTAACAAGATACTAGAGAAACAAGTCCTTTGTTCCTTTGAATACCTCAAGACGTGTTTGACCGCCTTCATGTGAGATTCCTTGGGTTTGCTTGAAATCTTGCACACAACCCCACACTGAAAACTTTTTCTGGTCTACTTGCAGTCAAATACAATAGAGATCCAATAATTCCCTTGTACTTTGTCTCTCAAACATTGAACCAAGTTCATGAGTGACTAGGTAAGTAGTGATTGCAATGGGAGTATCATTTATTTTGAAGTTCTCCATTTCATACTTGATCAATAGTTTCTTGATATATTTTTTCTAGTGGATGAAGTTTCTTCTTTTAATTTGCTTAAGCTTTAACCCCAGAAAATAATTCAACTCGTCTATTATGCTAATCTCGAACGCATTGTTCATGAGTTTTGCAAATTCACTACATAGAACTTGATAAATGGCTCGATGATATCATCAATGACCTGCATAATAAGTATATCCTTCCCCCTTTTTCTAAGAAACAAGGTGCTGCCAATCTTCTTCCTACTATACCCGTGATCCAAGAGAAATCTTGAAAGCCTGTCATAGCATATTCTTGGTACTTGTTTGAGCCCATACAGAGCCTTGTTTAGTCTATACACATGATCTGGGAATTCATGATCCTCAAATCCTGGGGGTCGCTTCATATAAAATTATTCCTGTAGATAGCTATACAGGAAAGCACTCTTAACGTCCATCTAAAATAGTTTGTGTCACGCCCCGCCTTGGGAGGCATGACTGGCACCTGGTGCCCTACTAAGACCTGGACTGCTGGACTACTGAGCCTAAGCACTTCTGGTGCCAAGCTGGCTCTAACCCTGGATTCATGGAACCAACGAGCTATATAACGACTGTAAATACAGCCTCCGGCTGACTAGGCCTATAGCCTTCTGTAAGAAAACAATAGCTGACCAGAACTACAGGAGTATAAAGGAACCTATGAGGGCCGACAAGGCCACCATGCTGGCTAGTTTCACTGAAAAGCTGAACTAAATGCTAAACTACTTTGTGACCGTCAAGGTCACCAACTATCAACTATACAAGGCCCCACACAACCATCATAAACAAACTAACACATACACACGGCCTCACACGACCGGTATGACTAACCATAGGGAATACACAATCTGCAAGCCTCTAAGAATGATAATAAGATAGTCGGGACAGGGCCCCAGCCAACCCGTACTGTACAACAAAAAGAGAAATAAATCTATAGCTGTCAAGCTTCGGATGACAGGAGTTGATGACTCTGTGTTCTGGCTGGAATTACGAGGGATCGACTCCTCGTCTATGAGTACCTGCAGGCAAGTAATACAGCGTCCCCAAACAGGCGTCAGTACCACAGGTACCAAGTATGCAAAGAAATAACTATAACATAACTGAAGATAAACAGTAATACTCATAGTTACTGAAGTATAAGAGATGGCTAAGACTGCCTGGGATAGCAGAATATTAAATGAGCTTAACTGTACTGGAGAGAAGGTGAGAATCATACCTGCCAATGCAGCGTCCTGCTATCTATCAATTTAATTAATAACACATATAGCATACAAGAACTTATACCAGCCCCATAAGCTGGAAGGTACCAATCAACATGTAATCTATATACCCCTACCCGGGTCGCCATCCACCTAATAACTATTCACACCACTCACCTAGTAACTACGAGCATCCCGCCGGCCCCCTAGGTATGCAACTTGGGCTCTCTAGGACCTGAAAATAGCTGTATCTGAGTCCGGAGGACTCCTGTGAACTGTGATCTGAGATCTGTATCTGTAATCTGTAATCTGTACCCCGGGCGCAAGTGCTCGACGGGGGTGTGCAATAATGCCGATCAACCTGCTATGGGGAATGCTGCCTCCCATCTTCGTCCTCTGGCGGACGGCATGCCACTCCTTAGAGTGACGTATCCTCACCCTCTAGTGGCAAGGAAGTGCTAAGGGTGCCCAATATAGAACAATCAAGTCTGTACAAACAACAAGAATCACATATATATACATATTAAATCTGATAATGTCCGTGTTCTGATATTCTATTCTGAATCCCTTGCTGAATTATACTGAATCTGATACTGAGTTATACTGAGTTAGGAATAATATCTCGCTTTCTGATACTAATTTCCTTACTTTTATTCTGAATATGACATAATAATTATTCAAGCATGCTTACTGAACTCACACTGGGCATAATACCCGGCTTTGAAACGTTCTTCTGGAATTTATTCTATTTTACTATACTAGAATTACTATCTTGCCGAAGAAACTGGCTTTACATACCTCAGTTGCCGACTTCTTGACTAACTGGGGTAACTCGGCCAATATCCAACTATTTCTTCCAACTGCATTCATATTCATAGCAAATAAAACTAAATTCATCAATATTCTGTAAGAAAACAGTACTTTGAATATATATACTGCCCAAACTTTGACTTATCAAAAAATAGCCGAAAACTCGCTATTTCTCATAAGTCCAGAAGGGAGAAATACTCACTTTAGGGCTAGGAGTATATTGACACTAATTTGGAGCAATTCCACTTACCTTAGCTCGGAGGAACGACGATTCGCCAATCGAATTTCATGAAACTAACTCCGTAGGAATGCTCCCTGCAGCTTTATACTTCGCTACCCGAAGTTAATTTGAGTTTAGACTGCGTTTGACGGCGTAATCGAACGAATATTTATATGGAATCCTCGTCTTTCCTCTGTTTTGGTCGCTTACTGAAAATTAAAAGATGGGAAATGATTTAAAACAAAGTTGGAAGGCTTTATATACTTGGGGCCTTTAAGTCGCATTTGTCGAATACGATTTATATGTCACATTTGTCGAATGCAATTTATATGTCGCATTTGTCGAATGTGATTTATAAGTCGCATTAGCCTTGCGACACTCCGACTTGGCGCTTGTCCAGTCTCTCCCCGGGCCCTTTTTCTAGCACGTATGATATTCTAAAACTCTTAACCAACATGCGAATAGGCCATCTAAGTTTCAAGAATTTACGGGGTGTAACATCCTCCCCCCCTTAAGAACATTCGTCCTCGAATGTAAAATCCTGCTCACAGGAATCTCAACTTACTCGACTTATTGTCGAAAAATTTTGGCAGAGTTTCCCCTGTAATATGGACTACCTCAAAAATCCTGAAACGCAGAAAAGTCCAATACAGGTATTCCACACAATACTATAGTATTCATCACACAATAGACTAGAGTCAACTATTTCATTTATACACATAAATATAAGGCAACTCATAAAACAACAATACTAACGTACCTCTAGCTGATTAAGTCTCAAATAAATGAGGATATCTGACTTTCATATCTTCCTCTGCTTCCCAAGTCATTTCCTCTCGGTTCCTGTTACACCATAATACCTTGATAGAAGCAACATCTTTAGTTCTTAATCTGTGAATCTGCTGGTCTAGTATGGCTATTGGAACCTCTTTATAAGCCAGCTCCTCCGTAACCTGGACATCCTGAACTGGGACAACTCTGGAGGGGTCTCCTATATACTTCCTCAGCATGGACACATGGAAAACTGGATGAACATACTCTAACTCTGGAGGTAAGTTCAACTCGTATGCCACTTGGCCTATTCTTTGGCGAATCTGATAAGGCCCAACAAATTTAGGGCTGATCTTACCTTTCTTGCCGAATCTCATCACCCCATTCATTGGAGAAACTTTCAAGAATACCCGGTCATTCACATTAAATTCCAAGTTTCTACGCCACACATCAGCATATGATTTCTGGTGGCTCTGAACAGTCAGTAGGCGTTCTCTGATAAGCTGTACTTTTTCCTCTGACTGATGAATAATATCCAGCCCAATCAGCAATGACTCTCCTACTTCAAACCAGCCAACGGCGATCTACACTTTCGCCCATACAGTGCCTCATAAGGCACCATCTGGATAGCTGAATGGTAACTGTTATTATAAGCGAACTCAATAAGTGGTAAGTGCTCATCCCAGATACCTCCAAAGTCCAACACACACGCTCGCAACATATCCTCGAGCGTTTGAATAGTGCGTTCTGCCTGCCCATCTGTCTAAGGATGAAAAGTTGTACTCAGATTACTCTGTGTTCCCAGGCCTCTCTGAAATAATTGCCAAAATTTGGCTGTAAATTGTGCCCCTCTGTCAGAGATAATGGAAACTGGAACATCGTGCAGTCTGACTATTTCTATGATATACAACTCAACATAATCTTCGGCAGAGAAAGTAGCCCTTACTGGCAGAAAATGGGCTGATTTTGTCAATCTGTCAACAATTACCCAAATCGAGTCATTTCTATGCCTGGTACGGGGTAATCCTGCTACAAAATCCATATTTACTGCTTCCCACTTCCAAAGAGGCATAGCTATGTCTTGAGTCAATCCGCCTGGTTTCTGGTGTTCAGCTTTTTCTTGCTGGTAGTTAGGACACTAGGCTATGAATTCTGCTATTTCCCTCTTCATACCTGGCCACCAGTAGATTTCTTTGATATCGTGGTACATTTTCGTCCCGCCTGGATGGAGAGAATAGAGGGCGTAATGTACCTCGCCCATAATCTGCTGGTAAAGCCCTGCAATGTCTGGAACACAAAGGCGGCCCTTACATTGCAACACTTCATCCTCAGTTACCTGAAAATTCGGCGCTTTTCCTTGCTTAACTCTGTCTTTAAGCTGAACCAGGTCAGGATCTTCATACTGCCGTTCCTTTACCTCCACAACTAATGACGACACTGCGGTGTTCTGAATTCCTGCTCTGTTGTCCTCTGTTTCTGCTACACGAAAGGCTAAACTGGCTAACTGGTGTATTTCTCGGGCCAATTCCCACTGCTCGGGCTGCAAGTACGCCAAAATCCCCATAGACTTACGGCTAAGGGCATCTACTACTACGTTGGCTCTTCTTGGGTGATACAGAATATTTACATCATAATCTTTCAACAACTCCAACCAGCGACACTGCCGCAAATTCAACTCTCTCTGGGTGAAGATATACTGTAGGCTTTTTTGATCAGTGAAAATATCCACATGGATGCCATATAAGTAATGTCTCCATATATTTAGGGTGTGGATCACTGCAGCTAGTTCCAGGTCATGGTAGGATAATTCTTTTCGTGTTTCCTCAGCTATCTGGAAGCATAAGCAATTTGTTTACCATGCTGCATCAACACACATCCTAACCCAATACCAGAAGCGTCACAATAAACTGCATAACCCTCTGTACCTTCTGGAAATGCTAACACTGGGGCGGCGATCAACCTGTCTTTCAATTCCTGGAAACTCTGCTCACATGCCTCCGTCCACTAAAACTTTACTGCTTTTTGCGTCAGCTTAGTCAGAGGTGCCGCTATGGTGGAGAATCCCTCAACAAAATCTTCTGTAGTACCCTGCTAATCCCAGAAAACTGCGTACTTTGGTCGGAGTGGTAGGTCTGGGCCATATTTTTACTGCTTCTATTTTATATGTGTCTACTTGTATACCAACATCCGACATGATATGCCCCAAGAAGGCTACTGAGTTCAGCCAAAATTTACATTTAGAGAACTTGGCATACAGCTGACGGTCCCTGAGAATCTGGAGCACTGTCCGCAAATGATCCTGGTGGTCTGCCTCTAAGCGAGAATACACCAGAATATCATCAATAAACACTATCACGAATAGGTCCAGGTATGGTCTGAAGATGTTGTTCATCAGGTCCATGAATACTGCGGGAGCATTCGTCAGCCTAAAGGATATGACTAGGAATTCAAAATGGCCGTATCTGGTTCTGAAGGCAGTCTTCGGAATGTCCCTTTCACGAAATTGAACCTGATGATATCCGGACCATAAGTCAATCTTGGAGAAATATCTGGCCCCCTGTAACTGATCAAACAAATCATCTATTCTGGGAAGCGGATACTTATTCTTGATTGTAACCTTGTTCAACTGCCGATAGTCTATACACATGCGAAGGGAGCCGTCCTTCTTTGTCACAAACAGAAAAACCGCACCCCAAAGAGAAGTACTCGGCCTAATAAAGCCCTTATCTAACAGATCCTTCAGCTGCTCCTTTAGTTCTCTGAGTTCAGCAGGAGCCATAAGATATGGAGGGATCAATATGGGCTGAGTTCCTTGTAGCAAATCAATGCAAAATCTATTTCTCTTTCTAGGGGAATACCATGTAGCTCATCTGGGAATATGTCGGGGAATTCATTAACCACTGGAACAGACTGGAGGGTCGAAGGCTCTACCCACACATCTTGGACTCTGACTATGTGGCAAATGCATCCCTTAGCTATCAACTTCCTTGCCTGAAGGTAGGAAATAAACCTACCTTTTGGCGTAGCTGTACTGCCCTTCCACTCTCGTACTGCCTCCCCTGGAAAGTGGAATCGGACCATCTTGGTCCAGCATTCTACATTGACATAGCACAACACTAACCAATCCATACCCATAATGGGATCGGAATAAATCATCTCTAATTCTACCAGATCTATTGTGGTCTGACGATCAGCAACCTCTACTATCACCCTCGATAAACCCTTCTAGCTATGATGGAGTCACCGATGGGTGTAGATACTGAAAAAGGTTGCTGAAGAAACTCTGGTACAACACTGAACTTTCGAGACACAAATGGGATAACGTAGGACAAGGTAGATCCTGGATTAATCAAGACATAAGCAGGGTGAGAGCAAATAGTCATCATACCTGCTACCACATCTGGAGACGCCTCTGAGTCCTGCCTCCCTGATAATGCATGGGTACGACTTTGGCCCGTACCTAAACTCAAGGCCCCTGATCTGCCTCGACCCTGCATGCTGGGATTGAGGGCCTACGCTGTCACACCCCGCCTTGGGGGGTATGACTGACACCTGGTGCCCTACCTGGACTGCTGGACTGCTGGACTGCTAAGCCTGGGCACATCTGGTGCCTGGCTGGCTCTATCTCATATTTCTGGAAACAAAGGGCTATATGACGGCTGTAAACACAGCCCCCGGCCCATTGGCCTATAGCCTCCTGTACCTGTACTAACAGCTGACCAGAAACATACCAATTCAGGGAAGCCTATGCAGGCCGACAAGGCCACCATGCTGTCTAGTTATCTGCAACTCAATCATGAAGTACTAAAAAGCTACGTGACCGGCAAGGTCACCACTACTGGTAAATTATGGCCCCACACGGCCATCAAAAACAAAGAAAGAGTACTAACAGCTATACAACCGCACGGCCTCACACGATCGGCTCATCTGACCACAGGGAGATATATACAGACTGCAAGCCTCTAGGAATAGCAATAGAAATGATCGGGACAGGGCCCCGACCTACCCGTACTATACAACAAAAAGAACTGAAATACACCTCTGAAATTCAGGCTTCGGATGACAGGAGCTGAATACTCGGTCGCTGACAGGGATCACGTAGTATCGCCTGCTCGTCTATGAGTACCTGCAGGCAAGTAATGCAGTGCCCCACCGGGCGTCAGTACCGCTGGTACTGAGTATGTAAAGCAATAACTGAAAGCAAAGTCTGAAAACAACAATGTAACTGATGAACTGAAGTAGGAAGAATTAGATTAACTGCCTGATACTGTAAGTCATACCTTTTCTCATTTACACTGGAAGGAAATAGAAGTCATACCTGGAGACATATCCCTCTACTGCTGATCTACTCGTATCTAACATAACATGGCATAACATGAAATACCATAATATGGCACACACAAACCTTACCCGGCCCCCATAAGCCGGGAGGTACAACCAACACAGAATCTACACCCCTACCCCGGTCATTCCATCTCCTATAATGGCTGTAAGCATCCCGCCGGTCCCCTGGGTATGCACTTGGGCTCGCTGATCCCCTGACTATAACTGTACCTGAGTCTGAAGGACTCCTGAATCAACACCCGGGCGTATCCGCTCGACGGGGGTGTATAAAAGCCGACCAAGGCAAAATATGGGGAAACTGGCATCCCATCTTCGTCCCCTGGGGGACGACATGCCACTCTGTAGAGCGACGTATCCTCATCCTCTGGCGGACGAGTCAATACAACTATTAACCCTGGGCGGTCATGGATGCTAGGTAGTTCAACCCCAAACAATACAACGGTCTCAACTAGTATTACTGTCTGATATCTCACATGCTGAGGCTAGTAGGGGTAAGGTATCGTATATATTACATGCTGAGCTAATGATAGTAATCTATACGTATTTAATACGTGCTGAGACTGGTAAATATATATGTATATGAATATAGTCTCCTGCCAAACTGTACTGGGGCAAATGCTATACAAGGTAGTGTTTCTGCTGAAAACTGTGTTGTTTACTGAGTTTCTGTATTAACATGATTTACTATTCCTAACATGCGTTCTAAACTTTATTTTAGCCTGCCATTCTATTTCTAAAGTGCTTTATGGATATTGCATCACTTTACGGGGTTCCAACTAAATACAATAATATCTTAACAGTTCATATTACATCACATACTGAGCATACTGGGCAGTTTCTAACACTTGTGTTAGAATCTATGTCGTACTAGTAAGTTTCACGCAAGTTACAACTCGATGCTTCTCATATCGTATCAACATTCACAATAAACGTAACACTCGACTTCTGAACATTCTACTGGTCTGTAAATTACTACACTGTACCGATATTACTTAACTTACCGAGGGAACTAGCTTTACATACCTTATCCTTGAATTATTCGTCTGTTGGACAGGACTCGGCCGGTACTTCAACTATTTTCTCCCAACTGCATTCATAAATATGTCAATCAATACTAAATACAACTTTACTTTAAAGAGTAACGTCAGTTTCGATATAGTTTATAGCCCGAATTTAGGCTTATCGAAAGACGGTCGAAAAGTCGCTATTTTTCAGCGGTCCAGAAGGGAGAAATATTCACTTCACAGTTAGGAACACATAGACACTAATTTAGAGCAATTCCACTTACCTTAGCTCGGTGGCTCGACGATTCGTCGGACGTATTTTACGAAACTGATTCCGTAGGAATGTTCTCTGCTGCTAAATACCTCAGTATCTGGAGTTAATTTTAATTTGGGCTGCGTTTAGCAGCGTAATCGGACGAAAAATATATAATTTCTTCATTCCTTCTTCTCCCTATGCGTTTACCCTCTGTTCTCTGGAAATTTTAAAGGTTTTTATCATTTAAAACCGAAGTGGGGCTTTATATACTTGGTCCTGGACAAGGCCAACGTGTCACGGAGCCAACGCGGAGGCCCCTCCTCCGTGAAACGCTGCCATCACGGAGGGGCTCTGCCTCGGCTCCTTCCGCGATGGTTCGACAGGTTTCTCGTCCGATCTTTTCCCGGGCCTTTCTCCAGCACGTATGGCCTTCAAATATGCTTACCCAACGTGCGAATAGGTCGTCTAGGTGCCGGGAATTCTACGGGGTATAACATTCTCCCCCCCTTAAGAACATTCATCCTCGAATGTACACTGTTATCTAGAGGACTACTTACTTACTTTCTAGAAAAATTTCGGCAGAGTTTCCCCTGTAATATGGACTATAGCAAAAACCTGAAATGCAGAAAAGTCCAACACAGGCACTGCACGTAATATTTTATGATCCACTGGATAACTAAATATCAATCTTTCTCATTTACACACATACAACTATAAGGTACTGCATAAGTAACAATACGGACATACCTGTCGCCTGACTAGGCCTGAAATAGGTGAGGGTATCTGGCTTTCATATCTTCTTCAGCTTCCCACGTCATTTCCTCACGATTCCTGTTACGCCACAATACTTTGACAGATGCAACATTTTTAGTCCTTAACCTGCGAATCTGTCTGTCTAAGATAGCTACGGGAACCTCTTCATATGCTAACTCTTCTGTGACCTGGACATCCTGAACTGGAACTACTGTAGAAGGGTCCCCTACAAACTTCCTTAACATAGAGACATGGAATACCGGGTGAACAGATGCTAACTCTGGAGGCAAGTTCAATTCGTATGCAACTCGGCCTATTCTTCGCCGAATCTGATATGGCCCAATGAACCTCGGGCTAAGCTTGCCTTTCTTGCCGAATCTCATCACCCCTTTCATCGGAGATACTTTCAGATATACCCTATCATTTACCGCAAATTCTAGATTTCTGCGCCGCATATCTGCATAAGACTTCTGGCGGCTCTGAGCAGTCAGTAAACGTTCTCGAATAAGCTTTATCTTTTCCTCTGACTGTCGAACAATGTCTGGGCCAACCAATGCTGACTCTCCTATTTCAAACCAGCCCACCGGCGATCTACATTTTTGCCCGTATAATGCCTCGAAAGGCGCCATCTGGATAGCTGAATGATAACTGTTATTATAAGCAAATTCAATTAACGAAAGATGCTCATCCCAACTACCCCCAAAATCTAGCACACACGCTCGTAGCATATCTTCGAGCGTCTGAATTGTACGTTCAACCTGCCCATCTGTCTGAGGATGGAATGCTGTGCTCAAGTTAATCTGTGTCCCCAAACCTTTCTGAAACGACTGCCAGAATCTAGCTGTGAATTGTGCTCCTCTATCTGAAATGATGGACACTGGCACTCCATGCAATCTAACTATTTCTCTGATATATAATTCGACATAATCCTCAGCTGAGAAGGTATCCCTCACTGGCAGGAAATGAGCTGATTTTGTTAGCCTATCAACTATTACCCAAATAGAATCATTTCTGTGTCTGGTACGGGGTAACCCTGTTACAAAATCCATGTTTATCGTTTCCCATTTCCATGTAGGCACCGTTATATCTTGCGTCAAACCGCCCGGTTTCTGGTGCTCGGGTTTCATCTGCTGACAATTAGAGCATCTAGATACAAATTCAGCTATCTCAGCTTTCATACCTGGCCACCAGTAGATGTCTCTGATGTCGTGGTACATTTTCATCGCTCCTGGGTGAAGGGAATAGCGAGCGTAGTGTACCTCGTGCATGATCCGCCCACGAAGCCCTGAAACATTTGGGACACAGAGGTGGCCCTTACAACGTAGCACCTCATCCTCGGTTATCTGAAAGTCTGGCTCCTTACCTTTTTGAATTCTATCTCTGAGCTGGACTAAATCGGGATCCTCGTACTGTCGTTCTTTTACCTCTGTAACTAATGATGACACAGCAGAATTCTGAATTACTGCTCTATTATTTTCTGTTTCCATTACCCGAACGGCTAGACCAGCTAACTGATGAATTTCTTTGGCTAACTTCTGTTTCTCAGGTCGCAAATATGCCAAACTCCCCATTGACTTACGGCTCAGGGCATCTGCTACAACATTAGCTTTTTCGGGGTGATATAGAATATTCACATCATAATCTTTTAACAGCTCCAACAAGCGGCGCTGCCGTAGATTCAACTCCCTCTGAGTGAAGATGTACTGTAGGCTCTTGTGATCTGTGTAAATATCAACATAGACGCCATACAGGTAATGCCTCCATATCTTTAAGGCGTGGATTACTGCGGCCAATTCCAGGTCGTGGGTAGGGTAATTCTTTTCGTGTTTCCTCAGCTGTCTGGAAGCATATACAATTACTCTACCATGCTACATCAATGCACAACCTAACCCGACACCTGACGTGTCACAATAGACTGAATAACCTTCTGTGCCTTCCGGCAATGCTAATACTGGGGCGGAGGTTAATCTGTCTTTCAGTTCCTGGAAGATTTGCTCACATGCCTCTGACCATTGAAACTTTGCTGCTTTCTATGTCAACTTGGTCAGAGGTGCCGCAATGGTCGAGAACCCTTCAACGAACCTCCTGTAATATCCTGCCAATCCCAGGAAGCTACGAACTTCAGTTGGGGTGGTAGGCCTAGGCCATGACTTAACTGCTTCTATTTTCTGCTTGTCTACCTGTATACCAGCGTCTGAGATGATATGCCCTAAAAAGGCCACTGAGTTAAGCCAGAATTCACACTTGGAATATTTAGCATACAACTGGCGGTCCCTGAGAATTTGGAGCACTGTCCGCAAATGAGTCTGGTGATCTGCTTCAGAGCGAGAATACACCAGAATATCATCAATGAATACTATCACGAACAAGTCCAGGAAAGGTCTGAAAATACTGTTCATCAGGTCCATGAAGACTGTCGGGGCATTCGTTAACTCGAAGGACATAACTAGAAATTCAAAATGTCCATATCGGGTCCTGAACGCTGTCTTAGGAATATCTCTCTCACGTACTCGGACCTGGTGATATCCGGACCGCAAATCAATCTTGGAAAAGTATCTGGCTCCCTGCAACTGATCAAATAGGTCATCAATTCTGGGGAGCGGGTACTTGTTCTTTATTGTAACTTTGTTTAGTTGCCGGTAGTCTATACACATTCGGAGCGAGCCATCTTTCTTTCTCACGAATAAAACTGGCGCACCCCACGGTGAAGTACTCGACCTGATAAAACCTTTATCCAACAAATCTTTCAACTGTTCCTTTAATTCTCTGAGTTCTGCAGGAGCCATACGATAGGGAGGTATTGATATCGGCTGAGTGTCTGGTAACAAGTCATTAGCAAAATCTATTTCCCTTTCTGGGGAAATACTAGGTAACTCATCAGGAAACACATCAGGGAATTCATTCACCACTGGAACAGACTGGAGTGTCGGAGATTCTGCTTGGGCGTCCTGAACTCTGACCAGATGGTAAATACATCCCTTAGATATCAACTTCCTCACCTGAAGGTAGGAAATAAACCTACCTTTTGGCGTAGCGATGCTGCCCTTCCACTCCCGCACTGCCTCTCCGGGGAAGTGGAATCGGACCGTCTTGGTCCAACTTTCAACGTTGGCAAAACACGGTACTAACCAGTCCATACCCATTATGGCATCGAAGTCTATCATTTCTAACTCGACCAGATCTACTGTGGTCGGACGGTCAGCAACCTCTACTGTACACCCGCGGTAGATTCGGCTAGCTGTGATAGAGTCACCGACGGGCGTGGATACTAAGAAGGGCTGCTGCAATGATTCTGGTGCAATACTAAACTTTCGTGCTACAAATGGAGTAATGTAGGACAAAGTAGACCCTGGATCAATCAACACATAAGCAGGGTGTGAGCAGATAGTTAACATACCTGTCACAACATCAGGCGATGCTTCTGAATCCTGCCTTCCTGGTAAGGCATATGTGCGGCTTGGACCAGCACCTATACTGGAGGCCCCTAATCTGCCCCGACCCCTGCCTGCTGGAACTGAGGGCCTGCGCCCAGTCGAGGATGCTGTGGCTCGTGATCCTGCTGATGCCCTATCCTGTCTATCCCGGTCCTCTCGACCTCTGGCTGGGCAATTTTTCATCAAATGGCCTTCTTGGCCACAAATATAACATGCAGTGGAGCCATATCTGCATGCTCCAGGATGGCGTCTACTGCATATAGGGCAAAGTGGTAGGGTGTACCTACTCTGCTCTGCCCTTCTCTGTAATGGTGAATCTGCCATCTGCGAGCCTCTACCAGTCTCTGACTGCCCCCTGCGGCTAAATCTACCCC
Organism: Datura wrightii; assembly: GCA_035772735.1. NCBI lineage: Eukaryota > Viridiplantae > Streptophyta > Magnoliopsida > Solanales > Solanaceae > Datura > Datura wrightii. Next base: position 163,554,314 of record JASDFA010000027.1, on the reverse strand, counting down.
CCTGCGACTGTGATGGAGGTGGGGGCCTGGGCGGCTTGTCTGATAATCGTGGCCTGGGTGCTCCCCGGACCTCCCTCTGTAACTCAACTGGCCTGTCCCGGCTACGTTGTTCCTGACCAACCCTTCTTATCTCCCGTTGTCGCTGTCTGATGCCCTCAATATTTTGGGCAAATTCCTGAACTCGAGCAATGTCCATGTCCTCTCGCAGTGTGGCTGTAATACAAGTCTCAACATATTCTGGATTCAACCCCATGATGAAGCGGTGTACTCTGGATGCCATGGTATCAACAAAGGCCGGTGCATACCGGGCTAAGGAATCAAACCGCAAGGAATATTCCCGGACACTCATGGCCCCCTGCTCCAGATGTAGGAACTGGTCTACCCGGGCCTGTCGAATCTCCCGCGGTAGATAATGATCTAGAAAAGCCCCTGAAAAGCTGGACCAGGTGGGAGGGGAAACATCTCTCCCTCGAGACCTTTCCCAGCTTTCATACCATAACACAGCGATATCCCGTAACCGGAATGCTGCCAATTCAACTGATTCGGTAGGCGTGGCATGCATAACCCTGAAGATTCTCTGCATTTGATCTAGAAAATCCTGAGGGTCCTCTGTCCGATCCGTACCTGTAAACTGTGGGGGATTCAAAGCTAAGAACTCTCGGACCCTCGAACTACCGGGCCCTCCTGATAATTCCGCAACTGTAGACGGCATTGGCTGACGCTGAGCAGCCATCATCTGTGCTAACATAACTACAACACTCCTAACCTCCTGGTCGGAAGGTGTCAGTATAGGGACTGCTGAAGGTAATGTTGCCCCAAGTGGCTCCTGACGTGGTGGAGACTGCTGAGGAGGCTGGGACGATGCCTCTGTAGTGCCCTCTGATCGGGCTGTTTCTAAACGAGGGGGAGGCATCCTGCTGGTGCCTTCCCCTGCTGCAATATCTAAGCTCCGACCTGTGATAGGATGTTGCTGGTCTGACATTATCTGTAACCAAAGAATATAGTAAGCTTTCAGGGACTCAACCCTATATTGCACCGCTCTACAGCACGACTGAATAAGAATAAAATACAACCATCCTATCATGCCTTGCAGCCTCCTACCCATAGTATGTGGTGCACAACACATCCATGGACAGGACTCTACTTAGCACGGCTTGCATACTCCTTGGGATACGACCTGCTCTGATACCAAGTTTGTCACACCCCGCCTTGGGGGGTATCACTGGCACCTGGTGCCCTACTGGGACCTGGACTGCTGGACTGCTAAGCCTGGGCACATCTGGTGCCTGGCTGGCTCTATCTCATATTTCTGGAAACAAAGGGCTATATGACGGCTGTAAACACAGCCCCCAGCCCATTGGCCTATAGCCTCCTGTACCTGTACTAACAGCTGACCAGAAACATACCAATTCAGGGAAGCCTATGCGGGCCGACAAGGCCACCATGCTGTCTAGTTATCTGCAACTCAATCATGAAGTACTAAAAAGCTACGTGACCGGCAAGGTCACCACTACTGGTAAATTATGGCCCCACACGGCCATCAAAAAGAAAGAAAGAGTACTAACAGCTATACAACCGCACGGCCTCACACGACCGGCTCATCTGACCACAGGGAGATATATACAGACTGCAAGCCTCTAGGAATAGCAATAGAAATGATCGGGACAGGGCCCCGACCTACCCGTACTATACAACAAAAAGAACTGAAATACACCTCTGAAATTCAGGCTTCGGATGACAGGAGCTGAATACTCGGTCGCTGACAGGGATCACGTAGTATCGCCTGCTCGTCTATGAGTACCTGCAGGCAAGTAATGCAGTGCCCCACCGGGCGTCAGTACCGCTGGTACTGAGTATGTAAAGCAATAACTGAAAGCAAAGTCTGAAAACAACAATGTAACTGATGAACTGAAGTAGGAAGAATTAGATTAACTGCATGATACTGTAAGTCATACCTTTTCTCATTTACACTGGAAGGAAATAGAAGTCATACCTGGAGACATATCCCTCTACTGCTGATCTACTCGTATCTAACATAACATGGCATAACATGAAATACCATAATATGGCACACACAAACCTTACCCGGCCCCCATAAGCCGGGAGGTACAACCAGCACAGAATCTACACCCCTACCCCGGTCATCCCATCTCCTATAATGGCTGTAAGCATCCCGCCGGTCCCCTGGATATGCACTTGGGCTCGCTGAGCCCCTGACTATAACTGTACCTGAGTCCGAAGGACTCCTGAATCAACACCCGGGCGTATCCGCTCGACGGGGGTGTATAAAAGCCGACCAAGGCAAAATATGGGGAAACTGGCATCCCATCTTCGTCCCCTGGGGGACGGCATGCCACTCTGTAGAGCGACGTATCCTCATCCTCTGGCAGATGAGTTAATACAGCTATTAACCCTGGGGCGGTCATGGATGCTAGGTAGTTCAACCCCAAACAATACAACGGTCTCAACTAGTAATACTGTCTGCATATCGCACATGCTGAGGCTAGTAGGGGTAAGGTATCGTATATATTACATGCTGAGCTAATGATAGTAATCTGTACGTATTTAATACGTGCTGAGACTGGTAAATATATATGTATATGAATATAGTCTCCTGCCAAACTGTACTGGGGCAAATGCTATACAAGATAGTGTTTCTGCTGAAAACTATGCTGTTTACTGAGTTTCTGTATTAACATGATTTACTATTCCTAACATGCGTTCTAAACTTTATTTTAGCCTGCCATTATATTTCTGAAGTGCTTTACAGATATCGCATCACTTTACGGGGTTTCAACTAAATACAATAATATCTTAACAGTTCATATTACATCACATACTGAGCATACTCGGCAGTTTCTAACACTAGTGTTAGAATCTATGTCGTACTAGTAAGTTTCACGCAAGTTACAACTCGATGCTTCTCATATCGTATCACCATTCACAATAAATGTAACACTCGACTTCTGAACATTCTACTGGTCTGTAAATTACTACACTGTACTGATATTACTTAACTTGCCGAGGGAACTAGCTTTACATACCTTATCCTTGAATTATTCGTCTATCGGACGAGACTCGGCCGGTACTTCAACTATTTTCTCCCAACTGCATTCATAAATATGTCAATCAATACTAAATACAACTTTACTTTAAAGAGTAACGTCACTTTCGATATAGTTTATATCCCGAACTTAGGCTTATCGAAAGACGGTCAAAAACTCGCTATTTTTCAGCGGTCCAGAAGGGAGAAATATTCACTTCATAGTTAGGAACACATAGACACTAATTTAGAGCAATTCCACTTACCTTAGCTCGGTGGCTCGACGATTCGTCGGCCGTATTTTACGAAACTGAATCCGTAGGAATGCTCTCTGCTGCTAAATACCTCAGTATCTGGAGTTAATTTGAATTTGGGCAGCATTTTGCAGCATAATCGGACGAAAATTATATAATTTCTTCGTTCCTTCTTCTCCCTCTGTGTTTACCCTCTGTTCTCTGGAAATTTTAAAGGTTTTTATCATTTAAAACTGAAGTGGGGCTTTATATACTTGGGCCTGGACAAGGCCAACGTGTCACGGAGCCAACGCGGAGGCCCCTCCTCCGTGACACGCTGCCATCGCGGAGGGGCTCTGCCTCGGCTCCTTCCGTGATGGTTCGACAGGTTTCTCGTCCGATCTTTTCCGGGGCCTTTCTCCAGCACGTATGGCCTTTAAATATGCTTAACCAACGTGCGAATAGGTCGTCTAGGTGCCGAGAATTCTACGGGGTATAACATACGCCCTGCCGAGGCTGCTGGAGCTCGCGGCCCTACTGACACCCTGTCCTGTCTATCTCAGTTACCCTGACCCCTGGCTGAACAATCTCTCATCACATGACCCTCCTGCCCGCATATATAACACCCTGTGGAGCCATATCTGTAAGCTCCAGTGTGAGGTCGGCTACAAATAGGGCAAGGTGGGGGTGTATACCTACTCTGCTCTGCCCTCCTCTGCTGGGGTGAATCTACCGTTTGAGAACTCCCGCCGGACTCTGTCTGTCCCCGACGACCAAATTTACCCCTCTGCTGTTGTGATGGAGGCGGGGGTGTAGGTGGCCTATCTGATAACCGTGGCCTAGGCCCTCTCCAAATCTCCCCATGTATCTCATCTGATCTATCCCCGCACCGCTGTTCCTGATTTATTCATCTGCTATCCTGTTGCCGCTGTCTAAGGCCCTCAATAGTCTGGGCAAAGGCCTGCACCCGAGCAATATCCATATCATCCCGTAGTGTAGCTGTCATGCATGCCTCAATATATTCTAGGTTCATACCCATAATAAACCGGTGGACTCTAGATGGCATGGTGTCCACAAAGGCTGGAGCATAGCGAGCCAAGGAATAGAACTGCAGGGCGTACTCCCGTACACTTCTCGCCCCCTGCTCCAAGTGCAAAAACTGGTCCATCAGGACTCGGATTTCTCGTGGCAGATAACGATCCAGGAAAGCCTCTGAAAAGCTGGACACGGTCAGAGGGGCAACATCTCTCCCTCGAGACCTTTCCCAACTCTCGTACCACAACACAATAATATCCCCTAGCCAGAATACCGCTAACTCAACCAACTCTATAGATATCACATGCATGACTCAGAAGATTCTCTGCATCTGATCCAAGAAGTCCTGGGGGTCCTCTTCCTGATCCGACCCTGTGAACTGCGGGGGACCTAGTGCCAAAAATTCTCGAACCCTCGAACTGCCATGCCCACTTGATGATTCTGCTGTTACGGGTGGCACTGACTGGCGCTGAGTAGCCATCATTTGTGCCAACATAACTATTGCACTTCGAATTTTCTGGTCGGATGGTGTATGTACAGGAATTGTCGGAGGTAATGTCGTCCCGAGTGGCTCTTGGTGGGGTGGGGACTGCTGTGAATTTCTAGATGATGCCTCTATATCGCCCTCAGATCGGGCTGATTCTAAATGAGGCTGAGGCATCCTGCTGGTGCCTTCTCCTACTGCGGTATCCAATCTTCTACCTGTGACAGGATGTCACTGGTCTGCCATTTTATCTGTAAACAAAGAGTATGATAAGCTTTAGGGACTCAACGCTATACTGTACTGCTCTATAGCACGACTGAATATGAAGAAAGAGTAACCATCCTATCATGCCTTGCAGCCTCCTGCCTATGGTATGTGGTGCACAACACATCCATAGACAAGACTCTACTTAGCACGGCTTGCAAACTTCCTGGGATACGACCTACTCTGATATCAAGTTTGTCACGCCCCGCCCCGCCTTGGGAGGCTTGACAGGCACCTGGTGCCTACTAAGACCTGGACTGCTGGACTACTGAGCCTAAGCACTTCTTGTGCCAAGCTGGCTCTAACCCTAGATTCATGGAACCAATGGGCTATATAATGACTGTAAATACAGCCTCCGGCCGACTAGGCCTATAGCCTCCTGTAAGAAAACAACAGCTGGCTAGAACCACAGGAGTATAAAGGAACCTATGCGGGCCGACAAGGCCACCATGCTGACTAGTTTTACTGAAAAGCTGAACTAAATGCTAAACTGCTCTTTGACCGTCAAGGTTACCAACTATCAACTATACAAGGCCCCACATGACCATCATAAACAAACTAAAACATACACATAGCCTCACACGACCGGTACGACTAACCACAGGGAATATACAATCTGCAAGCTTCTAAGAATGATAATAAGATGGTTGGGACAGGGCCCCAGCCTACCCGTACTGTACAACAAAAAGAGAAATAAACCTCTAACTGTCAAGCTCCGGATGACAGGAGCTGATGACTCCGTGTGCTGGCTAGAATTACGAGGGATCGACTCATCGTCTATGAGTACCTGCAGGCAAGTAATGCAGCGCCCCCAAACGGGCGTCAGTACCACAGGTACCGAGTATGCAAAGCAATAACTAGAACATAACTGAATATAAACAGTAATACTAATAGTTACTAAAGTATAGGAGATAGCTTAGACTGCCTGGGATAGTAGAATCTGAAATGAGCTTAACTGTACTGAAGAGAAGGTGAGAATCATACCTGTTAGTGGGGCGTCCTACTATCTATCAATTTAATTAATAACACATATAGCATACAAGAACCTATACCAGCCCCCATAAGCCGGAAGGTACCAATCAACATGCAATCTATATACCCCTACCCGTGTCGCCATCCACCTAGTAACTATTCACACCACTCACCTAGTAACTACGAGCATCCCACCGGCTCCCTGGGTATGCAACTTGGGCTCTCTAGGCCCATGACTATAGCTGTATCTAAGTCCGAAGGACTCCTGTAAACTGTGATTTGAGATCTATATCTGTAATTTGTAATCTGTAACCCGGGCGCAAACGCTCGACGGGGTGTGCTATAATGCTGATCAACCTGCTATGGGGAATGCTGCCTCCCATCTTCGTCCTCTAGCGGACGACATACCACTCCATGGAGTGATGTATCCTCACCCTCTAGCGGGCGAGTCGACACAACTATTAACCTTGGGGCGGCAAGGAAGCTCTAAGGGTGCCCAACATAGAACAATCAAGTCTCTAAAAACAACAATAATCACATATAACATATATATTAAATCTAATAATACTGTCCATATTCTGATATTCTATTCTGAATCTCTTGCTGAATTATACTGAATCTGATACTGAGTTATACTGAGTCTGGAATAATATCTCGCTGTCTGATATTAATTTACTGACTTTTATTCTGAATATGACATAATAATTATTAGCATGCTTACTGAATTCACACTGGGCATAATACTCGGCTTTGAAATGTTCTTCTAGAATTTATTCTATTTTACTATACTAGAATTACTATCTTGCCAAAGAAACTGGCTTTACATACCTCAGTTGCCGACTTCTTGACTAACTGGCCTAACTCGGCCAATATCCAGTTATTTCTTACAACTGCATTCATATTCATAGCAAATAAAACTAAATTCATCAATATTCTAGAAGAAAACACTACTTTGAATATATATACTGCCCAAACTTTGACTTATCGAAAAATAGCTGAAAACTTGTTATTTCTCGGAAGTCCAGAAGGGAGAAATACTCACTTTAGGGCTAGGAGTATATTGACACTAATTTGGAGCAATTCCACTTACCTTAGCTCGATACGATGATTCGCTGGCCGAATTTCACGAAACTAACTCCGTAGGAATGCTCCCTGCAACTTTATACTTCGCTACCCGAAGTTAATTTGAGTTTGGACTATGTTTGACGGCGTAATTGGATGAATATTTGTATGGAATCCTCGTCTTCCTCTATTTTTGGTCGCTTACTAGAAATTAAAATATGGGAAATGATTTAAAACAAAGTGGGAAGGCTTTATATAGTTGGGGCCTTTAAGTCGCATTTGTCGAATGCGATTTATAAGTCGCATTTGCCTTGCGACACTCCGACTTGGCGCTTGTACGGTCTCTCCCTGGGACCTTTTTCTAGCACTTATGACATTCTAAAACTCTTAACCAACATGCGAATAGGCCATCTAAATGTCAAGAATTTACGGGGTGTAACAATTTGAATCTCATATATGAGGAAATATTGATTAGGATTCTGATAGCTTCCATCCCAGACAAAGAAGCAAAAGTCTCATCATAATCAATACCCTTTTCCTGGTTGTACCCTAGAACTACCAATTGAGCTTTATTTTTGACAATGATTCCCTGATCATCAAACATGTTTCTGAAGATCCATCTGATTCCTATTACTGTTCTATTGTCAGGACGAGGGACCAGGTTCCACACCTTACTGCGCTTGAATTGTTCTAGTTATTCCTGCATAGCAATAATTCAGTCTACATTCTGCAGTGCTTCTTCTACATTTTTTGGCTCAATCAGAGATAAGTAAGCTCTAAAGGCACACGTGTATCTTAATCTGGACCTAGTCTAAATCCCAAAGTCAAATGGAGAGAGCATGTTTTGAATTGGATGAGAACTTTTATGCTTCTAGTTTCCTACCCGTATCTCTTCATGATCCAGTTCGCTGATGAACCAGGTCCTTCGAGATGTCTAGATTGAATGGAAGTGGGATCTTGATCATCTACTGGCCTGAGGTGAGTCTGTCTAGAATGGAGACTTGTTCATTTGTTATTGGAGAATTGGAAGCACCCATAAGTGCCTGCTGATTGCTGTCATCATGAGAACATTGTTCCTCCTCAATATTTGTAACAGGTGTCATGCCAATCTCTTCTATCTTTTCCTGAGAACTTGGATATCCGACTGATTTTTGTTCATCAAAGATCACATGGACACTCTACTCAACACAATTTGTCCTCTTGTTTAGGATTTTGTAAGCAATGTTGTGTGAAAAGTAACCAAGAAAATTCCTTCGTTACTCTTGGCATGAAACTTTCACAAAGCATCCTTACCATTACTGTAAATATAGAACTTGCATCCAAATGCTTTGAGGTGAGCCAGATTTTCCTTTCTTCTCTTCAACAATTCATAGAATGTTTTGTCAAGCGGAGATCTGATCATACACCTATTCAACAAGTAACAATCAGCATTTGTGATAGTCCACTGGCTATCAACATAGTCCTAGCCATATTCTCTAGAGTTCTATTCTTCCTTTCAACTATACCATTTTTTAAGGAGACCTTGGTGCTGAGAAGTTATGATCAATTCCTGCATCTACACAATATTCGAGGAAATATGAAGTAAAGTAACCAATCTAGGAAATATAGTGCAATGCAAGTGATATGCGATGAGATACCATGGCTAATGCACCAGTACCCATTGTAGGTAGTCGTGATCCATAGAGGATTCGTGAGGTCCATGTACTGCCCTTGGAATCTGGTCTATGGACATATCAGGTAAAATAATATACTGCCTCCAAAATCTAGTTTGTAGACCCATCGGATAAAATAATTTTATCACTCTATCCAAAATCTGATCTTCTAGACCCAACAAATAATAACCATATGATTCATCAAGTATATTATGCATGATACATCATATGAAAGCATGATAAAATATTATAGATACGAAATACATGAACATTATAGGTAAAAATTGCCTTTCAACCATCTCATTACTTCAATTTATGAATAATTAGGAGAGATGAATATCAATTAATTCAACAAGTTATATATTAGCTAAAGAGCTCAACTAATTAAGTTTTCATTAATTTTTGATATCTTAAATTAGCCGAAGTCAATCAAGAATTAATCTTTACCCATATCATGACATTGATACCTAGATAATCCCTCATCACCTCACTTATACAGGATCCCCCATTATCTATTACTCATTAACTAAGAAATTATCAACACAAGTACTTCGCTTATATAGGACCCCTATTATCCTTAAGCCCGAAGTGCAAATGATCAAATTATGTACTTGTCCTTCCTCAAGTCTTTCTAATGATCCTAATATGTTCGAATACATAATATACATTAGCATACAAGTTTGTAGACACCTATGTTACTATACTTCTATCCCTGGTCCAAAGAGTTAACCCAAAGGTCAACTCCAAGCTTTCAAAGTCGAAATTGAGAAAGACAATCCGAAAATCATATACTCCTATTTTAGCATTACCTTTTAAAGAGATCTTCTCTGTGAACTTTGACAGAATTTTCTCAATATGCGGTCGAGCCATCATGAATTTGAAACTAGTTTTCGTATGTATTCCTCTCTCATTAATCCATACCAATATCTGGTCTTGAAGATGATCTCTAGAAATCCATCGTAGGTGGAGTACTGGGATTTCACAACTGTTTCCCAAATCAATTGGGCATACGAGTTAGAGTAGAAGTTGGTCTAACAATATTTGAGTAATTGGTTTTTTGAAAAATTTGTTTAGTAGATGTTGTCACCTCTATTGTAGACTTCATGATCTCCGTTGTACATGTTGATTCAATGGGTACTACCGTCCCTATTGGAGTGGTGCATAAGCACTAGTCTAGAAAGAGATGAAAATGATCATTTAAAGGCTAATGGTAAGAATTAGTATGGGGAGAGAAAAAACTAAGGCTCATTTACATGTGTGTTTGAAATACTAGATTTTTGTTTATGCACTTTTCTAAAAACACCATTAATCATGAAATTTGAATTAGAATGCATTACCTATTCATATGAGGAACCAAATCAAATTTTACTTGACCAAAAATAGGAATGTTGACTTTTTAGTGACGAAGGAGAAAACTTTTATACTTATATCATATTATGAGGTAAGGACGAATTCCCCTCTTGAAATTATTATCATAATAGATAACACCTGTTAACAATGAGAATTTTAATTAAAAAGAAAAGTGGAGGAAGTGGAAAATAAGGAGTACTGCTAAATGATAATGCATGTTTAGTAAAAGAAATTTAGGTTCTCCCAATAGTTATGCATCAACTAGTTTTGTAATTATGGGGAGAATGTGGGATCAATTTTCTAATACCGAACTCCCTATGCTTACTTATAAGCTTTTTTCCAGCAATTTCATGACAAATTGAGCCTCTAGGTTTTGCATAACAAAGTAGCTAAGTTAAGGCTCTCTTTTCTCCTTATCCTTTCTTCCACCTTTAGTTGTTTTTACTTTGCGTAGGTTGGTATAATACTTTTCAAATTGTGTTTATGATTTATCTTTCCTTTATATCAAATAAGATGAAATCACTATTATTAGAGATGTTTATGATTTTCTTAGCCTTCCCTCCTCCCACCACCCTAAGGATTTAGAGTTATTCGGATTTTTTTAAAGCTAACCTAGTTGATGCTGATAATTTGACCTTCGGTGAAACTCTTAATGTTGATGGAAGCTCGACCGGAACCTGCTTGCTTGAAAATACTCATGCTCCGATTTCTCATAATACTGATAGTGGAGAGAGAATAACAAATTTGATCAACTCAACTACACAAACCATTTTTCCATTTAAATTTCTCACTTTACTAAGGTTATAATTCTCTTTTATAATTTGGTTGTTCTATATTATTTAACAGTCTATTCCTTCAAAATTGTGGATATTGATTTTTGGAAAGGATATAGAAATGACCAAAAAATTTTCTCGAAGTATTTCCTCACTATTCTTTTTTTTTGGTAAGTAACATTTCCTCAATACTGGCACACTATTATAAGTAGTTTATATATATTGTTTCTTAGAAAAATTACTTTCTCATAAAAATTTTATTATTGATGTCCAATAATTTCTTGTTGAGTTGCATCAAGTATAAATATATGAATTAGTTGATTATTCGTAGAGTCTTGCTAATTTACAAAGTTGATTATTTTTTTTCCTTTTTAGTAGTTATATAGATTAATATGCAAAAGGTTAATTGTAGTATTTTTCATGGAAATGTTCTTCATGAGGTTGTGCACTTCCCTTTTATCTGAGTAGTAGCAGTCTTTACATTTTAAATAACCTAAATTTGACATTATGCCAAAGAAAAGGATGATTATTACTTATTTCAAAAATAATAAATCGTATATGAAGCTAGCATTCTACCTTGACCTGGCTCAACAACAGAAATGTCAATTACAATTTTTTTTATCTGAATTATGTCTATATGTATATGAATTTGAATGATGTGACTTTTCAGTTGAGGTTCATTTCATGTGCACGTGTTTAAGTTAAAAAAAAGAATTTGAGCAGTTAGTTCCATAGTTGTCAGTGAAAAGCGTGACCATCTCATCTTAACTATTTAAATATTTTTACTTATTTAATCATGTCTTTCAATACATACCCTCACGTGCAACTTATTTTTTTTTCATGGCCAAGCACGTGAAATTTCTTTTTGATAATGGGTGGTGATGAGACATGAATGACCTCTTCTTGTTTTGACACTATATTGAAACGTGTGATTGTCTAATCTAAAATCTTATTTTTCACACTTTTATTTATTTAATTATGTCTTACAACCTAATTTTTATGGAATTAATATTGGAGTACCATTCCACTTTATATGCCGCATAAGTAAGTTCTTTCTCTTGATTGTGTAAGAGTAGTTTCATTCTCTACCGTCTACTTTCTGTCTGCATAAGAATAAGAGCAACTGTGAAGAGTTATTTAACAAAACTTAGAGGTTGTTGCTTGTTGACAAATAAAACAAAAAAAGAAAGAAAGAAATCTTGTCATAGCTTTCCTTTCTCGGTGCTACAACTCAAAGCTAAGGCTAGAATTTTATGTCCCTATATATTTGTCATGCAAATTTTTTGTTAGTATGCCGTTCAATGAATATTCTCCTAAGTTAGTTGAATATTTCATAAAAATGAAGGTGAATTTGGAGATGCTGAAGTTGACAGGTAAAATTTTACTAATTAACATATGGATTTTGAACAAGCAATGCTTTGGTAATAAATAAGTTAAGAGTTTTTCATAACATACTTTAATCTTTCTTGAATAGATAATATCTATACAGTGTGTTGTTTTTTAGGCCTTGATCGATTTCCAAGAGAATATTCATGCTGGATTTAGACCAGAAGCTCCTTTGTTAAACATTAATCTGCATAAGTACAAGAAAACCAATTCAACAGGTCCTGAGACCAAGGAGCACTGCTGCATACACTTAGTAAGGGGCACTTCATTGTAGAAACCACCCCCCACACCAATCCCACTACAAAAGATAAGAACTAGTGATAGATAAATTCCGTAGCTGAATAGAAAAACCCATTGCTAATCTTATTTAATGACGTATTATTATAGAATTGTGTTAGGTACGAGCAATTTAACAACTGATTAGCAATAAATTTCGCAGCTAATTCCAATTTTTTTTAGTGACCCCCTCTTATGTCTGTAAGCTTACTTGAATTTGATTGACCAACCTTTTTTTTTTTTTTGGGACATATCATCTTAGGATGAGAATTTCGATGCGGATAAACTTGCAAAAATTGATTGTGGCCATATATATCATGTTGGTAGCATCATAAAATGGAACAAGCTTGAGAACACTTGTACCATATGCAGAGGATAGTGATGGTTGTTACCATTTTACCTTGAGAATCCGTGCATCCCTTAATCACTTGGCTGAAGATAATCAGCTTAATTTGGGTTCGGTGAATTGAAGTTAGTGGCATTGTTTTATATCTAGCTGTTTTAACAGAACTTAAGAGAGTTGAGCGAAACTTGAAAATAAAAAACCATTCTCAGTTTGAGAAAAATAATAGTAGTACTCATATTGTATGTCTTGAGTGGTTGATAACTGACATATTTGGTTTCTAGGGAATATTTTTTTTGGAGATTCTGAATATCTTCTTTACAGTTGTTGCTTCATTTAGTTCTTGATATAATTACTGATCTATATTGTACAGACTGTTAGGCTATGTATACTGAATTGTTTGCCTATCTTTTAAATATTAAAACATTAAATGCATATGTATTGACTGCATAATACATACTCATGCATGGAAAATTTTTCCGTTCAATTCGTCGAGTATTTTATGAGTTGGGTAAAATATAATTTTATATTGGGCTAATTTTAGCTCAACCCAACATAATTCATTTTATAGTAATTTTCAATTTTACCCAACACTAGTTCAATTCTAATTCATATTTAAGACTAACTTTAATTTGCATTTATTACTTGAGATTTACTTTTTACTTTTTTTTTGTTGGTGAGGCTTTGGTTCCGGATTATGGATGGGTTGGCTCTCGAATCCTAGGTGAAGGTTGGGTCTCACATTGTTAAAAAGTCTTTCAAAAACTTATCTCAAAGATTAGAAAAATGCAAACAGATCTCGGGAGGTCAATTTCACCCATACATACTCAACCTATATTTTCACAATTTCTTCATATTCATGCATGGCTACGAAAATAATTGAACAATAAGCAACACCCATTCATTACTCAAGCCAATTTATGAACAACATGTTATCCTCACATTCCCAACATATGATCCATATTCCAAACAACCCATCAAATTAACATCCTAAATAAATTCCATAATTGCGGTAATTATTTGCATTTAAGAAAAAGAATGAAGAAGAAATTACCCATTATTCAAACCCTAGATCATGATATTCTAAATAAATTAAATTGAATTCTTATTAAAAATATTTTGGGGCAGGATGGAAGAATATCCTTGTTGAAGTCCCGCACACTTGGTAGACGAAAATCCCGTTCGAAATCTTCCTTGAATCTTGAAGAACACCTTGGTGAAAACCTAGGATTTTTGAGAAGAGAGGAGGAAGAAAGAGATTGAGAGAATGAGGGTTTAGGTCTAGAAAAACCCTTAAAAACATACCCAAACATACCCAAAACAACATCACTTTAAATATGGGAGCGTGGACTTTTACCAAACTGCCCCTGAGAAAATCTGAAAAATTACCTGAACTGATGCCACGAATCACCTGAGGAGTCGTTGTCCCACCCAACGACTCGTTAGGTCCACTCGTCAACTAGAAATTATTGATCCTTCAGGCTACGTCCAACGTAACGACTCATCACCACAACCAACGATTCGTCTTGCCCTTTCGTTAAGTACACTGAAAATTTCTTTAAAATCAAAGCTTCTCCCCCCTAACAACTGAATTGACGATTCATTGCCAGGAAAGACGACTCGTTAGATTGTCCGTTTTCACTGGCCCTGCTCACCTCCCTTGACTGCTCCCCATGAGTCAGACTATGACTCGTGGGGTCACCTAACAAGTCATTCCCTGACTCATTCTGCAGCAAATTTCCGCTGGCTTTTTCTGCTGAACTTCTTCTAACTCCGGGGCCTAATCTCTAGGACTTCCGGGGTGTTACAATATCTCCCCCTTGGAAACATTCGTCCTTGAATGTTGGCTGAACATGCTGAAAAGTTAGAGACGAAGCAGATATCCAAATATCAATCAATCATAGCTAATCACCAATGGAGCATCTAACTATAAGACAACCTTATACACCAAACCTAAAAACTCACATCTAACATGCACACCATGACTCAAAGAAGACCGAAGAACATGATACCAACATGGAACTAAACAAAACACCGAAAGAAAATTCTTTCCCCTTTTTATCTGGCACAGAGCTGACACGGACTTAACCTTCGTTCTCAAATCACCTTCCGATACTAATCCAGGATTCACAATATCTAATCTAACTGAGAGTAAGGATTTCATAGGCACAAGTCATCCCCAACATCTAGGACTGAGCACATACATGAGATAATCTGACTCTACTGAGTTAACAAACAACTTCCAAAGACTGACTTCAATCCAAATACATAAGAAAACATGGATTAACACATATAAATGATTCATAACATGAAATAAGAAATAAGGACTCATAGGGAAAGACTAGCACCGCTAACTGAAACGACTAATTCTAAAACTTAGAAATCTGCACATAGGAATCGACGCCACTTTAACTTCAACTGAAATTACCAGAGAAATTATCCGAACCTCGAAGGGATCGACATAATGCAGCTGCTCGAGTTGGAACTTGTTATGAGTATTCTCAAGATCTAACTTATTCCACATATTCACTATCTCCCTTTTAGCGTAAAGTCATTGTCCTAAGGCTCCCGAATCTCGCTCAGGTCAGACTGAATTTCTAATTCTTAACTCCTCTTTCACTTCTAACCTTCACCACAAGCCTTGTACTAACAGCTACTCACATTACACGTCAACAATCTCTTTTCAAAATCACAATAGAGCTTCTTATTTAGTGCTAAGGTTGGCAACATATAAGGGGACAACACAAGGTTCACAACATACCTGCGGCCACTACTTGCGCCTTGCCCTTATATTGATGGGCTACTACTGCATAAAAGAGATTTTGACAATGTCCGCCTCCGGGGTGAGAGGATGAACCCTACTGAAATGAGCGGGCTATAGGAGCTCTGAAGAGGTGGTCGAGGATTTTCTTTCACCTCGCTTAGCCGCCGCGCAATCTCGGTGTATATGGCCCGCCTTGCCGCACCAAAAACAAACATCTGAGTTAGCCATGAAAACTCCCAAGTGGTGCTTTCCACAGCTTATACACAATGGGTATGTGATCTCCCTTACTCTGGGCTTGTTCGGAGTACCGACTGTCGAAGAGGCTGGGGATGCTGGTCTCTAATGATGGTGTGAGTGATACCCAGTACCCGATTTTTGATGGGGGAACTCTAAGTCTCCAGTCCTACCCCTCTTGGCCTCTCTCTTTTTTTCTTTCACCTCTTCTTCTTCCATTTGTTGAGAAAATATTACCAAGCGGGGGAAATATATGTCTTGATGCAACATGGAAGTCCTACATTCTTTGACCAAGGAGTCTGACACTCCATTGACGAACCTACTCACTCGCGTTAGTCGGCTACCATTTCCGGTGCATACTTAGACAACCGAGTGAACTCCAATGCATATTCCTAGACAGTCATGTCATTTTGTCTCAAGTTAATGAACTCTGCTTCCTTTGCCTCCCTCAACTCTAGAGGGAAAAATCTATCCAAGAACGCTGTCATAAATTCATCCCAACCTATGGGACCCTCTTCAATTCCCTGACTGTTTCTCAACTGACAATACCAGATGTAAGCAACTCCCTTTAACTGGTAAGAGGCTAAGTCCGTGCTCTCTTTCCCCGTCACTCCCATGATGTGAGTAATATCCGATATCTCCTCCAAAAATTCATATGGGTCCTCATCCACCTTTGAACCCAAGAACTCGGGTGGGTTCATCCGAAGAAAATCTCTTATCCTTGCCGCCGCTTCATTTCCATGCTGTGGTGCATGGGCTACCGCCTGCTAATTAATTTAGGCGGTCAGGGCCTGCGCCTACATGTGGATGGCTGCTCGAAACTCGGCATGAGCAACCGATCCTCCATTTGATCTGTTTGGGGTGGTGGTACCTACTAGCGGCCGTTACCATGTCCTCTTCTATTCGCTCGTCGGGGCGACATTATCTGTGAGCGCGTAAAGCATGAGTTAGGGGAGGAAATATTCAGAGTTTCATACTCTATGCACGATAAGAATCATGAAGAAAGGGGCACATTCCTAAAATGTCTCATAGCCTCTTTGTCATAAGTTTGGTGCACTTCACACCCATGAAGAAGACTCTATGTAACGTGGCTTTTAGAAACCCTAAGATACCCTAAATCTACTGCTCTGATACCAATTTTGTCACGACCCGAGAGTACATCCGGATCGTAGACACGGGACAAGGAATCCCGAAAGGCTCCAAGTCGACCCATGGCATAATCATAGCATACACTTAACATAAGAAACATCGAACATCATGAACAAGCGAAAGAAAATAACAAGAATCTAATATGATCCATAAAGATAATTTAATAACACTTAGATACATAGCTGAAACTGTCTAGACAAGTTCGAAAGCCTTCTACTAAACTAATGAGTTACTGGGACAAGCCCCCAGCTAACTCCCAAAGTCTGAAAACTGGAACATAATAAAATAGGAATATAAGTCACGTCCTCGAAAGATGAGGACTCACCACTAGCAACCGGGAGAGGAAGGAGCGTATCTAGCCACGCGGCTGAACCTGGAGACTTAAATCTATATCATGAAACAATATAGAACAAGAGGCGTGCAGTCAGTACTTGGAATGTACTGAGTATGCAGGAACGTAAATAAATAACTCATAAGCATAAGTACACCAGTAGGGAGTACCATAAATCACAGGATTAGTGACAACTGAAATGAGGTATAACAACCTGATATGAGATCCACATAATCATATTATAAGGACATGCATTATTATAAGTTCAATGATGCACAAAAGTAGTAATCATAATAATACAGAGATGAAATGCCGTGACTGATATCATGAGGGTCCCTGACTGTCTAAGGGAGCGAAAGCTCTGATATCGTGAGTCACTAACTAGCTAGGTTGTTAGTCCCGACTGACTAGGGAAATACTCTTGCTAACGAGAATCCTGACTGACCAGGAAAACATTCTTACTAACGAGAATCCTAACTGACTAGGGAATCATTCTTGCTAACGAGAGTCCCGACTGACTAACGGTAATCTAAATTGCAACAGCTAATCAGAGATAAGGACACTTACTTATTTTTCATCATACAACATTCTCATGGGGGCTACTTTCTATTAAAATCAAGACCAATAGCTGAAATATCATTTTCATGCGTTATCATCATAATTCACCTCATCATGGATTCTAATCGATAGATATCTCAAGCATCTTACGCTAACGAGCATTCTACAGAATCACATTATGCATATATTATCATGACATTCTGAATTACAATTTCATCTCATTCAACATGTAATATGTGATGTTACATGGTTTATAAAATACAACACATACTCTATCAAAATACATGACTTCATTTATTTAGGTCTACAACATTCCACACACTTTTCATAATCACTCCTTTGTGAACTTTTTAGCCACGGGCATTTTAGATTCCAAGATTTTTATAAAAATAATTTTCATAAGGAAAAACAATATAGACTTCGTCCAAGCTTCGTAGTTCAACAACGGAGATGCAATCTTGTCATGCCCAATCAATTAAATCTAGAACATGGTGATGGCACATAATTTACTTCAATTACTCAATTCCACAACTCCTACTCAATCTAACATGGTCATCAATATTATAATCAAGTCATTAGGGTTAATTATGCAATATTTCCACACTTCTATCAAATCATGAATTTCTACGATAATCAAAGGGGAAATGAAAAATTTCCATTCAACACTTAAATCGAGTTAGGAAGAAAATACTACACCCATACATACTCAACCTATATTTTCACAATTTCTTCATATTCATGCATGGCTACGAAAATTAATTGAACAATAAGCAACACCCATTCATTACTCAAGCCAATTTATGAACAACATGTTATCCTCATGCATTCCCAACATATGATCCATATTCCAAATAACCCATCAAATTAACATCCTAAATAAATTCCATAATTGCGGTAATTATTTGCATTTAAGAAAAAGAATGAAGAAGAAATTACCCATTATTCAAACCCTAGATCATGATATTCTAAATAAATTAAATTGAATTCTTATTGAAAACATTTGGAGCACAAGGATGGAAGAATATCCTTGTTGAAGTCCCGCATACCTGGTAGACGAAAATCCCATTCGACATCTTCCTTGAAGCTTGAAGAACACCTTGGTGAAACCCCTAGGATTTTTGAGAAGAGAGGAGGAAGAAAGATATTGAGATAATGAGGGTTTAGGCCTAGAAAAAGCCTTAAAAACGTCCCAAACATACCCAAAATGACATCACTTTAAATCTGGGAGTGTGGGATTTTACCAAACTGCCCCTGAGAAAATCTAAAAAATTGCCTGAACTAATGCCATGACTCACTTGACGAGTCATTGTCCCACAATGACTCATTAGGTCCACTCGTCAGGTATACTAGAAATTATTGATCCTTCAGGCCACGTCTAATGTAACGACTCGTCACCACACCCAACGATTCGTCCTGCCCTTTTGTTAAGTACACTGGAAATTTCTGTAAAACCAAAGCTTCTCCCTCCTAACGACTGACTTGACGAGTCGTTGCCAAGCGAGGCAAATCTTCAGGTCGTCCGTTTCCACTAGCTCGGCTCACCTCCCTTGACTTCTCCCCCACGAGCCTGACCACGACTCGTGGGTTCACCTAATGAGTCGTTCCCTGACTCATTCTGCAACAAATTTTTGATGACTTTTTCTACTAAACTTCTTCTAACTCCGGGGCATGATCTCTAGGAGTTCCGGGGTGTTACATTCTTCTCATTAATCTTAAGCTGTCTGGTGGCATATGCTATCACCTTACCCTGCTGCATCAGAGCACAACCCAATCAAACTCTGGAAAAGTCACAATACACTACGAATCCATCTATTCCTTCTGGTAAGGGCAAAACTAGAGCGGTAGTGAGTCGAGTCTTCAACTCCTGGAAACTCTTCGCACACAGATTTGACCATTGAAACTTCACCTTTTTGTGCGTTAGCTTAGTCAGAGGCGATGCAATAGAGGAAAATCCTTCTATAAACCATCTGTAGTAACCAGCTAGACCCAGAAATCTTCTGATATCTAGGCCCCTGACTATAGCTGTACCTGAGTCCAGAGGACTTCTGATATCTACACCCCAGGCGTAAGCACTCGGCAGGTGTGTGTATAGGCCAACCACAACAAATATGAGGATCTGGATCCCCATCTTCGTCCCTTGCGGATGGCATGCCGCTCCGTAGAGCGACGTATCCTTGCCCCTGGCGGACGAGTCGACACAGCTATTAACCCTGGGGCGGTCATGGAAGCTATACAGGTAATCCAGCCCAAAACAATACAATTACAAGTCTCAACCGATAACAACAACTACACATGATAACATACTCCTGACATACTTAACTGAGATTCATACTGGATTACTATGCTGAAGAAACTAACTTGCCGAAAGAGAATGCCTTAACATACCTCGTTCGCTATTTACCGATTAACTAGCGAAGTTCGGCTGGTATTCAGCTGTTCTTCCCAAATGTAATCATATTAACAATAGAATAGGGATAACTTCATTACTATATTTAAAGAAAAGAATAACTTATATATATATACTGACTATACTTCAACTTATCCAAAGACAATCAAAAACTCGTAATTTCTCAGGAATCTAGAAGGGAGAAATACTTACTTTAATCCTGGGATCGTATTGACACTAGTTTGGAACAATTCCAACAACTTTGGCTCAGCGGGACGATGATTCGTCAGGCGAATTTCACGAAACTAACTCCGTAGAAATGCTCCCAGCAGCCTTATACTTTGATATCCGAAGTTAATTTGAATTTGGACGGCGTTTAGAGGCATAATCGGACGAAAAGTAAATATTTCCTTCGTCTCTCAACTCTGCTGGTCGAGTTGTAAATGAAAATTATCAAGAATTGTAAGGGTGAGGCCTATATATACTTGAAGTAGGATGCAAGGCAACATGGCACGTTTGCCAACGTGCCATTTCAGCTCGTGCCACATTGGCTAGCGCGGAGAACTAGGCTCCGTGCCACTTTACCCCTCTGGCAGCTTGGTTCGGCCTTCTCTCACGAAATTCCAACTTGGCACTCATTCGGCCTTTCCCCGGGCCCTTTCCTTGTACATATGGCACTTCAAAACTCTCAACCAACATACGAATAGGCCGACTAAATGTTAGAAACTTATGGGGTGTAACATCCTCCCCCCCTTAAGAATATTCGTCCTCGAATGTTAACTTCTGCTTGCAAGAACTTTAACTTGCAATTACTTATTCTGGAAAAATTTCGGCAGAGTATCCCCTATGGACTATCCAAAAACCCTGAAACGTAGAAAAGCCCAATACAGGTACTCCACAAAATACTATGGCATTCATTTCACAATAGACTAAAGTCAACTACTCCACATATACATGTATATAATGCAACTTATGAAACAACAACAACAACATACCTTTAGCTGTACATTCTAACTAAGTCTGAAATAACTAAGGATATCTGGTTTTCATATCATCTTCTGCTTCCCAGGTCATCTCCTCTCGATTCTTATTTGACCATAACACTTTAACGGAAGCGACATCTTTAGTTCTTAGTCTATGGATCTGCCGGTCTAGTATGGCTACTGAAGCTTCTTCATAAGCTAACTCCTCAGTGATTTGGACGCCTTGGACTGGAACAATCTGGGAGGGATCTCTTATGCACTTCCTCAACATTGATACGTGAAAAACAGGGTGAACAGATTCTAATTCTGGAGGTAAATCCAATTCATAAGCCACCTGACCTATCCTTCGGCGAATCTAATAAGGCCCAATAAACCTCGGACTGAGCTTGCCTTTCTTACCAAATCTCATCACACCCTTCATTGGTGAAACCATCAAGAATACCCAGTTATCCAGATTAAGTTCTAAGTTTCTTCGCCACACATCAGCATAAGATTTCTGGCGGCTCTGAATAGTCAACAGACGTTTCCTGATAAACTTTACTTTCTCTTCTGATTGACGGAAAATATTTGGGCCAATCAATGCTGATTGTCCTACCTCAAACCAACCAGCTGGAGATCTACACTTTCGCCCATACAATGCTTCATAAGGCACCATCTGAGTTGCTGAATTATAACTATTATTATAGGCAAACTCAATAAGCGGTAGATGTTCATCCCAGCTGCCTCCAAAATCTAGTACACACGCCTATAACATATCCTCGAGCATCTGGATTGTACGTTCTGCCTGCTTGTCTGTCTGAGGATGGAAGGCTATGCTCAAGTTAACCTGCGTCCCCAGGCCCCTCTGAAAAGATTGCCAAAACTTAGTTGTAAACTGCGCCTCTCTGTCAGAGATAATTGATAGCAGAACACCATGCAATCAGACTATTTCTCTAATATATATCTCGACATAGTCTTCGGCTGAAAAGGTAGCCCTTATTGGCAAAAAGTGAGCTGATTTCATCAACCTGTTGACAATTACCCAGATAGAAACATATTTATGCATGGTACGAGGTAACCCTAATACGAAATCCATGTTAACTGCCTCCCATTTCCATAAAGGCACGGCTATATCCTGAGTCAGTCCGCCTGGTTTGTGATGTTCGGCTTTCACCTGTTGGCAATTGGGACATTGAGCTACGAATTCCGCTATCCCCTTTTTCATTCTCGGCCACCAATAAATCTCCTTTACATCATGGTACATCTTTGCCAAACTAGGATGGTGAGAGTAACGGGCATATTGTACCTCGCCCATAATTTGCTGGCGAAGCCCTGCCATGTCTGGAACACATAGGCGATCCCTATATCTCAAAACTCTGTCCTCGGTTACCTGGAAATCTATCACTTTCCCTCACTGGACCCTATTTCTGAGCTGAACCAGGCTAGGATCTTCACACTGCCGTTCTTTCACTTCCACAACCAATGATGACACTGCGGTATTCTGGATTACCGCTCCATTGTCTCCTATTCTACTATACGAATGGCTAAATTGACTAGATGATGCAATTCTCGAGCCAATTCCCGCTGCTCGGGCTGTAAATATGCCAGGCTTCCCATGGATTTGCAGCTAAGGGTATCTTCTACAACATTGGCCCTTCTTGGGTGATATAAAATATTCACATCATAATCCTTTAACAGCTCCAACGAGCGACGCTGCCGCAAATTCAACTCTTTCTGGGTGAAAATATACTGCAAGCTTTTGTGATCAGTGAAAATATCTATGTGGACGTCGTATAAGTAGTGTCTCCATATTTTTAAGGCATGAATTACCGCGGCTAATTCCAGGTCATGGTAGGGTAGTTCTTTTCATGCTTCCTCAGCTGCCTGGAGGCATAGGCAATTACCTTACCATGCTGCATCAAAACACATCCTAATCCAACACCCGAAGCGTCATAATAGACTGCATAACCCTCTGTTCCTTCTAGCAATGCTAGCACCGGTGTCGATGTTAATATGTCTTTCAATTCCTAAAAGCTCTGCTCACATGCCTCAATCCAATGGAATTTCTCTTCTTTCTGCGTCAATTTGGTTAAAGGTGCTGCTAAAGTGGAAAATCCTTCCACGAACCTTCTGTAATACCCGACTAACCCCAGGAAACTACTTACTTTGGTCGGAGTGGTAGGTCTAGGCCATACTTTTCACTACCTCTATCTTCTGTGTATCTACCTGTATACCAGCATCTAACACAATATGGCCCAAAAAGGCTACTGAATTCAGTCAAAATTCACATTTAGAAAATTTTGCGTATAGCTGGCGACCTCTGAGAATTTGGAGCACTGTCCATAGATGACCCTGGTGATCTGCCTCTGATCGGGAATACACCAGAATGTCATCGATAAATACTATCACGAACAAGTCCAGGTATGGTCTGAAAATATTGTTCATCAGGTCCATAAACACTGCTGGGGCATTTGTCAGTCCAAAGGACATGACTAGAAATTCAAAGTGGCCATATTTGGTCCTGAAGGCAGTCTTTGGAATATCTCTTTCACGAACCCGAACCTGATGATATCATGATCTTAAGTCAATCTTTGAAAAATACTTCACTCCCTATAACTAATCAAACAAATCATCCATTCTGAGAAGCTGGTACTTATTTTTGATAGTGACTTTATTCAATTGTTGATAATCTATACACATACGGAGGGAGCCGTCCTTCTTCCTCATGAACAAAACTGGTGCACCCCATGGTGAGGTACTCGGCCTGATAAAGCCCTTGTCTAGCAAATCCTTCAATTGTTCCTTTAGTTCTCTGAGTTCAGCAGGAGCCATTCGATATGGAGGAATAGATATAGGCTGAGTGCCTGGTAATAGATTGATTATAAAATCAATTTCCCTTTATGCGGGAATACCAAGAAGCTCATATGGAAATACGTCCAGAAATTCATTAACCACTTGGATAGACTGAAGGGTCGGAGGCTCTACCGAACATCCTGAACTCTGACAATATGATAAATGCACCCTTTTGCTATCAATTTTCTCGCCCAAAGATAGAAAATAAACCTACCTTTT
Source organism: Datura wrightii (assembly GCA_035772735.1). NCBI lineage: Eukaryota > Viridiplantae > Streptophyta > Magnoliopsida > Solanales > Solanaceae > Datura > Datura wrightii. The sequence goes on along the minus strand of JASDFA010000027.1, from coordinate 163,529,985 downwards.
GGCATGGTTGTACTACCTTTCCACTCCCGTACTGCCTCCCCTAGAAAGTGGAATCGGACAATCTTAGTCCAACATTCAATATTGGCATATCACGGAGCTAACTAATTCATACCCATAATAGCATCGAAATCAACCATTTCTAGTTCTATCAAGTCTGCCATAGTCTAATGACCGATAATCTCTACTGTACACCCCTGGTAGAGCCTTCTGGCTAAAATAGAGTCACCAATGGGTGTAGACACTAAGAAGGGTTGCCGAAGAAATTCCGGCGTCATACTAAACTTCCGAGCACCAACGGTGTAACATAGGACAAAGTGGATCCTTGATCTATCAACACATAAGCAGGATGAGAGAAAATGCTTAGCATACCTATCACAACATCTGGTGATGACTTTTACTCCTGTCACCCCGGTAGTGCATAAGTATGGTCTGGGATGGCACCTGAACTGGAGGCCCCTGATCTGCCTCAGCCTCTGCCAGCTGAAACTGAGGGCCTACGCCCTACCGGAGATGCTGTAGCTCGTGATCCTGCCGAGGACCTATCCTGTCGATCCCGGTCACCCTGACCCCTAGCTGGACAATTCCTCATCTGATGACCCTCCTGTCCACAAATATAGCATACTGTGGAGCCATACCTGTATGCTCTAGAGTGGCGTCAAATGCAAATTGGGCAAAGTGGTATTGTAAACTCACTTTGCTCCACCCTCCTCTGCTGCTGTGAACCTACTACTTGAGAACCTCCGCCGGGCTCCGACTGCCCTCAGTGACTAGACCTTCTCCTCTGCCGCTGTGGTGGAGGCGGGGGTATAGGCGACCTATCCGATAACCGTGGCCTAGGTCCTCCTCGGGACTCCTCCTGTAATTCATCCGGTCTGTCCCTGTGGCGCTGCTCCTGACTTGTCCTCCTAATCTCCTGTTGCCGCTGTCTGATAGCCTCAATATTCTGAGCAAAAGCCTGCACACGGGCGATATCCATATCCTCTCGTAGTGTAGTTGTGATGCAGGTCTCAACATATTCTGGGTTCAGCCCCATAATAAAGTGATGTACCCTGGCTGGCATTGTGTCCACAAAAGCTGGCGCATATCAAGCCAAGGAATCAAACTGCATGGAATATTCCCGAACACTCATCGACCCCTACTCCAGGTGTAGGAACTGATCAACCTGGGCATGTTAAATCTCCCATGGTAAGTAATGATCCAAGAAAGCCTTTGAGAAGCTGGGCCAGGTCAGAGGGGAAACATCTCTCCCTCGAGACCTCTCCCGACTCTCATTCCACAATACAACGATGTCCCATAACCAGAATACTGCCAACTCAACTGACTCTATGGGCGTAGCATGCATCACCCTGAAAATCCTCTGCATCTGGTCCAAGAAGTCCTGAGGGTCCTCGGTCCGATCTATCCCTGTGAATTGCGGGGACTTAGTTCTAGGAACTTTCGGACCCTCGAACTACCAGGCCCTCCTAATGACTCTGCAACTATAGATGGCACTGACTGGCGCTGAGCAGCCATCATCTGTGCTAGCATAACCACCGCATTCCTGACCTCCTGGTCAGATGGTACGGGTATAGAAACTGCCAGAGGTGGTGCTGTCACACCGGCCGTCCCAAGCGACTCCTGACGTGGTGGAGACTGCTGGGTAGGTCGAGATGATACCTCCGTATTGTCCTCAGATTGGGCCGATTCTGACCGTGGCTGAGGCACCCTGTTGGTGCCCTCTCCCACTGCTACATCTAGCCTCCTGCCTGTCGTAGGGTGTCACTGGTCCGACATTTTGCTGCAAGTGAAAGAGTATAATGAGCTTAGGGGATCAACCCTATATTGTACCGCTCTATAGGACGACTGAATAAGAAGAAAGAGTAACCATCCTACCATGCCTTACAGCCTCCTGCCTATAGTATGTGGTGCACAACACATCCATAGACAAGACTCTACTTAGCACGGCTTTCAGACTACCTGGGATACGACCTGCTCTGATACCAAGTTTGTCACGCCCCGCCTTGGGAGGCATGACTGGCACCTGGTGCCCTACTAGGACCTGAAGTACTGAGCTGGCTGAGCCTAAGCACCTCTGGTGCAGGGCTTTCTCTAACTCTAGAATCAATAAAACAACGGGCTATATAACGGCTGTAAACACAACCCCCGACCGACAAGGCCTATAGCCACCTGTGAAAATAAACACCTAACCAGAGACAAACAAACATAGGGAGTCCTATGCGGGCCGACAAGTCCTCCATGATATCTAGTTATAACTGTAGAGTAAAATCTGATACTAAACTGAGCTATGACTGACAAGGCCATCAATCAACAGCTACACAAGGCCCCACATGGCCAACACACATAATCTAAATCACATACGGGCCCCACATGGCCGATATTATCTAACCACAGGGAAGTAAAACTATCTGCAAGCCTCTAGGAGTAATAAGATCGTCGGGATAGGGCCCCAGCCTACCCATACTGTACAAGCAAAAAGAAGTAAACCTCTATCACACAAGCTCCGGAAGAAAGGAGCTGATGGCTCTGTGTGGCTGATTGGAACTACGAGGGACCTGCTCCTTGTCTATGCGTACCTGCAGGCAAGTAATGCAGTGCCCCAGAAGAGGGCGTCAGCACCACAGGTACTGAGTATGTAAAGTAGTAACTTTAAATAACTGAAAGTAAGGAAGTAGAATTGAAAATAACTGAAGTAAAGGGAACAGACTGAAAATGACTGAAGTAGTGAAATCAGGACTAAACATAACTGTGATAAGGAAGGTAGGGGTCATACCTGACAAATGAGGCGTCCTACTGCCTAACTATCAGTAACTAAAGCAACATAACCCTTACCTGGCCCCCATAAGCCGGAAGGTACAATCAGCATAGAATAACTCACTCAGGCACCCATAAGTCCTGGCGAGCACATCTCAATCTATATACCCCTATCCAGGTCAATATGAGTCAACTAGAAGCTATAAACGTCCTGCCGATCCCCTGGGTCTGCAACTGGGCCCGCTGGGCCCCTGACTATAGCTGTACCTGATTTCGGAGGATTCCTGATATCTACACCCCGGGCGTAAGCGCTCGGCGGGGGTGTGTATAGGCCAACCACGGCAATATGAGGATCTGAATCCCCATCTTCGTCCCTTGCGGATGGCATGCCACTTCGTAGAGTGACGTATCCTCGCCCCTGGCGGACGAGTCGACATAGCTATTAACCCTGGGGCAGTCACGAAAGCTATACAGGTAATCCAGCCCAGAACAATACAATTACAAGTCTCAACCAATAACAACAACTACACATGATAACATACTCCTGACATACTTGACTGAGATTTATACTGGATTACTATGCTGAAGAAACTAACTTGCCGAAAGAGAATGCCTTAATATACCTCGTTCGCTATTTACCAATTAACTGGCGAGGTTCGGCTGATATTCATCTGTTCTTCCCAACTGTAATTGTATTAACAGAAGAATAGGGCTAACTTTATTACTATATTTGAAGAAAACAATAACTTATATATATATACTGACAATACTTCAACTTATCGAAAGATGATCGAAAACTCGTAATTTCTTGGGAATCTAGAAGGGAGAAATACTTACTTTAATCCTGGGATCGTATTGACACTAGTTTGGAACAATTCCAACAACTTTGGCTCGGCGGGACGGTAATTCACCGGGCGAATTTCATAAAACTAACTCCGTAGAAATGCTCCCTGCAGCCTTATACTTCGATACCCGAAGTTAATTTGAATTTGGACGGCGTTTAGCGGCGTAATCGGATGAAAAGTAAATATTTCCTTTGTCTCTCAACTCTGTTGGTCGAGTTGTATATGAAAATTATCAAGAATTCTAAGGGTGAGGCCTATATATACTTGAAGCAGGATACAAGGCAACGTGGCACGTTGGCCAACGCGCCGTTTCAACTCCGTGCCATGTTGGCTAACACGGAGGACCAGGCTCCGTGCCACTTTGCCCCTCTGGCATCTTGGTTCGGCCTCCTCTCGCGAAATTTCAACTTGGCACTCGTTCGGCCTTTCCCCGGGCCCTTTCCTCGTACATATGACACTTTAAAACTCTCAACCAACATACGAATAGGCCGACTGAACGTTAGAAACTTACGGGGTGTAACAGATTGTGTATTGGGTAAGAGATCAATGCCAAAATCAATTTCCCTCTCAGGAGGAACACCTGGCAAATCATTAGTAAAAACCTCCGGATACTCACACACTACCAAAACTAACTGGATAGTCAGGGTCTCGAGCTCAACATCCTTAACCCTAACTAGGTGATACATGCAGCCCTTGGAAATCATTTTTCTGGCCTTAAGATATGAAATAAATCGACCGTCTGGTACAACTGAATTACCCTTCCACTCTAAAACTTACTCACCCAAAAATCGAAATTCCACTGCACGGGTCCTACAATTTACTGAAGCATAACATTCAAACAACCAATCCATACCCAAAATGATGTCAAAGTCAATCATAGATAACTCTACTAAGTCTGCGGAGGTTACCTTATGCAGTACTGTAATGGGGCAACCTCTATACACGCTTAGCTACAACTGATTCGTCGATTGGAGTAGAGACTGAGAACGGTTTTGATAGGATTTTAGGGCTGACTCCTAAACTACTAGAAATATAAGGGGTCATAAAAGACAAAGTAGCTCCTGGATCTAAGGCATAAGCATCAATATGGAAGACTTGTAACGTACCAGTGACTACATCTGGTGAATCCTCCTGCTCCTGGCGGGGTATTAAAGCATAAAACCTGTTTTGGCGCTGACCACCTGCTGAACTGGTAGAGGCACCTTGTTGAGGCGGACATGATGGTGGAGTGGTAGAACTGGATGCTGTCACACCGACCCCTGATCTGGCTGAGGGGCAATCCCTAAGTCTGTGCCCGGGTTTTCCACACCCGAAACACGCATCTGAGCCAACTAAGCACCTCCTGGGATGATTCTTGCCTCACTTCGGACAAGCTAGAAAAGTGCGCTCCACCTGCATGCTACCTTGATCTCTCGAGCCTGAAGCCCTGCTCCTTTGATCTCCTCTAAACCTAGATGGCGTGCTGGCCGATGATGGAGCTGGAGCGATAGGCCTGCGTTGGGAGTGTTGATGCTGTCCCCCCTGACCTGACTTGAGAAGTCCCATAACCATCGGTTTTGGCACTCTTGGAATCCCTATGCCTTTGGTAGACCGACTTCATCTACTGAGCATGCAACACGATGCGAGGAAAGTAGATATCCCGATGTATCATGGAGATCCTGCAAACTTTGTCCAAATAATCCGCCACTCCATGCACAAAACGACTTACCCGAGCCCTCTAATCCGCCACCAACTCTGGAGCATAGTTAGATAATCGAGTGAACTTTAATGCGTACTCCTGAATGGACATGTTACCCTGCTTCAAACTAACAAACTCAGCTGCCTAAAGCTCCCTCATCTCCCTAGAGAAGAATCGATCCATAAATGCCACGTGAAACACCTCCCAACCTATCGGGCCTACACCCACTGCCCTGGCATCTCTCCACTACTTAAACCATATATGAGCCACCCCCTTTAGCTGATAGGAGGTCAAGTCAACACACTACCCATTGTTCACCCCCCATAACCTGAGTGATCTTCAGAATCTCCTTAATGAAATCATGGGGATCCTCTTCCACCTTCGACCCCGTGAACTCAAGAGGGCTCATCCTTAAGAAATCCCTCACCCTGGCTGCTGCCCACATTCCCATTCTGAGGGTAATGTGCCACTATCTGATTTTGGACCTGGGCCGTCATGGCATGTGCCAACATCTAAATTGCTGCCCTAAACTCTGTGTGGGTTGCTGGCTCTGGTGTGTGCTCCTCGTGAACAGGTGGGGCTGGCTAATGCTCCTTACCATTGGCACCCACATGATCATTACCGTTAAAATTTCTTTTGGTGTTCACTCAGCGTGGAGGCACAATGCTGCAAACGTGAATAGCACGAGTTAGAAGGGTAGAGGACTTTCATCGCACGACATAGATCATGAAAGAAGGGAATATTTCCTAAATGTCTCGTAGCCTCTTCGCCATAAGTGTGGCGCACTTCACACCCATGAAAAAGACTCTACTTAACGGGGCTTTCAGACACCCTAGGACACTTCAAAACCTGGATATGATACCAAGTTTGTCATGACCCGCACGTACACCCGAGTCGTAGACACGGGACAAGGAGCCTCAAAAGAGCCCATGTTGACCCATGGCATGATCATACACCTAATTCATTCATATAAGCGGAATACTTAACATAAGAAAATGCAAACATGTCATAATAACGTAGAAAAGACAATACATGATCCATACATGACGGTTGAATACAACTTATAGTCTGAAAACCTCTAATCATGAAAGACGAGCTGATGGGACAACACCCCAACTAACCCTATGATACTGAAACTGAAAAAGAAAAAATAGGGTCTGGTAATATGGACCTTGGAACATGAGCACTCACCAAATAAGCTGATAGCGAACTCTGGGGAGCTACTGAGGAGGGTGAGTCTGAGAGCCGGGTCCTGTATCATGAAACAATACAACATAGAAAGTATGCAGTCAGTACGTGAAATGTACTGAGTATGCAAGGTAAGTAAAACAGACATTTAAAAATATGTAAAACTCTTAAATGATCATAAGATCAGGGCATCATGCTCGTATCATAATTCATCACAACATGTCATGAGGCCCAAAGTTTTTAAAACATTCATAATGTAAATATAATCATAATCATAAGGAGAGAGATTTACTTAACATGACTTGAGCCAAAATACATAATCATAACATGCATAAATCATGAGGAACAGTGGGAATTTCTCTTAACCGATATACCCCATATGAGCACACATGAAGCCCGACTTGTAACCCTAGTCGAGAGGGTGTACGTACCTTGAAAAGGGTAGAACCATGAAAGTATGATATCACCATGAAAAGAGCTATTTGGGCCGGGGACAGTGCCATAAGAGGTCCAAACATACCTACGGTGGCACGTAGTTTATGAGGTCTGAGGCAGAACCTAGGCCCCGAACCCACTCGGTGTTCGATAATACTCCCAAAACATATATAGTGCTCTTAGTATGACATACATAAATTCATGGGCTAGTTAAATCATGATAATCATAAACATTCTTGTACATACGTGAACTAGCCATGAAATGAGGCCCGTGAGTCATCCAAAAAATAATTCATGATTCATAAGGTTCATACATACTTGTAAGTCATGCATATAGCTTGAAATTCATAAAATCATGATGGGTAATATCATAAACCCATAATTTGAACCATAATCCATGCTAGACTTGCAATTATCATCAATGGAATAGTAGATCATAAATCGAGTTATCACAAGTCATGCATAATTAGGCTTAATTTCATAGAAAATAAAATTTATAAAATTATAAATGATTTAAATAATTAAAAATGATCAAAACTCATAGATTATGATGAGATTCTAAAATCACAAAATCCATTATCAAATCATTAGACTTTTATAAAATCATCTTCAAAACCCTATGAGTTTTTTATAAAATTTTTGTAAAAATCATAGAGGATGGGCATGGGTGTGGAATAAATCACCCATTGATAGCCTTACATACCTGAGAATAACTGGTTCTTAACTTCCCTTGATTGCCCAAAAAGGAAATTGGAAGAATTGAAGAGAAGAGCCTTGAATCACCTTAGATTACCTCTTTATGTTATTGCATGCATGAATGGGGACATAAAATAAATTATCCCCCTAAAAAACCCACCTTTCATAAGCTAACATGACGTAGATTAGGGTCTCATAGTGTGGAAAAGTTGAAAATTCCCTTAATGAATCTTCCGTGAAAACTGGCCGGGTTGAACTAACGGAATAAACCAATGGGTCGTTAGAGCTAACGATGACCTGTTCTGTCGCTTGTGGTTTGCATTGCTGTAGCTTACTTCCGAAAATGACCAATGAACGGATAGGATGACTTCTCCTATGGAACAACGATCTGTTACATCCTCCATTGTTTGCTCATCACAAAAGTTGAACCTTCTTATCACGAGCCTCACCATGACTCGTGGTTGCTTCCAACGAGTCGTGGTCTTGGTTTGTCATTTACGCTAAAATCCTAGGCATCCAAACAACGATCGGTGACAATGGTTCATTACAGCTCACGACGAATCGTTGGTAGACCTGTACCATCCCACCTGCTGAAATCCATGTTTCACCACGACTACAATGGACGACCCATTGTATCTCACAACGGGTCGTCATACCACTCGTTGTCTCCACTGCCACCAACACTCCCCTAACAAACGACTGCATACAAAGACTCATTGTTTGTTACCACGAGTCTTTCCATGGCCCGTCTTGTGAAATTTTCCCCAATTTATGTAGTTGTCAACTTTTAACTTCCAGGTTTTTTCTTACGCACTTCCGGGGTATTACCGCTTCTCTATCTTCACAAGGTTAGGATAAGACTGCATACACATCACTCTTCCTAAACTGCACTTGTGAGATTACAATGGGTGTTATTATTGAAATTAAACAAAGAGAATATATCATCATATTATCATATGATACTATACTAAAAGTGGGAACACCCCCAAGTCAATAGTTGACTTACAAAAATAACCTCTAAAATTTGAGAAACCATTTTATTTTATAAATCATCCCATTATTTTTTATATTTCCTTCATTTGTTACAATTTATCTCTTTTTAAAATTTTTTAGAGGTGTCTGCTACGCTACATAGTTAAAGTTGTACAACAATTAATCAGAAATATGAGTATACAAATGGGTGTGTTAATTCCCTTGCAACTTCCACTTATTTTAGCCTATTCAATACTCTAGAATGGCTTGATGGGTCGTCCAATTCATCAAATATTTTATGAGTTGGGCATAACATAATTTTATGAGAAAATTATATGATATAGCACAATTATGAAAGTGTCTACAAAATATGGCCATAGTTTCTAATAATTACATAATATAACTTTATTTCATTTAGTTGGCCATCTATTTATTTTTTACCATGTATTTGATTTTTTATTACCCACTCAGTGCAAAGACGCCGTATTTTTCTCAAATAACTGATCAACCTACCTTCCCTCTTACTTCTCTCTAAACTTTCTCCCATTAACATAGATTTTTCGGAATTTCTTCAATCCAATTTGCATGATTTTTTGCGGTTTCAAATAGATTCTAGAATCCCTATAGGTAAGTTACATTTATGATTTAAAATTTCTATTAGTATATTTAAGATATGTATGATATGTATTTCGATGTAATTCTTCAATCAGGCAATTTTTCAAAAACATTTTAATCAAATTTACTGCAGCAGTTGCTCAAGCATATAAAGATTGCCTAGTTATTTTAAATATACAAATTTAGTTGTATTTGTGATATAATACAAAACACATAAATTATATACAAAACATGCTAATCAAATATACAGATGTGTTGTATACATACAAAATATATTTTTTGTATTCTTGTGTATTTATTAATCCCCGATCTATCTTTATTAGAGATATGTATTTCTCCTTTTTGATACACTTACATCCATAATAATTTTTTTATTTTCTAAAATTTATTTTACATATATGTATTTGGTTGTGTTTCTGACACAATACATATATATTGAACACTTACAAATAGAACAAGTAAATTGTGTGACTTATATATATCTTAAATCTATATTGTATTTGTATGTTTATTCTAAACTGTCATATACATATACTAACATTTACACAATTAAGCATTACAAGCCATTGATTTTTTACTCTTTTTAAGCTGCAGAAGATATAATTTTTGTCACGCCCCACCTTGGGAGGTATGACTACACCTGGTGCCCTACTAGGATCTGAACTGACTGAGCTGACTGAGCCTAAGCACTTCTGGTGCAGGCTTACTCCCTAATTCAAGAAAACAACGGGCTATATCTCGGCTGTAAATACAACCTCTGACCGACAAGGCCTTATAGCCACCTGTAAAAGAAATCCAGCTAGCCAGAAACAAGTAAGTACAGGGAATCCTATGCAGGCCGACAAGGTCACCATGACGTCTAGTTATGAATGTAAAGTAAATCTAATACTAAGCTAAACTATGGCCGACAAGGTCGTTAATCTGCCAGCTAAACAAGGCCCACACGGACAACACGTAACCTAAAAGACATATGGGCCCCACACAGACAACACGTAACCTAAAACACATATGGCCCCCACAAGGCCAATAATTGCTAACCATAGGAAAATAGAAACAATCTGCAAGCCTTTAGGAGTAATATGAAGATCGGGATAGGGCCCCGGCCTACCCATGAACTGTAAAATCAAAAAGAAGTAAACCTTCTATCAACAAGCTCCGGAAGAAAGGAGCTACTGCCCTGGTGATGCTGGCTGAAAGCTATGAGGGACCTGCTCCTCGTCTATCTGTACCTGCAGGCAAGTAATGTAGTGCCCCAAAAAGGGCGTCACTACAATGTGTACTGAATATGTAAGGAGATAACTGTAAATGACTGAAATAAGGTGATAGACATAAAGATAACTGAAATAAAGGGGGGTAGAGATCATACCTGAGTAATAGAACTTCTTACTATCTAACTTTATTAATAACTAAAGCAAACAAGAACCTTACCTAGCCCCCATAAGCCGAAAAGTACAACCAGCATAGAATAACCCACCTGGGGCCCCCATAAGCCCTGGTGAGTACTCCTCAGTCTATATACCCCTATCCACAGTCACACTAGGTCAACTAATAGCTATAACCGTCCCACCAATCCCCTAGGTCTGCAACTGAGCCCGCTCGACCCCTGACTGTAACTGTGTCTGAGTCTGGTGGACTCCTGATATTTGCACACTGGGCACTAGGCTCGATGAGGGTGTATAAATCCAACCACGACATATGAGGACTTGGGACCCCATCTTCATCCCTGACGGATGACATACCGCTCCGTAGAGCAACGTCATCTCGCCCTTGGCAGGCGTCGACACAGCTAATAACCCTGGGGTCGGTCATGAAGACTATACAGGCATAATCCATCCCAAACTAAACATGGAATACTAGTTTCAGCTAATAAGTACAACCAATCATAATAGGCATGCTTTTGCTGCTCTTAATGGGACTTAACTGAGTTATCATGGTAAGAAAACTAACTTGCCGAAAGAAACTACCTTAACATACCTCATTCGCCGATTACTGATTAACTGGCGAGCTTCAGCTCGTATCCAACTACTCTTCTCAACTGCAATCGTATTATTACAAGAATAAGGCTATTTCCAGTACTAAATTCGATGAGAAATGATAACTTCATATAGAAATATTAACTATATTTCAACTTGATGGAACACGGTCGAAAACTCATAATTTCTTGAGAATCCAGAAGGGAGAAATGCTGACTTTAATCCTGTGATCGTATTATCACTAGTTTGAAGAAATTACAACAACTTTAGCTCGGCGGAGTTATGATTTGCCGGCAAATTTCGTGAAAATAACTTCGCAGTGATGCTCCCTACAGCCTTAAGCTTTAATAGCTAAAGTTAATTTGAATTCAGGTGGCGTTTTGCAGCATAAACGGAGGAAATTTATTTTATTTCCCGTGGTTTCTCTCTTCTCTATTCGTTTGAAATTTAAGGAAATAACATTGAATCAAAGGGGATGGACTTATATACTTGAGCCAGTAGACAGGGGTCCGTGGCACCGACCCTTTTGCGCCAACTTACGAGCGTGCCACGGAGCTCATCACGGAGGGCAGGGTCCGTGCCACGCTACCCCTTGGACAGCTGGCCCGACCTCCTCCAGCGCGGTCCCGACTCTGTGCGATCCGACATTTCCCCGGGCCCCTTTCTCGTACGTATTACCCTCTAAAACTCTTAACCAACGTACGAATAGGTCGTATAAATGTTAGAAACTTATGGGGTGTAACATCTTTCCCCCCTTTAGGAACATTCATCCTCGAATGTTAACTTTAGCTTACCGGTGTCTTAACTATTATAACTACTCATTCTGGAAAAATTTCGGCAGAGTCTCCCCTATAATATAGACTATCCGAAAATCCTGAAATGCAGAAAACTTCAATACAGGCATTTCACATAACACTATAGCTAAGCAGTATATGTAACACATATCATAGAACAAACTGAATCGTAAATGTACCTTAACTGCATAGCCTTTGGCTAAGTTTGGAACAAATGAGGATATCTGGATTTCATGTCGTCTTCAGCTTCCCAAGTCATTTCCTCTCTATTCTTGTTTCTCCGTAGTACCTTAACAGAAGAAACATCCATAGTCCTCAACCTGCGAACCTGCCGATCTAATATAGCTACTGGAATCTCTTCATAGGTTAATTCCTCGGTAACCTACTCCCGACGGATCCCCTATGCACTTTTGTAGCATCGTCACATGGAAGACTGGATGAACATATTCCATCTCTGAAGGCAAATCTAGCTTGTATGCCGCCTGGCCTATTCTCCAAAGTATTCAATACGGCCCAATAAATCTCAGGCCGAGCTTACCCTTTTTGCCAAACCTCATTACGCCCTTCATTGATGAGATTTTTGGAAATACCCAATCACCTACACTAAACTCCAGGTTTCTACACCGCATATCAGCGTAAGATTTCTGGCGGCTCTGAGCTGTCAGCAGACGTTCTCTGATAAGCTTTACTTTCTCTTCTGACTGGTGAATTATATCCGGCCCAATTAACCCTATCTTTCCAACCTCGAACCAACCAACAGGGGACCTATACTTTCGCCTGTATAAAGCCTCATAAGGCACCATTTAGAATCGCTGAATGGTAACTGTTATTGTAGGCAAACTCAATAAGGGGTAAATATGTTCATCCTAGCTGCCTCCAAAATCCAGCACACATGCCCGTAACATATCGTTGAGCATTTAAATTGTACGTTCTTCTTGCCCATCCATCTGAGGGTGGAATGCCGTACTCAGATTAACCTGGGTTCCCAAACCTCTCTGGAAGGACTGCCAGAACCTAGCTATAAATTGCGCTCCCCTATAAAAAATAATAGATACTAGGACGCCATGTAATCTGACTATCTCCCTGATATAAATCTCGGCATAATCCTCAGCTGAGAAGGTGGTCCTTACTAGAAGAAAGTGAGCTAATTTTATCAACCTATCAACAATCACCCAGATGGAATCAAATTTACGCCTGGTATGAGGTAACCTTGTCACAAAATCCATACTAATTGCCTCCCATTTCCACATAGGCACTGCTATCTCTTGTGTTAGTCTGCCGGGTTTCTAATGTTCGACTTTCACCTGCTGACAATTAGGGCATTGAGCCACAAATTTTGCTATTTCCTTTTTCATTTGCGGCCACCAGTAATTTTCTTTTATATCACGATACACTTTGTTGAATCCGGATGAAGAGAGTAAGGGGAATAATGCACCTTGCCTATAATTTGCTGGCGAAGTCCTGTCGCGTTTGGAACACAGAGGCGATCCCTATATCTCAAAACTTCGTCTTCGTTTACCTAGAAATCTGTAACTTCCCCTCGCCGAACCTTACCTCTGAACTGAACCAGGTATGGATCTTCGTACTTCTATTCTTTCACTTCCACAACCAATGACGATACTACCGTATTCTGAATTACTGCTGCACTGTCTCCCGAATCTACTATATGGACGGCTAAACTGGCTAACTGATGCAATTCTCGGGCCAGTTCCTGTTGTCCTGGATTCAGGTGTACTAAACTCCCCATGGATTTACGGCTGAGGGAATCTTCTACAACATTGTCTTTCCCTGGGTGATACAAAATATACACATCATAGTTTTTCAACAGCTCTAAACAACGAAGTTGTCGTAGATTCAACTCTTTCTATGTGAAAATATACAGAAGGCTTTTGTGATCAGTAAAGATATCTACATGAACACCATACAAATAGTGCCTCCATATTTTCAAGTCATGAATCACCGCGGCTAATTCTAGGTCATGGCTGGGGTAGTTCTTTTCATGTTTCTTCAGCTGCCTGGAAGCATAAGAAATTACTTTACCATGCTGCATCAGAACACATCCTAATATGACGCCTAAAGCATCACAGTATACTGCATAACCGTCTGATCTTTCTGGCAAGGTTAATACTGGTGCTGAGGTCAGTCTATTTTTTAACTCCTGAAAGCTCTGTTCACATGCTTCAGTCTAGTGAAATTTAGCTACTTTCTGAGTTAAGTTAGTCAAAGGCGCTGCTAAGGTGGAAAATCCTTCCACGAACCTCCTATAACACCCAGCTAGCCCCAGGAAACTACGTACCTCAGTCGGAGTGATAGGTCTAGGCCATGCTTTCACTACTTCAATTTTCTGCTAGTCTACCTGAATGCCAGCATCTAACACAATGTGGCCCAAAAAGGCTACTGAATTCAGCCAAAATTCACACTTAGAAAACTTCGCATACAGCTGGCGATTTCTGAGGGTTTGGAGCACTGTTCGTAGGTGATCCCGGTGATCTGCCTCTGAGCGAGAATATACCAGAATATCATCAATAAATACTATCACAAATAGGTCCAGATACCGTCCTGAAGATGCTATTTATCAAGTCCATAAACACTTCTGGAGCATTCGTCAGCCTGAAGAACATGACTAAAAATTCAAAGTGGTCATACCTTGTCCTGAAAATGGTTTTTGGAATATCCCCCTCACGAACCCGAACCTGATGGTACCCTGACCTTAAGTCGATTTTTGAAAAATACTTTTCCCCCTATAACTGGTCAAATAAGTCATCTATTCTGGGAAGTGGGTACTTATTCTTGATGGTGACTTTATTCAGCTGCCGGTAATCTGTACACATGCGGAGGGAGCCATCCTTCTTTATCACAAAAAGAACTGGTGCTCCCCCAGGTGAGGTACTCGGCCTGATAAAGCCCTTATCTAATAGATCTTTCAATTGTTCCTTCAACTCTCTAAGCTCAGTAGGAGCCATTCGGTATGGAGGAATAGATATGGGCTGAGTACCTGGTAATAAATCAATTGCAAAGTCGATTTTCCGTTCTGGGGGAATGCTTGGTAGTTCATCTGGAAATTCATTGACTACTAGAATGGACTGGATAGTCGGAGATTCTTCTTGGACATCCTGATCCATGACAATATGATAAATACATCCTTTCTCTACAAATTTGCTCTCCCGAAGATAGGAAATAAACCTACCTTTTGACGTGGCTACACTACCTTTCCACTCCCATACAACCTCCCCTGGAAAGTGGAATCAGATAGTCTTGGTCCAACATTCAACATTGGCATAGCATGGTGCCAGCCAATCCATACCCATAATTTCATCAAAATCAATCATTTCTAGTTCTATCAAGTCTACTAAAGTCTGACGACCAACAACCTCTACTATGCATTCCCGATAGACCCTCTTGGCTATAATAGAGTCACTAACGAGTGTGGACACTGAGAAAGGTCGCTAAAGCGATTCTGGCGTAATACCGAACTTTCGAGCTACTAATTGGGTAACATAAGACAAGGTGGATCCTGGATCTATCAGTACATAAATAGAATGAAAGTGAATATCTAGCATACCTGTCACCACACTCGACGACGATTCTGACTCCTGTTGTCCCGATAAATCATAAGTGCGATCTGGATCGATACCTGAGCTAGATGCCCCTGATCTGCCTCAGCCTCTGTCGGCTAAACCTGAGGACCTATGCCCTGCTGGAGATGCTGGGGTATGTAATTCTACTAAAGATCTATCCTGTCGGTCCCGATCACTCTTAATCCTAGCTGGACAATCCCTCACCTGATGACCCTCCTGTCCACAGGTATAACATGCTGTGGAACCATACTTGCACGCCCTAGAGTGACGTCGACTGTAAACAGGGCAAAGCGGCACGGTGAATCTACTCTGCTCCACTCTTTTCTATTGCTATGAACCTACTGATCGTGAGCTCCCGCTGGGCTCTGACTGCCCCCGACGACCAGATCCACTCCCCTACTACTGTTGTTGGGGTGGGGGTCAGGGTGGTCTTCCTGAAAATTGTGGCCTGGGTCCACCCTGGGATTCCGCCTGCATGTCACTAGGTCTGGCCCTGTGGCGCTGCTCCTGATCTGCCCTCCTTATCTACCGTTGCCAGTGTCTGATCCCTTTAATATTCTGAGCAAAAGCCTGAAAGCAGGCAATATCCATGTCCTCTGGCAGAGTGGCCGTAATACAGGTCTCCACATATTCTGGATTCAGCCCTATAATAAATCGATGCACCCTAGTCGGCATGGTATCCACAAAAGCTGGTGCATATCGGTCCAAGGAGTCGAACCTCATAGCATACTCCCGGACACTTATCGACCCCTACTCTATATGTAGGAACTGATCAACCCGGGCATGTTGAATTTCCCATGGTAGATAGTGGTCCAGAAAAGCCTCTGAGAAGCTGGGCCAAGTCGGAGGGGAAATACCTCTCCCTCGGGACCTCTCCCAACTCTCGTACCATAGTACTGTGATGTCCCATAGCCAGAATATTTCTAACTCCACCGACTCCGCAGGTGTATCATGCATTACCCGAAAAATCCGCTGCATCTGATCCAAGAAATCCTGAGGGTCCTCCTCCCGGTTCGTCCCTGTAAACTGCGGGGGACTCAGTGTGGGAAACTCTCGGACCCTCAAACT
Organism: Datura wrightii; assembly: GCA_035772735.1. Taxonomy (NCBI): domain Eukaryota; kingdom Viridiplantae; phylum Streptophyta; class Magnoliopsida; order Solanales; family Solanaceae; genus Datura; species Datura wrightii. Next base: position 163,513,392 of record JASDFA010000027.1, on the reverse strand, counting down.
ACCAGGTCCTCCTGAGGACTCTACGACCATGGGTGTCACTGGCTGATGCTGTACAACCATCATCTGAGCTAACATAACAACAACACTCCTAACCTCCTGATCCGATGGCACCGGTATAGAGACTGCTAGAGGCGGTGCCGTCACATTTGCCACTCCGAGCGGCTCTTGACATAGTAGAGAGTGCTGGGGAGACCGAGATAAAGTCTCCCTCTCGCCCTCAGATCGGGCTGACTCTGAATGAGGCACCCTGCTAGTGCCTTCTCCTGCTGCAACATCTAATCTCCTACCAGTCATTGGGTGTCGTGTGTCTGCCATTTCTCTGTAGATAAAAGAATATGGTAAGCTTATGGACTCAACCCTATACTGTACAGCTCTATAGCACGACTGGATAAGAAGAAAGAATAACCATCCTATCATGCCTCGCAGCCTCCTGCCTATAGAATGTGGTGTACAACACATCCATAGACAAGACTCTACTTAGCACGGCTTGCAGACTCCCTAGGATACGACCTGCTCTGATACGAAGTTTGTCACGCCCCACCTTGGGAGGCATGACTGCAACCTGGTGCCCTACTAGGATCTGAACTAACTAAGCTGACTGAGCCTAAGCACTTATAGTGTAGGCTTACTCCCCAATTCAAGAAAACAATGGGCTATATCTCGACTGTATATACAACCTCTGACCGACAAGGACTTATAGCCACCAGTAAAAGAAAACCAGCTAGCCAGAAACAAGCAAGAACAGGGAATCCTATGCGGGCCGACAAGGCCACCATGATGTCTAGTTATGACTGTAAAGTAAATCCAGTACTAAGCTAAACTATGGCTGACAAGGCTGCTAATATGGCAGCTAAACAAGGCCCCACACAAAAACTAAAACATATATGGGCCCCACATGGCCAATAACAGCTAACCACAAGGAAATAGAAACAATCTGCAAGCCTCTAGGAGTAATATGTCGGTTGAGACAAGGCCCCGACCTACCCATGAACTGTGAAATCAAAAAGAAGTAAACCTTCTATCTACAAGCTCCAAAAGAAAGGAGCTACTGCCCTGGTGATGATGGTTGGAAGCTACGAGGGACATGTTCCTCGTCTATCTGTACCTGCAGACAAGTAATACAGCGCCCTAGAAAGAGCGTCAGTACAATGTGTAGTGAATATGTAAGGTGATAACTGTAAATGACTGAAATAAGGAGATAGAACTGAAGATAACTAAAATAAAGGGGGGTAGAGATCATACCTGAGTAATAGAAGTTCTTACTATCTAACTTTATTAATAACTAAAGCAAACAAGAACCTTACTTGGCCCCCATAAGTCGGAAGGTACAACCAACACAGAATAACCCACTTGGGGCCCCCATAAACCCTGGTGAGTACTCCTCAGTCTATATACCCCATCCACAATCACACTAGGTCAACTAATAGCTATAGCCGTCCTACCAATCCCCTGGGTTTGCAATTGAGCTTGCTCAACTCCTGACTGTAACTGTGTCTGAGTCCAATGGACTTCTGATATCTACGCCCCGGGCACCATGCTCAACGGAGGTGTATAAAACCAACCATGACATATGAGGACCTGGGACTCCATCTTCATCCCTGGCGGATGACATACCCCTCCGTAGAGCAACGACATCTCGCCCCTGGCGGGCATCGACACAACTATTAACCCTGGGGTCGGTCATGAAGGCTATACAAGCATAATCCATCCCAAACTAAACATGAAATATGAGTTTCAGCTAATAACAACAACCAATAATAATAGGCATGCTTATGGTGCTCTTACTGGGACTCAATTGAATTATCATGCTAAGAAAACTAACTTGCCGAAAGAAACTACCTTAACGTACCTCATTCGCCGATTACTTATTAACTGGTGAGCTTCAGCTCGTATTCAACCGCTCTTCTCAATTGCAATCTTATTATTAGAAGAATGAGGTTAATTCCAGTACTAAATTTGATGAAAAAAGATAACTTTATATAGAAATATTAACTATATTTCAACTTGACGGCACAGGATCGAAAACTCGTAATTTCTCGAGAATCCAAAAGGGAGAAATGCTTACTTTAAGCCTGTGATCGTATTAACACTAGTTTGAAGCAATTCCAACAACTTTAGCTTGGCGGAGTTACGATTTGCCGAGAAAATTTCGTGAAAATAAGTCCGCATCGATGCTCCCTGCAGCCTTAAACTTCAATACCCGAAGTTAATTTGAATTCGGGCGGCATTTTGCAGCGTAAACAGAGGAAATTTATTTGATTTCCCATGGTTTCTCTCTTCTCTGGTCGTTTTAAATTTAAGGAAATAACATTGAATCAAAAGGGAGGGACTTATATTCTTGAGGCAGTGGACAGGGGTCCATGGTACGGACCCTTTAGCGCCAACTTACGGGCGTGCCACGGAGCCCATCGCGGAGGGCATGGTCCGTGCCACGCTGCCCCTTTGGGCAGCTAGCCTGGCCTCCTCCCGCACGGTCTCGACTCCACGCTCGTCCGACCTTTCCCCGAGCCTCTTTCTCGTACGTATTACCCTCTAAAACTCTTAACCAATGTATGAATAAGCTGTCTAAATGTTAGAAACTTACGGGGTGTAACAATTTTTTGTTAAAGAGCTCCCATATTTACTCCCCATATATGATGTGGAAGGAAAATATATCGTAATTTCAATTTTTATATTCAAGATGGTAATGTAAAAATTGAATTCCAACTATTTTTTTGAATCCTATAAGTATGAAATCTATTTATTTTAAGAAACACGTGATTCATGATAACTGACAATTTTAAAAAATAGAATCCCTAAAATTACTCAACTAATAATTGTATTTGTATTGACGCGTTTATATAATAGAAATACAACACTTGGCACATTAAATATTCTTATATTTTGAAAAGAAAAAAGAAAATATTGCTACATAAGCCTATTTTTGGCCAAATTGTGGTCATTTATGTAATTTTCTCTAATTTTAGCTCAACTCAACATAATCTATTTTAAAGTGATTTTCAAGTTAACCCAACACTAACTCAATTCTAGCTCATATTTAAGATTAACTTTAATTTGTATTGATTACTTGAGATTTACTTTTACTTTTTTATGGGTGGGGATTATGGTCCTAGATTATGGACAGGGTTGGGTCTGGAGTCCTAGGTTAAGGTCGGGTTTTGCACTACTCAAAATTTTTTATAAACTGATCTCAAAAGATTAATAAAATGCAAACACATCTTGTGAGGCCGGTTTTTTAGAATATATTTTTATTTTTTTTAACAAAAAAGACTTTGAAAGGTCTATTTTACACCAAAAAAACAAAAAAATGTATATGACCTCTTGAGGTCAATTTCTTTTAATTTTTTTTTGCAAAAACTGACCTTCGAAGGTTTTTGATATTTTTTTTTGTTTCTTTTTTTTTTTTTGCAAAAACCAACCTTCGAAGGTTTCTTTTGCAAAATAAAATAAAATAAAATAAAGATAACCCCTGGAGATCTGTTTTTTTAAATGAAAATATAAATTTAAAGAGAAAAAAGACCAACCTCCTGACATTAGTTTTTTCCATTTTTCGGTAGTGTCAGATTGTGGTTGGGTCTTGATTACTATATTGATTCTCGATTGGGGTCTCTAGTCTATGTCCCCACTTCCAGATTGGGGCTTGATTCAAGTCTCTAGTTAGGGTTAAGTCGAGGTTAGGTCTTAACTCTTGGGTTGAGGACGAGGGTTGACCCTTGGCTCTTAAGTAAGGATTGAATTAAGAGTTAGGACTAGGGAAGGATGGACCCGAATAAAAGATGAAGTAGGAAAAAAGTGGACCATTTAAAAGAATTGAGTCGAACTGGACGGGTCATGACCTAGCCCATTTCATCCCAAGCAGCTTTTAGACTAATTTTAGTCTAACCTACTTAATAATTCACCCTATTTTAAATCAAGTAATTAAATATATCATACAAATACATCAACCTCAAGCCCATTAATGAAAGTAAATAGGATCTGTACATATAGTCTCAATTTCAAACAACAGAACATTATTAATTTATATTATAGAACGAATCACAACAATCAATGGAATCATATCCATACTGGAATACACATGTACAACCTTTTATACCATCAGTCTCCCTCTGTATCAACCTGATCACACTTCTATCAGTGATCTGTACACACATATCAGGGAGTCTTATTTCTATCCAACCAGTCATGACTGCGGGGAACTTTTGAAATTCATGCACTGTACTAGTGGTTTACCAGCTCCCACTAATCATCTTCTCATCTAGATGCTCCCATCGGACACGAGCCATTCATACCACACCCACTCACCCGAATGCTCATCTCAGGCACTAGTCGCTCATATTACAATCGCTCATCCAGATGCTCCCCTCAGACTCGAGCCTCTCAATTAAAAATAAAGTAATATTGTTCAATCATTATCAATGCATTATCCATTCAGTAATCATATACTCAACAAATTATGAGTATACATTAAATATCACAATTGTACTTCAATTTCATAGTCATATTCAAAGACCAATATTTCACAATTATTCGCATAGTCTTTTCAAATCCCAATATCAATCACAAGTTATACCCACTGATCATCAACCATGCTCATTAACTTAGATCACAAACAAGAGATTAAACAAACTCTAACTCTAAGTAAAACCATAACCTAACTCAACTAAAGGATTCGAATGTCAAGCTACTCTGTAGGAGCTTTTCCCTTTCCCAATGCCTCAGAATGTTCAAAGTCTAAAATAAAAAATTAAAGAACATTCAATAGTCTACTTCTCAAATAAAGGTCTTGGGAATTTAAACTAACCTGGTAATACCCATTATCACTGTTTAATTCCTTACTCACAAGGTTAAGTATCATGCTTTACTCCCACAACAATCATTCCATCCTAGTTCATGGAGTTCCTACTCCTTAGACCATTTTCAAGTAGTTTTTGATGCTAAAGGTCTGAACTTTATGGCGTTGCAGGTCTCAATTTACCACCATTATGAACTATAACAATCAATTCCCTCCTAGAAGTGTTAGTTAATCACTTAAAAACCTAGGGAATAAAAAATTATCGATACCCCAACAACTTATCCTAACATTCGTAGTTCCAGAGTTCTTAGCTAGAATTTTTCCATTAAAGGTCACCTATTGATTCTAGGGTATTAAAGGATCAAAGGATCGAAAGCATACTCAAAAAATCTTACCTTGGGAAGAAGAAACTACTCTGCCCTTGAAAATTGCTCTTAACCTCTCAATTTCTCGTGCTTTAGAATAATGAGGTGCAAATCCCAAATTCTAACTTAAAAACAAGCATTCTGAGTTGCGTCATCCGCTGTAGCAGACCCGCTATGGCGAACTTTGGTAACTTCTCCAAGACTAAACGACGACACTTCAACTGCTAAGACGGTCTCACTGTAGTGGAAATCCCACCGCTATAGTGGTGCCTTGCTAACCAGTAGCTGGATAATTCTGATACTTTTCTATTTCCAAAAAACAATCCTTTCATCATGACTTTACAACATCCTCAAAAAATGCAGCTGATTGTAAAATGATAATACAACTTCAGATTAGTCTCTGAATTTCCTACTAAGATCTAACTCACTAGGTTACCCCTTAATGGAACACAAAACATGAAAATTTCAGTCAACGCTATCCACATTTAAGTTTTTAATTCATTTCATTTTGGAGATTTTACCAACTCACCTCTACCTTGGAGAATCTAGAGGGTACTAATGCCCTAATAACAATCGGAGGGGTGGTTACACTTTAATTGGTACAAATAAGTTACTATTTCATTTGTGATTTTGGTTCTTTAGAAAATATCTTTTAATGTGATAGTTTTGAATTTACAAAGGAATATTATTGAATTATATTTTATATTATTATTATTTTGTTACCAATTACAATACACACAAGATAATAGCGCAATGCCTATTGCCTATGGAATTCAACCAAAACCTTATTAGGTTATTATATTTGTATACAGCTATGTTACATCCTATTTAGATGTAAATTTGAGTGTATGAAGTAGCTCTTAATAACAACACATAGGTCATAAAATGCAACATTTCATTTAAGATTCAATTGTTCTCGAATGATTTTATCTCCTTGGATGAAGTAGCAAAAGTTCACTACTTAGACTTTGTTTGGTAAATTCCTACATATATTTATATTCCATTGTGCATGTTAAAGTATTCACAATTTGATATTTCAAAGTTTATGTGTTGACTTCTCCCGGTCACCTTGCTCTCTGTCTTGTCAGCTTTATTGTAATGCTCCAGACACTAAAAGGCTTGACTCGGGACATAAAATCAGAGAAAACTGGAAAATCTACACCGTTCTGTAACCTGTGAGGAGTGACCACGAGTCGTTAAGCGACTTGTGGTGAGACATGGGGGCTTATTTTGAAATTTTGATGGTGGATGTAACCATGGGTGTGACCACAAGTCGTGGTCCACCACACGAGTCGTGAGATGACCCGTGGTCAAGGATAATGTGAAGAACAGGAGAATATGGGAAGTGAACTTCACGATTAGTCATCACGATTCGTGGTCCAAGCCACGATTTGTTAGGGACCCGTGGTTCAAAATAGATAGGAGAGTGTGGGTGTTGGCAGTGTAGTTGACGAGTGGGTCACCAGGAGCCGTAGGGTACACCACGAGTCGTGGTGTCCCTCGTGGTGACAAATAGGGGATTCTGGGTAGTGGAGCCAACGATCGTGACCACAAGTCGTGGTCACAGGTCACGAGTCGTAGGGTCCCCCGTGGGGACTAGCAGTAAATTTTCCCTGCGAATTTCCTACCCTCCTAAACCTACGTCATTTTACACATAATTTCAGACCTATTAGTGGGGTTAAATGGTTTTCCCCCTTATTCTCGCCCATCTTCACAAAAAAAAATATCGTAACCTTTCATCTTCAGAAGATCTCAAAAAAAGACTAGGGTTTCCTCCATTGCAGTAGTACAAGCTTCCTTCTTCAGGGAAAATCTTTATCAAGTATGTGGGAATTCAACAAAGGGATAGTTCTCCCCTTGTGTCCCCTAAAACTCTCCTCAAATTTCTTTATGAATCTTACCCCTGAGCTTTCGAATGCGAAGAGATCATATGTAAATTTTCTTTGAATTGGCATAGAATGATACCCATGATTATTTGTAGACATGATTTCCATTAGTTCATGAGTAAATTGATATTATTTCCACAAAAGTGAATTATAACCCTGCAGATTCTCGAATGTTGAGAAATCCTTGATAATGTCTTGTTTAATCCATGTAGAATCATCTTGTATATTAATTATGGGTATTTTCCCACCAGCTAATGGTAGTATTGATGCTTAACTCTATGCTTTGACCATAGCCCTAGTTCTTGAGGGTAGAACAGACTAGAAATTTTTGTTTAAATGATAAACCTCAGAATTCTCTTGATATACTAGTGTAATAAATTCCCATACTATTTTACATGCTAATTTCTAGGTCAGATACATGATTGTCCAGCCTTAGTCATAGTATGAAATTCTCAGTGTCAGTCAAAATATCAGCTGATCAATTTGACTACAGAAACTCTTGAGGTGTTAGTATCACCTCCCAGTTATCAGAATTAGATTCATAATTCAGTTATTGGTCCACTAGGCGGTCATGATGATTTAGACTTAAAGCTCTAAATAGCCCTAGGACCCTGGTTCAAATTTCAGTTTGTTCTTAGACGGTTCTGATGCTTCTAGATGAGCAGCTTTGCCCATTCTAGAAGAGAACCCAATTTCAGAATCTGGTCTGATAATACTCTTAGGGTACTTTCAGTTATATATCCCTGACTAGTCTTGGGCCCTATTTTTGAGCTATCAGTTTAGTATTCAGTTTAGGATTATCTAGTAGGAGTAGGATTTATCACCGAGTGGACTGGGGTTCCAGCGCAACCGGTACCTAGAACTACGTTGCCAGCATAGGATTCAGTATTTATTGGCCTACTTGGCCCCAGACTTTTATGATCACCCAGCTCATGCATTTATACCTTGGCAAGGTATATTGGGTCCTACTGGTGGGGTGTATACATCGGACTCTACATCTATCTCACGTGGTTACACATTGATTATAGACTCTTCCATTGGTCAGTTCAGTCTAGTCTCAGTGCATTCCAATTCAAATTAGTAGTCCATACTCAGAGCATGCTTTGACCATCAGATAGGGCCTTCTAGACCACCTCAGTATTTCAGATATTCAATTCAGAAGTTTTATTTGGTCATCGCATGTCTTTTTAGTTCAACATTTTCTTTTATTTATTCTATTGTGTTATGTTCCTCTCACTTACTCAGTACATTCAAAGTACTAACGCATACCTTTATGCTGTATCATTTTATGATACAGCTCAAGATCTCAGTCTCAACTTTCTTAGTCGATCGCTCATCGAAGACCACAACTTTACCAGTTGGTGAGTCCTCATCCTTCGAGGACGGAGAATTATTCATTTCAGTTATATTTTCATTTCCTTCTATTTAGATTTGGAGTTAACTGGGGGCTTGTCCCATCAACTCATCAGTCATAATGGCTTTCAGACCCAGATTGGTATTTCAGACTTGTAGTGTGGTTTTAATATTTTCGAACACTATAAATCAACTTTATTTCTTTCATGTAAATTACATCTTTGCTTTAAACATCCGCTATATGTATTGTCATATTACTCAGAATACCAGTGTATGATAGATCAGGGGTTGACTTAGGGTCACTTGTGACTTTAAGTACCGTATTTAGTCCAAGATGTAAACTCAAGGCGTGACAAACTTGGTATCAGAGCACTAGGTTTAGAGTATCCTTGGATTTTTGAAAGCCGCATTGAGTAGAGTCCTCATCATGGGTATGAAGCGCACCACACTTATGATGGGGAGGCTATGAGATATCATTAGGAAACTTCCCTTCATTTCATACTCCTTATCGTGCATTGAGATTCAGTTCTAAAATCGTTCTCCTAACTCGTGCTCTGCTATGTTTCAGTAATTTATGCCTCCACGACATGACAATGAAAGGAGGGCTAGAAATGCCTAACAGACTGCTCCACCAGCCCCGACAGCCCCACAAGACGACTCGGTATCAACCGTAGAATTCAGGGCGGCCATTAAGCTGCTTTCCCAAACTGTGACCAACCAGGTGAACTAGAAGGTGGTCCCAGTTAATAACAACAGGTCAACAACAGCTTCTAGGGTGTGGGACATCATCCGAATGAACCCTCCATCATTTTAGGGATCCACGGTGCGGGAGGACCCTTATAATGGGTGTCAGCTCCTCTGAGAGTGCTGACCTGGCTGCCTACCAGCTAAAAGGGGTAGCCTAGTCTAGTATGAACAATAGAAGGAGGGGCGACCAACGGGAGTAGGACTAGTGGAGTGGGAGGAGTTCAACACCGCCTTTTTGGATAGATTTTTCCCTAGAGAGCTCAAGGAGGCCAAGGTAGCGGAGTTCATGAACCTGAGATAGGGAAATCGAACCGTGGAAGTGTATGCTCTAGAGTTTACTAGGTTGTCCAAATATTCTCCAGAGATGGTGGCCGAGCCAAGGGCTCACATGCTGAAATTCATGAATTGGGTGTCAAACCTGGTTCTCAAAGAGTGTAGGACCGCGATGCTGATCAAGGATATTGACCTCTCCAGTTTGATTTTCTATGCCCAGCAGATCGAGACTGAAAAACTGAGGGACATGGAAATAAAGAATAAGCTGGCAAGGACTGGCCAGTCAGATCACGGCCACCAGAGGTCAGCCGCTAGCAACCGCCCACAGCAGCAGCAGCAGCAAAGGGCTCCAATGCCCAGCTCAACCAGCGCCTCTACATTCCGATCCCACCAAGACCGAAAGGGTGGAGCATCTGGCTCTCAGTCTCAGAGATAAAGTGCTGGGAACAGATATCTCGTTTTCCCCAAGTGCGACAAGAATCACCGAGGAGAGTGTCTTTAGGGTCAAGAGGGTTGTTTTGGTTATGGAAAACTCGGGTATCGGCTTAAGGAATGCCCATCAGCAGGAGGAGGGAGATCACAATCCACCACCTTAGCAGCTTCAGTAGGCCAACCAGCTCAATAGGATAACACGTCAGGTACAGAGGGAAGTCAATGCCAAAACCATTTTTATGCATTATCATCTCGTCAGGATCAGGAGAATTCACCAGATGTAGTCATAGGTATGTTACGTATTTTCCACCTAGATGTATATGCCCTGGTTGATCCGAGGGCCACACTATCATTCGTGACTCCCTACATAGTATTTCAGTTCGATATATATCTAGAAGTACTATTAGAACCTTTCTCAGTCTCCACCCCAGTGAGCGAGTCGGTTAGAGCCAACCGGATGTATAGAAACTGTCCAATCTCGGTCTACAATAAAGTCATTCCATCTGACCTTGTAGAGTTAGACATGGTCTATTTCGACCTTATTCTTGGCATGGATTGGATACACTCTGGTTATGCCTCAGTCAACTACAAGACTAAGGTTGTCAAGTTTCAGTTCCCTAATGAACCAGCTCTAGAGTGGTTGAGCAGTAGTTTAGTGCTGAAGGGTAGGTTTATTTCCTACCTTAAGGCCAAGAAGATTATTTCTAAGGGATGTATTTATCATCTAGTTCAGGTCAAGGATTCTGATTCTGAGACCCCAACTATCCAGTCAATCCCTGTTGTTAGATAGTTTCCAGATATGTTCCCCAAGGATCTTCCCAGAGTCCCTCCTGAATGGGAAATTGACTTCGGCAGAGACCTAATTCCAGATACTCAGCCCATCTCCATCCCTCCTTATAGAATGGACCTAATTGAACTTAAGGAGTTGAAGGATCAACTAAAAGATCATCTTAATAAGGATTTTATCAAACCCAACATTTCTTCCTGGGTGCTCTAGTGTTATTCGTGCGAAAGAAATATGGTTTCCTCAGAATGTGCATCGATTACCGTCATTTGAACAAGGTGACAACCAAGAATAAGTATCCCCTAACCAAATTTAATGACCTGTTTGAACAACTTCAGGGAGCCAGCTGTTTTTCCAAAATAGATCTCAGGTTGGGGTATCATCAGCTAAGAGTCAGAGAGTGTGACATACCGAAAACAACTTTCAGGACTCGGTATTGTCACTTCGAGTTTGTGGTTATGTCCTTCGGATTAACGAATACCCCTGCAACCTTTATGGACCTGATGAACAAAGTCTTCAAGAAGTATCTGGATATGTTCATAATCGTATTCATCAATGAAATTATGGTATAATCAAGAAATGAGGAAGATCATGCTAATCACCTAAGGATAGTGCTTCAGACACTCAAAGACTGCTAGTTGTTTGCGAAGTTCAGCAAGTGTGAATTCCGGTTAAAGTCCGTGACTTTCCTAGGCCATGAGGTCTCGGGTTAGGTATTCAGGTTGATCCTTGTTGCCCGATTCCCGCAAGCGTACGGGTCGTGCAAGTAATATAGTGGCTCTTTTTAAGAACCGGAATGTCGAACCCACAGGGACTGGACCCATTCCTCTAACTATCTATTCCTAGTGTGATATTAAACACCGAAAATGTCGATTATAGAAGTTTTTGAGAAGGTTTAATTAAGTCTAATTTTGGTCAATGACATATTTCGAATTCACTCCAGGAGTAACATAGAGTTAAAACCAGATAATCATGCGCTATTACGAATTGCAATGGGTTAAGTATGAAACTATCAATTGTTGTCTCACATAATCAGAATTGCATGCTCAGGGCCTTTCGAGCCTCTAAACATGACAAACTAGTCTCACTGCATCATTGTGAGCGAGGATGCTATTTCTAGTTCGTGGGCAATTAATTACGTGGATGTGGTTTACGTGCAAATGAGTAGGGACTCTCGTGCACCTAATCATTTAACTCAACTTAGCCACACAACTACTTCTTTGAGTGGTGATGTGATAAACCTATGTCGGTCTCTAAATAATCCCGTTTTATCAACCAAGCAAGGCATTAGGTATATTTCTATCCAAACACAAATTATATCATGAGATACAATCATGTTCCTCACATTCTCATGTTCTGACCTAGGTAAATGCTTTCTCAAGCAATTGACCAAGTTAACGTGTATGTTTTCATGGTGATCAATCATAAAAACAACCAATAATTCAGAATGCAAGACAAAACAACAATCAATAACTTAATCCCAACACAATTTCGTAAAAACACATTCGTAATTCATGGCTTCAATGCTAGAGGAAGGATTTTAGCCATTCATGTTCGTAAAACTACAAGAAACTACAACTAAATTAACATACTTACAAGAATTGATAGAAGAGAAGGGAATTTTCCAAACCCTAGGTGAGTTCTCCCACTTCTCCCTTCAGTCCTAGATGGTTTTCGTGACAAAATGGTTTTAGGAGCTAAGGGACCTATTTATAATAAATGAGAAACGTGCATAATTTAGCCTATCGTGGAATGGCTCCGTGTCACGGAGTGTATCGTGGAGCATTGCCTCCGTGACACAGAGGTAACGTGAAGGCTCTTTGGAAATTGCCTCCGGATGCAAAAACTGCCGAGTGTCACCGCTGCCGGCGTGACACGCTGCTCATGCAGCGCGTTGGCATGCTGCTGGCGCGCATCTCCCCTGGCGTGGGCTGGCGCTGGCGCGCTGGAGCCTGCCTACTTTCTGCCTCTTCTCGCGTGCCTGGCATGGGCGTGGCACGGCACTGGGCATGGCACACGCACACCGTGGCACGCTGCCTGGCGCGACCAGCCTTGCCATGGCATGCTCCTTGCCGACTTTCGCAATTTGCTCCGGACTCCATTCCTCTACTTCACCAACTTATGAATTAGTTCCTCAAATTTAATAAAACCTACAAAACAAAGACTAATCATGTTGGTTAGTACATGTGTTCACATTTATATAAAATCACATGAAAATGTATGTAAATAAATAGATAAACAAGGCAAAACTAAGTTATAAAGTATCACTCGGGCATGCTATTTTAGCCCGAGATCACAATCCCACACTTAAAGTCTTGTTCGTCCTCGAACAAATCTTTTACATATCATGCCTATGGATACTCACCCATAGCTAATTTAGCAAAATAATTCAAGCTACGGCTATAATGATTATTTAAGATGACAAGCTAACAATAGAGCATGCACGATTTAATCATTGAAATGAAATACAACTCCGTTAAGACTTCTTAACCTCAAGAAACGACTCTCAATCTTAGAAAACTCATGCAAATCAACTGATTAAGAAATTCCATGTGAATTATATCCTTCATTCAGCATGTGCCCTCACGGCAAGAGAGTTACCCATTTTCAGACGCAAAAAACTTTTAAATCATAACATGTGTGGGTACATGAATAGAGTTACGCTCACTCTCACAAAGAATTCACATGCATCATGTAATGACCCATAAGCTTGACCTTAGTGTTTTATTCCACTAATTTAAGGATGTATGAGTGTAAGATCAAGTAGGACTTTTTAGGTTGTAATGTAGCAACGGGACGGGTAAGTACTATTATGGCCAGTAATAGTGACTATCTTCCCTAAGTGCTTTTAATACATCACGCCCTCATTACCAACTTCCCTTCTCTTACTTCACCTTTTTCTCCTTTCAGCTTTCTTTTTCCTCTTTTGTTCCCCCTTTCTTTAGGCACTTTTGGCTTATTAGTAAGGAGTTCTATATGTAACTTTTCATCAATTTATTTTCTTACTCCTTATAATAATCAGCCATTTTCAAACAAGTGCACCCTTGACCTTTCTCAACTTTTACAACTGCCACTTTTCCTTTTTTTTTTTCATTTTTCTTACTTCTTTACTCTTTTTGGATTTTTCCTTTAAGCGCTTAGGAGTTTTGGATCAAATTCAGGGCTAATGAAAGAAAAAGGATTAAGCTTATGTTGCAGCTATCAAAGAATAGGCTCAAGGCTCAATGGGGATAACTAGGATTAATTATTCAAGGTAGGTAAAATGAGGGATAACATTTAGGTTCATTCAACGAAATGCCTAAATCATCTCCTACAATTCACATCCTTCATTTCGTTTTATAAACACACCAGGTAAGTTCTAGACATTTCACAATAGCACAGAATACTCAAAAACCTTACACTCATGGCACATGCTCAAATCAAGACACATTCAACAGACTCTTAACCCAGCTAATCGCAAGAATTCAAACATTAAGCTTCAACCATATTGAGTCAAATTCAAGAGCCTAAGTATCTCAATCAAAGTTATACCACTTGCATGCTTCAAGACTAACCATACTTGCCTCTTACAAACATTTATAGCACATACCAAGAACATCAAGCATCAATTAGCTACGGGTTCACAAACCCACAACCTATCGACTAATTTTTCCTCAAGACAGTCATCATCCATCCATTTTCGGAAACAGTCCCTAACTATGACTAAAAACATTATATATAGACAAAGAAAAGAAAAAGAAATTTTTTTTATTCTTCGGTTCAAAGACCCCCCATCGGAAAAGAACCGAAAAGAAAAACCAACGGGTGCTGAATTCATGCTTGACTCATAAAAATTTTTCAAATTTCTCACAAATTCCTCACAAGCATTACATTCACCAAAAAAGAATTTGTTAAGCACAAAAATTTTGAAATTTTTCTCACCCCACAATTAAATCATGCTATGTCCTCATAGCATCAAATTAAAATTTAAAGGACGAGAAATACTCCCTGAGCCTCTATCCCAAGCTAAAAGAATTCTTTTCTTCAAGTTCTCCTAGGTGGGTCTTTGACCCCACACTTCTTCTATTTCATGCTTCTTAGCTTCCTCCTTCTCGGTACTCAGACTTCCCTTCCATCTGTGCTTAACTTTCTACCAAAAACACAAACATAATGAAAACAATAAAATCAACACAAAATCAAAATTAAACAATTTGTACTTGAGGTACCCTTAGGTTGCCTCCCAAGTAGCGCCTTATTTTCCGTCGCGGCACGACGTGGATTGTCCTTTTCAGGACATCCTCATACCCGGGTTCTCTTCCGAGAACCATCTCCTTTTCTTTTGCTGTTTAGAGGAAAAAGCCTCCACTCTATTCCTCTCTTCCTCCAACTTCTTCTCAATTTGAAGCCCTTTATCAGACTCGGGCTGAACACTTGTCATTGCCTTTGGCCCTGCACCTGTGGAATTCTCCACCCCACACTCATCCTCAGACAGCACACTAACCTGACAAAGGTTTCTGCAGTGTGCGTATGGGTTCATTTCTTGGTAAACATGGAAGAGTTCTTGTTATTCTTCGACCCTCATTTTCAAGGTCCCTGCTCTCAAATCAATCACCGCTCTTCTGGTTGCCAAGAATGGCAGTCCCAAGATTAATCGTACCTGGTCATCAACCTGAAAATCTAGAACAATAAAATCAGCAGGTATAATAAACTTACCTACTTTGATGAGAAGGCCCTCTATTATTCCATCAGGTGTCACTCGTGACTTATCAGCCAGCTGCAGCATCAGCCTCGGTTTTCCCAACCCCAGGGTGTTGAATAAGGATAGGGGCATTAGGTTAACTGCTTCCCCTAGATCACACAAAGCTTGTAGCACCTCAGCTTTACCAATTTGTATGGGGAGGGTAAAACTCTCTGAGTCGTTGAGCTTCTTTGGAATCTTGATCAATACCCTGTGACTGCACTCCTCAGTTAGTGCTACAGTCTGGATATCCACCAACCTAACTTTGTTCGCCATCATGTTCTTCAAGTATTTCGCATACTTGGGCATTCCCTGCAAAACATCAATAAGAGGCAAATTTATGTGAAGTTATTTGAAACTCTCAAAGAACTTTTTGAAGCATTCCTCCTCCTTGCTCTTTCTGAATTTCTGAGGGAACGGTGGTGGTGGTCTTTGTGATGGCTGTAATGAAGGTTGCGCATTTGGTTGCCCAGCACTCTGATTATCTCCCATGTTGTTGTATGGTCCTAGTCTAACCAACTCCGGCTGCACCTCCTTTCTCAGCTCTTTTGGCACTGCATCAGCTAATTGCTTGCTGCTTCTCAGACTGATGACATTGACCAGATGGGGATTAGGGTCCATGTCGCTTGGTAATCCCCCTTGTGATCTGATGTTATAAACAGCTGCTATCTGACCCACTTGTTTTTCAAGATTGCGGGTGGCCATTTGCTGATTCTTTAAGTTTGTTGCCATCCTCGCCTGATTCTCTGCTAACTGAGTCTGGGTCTCCATGATTTTCTGCAATGTTTCCTCAATGTTGCTGCTCACTTGACCATCATTCTGCCTATTCTGCTGATACGGCTATTGTTGAGGTTGCTAATAACTCTGCTTTTAGTTTCCACCCCAAGAAAAATTCGGGTGGCCCTGCCAATTTCTGTTGTAGCTGTGTCCAACATTCTGATTGTTCCGCTGCACATTCCCAACAAAGTTGACTGATTCCGGATTGGCTCCACAAGATTATGCATTCTGCCCATTATTACCACAAATTTCACACCTACTCGGAGCTTGCTGAACTGCATTAACCTGGCCCTGTTGTTGGTTTATCCTCAGTTTATTAAACTGAGTCATCATCTGATGCTGGAACGAAGCTAACTGTGCTACCAAGGCATTCAATCAATCAACCTCTATCAACCCCGATCTCTTTCCTACCCCTCTCGATGACTCACGGTGCCACTCTACATTTTCTTGAGCGATTCTGTTCAACAAAGTGTACAACTCATCATACGTCTTCTCCAAGGCTTGCCCACCCGATGCAGAGTCTAGTAATATTTTTGTGTGTGGGTCTAGACTTTCTACAAAGGTATGGGCCAGCACTTCATTTGATTGCTGGTGATGAGGGCAGTCTCTCAACAATGAGTTGAATCTTTCCCAAGCCATATACAAGTTCTCATCAGGCTTCTGCTTGAAACTGAGTATTTCACTTCGCAACTTTGCAGTTTTGCCTGAAGGAAAGAATCTGATGAGGAACTTCTTAGACAAGTCATTCCACGAAGTTATGGAGTTCGGTGGCTCAGCCTTCAACCACTTTTTCGCCTCTCCCACTAGTGAAAATGGGAAGAGGGTCAGTCGGACATAATCTGTGGACACGCCGGTGGGGACAAACGTGTCACTAATCTCTAAAAAGCTCTGTAAGTGTTGTTGCGGGTCTTCATGTGCCATCCCAGTGAATTGACCACTAGAATGTAACAGCTGCACCATGTTCTGTTTTAGCTCAAAGTTCCCTCCAGGCTCCGGTTTACGGATACTAGAGGTCACATTCGTCGCTAGTGGGATTGCCACTTTGCGAACTGGTCTAGCTGCCATTGCTGCTGATGACAATTTTGGTTGTCCCGCGTGTGGTTGTTGTTGTACCTTTTCTTGAAGTCTCTACAGCTTTTGCTCTAGAGCTTCTCTCCTTTGCAAATGGATTTGACGTTTAGGTTCAAGCAACAGTTCCACAAGCTCTCTATTTTTAGCCAGCTCGGCAGGACAACCTGTCACCTGCAATAAGTCAGACTAAGACCAAGTTTCTCAACACTTAAGGAAATTCAAAAATCACACAAAAATATATAAATTACCAAAACTTCGCCGAGTCCCCGGCAACGGCGCCAAAAACTTGTTGCGCGATTCCCGCAAGCGTACGGGTCGTGCAAGTAATATAGTGGCTCTTTTTAAGAACCGGAATGTCGAACCCACATGGACTGGACCCATTCCTCTAACTATCTATTCCTAGTGTGATATTAAACACCGAAAATGTTGATTATAGAAGTTTTCGAGAAGGTTTAATTAAGTCTAAGTTTGGTCAACGACATATTCTGAATTCACTCCAGGAGCAACATAGAGTTCAAACTAGATAATCATGCGCTATTACGAATTGCGATGGGTTAAGTATGAAACTATTAATTGTTGTCTCACATAATCAGAATTGCATGCTTAGGGCCTTTCAAGCCTCTAAACACGACAAACTAGCCTCACTGCATCATTGTGAGCAAGGATGTGACTTCTAGTTCGTGGGCAATTAATTACGTGGATGTGGTTTACGTGGAAATGAGTAGAGACTCTCGTGCACCTAATCATTTAACTCAACTTAGCCACACAACTACTTCTTTGAGTGGTGATGTGATAAACCTATGTCGGTCTCTAAATAATCCAGTTTTATCAACCAAGCAAGGCATTAGGTATATTTCTATCCTAACACAAATTATATCATGAGATACAATCATGCTCCTCACATTCTCATGTTCTAACCTAGGTAAATGATTTCTCAAGAAATTGCCCAAGTTAACGTGTATGTTTTCATGGTGATCAATCATAAAAACAACCAATAATCCAGAATGCAAGACAAAACAACAATCAATAACTTAATCCCAACACAATTTCATAAAAACACATTCATAATTCATGGCTTCAACGCTAGAGGAAGGGTTCTAGCCATTCATGTTCATAAAACTACAAGAAACTAAAACTAAATTAACATACTTATAAGAATTGGTAGAAGAGAAGGGAATTTGCCAAACCCTAGGTGAGTTCTTCCACTTCTCCCTTCACTCCTAGGTGGTTTTCATGACAAAATAGTTTTAGAAGATAAGGGACCTATTTATAATAAATGATAAATGTGCATAATTTAGCCTGTCATGGAATTGCTCCGTGTCACGGAGTGTATCGCGGAGCATTGCCTCTGTGACACGGAGGTAACGTGAAGGCTCTCTGGAAATTGCCTCCGGATGCCAAAATTGTCGAGTGTCACCGCACTGCCGGCGTGACACGCTGCTCATGCATCGCGTTGGCATGCTGCTGACGCGCATCTCCCCTAGCGTGGCACGGCGCTGGGCACGGCACACGCACAGTGTGGCACACTGCCTGGCGTGGCCAGCCTTTCCATGGCATGCTCCTTGCCGACTTTCACAATTTGCTCCCGACTCCATTCCTCTACTTCACCAACTTATGAATTAGTTCCTCAAATTCAATAAAACCTACAGAACAAAGACTAATCATGTTGGTTGGTACATGTGTTCACATTTATATAAAATCACATGAAAATGTATGTAAATAAATAGATAACAAGGCAAAACTAAGTTATAAAGTATCACTCGGGCATGCTATTTTAGCCTGAGATCAATCCTCAAAAGATAGCAGCAATGAAAGACAGGCCAAGACCCACCTCCCCAACAGAAATAACAAGTTTCTTAGGTTTGGCCAGTTATTACCGACGCTTTGTGGAAGGCTTTTCTTCTTAGCATCTCTACTGACTAGGATGACTTAGAAGACGGTGATATTTCAGTGGTCAGATATGTGTAAAAGTAGTTTCTAGGAATTAAAAACTCGACTCACTACCGCCCCAGTGTTGACACTATCGAAAGGATCAGATGGGTTTGTAGTATATTGCGATGCTTCCAGAGTTGGACTCGGTTGCATTTTGATGCAACGGGGCAAATTGATAGCCTACACCTCCAGATAGTTCAAGGTTCATGAGAAGAATTATCCAACTCATGACTTGGAGTTGGCATGGGCAGTGTTTGCATTGAAATATGGAGACATTACCTATACAGGGCTTACGTTGATGTTTTTATTGATCATAAGAGCCTTCAGTATGTATTCAGTCAGAAGGACCTGAATCTTCATCAGAGAAGGTGGTTAGAGATCCTGAAGGATTATGACATAAGCATGGTATATCATCCGGGCTAAGCCAATGTGGTCGCTGATGCCCTAAGAAGAGTGTCTATGGGTAGTGTAGCTCATGTTGAGGTAGGCAAAAAGGAGTTGGCGAAGGATATTCACAGACTAGCTCGGTTAGGGGTGTAGTTGGTTGACTCAGCTGAGGGTGGAGTGGTGATGCAAAGCGGGTCAGTTCCTCTTTGGTTGTTGAAGTTAAGTCCAAATAGGTGAAGATCCCATTCTTCTTAAACATAAGGGAGCGGTTCTCAAAAAGGAGGTTGAGGCTTTCTCCAAAGGGGGAGATGGTGTTCTCCGTTACTAGGGAAGATTGTGCGTACCAGACGTCGGTGACTTGAGGCAGCTGATATTGGCTGAAGCACACAGCTCGAGATACTCCATCCACCCTGGTGCTACTAAAATGTACCACGATTTGCGGGATATATACTAGTGGAATGGCATGAAGAGAAACATCACTGAATTCGTAGCCGAGTGTCCGAACTGCCAGCAAGTCAAGTTAGAGTATCAGAGACCGGTAGGTATGACCCAAGATATCAGCTTACCCACATGGAAGTAGGAAGAGATAAATATGGACTTTATTATGGGCTACCTCAAACTCCTTGGTAACATGATTCTATCTGGGTAGTCATAGATCGAATGACTAAGTCAGCACATTTCCTCCCAGTTAAAACTACAGTTTCAGCTGAGAACTATGCTAGACATTACATCTGGAAGTTGGTCTGAATTCATGGGGTGCCATTATCCATCATCTCAGACAGAGGTACCCAGTTCACCTCACATTTGTGGATGTCTTTTCAGAAGGGACTTGGTACCCAGGTAAAGCTCAGCACAACTTTTCACCCACAGACAGATAGGCAAGCTGAGCGGATTATTCAGACCCTAGAAGATATGTTAAGAGCAGGCGCGATCGATTTCTAGGGCAGTTGGGATGACCACTTGCCTCTTATCGAGTTTGCGTGCAACAATAGTTATCACTCCAACATCCAGATGGCCCCGTTTGAAGCATTGTATGGTAGACGGTGCAGGTATCCTATTGGATGGTTTGAGGTTGGTGAAGATGCAATAATCGGGGGTAGGCTCCGTTCATGAAGCTATGAAGAAGGTACAACTCATTAGAGAAGGATTGAAAACAACTCAGAGTCGTTAGAAATCCTATGCTGATGTGAGGAGAAGAGAATTGGAGTTTGCTGTGAATGACTGGGTTTATCGGAAAATTTCAACTATGAAAGGGGTGATGAGGTTTTGAAAGAAGGGAAAGCTCAGTCTGAGATATGTGGGACCCTGCAGAGTTCTGAGGCAAATTGGCAAGGTTGCCTATGAGCTGGAATTACCTTCAGAGTTGGCTTCTGTGCACCCAGTATTCCATGTGTCATTTTTGAAGAAATGCATTGGAGATCCAACTTCAATTGTGCCATTGGACAGTGTAGAAATAAAGGATAGTCTCTCATACAAGGAGGTCCCAGTTAGATCCTTGACTGTCAGGCTCGTAAGCTGAGGAACAAGGAAGTAGCTTAAGTCAAGGTCTTATGGAGAAATCAGCAGGTGGAGGGAGCTACATGGGAGGCCGAAAAGGATATGATGTCCAGATACCCACACTTATCCTCTAACGACTCTTTCACAGCTTGAGATATCAGTCCCGCCCTAGAACTAAATTTAGTTTTCATCTTCAATTCATGTGTTTAGGTTTCTTTTGTGTTTATGGATGTATGTAAGAAAAATGAATACATTTCAACTATGTAGTTTGAATCGGAGGTATTCATTCTGTCAATTTTAGGTTTAATGATCAGTATTTGAATATTATCATTGCATCTCTCTACTTTTCTGTGTGTTTTCTAACATTCGAGGACAAATGTTCCCAAGGGGGAGATATTGTAATGCCCGGAAACTCAAAGACTAGATCTGGAACTTAAATCAGAGAAAACTGAAAAATCTGCACTAGGTCACAGAAAAAGTCATTCTATGACTTATGAGGAGTGATCATGAGTCGTTAAGTGACTCGCGGTAAGACCTGGGGGCTTATTTTGAAATTTTGGTGGTTGGGGTGACCACGGGTGTGACCACGAGTCATGGTCCACCCCACAACTCGTGGTCCACCATACAAATCATGAGATGACCCGTGGTCCAGGATAATGTGAACACTAGGAGAAGATGGTCAGTGAACTTCACGATTAGTCACCATGAGTCGTGGTCCAAGCCACAATTCGTTAGGTGACCCGTGGTTCAAAATAGATGGGAGAGTGTGGGTGTTGGTAGTGTAGTTGATGAGTGGGTCACCAAGAGTCGTAGGGTACCTCACGAGTCGTGATGTCCCTCGTGATGACCAATAAGGGATTCTAGGCAGTGGACCCAATGACCGTGACCACAAGTCATGGTCATTGGGCAAAAGTCGTAGGGTAGCCTGTGGGGACTAGCAGTCAGTTTTCTCGCAAATTTCCTCGGGTCTTTCAGTAATTTCCGACCCTCCTAAACTTTAAACTACATCGTTTTAGACATAATTTCAGTCCTATTAGTGGGGTTAAATAGTTTTCCTCCTCATTCCCACCCATCATCAGAAAAAAACAATACTGTAACCTTTCATCTTCAGAAGCTCTTAAAAAAAGACTAGGGTTTCCTCCATTGCAGCAGTACAAACTTCCTTCTTTGGGGAAAATCTTTATTAGGTATGTGGGAATTCAACAAGGGGATAGTTCTTCCCTTGTTTCCCCCTCAACTCTCCTCAACTTTCTTTATGAATCTTAGCCCTGAGCTTTCGAATGCAAAGAGATTATATGTAAATTTTCTTTGAATTCGCACAGAATGATACCCATGATATTTGTAGACATGATTTCTATCAGTTCATGAGTAAATTGATATTATTTCCACAAAAGTGAATCCTAGCCCTGCAGATTCTCGAATGTTGAGAAATCCTTGGTAATGTCTTGTTTAATCCATGTAGAATCATCTTGTATATTAATTATGGGTATTTTCCCACCAGCTAATGGTAGTATTGATGCTTATCTCTATGCTTTGACCTCAGCCCTAGTTCTTAAGGGTAGAACAAACTAGAAATTCATGTTTAAATGATAAACCTTGGAATTCTCTTGATATACTAGTGTAATGAATTCCCGTACTATTTTACATGCTAAGTTCTCAGTCAGATACATGATTGTCTAGCCTTAGTCAAAGTATGAAATTCTCAGTGTCAGTCAGAATGTCAGCTGATCAGTTTGACTACAGAAACTCTTGAGGTGTCAGTATCACCTCCCAATTATCAGAATCAGATTCAGAATTCAGTTATTGGTCTACTAGGCTGTCATGACACTTTAGACTTATAGCTATAACTAGCCCTAGGACCCTGGTTCAGATTCCAGTTTGTTCTTAGATGGTTATGATGCTTCTAGATGAGCAGCTCTGACCATTCTAGAAGAGAACCCAGTTTCAGAATCTTGTCCAATAAGACTCTCAAGGTATTTTTTGTTATATATCCTGACTAGTCTTGGGCCCCAGTTTTGAGCTATCAGCTTAGTATTCAGTTTAGGATTATCCAGTGGGAGTAGGACTTAGCACCGAGTGGACCGGGGTTCCAGTGCACCCAGGTTTTCAGAACTACGTTACCAGTGTAGGATTTAGTATTTATTGGCCTGCTTGGCCCTAGACTTTTGTGATCACCCAGCTCATCCTTTATACCCTAGCAAGGTATATTGGATCCTACCGGTGGGGTGTATACATCGGACTCCACGTCTAGCTCGCGTGGTTACATAATGGTTATAGACTCTCCCACTAGTCAATTCAGTCTAGTCTCAATCCAGTTCAGTTTAGATCAGTACTCCATACTCAGAACATGCTTTGACCATCAGACAGGGGCTTCTAGACCACCTCAGTATTTCAGATATTCAGTTCAGAAGTTTTATTTGGTCATCGCATGTCTTTTCAGTTCAGCATTTTATTTTATTTATTCTATTGTGTTATGTTCCTCTCACTTACTCAGTACATTCAAAGTACTGACGCATACTTTTATACTGTAACGTTTTATGATAACACTGCAGGATCTCAGTCTCAGCTTCATTAACCGACCACTCATCAAAGACCTCAGCTTTACCAGTTGGTGAGTCCTCATCCTTTAAGGAAGGAGATTTATTCATTTCAGTTATATTTTCATTTCCTTCTATTTATATTTGGAGTTAGCTGGGGGCTTGTCCCAGCAACTCATCAACATAGTGTCTTTCAGACCCAGATTGGTATTTTAGACTTGTAGTGTGGTTTTAATATTTTCAAACACTATAAATCAACTTTATTTCTTTCATTTAATTACATCTTTACTTTAAACTTCCGTTGTATGTATTTTCATATTACTCAAAATACCAGTGTATGATAGACTAGGACCGACTTGGGGTCATTTGTGACTTTAAGTACCGTATTTCGTCCAAGGTGTAAACTCGGGGCGTGACATTCATAAACTTTGTTTGATCCCCCCGGTTATGATAGATGGAAAGTAAAATTAAATTTCTTCATATATAAAAAACATTTGGAAAGCAAACATCAAATATCTTTAATAAAATCCAAAAAGTATCTTCCGAAAGCAATTTGAAAGAATAACTTGAAATGGTACTTACAATTAATTGTCAAGACAAGAACAACATGAACAAATGTCCATTATTTCAAAGCATGCCACAACAAGCACCTATTTGGAATTCTGGATATCTTTAGAAATTTTGCTATGGTTGGAGAATTAGAAGAGAACTTTTTCAATTTTTTGATGATGCTTGATAGAATTTTTGAGGTTTTTCTAAAAATTTCTACCCCAATTGCATGCTTCACAACAAATCTGACACAGACGATATGAGAGCATATGTCTTGTAGAAATTATTTGATATCCTCTAACAAATTCTATCCTAGTTGTATGCTTTGGAAGGGTCTTAAAACTTGTCTGTAGGAGAGTACTCTATCTTATAAAATTTTTGAGATCTCCTCAATATTTTGTCCTTTTTTCCATTTTAGAGAAAATGCAAAACATATGGGAAAGATGATCGAACCTACAAGGCACCTACGTGTCGCATAAAGATAGAAATTAGGTCAAACATAGTTTAGGATACAAAGTAAAAAGGAATTTTGGAATTTCTAAAGATATGAGCGAAACTGATATTATCCTCCTACGTATCCCATCAGGAGAGTCAGGTCATTATGTAGTTCATATTAAAAGGAAATATTATTAAATTTCATTCCAAAATATAGATCGTATGAGATAAGGGTTCTACATACTCCTTACGGCGAGGGATAGGTCAAATGTAGTAGCACTTATAAAACAAAAATGAGATTACAAGGAAAGAAAGTAAAAGAAAATATCATAACTTCAAATATAATATCCCTTGACATCATCCATGTTGATAGCTCTTGGCCTCTCTTGGCCATCCCTCTCTTCTAGAATCAAGGTACCTCCTGATAGTACTTTACGAACACTATAGGAGCCTTGTCAATTTGGTGTGTACTTTTCATTTTTAGTTGTTCTGTATTTACTTGGTACGTACCTTATGAAACAATAAATAAAATGACAATTTCACTCTATCACCCTTTGAATATAATAAATTCAGTATTTTGGGAAATGCATTGGGAGATGACTATAGTTAGTAATATGAGTAAATCAGTAATTAAGTGATAAATTATTTCTTGGTTTCTAAACTAAATAAGTAAATATGGACATCTGATTTTAGTATGTTGAAAGAGCAAAAGTCGAAATAGGGAATATATCTCGAGTTTCGAAAAGAAGAAATGAATATTGAGGGGTAGTCTAGTCATTTAGAGGTCTACTCTAGGTATTTAAACCCACTATAAGCTATCTCATTGTTTCCTTTGGTATAAAATAGTAGATCCTATGGTGTATAAGTAATTTGTGTATTAGATGTCATTAAGTTGAATTGAATAGGCAAATAATGTATTGGTTGGACTAAATTTTAATCCAAAGACTATTCTAATTAGTACAACCTACCAAATAGGTCACTAATGACTATAAGATAAACTCTTGACACAAGCACTATACCAAATCAATTAACCTGCTTTTATTTTGACTATGTCCCGTACAATATAAACTCTTGAAACATGCACTCTTACCAATACTTTTGCATTATTAGTTAGATTACAAAAATGTGTTTCCGAACCCATATTCCTATCCAAAGAATATGCATATTCATAAAAAAAAAATCAACTTCAATTTTAATCTTGGTCTAAATACTATTAAACTCTAATTTCACCTTAATATTTGTGTTTATTTGTACAAATATAATTTTTGGACTTAAGTTAGAATGGAAGAGTTGTCCATTCTCAGGAAGTTTGCTGAGTACAATGTACTTGATTCTCAGGATGCATCATATGAGTAACAATAGCATATATAACTTGTAGACAATAAACAGCAATAGAAAGGTAGGATTCTCCAAACTATCTAGTCAAATTGTTTATACTGTTAAATTTAAAACAACCTCTGAAACTGGAATCACATTAAGCACATCAACTGACATCGATAGTTGCACAATTGGGGGAAAAGAAAGTCCATATGTAAGAAATGTGCATTATCCATTAATCTCACTTTATTGACACTCCAAGATGGATAACAATATGGTAAAGAACAGCTGAGTAAGGAAACATTCCAATCAATTTGCTCGAATATCAAAAATCAAAATTATTAAAACATGTCTATAACATTTTTAGGCATATGCTCGAATTTTATTTCAGACAATATGGTATCATAAGGAAATTTTAAAATTGCTATAAAACCATCCAAAATGAACACGTTCATTTTGGATTTCTATTCAATTGCTCATATTGCTTTGGAGGAATACTTTTAGCTCAGCTAGCTCGAGGTCAAATCTCTTCTCTAGTGCAATCGCCTCTTTGTCGAGTTTGCATTTTCTATCTTCATAAGCTCTTATCAGATTCTTGCACAAACTCTTTCATCTCTCCCTGCTCTTGCTGTATCTTCTTTAACTTTCTCCTCCTCAGCAATCCTGGAATCGTAAATCTTTTTTAACTGATTCTTTAAGACTTGCTCTTTATACTTCATCTCTTCCATGTTCTGTTCATAGTGAATCTTCATTTTTAGCTTGTTCCCTCCAACACCTACACTTATCTCATCAAGCCCAAATTTTTCCGAGATAGCTTTCAGTTTTGCTGATCTATTGCTGCTGGAACTCATATTTTAATGAAATAAAAATATATATATATGGGTCAAAGTTGCTGGTGAAGAAAGAATGAGAATGAAATTTGCTAGTCTCACTAATTTGGCTTTTATAACTCTTTGGGTGCTACTTCAGAACAAATATTAATGGACTTTATAAATTTAAACCTAGCGTTTATTCTAAGCTACATTTTCATAATAGGTAAACTTATAATATATAGATCAGAGTCAAAAAGGAAAACAATAGATTCCCCTAAAATATCAAATCTTTTAATTGATTTTTTTTCTTTCATTAAGCAAAGATTATGTAATCTTTTAAAATTTCCTTTCAAATTTTCTAACTTCTTTGACTCCTATTAAGATTACCTATTTATGTTGTTGTCTTGTATTCAAATTAGTAAAATAGAAAATATAATTAATATTCAAGACAACAGATTTCATTGGGTGTCCTTAAGAAATTTAATCCCCTCATCGTAGATCGAGATTTTGGATTACTTTCTCCCAGGATAAAACGGATATACCTGTTAATGGTGTAGCAGTACCTCAAACATCAATAACTTCATCGAATTCTAAGAGTAGTAACAAATCACAAAACAAACTCATTATTATTTGTTTGAAAATATGCAAAATGTTCGAAAATTCTCTCTATGAAAATAAAGGCAAAAGGCCTTTATTTAGAGCCAAAAATCTAAAGTGAAGGGGTGTGAATACACCTGTTCAATTAGTGTTTGTTCGGAATGACAATCGTTGGGAAAGGAACTTTCAACTTTCTCTTCCCTTGAATTATTTTCCTCCATTTCCCAATGCACACCCAACATTTAACTCCAACACTACTATAATCTAATTAAAATTTATAGTTTTCTCCAAAAACCATATTAACTCTTTTAAATAAGTTTGCTTGGAACTTTGCTTACATACACCATTTGGCCCAAACAGGGTCACTCTACGTTGCTATGTTAAATAAAAATGTGAACACTCACAATCTAAAATTTATATAAGAAATTCATTTTCAACTTGATTAGCATTGTCGCGCTTTGCACCTGTAACGACTTATAACTTCTGGTCTCTGTCAGAGAAAGAGTCGGGATTTAAAATTTTATGGAGTTGGAATTCTAGTTCTTCAAATTTACTGAGTTCTAAATTAATAACTTTTACATATTCAATGAATTTTTTAATACAAATATAGAGTTCCGACTAAAGCTAATGGTTCAGCTAGATCGGTAACTGAAGATCTAGCTTGGCCCTTGTCACCTTAGGTGATTAAATGCAATGTTCTTAAAAGGTGTTGCTGGGGCGATCCTCGAAGTGGAGCATAGTAAAAATGCACTCGAGAGATCTGTGGGGACGAAAGTACCATGAGGCATAAGCCCCATCGATCTGGGCATATGCTTAAGCATTGGGCAAAACTGGTCCTTAAGTCATTACCAAAATTTAAAAAAATCAACTTGGTACTAAATTTTAAGAAGTTAAGAAACTTAAAAATCAAAATATTTTTTTTATTCTTGGCCTTGATTTTTATTCTTTCTCTTATGAAGTTAAGAACTTAAAAACCAAATCAAATCAGGAAATAAATGATGGAATAACAGGTAAAAACCAAAATCCAAGTTAGAATCTTACCGCTAAGCAAAATTGAGAAGATTGCCTTAAAAAATCTTTCAAATCTAAGCTCTCTAGCTCCAAAAATCAAAATAGGAAGTCTATGTTTGAAGTAGTATTTAAATTTTCCCTGATGCAATTTATTCTTCGCGAATGAGAAGCCCAATCGTGAAGGTGATGATCAAGGAAAATCCAACCAATCTCCTCCCTTCTTGCGAAGAACAACCCAAGCCAACCTAGCTCCCTTCTTCCTGAACATATTAGGACCCTCAAGAATGCGATGACCAAGGAAAATCATTCTACGCGAATGTTTCCAAGTCTAAAAAGGTGAAAAAGGAATGGAGCATGCACCAGAAACAATAAACCAGCAATTCCAAAGTCACCCAATCTCGCGGGTTGGACCTTCATAAAATTATGTGAAATCTCTCAAACACAAATCAATAATGCAGATCGATTATAAAGCACATTTTAGACCTGTTGGAATAATCAATATACCGATCTGAGATCGTCTTTACCAAATATTGACCCTTGACTACTTAAACTTTCTAAAAAGCTAGAAATCAACTCAATGGTCCAAATTACTCTAGATCACCTTTGGGTCCATGCAAACCATTCAACTAAGTCACAAATTACCCTCTAAACCTACTGGAGCTTTCAAAGCTCAAATCCAACCTTATTAATCCAAAACGTTGACTTTGATCTAACTTTTCAAAAATTCAATCTTCCAAAACTAGAAGTTTTCTCTGAAACGCATCCAATCACTTCGGAAATTGTGTCACCAATCCCTCAAGCCATAAATAGTTAAAGAAATCTTCGGGGAAGGTATAATAGGGAAAAAGAAGTAGAAATCACAAAATAACCATGAAGGTCATTACAACTATAGATAAATTTTTAACTTTTCATGAATGAAAAGTACCTTATTTAGCTAAATAATTGGGAGTTTATCTGCTAGTAGCTTCAAAATACCATCCAAATTCTCATCTCCCCCCCCCCCCCAAATTCCTCGAGAGTTACATAATTTTCTTTCTTTCATAGGTGCAAGTAAACCTAATTTCTTTTTTGTATTACTAGTATTTATTAAGATTTTGAGAAGATTGATTTTCTTTCAAATGTTTTTAATAAAATTAGAAAATAAAAGTTGGAGGTAAATATGATCTTAATCTAGATTGTTTATTCCAGAAATATTTACGGAGAGAGGTGGAACCATGACAGAGTAGCTATATTAATCCACTAGGTTAATTAGGTACTAAAATTCAAGAATTAATTGAGTCCTTGAAACTTGAAAGTAGATACTATCACTAGGTATCTTCAGATAATTGGTCATCTCATTTATATTAGATATCGACTGGGATTACATTCTAAATTCATTATTATAATGGTCTCTTCACTCCAAAATATGCTAGATTGAAATTATCCGGTCTGAATCCGTGACATGACATGATATTAAGGTTCTTTTCTTTTTTCTCAAATTAATTTGCGTAGAGATAAAAAATTTAACTGGTTATGTTTACCTTTGGACCTTTTTTCTAATTGGTTCTATGTTTGTTTTATTAGTAGACCCACACGATATAGTTTCGATTCATCATCTTTTGAATTATGAAGGTTTGTTCTTGCATAAATGTACTAGAAATTTTGCTGAAAAATTGTGAAACTATATGAAAATTTGCTTCGAAATTATCAATCGAGTTGTGGTTTCCAGAATTTTAACGTGGAATATCAAAGGTGTTCAATATAATTTTTGAGTATCCTATCAGCTATTTTAAATTGTAGGGTATTATAGTACAATTATTTCATTATAAAATTTTAAAATGCTATTTTCGCACAAACTTCTTAATGGGTACAAAAGATAAATAGTAGCAGCCATAATTTTGCTATTTGTCAAAATCTCTAAATTTTCCTTATGGAACACCCATATCCAGAAAACCTCAGAGCCAACAAAAACAAGAGAAAATTAAGGAGAAAAATAGTTTGGTAGGCTAAAGGCAGAAGGATTAATAGAACTTCAGTATGGACATCTATGGTAATGTTCAAGAACAATAATAGCAGTATCATGTGTGTGAAATTACTCAAGAAAGAAGTTGTTCTCCTCCGTGAATTTTAGGTGGAATGGGGATTGTAATTTTTTCTACTTCTCAAGGTATAATGACAGACCGGGAGGCTTGACTAGAAGGAATAGGTGGAGAAATTTTATGTTATATCTTGTAATCCTTTATAGTATCCAAATTGAATTCGGAACATCCTATTTATGAAATTTGTGAAAAAGTTGCGAACTATATATTAGATTGAAGTGCAAGGAGACTAAACAAATTGATGTCGCCATATCATGCTTTTTGCTGTCTCTAATCTCTATATGAATGTTGCCTTGGAAATTAATTGTTGTAATCTCTTGACTTAAGTTTGTAACTATCATTAATTCTTGAATTTTTATTGTTGTAATAACTTGTTTTAAGTTTGTTACTAACCTTAATTTTTTGACTTTTGACTGCTATAGTCTCTTGTTTTAAGGTTGTTCTTATCTTCGGCTAATAAATCTTAACTACTATAATCTCAGTGTTTTATTAAATAGTTCCTACCCTCCCTTTTTTAGCTTTTCCTCTGCCATTTGCTTTCATTACAGCCAAAACATTTTACTCGATTCACATTAATTTGGGTTAGTGTTTCTACTTTTTCCGGAGTTTTTGTGAAAAAGGTCTTTATTGATGTAAACCTCACTGCATTTTATTCTTGATTTCTTATGGTTTCATGTATGGTTTATGTTAAGAAATTAGATGCAAAAAAGTTGGTGCAGAAAAACTTGTGCCTTTTTTTTGTAGAATAATCTAACTGGTTATATTGATCATACAGTATAAAGTTGAAACTATAGATCATCTTGATGGCAATGAATATATCCATGAAATTTCATATATATATATATATATATATTGATTAATCATATATTTATTTCATATGTTATTTCTTTTGACATCAAAATAACAAAATAGCTTAAGAATACTATTAAGAGATTTTTGATTTTCTGTTTAAGAAGTTTAGATTATAAATTTTATAATAATCTATACCTTATAAATTTTCCTCCGGTGACCCTGAGCTTGTCTTGAGCTTTATTGAATTCAATTCTTACTACACGTGCTTCTCTATGTAATAACACTTCTCTGATTTTTCTTGTTTGAACTTTGTTCACACTATAGATTTTTGATACATTATGTATGTGAAGATGTATAGTCCTATACTTATTTCTCTCTCCAATCCCCGCTCCCTTTAAGGTTTAATGATGTAACTGCATAATAATATGTCAAAATTTTCTGCACTATTTATTATGTTGCTGAATTATAATTTTTTAATTTTGTAGATGACTGAAGATTTTCTATATTGTGTCTATTTAAGGGAACATTTGCAACATTTGAAGTAAAAATTGCTTCGCCTGTTTTTGAAATTGTGTTTTTGTGCCAACCTTTTAATGCTATTTTTCCCTTTTGCAATTTTATACTATCTGAAAGTTGGCTTAATGACATATATTGGTGGTAAATGGATGGGTTGAACTAAAGTTGGGTGGATCAAAATGGGTTGAGCTAATCAATAAGCGGGTTATTGATCCGCTCAAAAGTTACTTGGACTGAAACATATGTGCTGAAATGGGCTAAAATGCGGTTCAAACCCAAACCGCTCAATTCTAATTAAGTCTTAATTGCTTTATTTATTTATTTTTTATAATCTTTTGATAACTTATAAAATTAATATTTTTTCTTTATTATGACTAAATATAACATATTTTAAAAAATTTCTTTTTGAAAATATTTTGGCAAAATTTCTCATAATCAATTTAGGTCTGATATCAGCACAAACTTTTATGAACTAAAATGAGTCGAGCTGAAATAGATTGAGCTAATAAATAAGCGGATCAATTATTAGTCCAAACTTGAGCAAATTGGACAGCTTATGATCTCATGGCCATTGTCATAGATGATCATCTCTCTCTTTTTTTTTTGTTTTTCTTTTTTTAATCTTTTTTTTTGGTTTTTCTTTTTTTTTTTTTTGGGGGGGGGGGGGGTCACTATAATCGGAAGAAAGCATGTTATCACATTCGATGGTTTACATAAGTTTTAAGGAAAGATTTTTCTTCCAGTGATTTTTATATAATATAGGATATCTGCTAGTAAGGTATAGGTTATTTAAAATTTATCAAGTTGAATTCATTTATTTTTCTCTAGGTCATTTGGTTTTCAAATAAGTACTACAATTTATTATTCAAAAAAATGTGATGGACAAGAAAGTGAAGTGAAAAAAAAAAAACTAAGTTCCTTGCTAAAATATGATTGAACTCCCAGTAAGTTACAAGAAAGTTTATTAACTAACTCTATTTAAAGCAATAATTCAATGTCGGTACAATCGTACAAGTAACAATATGTCACGATACGAACATAGGTCAGGATAGAGACACGGAACAAGAAACCTCTAGAAGCTCCAAGTCGACCCATGGCATAAATATAACAACTAAGAGCATATAACAAGTGGAAACTGATAAAATAAAACATGCTTAAGCAGAAGTCTGCATACATATCAATCTAAAATAGAATCAACACTGATAAGCTAATTTTTAACATACTGTTTGAAAAGCCTCTAACGTAACTGATGAGCTGATAGGACTGCACCCCCAACTAGCTCGACAAAAGTCTGTAACTGAAATAACATAAAAGTAGATAACTGAATGTCATCAAAGAATGAGGACTCACCAACGCTGGCTAAAACAGGTCTGAGAGGAAAACCAGACTAATGATGCGGCTGAGACTGATCCCTCGGACCTATATCATGAAACGATATAGCATAGAGTATGAGGTCAGTACTTGGAATATACTGAGTATGCAAGTTAAGTAAAACAGACATTTAAAAATACATAAGATCCAAAATAATAGGACATCATGAACATGTAGTAAATATCATAATACAAACATGAGGGCTCAAGGTTTTTAAACCATTTCATAATCTATTCATAATCATGTCATAAAAGATACCTTATAAAAACATAACTTGAGCCAAAGTAATATAAACATGACAACGCATAAATCATAAGGAAGAATGAGAGAACTCTTCATAACCAACACCATCATGATAAAGCTTACATGATGCCCCAACTTTTCGCTCAAGTGGTTAGAACCATCCCAGACTTTCCAGGAAAGGGACGTGTATGATATGATATCCCAAGGGATCCAAATATATATATACACCTACGGTTATAGGTAGTTCTGAGACCACGAGGTTTACCTGAACACCGGGTCTACTCGGTGCTAGACACTGCTCCCAAAAATATGCATATGAGGCTTATATCGTAATTGTGAAATCATTCATGAAGTTCATGGCCAATTAAATCATAACATACATGATCATACTTGAAATACATGATTAGCTATTAATAAGGGCCCGTGAGTTGGCCAAAAGTCATAAATTCATAAATCATGAAGACCATGCATACTTGAAAAAATTCATATACTTGATATTCATAAATCCGTAAAGAGTACTTGAAGAGAAATCATAACATGAATCATAAATCATAATTTAGGCTTAGTAAGATCAAAATCATAATAAAATCATAACTTGACTTTTCATGAAATCTTGTATGATTGGGTGATTTGAAACCATAGAATAAATAATCAATTTAAATATAAGATCCGCCCATAGATCTTAAAGCAACATTTGGAACATGAAGGGAATTGACCTATAACCAAATCAAAGAGAATTTCATAAGTTTGGACTGAAAACCCCATAGGATCATCAAATTTACTATATACTTGCATTCATAAATATAGAGGGAAATTGGGGCATGAAAGTGAAGAGGAACTCTCAGTTACAACCCTACATACCTGGATAATCTAATCTTACACTCTCTATTTAAAGCCCAAAGGAATTGGAGAAGAAATTGGGAGAATTCTCAAGCTTGATCTCCAATGAAATACTCTAAACTTGCATGTATGGAATGGAAAGGCTTATGATAGGTTAAGTACTCTTAAAACCCTCCTAACGGAGCTTAAAATGACGTAGTGTAGGACTTAGGGGATTAGAATTACGGATTTACCCTTATTAACTTCACAGGAAAAATACATTGCCAGGGGTCACGACTCATCTAACAAGTCATGCCCTGATCCCACGACTCATGGTGAGATCCTTTATCGTTACTTCCTTGCTCTCCAATCTTACCTGGAATTTCTCCATGGGTCACACAACAACTCGTGCCATCATCCCACGAGTTGTTAGAATCATTCGTCTCCAACAATGCCTCATCCCTCCTATGGTTACAATCCACGACTCATGATTTCCTACCACGGGTCATAACATCACTCGTGACTTCTCTTCCTTGCACATAATTTTCCCCAACTTATGACCCTTCTCACGACTCATTGTCTCTCACAATGAGTCGTACCATGACTTATTTCTTTCGCAGTCATTCATCCCAATATCCTCCCAATGACTATGACCACGAGTCGTACCCACATACCATGACTCGTGGTGTGACTTGTGGTCTAGACCCTAGACTTCAGGTCTTCTTGAAGACTCCTCCTACGATTTGTCCTTCCTTCCCACGACTCGTACCCCAATTCGTTCTGAGTCATTTTTCAATCATTTTCTACTGATCACATTCCCAAATCCGGAGTCTAGTCTTAGGCGCTTTCAGGGTATTATAATATCTCCCCCTTGGGAACATTAGTCCTCGAATGTGGGGTAAACATACTGAATCACTGAAGGAAACCTGTCATCCCAAATACTAACATCTAATCCTGATGCTGATGGAGTGACTGACTCCAGGATGAAATACATGACTGAACTAAAGTCATGAATCACACATACGTGCACTGACATGAAAGAAACTGGAACACATGGACTGAACATGAAACTGAATGGAGTACTAAGGAGGAAACTGATACCTCAAGCTAGAACTAAACCGAGGGGAATAGATGCGGGTATTTAGCCATTATATCTACTTCGGCTTCCCACGTAGCTCTCTCACATGCTGATTTCTCGATAAAACCTTTACTGCAGCTAGTTCTTTGTTTCTTAGCTTCGGACCTGACGTTCAAGTATTTCAACCGGAAACTCTTCATAGCTAAGGCTATTGTTCGCACCTACACTCTCCACCGGAACAACCAAAGCAGGATCACCCATGCACTTCTTTAAAAGTGACACATGGAAAAAAGAATATACTGAAGGCAATTCTGAAAGCAACTCCAACTTGTAAGCCACCTTGCAACACGTCTCACAATCCTATACGGGCCAACATACCGGGGACTAAGTTTCCCCTTCTTTACGAACCTCATCACTTTCTTCATGGGAGACCCCTTTAAAAACATCCAATCATCAACTTCGAACTCAAGTTCTCTCCTCCTCACATCCATATAGGATTTTTGGCGACTCTAAGCTGTTTTCAACCTTTCCCGTATAAGCTGAACTTTCTCCATGGCCTCATGAACTGAATCTGGTCCTATCAAAGTAGTTTCACCGACTTCAAACCAATCAATAGGTGATCTACATCTCCGTCCATAAAGAGCCTCAAAAGGAGCTATCAGAATGCTGGAATGGTAACAGTTGTTATATGCAAATTCGATGAGAGGTAAATGATCATCCCAACTATCTTCAATTCAATCAGACATGCTCTCAACATATCCTCAAGAGTCTAAATGGTCCATTCAGCCCAACCATCTATTTGCAGGTGAAAGTTGTACTAAGCTTGACCTGACTACCAAGTCCCTTCTGAAACGATCTCCAAAACTGGGAGGTAAACTGAGTACCTCTATCTGATATGATGGACTAGGGCACTCCATGAAACCGGACTAAATCTTGAATGAATAATTTAGAATAATCCTCGGCTGAATTGGTAGTTTTGACTGGTAAGAGATGAGCTAATTTGGTCAACCTATCCAAAATCACCCATATGGAGTCATACTATCGACAAGTACCAGGAAACCGTGCAATGAAATCCATGTTGATATCTTCCCACATCCAAGTGGGGATACTAATATCCTGAAGCACCCCACCATGTCTCTGAAGTTCAATCTTCACTTGTTGGAAATTCGGACGTATAGCCACAAACTCTACTATGTCCTTCTTCATGCTATTCCATCAATAAACTTCCAGTAGGTCATGGTACATCTTGGTGGCACCTGGATATGGAATATCTAGAACCATGAACCTCATGCAACATCCGTTTCCTCAAGTCATCAACACTCGGTACACACAAACGACCCTGATATCGAAGTACACTTCTTCGCCTTGAGACAAAACCTCGACTTTCTGATTCTAAATTGCTTCCTTCAGCTTTACTAAAATGGGATCCTTATCTTTCCTAGCCTTGACTTCAGTCACCAAGGAAGATACTGATTCATTTTGAATGATGACACCATCATCTATCGTGTCAATAAGACGAACTCCTAGTCGTGCAAGACGATGCGCATCCTTCACTAACTCTTTTCTCTCCTCATCTACGTGGGACACACTCTCCATAGAAAGACTGCTAAAAGTATCTGCCACTACATTAGCCTTGCTCGGATGATAAAGGACACTTATATCATAATCCTTAAGAAGCTCTAACTACCTTCTTTGATGTAGATTTAGATCCTTCTGGGTTAACATGTACTGTGAGATTTTATATTCCATAAACACATCCATATGTACTCCATACAAATAGTGTCTCCAAATCTTCAAGGCGAATGCCACGCCGCCAACTCGAGGTCATAAGTTGGATAGTTCTTCTAATGGACTTTCAGCTGCCCGAAAGCATATGCTATAACCTTGTTGTGCTACATTAATACACAACCAAGGTCGATCCTTGAGGTATCACTATAAAGCACAAACCCATTAGTACCCTCAAGTAGAGTCAACACTGGTGTTGAGGTGAATTGAGTCTTCAACTCTTGGAAGATCTTCTCACAGGTCTCCGACCATTGAAACTTTAATTTCTTTTTGATCAACTTAGTCAACAGTGCTGCAATGAATGAAAATCCTTCCACAAACCTCCTATAGTAACCAGCCAAGCCCAAGAAACTTCAGATATCCGACGGACTCACTAGTCCAGGCCAATTCTTCACAGCTTCTATCTTTTGAGAGTCAAACTATACACCCTCACTTGACACCACATGACCTAAAAATGCTATCGAGTTTAACTAAAACTCAAACTTATTGAATTTAGCATACAACTGGCAATCCATAAGAGTCTGTAGCACCACCCTCAAATGAGTGGCATTCTCCTCCTCGCTCCGAAAGTATATGAGGATGTCATGTATAAATACAATAACGAACATGTCCAAATATGGCTTGAACACCCTATTCATCAAATCCATAAAAGCTGCAAGAGCATTCGTTAGTCCAAAAGACATAACTACAAACTCATAGTGACCATACCGAGTCCTTAAGGCTGTCTTCGGGATGTCACTCTCTCTAACCCTGAGCTGATGATATCCAGATCTAAGGTCTATCTTTGAAAAACACTTGGCACCCTGAAGTTGGTCAAACAAGTCATTAATTCTGGGGAGGGGATACTTGTTCTTGACTATGACCTTGTTCAACTGCTGATAGTCAATGCACATCCGAAGGGAACATCCTTCTTCCGGAGAAAGAGTACAAGTGCATCCCAAGAGGATTTTCTAGGTCTGATGAAACCCTTATCTGAGAGATCCTTCAACAACTCCCTCAGCTCCTTTAACTCAGCTGGAGCCATTTTGTAAAGAGGAATAGATATAGGTTGCGTATCGGGAAGAAAGTCAATACCAAAATCGGTATCCCGCTCGAGAGGAATTCCCGGTAGATCATATGGAAACACTTCTGGATATTCGCACTGTTCAGTGCTGTGGTGACTACACACAAGTGCACATGGTCAAACAAGTAGTAAAGTGGCTTAATTAAAGCCAAGTATCGATCCCACAGGGACTGAACTACGATACTAATTAACTTAAGCATCAGTGAACTATGTCTTTATGAATGCAGACAACCAAATAAACAATATTTTGAGAGTTAAGTTTACTAAGTAATCAAAATCTAAGTTAAAATTATAATTTGAGTCTGAAAAATAGTAATGAGCAAGCCGAGGTTAAAACAAAAATGCAGGGGAGTAATTTATCGATTCAATTCAGGTAATCTTTTCTTCGGTTGCTACTCAAGAATTATTGCCTGTGGATTGGATCTTTCGACTCCTATCCAATTAAGAATCATGAAACCTTAATCTACATTTTTGTGATAAAAGAATTTCATGCTCTAGCCATACATAACCGATTTCTTAATTGACTAATAAGACTTTAAGATATATTTCTATTATGAATGTAAATCAATTCTCAGTTTTCTAAACTAAGAAAAGATCATATCCTACCAATTCACATCTGTCCAATTTCTTTCCTTTTCAAAATCAAAACTGGATTTATAGATATACATTAACATTTGCCAAACATTAATGCAGTAAAAACAAGAATTGACAGAACAACCATTTAAGGAAGATGAAAACTGAAATGATCAACAATTAGATTCCACTACAATTGTTCTTAACCTCAGCAAGAAGTGAATTAGCCACTCATTTGTGGATTTAACATCATCAAATAAGTAGAATTCATACAAACAATTGAGATTAAAGAGAAAGAGAAAGAGAAGAACCCTATAATTTTTGTCCTCCCAACTGCCTGTAACCCACTTTCTTGCTCAACTAAGTCAGAATGTTTAAGATAAAATCTAAGTGTGCTATTTATACTCTTGAGAATTTTTTCTGGAATAACAAGCAACGTGGCACGGAGTGTATCGTGGAGCACTCCCTCCGTGCCACATGGGTATCGCGGACCCTCACTGGAAGTCGGCTCCCCAGCAATTTCACCTCAACATGAAACGACTTGCATTGCGGAGCCTTGCCTCCGTGCCACAGTGCTATCGCACAGCTTCACTGGAACTGAGGTTCCAGATAATTGTACTCAACGGACACGGAGTGCATCGTGGACCACAACCTCTGTGTCACAGAGGTAACACGAGCCTCCACTGGAAATTGACAAAATTAATTCCTCCAAGGCAGAACACCTCCGCGATGGCAGCGTGACACGGCTCCATCGCGGAGCCCCTATTTTTGCTGCTCTCCCTTGTCATTTTCCACTCCTTGTTTCCAAGTTCATTCCCGATCTTCACCAACATGTATATTAGCTTCCAAAATTTCCTTTTACCTGCAAAACAACACTAATCATGTTGGTTAGTATAAATTAACATTTAACTAAGAATCACATGAAAATGTACACATAACGATAGATAAATAAGTCGAAATGAAGCATTTGAGTATCACTTGGGCATGCAATTCTGCCCAAGATCACTTACCCCACATTTAGAACCTTGTTCGTCCTCGAATAATACTCTTACATCTCATGCAATTAACACCCATGCATAGCTACTTTGGCTCGACAATTCAAGCTACGGCTATATCGATTATTTAATATAGCAAATCATCAAGAAAACATGCATGGTCTCATCAATACAATGAAGTACATCACATTAAGATCTCCTAAGCTCAAGAATCAATTCTCGATCTTGGCAAACTCGTACAAATCAACTGATCAAGACATCCAACATGAAATTTAATCTATCGTCAAGCATGTGCCCTCACAACACAAGAGAATTACCCCATTTCCCATCATATGATTTCCAAAGCACTACATGTAGGGGTTTATGAATATGATTTCGCTCTCTCTCCCAAAGAATTCACATGCATCATATCATGAACCATAGGCTTGCCTCTAGTGTATTACTCCACTAATATAAGGACGCGTGATGTAAGATCACGTAGGACTTCACGGGTTGTAATGTAAGCTAAGGAACTAGTAAATACTGGGCTAACCAATAATAGCAACTAGCTTCCTGAAGCGCTATTCAATACATCCCACCTTCATTACGAGCATTGTTTCTTCCTTCATCCTCTCATTCTTGAAATTTTTTTTCTTTGTTTTTGTTCCCATTTCTTTAAGCACACTCAACTTACTAGCAAATGTTAGTTATACATCTTTATTTTATTTAATTTCAGCAAGTGCACCTTTGACCTTTCTTTAACTTTTACCTTCTTCCGCTTTTCCTTCCGTTTCACAATTCTCACTCCTTTCCACTATGGGAAAATTATTTTTCTTGAGCGCTTAAGATTTTTGGATCAAATTCACGGTTAATGAAATGAAGGGATTAAGCTCGGTTTGTACCTCTTCAAAGAAAGAAAAAATAGGCTAAAGGCTCAATGGGGCTAACTAGGATGCACATTCAAGGTAGGTATGATAATAGAGAAACTTTTGGTTTATTCAAAGAAATGCCTACATCCTTTCCTACAATACACATCCTTCATTTCGTTTAGTACACACACCAGGAAAGTTCTAGACACTTCACAATAGCATGGAATAATAGAAACCTCACCTTGCTTTCATTGCACATGCTCAACTCAAGACATATTCACAGACTCTTCAATTAGCTAATTACAAGAATTCACTATTAAGCCTCGATCACACCGAATCAAACTCTCTGGCCTAGGTATCTCAACATGTTTACACATTTGCATGCTTTCATACGAATCACCTTTGCATCTTAATATCATGTACAACACATAGCAAGAACTCCGAACCATGAAGTAGCGACACGTTTGGGAAACACACAAAAGAAAGAAAAGAAAGAAAAAACTACTCCTATCGAACTACATTTCCCTTAAGACAGTCGTCATCCATCCATCATAGGGAACGGTCGCTATCTACGAATTCGGTTCAGTAGGACTATTCTCGGTGAAAGCACTGAAAACAAAGGCCGAGAAACCCAACATAAAAGAAATTCAACAAAAAAATTTAAAAATTTCAAAATTTTGATAGAAAAAGATGAAAAATATTTACACAACACAACCAACAACAGCTCAACATTCATTACAACACCAAATTAATTACAGAACACACAACACAGAGTCACAAGGTCACATTTTGCACAAGCACAACAACAAAAAAAAAACATGAACAAAGCAGCTGGCACCTAACTACTCCCACCCCACACTTAAACCGAACACTGTCCCCAGTGTTCACATAATTTCAACATAGCACAAAGGTTGGGTGGTGAAACTCCCTGATCAATCAAAGTATTCAACTTCTTCATCAAGTGTCGTTGCTTCATCTCCCATATCCGAATCGCCCCCGCCGTCCTCGTCTGACTCAACATCTGAGTCCTCCCGGGGTGTCTTCTCATCGGTGGGGACATCATCATCTACGTGCTCCACAAATGTGGGCCCCACTCTACATAGAGCCCGGGCATTCTCGCCGAATAGGTAATCCAACTCGAGCTGCCAAAGCTCATGCTCTATTGCCGGCCTCCCGCCTATGCGCAGCTGCAACATCTGCATCCCATACATGCGGGCCATATACTGGTCATCCCGAGCATGTCGCTCAGCTAGTGTGAGCACCGGCCCATAAGTAGTGTCAGGTGCCTTGGTTTTGGTGACATCCAAGGCACGCCTGTCAATCTGTGGGATGTAATCCAAGGCCTCCTCCTCAATATCATGGCCCCTCAGGAATGTGGTAAGCAAACCACCGAACCCGTATCTATGCCCGTAATGCAGTCGAGCTCTCTTCATGGCGGAGATGATTACCGCCACAACATTGATTTTCAACTCCTTCATCAGGGCATACACCAAGAACACTCTATCTCGGGTGAGATCTGTCATGTGCACCCCCGGGATCAGGCAGGAACACACAATCTTCAACCAAATCTGGGCTTCCCGGTTCATCTGAGAGTAGGGAAATGTCTGATGGTAGCCCCTCTCCTTGTGCCTGCCCCACCTGGCTGTCGATCGGGCTCCACATAGAGTGCTTCGAATGTCCGCATAGGGTGGAGTGATGTTCAGTTGGCAAAGGACATGAGCGTATGTGTCCCGCGCCCCCAGGATTGCATTCAAGTGATGGGGCTCAAAGTGACAATCTTCCCCCTGATTTTTACGGTGTGATTGCGTAGGGTCGGGTTCTAGTTGGCATAGAACTCCCGGATAAGATGGAGATTGCACTCCCTGGGCTCTTCGAAGATGAAGTTAAGCCCAGCGGTGTCAATCTGGTGTACAATCCGGGGGAATTCCTGTGCCAGCGGTTCCCGTGCTATTTGCTCTTTCGGGAAGTATTTGGTTTCTTTGTGTTTCGCATACCACTTCTTCCCCTCATCAGTCACCCATCAGGTTCCGTATTGTCGGCGTTGGCCTCGCGGAACCGCTGGTGCTGCTGGAACTACTGTTCCCAATCTCACCCTTTTTCTATTGGTGCCCGATGTGGATGCGCCCTTGCCCTTGTCTTGTCTTCCTGACATTGTTCCTGTACAATCAGACATACAGTCCCAATGTTATGCAAGTCATAATTAGCTACAACTAAGGTTGGGTTTAATTGGATCACCCCACACTTAGTCTTAAGCCACAATCCAAACAATTCAACAAGACATTCATAATTTTTCTAATCTTAGCATTCAACCGGCTTAGTGCATTCATATAAATCGATGGAACAATTAGTGTGTACTACTCAGACTTCGTACAATGAATACAAATTTCTCCAATGATTCAATTACATCATCATAGCACTTAGCAAAATTTCAACAACCTATGTAATTCTCCAATTGCATTTCCCCGAAAATCCTTCTTGTTACTTAGCATATTCAACATCAATCACAATATATTTCACTTCACCCAACACGCACAACCCAATTTTTTCAACATTTAAATGAATTTAGTCGTCTTCCTATTCCATCTTCAACCCTAGCTATCAATTTCGCAAGAATTCAATAAAACATGCAATCATTGAGTTCATATATTCAAAACGATACTATGAACATCAATCCATCATAACTCAAGTGAATTCAAGCTTAATTCTCACTTAGGGCAAGGTTCAATCACCCAACATATTCAAGAATCTAAAACTTGAGCAAAAACAAGGAAGACTTCAAGAACATACCTTTGATTTGATGAACTCGAAGAAAACTTGAAGAAAATTAATGCCTAGGTCCGTGTAACGTTGGGGGAGAAGGGGATTTTGGTTTTGGCTCGTGGAGGGAATGAAGAAATAGGAAGAAAATGAGGGGATTTGGGGTTTTAAAAGGTATTTTTCACGCGGGTTACCCGGTGACCCGACGTGAAATAACAGTCAACATATCACGGAGGGTAACGCGGAGCACCTCCTCCGTGACATGGAGCCGTCGCGCAGGCTCACTGTAATGTGCCAATTTTTATTTTCTCACTTCAATTTTTTTCCTTTGCGTTTCTTAGCATTTTTGCCCTCCGTTCCACCTGAAAATTATTTCACCACAAGAAAGTGGTTAGAATTCATAGGTTTCAACGCAATTTTTTTTTAATTTTTCTTTTTCTTTGTTTTTCTCTTTTATGTATATATATATATTTTTTTTTTCTTTTTTTTTTCAAGTAGTTCTACTCGTCTATTACAACACATTCACGGGTTGCCTCCCGTGCAGCGCCTGATTTACCGTCGCGGCTCGACGTCATTCATGCTCAATCATCCTCTAGAGTGATAGACGTCTTCTCTCGAATAACATCCTCACCCCAATAATGCTTACATCATTGCCCATTCACAAAAAATGTGGCACTTCTATCTTCTTTCCACAACTCCACTGCCCCGTGCGAGGTCATTCTCACCACTTCAAACAGCCCTGACCAGTTGGACCTCAATTTGCCTGGAAAAAGCTTTAGTATCGAATTAAATAGCAACACCTTCTGCCCCGGCTCAAAGATCTGATGCACCATATGCCTATCGTGCCACTTCTTTGTTTTCTCCTTGTAGCATTTGGCACTTTCATAAGCATGCCATCGAAACTCATCAAGTTAGCTGAGTTGCATCAGCCTCTTCTTCCCTGCTAGCTCCGGGTCCATGTTCAACTTTCTCACGACCCAAAAAGCTCGATGTTCTAGCTCCACAGGTAGATGACATGCCTTTCCATAGACCAATCTGTACGGAGAAGTCCCAATGGGTGTCTTGTATGCAGTTCTATAAGCCCACAACACATCATGAAGTTTGCTTGACTAATCAATTCGTTGTGCATTCACTGTCTTCTGTAGAATCTTCTTTATCTCTCTATTCGACACCTCCACTTGCCCACTAGTTTGGGGATGATACGCTGTTGCTACCTTGTGGCGCACCCCATACTTAGCTAGCAAATTCTTGAAACTTGCATTTACAAAATGAGCCCCTCCATCACTGATAATGGCTCGGGGTGTCCCAAACCTGGTGAAAATATGCTTTTTCACAAATTTTGGTACCACCTTGTTGTCATTCCTGGGGAAAGCTGTTGCTTCGACCCACTTTGATACATAATCAACGGCTACCAAGATGTAACGATTACCAAATGACGGTGGGAACAGGCCTATGAAATCTATTCCCCATACATCAAAGATCTCCACTTCTAATATCTACTGCAGTGGCATCTCCTGCCTTCTACTAGTTGTGCCTGTTCTTTGACATCTATCACACATTTTTACATATGCCATAGAGTCTCTAAACGGTGTAGGCCAAAAGAAACCTGACTATAGCACCTTGTGCGCTGTCCGCTCGCCTCCGTGGTGCCCTCCATACAATGATGAATGACAACTCCTCGACACTTCTGCAGTCTGGCTCTCTGGAATGCATCTTCTCATCACCTGATCCGGTCCCTGCTT
This sequence comes from Datura wrightii, assembly GCA_035772735.1. Taxonomy (NCBI): domain Eukaryota; kingdom Viridiplantae; phylum Streptophyta; class Magnoliopsida; order Solanales; family Solanaceae; genus Datura; species Datura wrightii. The sequence continues at coordinate 163,468,461 of JASDFA010000027.1, read as the reverse complement.
AAACAAGTACGGCTCATCCCAAATGTAATACCTGCAATCATGTCACAACTTCTTTCTTTGCTGAGCCGTAGCCTCCGGTGGATAGACTCCACTTACCAGCAAATTCACAATGTCTGCATACCAAGGGATTTCAGCTTCCCTTATTGCCAAGAGCTACTCATCCGGGAACTCTTTCTTGATGTTGTCACCTTCCTTCACATGCAACCGTCTTTCCAGTCACGATAGGTGATCTGCCACTTGATTCTCGCTCTCCTTTTTATCCCGAATCTCTAGGTCAAACTCTTGTAACAACAAGATCCATCTAATCAGCCTGGGTTTTGCATCCTTCTTGTTAAACAGATACCGAATCGCTGCATGATTGGTATACACCACTACTTTAGAACCCACCAAGTAGGACCTGAATTTATCAAACGTGAACACCAATGCTAGCATCTCCTTTTCAGTGACTGTATAATTGACTTGGGCTACGTTCAGTGTTTTGCTTGCATAATGAATGGAATGAAAAATTCTATTCCTCTGCTTCCCCAATACAGCTCCTACAGCCACATCGCTTGCATCACACATTAATTCAAACGGTTGCTCCCAATCCAGAGAAATGAGAATAGGTGCTTACATCAACTTCTGTTTCAACTCCTCAAATGCTTTAACACAATCCTCATCAAACTCGAACTTTACCTCTTTTTATAGAAACCTGCATATTGGTCTACAAATTTTAGAGAAGTTCTTGATGAACCATCTGTAGAACCCTGCATGTCCGAGAAACCTGCGAACACCCTTCACTGACACAGGTGGTGGTAGCTTTTCAATCACTTCGATCTTTGCACGATCGACTTCCAACCCCTTGAAAGACACCTTATGGCCAAGGACGATACCCTCCTTGACTAAAAAATGACATTTCTCCTAGTTTAGTACAAGGTTGGAGTCCTCACATCGAGCTAGCACCCTGTCAAGATTCTCTAAACATGTAGCAAACGAATTACTGAAAATAGAAAAATCATCCATAAATACCTCGACGAAATCTTCCACCATATCGTGAAAGATCGCTATCATGCATCTCTGGAATGTGGTGGGTGCATTGCATAGACTAAATGGCATCCGCCTAAAAGCATATGTCCCATAAGGACATATGAAAGTGGTCTTCTCCTGGTGCTCCGGTGCTATGGCTATTTGGTTATAGCAGGAATATCCATCAAGGAAAAAATAATATTCTTTACCTGCCAACCTGTCCAATATCTGATCAATAAATGGGATAGGATAATGATCTTTCCTTGTGGCCTAATTGAGCTTTCTATAGTCCATGCAAATTCTCCATCCTGTGACTGTGCGTGTAGAAATCAGCTCATTCTTCTCGTTGGTGACCACGATCATCCCTCCTTTCTTTGGGGCATACTGAACAGGAATGACCCATTCACTATCTGAAATGGGATAGAGCACACCTGCATCAAGCCACTTGATCACTTCCTTCCTAACCACATCCTTCATCACCGGATTCAACCTCCGCTGATGTTGTGCAGTTGGCTTTGCTCCTTCTTCCATAAAAGATCTGTGTGTGCAAAAGGCTGGGTTGATTCACCTAATGTCTGACATTTGCCAGCCCATTGCTTTCTTCCGCCTCTTGAGAACCACCAATGCATCCTTTACCTGTGCTCTGTCAGTTATGCGGAGATGATGACTGGAAAGGTGTCATCTTCCCCCAAAAATACATATTTCAGATGTGGAGGCAATGTATTCAACTCCTGTTTTGGTGCTTCCTTAATAGATGGTTTTGGCAATGGTTCCTAGGACCTCATCAATGGCTGAAATTCTTGCTTCCTAAGAAACCATTTTGGTTCGTTCAACATTTGCACCATCTCATAAGTATCCCTGTCTCTAAAATGATCGAAGCTCATCAAAGCTCTCTCCAATGGATCTTGAGAATCAACAATCTGAAGAATTGCTTCCTGGTTTAGAACATTGATTGCTGATAGCTCCTCATAGATGGCCGGAAGCTTCATGGCCTTATACACATCAAACACCTCCACTTTATCAATGCTCGCATGGTTAGCTGCCCCACAGCTACATCAATCAACGCTCTCCTGGTTTCCAAGAAAGGATGTCCCAAAATAAATGGGACTTTCGCATCCGGCTCAAAATCCAATATAATAAAATCTACCGGGAAAATGAGGGAGCCCAGTTGCACTAGCACGTCCTCCACAATTCCATCTGGTCTGGCCAAAGAACGGTCCTCTAGGAGCAAGATCACTGTAGTTGGTCTAGGAATTCCCAACCCCAACTTCTTGAACACCGATGTCAGCATCAAGTTTATGCTCGCTCTCAAATCACATAGTCCGTGAGCTCGGATACTTTGCCCGATTGTGATCTGAATGGTAAAGCTCCTGGGGTCCTTGATCTTTGTTTGCAACCTATTCTTTATCCAGGAAGTGCAATCCTTAGTAAGCGCCACCATAGCATACTTCGTCAATCTGCTTTTGTTTGCTACGATGTCCTTGATATACTTTGCATATTTTGGCACTCCCTGCAAAACATCAACCAAAGGTAAATTAATGTGTACCTGTTTCAGCACCTCCATGAACTTTTTAAAGCAAGCTTCCTCCTTGTGCTTCTTTAATCTTTGAGGGAACGGGGGTGGTGGTCTTTCTGCCTCGGCTGCCTTCTCCTTCCCCCTCTCATCATCATGTTCCCCATCTTTTTCCACTGCTCCTGATTGCTGAGGTGGTCTTTCTGGTTCCACCTACTTGAGTTGTAATCCACTCCTTGTGGTCACTGCATTAACCTTCTTGGGATTTGGGTCAGTGTCACTCGATAGTCCTCCTCTGGGCCTGGTGTTTTGAGCTCCAGCTAGTTGTCCAAACTGGTACTCCAACGCCTTTGTAGCTAACTGCTGATTTTTCATGTCTGCCACCAATTTCACATAATCAGCCTGCATTTGCACTTTGTTAGCTATAAGTGTTTTAAACATGTCCTCAATGCTGTTGGGTGGTGTAAGAGGTGCATTGTTTCCTCTGTATTGCGCCTGAATATTCTGATGCCCCCCTTGATTTCTATGCACACACTGATTCGAACTTTGCCCTTGATGGCTATTACTACCCCGAGAGAAATTCGGATGATTCCTCCAATTTGAGTTGTAATTGTTGCCATACTATTGGTTATTATATCTCTGGATATTCCCAACAAAGTTTACTGAATCTGGATTTGCACCACAACACTCAGCTGAGTGTTCATTACTCCCACATACTTCACACCATACCTGCTGCACTACATTGACTCGGGCTTGTGCTTGATTCAAGCTCATACTGCTAAAGTGGGTGTTGAGTTGATTTTGCAACGCAGCTATCTGTGCAGCGATAGCTGTAAACCCATACACCTCAAAGACTCGTGCCGCTTTCCTTGTTCCACCTTGTGATGAGTCTGCATTCCACTTTGGATTTCCCTGTGAAATATGATTTAACAAAGTATAAAGCTCCTCATAAGTCTTTTCTAATGCCTGTCCCCCAGCTGCTGAGTCTAGCAAAATTTTTGTATGTGGTTCCAAACCCTCAATGAAAGTATGCACCAACACATCGTTGGACTGGTGATGGTGAGGACAATCCCTTAATATCGATTTGAACCTTTCCCAAGCTTGATACAGATTCTCACCCTCTGTTTGTTTAAAACTTAGAATCTGACTTCTAAGTCTTGCTGTTTTCCCAGATGGAAAGAATCGTATCAAAAACTTTCTTGCAAGATCATCCCAAGTGGTGATAGAGTTAGGTGGTTCAGCTTTCAACCACCTCTTTGCTTCCCCCAATAATGAAAATGGGAATAATGTAAGCCTCACGTAGTCGGATGATACTCTAGCGGGAATGTAAGTGTCACTTATCTGCAAAAAGTGTTGGAGATGTTGTTGTGGATCTTAATGAGGGAGACCTGTGAATTGCCCGCTGGTGTGCAACAACTGCACCATGTTCTGTTTAAGCTCAAACCTCCCTCCTGGCTCTGGTTTGCAAATACTAGATGTAACATTGTTAGCATGTGGGATTGCCACTTCGCGAACCGACCTTGCTACCATTTCCTCGTGCACTAAAACTGCCCTCACAAGTGGTGGGTTCTGTTGTTGCTCCAGAATTGCCTGTCTTAGCAACTGTAGCTTCTTCTCTAGAGCTTCCCTTCTTTGATGATGAAATTGTCTTTCCAGCTCTATATATGAATCCACCAACTCCTTATCTCTTGCCAGCGTTCATAAGAATTCAATATCTACAAGAGAAAGGCTAAGATCAAGTTGTCAGCACTTATATAGAAATTGTCAACTAACACTAAGAAAATAATTTTACCAATTGCCAGTCCGGCAACGGTGCCAAGAACTTGTTCGGTGCTGTGGTGACTACACGCAAGTGCACGTGGTCGAACAAGTAGTAAAGTGGCTTAATTAAAGCCAAGTATCGATCCCACAGGGACTGAACTACGGTACTAATTAACTTAAGCATCAGTGAACTATGTCTTTATGAATGCAGACAACCAAATAAACAATATTTTGAGAGTTAATTTTACTAAGTAATCAAAATCTAAGTTAAAATTATAATTTGAGGCTGAACAATAGTAATGAGCAAGCTGAGGTTAAAACAAACATGTAGGGGAGTAATTTATCGATTCAATTCAGCTAATCTTTTCTTCGGTTGCTAGTCAAGAATTATTGCCTATGGATTGGATCTTTCGACTCCTATCCAATTAAGAATCATGAAACCTTAATCTACATTTCTGTGATAAAAGAATTTCATGCTCTAGCCATACATAACCGATTCCTTAATTGACTAATAAGACTTTCAGATATATTTCTATTCTGAATGTAAATCAATTCTCAATTTTCTAAACTAAGATAAGATCATATCCTACCAATTCACATCTGTCCAATTTCTTTCCTTTTTAAATCAAAATTGGATTTCTAGATATACATTAGCATTGGCCAAATATTAATGCAGTAAAAAAAAAGAATTGATAGAACAACCATTGAAGAAGTGAATTAGCCACTACAATTATTCTTAACCTCAGCAAGAAGTGAATTAGCCACTCATTTGTGGATTTAACATCATCAAATAAGTAGAATTCATACAAACAATTGAGATTAAAGAGAAATAGAAAGAGAAGAACCCTAGAGATTTTGTCCTCCCAACTGCCTGTAACCCACGTTCTTGCTCAACCAAGTCAGAATGTTTAAAATAAAACCTAAGTGTGCTATTTATACTCTTGAGAATTTTTCCCGGAATAACAAGCAACATGGCATGGAGTGTATCGCGAAGCACTCCCTCCGTGCCACGGGGGTATCGCGGACCCTCACTGGAAGTCGGCTCCCCAGCAATTTCACCTCAACGTGGCATGGCTTGCATCGCGGAGCCTTGCCTCCGCGCCACGGTGCTATCGACTTCACTAGAACTTGAGGTTTCAGATAATTGTACTCAACGTGACACGGAGTGCATCACAGATCACAGCCTCCATGTCATGGAGGTAACGCGAGCCTCCACTGGAAATTGACAAAATTAATTCCTCCTAGGCGGAACACCTCTGAGATGGCAGCGTGACACGGATCCATCGCGGAGCCCCATTTTTTGCTGCTCTCCCTTGTCATTTTCCACTCCTTGTTTCCAAGTTCATTCCCGATCTTCACCAACATGTATATTAGCATCCAAAATTTTCTTTTACCTGCAAAACAACACTAATCATGTTGGTTAGTATAAATTCACATTTAACTAAGAATCACATGAAAATGTACACATAACGATAGATAAACAATTCGAAATGAAGCATTTTAGTATCACTTGGGCATACTATTCTCCCCAAGATCAAGCACACTACAGGAACTAACTGGATAGTCAGGGTATTGGATGTAGAATCCTTAACCTTAACTAGATGGTACACACATCCTTAGAGATCATCTTTCTGGCATTAAGGTATGACATAAAACGACCTATAGGCACAACTGAACTACCCTTCCACTCTAGGACTGGGTCACCCAAAAATCAGAACTCTACTAGGCTGCACAGAATTCTTTAACTAGGCAAGGGATGTAGCTCCATGATGGCTCAGTTAACCACTCGAACCTGTATTTAAGCCCGCATCTTAGGGAGGTCCTTGAGCTCCATGGTGACCAGTCTGGACTCCTCGTAGATGCTCCTCTTTGGATGTCCTTTGTCATTCGGAGCAATGTCCCTATTGTAAATGGCCCTCATACCACGAACACACCACCGCCTCACCTGCCTTGGTGCTTATTATATGTATTTGAGGTCTCGATCAATTCATCATCTGTGCTCCCCTGTTGAGCATGTGACTCATCAGCAACTTCTGTATTTGGCTCAACTGTGGTGCCCTCAGGAGCAATCGGGACTGTGGCCCCAGCATTCTCATCTGCTTGGCTTGGTGGATCTCTTGCCAGTGGAGTAGGAGCATCAACCAGGGTTGTCAGATTTATAGATCGTTGTGTCCTAGCCCTGGTGGATCTCCTCATTAGCTACTCTTCTGACACTTCATATTCCTCCTCTGAGCTACTCAACTCTTCGGAGGAGGAGGGCTCATTCAAAGTCTGCGGTATGATGGATGACTTCTCTCCAGCACCTGTTTCTTAGCCGGACACTTCTTTGGTGTACCCTTCGGAGCTATTGTACCTGTGGAATAATGATTAGTATGTAGAATGAGATGAAAAAAAATCAACTTTTAACTGTGTCTCCGCAGATAGGACGAGTGACTTAACGAGTCATTGCCACTGGCCATGACTCGTGAAGTCTATTTTTTTCTCCAGGCTGTTTTTTTCTTTGTTGTACCAACGGACTTAACGACTGGTCACAATGAGTCGTTGCCTTAAGTAGCAACTTGTTAGACCAATCGTGATGTACGTTGGTTACCTAGACCAATTCCCACTCAGGAAGAGCTATATGACAAGCCGTGAGGTGATACCACGACTCGTTAAATGGATCGTGCTCAAGAGTTTTATGTACAGTGGTTCAAATAATTCACTCCATGTTCATCATCACTTGATATTATCAATCCCACTAGCACAAAAACAACAAAACTTTTAAAGCATGGCATTCCATTTTTATCTTGATTTTAAGTTGAATGAAACCTAGGGTTTTCTATCAGTATGAATCATAAATCAAGCAATGTAAATTTCAAAAAGGAATGGATTAAACAATATTTCTACTCTAAGAATATAGATACTCACAACTTATCAATGAGAATTACATAATGATTGTTGAGCAGATAGTAGAGTCGATGTGCCTGTGTGAGCCTTGAGTGCCTTGAGTGCGATTTTGAATTCTTTCCAGTGGGTAGCTATTTGGGTGGAGAAGAAGAGGGAAACTTGAGTTGAAGCATTGATAGTGTTATATCCCGTAGGATTCCCGGCACCTAGACGACCTATTCGCACATTGGTTAAGTATATTTGAAGGCCATACGTGCTAGAGAAAGGCCGGGAAAAAGATCAGACGAGAAACCCGTCGAACCATCGCGGGAGGAGCCGAGGCAGAGCCCCTCCGCGATGGCGGCGTGTCACGGAGGTGAGGCCTCCGCGATGGCTCCGTGACACGTTGCCCAGGTTCAGGCTCAAGTATATAAGCCCCACTTCAGTTTAATTTCATTTTAATCAAAGGAAATTTCAGAAAAATAGAGGTTACACGCAGAGAGAAAGGGGGGACGAAGGAAATTAAATAATTTTCGTCCGATTACACTGCTAAACGTTACCCAAACTCAAATTAATCCCAGATACCGAAGTATTTAGCAGCAGAGAGCATTCCTACGGATTCAGTTTCGTAAAATACGGCCGACGAATCGTCGAGCCACCGAGCTAAGGTAAGTGGAATTGCTCTAAATTAGTGTCTATGTGTTCCTAGCTGTGAAGTGAATATTTCTCCCTTCTGGACCGCTGAAAAATAGCGAGTTTTCGACCGTCTTTCGATAAGCCTAAGTTTAGGCTATAAACTATATCGAAAGTAGCGTTGCTATTTACGATAAAGCTGTGTTTAGTATAAATTGACGTATTTATGAATGCAGTTGGGAGAAAATAGTTGAAGTACCGGCTGAGCTTCGTCCGACGGACGAATAGTCCAAGAATAAGGTATGTAAAGCTAGTTCCCTCGGCAAGTTAAGTAATATCGGTACAGTATAGTGATTTTCAGGCCAGTAGAACGTTCAGAAGTCAAATGTTACGTTTATTATGAATATTGATATGATACGAGAAGTATTGGGTTGTAACATGTATGAAACCTACTAGTACGACATAGACTCTAACACAAGTGTTAGAGATTGCCCAGTATGCTCAGTATGTGATGTAATATGACATGTTAAGATATCCTTGTATCTAGTTGAAACCCCGTGAGGTGATGCAATATCCGTAAAACACTTCAGGAATAGAATGGCAGGCTAAAATAAAGTTTAGAACGCATGTTAGGAATAGCAGATCATGTTAATACAGAAACTCAGTAAACAACATAGTTTTCAGCAGAAACACTATCTTGTATAGCATTTGCCCCAGTACAGTTTGGCAGCAGACTATATTCATATATATATATTTACCGGTCTCAGCACGTATTGAATACATACAGATTACTATCCTTAGTTCAGCATGTAATATATACGATACTTTACCCCTATTAGCCTCAGCATGTGAGATATGCAGACAGTATTACTAGTTGAGACCGTTGTATTGTTTGGGGTCGGATTACCTAGCATCCATGACCGCCTAGGGTTAATAGTTGTATCGACTCGTCCGCCAGAGGACGAGGATACGTCGCTCTATGGAGTGGTATGCCGTCCCGTAAGGGGACGAAGATGGGATGCTAGTTTTCCCCATATTGTGCCTTGGTCGGCCCTTATACACCCCCGTCGAGCGGGTACGCCCGGGGTGTTGATTCAGGAGTCCTTCGGACTCAGGTACAGTTATAGTCAGGGGCTCAGCGAGCCCAAGTGCATACCCAGGGGACCAGCGGGATGCTTACAACCATTATAGGAGCTGGGATGACTGGGGTAGGGGTGTAGATTCTGTCCTGGTTGTACCTCCCGGCTTATGGGGGCCGGGTAAGGTTTGTGTGTGCCATGTTATGTTATTTCATGTTATGCCATGTTATGTTATTTACGAGTAGATCGGCAGAAGAGGGATATGTCACCAGGTATGACTCTTATTTCCTTCCAGTATAAATGAGAAAAGGTATGGCTTACAGTATTAGGCAGTTAATCTAATTCTTCCTACTTCGGTTCATCAGTTACATTGTTGTTTTCAGACTTTGCTTTCAGTTATTGCTTTACATACTCAGTACCAGCGGTACTGACGCCCGGTGGGGCGCTGCATTACTTGCCTGCAGGTACTCATAGACGAGTAGGCGATACTACATGATTCCTGTCAGCGGTCGAGTATTCAGCTCCTGTCATTCGGAGACTGAATTCCAGAGGTGTAGTTCAGTTCCTTTTGTTGTATAGTACGGGTAGGTCGGGGCCCTGTCCCGATCTCTTCTATTGCTATTCCTAGAGGCTTGCAGTCTGTATATATATCTCCCTGTGGTCAGATGAGTCGGTCGTGTCAGACCGTGCAGTTGTATAGCTGTTAGTATTCCTTCTTTCTTTTATGTTGGCCGTGTGGGGCCATAGTTTGCCAGTAGTGGTGACCTTGCCGGTCACGTAGCTTTTTAGTACTTCAGGATTGAGTAGCAGATAACTAGACAGCATGGTGGCCTTGTCGGCCCGCATAGGTTTCCCTGAATTGATATGTTTCTGGTCAGCTGTTAGTGCAGGTACAGGAGGCTATAGGCCAATAGGCCGGGGGCTGTGTTTACAACCGCTATATAGCCCTTTGTTTCCAGGAATATGAGTTAGAGCCAGCCAGGCACCAGATGTGCCCAGGCTTAGCAGTTCAGCAGTTCAGGTCCCAGTAGGGCACCAGGTGCCAATCATGCCCCCCCAAGGTAGGGTGTGATATACTTGGTATCAGAGCAGGTCGTATCCCAGGGAGTCTGCAAGCCGTGCTAAGTAGAGTCCTGTCCAGGGATGTGTTGTGCACCACATACCATGGGTAGGAGGCTACAAGGCATGATAGGATGGTTGTCTCTTATTCTTATTCAGTCGTGCTGTAGAGTCATACAATATAGGGTTGAGTCCCTAAAGACTTACTATATTCTTTGATTACAGATAATGTCAGACCAGCGACATCTTATCACAGGTCGGAGCTTAGATATTGCAGCAGGGGAAGGCACCAGCAGGATGCCTCCCCCTCGTTTAGAAACAGCCCGATCAGAGGGCACTACAGAGGTATCGTCCCAGCCTCCTCAGCAGTCTCCACCACGTCAGGAGCCACTTGGGGCGACATTACCTTCCGCAGTCCCTATACCAACACCTTCCGACCAGGAGGTTAGGAGTGCTGTAGTGATGTTAACACAGATGATGGCTGCTCAGCGTCAGCCAATGCCGTCTACAGTTGCGGAATCATCAGGGGGGCCCGGTAGTTCGAGGCTCCGAGAGTTCTTAGCTGTGAATCCCCCACAGTTTACAGGTACGGATCGGATAGAGGACCCTCAGGATTTTCTGGATCAAATGCAGAGAATCTTTAGGGTTATGCATGCCACGCCTACCGAATCAGTTGAATTGGCAGCATTTCGGTTACGGGATATCGTTGTATTATGGTATGAAAGCTGGGAAAGGTCCCAAGGGAGAGATGTTTCCCCTCCCACCTGGTCCAGCTTTTCAGGAGCCTTTCTGGATCACTATCTGCCACGGGAGATTCGACAAGATCGGGTAGATCAGTTCCTACATCTAGAGCAGGGGGCCATGAGTGTTCGGGAATATTCCTTGCGGTTTGATTCTTTGGCTCGATGGGCACCGACCTTTGTTGATACCATGGCATCCAGAGTGCACCGTTTTATTATGGGGTTGAATCCAGAATATGTTGAGACTTGTATTACGACCACATTACGAGAGGACATGGACATTGCTCGAATTCAGGCATTTGCCCAGAATATTGAGGGCATCAGATAGCGACATCGGGAGATCAGAAGGGTCAATCAGGAACAGCGTCGCCGGGACAGGCCAGTTGTGTTACAAAGGGAGGCCCGGGGAGAACCCAGGCCACGATTGTCAGACAGGCTGCCCAGGCCCCCGCCTCCGCCACAGTCACAGGGGGGTAGATTCAGCCGCAGGGGGCAGTCAGAGACTGGTAGAGGCTCGCAGATGGCAGACTCACCATTACAGAGGAGGGCGGAGCAGAGTAGGTATGCCCTACCACTTTGCCCTATATGCAGTCGACGCCATTCTGGAGCATGTAGGTATGGTTCCACCGCATGGTATATTTGTGGCCAAGAAGGCCATTTGATGAGAGATTGCCCAGCCAGAGGTCGAGAGGACCGGGATAGACAGGATAGGGCATCAGCAGGATCACGAGACACAGCATCCTCGATTGGGCGCAGGCCCTCAGTTTCAGCAGGCAGGGGTCGGGGCAGATCAGGGGCCTCCAGTACTGGTGCGGGTCCAAGCCGCACATATGCCTTACCAGGGAGGCAGGATTCAGAAGCGTCGCCTAATGTTGTGACAGGTATGTTAACCATCTGCTCACACCCTTCTTATGTGTTGATTGATCCAAGGTCTACCTTGTCCTACATTACTCCATTTGTGGCACGAAAGTTTAGTATTGTACCAGAATCATTGTAGCAGCCTTTTTTAGTATCCACGCCCGTCGGTGACTCTATCACAGCTAGCCGAATCTACCGTGGGTGTACAATAGAGGTTGCTGACCGTCCGACCATAGTAGATTTGGTCGAGTTAGAAATGATAGACTTCGATGCTATAATGGGTATGGATTGGTTAGTACCATGTTTCGCCAACGTTGAATGTTGGACCAAGATGGTACGATTTCACTTCCTAGGAGAAGCAGTGCGGGAGTGGAAGGGAAGCCCGCTGCGCCAAAAGGTAGGTTTATTTCCTACCTTTAGGCGAGGAAGTTGATATCTAAAGGATGTATTTACCATCTGGCCAGAGTTCAGGATGTCCAGGTAGAATCTCCGACACTCCAGTCTGTTCCAGTGGTGAATGAATTCCCTGATGTGTTTCCTGATGAGTTACCTGGTATTCCCCCAGAAAGGGAAATAGACTTTTCTATTGACTTGTTACCAGGCACTCAGCCGATATCAATACCTCCCTATCGTATGGCTCCTGCAAAACTCAGAGAATTAAAGGAGCAGTTGAAAGATTTATTGGATAAAGGTTTTATCAGGCCGAGTACTTCACCGTGGGGTGTGCCAGTCTTGTTTGTGAGGAAGAAAGATGGCTCGCTCCGAATGTGCATAGACTATCGGCAGCTAAACAAAGTTGCAGTAAAGAACAAGTACCCGCTCCCCAGAATTGACCACTTATTTGATCAGTTGCAGGGAGCCACATATTTTTCTAAGATTGACTTGCGGTCCGGATATCACCAGGTCCGAGTACGCGAGAGAGATATTCCTAAAACAGCGTTCAGGACCCGATATGGACATTTTGAATTTCTAGTTATGTCCTTCGGGTTAACGAATGCCCCGGCAGTCTTTATGGACCTGATGAACAGTATTTTCAGACCGTTTCTGGACTTGTTCGTGATAGTATTCATTGATGACATTCTGGTGTATTCACGCTCTGAAGCAGATCACCGGACTCATTTGCGGACAGTGCTCCAGATTCTCAGGGACCGCCAATTGTATGCTAAATTTTCTAAGTGTGAATTCTGGCTTAACTCAGTGGCCTTTCTAGGGGCATATCGTCTCAGACACTGGTATACAGGTAGATAGGCAGAAAATAGAAGCAGTTAAGTCATGGCCTAGGCCTACCACTCCGACGGAAGTTTGTAGCTTTCTAGGATTGGCAGGATATTACAGGAGGTTCGTTGAAGGGTTCTTGACCATTGCAGCACCTCTAACTAAATTGACACAGAAAGCAGCAAAGTTTCAATGGACAGAGACATGCGAGCAGAGCTTCCAAGAACTGAAAGACAGATTAACCTCCGCCCCAGTGTTGGCATTGCCGGAAGGCACAGAAGGTTATTCAGTCTATTGCGACGCGTCAGGTGTTGGGTTAGGTTGTGTGTTGATGCAGCATGGTAAAGTAATTGCATATGCTTCCAGACAGCTGAGGAAACACGAAAAGAATTACCCTACCCACGACCTGGAATTGGCCGCAGTAATCCACGCCTTAAAAATGTGGAGGCATTACCTGTACGGCGTCCATGTTGATATTTACACAGATCATAAGAGCTTACAGTACATTTTCACTCAGAGGGAGTTGAATCTACGGCAACGCCGTTGGTTGGAGCTGTTAAAAGATTATGATGTGGATATTTTATACCACCCCGGAAAAGCTAATATTGTAGCAGATGCCCTAAGCCGTAAGTCAATGGGGAGTTTGGCGTATTTGCGACCTGAGAAACGAAAGTTAGCCAAGGAAATTCATCAGTTAGCTGGTTTAGCCGTGCGAGTAATGGAAACAGAAAATAACAAAGCAGTAATTCAAAATTCTGCTGTGTCATCATTAGTTACAGAGGTAAAAGAACGACAGTACGAGGATCCTGATTTAGTCCAGCTTAGAGATAGAATTCAGAGAGGTAAGGAGTCAGATTTTCAGATAACCGAGGATAATGTGTTACGTTGTAAGGGCCGCCTCTGTGTCCCAAATGTTTCAGGGCTTCACGGGCGGATCATGCATGAGGTACATTACGCTCGCTATTCCCTTCATCCAGGAGGGACCAAAATGTACCATGACATTAGAGACATCTACTGGTGGCCAGGTATGAAAGCTGAGATAGCTGAATTTGTATCTAGATGTTCTAACTGTCAACAGGCGAAAGCAGAGCACCAGAAACCGGGTGGTTTGACGCAAGACATAACAGTACCTATGTGGAAATGGGAAGCGATAAACATGGATTTTGTAACAGGGTTACCCCGTACTAGACGCAGAAATGATTCCATTTGGGTAATAGTTGATAGGCTGACAAAATCAGCTCATTTTCTGCCAGTGAAGGCTACCTTCTTAGCTGAGGATTATGCCGAGTTATATATCAGAGAAATAGTTAGATTGCATGGAGTGCAGGTGTCCATCATTTCAGATAGAGGAGCACAATTCACAGCTAGATTCTGGCAGTCATTTCAGAAAGGTTTGGGGACGCAGATTAACTTGAGCACAACATTCCACCCATAAACGGATGGGCAGGCTGAACGTAAAATTCAGACGCTCGAAGATATGCTACGAGCGTGTGTGCTAGATTTTGGGGGTAGCTGGGATGAGCATCTTTCATTAATTAAATTTGCTTATAATAACAGCTACCATTCAACTATTCAGATGGCGCCTTTCGAGGCATTATATGGGTGAAAATGTAGATCGCCGGTGGGCTGGTTTGAAATAGGAGAATCAGCATTAGTTGGCCCAGACATTGTTCAGCAGTCAGACGAAAAGATAAAGCTTATCCAAGAACGTTTACTGACCGCTCAGAGCCGCCAGAAATCGTATGCAGATATGCGGCGCAGAGATCTAGAATTTGCGGTAAATGACTGGGTATATCTGAAAGTGTCCCCGATGAAAGGGGTAATGAGGTTTGGCAAGAAAGGCAAGCTTAGCCCGAGATTCATTGGGCCATATCAGATTCGGCGAAGAATAGGCCGAGTTGCATACGAATTGAACTTGCCTCCAGAGTTAGCATCTGTTCACCCAGCCTTCCATGTCTCTATGTTAAGGAAGTTCGTAGGGAACCCTTCTATAGTAGTTCCATTTCAAGATGTCCAGCTTACAGAAGAGTTACTATATGAATAGGTTCCCGTAGCTATCTTAGACAGACAGATTCGCAGGCTGAGAACTAAAGATGTTGCATCTGTCAAAGTATTGTGGCGTAACAGAAACCGGGAAGAAATGACGTGGGAAGCTGAAGAAGATATGAAAGCCAGATACCCTCACCTATTTCAGGCCTAGTCAGGTGACAGGTATGTCCGTACTATTACTTATACAGTACCTTATAGTTGTATGTGTGTGAATGAGAAAGATTGATACTTAGTTACCCAGTGGATCCTAAAATATTACGTGTAGTGCCTGTGTTGGACTTTTTTGCATTTCAGGTTTTTGGTATAGTCCATATTACAGAGGAGACTCTGACGAAATTTTTCTAAACAAGTAAGTTAAGTTGTCCTCTAGATAGCAGTATACATTCGAGGACGAATGTTCTTAAGGGGGGGAGAATGTTATACCCCGTAGGATTCCCGGCACCTAGACGACCTATTCACACGTTGGTTAAGTATATTTGAAGGCCATACGTGCTAGAGAAAGGCCGGGAAAAAGATCGGACGAGAAACCCGTCGAACCATCGCGGGAGGAGCCGAGGCAGAGCCCCTCCGCGATGGCGGCGTGTCACGGAGGTGAGGCCTCCACGATGGCTCCGTGACACGTTGCCCAGGTTCAAGCTCAAGTATATAAGCCCCACTTGATTTTAATTTCATTTTAATCAAAGGAAATTTCAGAAAAACAGAGGTTACACGCAGAGAGAAAGGGGGGACGAAGGAAATTAAATAATTTTCGTCCGATTACACTGCTAAACGTTACCCAAACTCAAATTAATCCCAGATACCGAAGTATTTAGCAGCAGAGAGCATTCCTACGGATTCAGTTTCGTAAAATACGGCCGACGAATCATCGAGCCACCGAGCTAAGGTGAGTGGAATTGCTCTAAATTAGTGTCTATGTGTTCCTAGCTGTGAAGTGAATATTTCTCCCTTCTGAACAGCTGAAAAATAGTGAGTTTTCGACCGTCTTTCGATAAGCCTAAGTTTAGGCTATAAACTATATCGAAAGTAGCGTTGCTCTTTACGATAAAGCTGTGTTTAGTATTAATTGATGTATTTATGAATGCAGTTGGGAGAAAATAGTTGAAGTACCGGCTGAGCTTCGTCCGATGGATAAATAGTTCAAGAATAAGGTAAGTAAAGCTAGTTCCCTCGGCAAGTTAAGTAATATCGGTACAGTATAGTGATTTTCAGGCCAGTAGAACGTTCAGAAGTCAAATGTTACGTTTATTATGAATATTGATACGATATGAGAAGTATTGGGTTGTAACTTGTATGAAACCTACTAGTACGACATAGACTCTAACACAAGTGTTAGAGATTGCCCAGTATGCTCAGTATGTGATGTAATATGACATGTTAAGATATCCTTGTATCTAGTTGAAACCCCGTGAGGTGATGCAATATCCGTAAAACACTTCAGGAATAGAATGGCAGGCTAAAATAAAGTTTAGAACGCATGTTAGGAATAGCAGATCATGTTAATACAGAAACTCAGTAAACAACATAGTTTTCAGCAGAAACACTATCTTGTATAGCATTTGCCCCAGTACAGTTTGGCAGCAGACTATATTCATATATATATATTTACCTGTCTCAGCACGTATTGAATACGTACAGATTACTATCATTAGTTCAGCATGTAATATATATGATACTTTACCCCTATTAGCCTCAGCATGTGAGATATGTAGACAGTATTACTAGTTGAGACCGTTGTATTGTTTGGGGTTGGATTACCTAGCATCCATGACCGCCTAGGGTTAATAGCTGTATCGACTCGTCCGCCAGAGGACGAGGATACGTCGCTCTACGGAGTGGCATGCCGTCCCGCAAGGGGACGAAGATGGGATGCCAGTTTTCCCCATATTGTGCCTTGGTCGGCCCTTATACACCCCCATCGAGCGGGTACGCTCGGGGTGTTGATTCAGGAGTACTTCGGACTAAGGTACAGTTATAGTCAGGGGCTCAGCGAGACCAAGTGCATACCCAGGGGACAGGCGGGATGCTTACAGCCATTATAGGAGCTGGGATGACCGGGGTAGGGGTGTAGATTCTGTGCTGGTTGTACCTCCCGGCTTATGGGGGCCGGGTAAGGTTTGTGTGTGCCATGTTATGTTATTTTATGTTATGCCATGTTATGTTAGTTACGAGTAGATCGGCAGAAGAGTGATATGTCACCAGGTATGACTCTTATTTCCTTCCAGTATAAATGAGAAAAGGTATGGCTTACAGTATTAGGCAATTAATCTAATTCTTCCTACTTTGGTTCATCAGTTACATTGTTGTTTTCAGACTTTGCTTTCAGTTATTGCTTTACATACTCAGTACCAGCGGTACCGACGCCCGGTGGGGAGCTGCATTACTTGCCTGCAGGTACTCATAGACGAGCAGGCGATACTACGTGATTCCTGTCAGCGGTCGAGTATTCAGCTCCTGTCATCCGGAGACTGAATTCCAGAGGTGTAGTTCAGTTCCTTTTGTTGTATAGTACGGGTAGGTCGGGGCCCTGTCCCGATCACTTCTATTGCTATTCCTAGAGGCTTGCAGTCTGTATATATATCTCCCTGTGGTCAGATGAGCCGGTCGTGTGAGGCCGTGCAGTTGTATAGCTGTTAGTATTCCTTCTTTCTTTTATGTTGGCCGTGTGGGGCCATAGTTTGCCAGTAGTGGTTACCTTGCCGGTCACGTAGCTTTTTAGTACTTCAGGATTGAGTAGCAGATAACTAGACAGCATGGTGGCCTTGTCGGCCCAGATAGGTTTCCCTGAATTGATATGTTTCTGGTCAGCTGTTAGTACAGGTACAGGAGGCTATAGGCCAATAGGCCGGGGGCTGTGTTTACAGCCGCTATATAGCCCTTTGTTTCCAGGAATATGAGTTAGAGCCAGCCAGGCACTAGATATGCCCAGGCTTAGCAGTTCAGCAGTTCAGGTCCCAGTAGAGCACCAGGTGCCAGTCATGCCCCCCCAAGGTAGGGTGTGACAGATAGTTTGAGATGGTGAGGGGTTTCAATGGGTTTAAAATTAAATTTGTGCGCTATTTAAATGTGGGTCGGGTCGGGCTTTGTTTATCATTTAGTACACCACAACCCACGTAACGGATTGTTATGTGGTGCAATGACTCATTTGACTATTAGTGCAATGGCTTGAGCTTAAGATCTTACCTGGGACCTAACAACTTGTGGTGCTACCCAATGGATCGTGGCATGAGTCGTAGGCTCTAAATTGTGGTAGCTTCCTGACGAGCCACTTAATGAATCGTTTGATCTCCCAACGAATTGTTAAGTAAGTCGTTGTCACCTTTTTCAGTTTAATTCCATCTTTGATCTAGTAGACTTGATGGAATACCCCATGATTCATTGTTACTGGCAATGACTCGTTTGGTCAACCGTTGGCTACATTTTTTTCTACGGCAGTGCTCACGATCCACTTAATCAGTCGTCTGGTCTGATGATGACTCGTTTTGTGCTTTTTGGCACTAGCAACTCAAGTTCAGATTTTTTGTTTTAACTTCAAATTTCCCATCTTAATCACCTTCACACATCCACAAACATAAACACTATATTTTTCTTAAAATTACAACTTGGGCTGCCTCCCAAGAAGTGTCTGATTTAACGTTGCAGCATGACGCGGGTATTTTGGCTAATAAGACTTCACCAAAACACCTCCATGGGTTGCCTCCCATACAACACCTGATTTAACATTGTGGCACGATGCAAGTCCCCAGGTTACTCAGATTTCATCCAGAGCCCAGAGATCCACCAGCTTGATTTCTTTGATTCTCCCCAGATATGCTTTCATCTGTTGACCATTGACTTTAAAGCACTTTTCTTCATGGTTTTCCAATTCAATTGCCCCATGGGATAATACTTGAACCACTCGAAAAGGCCCCAAATATTTGGACTTCAACTTGCCAGTAAACAAGTGAAGCCTTGAATTAAATATTAACACCATATCACCAGGGCAGAACTCTCTCTTCTCAATCTTCCGGTCATGCTGAATTTTCATTCTTAGTTTATAAATTTCAGAACTCTCATAGGCTTTCAAATGAAATTCATCTAGCTCATTCAACTAATCAATCCTCAAGTTTGCAGCTTCGCTCCAATCCAAATTCAGCTTCTTGAGCTCCCACACAGCTTTGTGCTCAAGTTCAACCGGAAGATGACACACTTTTTCATAAACAAGTTGATACGGAGACATACCTATAGGAGTCTTAAAATCATTATTTAGCTTCCTAGTCTAATCTGTCCGGTTAGCATTCACATCCTTCGCTCTCCTGTTTGTGACTTCAATCTGCCCACTAGACTGTGGATGGTAGGGTGTTGCCACCTTGTGTTTACCCCATATTTCTCCAATAAAGTACAAAACAATCGGTTATAGAAGTGAGAACCTCCACCACTAATGATAGCTCTAGGAGTTCCAAATCTACCAAATATATTTCGATTCAAGAATGCTGTGACACTCTTCCCTTCATTATTTGGAAGAGCAACTGCCTCCACCCATTTTGAAACATAGTCCACAGCAACAAGTATGTACTTAATCCCGTTTGAGCTCACAAATGGGCCCATGAAATCAACGCCCCACACATCAAACAACTCAATTACGAGGATGTGAGTAAGAGAAAGCTCATGTCTCCTTGATATGCCTTCTTGCCTTTGGCATGCATCACATGCCTTTGCGAAATCATGTGCATCCTAGTATTTGGTTGGCCAATAATGCCCATATTGAAGAATGTTGTAGGCTCTGCGAATCCCGCTGTGGTGACCCTCAATAGGGGATGAGTGGCAGGCTTCCAGTATACTCGACATCTCTACCTAGGGAAAGCATCTCTGAATCACCCCATCAGCACATATGCAAAATAATTAGGGCTCATCCTAGAAAAACTTCCGCACGTCAAACATAAACTTCTTCTACTGGTGAAAAGATAAATGCTCCGATATAACATCACTCACTAGATAATTTGCAAAGTCTGCAAACCGTGGGATGAGATCTTGTGAGGCTGCTAAAACCTGCTCATCGAGGAATGCATCATCTATGTCATGCTCATCTCGAAGTGTTGCATCAGGTTCAAATCTTGATAAGTAATCCGCCACCTGGTTTTCAGTCCCTTTTCGGTCTTTTACCTCGAACTCAAACTCTTGTAGCAGCAGAATCCATCGAATCAACCATGGTTTGGCATCTTTCTTAGCTATCAGATATCTCAAAGTTGTATGGTCTGTATGTACTATCACCTTAGTTCCAAGCAGGTATGCCCCAAACTTCTCAAATGCAAACACTGTTGCCAACAACTCTTGTTCTGTCACATTGTAATTTTTTTGAGTTACATTTAGAGCCTTGCTAGCATAATAAATCAGATGGAAAATATTTTCATGCCTTTGACCCCATACAGCTCCCAGGACCACTTTGCTAGCATCACACATAACCTCAAATGGTAAAGATCAGTCAGGTGCTACTATGATCGGGACAGTGATCAATCTCTCTTTTAAGCATTCAAACGCCTTCAAACATGCCTCATCAAAAACAAACTTCAAATCTTTCTCGAGCAGTTTGCACAAAGGATGTGCAATTTTGGAGAAGTCCTTGATGAATCTTATGTAAAACCCTGTACGACCCAAAAATCTTCGAACACCTTTCATAGAAATTGGAGGTGGTAGACTAGCAATTACCTCGATATTGGCCCAGTCCACCTCAATACCCTTACCATAAATCTTATGGCGTAGCACTATACCTTCTTTGACCATGAAATGACACTTTTCCGCAGAATGGTAATAGATTACAGAAACCTAAATGCAAAAACCAAAACATATAACTACCCAATACCAAATAAGATACTAAAAATAAGGCAAATACAAGGATATAACTACTTCAGTAAATTCGATTGTAAATCAGGATTTTACCACTTAAAGCTAGAAGAAGAATCAAAACAACTAATAGCATTTACTGTACCACAAGGATTCTACGAATGGAACGTATTACCTTTTGGATACAAAAATGCACCAGGTAGATATCAACACTTCATGGATAGTTATTTTAACCAACTAGAAAATTGTATAGTATACATAGATGACATATTACTTTATTCAAGAACGAAAGAAGAACATATAAGATTACTGGAAAAATTCGTACGCATTATAGAAATATCAGGAATAAGCTTAAGCAAAAAGAAAGCTGAAATACTGAAAAACCAAATAGAATTTCTAGGTATACAGATAGACAAGAATGGAGTAAAAATGCAAACACATATAGTACAAAAGATAATCAATTCTGAAGAATTATTAGATACTAAGAAAAAATTACAATCCTTTTTAGGATTAGTTAACCAAGTACGAGAATATATACCAAAGTTAGCAGAAAATCTAAAGCCATTACAAAGAAAATTTAAAAAGGATGTAGAATATAATTTCGATGAAAAAGACAAAAATTACATAAAAAAGATAAAAGAAATGTGTAAAAAATTACCAAAATTATATTTCCCGGATGAAAAATAAACAATTTACCTATATAGTGGAATCAGATTCTAGTAACCATAGTTATGGAGGAGTACTGAAATACAAATATGAAAATAAAAAGGTAGAACACCACTGTAGATATCACTCAGGATCATATACAGAACCACAGATTAAATGGGAGATAAACAGAAAAGAATTATTTGCATTATATAAATGTTTACTTGCATTCGAACCATATATTGTCTATAACAAATTTATTGGTAGAACAGATAATACACAAGTGAAATGGTGGATAACTAGAAAAGTACAAGATTCTGTAACAACAAAAGAAATAAGGAGATTGGTATTGAATATATTAAATTTCTCATTTACAATTGAAGTTATCAAGACTGAAAAGAATACAATTGCAGATTACATCTCAAGATGCAAAACCTGAAGAAGGTAAAATGGAACAGATACTCGGACTCCTAACTACACTTTGTAAAAAAGTGGAAAGTATGGAGGAAGAGATACAACAGCTAAAAGGCAAAGCTAGTAGTCAGCAGCGTGACTCAAAAGACGCGGAACTACGTCGATCGGAAGACGTAAAACTTCCAGAGCTAAAAGGAGACGTTGGGAAACTCCATAAAACCCAAGCTAACATTTCACCTATTGCAGTTGCAGGTACCTCAAGATCTACAACAGAAAGAAGAGATACCATTAGAAAACAACTATTTGACAAGCCATTTACACCCAAGAAAAATATACCATTCACTCCACCACCACAAACTACAACATATAGGGAAAGCCTAAACCAAAATAAACAGACACATAACCATATTACCAGCAGATATATACAAAATATTCACAGAATCCAGACTTTCCTAAATAAAAATCCAAGATCTACTACCACAGATAACCCAGCAGAAGATTATGTTACCCAATATTTACAAGGATATAATAAATTGATTGCACAACCAAAAACTAATGCCAACTTAGTCAGAACTTGCTATGATTACGGGTTACTTAACACCGTATATACAGCAACGGGAGACGAAATAGCTACGATACCCGAAATACATAAGGCCTTCATTACATACAAAAGAATTACCAAAGGGACTTTCTTCTACTTAAAAATATATTCAGCCCCAGCAGAAATATTACTTGACGAGATAAAACCCATCATACAGGTGGTAAAAATTGGACTTACAAAAGAGATGATAATCCCTTCTTGGCTTTTTATACTTGTATTTTGTTTTAAATGGTCTGTATTTTTTGATTCTTTTCTTGTATTTATATTTATTTGTGCATCCAAATTGTGGTGATGTTCTAGTTGTGCAACATGCTAGGTTTTTTACTAATATTTTTTCCATTTTTATTTCTTCTTTATGTTTTTCACATAATTCAGTAAACCATTTTTGTAGAAATTTTATTCTATATCCTATGTATGATAAAAATCTTAGTTCAGATATTAGAAGAAATAACAGAACTCAATGAAACCTTAGAATTAATGAACCAAGGATGGACGGAGATGACTATAGAAGAAATTAGAAAATTAGATAAAAATTCAGATTAGAAATGATAAACTACGAATATATGAAATATTGGTTAGATACTGTAGAAAACATAAGACTGTTAGAACTTTTATTAGAAGAAAATATAGAAAAATATATGAGAAATAAAGATCTAGAATATTTAGAATATGCACTAGAAAATATAAAAGAAATACAGAGATTAGGACCACTAAAAATCGAATATTATAATAAAATATTTACACAGGATTAATGAATAAAGAACTACGGAAGTCAAGAAAAGGACATATTCAGAAAAAAGTCAAAAAATTAAAGAATCAATTAAAAAGGTTATATCCTGAATATAAGCAATTAAGCTCAAATAAAACAAACAACATTAGACTTGAGTACTTAATAGACCTAATTTCAAAAATAGAATATAATTATATAAAATATCTAAAAAAGCAAAAATGAGAAATAATATCGATAACAGCGAAGAATATAGACGACAACTACTTAATAAAATAAATGAAATAACTAATGAAATTGAATTTAGAAAGGAAAGGTTAATCTACAACATAACTGCAGGAGTATGTCACACATCAATAAAAACACAAAGGAAAGAAATATTCTATTTAGAAATCAAACTACAACACCTAGAATATAAATTACAACACGGACTTCCATGAACAAAGAAAAATATGCTTTAGAAGAAGAAAAATATACGAGTCAAAAAGGACTAGAAATAAAAATTGTACACTCAAATTTAGGACGAAGATTTAAGAAAATAGGAGATCAATTATATTTAATGTTAGAAAAAGAATCAGCAAAACTAGAAGATAGTCTAACAGCAATGGTAAGAATAAACAGAGAAAATGAAGAAATAGACAGAAAAAAGGAAATAGAAAAAATTAAAAAATAAGCCCAAATAGAAGTTCAACAAATTAAAGAAGAAAAAGACACGAGAATCCAAGAACTAGAAAAAGAATTAGATAAACTTAAACAACTATATGAAGAAAAATTAAAAGCTAAAGAAAAACAACGTGAAGAGCTAAAACTTACAGAAGAAATAGAAAAATTTAAAATATTATTAGAAGAATCAGGTACAATAGAAAATCAACCTAAAATAGGAATAGAAAAACAACATAGAAATTAATGTAGAAGATGTAGATGAAAAACCTAGTACGTCAGGAACTAGAAGTCCAAAGAGATTAGATACTAGCCCAACTTATTACACTTACGAAAGAGAAAATAGAAGTAAAACACTATGGAATAAAAGACTAAATAAAAACTGGACACCTAGACAAAACATAGAACAATATAACTTTTTAGATTTAGACTATGTAGCAGATACAAATAAAACAATCCAATTATGGATAGGATATATTTCAAAACAACTAATAGATAATAAAATATTAATAACAGATACCCCTGGATATGTAGAAAGGACACTTATAGGAACAGCTAAAATATGGTTACAAAATTTATCACCAGAAAGTTTAGAAACATTAAGAAATAATAAGAAAATTAATAATGAACCAGCAACAACATCTATAGACATATTAAATAAATATGAAATGGCAATAAGAAACGAATTTAGTAGTATGACTACCGAAATAGATGAGCGACAAAAAGATAAAGAACTAAACAGAAATCTACTGAATAAATTAAGTATATGTAAGATGAGTTATATGGATGAATACACATGCGCATTTAAAGAATACTACTATAAAGGACTATATACAAATGAGGAAAGTAAAGAAATAAGAAAATTATACTATGCAAAATTACCAGAACCATTTAGTTCAAAAGTAGCTAAAGAATGGCAAGAATCAGGACTAATAGATACACTAGGATTTAGGAATGCCATTTCTTCTAGTTTTGCTGATTCTTTTTCTAACATTAAATATAATTGATCTCCTATTTTCTTAAATCTTCGTCCTAAGCAATTAAGCTCAAATAAAACAAACAACATTAGACTTGAGTACTTAATAGACCTAATTTCAAAAATAGAATATAATTATATAAAATATCTAAAAAAGCAAAAATGAGAAATAATATCGATAACAGCGAAGAATATAGACGACAACTACTTAATAAAATAAATGAAATAACTGATGAAATTGAATTTAGAAAGGAAAGGTTAATCTACAACATAACTGCAGGAGTATGTCACACATCAATAAAAACACAAAGGAAAGAAAATATTGACATCATGCAACGTTGAAATGTGGCGAGCACATTACATAACCCGAACGACATTCTCTTAAATGCAAATGTACCATATGGACAAGTGAAAATGGTCTTATCTTGGTCTTCAAGGGCTATAGAAATCTGATTGTACCCCGAATAACCATCAAAGAAACAGTACCATCCTCTACCTGCAAGTCGGTCTAACATTTGATCCATGAATGACATAGGAAAGTGATCTTTCTGAGTCCAACGGTTCAACTTCCTGTAGTCCATGGATACTCTCCAGCCGGTGACTAGCCTTAGTGGAATGAGCTCATTATTAGCATTTGGGACCAACGTGATTCCTCCCTTCTTCGGTACACACAAAATTGGGCTCACCCATTTGCTGTCAGCAATAGCGTAAACCACCCCCGCATCCAACCACTTGATGATTTTCTTCTTGACCACCTCTTGCATAGGTGGATTCAACCTACGCTGATGCTCAATGCTCGGAATAAATTCTGGCCCTAGCTGAATCTTGTGAGTGCAAATACTGGCTGGGATTTTAATAATATATGCAATGGTCCACCCGATGGCTTTTTTATATCTCTTCAAAATGGAGATCAAAGCCTCCACTTTCCGTTCCTCCAAGTCAGCTGCAACAATGATCGTTAAAGTATTACTGGTTCCCAAAAATAGATATTGCAAGTGAGACGGGAGTGCTTTGAGCTCTAATATCGGAGACTCTCCAATAAATGGCTTTCTGGTGGAGTCAACTGATTCTTCAAGTCAAGATCAATCTTCTTTGGGGCATAAGGGTATGACCCCATACCAGCAAGAGCATTAACTATCTCCTCATCCCTATGGATCTCCTCAGCACCAACATTCATCAATACTATTGCTAAGTCATCAAGAATCAATAACTCCTCCATAGGAATAATTGGGAACTCAAGTTCCACAACATCAATTACTGAGACCACCCTTATGTTATTTGGCTGCTTCATGGATCTGCATACATTCAATGTCACTTCCTCTTCGTTCAATCGAAATTTTAGCTGTCTAGTCTCCATATCTACAAGAGCATGTCGGGTGGCTAGGAATGGTCGCCCCAAGATAATGGGGAGCTCAAAATTGACATCACATTCCAAGATGACAATATTGGCCGGAAATATAAAGGACTCCACTTTCACTAGAACATCATAGAGAATTCCCACCGGATTCTTCACCGTACGATCTTCCATCAAAATCCCCATCATAGTTGGTTTAGGGGCTCCCAAGCCCAACCGTCTAAACACTGCCAGCGGCGTCAAGTTAATACTATCTCCAAAATTACATAGCATCTTAGCAAAATTAAAGGCTCCAACAGTGCACGATATGGTGAATGCTCCAGGGTCTTCCTTTTTATGAACAAGAGAACGGGATGCTATTACACTACAGTCATGCAAATTATCTGTAGGTTCAAAGCTTACGGTCCTCTTTCTAGTGACAAGGTCCTTCATGAATTTAGCATAGCCGAGCATCTGCTCAAGTGCCTCAACAAATGGGTTTTCACAGATAATTGTTTCAACATGGAAATGAACTTGTGATACTTCCCATCTTCGACCTTTTTCGTCAACCACTGTGGAAAAGGGGGAGGAGGTCTAGGGATCGGTGTGAACTTTTTTTGTGCCTCCTTCTCCTTCTCATTGCCAGATCCATGCTTCTTTGCATTACTAGGAGCAGTCTTCACCACTTAAACATCAACCAGAGTTTGATCCTCGGAATCATCCATCCTATCATCATCAATCAATATAGGCTCTACTAACTCATCTATCACAACCGGCCTCGGAGGATCAACTGTTGCCTTCCCACTCCTAATAGTGACCGCCATGCAATGACTGTCATTTTTCAGATTTTGTATGGTATTATCGGGAAATGTTCCTTTATGCCTCTAGTTCATTGCAACAGACATGTGACTCAGCTGCTGCTCAATCTGCTTAATGTCCACGGCATGTGATTCCACCTTTTGATTCATATCAAAAATATCAGTGTTGTTATACCTCGGGAACCCAAGGATAAGACCCGGGAGTTAAAATAGAGAAAAAGTGGAAATTTGAACCAGGTCACAAGACGACCCGTGAGGTAGGTCTTGGGGAG
This sequence comes from Datura wrightii, assembly GCA_035772735.1. Lineage (NCBI taxonomy): Eukaryota > Viridiplantae > Streptophyta > Magnoliopsida > Solanales > Solanaceae > Datura > Datura wrightii. The sequence goes on along the minus strand of JASDFA010000027.1, from coordinate 163,441,421 downwards.
TGACCACGAGTGGTGAGGTGACTTGTGGTCAGCAAGGATGGCAGGCTCAGGTGGAGGAGGCCACGGGCTTGACCATGAGTCGTGGCCAGACCTTATGACTCGTGAGGTCACCCGTGGGCTGGGGTGTATGGTTAGTTAAAATTTTTGGGCAGTGGGGGTCACAGGTGGTGACCTCGAGTCGTGGGCAGCCACCAGATTTGTAGGGTACCTAAGGTGAATTATGGCCATATATTTGACGACTCAAGGCCATGAGTCGTGGTCCGTGGCAACGAGTCTTCAGGTTACTCGTTTGGACCTCTGGCAGTTATTTTTATGCATTTTTAGTAAGGGTGTTTTCACAAATCCCAAATTCCTATTGCCTAAACTATGTCATTTTAAGGTCTGAATAGGGTCTTTTAAGGGGGATTAGTTCATGTTAAGCCTCATTCATGCATGCAAGAGTATAGAGAGGAGTCTAGAACGTGATTCAAGGTGTTCTTCCCCAATTTCTCTAAATTCCATCTTGGGATTTCAAGGGAGATTAAGAATAAGTGTTTCCAGGTATGTAAGGTCATCAATGGGTGGTTCCTTCCACGCCCATGCTCCTACTCTATGATTTTACTTATTAATTTTCAAAAACTCATGGGGTTTTGTAATTGATTTGTATAAAATTAAATGATTTAATTATGGGTGTTATTTTGATATCTTATCATAATCTATTGATTTTGATCATCTTTTGGGATTTAAATTGATTATAATATTATTGATTTTGAATTTCTAAATAACTAAGTCTGATTATGCATGCCCATGATGAATCGAGTTATGATCCATTGGTATTTTGATAAGCCCAACATGAATTATGACTTTATTTATGAATTTATTATGTTATCTACTATGAACTTATGAATTTTAAGCTACATGCATAATCTACAAGTATGTATTAATTTTATCAATCATGAATTATCTTTTTGGCTGACCCACGAGCCTCAAGTCATGGCTAGTTCACGTATGTTTAAGAATGTTTACGATTATCATGATTTAACTAGCTCATAAACTCATGTATGTATTATTATGAGCACTATATATGTTTTGGGAGTAGTATCGAACATCGAGTAGGTTCGGGCTCAGGTTAAGCCCCGGATCTCATGAACTACGTGCCACCATAGGTATATTGGGACCCTTTCATGTTTTTCCCTGGCCCAAATGGCCCTTTTCATGTGTGATAATTCCCTTCATGGTTCCTACCCTTGGCAAGGTACGAGCACCCTCCCGATTAGGGTTACAAGTCGGTCTTCATGTGTGCTCATATGGGGTATGTAGGTTAAGAGAATCTCCCACTGTTCCTCAGGATTTATACATGTTATGATTATGTATGTTGGATCATTTCATGTTAAGTAAACCTCTTCTATTATGGTTATGATTATTTTATGTTATGAACATTTTGAAAACCTTGAGCCATATGATATGTTATTATGATTTACATACGAGCATGAAGTCCTACTCTTATGTTAATTTATGAATTTCATATATGTTTTAAATGTGCATTTTACTTACCTTGCATACATAGTACATTCCACGTACTACCTGCATACTTTCTATGTTATATAGTGTTATGATACAGGTCTCGGGTCTCAGGCACATCCTCCTCAGTAGTGCTTCCGAGATCGTTATCAGTTTATTGGTGAGTCCTCATGTTTCGAGGTCCGTATTTTCATACTCTATGTTATTCCTTTCAGTTTTGGAATGTTGGATTAGTTGGGGAGTTGCCCCATTAATTCGCCTGTCACGCTTAGAGGCTTATCAGACTACAAGTTGTATTCCATCATATTGTATAAGTCTAGTACTAATTCTCCCTTATGCTATGCTATGATTACATTCCATATGTTAATTCTTCCTCTTGTATGATTGAATTGAATGCATACTCATGCCATGGGTCAACTTGGGGTCTCTCGGGACTCCTTGTCCCATGTCTACTATACGGGTGTACGTTTTGATCGTGACAAGCGCGGAGCTCCTTGAAATGGCCATATATTGCCTCCATCTACTTAAGTACCTTGGAAAACATTTCTTTAACCGTTGAACCACTAGCTCTGGTTCACGATTCCTTGAAGGAACATATAGATCACTTCTGTCATTCTTGTACTCCTCATGCTTCTTCTAGTCTCCATTGTCTCTGTATTGGCCTCGATTGTAATTGTTATCCCAGTAGTAGTTTTGACCTTATATCCCTTGACCTTGACGCTAAGAGTATTGGTTAGACCCTTGGGTGTTGGTCCAAAAACCCACCCTTTGATGATTCAGATAATTAACTTTGTCCTCAGATTCTGATTCACCTCCATCATTTCTTGGGGCCTTACCCTGAGAACCCACAACATTCACCTTTTTAGCTCCGACTTCCATCAAATTCTTAGCAAGCATCCCCATTGTGGTCTTTATCTCAGCAATATCTTGATATCGCTCTTTATCATTCCTTCTCTGCTCTGCAATCATACCTACCGCATAAGAACCAGCTGAAATATCCGACTCTCTTGTGTGCCATGTGCCGTTGGTTTTGGTGATTCTATCAAGTAGCTCAGGAGCTTCCGCATGAATGATTTGCCAGACACGATATAAGCGACTTCCTTGGTTTTAGCATATAAAGATCTATAGAAAATTTCCAGCAATGTACCTTCTGGAATTCTTTGGTTGGGTACCCTTTTAAGCTTCTTGTTGAACGTCAACCATGTCTAGTGAAGTTCCTCAGAATTTAACTGCTTGAAGTTGTGTATCTCATCTTTTAATTGCAAGGCTCTAGAAGGTGGGAAAAATCTTTCAATAAAAGCTCTTTTAAACTCCCTCCATGTAGTGATAGAACCATTGGGCAGTTCTGCCAACCAGAGCATTACCTCACTACCTATTACTATCGAACTACTTATTTCTTAGGGGGAAAAGAATGGAAAACAAAATAATAAACAATACTAAAGACTAGTAAAAGTTTAAATCAATTTTGATTTGTATTCAATTGACAAGTTACGAGGATTGTGTTCCTCATGACTTCATAACCACAAGGCTTTTAGACTAGTGATCTATTCCGGTGTTTAGAATGCAATATTGGTAAGTTAGATTCACCTAAATGGTTGGTCCCCTGTCTAGATGATTATCACCACTCAACTTGGTCCATATACGGGTGTATTCTTAACTAACCCTTACCCTTAATATCAGATTAGCTATCCTCAAACAAGTTCAAGCTATTAGATGAGGGTTGATAGCCTCAAATCTCCGTTGTTGATCCCTTTTCCCATTCACTACCCCCTTGATCTGGTAAGTAAGAATAAGGCAAGTTCCAACATTTGCAACCATTAAGAAATAACTAAAACAAGGGGAAAAACAATACATGCATTAAACCTCGTTCAAGAATCACTTAGTGTTTAACCTATGTGTGTTAATTCATCATGGTTCCCACAACCCGAGTTATGGGTTTAGCTACTCATGCTTGTATAATCACAATCACAATATATAGAACAAATCATAATTGTACTTACAGAAATTCGTAGAAGAAAACCATGTGAATTGAATAAAACTCCAAAATCAATGAAAAAACTCCAATGTTATTTGATTCCCAAAATCAAGAACAAAATTACAAACTTTGTTTCTTGAACAAAGAAAGATCGTTAAGAACACTAGAATCCACGTGAAAATTGGTAAAATAATAACTGTGTACCGAAAATAAACCTAAAAATTATATTTATAGTTCTAAACAAATCTTATCCTAACTAAACATGGATTCCAGGTCGACAGGGGTAACAGGTCAAGTAACGACTCATTAGGTCTCCTAACGAGTCATGATCAGAGGAAATCTATCATCCTCGACAATAGGCCTAGTCGTGGTAATGGGTCACCTAACGACTCGTCGTGTCAGGGCACGAGTCGTTATGCCTCTCATGGTCCTAGTTTTCTAGAATTCCAGTGCATATGATGGTTCATACCAATGCTCTCATGACGTGTCGTCTAATCATCCTACGACTAGTTACGTCTTCCGTTGCCTTCACTGGTTATTTTTTAGAAATCATCTTTCTAGTCTTCACAGTTGGCTTAATGAATCTTTACGAGATGTAACGAGTCGTGCCTTCATCCCATTAATTGCACTATTTCTCAGCATTAAAACTTTATCTTCTCCCTATGAATCCAAGCATGAGTCGTGCATTGAGACAATGACTCGTGGCCTGGGCATCAGCCTTCAGTTTTGTCCAATTTTTCCTTTCTTTGCCTACTTCTCGTTCCAGACCTATTTTCCTATTAAACAAAAACCCATCATATCTACATAAACATACCCATAATGTGCATAGTTTCTTGGTTTTAAGCGTTGAAAGTTCCATAAAATCACGACACAGCTGCCCCTACAAGCCTGGAAGGTACAATCAACACAGAATAACCCGCTCGGGCCCCCATAAGCCCTGGTGAGCACACTTTAATATATATACCCTAACCAGGTTTCTATGACTCTACAGGTGCTATAACCAACCTATCAGTCCCCTAGGTCTACAACTGAGCCCAATCGCTCCTAATCTGTAGTTGTGTCTGAGTCCGATGGACTCCTGATAACTGCACCCTGGGCACTAGGATCAACGAGTGTGTGATACCGATATGGTATAAAAATAATAGTACAACCATGGAATGGACTGTAATATGGCCCTTAGGCCTTTGCATCGTCCCTTGGGATGGATATCGCTCCTTTGAGCAATGTCATATAGACCCTAGAGGGAGACGACACAGCTAGTAACCCTAGGGTGGTCACAAAAGGCTCCTAGGTAAGGGCAACCCCAACCGATGTGCTATACCTAAGTCTCAATCTAGCCACTCAAAAGGCGTATCTCGCCTTCTAGGCCTAACATGACCGCTTCTCGCTCGTAGAATAATTTGTGTAGCTGCTAGCAGGAACACCCCGTGTACCCGTATCTGATCGGAGAATCCTGATAGTGATCATAATCTTTAATGGTCTAGATTGGATAGGGTGAGGTATGGAGTGTCCTGACAATACTCTGAATGTCCTACCCAGAAAACCATAACTCATAAGCGATTGTAGGGTCACAAAAGACCAATTACTTAGTTCCTTTGCTTAGAACGACTGTAAGACTGTTACTAACCGAACATGCTTTTGAGAGGTCGGCCCCTAATTCTCAGGAGATAGTCTACAGAAATTCATAGCCTGAGGGTAATACTATACTAACATGGTCCTAGCCCTCTAGACCTTAACTTGGTCTGCTCAGATCTTATGTGACTCTTCTGGATGATTCCTAACCTTGTAGGTAAGTTTACATGGACTTAGCCACTAACGCAACCTGTACTTGAGCATCTTATAGGAGCAGGTTGGGGCATTGAGCCCACCTCCAACTGCTAATAAGGTCCCCTTCCTTAGGGTACCCACGGGCTTATCTGACCTGAATGACTGGGATGGCTTCCTGAGCGACCTGTGTGATGAATACTAAGGCAACTAGAACTAACAATCACTAGTAGTAGCTAACTAGATGGCAGGCTGTTAGTCAGCTCATTAGACAACCCTAGTCCTGCTGACTCTAAAGTATGGCCATCCTACCTAAACTTCTAACCCTTGGGCGTGAGGGTACGCCAATGGCGTCTGGGCGTGCTTACTAACTGATCTTGGGCAGATTTATATGCCCAAGTGATACTCCAACGTATCATTTTCGTCTTGGTTGTTGTGGAATGTGTATACATTTTCATGTAATTGGTAATAAAATGTGAATTTATACTAACCAACATGATTAGCAGTGTTTTGTAGGTAAAATATGATTTAGAGGAGCAAAAATGCATGTTGGAACAATATCAGAGTTGGACTTGGATGCGAGCACGGAAAAGACATTGGAATGCACAATGTAAAGGGGCTCTGCAATGGAGCCGTGCCACGCTACCATCGCGGAGGCACACTGCATGGAGGATGAATTAATTTGGTAATTTCCAGTGAAGCCTCGCGACAGCTCCGTGGCATGGAGGCAAGCCTCCGCGTTGCATGTCGTGCCACGTTGAGGCTATATTCCCGGACCCTGGATTTCCAGTGAGGGTCCGCGTCCACGCCATGTCACGGAGCCAGTGCTCCGCGTTGGCCTCCGTGACACGTTGCTTGTTATTCCGGGAAAAATTCCCATTAGTATAAATAGAACACTTAGGCTTATTTTTAAGAAAATTCAGACTTGGTGGAGCAAGGACGTGGGTTACAGGCAGTGAGGGACGAAAAAGCTAAGGGTTTTTCTCTCTTTCTTTCTTCTTTCAATCAATTGTTTGTATGATTAACACTTGTTTTAGGATGATTAATCCACAAATGAGTGGCTAATTCTCTTCCTTGCTGAGGTTATGAACAATGGTGATGAATTTTGATTATTGAATTGTATGGTTTTTCATCTTCTTCTTCTATGTTGTTCTATTAATTCTTGTTTCTACTGCATTAGTGTGTGGCCGACATTAATGTACATCTAAAAAGTTTAATTTCACTCGAGAGAGCATGAAACTGGAAAGTTGTGAATTAATAGGGTATTGTTCTTAACTTGATTTGGGAAAATTGGATTTTGATGTGCTTTCCTGATAGAAATATACTTGAAAGCCATATTAGTCAATTTAGGAATCGGAATTGTATTGCTAGGTCATAAATTGCATTTGATCATAGAAATGTAGACGAATGGTTTATGATTCTAAAGTGAGATTAAATACGAGAGTTTTAATCTCTAGGCTAATGTTCTTGGCTAGCAATAGGAAGAGAAGATTAACCAAATTATGATTATAATCAAGTTCATTACTTGTTCTTAACCTTGGCATGCTCATATCCATAGTTTCAATTCACAGTAAATATTTGTTAATAGTTTTAGTATATAATTTATAAACAAAAATTATTTAACTTTTGGTTACGTTGTTATCTGCATAATTAGAAGTAAGCTAGAATATAGTATACTTAAGCAATTTTACTTATCCAGAGTCTCCTTGGTTCGATACTTGGCTTACTTAGCCACTTTATTACTTGTTTGACCACGCGCACTTGCGTGTCGGTTTTAACCCTATAGCAAAACACCGGACAAGTTTTTGGCGTCGTTGCCGGGGAGACTAGGCAATTGGTGAAATTGTGTTAAGTGTAAATTTACTGTATTTTTTTTTTTTTTTCTTAAGTGTTGACAACTTGGTCTTAGCCTGTATTTTGCAGACTTGATTTCTGTGAACACTGGAAAAGGACAAGGAGCTGGTGGAATCTTATATAGAGCCTGAACGTGAATTTCATAGTAAACGCAGAGAAGCTCTACAAAAGAAGCTGCAGTTGCTCAGACAGACTATTATGGAGCAACAAAATCCACCAGTTGTGAGGGCAGTGTTAGTGCCCGACGAAGCAGCAGCAAGGCCGGTTCACGAGGTGGCAATCCCACATGCCAACAATGTACATTCAAGTATTCGCAAACCAGAGCCTGGAGGGAGATTTGAATTAAAGCAGAACATGGTGCAACTATTGCACACAAGCGGGCAATTTACCGTTCTCCCTCATGAAGACCCACAACAACATCTCCAGAACCTTTTGGAGATAAGTGACACTTATATACCCGTTGGAGTGTCACCTGATTATGTTCGGCTCACACTATTTCCGTTTTCCTTACTTGGTGAAGCCAAGAGGTGGTTAAAAGCTGAACCACCAAATTCTATATCAACGTGGGATGATCTAGCACGAAAGTTCTTGATAAGATTTTTTCCCTCTGGTAAAACAGCCAGACTTAGAACTCAAATTCTAAGTTTCAAACAGAGGGAGGGAGAAAATTTATATCAAGCCTGGGAAAGATTTAAATTCATGTTGCGGGACTGTCCTCATCATCATCAGTCCAATGAGGTGTTGGTACACACATTTATTGAGGGTTCGAAACCCCATACTAAAATTTTGTTAGACTCAGCAGCTGGAGGGCAAGCGCTGGAAAAGACTTATGAGGAGCTGTACACTTTGCTCACCGAATTTCACAGGGCAATCCAGAATGGAATGCAGATTCATCTCGAGGTGGAGCAAGGAAAGCAGCAGGAGTGCTTGAAGTGGATGGATTTACAGCTATCGCTGCACAGATAGCTGCCTTGCAGAATCAGTTGAACAACAAATTCAGCAACATGAATTTGAACCAGCCTTCAGCTTCAGTCAATGCGGTCTAGCAAATGTGGTGTGAAGTGTGTGGTAGCAGTGAGCATTCAGCTGAGTGCTGTGGAGCAAACCCAGATTCTGTTAACTTTGTGGGCAATGCACAAAGAAATCAGCACCAGTTTGGTAGCGGCTACAACTCAAATTGGAGGAACCATCCAAATTTTTCGTGGGGTAGCAACAACCAACAAGGCCAAAGTTCGGGTTAGGGTATGCACAGGAATCAAGGAGGGCAACAGAACTACCAATCTCAATTCAGAAATCACAATGCCCCTCCTCCACCACCATCACCGACCATTGAAGAAATGTTCAAGACCATGATCGCTAATCAGGCGCAATTGCAGGCTGACTATGTTAAATTGGCAGCCGAAGTGAAGAACAATCAGTTAGTGACCAAGGCTCTTGAGTATCAATTTGGGCAATTTGCTAGTGCCCAAAACACAAGACCCAGAGGAGGACTGCCTAGCGACACGGATCCTAATCCGAAGCAAGTAAATGCAGTGACCACAAGGAGTGGTTTGCAGCTAAAGGAGGTGGAACCGGAGAGATCACCTCAAAAGTCAGGAGCAGCAGATGTTGAGGAAGAACAAAGTTCGGATAGGGGGAAGACCAAAGAAGCAGAATCGGAAAGGCCTCCACCCCCGTTCCCTCAACGACTCAAGAAACACAAGGAGGAGGCGTGTTTCAAGAAATTTATAGAGGTGCTTAAACAGGTACATGTTAATTTACCTCTTGTTGATGTCTTGCAGGGAGTGCCAAAATATGCTAAATATATTAAAGACATCGTGGCCAACAAAAGTCGTTTGACTGAGTATGCCATGATAGCTTTGACGGAGGAATGCACTTCCCAGATCCAAAATAGACTGCCTACGAAGCTGAAAGACCCTGGAAGTTTTAATATCCAGCTTACAATTGGGCAGAGTATCCGAGCTCGTGGATTGTGTGACTTGGGGGCGAGCATAAATCTGATGCCATCTTCGGTATTCAGAAAGTTAGGTCTAGGGAGTCCTAGACCTACAACCGTAATCTTGCAGCTAGCAGACAGATCCTTAGCTAGGCCGGATGGCATTGTTGAGGATGTGCTTGTGCAAGTGGGATCCCGCATTTTTCCGGTCAATTTTATTTTTCTGGATTTTGAACCAGATGCTGAAGTCCCATTTATTTTGGGACGACCCATTTTGGCAACCGGAAAAGCATTAATTGACGTAGCTGCGGGTCAACTTACAATGCGAGCACATGACAAGGTAGAAGTGTTCGATGTGTACAAAGCACCCAAGCTCCTGATGGTAAATGAAGAACTCTCGGTGATCAATGTAATTGATCATGGGAATGCTAAGCACATGAGTGATTCCCGAGAGTTGATGGGAAGACCACCAGATAAAGGTGAGCACTACTGGGGGGAGGACAATGATCGTGAAAAATCGTCCATCACCCTAGTGGATAATTGAGCATAAAGGACGTCGAGCCGCGACGGTAAACCAGGCGCTGCACGGGAGGCAACCCGTGAAAAATATTTTTTTCTTTTGTTTAGTAAAATGTAAATAGTTTTTATTTTAATTTTTCTTTTTCTTGATTTAGAACAAATTTTTCGTTTTAGTTAATATTTTTCATTTTAGTTAGGGAAATCTGTTAATCTAACCAATTTTGTTTAGTGAGGTGATTTTCAGGTCAAACGGAGAAAAATATGCATGGAATCGGGAAGGAAAAGGCAAGGTATGAAAAAATGAATAAAATGAAGAGACAGTACAATGGGGCGTTGGCTCCGTGTCACGGAGGAAGGGCTCCGCGTTACCCTCCGTGACACGTTGAGGTTAAATCTGGATTTTTTTAAAATTCCAGTGAACCATTGTGTTAGCTCCGTGTCACGGAGGAGGGGCTCCGCGTTACCCTCCGTGACACGTTGCCCTATATTTTGTGATGGGTCACACTGAGTTGCCGGGTGACCCGCGTGTTTCCCTTCATTTTTAACCCCGAGTTTAGTCCCTTTTCCCCCCATTTCCTCTCTTCTCCGCGACCAAACACCCGAATCCCCCTCCCCAACCAACGTGCCATGCTATTAAGCAACCAAATTGTCACGTTTCTTCGATCATTCAACTTAAAGGTATGTTTTCCTCTACTCTCTCAAGTTTATGTCGATTTTAGTCGAATCTGAGCATGAGAGGTGAGATAAATCACCCTAATTAGCAATTTAGCATGAAATTAAATTATTCTTTGATTGATAAATGTTAGGAATGTTGTAATTGGTGTTTGAACTTGTCGATTGCGTGAATGATTCGAATTTGATTGTAAAATTGAATTCTAGGGCTGGGGTTGTTGAAATCGAATTGGGTAACTTGGTAAATTGGTGAATTATATGCCGGGGTGTGCTTGTACATTGAGAATAAGTCATTGTAAATATTGTGTGAATGTAATAGACGACGAATTCTCGGGTTTGTGGGAAAAATGTGAAAATTGTTCGAATTGGTTGATTACATAGTGTATATAGAATTTTGGTTGTTTTTTTTTGTTGTGTTGTTTTCGTTGCTAAGTGCGAAGGTTGAATTGATAGCGATGGTAGGATTGGGATTAGCTGTATGAAGTCTGAGTAGTACGCTAAAGTTATACTGTCGAAATTTTTTTATGAACGCACTAAGCATAAATTGTATAGTTGTTTGTTTTTGGTGTAAATAAAGTGATCCTTGTCGTAGTATCGTAACCGTAGCTAAGGACTAAGTGTGGGGTAAACTTAGTTTAACCCGACCTTAGCCGAAGCTAATATGCATTTAGCTTGACATGGTGCTTGTTTATTTGTATTGACAGGTACAATGGCAAGTAGGCAGGATAAGGGTAAAGGTGCTTCTACTTCAGGCACCGGGAGAAAACGACTTAGACTGGGCATAGCAATCCCAGCTGCATCAGCTGTTCCACAAGGCCAACGCCGCTAGTACGGAACGAGGTGGGTAACCGATGAAGGGAAGAAGTGGTACGCTAAACACAAGGAAAATAAATACTTCCCTGAGGAGCATATTGCATGGGAACCACTAGCACAGGAGTTCCCCCGTATTGTGTAGAGAATCGAGGCAACTGGGCTCAGCTTCATATTTCAGGAGCCCAAGGAGTGCAACCTACATTTAGTCCGGGAGTTCTATGCAAATTGGAACCCGGCCATCAGAAGCCACATAATAAAAATCAGAGGGCAGATTGTCACTCTGGAACCCCAGCAATTAAATGCCATCATTGGAGCGTGGGACACAGACGCCCACGTTCTCCGCCAGCTGAACATCACCCCACCATACGCCGATATCAGACGCACTTTGTGTGGGGCTCGATCCACAGCTCGATGGAGCAGACATAAGGAGAGGGGTTTCTACCAGACCCTGCCGTATTCTCAAATGAACAGGGAGGTCAGAATATGGCTGAAAATAGTTTGTTCGTGCTTGATCCCGGGGGTGCACATGACGGATGTGACCCGGGACCGTGTGTGCCTGGTGTATGCCCTGATGAAAGGGCTAGAGATTAATGTTGGGGCGGTCATCATATCCGCCATGAAGAGAGCCCGACTACACCAGGGCCACAGGTATGGGTTCGGCGAACTCATCACCACCTTTCTCCGGGGCCTCGACGTCGAGGAAGAGGCTTTGGACTACATCCCGCCGTTGGAGCGGAGGGCCCTTGATGTGACCAAAACCAAGGCCCCCGACACCACACACGGGCCAGTGCTGACACTGGGAGAGCGACATGCTCGTGACGATCAGTACATGGCACGGATGTTTGGTATGCAAATGCTTCAGCTCTGGATTGGTGGGAGACCAGCCATAGAGGAAGAGTTATGGCAGCTGGAGCTGGATTACCCATTTGGCGAAAATGCCAGAGCTTTGTGCCGAGTGGGGCCAGCCTTCGTTGAGCCCACTAATGATGATGTCCCCACGGACGAGGAGACACGTCGGGAGGACTCCGATGTGGAGTCCGATGATGACGATGGAGGTGACTCGGACATGGGCGATGAGGCAGCAGCACCGGATGAAGAAGTCGAATATTTCGACTGATCAGGTAGTTCCACCACCCGAAATTTTTGTGAACACTGGGGACAGTGTTCGATTTAAGTGTGGGGTGGGGAGTAGCTAGGTGCTGGGGCTGGGCTGATTTGCTGTATGTTCTTCCTTTGTTTTGTATGTATGTTTATGTTTCCCTGTGGTTGTGAGTGCAAACTGATTTGTATTTGTATCTGTACATATTTTTGTGGTAATTGATGTGTGTTGTGAAAGGTTGTGGTTGCCAGTGTAAATATTTTGTAAATTTTGTAAATATTTTTTTCTATCGAAATGATCGATATTTTTAAAATTTTTGCGAAAATATTTTGTACATAGTAAAATATTTTGTAAATATTTTTCCATCGAAATGATCGATGTTTTGCAAAAAAATTTCAATTTTTATTTTTGGGTTTCTCGGAGTTTGTTTTCGGTTCTTTTATCGAGAATAGTCCCATTGAACTGATGTCATAGTTAGTGACTGTTCCCTATGATGGATGGATGACGACCATCTTAAGGGAAATGTAGTCGGTAGGAGTAGTGATTTTAATTAGTTTTCAGTTTTTTTCTTTGGTGGATTGCATCACTGAACCTGTAGTTACTATATGGTTGTGAAATTATGGTTGCGTGATGTAACTGATATTCAAAATGTAAAAGTGATTCGTATGAAAGCATGCAATTTTGTAAATATGTTGAGTTACCTAAGCTGTAGAATTCGATTCGGTGTGATTGAGGCTTAATTTTTGAATTCATGTAATTGGCTAATTAAAGAGTCTGTGAATGCATCTTCAATCGAGCATGTGCATAAAGTGTGAAGTGAGGTATTGTTATTCCATGCTATTGTGAAGTGTCTAGAACTTGCCTAGTGTGTGTACAAAATGAAATGAAGGAGGTGTAGTGTTAGAAAGGATGTAGGCATTTCTTTGTTTGAACCGTGAGTTTCTATTTTTTTTTTCTTGTCGTACTCTCATTTTTATGTGACTGTATACCCTAGTCAGCCCGTTGAGCCTTTAGCCGACTTTCTTTCTTTTGTCCAAAAATGTATAAACTAAGCTTTATTCCTTCTTTTCATGAGCCGTAAAGTCTATACAAAACTCTTAAGCGCTTAAGAAGAACAGAAAATTTTTTCCCAAAGTGTCAAAGAGTGAGAAGGGTGAAAAGAAAAAGAAAAGCAGAGTGAGGAAAAAAAGAAAAAGGTGGAGGGTGAACTCATCATAATTAAATGATATTGAGGGTACATGAAAACCCTTTGTATTGTGTCAAGTGTGTTGGATGAAATGGGCAATACAAAAGTAAACCAGCATGAATGGGATGATGAAAAAAAGAAAAGAGAGAAACAATGTTCATGAGTTGAGGGGAATGTGTTGAAAGGGCGCTTAATGATGCTAGTGGCTATTATTGGCTAATCCAATATGTACTAGTTCCATAGCTTCCATTACAACCCATTAAAGTCCTACGTGATCTTACATTGCATTTCTTTATATTAGTGGAGTAATACACTAAGGGCAAGCCTATGGGTCATGACATGATGCATGTGAATTCTTTTGGGAGAGAGAGTGAAATTAATCTTGCATGCCCCTACTTGAATGTTTGTGTGTCGCATGAACATAAAAGGGGAAGATTCTCTTGAGTTGTGAGGGCATATGCTTGATGAAAGATTGATGTTCGTGTCGGATATCTTGATTAGCTGATTTGCATGAGTTTGCCGATATCGAGGGTCGATTCTTAAAGTCTAGGAAGTCTTGATGTATTAAAGGTCATTGCATTGTTAAGACCATGCATGTTTTCTTGATGATTTACAATATTGAATGATCAGTATGACCGTAGCGTAAATTGTCGCACCATAGTGGCGAAGGTTGGGATGTAATTTGCATGAGTTGTGTATGTGCTGTTCAAGGACGAACAAGGATTTAAGTGTGGGGTAAGTGATCTTGGGTAGATTTATATGCCCAAGTGATACTCCAACGTATCATTTTCGTCTTGGTTATTGTGCAATGTGTATACATTTTCATGTAATTGGTAATAAAATGTGAATTTATACTAACCAACATGATTAGCAGTGTTTTGTAGGTAAAATATGATTTAGAGGAGCCAAAATGCATGTTGGAACAATATCGGAGTTGGACTTGGATGCGAGCACAGAAAAGACATTGGAATGCACAATGTAAAGGGGCTCCGCGATGGAGTCGTGCCACGCTACCATCGCGGAGGCACACTGCATGGAGGATGAATTAATTTGGCAATTTCCAGTGAAGCCTCGCGACAGCTCCGTGGCACGGAGGCAAGCCTCCGCGTTGCATGTCGTGCCACGTTGAGGCTATATTCCCGGACCCTGGATTTCCAGTGAGGGTCCGCGTCCACGCCGTGTCACGGAGGCAGTGCTCCGCGTTGGCCTCCGTGACACGTTGCTTGTTATTCCGGGAAAAATTCCCAATAGTATAAATAGAACACTTAGGCTTATTTTTAAGAAAATTCAGACTTGGTGGAGCAAGGACGTGGGTTACAGGCAGTTGAGGGACGAAAAAGCTAAGGGTTTTTCTCTCTTTCTTTCTTCTTTCAATCAATTGTTTGTATGATTAACACTTGTTTTAGGATGATTAATCCACAAATGAGTGGCTAATTCTCTTCCTTGCTGAGGTTATGAACAATGGTGATGAATTTTGATTATTGAATTGTATGGTTTTTCATCTTCTTCTTCTATGTTGTTCTATTAATTCTTGTTTCTACTGCATTAGTGTGTGGCCGACATTAATGTACATCTAAAAAGTCCAATTTCACTCGAGAGAGCACGAAATTGGAAAGTTGTGAATTAATAGGGTATTGTTCTTAACTTGATTTGGGAAAATTGGGTTTTGATGTGCTTTCTGGATAGAAATATACTTGAAAGCCGTATTAGTCAATTTAGGAACCGGAATTGTATTGCTAGGTCATAAATTGCATTTGATCACAGAAATGTAGACGAATGGTTTATGATTCTAAAGTGAGATTAAATACGAGAGTTTTAATCTCTAGGCTAATGTTCTTGGCTAGCAATAGGAAGAGAAGATTAACCAAATTATGATTATAATCAAGTTCATTACTTGTTCTTAACCTTGGCATGCTCATATCCATAGTTTCAATTCACAGTAAATATTTGTTAATAGTTTTAGTATATAATTTATAAACAAAAATTATTTAACTTTTGGTTACGTTGTTATCTGCATAATTAGAAGTAAGCTAGAATATAGTATACTTAAGCAATTTTACTTATCCAGAGTCTCCTTGGTTCGATACATGGCTTACTTAGCCACTTTATTACTTGTTTGACCACGTGCACTTGCGTGTCGGTTTTAACCCTATAGCAAAACACTGGACACTAACAATATAGGCACCAACTGGTAGTTATATCGCCTAGCTGCGTCTATGTTGTTCAACTTACTAACTCAGGCCTAATAACTATCCATGAGCTTCTAATGTCTAGGACTGACAATAAAACATCCAATTATACTAACAGAATGGACTGAAGAACAGAGGAGTTCCTATGAAGCTTCTAGCATGTGTCACACTTAACATGTTCTTTCTCGACAAGGGATACTGCAATATAATCTTTATACATTTTCTAGCAGCTAATCACAACATATGTAACTGTAGTCTACTGATAGTAGCTAATCACAACATTTCTGATCCTTATACTAGCAGCAGCTAATTACAACATATAGGATCATTTTCTACGTTTAAAATATAGGTCGTATCACTATACGATGAAAATAACTTGCCGAGGGAATAAGCCTTGACATACCTCGAATGCCAACTTTCGTTTGTTTACACAACTTTTCCACCTAAAGCCAGTAATTTCATTTAGTTGCCGCCTTTATTCTGAAAGAATACAACTACTTTGAACAACAAGAACGACCAATAACAATATTTTTTCAATAGAATTAACTATAACTTCAACTCTATTTCATTCGGTCAAAAACTTATAGTTTCACAAGGGTTTAGAAGGGAGAAATACTTACCTATTGTCTATGGCCGTTTAGAATTAAATTTGAAGTAATTCTGACAACTTTTACGCGGCGGAGTTCCGATTTGCTGAGAAAATTTTTGAGAAATAACTCCGTAGTAATGCTTCCCGTAGGCGTAGGACTCGTTAACCGAAGTTAATTTGTGTTTGGATGGAATTTGGTAGCGTAAGCGGACGAGAACACGAAGAAATTTGTGTTTCTTTTCACTTCTGGACGAGGGAAATGTTGGACAAATGATTTGAAATAAACCAAGGGGTCTATATATACTTACATGGGCGGTGGCAAGGGTGGCGCCCCATGCCGCCCATCACGCCTAGCACCTTGCCACACTGCGCCCCTCAACGCCCAGGCCCGCCGCACTGGCCCCTCGCGGCCTAGCCTCGCCCCACCCTGCTTCCGAGGCTTTTTCCACATGCATCAAGCTCTTCTTACTCGTCACAAATCCAAGCGTATGCCTACCAACCGTTGACATTTTACGGGGTGTAACAGGATCACCCGAAAATCAAAATTCTACCACACGAGTACTACAATTAACTGAGGCATATCATGTAAACAACCAATCCGTGCTAAGAATAACATCAAAACCGGTCATGGCTAACTCTACTAGATCTACAATGGTGACTTTCTGAAGGACTGTGACCATGCAACTTCTATAAACCAGTCTAACTACAACGGAATCAACTACTGGAGTAGAGACTGAGAAGGGTTTGGTCAGGATTTCAAGACTGACTCCAAAACTACTAGCCACATAAGGCATCCCAAAAGAAAAGGTAGTCGCTGGATCAAGTAATGCATATACATCAACATGGAATACTCGTAACATACTGGTAACCACATATGGTGAAGTCTCCTGCTCTTGGCAGGATGATAGCTCATAGAATCTGTTTTGGCGCTGTCCTCCACCTGTATTAGTAGAAGCACCCTACTAGAAAGGACATGCTGCCGAAGCTGCTGAACTAGTGGATGGGGTACGGGCTCCACCATTGCCTGACTTGGCTGAAGGGCAATCTCTGAGTTTGTGGTTTGCCACATCCGAAACAAGTGTCTGAACCAACTAACCACCTCACTTGGTGGTTCTTGCCACACTTCACACAGGCTGGAAAAGTGGGATCTCCTGATATGCTCCCCTCCCTCCTCGAGCCAGATGCTCTACATCTCTGATCCTGTCTGGGTCAGGATGAGACACTAGTTGATGATGGTGCAGGGGCAAAAGATCCCTGGTGGGACTGCTGAAAGTGCCCACTAGGCCTCGGCTGGGAGAATCCGATGTTATCTGTCCTGGCCCTCTTGGCCTCCCTTCCCCACTCACACATCTATACCGCCTCCATCTGCTAGGCATACAGGACTATTCGAGAAAAGTCAATATCCTGGAGAAGCATCGCCGTCCAGCAATCCATGACCAAGGAGTCTGCTATCCCATGTACAAACCTGTCACGCCCCGAGTCTACACCCTGGACGTAACACAGTACTTGAAGTCACAAGGGACCCCAAGTCAACCCCTGGTTTATGATACATTGGTATTCTGAGTAAAACAATGTGTGTGTGTATATATATCGGAAGCTTTGAAATAATATCATAAGAGCATTTGAGAAAATAAACTAGAAGAGAACATTAAATTTTAAACATTTGAAATCTAAAATTAACTCTGTGTATGAAAGCGTTCCAACTGATGAGTTGCCGGGACAAGCCCCCAGCTAACTCTAACTCTAACTAAAAATAACAACTCAACTGAAAGAAAGTTAAACAAGGCCCTCGAATGATGAAGACTCACACTTCAGCTGCAGCAGAAGAGGATCTGAAATGCAACGGCTAATGATGCTAAGTTTGGGAACCTACAGTTGTATCATGAAATGATACAACAAAAAAGTATGTGTTAGTACTTTGAATGTACTGAGCAAGTGGGAGAAAACATATCTGAGTATAAAGTTTGAACTGAAATGACACGCAATGACCAATAGGTAAGCTGAACTAAAATACTGATGTAAACTGAAATGGTCAAGATAACCCTGTTTGATGGTCAAAGACATGCCCTAAGTCTGAAATACTAAGTGTGATAGACCACACTGAACTAATCTGAATTGAACTGAACTGTTAAAAACTGAGACTGAACCGGAGTGACTAGTGGGAGAGGCTATAACTGACATATAACCACGTGAGCTAGATGTGGAGTCCAATGTACACACCCCATTGGTAGGCCCCAATATACCTTGCCAGAGTATAAAGGCATGGACTATGAGAATCACTATGGGGGGCCACGAGGCCAAGTAAATATAACCTACATTGGCAACGTAGTTTTGCAACCTGGGTGCGCTGGAACCTCGGCCCTTCTGGCCCTTTCGTGCTAAGTCCTACTCCCACTGCATAATCCTATCACAACTACTACTGCCTAGAAGATAGCTTGATACTGGGGCCCAAGACTATAACTGACTAACGGATACTGTCTGAGAGTTCTCTGAGCGTCTTATAGGACCGGATTTGGAAACTGAGTACTAAGACTGGTCAGAGCTGCTTATCTGGAAGCATCGTAACCATCTAAAGAACAAACTGATAACTAAACTGGGGTCTTGAGGCTAGTCAGAGCTGTATTTCTAAAATGTCATGGCCGCCTAATGGACCAATATACTAGATTATGAGTCTGATTTTGATAACTGGGAGGCAACATTGACACCTCGGGAAAAGACTGAAGTCAAACTAATCATTTGACACTTTTTGAATAGTGCTGAAGAGGTTCTACGTTCTAACTGAACTAAACTACTAAGCAGCTAAACGAGAACACAACTCATTCCAACAACACCGGAATTTCATAATATGACAAAATTTCAAGAATTTTAAGGGATTTCATCCAACAAGGGTTAAATCATTCTACTTAATGGAATAATTTCTCACACACACACACACACACACATATATATATAATAAGAATTACTAGGATATTCATCCCAAAACATACTTTGCAAAATAGACGAAATTTAATGCGCAATAATCTTTTCTAAAAAATTTGGGGTTATAAATCATCTTGGCAAGAACAACAACAATTTACTTATGAATTGATGAAGATCATATGAATAATAAACATCTATAATAACCCAATTAAAATTAACAAAAACCAACATGAAAATCTCTTCATATTCGAAAATCTTAGGGTTAAACTGATAGGGAAATTATGGGAGGATATTGGGGGACAAAAGGGAAGGACAATTCCCATGTTGTATTCCCACATACTTGGCTTGACGAAATATCCCTCTGGAACTTGGATCTTGAAGTCGTTGAAGAAACCCTAGGTGTTCTTGAGTTTTGGAAGAGAAGTGGAAGAAGGATTTGTGAGTGTTTCTGGATTGAATGAGGGTGAGGCTTGATATTCCCCTTAAAACTGTCCCTTCTGGTACCCAAAATGACGTCAATTCGGAGTTAGAAGCATAGGAGTTTACAAAAATACCCTTGGAGAAAACTTGAAAAACTTACGTATGGAACCACGACTCACGTAACGAGTCATCGTCCCCTCAAATGACTCATTGTCTCACCCATTAAGTACACTAGAAAATTTACACAGATTCATCATTCTTCAAATCACGAACAACATCACGAGTTGTTACTCGCCCTAACGACTTGTTAGAAACACTTGTCAAGCAAACTAGAATTAACTGTAGAACTTCAACTTTCTCAACTCACGATTAACATGATGAGTCGTTGCTTCTACTTAACAACTCGTCAAGTCGCCCATCAAGTACACTGACTTCTCAACTAAATCATCACCCAATGAATGACATAACGACTCATTACGTCCATCCGTCAACTACATTGGATCTACTAAAGGCTACAACTTCTCCCATCCAATGACTGACATGACGAGTCGTTGCCAGACCTAACGACTCGTCACCCCCTTCCGTTAACTTTACTGCATGAGACTTAACCCAGGGTCCCTGTCCTCTACCCAACGACCAACTTAATGAGCCATTGCCAGGTATGATGACTCGTCAGGTCTTCCGTGGCCACTGGGCTTTCCATCCTTTACTTACAGATCCTCACGGGTTAGACCATGACCCGTTATATCTCCTAACGAGTCATTCGCTGACTCGTTTTGAGGCAAGTTTCTGCTGATTTTTCTGCTGAGCTTCATCTAACTCCGGGGTTTGATCTCAAAGACTTCTGGGGTGTTACAATATTTCCCTCTTGGGAACATTCGTCCTTGAATGTTGGCTGAGCACACTGAAGGGATAGGGACTGAACTGAAATCTCAAATACTTTGCACCTGGAATTGAGAACTGAGAAAATGACTGAGCAAAAAGGCTATGGAAAGAGTTGCAACCTCGAGGATTGAATGTAAAAGCTGAACACCAATAGAGTATCTGACTCTGAGATGAACTACATATCTGAACTGAGTTTCTGAATCATGCATGTATGCTAAGATATGAGGAAACTAAAGGGCATGGAGCTGACATGTAATTAAGAAGGGTACTAAGGAGAAACTTTTCTTCTCAAGCAGGAACTAAGAGGTTAGGGATGGATTTATGAATCCATAACTGCTTTTGATATCTAAACAGGTGGCCTTATCTGAATTCAGTTTCCCTAGTAGGTCATCCTACTAGCCAATTGTTCCTTAGAACCTTCACTGAAACAACTTCCTTATTCCCCCAACTTACAACCTTCATGGTCTCATCTAGAACCTCGTTTTAAAAAATACTGCCATCCTCGCCAACACCTAATCACCCTTTTTTTGTGCAAAATCTTTGGAGACACTTTGCTAGATATAATAACTTCCTGAATACTACCTCATCATTCAAGCCTATCACTAAAATTCTCTTACTAGCCCTCTGTAGCTTGTTCCATGCAAGAATTCCTCCGCCTCCCTAGTAGGACTAGTAACTGCATCTCATGAACTTCTACATATTGAGCATCTAAGGTCTAAATAGAAAGTCTTTGTAATATATACGTTACCATAATCATTCCTATTGCGGGTGAACATATACTTAGCTTAGAATAAGGAAATCGCCAGCACGAACCATTCAAGGAGCGTAGTCTAAGCATACACATTATGTAGCATGATCTACCGAATCGTTAAGGAGAATCTGACGGACTAGGTTCCTGAAGCTAAGCATATTCTGTGAAATGAATCTATACATAGTGAGTTTCATGGCATGGAGTTGAGATTTTCGAAATCATGGAGTAAGACTGGGATCACTGTCTGAAGCGGTTATCTATAATTCTAGGATTCTTAACATAAGCATGAGTAGGATGTATTGTTTAACTAAAACACAAGATATAACATCCGAATGGGAAGGATTGACATCTTATAGCTACTATTTTGATGAGCCCTTCTACTAGAACACTTAGGACTCGACTTGGCCTCTTTAACTTACCATCTCCCCCTTAGCTTAAAGTCATCATTCTCAGGCTTTTAGATCCTTTCTTAAAGCTAGGATAACATCACTAACTCTTGACTTCTCATTTGCCTCGATAAGCTATCACTGAAGTCTTCATACTTATAACCATTTCATACCAGTCATGGGATAATTCTCATACTAACATGCTAAATGGAATCTCATACCTTATATTGTGTCTCCTAAGCCTACCACCTACAAGGATCAAATGAGAAGCTCATAGCATACCTTTTACTATATATGGAGTTGTCGGCCATCTATACTGGATGTTGTGGCCCTGCTGAGATGGGCAAGCTGCTGGAGTTGTTGGGATGGTAGGTATAGTTCTCCCATGTTCAGCTATAGGGTAATTCTTTATTCTATGGCCTGACTGACCACATCCAAAACACCCTTCCCTACTAAACAAACATTCTCCAAAGCAGCTCCTTCCATATTTCTCGCAAACTAGGTGACTTGACAGGGCTGTAGAAGAGTTAGTCGGAGCTCTACCTTCACCCCATTTGGATGTTGGGCACTCTCTGAGTTTATGGCCCTACTTGCAGCACCAAAAGCAACTTCCTGAGCCAGCCCTGCATTCTCCCACATATTTCTTCCCACAGTCCTTACAAGATGGGTATATAATCTCCCTTACTCTGGGTTTGTTAGGAGCACTGGCTATCGATGGTGCTGGGGTTAATGATCTCCGACGAGACTGGAAATGAGGTCTACCGCTCTTCCTCTGTTGGGAAAACCTTATGTTCCTTGTCCTACCTCTCTTTCTTCCATTTTCTTCTCCCTTGATCCTTCCATTCGCTTTCGGACCATAAAACTCAGATGGATTCCTTTTTAAGAAGTTTTGATCCATGGTAGCCATTTTCTCTTCAGTAGGATTTGCAGGTGTGACTGCCTGCTGGTTAACCTAAGTGGTCGCAGCCTGTATTAACACTTTTAGGGTAAGCTCGAGCTTCGCATCCATCCCTTGCCCACTGAGGGGCCAACTGGGGTTGGTGGGATGAATTCCCGCTATTTTTCCTGCTTCCAACACCCCTTCTGGGAGACACTGTCTGCGAACGCATAAAGAATGAATTAGAAGAGAGACCTTAAAGTTTACACTCTATCGCATGATATAATAAGAAAAGGGAATTGTTGTAGAACATCTTGTAGCCTCCTTGTCATAAGGGTGTCATGCTTTACACCCATGAAAAGGACTCTACTCGATGCGGCTTTCAGACACTCGAGGATACTCTAAACCTAGTGCTCTGATACCAAGTTTGTCACGTCCTGAGTCTACACCCTGGACGTAATAGGGTACTTGAAGTCCCAAGTGACCCCAAGTCAACCCCTAGTCTATCAGGCACTAGTATTCTGAGTAAGACAATATATATATATATATATATATATATATATATATATATATATATATATATATATATATATATATATATATAAGCTTTGAAATAATAGCATAAGAGCATTTGATAAAATAAACTAGAAGAGAACATTAAAATTTAAAACATTTGAAATCTGAAATTAACTTTGTGTCTAAAAGCTTTCTAACTGATGAGTTGTTGGGACAAGCCCCCAGCTAACTCTAAGTCCAACTAAAAATAATAACTTAATTGAAAGAAAGTAAAACAAGGCCCTCAATGATGCGGACTCACACTTCGGCTGCAGCGGAAGAGGATCTGAAATGCAACGGCTAACGTGCTTAGTCTGGGAACCTGCAGCTGTATCATGAAAGGATACCGCATAAAAGTATGCGTTAGTGCTTTGAATGTACTAAGTAAGTGGGAGAAAAAATATCTGAATATAAAGTCTGAACTGAAATGACACGCAATGACCAACAGGTAAGATGAACTGAACTACTGATGTAAACTGAAATGGTCAAGATGACCCTGTTTGATGGTCAAAGACATGCCCTAAGTCTGAAATACTGAGTCTGATAGAACACACTGAACTAATTTGAACTGAACTGAACTGTTAAAAACTTAGACTGAACTAAACTAACTAATGGGAGAGGCTATAACCGACATATAACCACGTGAGCTAGACGTGGAGTCCGATGTACACACCCCGTCGGTAGGACCTAATATACCTTTCCAGGGTATAAAGGCATAGACTGTGAGAATCACTGTCGGGGGCCATGAGGACAAGTAAATATAACCTATGGTGGCAACATAGTTCTAGAACCTAGGTGCCCTAGAACCCTGGCCCTTTCGGTGCTAACTCCTACTCCCACTAGATAATCCTATCAGGATTACTACTGCCAAGCAGATAGCTCGATACTGGGGCCCAAGACTATAACTGACACAGGGATACTGTCTGAGAGTTCCCTGAGCGTCTTATAGGACCAGATTTAGAAAATGAGTTCTAAAACTTGTTAGACTTCTTATATGGAAGTGTCGTATCTGTCTAAAGAACAAATTGATAACTGAACTGGGGTCCTGAGGCTAGTCAGAGTTGTATTTCTAAAATTTCATGACCGCCTAAGGGACCAATATACTGGATTCTGAGTTTGATTCTTATAATTGGGAGGCACCACTAACACCTCGGGGAAGGACTTAAGTCAAACCGATCAATTGACACTTTCTGAATAGTACTGAAGAGGTTCTACGTTCTAATGAACAAAACTACTAAGAAGCTAATAGAGAACACAACTCATTCCAACAATACGGGAATTTCATAATATGCCGAAATTTCAAGAATTTAAAGGGATTTAATCCAACAAGGTAAAATCATTCTCCTCAATGGAATAATTGCTCATATATATATATATATATATATATATATATATATATATATAATTAGAATTACTAGGATATTCAGCCCAAAACATACTTTGCAAAATAGACGGAATGTAATACACAATAATCTTTGCTCGATAATTTAGGGTTGTAAATCATATTAGCAAGAACAACAATAATTTACATATGAATTGATGAAGATCATATCAATAATAAACATGTATAATAACCCAATTGAAATTAATGATAACCAACATGAAAATCTCTTCATATTCGAAAATCTCAAGACTAAGCTGATAGGGAAATTATGGGAGGATATTGGGGGACACAAGGGAAGGACAATTCCCTTGTTGAATTCCTACATACCTGGATTGACAAAATATCCCTATATAACTTGGATCTTGAAGTTATTGAAGAAACCCTAGGTGTTCTTGTGTTTTGGAAAAGAAGAGGAAGAAGGATTTGTGTTGATCATACATACATTGGCGCGTAGTTTCGAGGCATAGGGTTGACTGACCCTTAGCCTACTCGGTGCTAGACACTACTCCCAAAAAAATGCATATGCTCTCCCTCATTTTTCAAAGAAGCTGACTATTGTCTATTGACAAAGCTGAATAATCATGTACATATAAAATTTGAAATCATACATGAAGAGCCTTAGCTCGAACCATACCACAAGTTAAACATAATTGGAAGTCTTGACTCCAAAATCATGTGGTAAGCTAATTAACTTGAAATCATAAATCATACTTGGACATATGAGCTTGCCCAATACTTAAACATGCTTGAAAATACATAATTTACTTGAAAATATGATCATAGACATGGATAACTTGAAACATGCTTTTGATCATAAATATCTCATCATACTTGAACATACATCATAAATATCAACATTCATAAACTTCTCATGGATGGGCATCTTAATTTATAAAGCTTGAAAACATGATTTATAATTGAAAACATCATAAAACTTTCCCATGAATCATAATTGAATAATAAAAAACATACTAAGATCATACCCATGTAGAAAACTAGGAAATTCATGCATTGGGTTAAAACCCCATTGGATCAACACATAGATTTTCATGAATTAGAGAGGGATTGGGAATGAGTGTGAATGAATTCACCCATTCATAACCCAATATACCTGAAAGGATCTGATTCTACCACTTTTCTGATTGCCCAATGAAGAATTGAAGAAAACTTGTAGTGAACCTAAGCTTGATCACCTTCTAAGACTTTAACTTGCATGAATGAATGTGAATAGCCTAGAATGAACTTACCCCTATTAAAACTCATCATTCATAGCTTAAAACGATTTATTTTAGGCCTTCGGATCATACAAATTACAGATAAGCCCTTACTAAATTCACAGAAAATAGCTGACTGCTAGTCCCCATGAGGGACTGGACGAGTCGTCATCCAAAACCATGACTCGTGGCCACAAATCATTGAGTACACTGCCAACATTTCCTTAGGACTCATCATGGGACACTGCATGAGTCGTTACTGGTGACCACGACTCATGGTCACCACTCGTGGTCTTCACTACCCAACAATCATTAATTCTTAGCCAACCTTTACCACAACTGACTCAACGAGTCATAGGGACTGACCACAACTCATGGTCATGTCTGTGGGGACTTCAAAACTCAAAGTTTCAACTTAACTCTATCACCTCACCAAGAGTCACTTCACGACTATGGTCTACCCCACGGGTCACAAAATGACTTGTTCTGTGACCTAGTGCCAAATTTCCAGTTTTCTCCATTTCAACTCCCGGGTCTGATCTTAGTGCTTTTGGGGTATAACGCTAGGAGTCCATCTTGTTGACTCGACAGATTGTAGTGTCATTATTCAGAGTGGATCAGAATTATCTTTAGTGACCAGTGTTAAGGCTAGGCAAGATGAGGATCCTATTTTGGTGAAGTTGAAGGAAGTGGTTCGGAATCAGAAGGTCGAGGTCTTCTCCCAACGGGGAGATGGTGTGATCCAATATCAGGGTTATTTATTCTTACCAGATGCTGGTGACTTGAGGGAGCAGATGTTGCATGAAGCTCATGGTTCCAGATATTCTATCCATCCACGTGCCATCAAGATGTACCGTGACTTACGGGAAGTCTATTTGTGGAGTGGCATAAAGAAGGACATAGTAGAGTTAGTGGCTAAGTGTTCGAATTGTCAATAGGTGAAGGTTGAGCATCACAGATCAGGAGGTGTGCTTCAGTACATTGGTATCCCTACATGGAAGTGGGGGTAAATCAAGATGGACTTCATTATGGGGTTTCCTCATACACACAGACAGTATGAATCTATTTGGGTGGTTGTGGACAGGTTGACTAAAGTAGCTCATTTCCTATTTGTCAAAACTATCGATTCAATGGAGGATTATGCTAAGTTGTATATTCAAGAGTTTGTTCGGTTGCATGGAGTGCCCTTGTCCATCATTTCATATAGATCTCCTATTGGTTGGTTTGAAGTTAGTGAAACTACATTGATAGGACCAGATTCAGTCCATGAGGCCATGGACAAAGTTCAGCTTAGAAGGGACAGGTTCAAAGCAACTCAGAGTCGCCAAAAGTCCTATGCGGATATGAGGAGGAGGGAGCTTGAGTTTGAAGTTGATGATTGAATGTTTCTAAAGGTATCTCCCATGAAGGGATTTATGAGGTTCGAAAAGAAAGAGATACTCAATCCCCGTTATATTAGTCTATACCAAATTGCCAGACATGTTGACAAGATGGCCTATGAGTTGGAGTTGCCCTCAAAATTATCTTCAGTTCATCCAGTTTTCCATGTATCGCTCTTGAAGAAGAGCGTTTAGCTGATCCAGCTCTAGTTGTTCCGGTGGAGAGTTTAGGTGTGAAGGATAACCTTAGCTATGATGAGGTTCTAGTGGAAATACTTCATTGTCAGGTTTAGAAGCTAAGAAACAAAGAACTAGCTTCAGTGAAGGTGTTATGGAGGAACCAGCACATTGACGGAGCTACGTGGGAAGCCGAAGCAGATATGATGGTAAGGTACCCACATTTATTCCATTCTGGCTCAGTTCCATCTTAAGGTATCAGTTTCCTCCTTAGTATTCTATTTAGTTTCATGTTCAGTTCATGTCCCCCCAAGTTTCCTTCATGTCATTGTATGTATGTGTGAATTATGAATTCAGTTCTATAATGTATTCTTTTTCGGAGTTAGTTACTCCGTCAGTTTTCAGCTTAAATGTTCCGTATTTGGCGTGGTGGTTGCATTTCTCAGCTTTTTAGTATGTTTACCCATATTCGAGGACGAGTATTCCCAAGGGGGGAAATTCTTATACCTCGGAAGTACTTAAGACTAGACTCGGGATTTGAAATTAAAAGTAGAATAGAAACAAGAAATTTCCCTCAGAACGACTAGTGGTACGAGTCATTGGTAGGTTAGATGAATCCTGGGAAGCAGTCATGGTTGGGTTCTGCTAGGAGTAGTTCTGTGAAAACGGGTCTAAGGACGACTTGTTGATTGATATAACGGGTCATTGAAAGGGAGTTGTTGTGAGATTGGTCATGATCCAGGAGGTAGTCGTGGGTCATGGAATGACTTATTTGTTCGAGCCATAGGTCCTGATATGCTCCCCTTGGAAGGTTCCCTGAAAATGGGAAGTGGTGACAGTGGATGGTTGCCACGAGTCGTGGGAGCTAGGTACGACTCGTGGTACCTGTCGTGGTAGCAGTTCAGGGACTGGAAAATGGGCTGAAGCAATGAGGGAAGTAATGATACTTGGGAGCCAGTAACGACTCGTTGGACCAGTCGTTGTCACTGCAGTGCAGATTGTTTAGGTTTTTCATTAAGGGTATTTTCATCTTTTCTAGGCCCTAAAGTCTTAACTACGTCATTTTAAGCTTAGTTAGTAGGGTTTTAAGGGTGTTAAACCTATTCTACGTATCTCCACTCCATGGATGCCATTTAGAGCCTTTCCTTGAAGATCAAGTTTGAAGAATTACTTCAAATTCTCCCCAATTTCCTTTGAGCTTTCAAGTGGGAGTGCGAATCAAATACCCAGGTATGTGAGGCTATGAATGGTAGTTTCTTTCACTCTCACACTCCAAATTCTTCTCAATTCCATAGATTTCAATTCTAGATTCAAGTTTCATGATCTTATGGGGTTTATTCCAATTCTTGTAAACTTCTCTATGATCTATCTATGGAACAATTCCCTTTATGCATCAAATCATGTTTTATGATCTATGGGCAGATTTTATAATTATTTTGATTATTAATTTATAGTTTCAACTTCTAATTAAATTATTCCCAATTATGTAAGCTTCATGAAAAGTGAATTTATGGTTCCATTATGATCATGATCTTCTTAAGTCCTAAATTATGATTTATGATTTATCAAATGATTTCTCACAAGTACTCATCATGGATTTATGAATATCAAGTATATACATCTTTTACAAGTATGCATGGATTTCATGATTTATGGATTTATGACCCTTGGCCGATTCATAGGCTCTTATTCATGGATAATCATATATTTCTAGTGGGATCCATCATGTTATTATTTATGTGGCCATGAACTTCATGAATGATTTCACGATTATGATATGAGCCCTCATATGCATGTTTTTAGGAGCAGTTTCTAACATTGAGTAGACCCGGCATCCAGGTGAACCCATGGTCTCAAAACTACATGCCACCGTAGAG
Organism: Datura wrightii; assembly: GCA_035772735.1. Taxonomy (NCBI): domain Eukaryota; kingdom Viridiplantae; phylum Streptophyta; class Magnoliopsida; order Solanales; family Solanaceae; genus Datura; species Datura wrightii. Next base: position 163,412,501 of record JASDFA010000027.1, on the reverse strand, counting down.
GTATATATATTTATTATTGGATCCCTGTGATATCACCACTGTAATGCCCCAAAAACTCATAGGCTAGACGCAGGACTTAAATTAGAGAAAACTGGAAAATCTGCACCAAGGCACAGAACGAGTCGTTATGTGACCTGTGGGGAGTGACCACGAGCCATTAAGTGAGTCCTGGTGAGACCTGGGGGCTTATTTTGAAATTTTGGGGGTTGAGGTGACCACGGGTGTGACAACAAGTCGTGAGAGGACCCGTGGTCAAGGATAATGTGAACACTAGGAGAATATGGGCAGTGAACTTCATGATTAGTCACCATGAGTCGTGGTCCAAGCCACGATTCGTTAGGTCACCTGTGGTTCAAAATAGATGGGAGAGTATGGGCGTTGGCAGTGTAGTTGACGAGTGGGTCATCATGAGTCGTAGGGTACATCATGAGTCATGGTGTCCCTCGAGGTGACAAATAGGGGATTTTGGGTATTGGACCCAACGACCGTGACCACGAGTCATGGTCACTAGGCACGAGTCATAGGGTCCCCCATGGGGACTAGCAACTAGTTTTCCCTGTAAATTTCCTAGGTTCTTTCAGTAATTCCTACTCTCCTAAAATTTAAACTATTTCATTGTAGACATAATTTCATACCTATTAGTGGGGTTAAACGGTTTTCCCCCTCATTCCCACCCATCTTCAGAAAAAAATCTTGTAACCATTCATCTTCAGAAACTCTCAAGAAAGACTAGAGTTTCCTCCATTGCAGCAGTAAAAGCTTCCTTCTTCGGGGAAATTCTCTATTAGGTATGTGGAATTCAACAAGGGGATAAATTTTCCCTTGTGTCCCCCAAAACACTCCTCAAAATTCTTTATGAATCTTAGCCCTGAGCTTTCGAATGCAAAAAGATTATATGTAAGTTTTCTTTGAATTATATTAGAATGATATGCACGATTATTTCAGACATGATTTCCATCAGTCATGATTAAATTGATGTTATTCCCGTAAAAGTGAATTTTAGCCCCGCAGATTTTCGAATGATTAGAAATTTGTGTAATTTTTTGTTTAATCTATGGGGAATTACTATGATATATTAATTATGGATATTCTTCCACCAATTAGTGAAAATATTGATGATTATCCCTATAAGTTGAGTCTATCCCTATTTCTTGAGCTAGAAAATCTTGGCATTTGCATTAGTGCTTGAATATCAAATTTTAGTTTAATCTTTTCAGTGTTGGGGACTCCCATGTTGTTAGTGGCATTGAAGCTAAATTAGAATATTGTCAATTCAGTTTTCTTAAGAATGTTTGAACTCTCAGTGTCAGTCAGAAAATGTCAGCCGATCAGTTTGACTACAGAATTTTTCGAGGTGTCAATAGTACCTCCTAGTTATCAGAATCAGATTCTGATTCATAATTCTATTTTATTGGTCTATTAGGAGGTTATGATAGTTTAGATATATAGCTCTGACTAGCCTCAGGACCCCAGCTTCAGATTACAGTTTCTTCTTAGACGGTTACAACGCTTCTAGGTAAGCAACTCTGACAAATCATAGAACCTAGTTTGAAAATCAGGCCGACAAGACTCTCAGGGTGCTTTCAGATATGTATACCTGACTAGTCTTGGGCCACAGTTTTGAGCTATTAGCTTTGTATTCAATCTAGGATTACCCAATGGGAGTAGGACTTAGCACCGAGCAGACCTAGGTTCCAGTACCCACAGGTTTCCAAAACTATGTTGCTAGTGTAGGTTTCAATATTTATTGGCCTAATTGGCCCTATACTTTTGTAATCACCCAGTTCATGCCTTTATACCCTAGAAAGGTATATAGATTCCTACCGATGGGGTGTATACATCGGATTCCACGTCTAGCTCACTTGGTTATATGTTAGTTATAGACTTTCCCACTAGTCTGTGCAGTCTAGTCTCAGTCCAGTTCAGTTTAGATCAGCAATCCAGACTTAGAACGTGCTTTGTCCCTCAGACAGGGTCTCCTAGACCACCTCAGTATTGTAGTTATTCAGTTCGATAGCTTTAGTTGGTCATTGCTTGTCTCCCAGTTCGGCATTTCTTTTATTATTTATTCTATTGTATTATGTTCCTCTCATTTACTTAGTACATTCAAAGTACTGATGCATACTTTTATGTTGTATCGTTTTATGATACAGCTACTGGATCACAGTATCAGCGTTGTTAGCAGACCGTTTACCGAAGAACTCAACTATCCAGTTGGTGATTCCTCATCTTTCGAGGATGAAGATTACTTGCTTTAGTTATGATTTCATTTCTTTTATTGTGATTTGGAGTTAGCTGGGGGTTTTTCCCAGCAGCTCATCAGACCTAGTGGCTTTCAGATGTAGAGTGGTTTTCAGACTCAGATTGAGTTTATTAAATATCTAATCTTGTTCAAGTGTTATTATATTGCTTTAAATTTCCATTGCATATATTTTTTTTATATTACTCAAAATGCCAGTGTATGATAGACCAGGGGTTGACTTGAGGTCACTTGTGTCTTAAAGTATCATGTTTCGTCCAGTGTGTAAACTCGGGCTGTGACAAACTTTGTATCAAAGCACTAGGTTCAGAGTATACTCGGATGTCTAAAAGCCGCATCAAGTAGATTCCTCATCATGGGTGAGAAGCACGCCACACTTATGACGGGGAGGCTATGAGATGTCATTAGGAAACTTCCCTTCATTTCTTACTCCTTATCGTTTGTTGAAATTCAGTTCCAAAAATCATTCGTATCACTCGTGCTCTTCTTCGTTTCAGTGATCTATGCCTCCACGATGCAGCAATGGAATAGGGCCGGAAATGCCTAGAAGACTGCTCCACCAGCCTCGAAATCCCCATAGGACGACTCAGTATCATCCACAACATTTAGGTCAACTGCTCGCCCAAACTGTGACCAACCAGGTGAACCAGCAAGTGGTTCTAGTTAAAAACAACGAGTCCAGAGCAGCTGCTAGGGTGCCGGACTTCACCCGAATTAACCCTCTATCATTTCAGGGATCCAAGGTGGGGGAGGACCCCCAAGATTTCATAGATAAGATCAGAAAGATTACCCATATAATGGGTTCCAACTCCTATGAGAGTGCTGACCTGGCTGCCTACCAGCTAAAAGGGGTACCCCAAGTCTGGTATGAACAGTTGAAGGAGGGGCGACCAGTTGGAGCAGGACCGGTGGAGTGAGAGGAGTTCAATACAACCTTTCTGGACAGATTTTTCACTAAAGAACTTAGGGAGGCCAAGGTTGTAGAGTTCATGAACCTGAGATAGGAAAACATAACCATGGAAGAGTATGCTCTGGAGTTTACTAGGTTTTTCAAATATTCTCCAGACATGGTGGTCGAGCCAAGGGCTTGCATGCTGAAATTCGTGAATGGGGTGTCAAACCTGGTTCTCAAAGAGTGCAGGACCGCGATGCTGATCAAAGATTTAGACCTCTCCAGTTTGATTGCATATGCCCAACAGATCGAGAATGAAAAACTGAGGGAAATGGAAAGAATGAATAAGTGGGCAAGCACTGGCCAGTCAGAACATGGCCACCAAAGGTCGAGCGATAGTAACTGGCCACAACAGCAGTAGCAGTAGAGGGCTCCAAGGCACAGCTCCGCCAGCGCTCCTACTTTTCGGTCCCGCCAGGATCGAAAGGGTGGAGCATCTGGCTCTCAGTCTCAGAGCTACAATGCTAGGAACAGATATCCGGCTTGTCACAATTGCGGCAAGAATTACCCGGGAGAGTGTCTTCGGGGTCAAGAGGGCTATTTTAGTTGTGGAAAACTCGAGCATCAGCTTAAGGAATGCCCATTAGTGGGACGAGGGAGATCACAATCCACCACCTTAGCAGCTCCAGCAGCCAACCAGCTCAACAGGCTAATGCATCAGGTATGGACAGCGATCAATGCCAAAACTGTTTTTATGCATTATCATCTCATCAGGATTAGGAGAACTCACCAGATGTAGTCACGGGTATGTTATGTCTTTTCCACCTAGATGTATATGCCCTACTTGATCTGGGGGCCACACTATAATTTGTGACTCCCTACGTAGTAGTTCAATTTAATATTAGTCTGGAAGTACTATCAGAACCTTTCTCAGTCTCCACCCCAGTTGGTGAGTCAATTAGAGCCAGCCGGGTGTATAGAAACTTTTCAATCTCAATTTCCAATAAAGTCATTCCAGCTGACCTTATAGAATTATACATGGTCGATTTCGACCTCATTCTTTGCATGGATTGGTTGCAATCCGGTTTTGCCTCAGTCGACTGCAGAACAAGAGTCGTCAGGTTTCAGTTCCCTAATGAACTAGCTCTAGAGTGGTCGGGCAGTAGTTCAACACCGAAGGGTAGGTTTATTTCCTACCTTAAGGCCAAGAAGCTTATTTCTAAGGGATGTATTTATCATCTAGTTCTAGTCAAGTATTCTTATTTTGTGACCCCAACTATCCAATCAGTCCCTATTGTTAGAGAGTTTCTAGATGTGTTCCCCGATGATCTTCCCAGAGTTCCTCCTAAACAGGAAATTGAGTTCGGCATAGACCTAATTCCAAATACTTAGACCATCTCCATCTCTCCTTATGGAATGACTCCGGCTGAACTTAAGGAGTTGAAGGAGCGGGTAGAAGATCTTCTTGATAAGGGTTTTATTAGACCCAGCACCTCTCCCTGGGGTGCTCCAATGTTATTCGTCCGAAAGAAAGATGGTTCCCTCAGAATGTGCATCGATTACCGTCAGTTCAACAAGGTCACAATCAAGTACAGGTATCCCCTACCCAGAATTGATGACCTGTTCGACCAACTTCAGGGAGCCAGTTTTTTCTCCAAAATAGATCTCAGGTCGAGGTATCATCAGCTAAGAGTAAGAGAGTGTGACATACCGAAAACAACTTTCAGGGCTCGGTATGGTCACTTCAAGTTCGGGGTTATGTCTTTTGAACTAACAAATTCCCCTGTAGCCTTTATGGACTTTAAGAACAGAGTCATCAAGCAGTATCTAGATATGTTCATCATTATATTTATCGACGACATTCTGGTATACTCCAGAAATGAGGAAGAGCATGCTAATCACCTGAGGATAGTGCTTCAGACACTTAGAGACCGCTAGTTGTTTGCCAAGTTTAGCAAGTGTGATTTCTGATTGAAGTCTGTGACTTTATTCAGTGATGTGGTCTTGGGTGAAGGTATTCAGGTTGATCCTCAAAAGATAGAAGTAGTGAAAAACTGGCCCAGACCAACCACTCCAATCGAAATAAAAAATTCGTGGGTTTGGCCGGTTACTACTGACGCTTTGTAGATGGCTTTTCTTCTATGGCATCTCACTAACTAGGCTGAGTCATAAAAAAGTGAAGTTCCAGTGGTCAGATGCGTGTGAGAAGAGTTTTCAGGAGTTAAAAACTTGACTCACTACTATTCTCGTATTGAATCTACTAGAAGGATTAGATGGATTTTTAGCTTATTGCGACGCTTCCAGAGTGGGACCCGATTGCATTCTAATGCAGTGGGGAAAAGTGACAGCCTATGCCTCTAGATAGCTCAAGGTTCATGAGAAAAATTATCCAACTCATGACTTGCAGTTGGCGGTAGTAGTGTTTGCATTTAAAATATGGAGACATTACCTATACGGGGCTCACATTGATGTTTTCAGTTCAGCGATCACAAGAGCCTTCAGTATGTATTCACTCAGAAGGACCTGAATCTTTGCTAGAGAAGGTGGTCATAGCTCCTGAAGGAATATGACATGAGCGTGCTATATCACCCGGACAAAGCGAATATGGTGGCAGATGTCCTAAGCAGAATGTCTATGGGTAGCATGGCTCGTATTGAGGATAGCGAGAAGGATTTGGCAAAGGATATTCACAAACTAGCATGGTTAGGGGTGTAGTTGAGTGACTCAGCTGAGGCAAGAGTGGTGATGCAAAGCGAGTCAGACTCCTCTTTGGTTGTTGAAGTTAAGTCCAAATAGGATAAAGATCCCATTCTTCTTAAACTCAAGGGAGCAGTTCTCAGAAAGGAGGTTGAGGCTTTCTCTAAAGGGGGAGATGGTGTGCTCTATTACTAGGACAGATTGTGCGTACCAGATGTCGGTGACTTGAGGTAGTAGATCATGGCTGAAGCGCACAACTTGAGATACTCCATCCACCCAGGTGCTACAAAAATGTACCATGATTTACGGGATATGTACTGGTGGAACGGCATGAAGAGAGACATCGCCAAATTCGTAGCCAAGTTCCCGAACTGCCAACAAGTCAAAGTAGAGCATCAAAGACTGGTAGGTATGACCCAAGATATCAGCATACCCACGTGGAACTAGGAATAAATAAATATGGACTTTATTTTGGGCCTACCTTGAACTTGTCGGCAACATGATTCCATCTGGGTAATTGTAGATCAGATGACTAAGTCAGCAGATTTCCTCCCAATTAAAACTACAGATTTAGCTAATGACTATGCTAGACTTTACATTCGGGAGTTGGTCCGTATTCATGGAGTTCCATTATCCATCATCTCAGACAGAGGTACCCAGTTCACCCCATATTTCTGGAAGTCTTCTTAGAAGGGACTTGGTACCCATGTCAAGCTCAGAACATCTTTTTACCCGCAGATGGATGGGCAAGATGAGAGGACAATTCAGACCCTAGAAGATATGTTGAGAGCGTGCATGATTGATTTCAAGGGTAGTTGGGATGACCACTTGCCTCTTATCGAGTTTGTGTACAAAAATAGTTATCACTCTAGCATCCAGATGGCCCCGTTTAAGGCATTGTATGGTAGAAGGTGCAGGTCTCCTATTGGATGGTTTAAGGTTGGTGAAGCTACATAATCGGGCCAGAGTATGTTCATAAAGCTATGCAGAAGGTACAACTTATCAGAGAAGGATTGAAAACAGCTCAAAGCCGTCAAAAATCTTATGCAGATGTGAGGAGAAGAGAATTGGAGTTTGCTGTGAATGACTGGGTCTATCTGAAAATTTCACCCATGAAAGGGGTGATGAGGTTTGGAAAGAAAGGAAAGCTCAGTCCGAGATATATGGGACCCTACAGAGTTTTGAGACAAATTGGCAAGGTAGCCTATGAGCTGGAATTACCTTCGAAGTTGGCTTTTGTGCACCTAGTATTCCATGTATCATTATTGAACAAATGCATTGGTGATCCAACTTCAATTGCGCCATTGGAAAGTGTAGAAATAAATGATAGTCTCTCATACAAGGAGGTCCCAGTCCAGATCCTTGACCGTCAGGTTCATAAGCTGAGGAACAAGGAAGTAGCTTTAGTTAAGGTCTTATTGAGAAATCAGTAGGTGAAGGGAGCTACATGGGAGGCCGAAGCGGCTACAATAGCCAGATACCCACACTTATTCTCTACCGGCTCTGTCACAGCTTGAGATAATTAGACCCGCCCTAGAACTCAATTTAGTTGTCATGATCAATTTATGTGTTTAAGTTTCGTTTGTGTTTATGGATGTATGTAAGAAAAAGTGAATTCAGTACAGCTATGAAGTTTAAATTGGAGGTATTCATTTCGTTAGTTTTTGGTTTAATGATCAGTATTTGAATATTATCATTACATCTCTATGCTTTTGTATGTGTTTTCTAACATTCGAGGATAAATGTTCCCAAGGGGGAGATATTGTAATGCCTCAGAAACTCAAAGGTTAGATCCGGGACTTAAATCAGAGAAAACTAGAAAATCTGCACTAGGTGACCGCGAGTTGTTAAGTGACTCATTGTGAGACCTGGAGGCTTATTTTGAAATTTTGGTGATTGAGGTGACCACGGGTGTGACCATGAGTCGTGGTCCACCCCACGAGTTTTAAGAGGACCCATGGTCAAGGATAATGTGAATACCAAGAGAATATGGGCAGTGAACTTCACGATTAGTCACCATGAGTCATGGTCCAAGCCGCGATTCATTAGGTAACCCGTGGTTCAAAATAGATTGGAGAGTATGGGTGTTGGTAGTGTAGTTGCTGAGTGGGTCACCATGATTCGTAGGGTATACCATGAGTCGTAGTGTCCCTCGAGGTGACCAATAGGGGATTTTGGGCAGTGGACCCAACGACCGTGACCATGAGTTGTGGTCACTGGCCACGAGTTGTAGGGTCCCCTGTGGGGACTAGTAGTCAGTTTTCCCTGCGAATTACCTAGGGTCTTTCAATAATTTCCTACCCTCCTAAACTATCAACTACGTCATTTTAGACATAATTTTAGACCTATTAGTGGGGTTAAATGGTTTTCCCCCTCATTCCCACCCATCTTCAGAAAAAAATACCGTAACCTTTGATCTTGAGAAACTCTCAAGAAAGACTTGGGTTTCCTCTATTGTAGCAGTACAAGCTTCCTTCTTCGGGGAAATTCTTTATTAGGTATGTGGAAATTCAATAAGGGGATAGATTTTCCCTTGTGTCCCCAAAACTCTCCTCAAATTTCTTTATGAATCTTAGCCCTGACCTTTTGAATGCGAAGAGATTATATGTTAGTTTTCTTTGAATTCATATAGAATGATAACCATGATTATTTCATACATGATTTCCATCAGTTCATGATTAAATTGATGTTATTCCCGTAGAAGTGAATTCTAGCCCCACAAATTTTTGAATGATTAAAAATTCTTGATAATGTTTCATTTAATCCATGGGGAATTATTATGAAGTATTAATTATGGATATTCTTCCACCAGTTAGTAACAATATTGATGCTTATCCCTATACGTTGAGTTTAGCCCTGTTTGTTGACCTAGAAAATCGTGGCATCTGCACTAGTGCTTGAATATCAAATTTTAGTTTAATATTATCAGTGTTGGGAACTCCCATGTTGTTAGTAGCATTGAATCTCAATCAGAATATTGTCAATTCAGCTTTAGTAAGAATTTTTGAACTCTCACTGTCAATTAGAAAATGTTAGCTAATTAGTTTGGCTACAGAATTTCCTGAGGTATCAATAGTACCTCCTAGTTATTAGAATAAGATTCAGAATTTAGTTTTATTAGTTCACTAGACGGTCATGACACTTTAGATATATAGCTCTGACTAGCCTCAAGACCCCAGCTTCAGATGATAGTTTGTTCTTAGACGGTTACGATGCTTTTAGATAAGCAGATCTGACCGATCTTAGAACCCAGTTTCAGAATCTGGCCGACAAGACTCTCAGGGTGCTTTCAGAATTGTATACCTGACTAGTCTTGGAGCCTAGTATCGAGCTATCAACTTAGTATTCAATCTAGGATTACCTAGTGGGAGTAGGACTTAACACTAAGCAGACCGGGGTTCCAGTGCATCTAGGTTCCCAAAACTACGTTGCTAACGTAGGTTTCAATATTTATTGTCCTAATTGGCCCTAGACTTTTATGATCATCCAGTTCATGCCTTTATACCCTGGCAAGGTATATCGGGTCCTACCGGTAGGGTGTATACATCGGACTTCACGTCTAACTCACGTGGTTACATGTCAGTAATAGACTCTCCCACTAGTCAGTTCAGTCTAGTCTCAGTCCAGTTCAGTTCAGATCAGCAATCCAGACTTAGAACGTGCTTTGACCATCAGACAGGGTCTCCTAGACCACCTCAGTATTGTAGTTATTCAGTTTGGTAGCTTTAGTTGGTCATTTCATGTCTCCCAGTTTGGCATTTCTTTTATCATTTATTCTATTGTATTATGTTCCTCTCACTTACTCAGTACATTCAAAGTACTGATGCATACTTTTATGTTGTATCGTTTTAAGATACAACTGCAGGATCACAGTCCCAGCCCCGTTAGCAGACCATTTACTGAAGAACTCAGCTATCCAGTGGATGAGTCCTCATCCTTTGAGGACGAAGATTACTTGCTTTGTTATGATTTCATTTCTTTTATTATGATTTTGAGTTAGCTGGGGATTTGTCCCAGCAGCTCATTAGACCGAGTGGCTTCAGATGTAGAGTTGTTTTCAGACTCAGATTTAGTTTATTAAATATGTAATCTTGTTCAAGTGTTATTATTTTGCTTTAAATTTCTGCTGAATATATATATTTCTTTAATGTTACTCAGAATGTTAGTGTATGATAGAACAGGGGTTGACTTGGGGTCACTTGTGGCTTTAAGTACCATGTTTCGTTCAGGTTGTAAACTCGGGGCGTGACAACCACACTTGGGCGAAATAGTGGGGCATCATGTAAGGATCTATCATGATGGTGTCGATTAAAGTCCTTCCATTGTTCCTCATGATTTATGCATGGTTATGTTTATGTTACTTTGGCTCGAGTTATGTTTAATAAATCTTTCTCTTATGATTATGATTATGACTGGTTTACAAATGTTTTGAAAACCTTGAGCCCTTATGTTTACATTATGATATTTACTTTATGATCACGCTGTCCTACTCTTATGAACTCTAATGTATTTTAACTGTCCGTTTTACTTCCCTTGCATACTCAGTACATTTCAAGTACTGACCACATACTCTATGCTGTATCATTTCATGATACCAGCTCGGATATTCAGGCTAAGACATGCCAGTAGCAGGACTCTCAGAGTTAGTATCTTCTAATCTTAGTTGGTGAATCCTCATCTTCCAAGCGCCCTTTATCAGTTGTATTGAGTATTTCAGTTTCAAACTATAGTGAGTTAGTTGGGTCTTGTGCCATCAACTCATCAGTAGTAGAGGGTTTTTTAGACATAGCATGTATTCAGTTTCAACCTTGTATTATGTATTCAGATGTTATGATAATTTTTGAGGAAAATATTTCCATCATCCTTCAAGAATTTTTAATTTCCTACGTATTGGAACAAATATTTGAGCTGATACATGAAGACAATTTATATTTTTCACAATGGTTGTAGAAAGGTCAATTGTAGGATTGATATCTTTACTAGTTGGAGCTTACTACTAGACAGTTGTAACTTGTATTGTTGCCTTAGTTTGATAGGTTCCTGTTAGTGTTTACATTTTTTGTGTCTCTCATGGTGTTTGGGTTGACTATTACTTTTTTTTATAAGCAAGGGTGAATTTTATAAGTGGATTTTCTAACAAGGAATCAACATCATTTACATAGGCCAAGTGGCACCAAGTAGCTAACAAGAAAGTACATCTAATTTTAAGGCTATGTATACATCTCATTTTGCCAAAATTTGGTTTGAGTTTTTAGAAATATACACAAACAAGGTTCATGAAATTTTTTTTTTTACAATTTCCAATCTGTTGATATCAGTTTCAACTATGCAGCTGGATTATCTTTTCTTCTTTAAATTACAAAATTCACTTGTTGGATCAAAGAAAAGAAATGATCATTTAAAATTTTGTCACCAATTACTTCTCATTGCCTCGAAAGGGAATCTGCTTTTTGATTGTCATGAGATGTAATGCTAGATCTCCTCAAATTGAGAATCTATATTATTGGAAAGAAATATTAAACGCTAGCGTGAAAGCTCATGTTAGTGCAATTTATCACTAGATAATTAGTGATTAAAGATTTATGCTTAGCTTTCATCCTGGATCCATGACTTGTTTTATATAGTTGTGGAGTATCGCACTTATTCTTCTGTAGGATGGTGCTTGGTTGGCTCATACTTCTTATATCATAGTGTTTAGTCGAGTATTTTTGATTGGCACTTGTTCTCTTCCCTGCAAAAAGGAAAGTTGTCTTTGTCGTGAGTATCATTGCCTCTTGTTTAAAGAAGTATTTATCTGTCTTCCTTGAGAACCTAGTTCAATCAATTATTTTTCCTATCCATTTTACATGTTGTTAATAATTTGAGACAATTAATGATATAGCGGAAACATTCTTATAACTGTGTTATCATTTTACCAGCCAAACTTGGAAGTAAGTTAACATTGAGGACCGAAGGCAATACATGTACGTGGAATATCATTTACTTCAAGAAAGGATAAAAAATAAAGGAAAATAAATGGAACCTACAAAGTTTCAAGTTGACTCAACCATGAATTACTGCATTTCCTCTTCTCTTTTATACATATTCCCAGAAGTAATCTTTGAACATTGTCTCTTTAATCTAGCATAGTAGTTCCATCACAGTTCTTTCCCTCTCTTTATATTATTTTTTCCCATTTGTTTTATTCTCTTCATTTATATTTGATTATTCTAAGGGAATCCACCTAGCATTTAATCAAAACAGGTTATTATAATTCTACCATTGCTTTAAAGAAATTGCATATAGATAGTTTATCTTATACTTCAACAAGCTTTGTCTGGCAATAGTCTCCAACTTTAATCTCCACCTAATGGCAACCTATAAAATCCGGAAATGCTTATTAGAATCACATTGTGGATGAGGTACCTCCTTCAATTCATACCTCTAGTAGAGAGCTGCTTTGATGTCTAGCTTAAAACTGGACTTTTTTTTACGTAGTTTATATATGTATAATCCTCTGCAGTTACGAGTATATGTGAATGCCTATTAGGTTTAAAGGGAACTAAGTGATAAAGTACCTGCGCACAAGATATACCAATTTGGTAAAGGTGCTTGAGGAAAATGAATAATCTAAAAGGAAATAACTAGGATAAACTTAAAAGGATAGAAGATCAGCCAAGTGTTGCTACAATTGTCAAAAAGAGGTGTAACATGTATAATAGGTTTATTCACATTCTGAGGAGGCCAGGGATACTTTGCGCCTTGTTTTCTTATTTTTATTAGATGAGATATTGGTGATTCCTCATAAGATTCAGGTATAGTTGTCATTAGGGAATAAAGTAAATTGTGGAACCAATAGGAAAATAATGTTAATACTTGCATAGTTGCGTGATAATATATCCTTTCCTTATAATTTACTTTAGGAAAAGAAAGCCTACCTATAACAAGGAAGAAGAATCATTGGTACAGAATGAGCAACATATGTCAAATCTTAATTTTATGTTGTATTAAGAGCTCCCTAGTTCATAAACCCTAAGTTAGTCGGTCATGTCTTTCTACCGAGAGAAAATAGGGAAAAGTACCATCAACTCTTAAGATTCTATAAGCACTTGACTAGTGCATATACATTTTAGTTTGTTACTTTACCTGCTTTCTTAACCTTGATATGAAGTTACCTAATGTATTGAAGCTGTGAAGGACATAAAGTGCCAAGCCTTAAACTTGTAGCTAAGTCTCCATACAACTTGTACCCGACTTAGCTAATTGTATGACTCGCAACCTATTCACACACTTAACTCTCACCCTTCATCCCTCCTTAGCAAGTCCCTGAATAGTAACCTTAGTGTGATGGTTAATGATGAGCTGTAAGCAGGATTTAGTAGATGCTGATTATAGTATTTGTACGCCCCAAAATATGGGTAGGGTGCAACTGGCACTCTATTTTTGATTGATTGAGAAACCGGCTATATAACATCTACAACTGTGACATTGAGGCCGAGCAGGCCACCTGTCACAATGAAATAAAATAGATAATGGACATACAAGGTCTCAAAAACTATGAATAAACAACTGAAAAGCCAACAAGGCAACAATAAAGCTAAACTGAGCAACAAAAAGATGACAAGGCCACATAATAGAAATAACTATACAAACTAGTCCGTATAAGCCTCTAAAGAGTAAACAAACTGAGATGCATGGAACAAAGCCCCGACCTACCCATATTGTACACAAAACTCAAAATAATCAAAACTAGGACATAGCTCCTGAAAGAAAGGAGCATACCATAAATCCACAGAATTCTTGCTCCTTGCCGATCTAAGCCTTTACCTGCACCTGCAGCGCGATTGCAGAAGGGGTCCATAAGTGAAAGGATGTCAGTACGAATAAAATGTACTGGCATGTAAGGTTGAAAACTCTCTCTCTATATATAAGATAATGATAATTGATCCAGAAATAAAGAGTAGTATCAACCTCAAAATCTGGGAACCAACACTGAACAATAACTCTATACTGAAGTGCAAATGTAGTTTAGTAATGCACAAGAAACACCATAATTGTAGTATCGGTAGCCAGTTGATCATAAAGTCCATAAAAAGTGCATCCAACTGATGTACCACACCGGCGCATCATCCATAGGATAAATGTCCCGCCGGAAAGAATATCGGGTAATAGGTCAATGGGTAAACATCCCGCCGGAAAGAACATTGGGGGGTATGTTAATGGATAAATGTCCCCCCCGGAAAGAACATCCGTGGGTAGGTCAATGGGTAAATGTCCCGCTGGAAAGAACATCGACAGGTAGGTCAATTGGTAAACGTCCCACCCAAACACAGATTAAATAACGAAACAAATAATGAAATATTAGGGAAAACAAAAATAAATGTTAGAATCTTACCGCATAACCAAAACAAGAAGATTTCCTGAAAGATCTCCCAAATCCAACCACTCTATCTCCTAAAATTGAAATAAGAAGTCTAAGTTTAAAATAAAATTTAAATCTGCCCAGGTGCATTTTACACTTTGCAAACGTGAACCCCAATTGCAAACATGGCCTATTGACCCAACCCATCCCTTCCTGAATGTGAAACCCTTCCTTTGAATATGAAGAAAGACCTGAACCAGCCTAGCTTCTTTCATTGCTCACAGGATAGGAACCTTATGAGCCAATCATCAAGGAAGATACCTTTTCATGAATGCGACCAAGGCTCTTTGAAGTTGAAGAAAGAATGATGCACTAGAAAAAACAAACCAAAACTCACAAAATGGATAGTTCGAAATTATCTAGAACCTCCCAAGCACAAACCAAGATTGCAAAATCGATCATAAAATATGTTTTGAAATTATTGGAATCTTCTATACACCTATCTGACGTTGTGTTTACAAAATATTAACCCTAGTCAACTTAAACTTTCCAAAAAGCTAAAAATCAACTAAATAGACAAATCACTTCAAATCACATTGGGATCTTCACAAACCATCCAACTAAATCATAAATCACCCTTGAATCTTACAGAGTTGTAAAAACTTAAATTCAACCTTGTTAAATCAAAATGTTAACTTTGATCAAACATTCTGAAAATATGATCTTTCAAAATTATAAAACTTCCCTTAAACACATCTTCTCACATCGGTAATCATGTCACTCATTCCCGTAAGTCATAAATAATTGATGAGAGCTATGAGGAAGGTCAATCAGGAAAAAAGAATCAAAAATCATAACATGATCATGAACATTATAACAACTGTGGATAAAAGTTTTACTTTCAATAAATGACATGTATCTTATTTAGTTAAATAATTGAGAGTTTCTCTTGTAGTAGCTTTAAATTCCATCCTACTCCTCGCCCCCTCCCCCACCCCCCCACAAAAAAAATTCTCGAGGGTTACATAATTTAATTTCATTCTTAGATGCAAGTAAACTGGTGTCCTTTTAGTATTGCTAGTTATTTATTATGGTTTTGAAAGTCGAGAAGATTATGTTCTTTAAAATATTTCATTAAAATTAGCAACATTTGTGGGTAGGCGATTGTCCTTACCCTACCTTACCCCTTCCATTGTTGCATGCCATGACTCTTGCACAATTACGGGTGAATGCTCTTCACCTCTAGTTGTAGGTTAAGGGGTCCTCAACATCTATAAGATAGTACAACAAAGATATTTAGAATCCAATAAACTCAAATACACATGATAAGGAATGAAAGAATAATTTTTTTTAAAATATCATGTAGCCTCTTAAAGATAAGTACAGACATCTCCATATATACCAATCTACAGGACTTTACTAGATATTGCTCTTGCAGTCATGAGACCGATGAATCATGCTTTATACCAAATTGTCATTATTCAAAAATTCAAGCCGCGATTCCACCAACCTAAGCCCCATTGGAAAAAATGATTAGACGACTAATCTATTTTTACTATTTTCAAGGAAGAAGTAAGATAAAAGATGATTGTAAAGTCAAAACTACACACATAATATAGTAACTGCAAAAAGTACAACTAAATGTCACCCAAAACATGGTGTCACTAATATGAGAGATTCTAAGTAAAATTACTACTCTCAGTAAGTACGTAATACAATTGTTTGAAAAGGAAAGATAGAAATAACATAGAAAGGATTGGAGTCTAATGCTGCGGAACAACCAAGTAGATCACCCAAAAAACTCAAAGCTATCGTCATGCAAGATTACCACTTCTATCCAGGAAAAAACTTTCACGCGGATGGATGTTGAAAGCAAAAGTCAATACGAAAAATACGTGTACTCAGTAGTATTGTTATCGACCCTAATGAAGAGATGACAAGGGGTGGCCTTACCATTCTTACCTTCATAGTTCTCAATAACCAAATCAATAATAGATATCAAGAATCTATTAGGCAAATTAATCAAGTAATTACAATTATTAGAACTAATAGAAATTCGACAAACTACACAATCATCAGAAAATGTCAATCATTGTAGGTGGAGCGATAAATATCATTCAATTCAACAACTCATATATTAGATAGAGTGCTCAGTTAATCAAGATTCCATTATTCTCTGATATCTTAAATCAGCCAAAGTCAATCAAGAATCCATCTTTTACTCATATTATGACATTGATACCCACATAATCCCTTATAAACTCACTTATACAGGAAACCCATTATCCATTACTCATTAACTAAGAAATTATCAACACAAATACTTCATAAGATCAAGATAATCTCAATTTTCCTTAAGCCTAAAGCATAAATGATCAAACTAGGGCCTTGCCCTTACTCAAAGATTTCTAATGATCTTGATATGTTTGAATACATAATATACATTAGCATACGAGTCTGTAGACATCTACATTACTATACTTCTATTCCTGGCCCAAAGAGTTAACCTAAAGGTCAACTCCAAGAACCCAAAGTCAAAACTAAGAAATATAATCCAAAAATCATACACTCTTATTTTAGCATTACCTTTTAACGAGATCTTCTCTATGAACTTTGATTGAATACTCTCAATTTGTGGTCAAGCCTTCATGAATTTTCCACTAGTTTTCGTTTGTATTCCTCTCTCATTAACCCATACCAATATTTGGTATTGAAGATGATCACTAGAACTCCATTGAAGGTGGAGTATTGGGATTTCACATTTGTTTCCCAATTCAATTGAACTTACGGGTTAGAGTAGAAGATGGTCTAACAATATTTGAGTAATTGGATTTTTAGGAAATTGGTTCAGTAGATGTTGTCACCTTGGTTATAGGCTTCATAATATTCATTTTACGCACTAATTCAATGGGTTCTTTTTTCCCTATTAGGGTGGTGCATAAGCATTAGTCGTGTAGAAAAAGATGAAAATGATAGTTTAAAGGCTATGGTAAAAATTAGTATGGGGAGAGAAAAAACTAAGGTTCATTTACATGCATCCATGGAATACTAGATTTTTGTTTATGCACTTTTCTGAAAACACTATTAATCATGAAAGTTAAATTAGCAACATTACCCATTCATATGAGAAACCAAATCAAATTTACTAGGCCAAAAGTAGAAATGTTGATTTTTTAGTGACGAAGGATGAAACTTTTATCCTTATATTGTATTATGAGTTAAGGACAAGATTCCATCTTGAAATTATTGTCATAAAAGAGTACACCCCTACCAACAAGTGAACTTTTAAATAAAAAAAATGATAGAGGAAGTGGAAAATATGGAGTAACTACTTAATGATAATGTATATTCAGTAAAAAAGATTTTGGTTCTCCCAATGGTTATGCATCAACTAGTTTTTTTATTTTGATGAGAATGTGAGGGATCAATTTCCTAATACCTAACTCCCTATGCTTACTTATAAGGTCCTTTCCAGCAATTTCATGACTAATAGCGCCTCTAGGCCTTGCATAACAAAGTAGCTAAGTTAAGGCTCTCTTTTCTCCTTATCCTTTCCACCTCAAACTGTTTTTACTTTACTTAGGTTGGTATAATACTTTTCAATTTGTGTTTATGATTTATCTTCCCTTTCTATCAAATAAGATGAAAAAACTATTTCTAGATATGTTTTTGGCTTTGCCTTCCCTCCTCCCACCTACCAAAGGATTTAGAATTGTTCTGATTTGTTTAAAAACCTACCTAGTTGTGCTTGTTACTTTTAACCCTTTAATAGTATATCTATCTTCTTTATATTTTAATTTAGATTTCTTTTATGGGGCTGTTTTCCCCGTCACCTGTTGTACTGGTGGTTTACATTGACAATATATATCTACCTTTAATTATTTTTGCATGTGTACATTGGCATATATGATATATTTCATGGTATATCTTTTGGTCCATAAAACATTTTCGCAATTATTTTCTAAATAATTTTTATGCTCCCCACAAAGTTGCCTTTCTTCTATAAGTGAAAGAGATTTTCAAAATCTCAAGAAATCATTCTAACAATGATAAAACAACTTACCATTTTTGTGGCACATCAGATGGAGACCTACAAATCTGATGTTGATGATGTGACCTTCAATGGAAATCTTAATGTTGATGCGAGCTCGACCTCAACCTCCTTTCTTGAAAGTACTCATGCTCTGATTTCTCCTAACACTGGTAGTGGAGAGAGAACAACAAACTTGATCAACTGAACTACACAAATCATTATTCCAGTTAAGTTTCCTCACTTTACTAAGGATGTACTCTTCTTTTACAATTTGGTTGTTCTATATTATTTAACAACCTATTCCTTCAAAAAGTGAGCTCATTGTGGATATTGATTTTGGAAAAGTATATAGATGAAGCAAATGTGATTTGGTGATAATTTGATGAAATTGACTGTACTTGAGTTCATAAATATAAAATCCTCTCTTCTTGAAGAGTTCATCAAGTTCTAAACTACAAAACTGGTCATCAAATACTAACCATCGAATGTACAAGTAATAATATCTCCATTTTAGACAGAATACTGGTTCTTACAACCTTACACAAGGGCATTTTCTCTATGATGCAAGCCATCACATCAAAATTCCTTTTATCTTAAGTATCCTCTTAATATCCTGAGATTACACTCTATACAACAAGATCGCTTCCATCAATACATTATAATTCCCTGGGTATTATAATTATTTATAGTTCAAAACAAATTCGAAAGAATGAATCATAGCTGAACTGCTGAACGAAACACCAACTCCAATAATTGAATGCTTTTTCATACAGACAGAGACTAAAATTCATCCAAAAGTGAGAAAAAATGATTTAGTAGAAAGGACATTTCAAGGAAACAAAACCTCAGTGTGTTTGTTGTTTGACAATATCAGTTTTGTCAAGTGTTTACATTTGCATAGCTTTTCAAATACTCCCTCCGTCCATCTTTAGTTGCCCTGTATTTACTTGGCATGTCTCTTATGAAACAACAAATAGAACAACAATTTTACTCTATCACCCTTTGAATATAATAAATTTGGTATTTTGGGAAATGCATTGGGATATGACTATAGTTAGTAATATGAGGAAATCAGTAATCAACTGATAAATTATCTCTTGGTTCCTAAAATGAATGGACATCTAATTTTAGTAAGTTGAAAGAGTAAAAGACGATAGAGGGAATACATCTCGAGTTCTGAAAAGAAATAAATGACTATTGAGTTTTTCAGCAATAGTAAATTGTCATTGTTCCTATATATTCTTAGGGGGAGTTTGGTATGAAAATGATAAATAATGCAGGGATTAGCAATATAGATTAATAATATAGGGATTACTAATAAAAGAATTGTAATACTGAAATTACTTTTTATTAAGTGTTTGGTTCATTACGTTAAAAATAGATATACCATATATTGTGTTCGGTTCAAAACTCTATAAAAATCTTCTTTACAATTATATCCTTGAATTTATGTATAAAGAAATTAAGGAAAAGGGTTTAAGGAGTAGTCTAGTCATTTAGTGATCTTGTCCAGGTATTTAAACCCGTATAAGCTATCTCCTTTGTTTCCTTTGGAATAAAATAATAGACCCTAGGGTGTATGAGTAATTTATGTATTAGGTGTCATTAAGTTGAATAGAATAAGCAAACAATATATTGGCTGAACTAAATGTCAATTCAAAGACTATTCTCATTAGTACATCCTACCAAATCGGTCATTGATGACTACAATATAAACTCTTGGGACATGCACTCTTACCAATTCCTTTGCATTATTAGTTAGATTACAAAAATGTATTTCCAAACCCATATTCCTCTCCAAATATAAAGATTAACTTCAATTTTAATTTTATTCTAAATACTATTAAACTCCAATTTCACCTTAATATTTGTGTTCATTTGAACCAATACAATTTTTGGACTTAAGTTAGAACTTGTAGTCAATAAACAACAATAGAAAGGTAGAATACTCCAAACTTTATAGTCAAATTGTTTATACTATTAAATTTCAAAAAAACTCTGAAACTGGAATCACATTAGGTTTTTCTTTTGTTAAGCACATCAACTGACATCGATAGTTGCACAATTAGGAGAAAAGAAATCCATACCTAAGAATTGTGCATTATCGATTAAACTCACTTTCTTAATAGTACTCTAAGATGGATAGTGAGATGGTAAAGAACAGTTGAGCAAGGAAACATGCCAAACCATTTTCTCGAATATCAAAAACCCAAATTATTAAAACATGTCTATAACATTTAGGCATATGCTTGGATATTATTTTAGACAATATGGTATCACATGAAAATTTTAAAAAAACTCTGAACCAAAAGGAAATTTCTATAAAATCATCCAAAATAAACACATTCATTCTGGATTGCTATTCAGTAGCTCATATTGCTTTGAAGGAGTACTTTTCCATCAGCTTATCTAGTTCGAGGTCAAATCTCTTCTCTAGTGAAATTTCCACTTCACCTAGTTTGCGTCCCCTATCCTCCTGAGCTCTTATCAGATTTTCCCTCTCTTGCACAAACTCTTTCATCTCACTCTGCTCCTGTCATATCTTTTTGAACGTCTCCTCAGCAATCCTGGCATCATAAATCTTTTTTAAATGATTCTTGAAGAATTTCTCTTTATACTTCATCTCTTCCTTGTTCTGTTCATAGTGCATCTTCATCTTTAGCTTGTTCTCTCCAATACCTACATTTATCTCATCTACCCCAAATGTTTCCGAGATTGCTTTTCAGTTTTGTTGATTTATTGCTGCTGGAATAAATCAGCAAAACTGAAAGCTATCTCGGAAACATTTGGGGTTGATGAGATAAATGTAGGTATTGGAGAGGACAAACTAAAAACAAAGATGCACTATGAACAAAACAAGGAAGAGATTACGTATCAAGAAAAATTCTTCAAGAATCATTGAAAAAAGATTTATGATGCTAGGACTGCTGAGGAGAAATTCAAGAAGACATATCAGGAGCTCGGAGAGATGAGACAAATCTGCTGGAGAAGGAAGAGCGAGAATGAAACTTGCTAGTCTCACTAATTTGGCTTTTATAACTCTTTCGGTGCTACTTCAGAACAAATAGTAAGGGATTTTGTAAATCTAAATGTAGCGTTTAGTCTAAGCTACAGTTTCATAATAGGAAAAATTATAATATACAGCTCAAGAGTCTAAAAGGAAAAAAAAAAGGATTCCCTTAAAACATTAAATCTTTTAATTAATTTTTTTCTTTTATTAAGCACAGATTATGTAAACTTTTAAATTTCCTTTTAAACTTTCGGACTTCTTTGACTCCTATAAAAATAACATATATTCACCTAATTAATAATTATAGTTTTCTTCAAAAACCATATCAACTCTTTGAAATAAGTTTGCTAGAAACTTTTCTTACATACACCATTTGTCCCAGACAGGGTCACTCCACATTGTTAAGTTAAATAAAAGACTAAGATCCAAAATCATACCTAAAGTATCTGCTTTTATTAGTTTAGTTCCTAAACTATTCAGAGTTTGCATTTAGTACCTGAACTATCACCCCAAGTGTACAGAAACACACCCAAACTATGTCAGTGATCACATTTTTATTTAGATTAAAGGTCCAAAAACACACCCAAACTATGTCACTTTTGTGAGTTTAGTATCTGAATTATTCGAAGTTCATGTTTAGTACCTGAACTATTACCCCAAAGTTTACTTTAATATAAATTTCTCGTGGGACTCCACGTGTATAATTATTTCCACCGTGGCAAAGCGTAAATAAGTTAAAAAATAAATTTATAAAATATTTAGGTGGAAGAAATCTTCAATTTATAGTTACTCTTTTTTTAACTAGAAATTTCAACTAGTTATATTCATTTACAAAGTTTACATTAAATTCGAAAAAACTAAACCCACCTACTTACCACTTTTGGCATGAAGACTGCAGCACTAACCTAGAAAACAAAATAATAATTTATTCTTCAATTTATGCTTTAATTATTTTTCAATTTATTGTCAATTTGTTGTATAATGATAAATTGAAGAAAGGAGGGATAAAAATAGATCTATTTAAGAAGAAAGCATGAGTTATTACAATTGAAGAATAAATTGAAGAAAGATGAAGAAGAAGGGCATAGTGATAATATTAGGGGGGATAGAAATCTGCACTTTTGCAGAAAACATGAAAAAGGAAGAGCATGAAGAACAAGATATTTTAAAGTTGAAAACCATTTTTTAAAAATGATTACTCAACAATTATAGCTGTCAAATGCTATGCAGACGAATTTTTATGGAAAAAATATCAATCAAGCGTGCGGGAGTGATTGAACACACGACTTTGGTCCAGTCAGCGCTCAGGTGTGTTTTGTAAGCATGGGGTGGTAGTTCAGATAATAAATGCAACCTTCGAATAGTTCAGATACTAAACTCACAAAAGTGACATAGTTTGAGTGTGTTTTTTGACCTTTAAATAAAAATGCGATCACTGACAATCTAAAATTTATATAAGAAATTCATTCAACTCGATTAGCATTTTCGCAGGCCTTGCACCTATAACACCTTCTAACTTCTGGTCTCCATCAGACAGAGCCGGGATTTAAAATTTTATTGTCTTGAAATTCTAGTTCTTCAAATTTATTGTGTTCTAAATTAATAATTTTTACATATTCAATGGATTTTTTAATACAAATATAGACTTTTGACTAAAGCTAATGGTCCAGCCAAATCAGTGACTGAAGAGCTAGCTCGTCCCTTTTTAAAAGGTGTTGTTGGGGCAATCGTCGAGTGGGGCATAGTAAAAAAGCACTCTAGAGATCTTTGGGGATAAAAGTGCTATGAGGCATAAGCCCCATCGATCTAGGCATATGCTTAGGCATTGGGCGAGTCTTTGTTTTGGGGAAAAATATCTCCTAATTACAATTAAAATTTCAAAATCAGTTCTGTAATTAATACCACAAAAAAAAAATGAACTTGGTATTAAATTTTTAAGAAGTTAAGAAACTTAAAAATCAAAATATTTTTTATTATTGTCCCTGATTTTTATTCTTTGTCATAAGAAGTTAAGAAACATTAAAACAAAATTAAGTCATGAAATAAACTATGGAATAACGGAAAATAACCAAAATCAAGGTTAGAATCTTACCGCGGAGCCAAAACAAGAAGATTGCCTAAAAATCTTCCAAATCTGAGTTCTCTAGCTCCAACAATCTAATAGAAAGTCTATGTTTCAAATAGAATTTATATTTGTCCATATGCAGTTTATTCTTCACAAACGTGATGACCAAGGAAAATTCAACGAATCTCCTCCCTTCCCATGAAGAAAAAACCAAGCCGGACTAGCTCCCTTCTTCCCGAAGACAATGGGACCTCACACTACAAGAAATCTTATTTTTAATTACCAATTCTTAACCGAATATGAATCTAGATGTTAAAAATGTATTTATAGTGACAAAATTTTTTTTAATTGTTAAAAGTCAGTTTTTAGTTTAATATTAACGAAGGGATAATATCCAGACGCAAATAAATTAATATCCAATTGTTAATAATAATAAAAAGGGTACTATATTTTTCCTCATTATTCTCACCCCACCTCCTCAATCCCCACACGCCGCTTCCACACAGCTTCCCCACCCCTCTGCGAAACTAGAGATGCACTCAAAAATCAAAATAGGTCTCTCAATTCCAGTTCTGTAAAAGCTAAATCAGGAATTAGGTTGTGGGATTTTCTTTGTGTTTCTAGATTGTTAGAGAAAAATCAGCTATAGGTATACCTCGATTCTTCACTTTTCATATTTTTTAGAGCAAATCCAACAAACCTAAATAAACTCAGGGATGCATCTCTCCATCTTTCCAGGTTTGTTAAAGAAAAATTAGGCGTACGTCTCTCAGTTTATCTTTATAAAAAAATATCAACTTCTCTTTGTTTTGACTGCAAAAACATTCCAATTTGTTAAAAGAAAATTAATCTTTATTTCTTACTGTTCGTTATCACTTTTTCTGCAACTAATAACATCCGGACACATTCTTGACTTTTTTTTAAATTCAAAGTAAGTTTATGTTGTTTTAACTATGAAATTGTTTGTGAAATTCCTCATTTTTCCTAATTCTGAATTTACACGATATGATTCCATTCTAGGTTTCTTTTTCCTCTTTTTATTGTTCGTACACTTATGTATATAGTGGTATGCATATGTGTTGTATGTACTGATGTGAGCATTTCTGTAATTAGTATCCTCGATTGAAAATAAAAGGAGGTGCCATGATTATTATTATTGAATAAATTTGTTAATATGATAATTTCTGAGGACAAAATTTCCATCATCCTTCAAGCATTTTTAATTTCCTACATATTGGAACAAATATTTGAGCTGATAAAGGAAGGCAATTTATATTTTTCACAATGCTTTTAGAAAGTTCAATTGTAGGATTGATATCTTTACTAGTTGGAACTTACTGCTAGACAGTTGTGACTTGTATTGTTGCCTTAGTTTGATAGGTTCTGCTTAGTGTTTACATTTGCTGACTCTCATGGTGTTTCGGTTGACTATTACTTTTTTTGATAAGCAAGGGTGAATTTTATAAGTGGATTTTCTAACAAGGAATCAACATCATTTATGTAGGCCAAGTGGCAACAAGTAGCTAACAAGAAAATACATCTAATTTGAAGGCTATGTATACATCTCCTTTTGCCAAAATTTTGTTTGAGTTTTTAGAAATATAGAAAAATAAGGTTCATGACTATATTCTTTACAGTTTCCAATCTGTTGATATCAGTTTTAGCTATGCAACTGAATTATCTTTTTTTCTTTAAATTGCAAAATTCACTTGTTGGATCAAATAAAAGAAATAATCATATAAAATTTTGTCACCAATTACTTCTCATTGCCTCGAAAGGGAATCTGCTTTCTGATTGCCATGAGATGTAATGCTAGATCTCCTCAAATGGAGAATCTATTCTGTTGGAAAGAAATATTAAACTCCAGCGTGAAAGCTCATGTTAGTGCAATTTATCGCTGAATATTTCTAGTGATTAAAGATTTATGCTTAGCTTTCATCTTAGATCCATGACTAGTTTTATATAATTGTGGAATATCTCACTTCTTATTCTACAGGACGGTGCTTGGTTGGCTCATTGTTATTATAATGACTCTTAAATTAGACCTAAGAGGGGGGTGAATTGGGTCTAATGATTTTCTGCCGAATTAAAGTTTTGCTTGAATTTTTCCTTTAGGATAGGAACAGACTGGAACATTGTTCCTTAGAGCAGTGACCTAATTCAAGTAAAAATAAAAAAGTGCAGAAAGTAAAGTGAGACACAGAGAATTTTACATTGAAAACCACCTAGGCTCGAATGGGTGTAAAAAACCATGACCTACTCCCTAGTAGGATTTCAACTGAATTCCACTAAAACACCGAAAAAAATTTGGATTGTAAACCCCCACAATCCAAGGACCTACCCCTAAGCCTTACAAAGTTCGTGACCTGTATATACTATCCTTAGTTTAACAAGAAGAATATTAAACACAATTACAAGCAATTGAAAACAGTACTTAAACAAACTCAAGATAACAGTTTCACTACAAGTTGACACTTAGACCTAGACTGCAATGGAACAGGACTAGGGAACTGTCTCTAGCACTAGTCAACTCTCTTCGATTTTAATACCAATTGATTGCTCAAAAGCTATGAATTTGGTAAAGAGTACTTGTTAGTAAATACTTCAACTTGACTTACTGACTTCTTCTTTACGGTCACCAGAATGCATGCCACAGATTTTCTTCTACTAGGAAAGGGAATCTTTTAACTTAAGAGTCATTTTCCTTATTTGAAAGATCTTGTAGACTCCTTGTTGAATTCTACAATCTCTTACCAAATATTTTCTTTCCTTAACAGCCCATGATTTCTTTCTTCCCTTAATAATGAATATACTTTTTCAATCAATAGGGATTTCTTTCCTTGTAGAATCCTAGTTGACTTCAAGCTCCTTTCCCTTTTTTCTGCAAACAACAAGGCACTAGAATTCTACAAATAATTAGTAGCCGATTACTTACACTAGTAAATAACCAAGTGTTAACCAACCAACTTTTCCAATTACTTTAATATTTCAGGAATATTTTAAATCATCATCATATATCATTAAAACCTATCCTAACACTCATGCTTCTCATATCATAGTGTTCAGTCGAGTATTTTTGATTGACACTTGTTCTCTTCCACGCAAAAAGGAAAGTTGTCCTTGTCATGAGTATCATTGCCTCTTATTTAAAGAAGTATTTATCTGTCTTCCTTGAGAACCTAGTTTAATTGATTATTTTTCCTATCTATTTCACATGTTGTTAATAATTAGAGACAATTAATGATATAGCAGAAACATTTCTTGTAATTGTGTTATCATTTTACCAGCCAAACTTGAAGTAACTGTCACGACCCGAACATAGACCCGGATCAAGACACAAGACAAGAAACCCCGAGAGGCTCCAAGTCGACCTATGGTATGAACATAACATCTAAGCACAACATCATAAAATGACAGTTTAACATACATAGTAGCGGAAGTCTGCATACATATATCTATATCAAGCTACAACTGAATCAACAACGACAAGCTGATTTCTACATATTATCTGAAAGTCTCTAACATAACAGATGAGCTGATGGGACAGCACCCCAAACTAACTCGATGAAGTCTAAAATATAAAGGAACATAACAAACTATAAATGATTGAACATCCTCAAAGGATGAGGAGTCACCAACACCGGCTGGATAGGTCGGAGAGGGAAGTAGGGGCTAATGATGCGGCTGAGACTGATCCCTCAGACCTCTATCATGAAATGATACAGTATAGAGTATGTGGTCAGTACATAGAATGTACTAAGTATGCAAGGTAAGTAAAAACGGATAGTTAAAATACATAAGAGTAGGACAACATGATCACAACATAAATATCATAATGTAAACTTAAGGGCTCAAGGTTTTCAAAACATTCATAAATCAGTCTTAATCATAATCATAGGTGAAAGCTTTATTTTAACATGACTTGAGCCAAAGTAACATAAGCATAACCATGCATGAATCATGAGGAACAATGGGAAGACTAGTCATAACCGGCACCATCATGATAGAGACTTACATAATGCCCCAACTATCCCACTCAAGTGGGCTGAGCCATCCCAGGCTTGCCAGGCAAGGGACGTGCAGTATGTAATATCACGAAGAGGGGATCCATTAAAATTTGAATACACATAAACCCACAGTGCCACATATTTCTGACACATCGGCGTAGTCCTTTCAACGCCAGGCTACTCGGTGCTAGACACTGCTCCTAAACACATGCACTTGAAGGCTCGTATCGTAATCGTAAAATCCTTCATGATGTTCATAGCCAAATAAATAATAACATCATTTATCCCCATTTAAAATACATGATTATCCATGAACAAGGGCCTATAAATTGGTTGGCCAAGAGTCATTAATCTATAAATCATGAAATTCATGCATTCTCGTAAAACATATATAACTCGACATTTCATAAATCCATGATAAGTACTTGTGAGAAATCATATCATAAAGCATAAATCATAATTGGACTAATTAAAATCAAGATCATAAGGAAATCATAACTTGGCTTTTCATAAAACATACATAATTGGGCAATATTGGATTTAAATTCAAAGTTGTACATTTATAATTGATATAGTTATAAAATCTACCCATAAATCATAAAGATTAATAAATACATGAAAGGAATCGACCTATATATAGATCATTGAGAAATTCACAAGAATTAGGATAAACCACATAGATCAATAGACTTGAATTTAGAATTAAAATCCATAGAATTTGAGAAGAAACTAGGGCATGGGAATGAAAGGAACTACCATTCATAGCCTCACATATCTAGGTAAATTGAATTCACACTACTACTTGAAAACCCAAAAGAAATTGAAGAAAATATAATTTGATGAAATCTCTCAAACTTGATCTTCAAGGAATGCTCTAGGTTGAATGCATGGAATGGGGATATTTAGAATAGTTTATCCCCCTTAAAACCCTGCTAACTCAGTTTAAAACAACGTAGTTTAGGACCCTAGGGCTTAGCAATGACAACAATATCGTTAATGAAAAACCTGAAAAATCTGCACTGCCAGTGACCACGACCGATCCAACAAATTGTTACAAGCTCCCACGAGTCATTGTTCCTCTCGTTGTCTCATCCCTGATTCTGGTATCAGGTCTCCTACAATGATCGGATAGGACGAGTTGTTACAAGCTCCAATGACTCGTCGCTGCCAGTTGTCATCACCACTGCCCCTATCCTGGGATTCCTCCCAACGGACTCTTACAGTGACTCGTTGCTCCTAATAATGAGTCGTCCCATGACTCATGCCAGCCTTCATTTCCCAAGACCATCCTCCTAAGGACTCCTCCCAAAGATCCAGTTCTTCAACCAATAGTTCGTCCTGAGACCTGTTACTTCCCAGCTTACCCTGCAGATTTTCACCACGGGCACTTCCAACAGGTTGTTACTCCCACTACGACCCGTACAACGAGTCGTTCTGAGTAAAATTTTTAGATTTCCTGCTATATTTCATTTCAAATTCTGCGTCCTGTCCTAGGCACTTTCGATGTATTACAATATCTCCCACGTGGGAACATTCGTCCTCAAATGTGGGTAAACATACTGAAAAGCTGGGAAACATGCAATTACCATGCAAAATACCAAACATTTAAGCTGAAAATTGATAGAGTAACTAACTCCGGACTAGAATACAAGCCTGAATTGAATTCGTAAATCCAACATACATACATTTTCATGAAGGAAACTAGGGAACCGTGAACTGAACATGAACGGAATAGGATAATGAGGAGGAAACTGATACCTCAAGCTGTAACTGAGCCGGGAGATAATAAATGCAGGTATCTAGCCTTCATATCTACTTCAGCTTCCCACGTAGCTCCCTCAACATGCTGGTTCCTCCACAAAACCTTGACTGAGGCTACTTCTTTATTTCTTATCTTCCGAACCTGACGATCAAGTTTTCTACCAGAACCTCCTTATAACTCGGGCTAATCTCCTCATAACTCAGGCTATCTTTCACGCCGACACTGTCCATCTAGACAACCAGAGATGGATCACCCAAACACTTCTTTAAGAGAGAAACATGGAAAACTGTATGAACTGAAGCTAATTCTGAGGGAAACTCCTACTCATATGCTACCTTGCCCACCCGTTTCACAATCTGGTACGGGCCAACATAATGGGGAATGAGTTTTCCATTCTTTCCAATCCTTCTCACTCCCTTCATAGGGGATACCTTCAGAAACACCCAATCATAAACTTCAAACTCAAGCTCCCTGCTCCTCACATCCGCATAGGACTTTTGACGACTCTGAGTTGTTTTCAACCTGTTCCTTATAAGATGAATTTTCTCCATAGCCTTATGGACTGAATCTGGTCCTATCATCACAGCTTCAACGAGCTTGAACCAACCATTAGGTGACCTACACCTCCGCCCATAAAGAGCCTCAAACGGAGCCAGCTGGATGCTAGAATAGTACATATTGTTGTATGCAAACTCAATGAGAGGAAAATGACCATCCCAACAACCCTTGAAATCAATCGCACATGCTCTCAACATATTCTCCAAAGTCTGAATGGTCCATTATGCCTGACCATCTATTTGCGAGTGAAATGTTATGCTATGCTTATCATGGGCACCGAGTCCCCTTTGAAATGATCTCTAAAACTCGGAGGTAAATTGAGTACCTCTATCTGATATGATGGACAAGGGCACTCCATGCAACTGAACTAACTCTTGAATGTACAACTTAGCATAATCCTCTGCTGAATCATTAGTTTTGACCGGTAAAAAATGAGCTGCTTTAGTAAACCTGTCCACAACCACCCAAATAGATTCATACTGTCGAAGTGTATGGGGAAACACTGTAATGAAGTTCATATTGATCTCCTCCCACTTCCAAGTAGGAATACTAATTTCTTGAAGCAAACCTCCTGGTCTCTAATGCTCAACCTTCACCTGTTGATAATTCGGACACTTAGCCACAAACTCCGCTATGTTCTTCTTCATGTCATTCCACCAATAGACTTCCCGTAGGTCACCGCACATCTTTGCGGCACCTGGATGTATTGAGTATCTAGAACCATGATCTTCGTGTAACATCCTCTCCCTCAAGTCACCAACCTTCGGTACACACAAATGACCCTGATATCGGAGCACACCATCTCCCCCTTTGGAGAAGACCTCTACTTTCTGATTCTGAACGGCTTCCTTAAACTTAACCAAAATAGGATCCTCATTTTTCCTTGCTTTAACATCGGTCACCAAAGATGATTCTGACATATTATGTACAATAACACCACCATTTGTCGAGTCAACAAGACGGACTCCTAGTCGTGCAAGCCGATGGACATCCTTCACTAGTTCCTTTCTTTCCTCATCTACATGGGACACACTCTCTATAGAAATTGTGATAAGAGCGTCTGCCACCACATTTCCTTGCCCGGATGATAAAGAACACTCATATCATAGTCCTACAACAACTCCAACCACCTCCTCTGGTGCATATTCAGATCCTTCTAGGTGAACACGTTCTATAGGCTTTTGTGGTCTGAAAACACATCCACATGGACCCCATAGAGATTGTGTCTCCAAATCTTCAAGGCAAATACTACCGCCGCCAATTCAAGATCATGAGTCGGGTAGTTCTTTTCATAAACCTTTAGCTACCTAGAAGTATAGGCCATAACCTTGTCGTGCTGCATCAATACACAACCAAGGCCGATTCTTGAAGCATCCAATATACCACAAACCCATTGGTACCCTCGAGTAAGGTTAACACTGGGGCTGAGGTGAGTCGAGTCTTCAACTCTTGAATGCTCTTCTCACAATCCTCCAACCATTGAAACTTCACTTTCTTCTGGGTCAACTTAGTCAAAGGGGATGCAATGGATGAAAACCACTTAACATATCAAGATAATAACCAGCTAACCCAAGAAACACCTAATATCTGAAGGATTCACTAGTCTAGGCCAATTCTTCACCGCTTCTATCCTTTGAGAGTCCACTTGTATGCCCTCACTTGACACCACTTGACCCAAAAACGCCATTGAGTTCAACCAAAACTCTCATTTGTTGATTTTTGAATACAACTGACGATCCTTCAGAGTCTGTAGCACCACTCTCAAATGAGCGGCATGCTCCTCCTTGCTCTGAGAGTATATAAGAATATCATCTATAAAAACAATCACGAACATATCCAAATATGGCATGAACACCCTGTTCATCAAATCCATAAAAGTTACAAGAGCATTCGTTTGTCCAAAAGACATAACAACAAACTCATAGTGACCATACTGAGTCCTGAAGGATGTCTTCGGGATGTCACTCTACCGAACACTAAGCTAATGGTATCCAGATCTGAGATCTATCTTTGAAAAGCACTTAGCACCCTGAAGATGGTCAAAAAAATTATCAATCTTGGGGAGAGGATACCCGTTCTTGATGGTAACTTCGTTCAATTGCTGATAATCAATACACATACAAAGAGAACCATCCTTCTTTCAGACAAAGAGAATAGGTGCACCCCATGGGGATTTGTTCGGTCTTATGAAACCCTTGTCTAAAAGATCCTTCAACTACTTCTTCAACTCCTTTTGCTCAACTGGAGTCATTTTGTAAGGAGGAATAGATATGGTTTGCGTATCAGGAAGAAGGTCAATACCAAAATCAATCTCCCTCTTGGGAGGGATTCCCGTTAGATCATCTAGAAACACTTCTTGGTACTCACACACTATAGGGACTGACTGGATAGTTGGGATTTCGAACATATCATCCTTAACCCTAACTAGGTAGTACACGCAACCCTTAAAAATCATCTTTCTGTCCTTAAGGTAGGAAATGAAATGACCTATAGGCACAGCTGAACTACCCTTCTATTTCTAAGACTGGTTCATCCAGAAATCTGAACTCTACTGGATAGGTCCTACAATTGACTGAGGCATAACATGCATATAACCAATTCATGCAGAGGATAACAACAAAATTGGTCATGGCTAACTCTACTATCTGCTGAGGTGACTTTCTAAAGGACTTCAATAGGGCAATTTCTATATACCCGTCTAGCTATAACTGAATCACCGACTGGAGTAGATATTGAGAAGGATTCTGATACAATCTCATGACTGACTCTGAAACTACTAGCAACATAAGAAGTCACAAAAGATAACATAGTCCCTAGATCTAACAATACATATACATCAAGGTGGAATACTCGTAGCATACTAGTAACCACACCTGGTGAAGTCTCTTTTTCCTGGAGAGATGCAAGGGCATAAAACCAGTTCTGGTGCCAGACGCCATCTGCATTAGTGGATCCACCTTACTGGGTTGTGCGTGCTGGTACTGCTGCTGATCTGGTAGCCTGAGCACGACCTCTACCATCACTCTATCGAGCTAAGGGACACTCCCGACGCATGTGGCTGGATCTACCATACCCAAAACAAATATTCGATCCCATCAAGCACTCTCCTGTATGACTCTTGCCACACTTCCCGAAAGCTGAAAAGATGTGCTCTGTCTGCATACTCCTCTGGTCCCTCAAACCTGAGGCCTTGCACCTCTGATCACCTTGCGGTCTCGATGGGGCACTGGCCGATGATGGTGCTGGAGCTAATGACCTATGATGAGACTACTGGCGATGTCCGCCTCCCAATCTCTATTGAGAGACCCCATAACTGTCTATTCTGACCCTTTTGGCCTCTCTCTCTCTCTCTCTCTCTCAAATGCACCGCTTTATCTGCTAGGCGTGCAAAACCATCCGGGGAAAATTAATATCCTGATGAAGCATGACAATCCTACAATCCTTGTCCAGGTAGTCTGCCACTCCACGTACAAACTTGCTCACCCAAGCTATCTGATCAACCACTAGCTCTGGTGCATACTTGGACAAACGAGTGAACTCCAAAGCATACTCCTGGACTGTCATGTTACCCTACTTCAGGTTCACAAACTCCGCTGCTTTAATCTCCCTTATCTCACGAGGGAAGAACCGATGCAGAAATATGACATGAAACTCCTCCCAACAAATAGGGTCTGCTTCAACTGACCTATTATCCTTCCAGTGCTTAAACAAGATGTGCGCAACCTCTTTCAACTGATATGAGGCTAGATCGGTGCACTCCTCTCCGATCACCCCTATGAATTGGGTGATCTTCAGAATCTCATCAATGAACTCGTGTGGCCTCGTCCACCTTTGACCCAAAAAACACCAGCAGGTTCATCCTCAGAAAATCCATGACACTTGCCACCGCTGCATTCCGATTCTGAGGGACATGCACTATCACCTGCTGATTGACCTGGTTAGTCAAGGCCTCAGCTAGTATTTGTATGGCCGCCCTGAACTCTACGTGGGCAACCTGCTTGAGTGCATGATCCTCATGAGATGGTAGGGCCTGCTGGTGCCCATCTCCATTGCCATTCTCATGGACATTTCCATTTTCATTCCTTCTTCCATTAACTCGGCGAGGAGGCATGATTATGCAAACGCGTATAGCATGAGTTAGAAGGATAGAGAGAAATTTCATAACACGACATAGATCATGAAAAAAGGGAACATTTCCTAAGCGTCTCATAGCCTCTTCTTCATAAGTGTGGCGCGCTTCAACACTCATGAAAAAAGACTCTACTTAACGAGGCTTTTAGACACCCTAGGAAATTTCAAAACCTAATGCTCTGATACCAAGTTTGTCACGACCCAAACGTAGGCCCCGATCGAGACACGGGACAAGTAATTTCGAGAGGCTCCAAGTCGACCCATTGCATGAACATAACATATAAACTCAACATCATACAACGGAAGTTTATCATACATAATATCGAAAGTATGCATACATATATCTAATCAAGCTAGAACATAATCAACAATGACAAGCTGATTTATACATATTATCTGAAAGTCTCTAACATAACAGATGAGCTGATGGGACAGCACCCCCAACTAGCTCAACAAAGTCTGCTAAAAGGAACATAACAAACTATAAACGACTGAACATCCTCGAGGATGAGGACTCACCAACACCGGCTGGATAGGTCGGAAAGGGAAGTAGGGGCTAATGATGCCCAATTATGTATGTAAAGTTAAGGGCTCAAGGTTTTCATAACATTCATAAATCAATCATAATATTAATATAGGGGAAAGCTTCATTCAAACATGACTTGAGCCAAAGTAACATAAACAAAACCATGCATGAATCATGCGGAACAATGGGAGGACTCATCATAGCCTATATCGTTATGATACAGCCATACATGATGCCCCAACTATCTCGCTCAAGTGGGCAGAACCGTCCCAGTCTTGCCAGGCAAGGGACATGCAGTATGTGATATCAAAAAGAGAGGATCCATTAACATTTGAATATACATAAACCTAGGTGAAATATAGTTCTGAGATATCGGCGTAGTCCTTTGAATGCCGGGCTACTCAGTGCTAGAACTGCACCCAAAAGCATGTACATGAGAGCTCATATCGTAATCATAAAATCCTTCATGATGTGCCTGGACAAACAAATAATAAAATCATTGATCCTCATTTAAAATACATGATTAGTCATGAACAAGGGACCACAAATTGGCCAAGAGTCATAAATACGAATCATGAAATTCATGCATTCTCGCAAAACATGTATAACTCAATATTTCAGAAATCCACGATAAGTACTTGAGAAAAATTATATCATAAAGCATAAATCATAATTGGGCTAATTAAGATCAAGATCATAATAAAATGATAAATTGACTTCTTATAAAACATACATAATTGGGAAATATTGGATTTAAATTCAAAGCTATGCATTTATAATTGAAATATTATAAAATTTACCCGTAAATCATAAAACCTCATTTAATATATGAAAGGAATCGACCCATAGATAGATCATAGAGAAATTCACAAGAATTGGGATAAACCCCATAGATAATGAGACTTGAATTTAGAATTCAAGTACATAAAATTTGAGAAGAAACTAGGGCATGGGAATGAAAGGAGCTCCCGTTCATAGCCTCGCATACCTGGGTGAATCAAATTCACACTCCTACTTGAAAACCCAAATAAAATTGAAGAGAATTTGATGAAACCTCTCAAACTTGAACTTCAAGGAAGGCTCTAGGTTGCATGCATGGAGTGGGATACTTAGAATAGGTTTATCCCACTTAAGCTGCTAATTGATCTTAAAACAATGTAGTTTAGGTCCCCTAGGGCTTAGGAATGATGAAAATATCCTTAATAAAAAATCTGGAAAAATTGCGCTGCCAGTGACCATGACCGATCTGATGGATCATTACAAGCTCTCACGAGTCGTCGTTCCTTTCGTTGTCTCATCCTTGATTTTGGTCTCAAGTCTCCAACCACGATCAGACCGGATGAGTCGTTACGAGCTCCAACGACTCGTCATTTCCTGTCGTCGTCGCCACTACCCCTATCCTGGGATTCCTCCCAACGGACACTTACATGACTCATTTCTCCCAACAACGAGTCATCCCATGACTTGTGCCAGCCTTCATTGCCCAATACCATCCTCCTAACGAGTCCTCCCAACGATCCGTTGCTTCAATCAATGGTCGTCCTGAGACCCATTACTTCCCAGCCTACCATGCATATTTTCACCACGGGCACTTCCAACGGGTTATTAGTCCCACCAGTGACTCATACAACTAGTAGTTCTGAGTAAAATTTTCAGAGTTCCTGCTACATTCCACTTAAAATCCCCTGTCCAGTCCTAGGCACTTCTGGGGTATTACGGTAAGTTAAAATTGGGGACCACAGCTAATACATGTACATGGAATATCATTTACTTCGAGGAAGGATCCAAAGTAATGTACGTGGAATATCATTTACTTCGAGGGAGGATCCAATATAAAGGAAAATAAATGGAACCTACAAAGTTTCAAGTTGACTCAACCATGAATTACTGCATTTCCTCTTCTCTCATATACGTATTCCTGGAATTAATCTCTAAACATTGTCTCTTTAATCTAGCATAGTAGTTTCATCACAATTCTTTCCCTCTCTTTATATTATTTTTTTCCCATCTGTTTTCTTCTCTTCATTTATATTTGATTA
Source organism: Datura wrightii (assembly GCA_035772735.1). Lineage (NCBI taxonomy): Eukaryota > Viridiplantae > Streptophyta > Magnoliopsida > Solanales > Solanaceae > Datura > Datura wrightii. The sequence goes on along the minus strand of JASDFA010000027.1, from coordinate 163,376,180 downwards.
TTCTTAGTGAATCCACCTAGCATTTAATCAAAATAGATTTTTATAATTCTACTGTTGCTTTAAAGAAACTGCATGTAGACAGTTTATCTTATACGTCAACAAGCTTTGTCCGACAATAGTCTCCAACTTTGATCTCCACCTAATGGCAACTTATAAAATCTAGAAATGCTTATTAGAATCACTTTTTAGATGAGGTACCTCCTTCAATTCATACCTCTAGTAGACAGCTGCTTTGAAGTCCCGCTTAAAAGTTGACTTTTTTTACGTAGTTTATATATGTATAATCCTCTGCAGTTACGAGTATATGTGAATGCCTATTAGGATTAAAGGGAACTAAGTGATAAAGTACCTGCGCACAAGATATACCAATTTGGTAAAGGTGCTTGAGGAAAATGAATAATCTAAAAGGAAATAACTAGGATAAACTTAAAAGGATAGAAGATCAGCCAAGTGTTGCTACAATTGTCAAAAAGAGGTGTAACATGTATAATAGGTTTATTCACATTCTGAGGAGGCCAGGGATACTTTGCTCCTTGTTTTCTTATTTTTATTCGATGAGATATTGGTGATTCCTCATAAGATTCAGGTATAGTTGTCATTAGGGAATAAAGTAAATTGTGGAACCAATAGGAAAATAATGTCAATACTTGCATAGTTGCGTGATAATATATCCTTTCCTTATAATTTACTTTACGAAAAGAAAGCCTACCTATAACAAGGAAGAAGAATCATTGGTACAGAATGAGCAACATATGTCAAATCTTAATTTTATGTTGTATTAAGACCTCCCTAGTTCATAAACTCTAAGTTAATCAGTCATGTCTCTCTACCGAGAGAAAATAGGGGAAAGTACCATCAACACTTAAGATTCTATAAGCACTTAACTAGTTCATATACATTTTAGTTAGTTACTTTACCAACTTTATTAACCTAGATATGAAGTTACCTAATGTATTGAAGCCCTGAAGGAAATTAAGTGTCATGCCTTAAACTTGCAGCTAAGTCTCTATCCAACTTGTACCCGACTTTGCTAATTGTATGACTCGCAACCTATTCACACACTTAACTCTTGCCCTTCGTCCCTCCTTAGCAAGTCCCTCAATAGTAACCTCAGTGTGATGGTTAATGATGAGTTGTAAGTAGGATTTAGTCAATGCTGATTATAGTATTTGTTACACCCCAAAACATGGGTAGGGTGAAACTAGCACTCTATTTTGGATGGATTGAGAAACTGACTGTATAACATCTACAACTGTGAAATTGAGGCCGAGTAGGCCACCTTCCACGATGAACTGAAATAGATATTGGACCCATAAGGTCTCAACAACTATCACTAAACAACTGGACAGCCGACAAGGCAAAAATAAAGCTAAACTGAGCAAAAAAAAGACGACAAGGCCACATAATAGAACTAACTATACAAACTAGTTCGTATAAGCCTCTAAAGAGTAGAAAAACTAAAATGCATGGAATAGGGCCCTGACCTACCCATATTTTACACAGAACTCAAAGTATTCAAAACTAGGACATGGCTCCTGAAAGAAAAGAGCACACCATAACACCACAAAATTCTTGCTCCTTGCTGATCTAAGCCTTTACCTGCACCTGCAGCGCGATTGCAGAAGGGGTCCATAGGCGAAAGGACGTCAGTATGAATAAAATGTACTGGTATGTAAGGTTGAAAACTACAAATATATAAGATAATAATGATAATTGATCTAGAAATAAACAATAGTATCAACCTCAAACTCTGGGAACCAACACTGGATAATAACTCTATACTGAAGTGAAAATGTAGTTTAGTAATGCACAAGAAACACCATAATTGTAGTATCGGAAGCCATCCGATCATAAAGTCCATAAAAAGTGCGTCTAGTCGGTGTACCACACTGGGGCATAATTCTAGGGTAAATGTCCCACCGGAAAGAACATCGAGTAATAGGTCAATGGGTAAACATCCTGTCAGAAAGAACATTGGGGGGAACGTATATGGGAAAATGTCCCCCCGGAAAGAACATCGGGGGGTAGGTCAATGGGTAAACATCCCGCTGGAAAGAACATCAGCGGGTAGGTCAATGGGTAAACATCCCACCAAACACGGATTAAATCACAAAATAAATGATGAAATATCAGGGAAAAACAAAAATAAAGGTTAGAATCTTACCTCCTAGCCAAAACAAGAAGTTTGCCTAAAAGATCTCCTAAATCCAAGCACTCTAGCTCCCAAAATTGAAATAAGAAGTCTAAGCTCAAAATAATATTTAAATCTGCCCAGGTGCATTTTACACTTTGCAAAGGCGAACCCCAATTCTGAACATGGCCTATTGACCTACCCATCCCTTCCCGAATGTGAAACCCTTCATATGAACATGAAGAAAGACCCAAACCAGCCTAGCTTCTTTCTTTGCTCACAGGATAGGACCTTTGTGAGCGCAATCACCAAGGAAGATACTTTTTCATTAATGCGACCAAGGCTCTTTGAAGGTGAAGAAAGAATGGTGGATGCACCAGGAAAAACAAACCAACAATTTCAAAGTCACCAAAACTCACGAAATGGATAGTTCGAAATTATTTGGAACCTCCCAAGCACAAACAAAGAGTGCAAATCAATTATAAAATATGTTTTGAAATTATTGGAATCTTCCATACACCTATCTGAGGTCGTGTTTAACAAATATTAACCCTAGTGAACCTAAACTTTCCAAAAAGCTAAAAATCAACTAAATGGACAAATCACTCCAAATCACATTGGGATCTGCACAAACCATCCAACTAAGTCATAATCACCCTTGAATCTTTTAGAGTTGTAAAAACTTAAATTCAACCTTGTTAACCCAAAATGTTAACTTTGATCAAACTTTCCGAAAAATTGATCTTTCAAAACTAGAAAACTTCCCTTAAACACATCTGCTCATATCGGTAATCATGTCACTCATCCCCGTAAGTCATAAATAATTGAAGAGAGCTATGAAGAAGGTTAATCAGGAAAAAGAATCAGAAATCATAACATGACCATGAATATTATAACAACTGTAAATAGAACTTTTACTTTCAATAAATGGCATGGACCTTAGTTAAATAATTGGGAGTTTCTTTTGCAGTAGCTTTAAATTGCATCTGACCCCCCCCCCCCCAAAAAAAAAAAAAATCCTCGAGGGTTACATAATTTAATTTCATTCTTAGATACAAGTAAACTTGTGTCCTTTTTGTATTGCTATTATTTATTATGGTTTTAAGAGTTGAGTAGATTGTGTTCTTTAAAATATTTCCAATAAAATTAGCAACATTTGTGGGTAGGCTATTGTCCTACCCTACCTTGCTCCTGCCACTGTTGCATGCCATGACCCTTGCAGCAATCGCAGGTGAAGTCTCTTCACCTCTAGATGTAGGTTAAGGGGTCCTCAGCATCTATAAGATAGTAAAACAAAGAGATTTAGAATCCAATAAAGTCAAATACGCATGATAAGGAATGAAAGAATAAAATTTTTCTAAATATCATGTAGCCTCTCAAAGATAAGTACAGACATCTTCATATATACCAATCTACAGAACTCTACTAGATATCGCTCTTGCACTCATGCGAATGACGAATCATGCTTTGTACCAAATTGTCATTGTCCAAAATTTCAAGCCATGATTCCACCAACCTAAACCCCGTTGGCAAATTTGATTAGATGACTAATCTATTTTTACAATTTTCAAGGAAGAAGTAAGACAAAAGATGATTGTAAAGTCAAAACCACACACATAATAGAGAAAAAAAGTACAACTAAATGTCACCCAAAACATGGTGTCACTAATATGAGAGATTCTAAGTAAAATTACAACTCTTAATAAGTACGTAATAAAACTGTTTGAAAAGGAAAGATAGAAATAACATAGAAAGGATTGGAGTCTAGTGCTGCGGAACAACCAAGTAGATCACCCAAAAACCTCCAAGCTATCATCATGCAAGATTACAAATTCTATTTAGGACAAAACTTGCACGAAGATGGATGTTGAAAAAAAAAGTCAATACGAAAAATAAGTGTACTCAGTAATATTATCGATCGACCCTAAATGAAGAGATGACAAGGGGTGGATTACCATTCTTACCATCATAGTTCTCAATAACCAAATCAATAATAGGTATCAAGAATCCAATAGGCAAATGAATCAAGTAATTATATTTATTAGAATTAATAGAAATTCGACCAGCTACACAAACTTCAGATAATGTCAACCATTGTAGGTGGAGTGATAAATATCAATCAATTCAACAACTTATATACTAGATAAAGAGCTCAATCAATCAAGTTTTCATTATTCTCTGATATCTTAAATCAGCCAAAATCAATCAAGAATCCTTCTTTTACTCATATTATGACACTGACACCCACATAATCGCTCACCAACTTACTTATATGGGACCACCATTATCCATTATTCATATAACTAAGAAATTATCAACACAAATACTTCATAAGATCAAGATAATATCAATTCTCCTTAATCCTAAAGCACAAATGATCAAATTAGGGACTTTCCCTTCCTTAAAGCTTTCAAATGATCTTGTATGTCCTAATACATAATATACATTAGCATACGAGTCTGTAGACATCTACATTACTATACTTCTATCCCTAGCGCAAAGAGTTAACCTAAAGGTAAACTCCAAGCACCCAAAGTCAAAACTGAGAAAGATAATCCAAAAATCATATACTCCTATTTTGGCATTACCTTTTAGAGAGATCTTCTCTATGAACTTTGATTGAATATTCTCAATTTGCTGTAAAACTGACATGAATTTACCACTAGTTTTCGTTTGCATTCCTCTCTCGTTAACCCATACCAATATTTGGTCTTGATGATGATCACTAGAACTCCATTGAAGGCGGAGTATTGGGATTTCACATCTGTTTCCCAATTCAATTGGCTTACGGGTTAGAGTAGATGTTGGTCTAACAATATTTGAGTAATTGGATATTTAGGAAATTGGTTTAGTAGATGTTGTCACCTATATTTTAGGCTTCATAATATCCATTGTACGCACTGATTTAATGGGTACTTTTGTCCCTATTAGGGTGGTGCAGAAGCATTAGTCGCGTAGAAAGAGATGAAAATGATGGCTTAAAGGATAATGGTAAAAATTAGTATGGGGAGAGAAAAAAACAAGGCTCATTTACATGTGTCCATGGAGTACTAGATTTTTGTTTATGTACTTTTCTGAAAACACTATTAATCATGAAATTTGAATTAGCAGCATTACCTATGCATACGAGAAACCAAATCAAATTTACTTGGCCAAAAGTAGAATTGTTGAATTTTTAGTGACGAAGGATAAAACCTTTATCCTTATATTGTATTATGAGATAAGGACGAGTTTCTGTCTTGAAATTAGTGTCATAAAAGATAACACCCCTATGAACAAGGGAACTTTTAATTTTAAAAAATGATAGAGGAAGCGGAAAATAAGGAGTAACTACTTAATGATAATGTATATTTAGTAAAAAAGGTTTTGGTTCTCTCAGTAGTTATGCATCAACTAGTTTTGTTATTGTGATGAGAATGTGGGATCAATTTCCTAATACCTAACTCCCTATGCTTACTTATAAGGTCCTTTCCAGCAATTTCATGACTAATAGCGCCTCTAGGCCTTGCATAACAAAGTAGCTAAGTTAAGGCTCTCTTTTCTCCTTATCCTTTCAACCTCAAACTGTTTTTACTTTACTTAGGTTGGTATAATACTTTTCAATTTGTGTTTATGATTTATCTTCCCTTTCTATCAAAGAAGATGAAAAAACTAGTTCTAGATATGTTTTTGGCTTTGCCTTCCCTCCTCTCACCTCCCAAAGGATTTAGAATTGTTCTGATTTGTTTAAAAACCTACCTAGTTGTGCTTGTTACTTTTAACCCTTTAATAGTGTATCTATCTTCTTTATATTTTAATTTAGATTTCTTTTATGGGGCTGTTTTCCCATCACCTGTTGTACTGGTGGTTTACATTGACAATATATATCTACCTTTAATTATTTTTGCATGTGTACATTGGCATATATGTTATATTTCATGGTATATCTTTTGGTCCAGAAAAAATTTCCGCAATTCTTTTCTAAATAATTTTTATGCTCCCCACAAAGTTGGCTTTCTTCTATAAGTGAAAGAGATTTTCAAAATCTCAAGAAACCATTCTAACAATTATAAAACAACTTACCATTTTTGTGGCACATCAGATGGAGACCTACAAATCTGATGTTGATGATGTGACCTTCAATGGAAATCTTAATGTTGATGCGAGCTCGACCTCAACCTCCTTTCTTGAAAGTACTCATGCTCTGATTTCTCCTAACACTGGTAGTGGAGAGAGAACAACAAACTTGATCAACTGAACTACACAAATTATTATTCCAGTTAAGTTTCCTCACTTTACTAAGGATGTACTCTTCTTTTATAATTTGGTTGTTCTGTATTATTTAACAACCTATTCCATCAAAAAATTGAGCTCATTGTGGATATTGATTTTGGGAAAGTATATAGATGAAGCAAATGGGATTTGGTGATAATTTGATGAAATTGACTGTACTTGAGTTCATAAATTTAAAATCCTTTCTTCTTGAAGAGTTCATCAAGTTCTAAACTAGAAAACTGGTCGTCAAATAGTAACCGTCGAATGTACAAGTAATAATATCTCCATTTTAGATAGAATACTAGTTCTTACAACCTTACACAAGGGCATTTTCTCTATGATGCAAGCCATCACATCACGATTCCTTTTATCTTAAGTATCCTCTTAATATCCTGAGATTACACTCTTTACAACAAGATCGCTTCCATCAATACATTATAATTCCCTGGGTATTATAATTATTTATAGTTCAAAATAAATTCGAAAGAATGAATCATAGCTGAACTGCTGAAGGAAACACCAACTCCAATAACTGAATGCTTTTTCATACAGACAGAGACTAAAATTCATCCAAAAGTGAGAAAAAATGATTTAGTAGAAAGGACATTTCAAGGAAACAAAACCTCAGTGTTTTTGTTGTTTGACAATATCAGTTTTGCCAAGTGTTTACAGTTGCATAGCTTTTCAAATACTCCCTCCGTCCATCTTTAGTTGCCATGTATTTACTTGGCATGTCTCTTATGAAACAACAAATAGAACAATAATTTTACTCTATCACCCTTTGAATATAATAAATTTGGTATTTTGGGAAATGCATTGGGATATGACTATAGTTAGTAATATGAGGAAATCAGTAATTAACTGATAAATTATCTCTTGGTTCCTAAACTGAATGGACATCTGATTTTAGTAAGTTGAAAGAGTAAAAGATGATAGAGGGAATACATCTCGAGTTCTGAAAAGAAATAAATGACTACTGAGTTTTTTAGCAATAGTAAATTGTCATTGTTCCTATATATTCTTAGGGGGAGTTTGGTATGAAAATGATAAATAATGCAGGGATTAGCAATATAGATTAATAATATAGGGATTACTAAAAATAGAATTGTAATACTGGGATTACTTTTTATTAAGTGTTTGGTTCATTACGTTAAAAATAGATATACCATATATTGTGTTCGGTTCAAAACTCTATAAAAATCTTCTTTACAATTATATCCTTGAATTTATGTATAAAGAAATTAAGGAAAAGGGATTAAGGCGTAGTCTAGTCATTTAGTGATCTTGTCCAGGTATTTAAACCCGTATAAGCTATCTCCTTTGTTTCCATTGGTATAAAATAATAGACCCTATGGTGTATGAGTAATCTATGTATTAGGTGTCATTAAGTTGAATAGAATAAGAAAACAATGTATTGACTGAACTAAATGTCAATTCAAAGACTATTCTCATTAGTACATCCTACCAAATCGGTCATTAATGACTACAATATAAACTCTTGGGACATGCACTCTTACCAATTCTTTTGCATTATTAGTTAGATTACAAAAATGTATTTCCAAACCCATATTCCTCTCTAAATATAAAGATTAACTTCAATTTTAATTTTAGTCTAAATACTATTAAACTCCAATTTCACCTTAATATTTGTGTTCATTTGAACCAATACAATTTTTGGACTAAAGTTAGAACTTGTAGACAATAAACAACAATAGAAAGGTAGAATACTCCAAACTTTATAGTCAAATTGTTTATACTATTAAATTTCAAAAAAACTCTGAAACTGGAATCACATTAGGTTTTGCTTTTGTTAAGCACATCAACTGACATCGATAGTTGCGCAATTAGGAGGAAAAAAAATCCATACCTAAGAATTGTGCATTATCCATTAAACTCACTTTCTTAGTAGTACTCTAAGATGGATAGTGAGATGGTAAAGAACAGTTGAGCAAGGAAACATGCCAAACCATTTTCTCGAATATCAAAAACCCAAATTATTAAAACATGTCTATAACATTTAGGCATATGCTTGGATATTATTTTAGACAATATGGTATCACACGAAAATTTTAAAAAAACTCTGAACCAAAAGGAAAATTTCTATAAAATCATCCAAAATAAATACATTCATTCTGGATTGCTTTTCAGTTTTGCTCATATTTCTTTGAAGGAGTACTTTTCCATCAGCTTATCTAGTTCGAGGTCAAATCTCTTCTCTAGTGAAATTTCCACTACACCGAGTTTGCGTCCCCTATCTTCCTGAGCTCTTATCAGATTTTCCCTCTCTTGCACAAACTCTTTCATCTCACCCTGCTCCTGTCATATCTTTTTGAACTTCTCCTCAGCAATCCTGGCATCATAAATCTTTTTTAAATGATTCTTGAAGAATTTCTCTTTATACTTCATCTCTTCCTTGTTCTGTTCATAGTGCATCTTCATCTTTAGCTTGTTCTCTCCAATACCTACATTTATCTCATCTACCCCAAATGTTTCCGAGATTGCTTTTCAGTTTTGTTGATTTATTGCTGCTGGAATAAATCAGCAAAACTGAAAGCTATCTCGGAAACATTTGGGGTTGATGAGATAAATGTAGGTATTGGAGAGGACAAGCTAAAAATAAAGATGCACTGTGAACAAAACAAGGAAGAGATTACGTATCAAGAAAAATTCTTCAAGAATCATTTAAAAAAGATTTATGATGCTAGGACTGCTGAGGAGAAATTCAAGAAGATACATCAGGAGCTCGGAGAGATGAGACAAATCTGCTAGAGAAGGAAGAGCGAGAATGAAACTTGCTAGTCTCATTAATTTGGCTTTTATAACTCTTTCGGTGCTACTTCAGAACAAATAGTAATGGATTTTGTAAATCTAAATGTAGCGTTTAGTCTAAGCTACAGTTTCATAATAGGAAAAATTATAATATACAGCTCAAGAGTCTAAAAGGAAAAAAAAGGATTCCCTTAAAACATTAAATCTTTTAATTAATTTTTTTCTTTTATTAAGCACAAATTATGTAAACTTTTAAATTTCCTTTTAAACTTTCGGTCTTCTTTGACTCCTATAAAAATAACATATTTTCACCTAATTAATAATTATAGTTTTCTTCAAAAACCATATCAACTCTTTTAAATAAGTTTGCTAGGAACTTTTCTTAAATACACCATTTGTCCCAGACAAGGTCACTCCACATTGTTAAGTTAAATAAAAGACTAAGATCCAAAATCATACCTAAAGTATCCGCTTTTATGAGTTTAGTTCCTAAACTATTCAGAGTTTGCGTTTAGTACCTGAATTATCACCCCAAGTGTACAGAAACACACCCAAACTATGTCAGTGATCACATTTTTATTTAGAGTAAAGGTCCAAAAACACACCCGAACTATGTCACTTTTGTGAGTTTAGTATCTGAACTATTTGAAGTTCATGTTTAGTACCTGAACTATTACCCCAAAGTTTACTTTAATATAAATTTCTCGTGGGACTCCACGTGTATAACTATTTCCACCGTGGCAAAGCGTAAATAAGTTAAAAAATAAACTTACAAAATATTTAGGTGGAAGAAATCTTCAATTTATAGTTACTCTTTTTTTAACTAGAAATTTCAACTAGTTATATTCATTTACAAAGTTTACATTAAATTCGAAAAAACTAAACCCACCTACTTACCACTTTTGGCATGAAGACTGCAGCACTAACCTAGAAAACAAAATAATAATTTATTCTTCAATTTATTCTTTAATTATTTTTTAATTTTTTGTCAATTTGTTGTATAATAATAAATTGAATAAAGGAGTGATAAAAATAGATCTATTTAAGAAGAAAGGATGAGTTATTACAATTGAAGAATAAATTGAAGAAAGATGAAGAAGAAGGGCATAGTGATAGTATTAGGGGGGACAGAAATCTGCACTTTTGCAGAAAACATGAAAAAGGAAGAGCATGAAGAACAAGATATTTTAAAGTTGAAAACCATTTTTTAAAAATGATTACTCAACAATTATAGCTTTCAAATGTTATGCAAACGATTTTTTATGGAAAAAAATATCAATCACGCGTGCGGAAGTGATTGAACACACGACTTTGGTCCAGTCAGCGCTCAGGTGTGTTTTTGTAAGCATGGGGTGGTAGTTCAGATAATAAATGCAACCTTCGAATAGTTCAGATACTAAACTCACAAAAGTGACATAGTTTGAGTGTGTTTTTTGACCTTTAAATAAAAATGTGATCACTGACAATCTAAAATTTATATAAGAAATTCATTCAACTCGATTAGCATTTTCACAGGCTTTGCACCTATAACACCTTCTAACTTCTGGTCTCCATCAGACAGAGCCGGGATTTAAAATTTTATTGTCTTGAAATTCTAGTTCTTCAAATTTATTGTGTTCTAAATTAATAACTTTTACATATTCAATGGAGTTTTTAATACAAATATAGAGTTTTGACTAAAGCTAATGGTCCAGCCAAATCAGTGACTGAAGAGCTAGCTCGTCCCTTTTTAAAAGGTGTTGTTGGGGCAATTGTCGAGTGGGGCATAGTAAAAATGCACTGTAGAGATCTTTGGGGATGAAAGTGCTATGAGGCATAAGCCCCATCGATCTAGGCATATACTTAGGCATTGGACGTGTTATACCCCGTAGGATTCCCGGCACCTAGATGATCTATTTCGCACGTTGGTTAAGCATATTTGAAGGCCATACATGCTAAAGAAAGGCCCGGGAAAAAGATCGGACGAGAAACCTGTCGAACCATCGCGGAAGGAGCCGAGGCAGAGCCCCTCCGCGATGGCAGCGTGTCACGGAGGTGAAGCCTCCGCGTTGGCTCCATGACACGTTGGCCTTCTCCAGGCCCAAGTATATAAAGCCCCACTTCGGTTTTAAATCATTTTTAACTTATAATTTCCAGTGAAACAGAGGGGAAACAACAGAGGGAGAAAAGGAATGAAGGGAGTAATATAATTTTCATCCGATTACGCTGCTAAGCGTTGTCCAAACTCAAATTAACCTCAGATACTGAGGTATTTAGTAGCAGAGAGCATTTCTACGGATTTAGTTTCGTGAAAAACGGCCGACGAATCGTCGAGCTACCTAGCTAAGGTAAGTAGAATTGCTCCAAACTAGTGTCTATGTGTTCCTAGCTATGAAGTGAATATTTCTCCCTTCTGGACCTTTGAAAAATAGCGAGTTTTCGACCGTCTTTTGATAAGCCTAAGTTTAGGCTATAAATTATATCGAAAGTGACGTTGCTCTTTAAAATAAAGATGTATTTAGTACTAATTGACATATTTATGAATGCAGTTGGGAGAAAATAGCTGAAGTACCGGCCGAGCCTTGTCCGGTAGACGGATAGTTCGAGGATAAGGTATGTAAAGCTAGTTTCCTCGGCAAGTTAGTAAATCTCAGTATAGTAAAGTAATTTAATGGCCAGTAGAATGTTCAGAAGTCATGTGTTATGTTTATTATGAATGTTGGTACGATATTAGAAGCATCAAGTTATAATTAGCGTGAAACTTGCTAGCACGATATAGATTCTAATACAAGTGTTAGGAACTGCACAACATGCTCAGTAAATGATATAGTACAAAATGTTAGGATATTATCGTATTCAGTTAAAACCCAGTAAAACAATGTAATATCTGTAAGGCATCTCAGAGGCAGAATAATAGGTTAAAATGAAGTTTAGAAAGCATATTAGAAATAGCAAATCATGTTACTATAGAAACTCCGTATACAGCATGGTTTTCAGCAGAAAGACTATATTTTGTCCAGCATTAGACTCAGTACAGTATGGCAGAAGATTATATTTATACATACACACTATTATCAGTCTCAGCATGTATTAAGTACGTATACATTACCATTACTAGTTCAGTACACAGTATGTATGGATACCTTACTACTATTAGCTTCAGTATGTGGGATATGCAGATAGTATTACTAGTTGAGACCGTTATATTGTTTTGGGGTTGGATTACCTAGCATCCATGACCACCCCAGGGTTAATAGCTATATCGACTCGTCCGCCAGAGGACGAGGATACGTCGCTCTACGGAGTGGCATGCCATCCCACAGGGGATGAAGATGGCATGCTAGTTTTCCCCATATTGTGCCTTGGTCGGCCCTTACACACCCCTGTCGAGCGGATACGCCCGGGTGTTGATTCAGGAGTCCTCCGGACTCAGATGCAGTTATAGTCAGGGGCTCAGCGAGCCCAAGTGCATACCCAGGGGACCGACAGGATGCTTATAGCTATTATAGGAGATGGGATGACCGGGGTAGGGGTATAGATTCTGTGCTGGTTGTACCTCCCGGCTTATGGGGGCCGGGTAAGGTTTATGTGTGCTATGTCATGTTATGTTATGTTATGCCATGTTACATTACATATGAGTAGATCGACAGTAGAACGATACGTCTCCAGGTACGACTCCTACTCCTTCCAGTATAATTAAGAGTAGGTATGATTTATATTATCAGACAGTTAATCTATTCCTTTCTATTTCAATTTCATCAGTTGTATTGCTGTTTTCAGATATTTCTTTTAGTTATTGCTTTACATACTCAGTACCAGCGGTACTGACGCCCGGTGGGGCACTGCATTACTTGCCTGCAGGTACTCATAGACGAGCAGGCGATCCGTCGTGATTCCTGTCAGCGATTGAGTATTCAGCTCCCGTCATCCGGAGACTGAATCCCAGAGGTGTATTTCGTCTTCTTTTGTTGTACAGTACGGGTAGGTTGGGGCCCTGTCCCGATCATTTATGTTGCTATTTCTAGAGGCTTGCAGTCTGTATATATATTACCCTGTGGTCAGTTGAGCCGGTCGTGTGAGGCCGTGCAGTTGTAAGCTGTTAGTACTTTTATTTCTGTTGTGTTGGCCGTGTGGGGCCATAGTTTGACAGTAGTGGTGACCTTGCCGGTCACGTAGCTTTCCAGCATTTCATTGTTGAGTTACAGATAACTAGACAGCATGGTGGCCTCGTCGGCTCGCATAGGTTTCCCTATATTGAATGTGTTCTGGTTAGCTGACAGTACAGAAACAGGTGGCTATAAGCCAGTTGGCCGGAGGCTGTATTTACAGCCGTTATATAGCCGATTTGTTTCTTGGAACAGAGCCCGGGGCCAGCCGAAGCACCAGACGTGCTTAGGCTGGACCATCTAGCAGTCCAGAGCCTAGCAGGCACCAGGTGTCCGTCGTACCCCCCAAGGTGGGGTGTGACAAACTTGGTATCAGAGCAGGTCGTATCCCAGGGAGTCTGCAAGCCGTGCTAAGTAGAGTCCTATCCATGGATGTGTTGTGCACCACATACTATGGGTAGGAGGCTACAAGGCATGATAGGATGGTTGTCTTCTATTCTCATTCAGTCGTGCTGTAGAGCGGTACAATATAGGGTTGAGTCCCTAAAAACTTACTATATTCTTTGGTTACAGATAATGTCAGAACAGCGACATCCTATCACAGGCCGGAGTTTAGATATTGCAGCTGGGGAAGGCACCAGTAGGATGCCTCACCCTCGTTTAGAGACAGCCCGATCAGAGGGCACTACGGAGGCATCGTCCCAGCCTTCCTAGCAGTCTCCACCACATCAGGGGCCACTTGGGGCGACACTACCACCAGCAGTCCCCATACCGACACCTTCCGACCAGGAGGTTAGGAGTGTTGTAGTTATGTTCGCATAGATGATGGCTGCTCAGCGTCAGCCGATGCCGTCTACAGTTGCGGAGTCGTCAGGAGGGCCTGGTAGTTCGAGGGTCCGAGAGTTCTTGGCTCTCAATCCCCCACAATTTACAGGTACGGATCGGACAGAGGACCCTCAGGATTTTCTGGATCAAATGTAGAGAATTTTCAGGGTTATACAAGTCACGCCTACAGAATCAGTTTAGTTGGCAGCATTTCGGTTACGGGACATCGCCGTGTTGTGGTATGAAAGCTGGGAGAGGTCCCGAGGGAGAGATGTTTCCCCTCCAACCTGGTCCAGCTTCTCCGGAGCTTTTCTGGATCACTATTTGCCGCGGGAGATTCGACAGGCTCGGGTAGACCAGTTCCTACATCTGGAGCAGGGGGCCATGAGTGTTCGGGAATATTCCTTGCGGTTTGATTCTTTGGCCCGGTACGCACCGGCCTTTGTTGATACCATGGCATCCAGAGTACACCGCTTTATCATGGGGTTGAATCCAAAATATGTTGAGACTTGTATTACGGACACACTGCGAGAGGACATGGACATTGCTCGAGTTCAGGCATTCGCCCAGAATATTGAGGGCATCAGACAGCGGCATCGGGAGATCAGAAGGGCCAATCAGGAACAGCACTACCGGGACAGGCCCGTTGAGTTACAGAGGAAGGCTCGGGGGGGACCCAGGCCACGATTTTTAGATAGGTCGCCCAGGCCCCCGCCTCCACCACAGCCGCAGGGGGGTAGATTCAGCCGCAGGGGGCAGTCAGAGATCGGCAGAGGCTTCCAGATGGCAGATTCACCATTACAGAGGAGGGCGGAGCAGAGTAGGTATACTCTACCGCTCTGCCCTATATGCAGTCGACGCCATCCTGGAGCATGCAGATATGGCTCCATCGCATGTTATAATTGTGGCCAAGAAGGCCATCTAATGAAAGATTGCCCAGCTAGAGGTCGAGAGGACCAGGATAGACAGGATAGGGCATCGAAGGGTCACGAACCACAGCATCCTCGGCAGGGCGCAGGCCCTCAGTTTCAGCAGGCTGGTGTCGGGGCAGATAATTGGCCTCCAGTACAGGTGCGGGTCCAAGCCACACATATGCTTTACCAAGGAGGCAAGATTCAGAGGCGTCACCTGATGTTGTGACAGGTATGCTAACTATCTGCTCATACCCTGCTTATGTATTGATTGATCCAGGGTCCACTTTGTCCTACATTACTCCATTTGTGGCACGAAAGTTCAATATTGCACCAGAATTATTACAGCAGCCCTTTTCGGTATCCACACCCGTCGGTGACTCGATTGTGGCAAGCCAAATTTACCGGGGATGTACGGTAGAGGTTGCTGATCGTCAGACCATAGTAGATCTGGTCGAGCTAGAAATGATAGACTTCGACGCCATAATGGGTATGGATTAGCTAGTGCCGTGCTTTGCCAATGTTGAATGTTGGACCAAGACGGTCCGATTCCACTTTCTGGGAGAAGCAGTGCGGGAGTGGAAGGGCAGCACCGCTACGCCAAAAGGTAGGTTTATTTCCTACCTTCAGGCGAGGAAATTGATATCTAAGGGGTGTATTTACCATCTGGTCAGAGTTCAGGATGTCCGAGCAGAATCTCCGACACTCCAGTCTGTTCCAGTAGTGAACGAGTTTCCTGATGTGTTTCCTGATGAGTTACCTGGTATTCCCCCCAGAAAGGGAAATAGACTTTGCTATTGATTTACTTCCAGGCACTCAGCCGATATCGATTCCTCCCTATCGCATGGCTCCTGCAGAACTCAGAGAATTAAAGGAGCAGCTGAAGGACTTGTTGGATAAAGGTTTTATCAGGGCTAGTACTTCTCCGTTGGGTGCGCCAGTTCTGTTTGTAAGAAAGAAAGATGGCTCACTCCGTATGTGCATAGATTACCGACAACTGAACAAAGTTACAGTAAAGAACAAGTACCCGCTTCCCAGAATTGATGACTTGTTTGACCAGTTGCAGGGGGCCAGATGTTTTTCTATGACAGATCTGAGGTTCGGATATCACCAGGTCCGGGTTCGTGAAAAAGACATTCCAAAGACTGCTTTCAGGACCAGGTATGGTCACTTTGAATTTCTGGTTATGTCTTTTGGGCTGACGAATGCTCCTGCAGTGTTTATGGATCTGATGAACAACATATTCAGACCGTATTTGGATCTGTTCATGATAGTATTTATTGATGATATCTTGGTATATTCTCGTTCAGAGACAGATCACCAGAACCATTTACGAACAGTGCTCCAGATCCTTAGAGACCGTCAGTTATACGCCAAGTTTTCTAAGTGTGAGTTCTGGCTGAACTCAGTTACCTTTTTGGGGCATATCGTGTCGGGTGCTGGTATACAGGTCGACACACAAAAAATAGAGGCGGTCAAGACATGGCCTAGACCCACCACTCCGACCGAGGTTCGCAGTTTTCTGGGTTTAGCAGGATATTATCGGAGATTTGTTGAAGGATTCTCCACTATATCAGCGCCTCTGACAAAGCTAACACAGAAAGCAATGAAATTTCAGTGGACGGAGGCATGTGAGTAGAGTTTCCAAGAATTGAAAGATAGACTGACCTCCGCCCCAGTATTAGCATTGCCAGAGGGAACAGATGGGTACGCGGTGTATTACGACGCTTCAGGTTTGGGACTGGGTTGTATGTTGATGTAGCATGGTAGAGTAATTGCTTATGCTTCCAGAGAGCTGAGGAAACATGAAAAGAACTATCCGACCCATGACCTGGAATTGGCCGCAGTGATCCACGCCCTAAAAATTTGGAGGCATTATCTGTATGGCGTCCATGTAGACATCTTTACAGATCATAAAAGCCTGTAGTACATTTTCACACAGAGGGAGTTAAATCTGCGGCAGCGTCGCTGGTTAGAATTGTTAAAAGATTATGATGTAAATATTCTCTATCACCTGGGAAAAGCTAATGTGGTGGCAGATGCCCTGAGCCGTAAGTCAATGGGGAGTTTGGCGTATTTGTGACCTGAGAAGAGGGAGTTAGCCAAGGAAATTCATCAGCTAGCTGGTTTAGCCGTTCGAGTAATGGAAACAGAAAATAATAGAGCGGTAATTCAGAATTCTGCTGTGTCATCATTAGTTACGGAGGTAAAAGAACGACAGTACGAGGACCCTGATTTAGTCCAGCTCAGAGATAGAGTTCAGAAAGGTAAGGAGTCAGATGTCCAAATGACTGAGGATGATGTGCTACGCTGTAAGGGCCGCCTCTGTGTCCCGAATGTTTTAGGGCATCGCGGGCAGATCATGCATGAGGTACATTACACTCGCTATTTCCTCTATCCAGGAGCAAAGAAATTGTACCACGACATCAGAGACATCTACTGGTGGCCAGGTATGAAAGCTGAGATAGCTGAATTTGTATCTAGATGTCCTAATTGTCAGCAGGTGAAAGCGGAGCACCAAAAGTCGGGCGGTTTGACGCAAGAAATAACGGTGCCTACGTGGAAATGGGAAACGATAAACATAGATTTTGTGACAGGGTTACCCCGTACCAGACACAGAAATGATTCTATTTGGGTAATAGTTGACAGGTTGACAAAATCAGCTCATTTCCTACGAGTGAAGGCTACCTTCTCGGCTGAGGACTATGCCGAATTATATATCAGAGAAATAGTTAGATTGCATGGAGTGCCGGTATCTATCATTTCAGATAGGGGAGCATAGTTTACAGCTAGATTTTGGCAGTCATTCCAGAGGGGTTTGGGAACGCAGATTAGTTTAAGCACAGCATTCCACCCTCAGACAGATGGGCAGGCTGAGCGGACTATCCAAACGCTGGAAGATATGCTACGAGCGTGCGTGCTAGATTTTGGGGGTAGCTGGGATGAGCATCTTTCGTTGATTGAATTTGATTATAATAATAGTTATCATTCAGCTATCCAGATGGCGCCCTTTGAAGCATTATATGGGCGAAAATGTAGGTCGCCGGTGGGCTGGTTTGAAGTGGGGGAATCAGTGTTGATTGGGCCAAACCTCATTCAACAGTCAGAGGAGAAGGTAAAACTTATCAGAGAACGCCTGCTGACTGCTCAGAGCCGCCAGAAGTCTTATGCAGATATGCGGTGCAGAAATCTAGAATTTGCGGTAAATGACTGGGTATATCTGAAAGTGTCTCCGATGAAAGAGGTGATGAGATTTGGCAAGAAAGGCAAGCTTAGCCCGAGATTCATTGGGCCATATTAGATTCGGCGAAGAATAGGCCGAGTTGCATACGAATTGAACTTGCCTCCGGATTTAGCATCTGTTCACCCAGTATTCCATGTCTCTATGTTGAGGAAGTTCGTAGGAGACCCTTCTACAGTTGTTCCAGTCCAGGATGTCCAGGTCACAGAAGAGTTAGCATATGAAGTGGTTCCAGTAGCTATCTTAGACAGGCAGATTCGTAGGTTGAGGACCAAAGATGTTGCCTCTGTCAAAGTATTGTGGCGTAACAGGAACCGTGAGCAAATGACGTGGGAAGCTGAAGAAGATATGAAAGCTAGATACCCTCACCTATTCCAGGCCTTGTCAGGCGACAGGTATGTCCGTATTATTATTACTTATGTAGCACCATATGGTTGTATATGTATAAATGAGAAAGATTGATACTTAGCCATTCAGTGAATCTTAAAGTATTGCGTACAGTACCTGTGTTGGACTTTTTTGTATTTCAGGTTTTTGCTATAGTCCATATTACAGGGGAAACTCTGCCGGAATTTTTCTAGATAATAAGTTGAGAAGTCCTCTAAATAAAAGTTTACATTCGAGGACGAATGTTCTTAAGGGGGGGAGAATGTTATACCCCGTAGGATTCCCGGCACCTAGATGACCTATTTTGCACGTTGGTTAAGCATATTTGAAGGCCATACGTGCTAAAGAAAGGCCCGGAAAAAAGATCGGACGAGAAACCTGTCGAACCATCACGGAAGGAGCCGAGGCAGAGCCCCTCCGCGATGGCAGCGTGTCACGGAGGTGAAGCCCCCGCGTTGGCTCCGTGACACGTTGGCCTTGTCCAGGCCCAAGTATATAAAGCCCCACTTTGGTTTTAAATCATTTTTAATTTATAATTTCCAGTGAAACAGAGGGGAAAGATTAGAGGGAGAAAAGGAACGAAGGGAGTAATATAATTTTCATCCGATTACGCTGCTAAGCGTTGTCCAAACTCAAATTAACCTTAGATACCGAGGTATTTAGCAGCAGAGAGCATTCCTACGGATTTAGTTTCTTGAAAAACAGCTGACGAATTGTCGAGCTACTGAGCTAAGGTAAGTAGAATTGCTCCAAACTAGTGTCTATGTGTTCCTAGCTGTAAAGTGAATATTTCTTCCTTCTGCACCTCTGAAAAATAGCGAGTTTTCGACCGTCTTTCGATAAGCCTAAGTTTAGGCTATAAATTATATCGAAAGTGACGTTGCTCTTTAAAATAAAGCTGTATTTAGTACTAATTGACATATTTATGAATGCAGTTGGGAGAAAATAGTTGAAGTACCGGCCGAGCCTCGTCCGGCAGACGGATAGTTCGAGGATAAGGTATGTAAAACTAGTTTCCTCGGCAAGTTAGTAAATCTCAGTATAGTAAAGTAATTTAAAGGCCAATAGAATGTTCAGAAGTCATGTGTTATGTTTATTACAAATGTTGGTACGATATTAGAAGCATCAGGTTATAATTAGCACGAAACTTCCTAGCACGATATAGATTCTAATACAAGTGTTAGGAACTGCACAACATGCTCAGTAAATGATATAGTACAAAATGTTAGGATATTATCGTATTCAGTTGAAACCCAGTAGAACAATGTAATATATGTAAGGCATCTCAGAGGCAGACTAATAGGTTAAAATGAAGTTTAGAAAGCATATTAGAAATAGCAAATCATTTTACTATAGAAACTCCGTATATAGGATGGTTTTCAGCAGAAAGACTATATTTTGTCCAGCATTAGACTTAGTACAGTATGGCAGAAGATTATATTTATACATACACACTATTATCAGTCTCAGCATGTATTAAGTACGTATACATTACCATTACTAGTTCAGTACACAGTATGTACGGATACCTTACTACTATTAGCTTCAGTATGTGGGATATGCAGATAGTATTACTAGTTGAGACCGTTGTATTGTTTTGGGGTTGGATTACCTAGCATCCATGACCGCCCCAGGGTTAATAGCTGTATCGACTCATCCGCCAGAGGACGAGGATACGTCGCTCTACGGAGTGGCATGCCATCCCACAGGGGACGAAGATGGGATGCCAGTTTTCCCCATATTGTGCCTTGGTCGGCCCTTATACACCCCTGTCGAGCGGATACGCCCGGGTGTTGATTCAGGAGTCCTCCAGACTCAGATGCAGTTATAGTCAGGGGCTTAGCGAGCCTAAGTGCATACCCAGGGGACCGACAGGATGCTTATAGCTATTATAGGAGATGGGATGACCGGGGTAGGGGTATAGATTCTGTGCTGGTTGTACCTCCCGGCTTTTGGGGGCCGGGTAAGGTTTGTGTGCGCTATGTCATGTTATGTTATGTTATGCCATGTTATATTAGATATGAGTAGATCGGTAGTAGAACGATACGTCTCCAGGTACGACTCCTACTCCTTCCAGTATAATTAAGAGTAGGTATGATTTACATTATCAGACAGTTAATCTATTCCTTCCTATTTTAGTTTCATCAGTTGTATTGTTGTTTTCAGATATTTATTTTAGTTATTGCTTTACATACTTAGTACCAGCGGTACTGACGCCCGGTGGGGCGCTGCATTACTTGCCTGCAGGTACTCATAGATGAGCAGGCGATCCGTCGTGATTCCTGTCAGCGATTGAGTATTCAGCTCCCATCATCCGGAGACTGAATCCCAGAGGTGTATTTCGTCTTCTTTTGTTGTACAGTACGGGTAGGTCGGGGCCCTATCCCGATCATTTCTGTTGCTATTCCTAGAGGCTTGCAGTCTGTATATATATTACCCTGTGGTCAGTTGAGCCGGTCGTGTGAGGCCGTGCAGTTGTATAGCTGTTAGTACTTTTATTTCTGTTGTGTTGGCTATGTGGGGCCATAGTTTGACAGTAGTGGTGACCTTGCCAGTCACGAAGCCTTCCAGCATTTCATTGTTGAGTTACAGATAACTAGATAGCATGGTGGCCTCGTTGGCCCGCATAGGTTTCCCTATATTGAATGTGTTCTGGTTAGCTGACAGTACAGAAACAGGTGGCTATAGGCCAGTTGGCCGGAGGCTGTATTTACAGTCGTTATATAGCCAATTTGTTTCTTGGAACAGAGCTCGGGGCCAGCCGAAGCACCAGACGTGCTTAGGCTGGACCATCTAGCAGTCCAGAGCCTAGCAGGTACCAGGTGCCCGTCATACCCCCCAAGGTGGGGTGTGACAGGGCGAGTCTTTGTTTTGGGGCAAATTATCTCCTAATTACAATTAAAATTTCAAAATCAGTTTTGTAATTAATACCACAAAAAAAATAAACTTGGTATTAAATTTTTAAGAAGAAACTTAAAAATCAAAATATTTTTTATTATTGTCCCTGATTTTTATTCTTTGTCATAAGAAGTTAAGAAACATAAAAACAAAATTAAGTCATGAAATAAACTATGGAATAACGGAAAATTACCAAAATCAAGGTTAGAATCTTACCGCGGAGCCAAAATAAGAAGATTGCCTAAAAATCTTCCAAATCTGAGTTCTCTAGCTCCAAAAAATCTAATAGAAAGTCTATGTTTCAAATAGAATTTATATTTGTCCATATGCAGTTTATTCTTCACAAACGTGATGACCAAGGAAAATTCAACAAATCTCCTCCCTTCCCAACAAATCTCCATATGCAGTTTATTCTTCACAAACGTGATGACCGAATATGAATCTTGATGTTAAAATTGTATTTATAGTGACACAATTTTTTAATTGTTAAAAGTCAGTTTTTAGTTTAATATTAACGAAGGGATAATATCCAGACGCAAATAAATTAATATCCAATTGTTAATAATAATAAAAAGGGTACTATATTTTTCCTCATTATTTTCACCCCACCTCCTCAATCCCCACACGCCACTTCCACACAGCTTCCCCACCCCTCTGCGAAACTAGAGATGCACTCAAAAATCAAAATAGGTCTCTCAATTCCAGTTCTGTAAAAGCTAAATCAGGAATTAGGTTGTGGGATTTTCTTTGTGTTTCTAGATTGTTAGAGAAAAATCAGCTATAGGTATGCCTCGATTCTTCACTTTTCATATTTTTTATAGCAAATCCAACAAACCTAAATAAACTCAGGCATGCATCTCTCCATCTTTCCAGGTTTGTTAAAGAAAAATTAGGCGTACGTCTCTCAGTTTATCTTTATAAAAAAATATCAACTTCTCTTTGTTTTGACTGCAAAAACATTCCAATTTGTTAAAAGAAAATTAATCTTTATTTCTTACTGTTCGTTATCACTTTTTCTGCAACTAATAACATCCGGACACATTCTTGACATTTTTTTAAATTCAAAGTAAGTTTATGTTGTTTTAACTATGAAATTGTTTGTGAAATTCCTCATTTTTCCTAATTCTGAATTTACACGATATGATTCCATTCTAGGTTTCTTTTTCCTCTTTTTATTGTTCGTGCACTTATGTATATAGTGGTATGCATATGTGTTGTATGTACTGATGTGAGCATTTCTGTAATTAGTATCCTCCATTGAAAATAAAAGGAGGTGCCAAGATTATTATTATTGAATAAATTTGTTAATATGATAATTTCTGAGGACAAAATTTCCATCATCCTTCAAGCATTTTTAATTTCCTACATATTGGAACAAATATTTGAGCTGATAAAGGAAGGCAATTTATATTTTTCACAATGCTTTTAGAAAGTTCAATTGTAGGATTGATATCTTTACTAGTTGGAACTTACTGCTAGACAGTTGTGACTTGTATTGTTGCCTTAGTTTGATAGGTTCTGCTTAGTGTTTACATTTGCTGACTCTCATGGTGTTTGGGTTGACTATTACTTTTTTTGATAAGCAAGGGTGAATTTTATAAGTGGATTTTCTAACAAGGAATCAACATCATTTATGTAGGCCAAGTGGCAACAAGTAGTTAACAAGAAAATACATCTAATTTGAAGGCTATGTATACATCTCCTTTTGCCAAAATTTTGTTTGAGTTTTTAGAAATATAGAAAAATAAGGTTCATGACTATATTATTTACAGTTTCCAATCTGTTGATATCAGTTTTAGCTATGCAACTGAATTATCTTTTTTTCTTTAAATTGCAAAATTCACTTGTTGCATCAAATAAAGGAAATAATCATTTAAATTGTTGTCACCAATTACTTCTCATTGCCTCGAAAGGGAATCTACTTTCTGATTGCCATGAGATGTAATGCTAGATCTCCTCAAATGGAGAATCTATACTATTGGAAAGAAATAATAAACTCCAGCCTGAAAGCTCATGTTAGTGCAATTTATCGCTGAATATTTTTAGTGATTAAAGATTTATGCTTAGCTTTCATCTTAGATCCATGACTAGTTTTATATAATTGTGGAATATCTCACTTCTTATTCTACAGGACGGTGCATGGTTGGCTCATTGTTATTATAATGACTCTTAAATTATACCTAAGAGGGGGGTGAATTGGGTCTAATGATTTTCTACCGAATTAAAGTTTTGCTTGAATTTTTCCTTTAGGATAGGAACAGACTGGAACATTGTTCCTTAGAGCAGTGACCTAATTCAAGTAAAAATAAAAAAGTGCAGAAAGTAAAGTGAGACACAGAGAATTTTACATTGAAAACCACCTAGGCTCGAATGGGTGTAAAAACCATGACCTACTCCCTAGTAGGATTTCAACTGAACTCCACTAAAACACCGAAAAAAATTTGGATTGTAAGCCCCCATAATTCAAGGACCTACCCCTAAGCCTTACAAAGTTCGTGACCTGTATATACTATCCTTAGTTTAACAAGAAGAATATTAAACACAATTACAAGCAATTGAAAACATTACTTAAACAAACTCAAGATAACAGTTTCACTACAAGTTGACACTTAGACCTAGACTGCAATGGAACAGGACTAGGGAACTGTCTCTAGCATTAGTCAACTCTCTTCGACTTGAATACCAATTGATTGCTCAAAAGCTATGAATTTGCTAAAGAGTACTTGTAAGTAAATACTTCAACTTGACTTACTGACTTCTTCTTTACGGTCACCAGAATGCATGCCACAGATTTTCTTCTACTAGGAAAGGGAATCTTTTAACTTAAGAGTCATTTTTCTTATTTGAAAGATCTTGTAGACTCCTTGTTGAATTCTACAAACTCTTACCAAATATTTTCTTTCCTTAACAACCCATGATTTCTTTCTTCCCTTAATAATGAATATACCTTTTCAATCAATAGGGATTTCTTTCCTTGTAGAATCCTAGTTGACTTCAAGCTCCTTTCTCTTTTTTCTGCAAACAACAAGGCACTAGAATTCTACAAATAATTAGTAGCCGATTAATTATATTAGTAAATAACCAAGTGTTAACCAACCAAGTTTTCCAATTACTTTAATATTTCAGGCATATTTTAAATCATCATCATATATCATTAAAACCTATTCTAACACTCATGCTTCTCATATCATAGTGTTTAGTCGAGTATTATTGATTGACACTTGTTCTCTTCCATGCAAAAAGGAAAGTTGTCCTTGTCACGAGTATCATTGCCTCTTATTTAAAGAAGTATTTATCTGTCTTCCTTGAGAACCTAGTTTAATCTATTATTTTTCCTATCCATTTCACATGTTGTTAATAATTTGAGACAATTAATGATATAGCAGAAACATTTCTTGTAATTGTGTTATCATTTTACCAGCCAAACTTGAAGTAACTGTCACGACCCGAATATAGACCCGTATCAAGACACGAGATAAGAAACCCCGAGAGGCTCCAAATCGACCGATGGTATGAACATAACATCTAAACACAACATCATAAAATGACAGTTTAACATACATAGTAGTGGAAGTCTGCATACATATATCTATATCAAGCTACAACTGAATCAACAACGACTAGCTGATTTCTACATATTATCTGAAAGTCTCTAACATAACAGAGGAGCTGATGGGAAAGCACCCCAAACTAGCTCGACGAAGTCTAAAAAATATAAAGGAGCATAACAAACTATAAATGATTGAACATCCTCAAAGGATGAGGACTCACCAACACCGCCTGGATAGGTCGGAGAGGGAAGTAGGGGATAATGATGCGGCTGAGACTGATCCCTCGGACCTGTATCATGAAATGATACAGTATAGAGTATGTGGTCAGTACTTAGAATGTACTGAGTATGCAAGGTAAGTAAAAACGGATAGTTAAAATACATAAGAGTAGGACAACATGATCACAACATAAATATCATAATGTAAACTTAAGGGCTCAAGGTTTTCAAAACATTCATAAATCAGTCTTAATCATAATCATAGGTGAAAGCTTTATTTTAACATGACTTGAGCCAAAGTAACATAAGCATAACCATGCATGAATCATGAGGAACATGGGAAGACTAGTCATAACCGGCACCATCATGATAGAGACTTACATAATGCCCCAAGTATCCCACTCAAGTGGGATGAGCCATCCTAGGCTTGCCAGGCAAGGGACGTGCAGTATGTAATATCACGATGAGCGGATCCATTAACATTTGAATACACATAAACCCACGGTGCCACATATTTTTGACACACCGGCGTAGTCCTTTCAATGCTAGGCTACTCGATACTAGACACTGCTCCTAAACACATGCACATGAAGGCTCATATCGTAATCGTAAAATCCTTCATGATGTTCATGGCTAACATCATTGATCCCCATTTAAAATACATGATTATCCATGAACAAGGGCCTATAAATTGGTTGGCCAAGAGTCATTAATTTGTAAATCATGAAATTCATGCATTCTCGTAAAACATATATAACTCGACATTTCATAAATCCATGATAAGTACTTGTGAGAAATCATATCATAAAGCATAAATCATAATTGGACTAATTAAAATCAAGATCATAATGAAATCATAACTTGACTTTTCATAAAACATACATAATTGGGCAATATTGGATTTAAATTCAAATCTATACATTTATAATTGATATAGTTATAGAATCTACCCATAAATCATAAAGATTAATAAATACATGAAAGGAATCGACCTATAGATAGATCATTGAGAAATTCACAAGAATTAGGATAAACCACATAGATCATTAGACTTGAATTTAGAATTAAAATCCATAGAATTTGAGAAGAAACTAGGGCATGGGAATGAAAGGAACTCCCATTCATAGCCTCACATATCTAGGTAAATTGAATTCACACTACTACTTGAAATCCCAAAAGAAATTGAAGAAAATATAATTTGATGAAATCTCTCAAACTTGATCTTCAAGGAATGCTCTAGGTTGAATGCATTGAATGGGGATATTTAGAATAGTTTATCCCCCTTAAAACCCTGCTAACTCGGTTTAAAAAAACGTAGTTTAGGACCCTAGGGCTTAGCAATGACAACAATATCGTTAATGAAAAACCTGAAAAATCTGCACTGCCAGTGACCACGACCGATCCAACGAATTGTTACAAGCTCCCACGAGTCGTTGTTCCTCTCGTTGTCTCATCCCTGATTCTGGTATCAGGTCTCCTACAATGATTTGATAGGACGAGTCGTTACAAGCTCCAATGACTCGTCGTTGCCAGTCGTCATCACCACTGCCCCTATCCTTGGATTCCTCCCAACGGACTCGTACAGTGACTCGTTGCTCCTAATAAAGAGTCGTCCCATGACTCATGCCAGCCTTCATTTCCCAAGACCATCCTCCTAAGGACTCCTCCCAAAGATCCAGTTCTTCAACCAATAGATCATCCTCAGACCTGTTACTTCCCAGCCTACCCTGCAGATTTTCACCACGGGCACTTCCAACAGGTTGTTACTCCCACTACGACCCGTACAACGAGTCGTTCTGAGTTAAATCTTTAGATTTCCTGCTATATTTCATTTCAAATTCTGTGTCCTGTCCTAGGCACTTTCGACGTATTACAATATCTCCCACGTGGGAACATTCGTCCTCGAATGTGGGCAAACATACTGAAAAGCTGGGAAACATGAAACTACCATGCCAAATACCAAACATTTAAGCTGAAAATTGATAGAGTAACTGACTCCGGACTAGAATACAAGCCTGAATTGAATTCGTAAATCCAACATACATACATTTTCATGAAGGAAACTGGGGAACCGTGAACTGAACATGAACGGAATAGGATAATGAGAAGGAAATTGATACCTCAAGTTGTAACTGAGCCGGGAGATAATAAATGCAGGTATCTAGCCTTCATATCTACTTAAGCTTCCCATGTAGCTCCCTCAACATGCTGGTTCCTCCACAAAACCTTGACTGAGGCTACTTCTTTATTTCTTATCTTCCGAACCTGACGATCAAGTTTTCTACCGGAACTTCCTTATAACTCAAGCTAATCTCCTCATAACTCAGGCTATCTTTCACGCCGACACTGTCCATCTAGACAACCAGAGATGGATCACCCAAACACTTCTTTAAGAGAGAAACATGGAAAACTGTATGAACTGAAGCTAATTCTGAGGGAAACTCCTACTCATATGCTACCCTGCCCACCCATTTCACAATCCGGTACGGGCCAACATAATGGGGAATGAGTTTTCCTTTCTTTCCAATCCTTCTCACTCCCTTCATAGGGGATACCTTCAGAAACACCCAATCATAAACTTCAAACTCAAGCTCCCTGCTCCTCACATCCGCATAGGACTTTTGACGACTCTGAGTTGTTTTCAACCTGTTCCTTATAAGATGAATTTTCTCCATAGCCTCATGGACTGAATCTGGTCCTATCATCACAGCTTCACCGACCTTGAACCAACCATTAGGTGACCTACACCTCCGCCCATAAAGAGCCTCAAACGGAGCCATCTGGATGCTAGAATAGTACATATTGTTGTATGCAAACTCAATGAGAGGAAAATGACCATACCAACAACCCTTGAAATCAATCGCACATGATCTCAACATATTCTCCAAAGTCTGAATGGTCCACTATGGCTGACCATCTATTTGCGAGTGAAATGTTGTGCTATGCTTATCATGGGCACCGAGTCCCCTTTGAAATGATCTCTAAAACTCGGGGGTAAATTGAGTACCTCTATCTGATATGATGGACAAGGGCACTCCATGCAACTGAACTAACTCTTGAATGTACAACTTAGCATAATCCTCTACTGAAAAATTAGTTTTGACCGG
Organism: Datura wrightii; assembly: GCA_035772735.1. Lineage (NCBI taxonomy): Eukaryota > Viridiplantae > Streptophyta > Magnoliopsida > Solanales > Solanaceae > Datura > Datura wrightii. The sequence goes on along the minus strand of JASDFA010000027.1, from coordinate 163,347,803 downwards.
TAGAAAATGAGCTGCTTTAGTAAACTTGTCCACAACCACCCAAATAGAGTCATACTGTCGAAGTGTATGGGGAAACACTGTAATGAAGTTCATATTGATCTCCTCCCACTTCCAAGTAGGGATACTAATTTCTTGAAGCAAACCTCCTGGTCTCTGATTCTCAACCTTCACCTGTTGACAATTCGGACACTTAGCCACAAACTCCGCTATGTTCTACTTCATGTCATTCCACCAATAGACTTCCCGTAGGTCACCGCACATCTTTGCAGCACCTGGATGTATTGAGTATCTAGAACCATGAGCTTCGTGTAACATCCTCTCCCTCAAGTCACCAACCTTTGGTACACACAAATGACCCTGATATCGGAGCACACCATCTCCCCCTTTGGAGAAGACCTCTACTTTCTGATTCTGAACGGCTTCCTTAAACTTCACCAAAATAGGATCCTCATTTTTCCTAGCTTTAACATCGGTCACCAAAGATGATTCTGACATATTATGTACAATAAGACCACCATTTGTCGAGTCAACAAGACGGACTCCTAGTCATGAGAGCCGATGGACATCCTTCACTAGTTCCTTTCTTTCCTCATCTACATGGGACACACTCTCTATAGAAATCGTGATAAGAGCGTCTGCCACCACATTTCCTTGCCCAGATGATAAAGGACACTCATATCATAGTCCTACAATAACTCCAACCACCTCCTCTGGTGCATATTCAGATCCTTCTAGGTGAACACATTCTATAGGCTTTTGTGGTCTGAAAACACATCCACATGGACCCCATAGAGATTGTGTCTCCACATCTTCAAGGCAAATACTACCGCCGCCAATTCAAGATCATGAGTCGGGTAGTTCTTTTCATAGACCTTTAGCTGCCTAGAAGCATAGGCTATAACCTTGTCGTGCTGCATCAATACACAACCAAGGACGATTCTTGAAGCATCCAATATACCACAAACCCATTGGTATCCTCGAGTAAGGTTAACACTGGGGCTGAGGTGAGTCGAGTCTTCAACTCTTGAATGCTCTTCTCACAATCCTCCAACCATTGAAACTTCACTTTCTTCTGGGTCAACTTAGTCAAAGGGGATGCAATGGATGAAAACCCCTTAACAAAATCAAGATAATAACCAGCTAACCCAAGAAACACCTAATATCTGAAGGATTCACCAGTCTAGGCCAATTCTTCACCGCTTCTATCCTTTGAGAGTCCACTTGTATGCCCTCACTTGACACCACTTGACCCAAAAATGCCATTGAGTTCAACCAAAACACGCATTTGTTGAATTTTGAATACAACTGACGATCCTTCAGAGTCTGTAGCACCACTCTCAAATGAGCGGCATGCTCCTCCTTGCTCTGAGAGTATATAAGAATATCATCTATAAAAACAATCACGAACATATCAAAATATGGAATGAAAACCCTATTCATCAAATCCATAAAAGTTAAAAGAGCATTTGTTTGTCCAAAAGACATAACTACAAACTCATAGTGACCATACTGAGTCCTGAAGGATGTCTTCGGGATGTCACTCTACCGAACACTAAGCTAATGGTATCCAGATCTGAGATCTATCTTTGAAAAGCACTTAGCACCCTAAAGATGGTCAAAAAAATTATCAATCTTGGGGAGAGGATACCCGTTCTTGATGGTAACTTCGTTCAATTGCCGAATATCAATACACATACAAAGAGAACCATCCTTCTTTCAGACAAAGAGAATAGGTGCACCCCATGGGGATTTGTTCGGTCTTATGAAACCCTTGTCTAAAAGATCCTTCAACTGCTTCTTCAACTCCTTTTGCTCAACTGGAGTCATTCTGTAAGGAGGAATAGATGTGGTTTGCGTATCGGGAAGAAGGTCAATACCAAAATCAATCTCCCTCTAGGGAGGGATTCCCGTTAGATCATCAAGAAACACTTTTGGGTACTCACACACTACAGGGACTGACTGGATAGTCGGGATTTCGGACGTATCATCCTTAACCCTAACTAGGTAGTACACGCAACCCTTAAAAATCATCTTTCTGTCCTTAAGGTAGGAAATGAAATGACCTATAGGCACAGCTGAACTACCCTTCTATTTCTAAGACTGGTTCATCCAGAAATCTGAACTCTACTGGATAGGTCCTACAATTGACTGAGGCATAACATGCATATAACCAATTCATGCAGAGGATAACAACAAAATTGGTCATGGCTAACTCTACTATCTGCTGAGGTGACTTTCTAAAGGACTTCAATAGGGCAATTTCTATATACCCGTCTAGCTATAACTGCATCACCGACTGGAGTAGATATTGAGAAGGTTTCTGTTACAATCTCATGACTGACTCCGAAACTACTAGCAACATAAGGAGTCACAAAAGATAACGTAGTCCCTAGATCTAACAATACATATACATCAAGGTGGAATACTCGTAGCATACTAGTAACCACACCTGGTGAAGTCTCTTTTTCATGGAGAGATGCAAGGGCATAAAACCAGTTCTGGTGCTGGAGGCCATCTGCATTGGTGGATCCACCCTACTGGGTTGTGTGTGTTGGTGTTGTTGCTGATCTGGTAGCCTGAGCACGACCTCTACCATCACACTATCGAGCTAAGGGACACTCCCGACGCATGTGGATGGATCTACCATACCCAAAACAAATATCCGATCCCATCAAGCACTCTCCTGTATGACTCTTGCCACACTTCCGGAAAGCTGAAAAGATGTGCTCTGTCTGCATACTCCTTTGGTCCCTCAAACCTGAGTCCTTGCTCCTCTGATCACCTTGCGGTCTCGATGGGGCACTGGCCGATGATGGTGCTGGAGCTAATGACCTATGATGAGACTGCTGGCGATGTCCGCCTCCCAATCTCTATTGAGAGACCCCATAACTGTCTATTCTTACCCTTTTGGCCTCTCTCTCTCTCTCTCTCTCTCTCAAATGCACCGCTTCATCTGCTGGGCGTGCAAAACCATCCGGGGAAAATTAATATCCTGATGAAGCATGACAATCCTACAATCCTTGTCCAGGTAGTCTGCCACTCCATGTACAAACTTGCTCACGCAAGCTATCTGATCAACCACTAGCTTTGGTGCATACTTGGACAAACGAGTGAACTCCAAAGAATACTCCTGGACTGTCATGTTACCCTACTTCAGGTTCACAAACTCCGTTGCTTTAATCTCCCTTATCCCACGAGGGAAGAACCGATGCAGAAATATGACATGAAACTCCTCCCAACAAAAAGGGTCTGCTTCAACTGACCTACTATCCTTCTAGTGCTTAAACAAGATGTGCGCAACCTCTTTCAACTGATATGAGGCTAGATCGGCGCACTCCTCTCCGATCACCCCTATGATTTGGGTGATCTTCAGAATCTCATTAATGAACCCGTGTGGCCTCGTCCACCTTTGACCCAAAAAACACCAGCAGGTTCATCCTCAGAAAATCCATGACACTTGCCACCGCTGCATTCCCATTCTGAGGGACATGCACTATCACCTGCTGATTGACTGGGTAGTCAAGGCCTCAGCTAGTATTTGTATGGCCGCCCTGAACTCTATGTGGGCAACCTTCTCGAGTGCATGATCCTCATGAGATGGTAGGGCCTGCTGGTGCCCATCTCCATTGCCATTCTCATGGCCATTTCCATTTTCATTTCTTCTTCCATTAACTCGGCGAGGAGGCATGATTATGCAAACGCGTATAGCATGAGTTAGAAGGATAGAGAGAAATTTGATAACACGACATAGATCATGAAAAAAGGGAACATTTCCTAAACGTCTCATAGCCTCTTCTTCATAAGTGTGGCACGCTTCAACACTCATGAAAAAAGACTCTACTTAACGAGGCTTTTAGACACCCTAGGAAATTTCAAAACCTAATGCTCTGATACCAAGTTTGTCATGACCCAAACGTAGGCCCGGATCGAGACACGGGACAAATAATTTCGAGAGGCTCCAAGTCGACCCATTGCATTAACATAACATCTAAACTCAACATCATACAACGGAAGTTTATCATACATAATATCGAAAGTCTGCATACATATATCTAATCAAGCTAGAACATAATCAACAATGACAAGCTGATTTATACATATTATCTGAAAGTCTCTAACATAACAGATGAGCTAATGGGACAACACCCCCAACTAGCTCAACAAAGTCTGCTAAAAGGAACATAACAAACTATAAACAACTGAACATCCTCGAAGGATGAGGACTCACCAACACTAGCTGGACAGGTCGGAAAGGGAAGTAGGGGCTAATGATGCCCAATTATATATGTAAAGTTAAGGGCTCAAGGTTTTCATAACATTCATAAATCAGTCATAATCATAATATAGGTGAAAGCTTCATTTAAACATGACTTGAGCCAAAGTAACATAAACAAAACCATGCGTGAATCATGCAGAACAATGGGAGGACTCATCATAGCCTATACCATTATGATACAGCCTTACATGATGCCCCAACTATCTTGCTCAAGTGGGCAGAGCCGTCCCAGTCTTGCCAGGAAAGGGACATGCAGTATGTGATATCAAAAAGAGAGGATCCATTAACATTTGAATATACATAAACCTAGGTGAAATATAGTTCTGAGATATCGGCGTAGTCCTTTGAATGCTGGGCTACTCGGTGCTAGAACTGCACCCAAAAGCATGTACATGAGAGCTCATATCGTAATCATAAAATCCTTCATGATGTGCCTGGACAAACAAATAATAAAATCATTGATCCTCATTTAAAAGACATGATTAGCCATGAACAAGGGACCACAAATTGGCCAAGAGTCATAAATCCGTAAATCATGAAATTCATGCATTCTCGCAAAACATGTATAACTCAATATTTCATAAATCCACGATAAGTACTTGAGAAAAATCATATCATAAAGAATTAATCATAATTGGGCTAATTAAGATCAAGATCATAATAAAATGATAAATTGAATTCTTATAAAACATACATAATTGGGCAATATTGGATTTAAATTCAAATCTATGCATTTATAATTGAAATATTATAAAATTTACCCATAAATCATAAAACCTCATTTAACATATGAAAGGAATCGACCCATAGATAGATCATAGAGAAATTCTGTCATACCCCGCCTTGGGGGGTATGACTGGCACCTGGTGCCCTACTAGGACCTGACCTGCTGGACTGTTAAGCCTGGGCGCATCTGGCACCTGGCTGGCGCTAAGTCACATTTCTGGAAACAAAGGGCTATATGACGGCTGTAAATACAGCCCCCGGCCCATTGGCCTATAGCCTCTTGTACCTGCACTAGCAGCTG